>CAKXYN010000080.1:6250000-7500000 GCA_935064755.1 Tragelaphus eurycerus
TGTTACCCCTGCCACTGCTGACCTTCTCCAGGTCCACTGACCTCTGGTGTTCTCTGTCTGACCAACCAATTAGCCCCCTCTGTTTTTGTCCACATGGAACTGTAGGGTCCAAGATGAAGAGGTATGGTTCATGTCCTTGCCTATATGGAAATGTGGCTGAAAATAGCTATACCCAGGCAGAATAGTTATATCCAACTAGAAATTCAGATTGTGAATGGCTTCAGAGCCCAAAAGTTGTTGGAGGGCCAATCTATCTTAAAGGGAGCTAACATTCATCTAAATATTAGTTAATCTCATCCCATCCCTATAGTCAATACATATAGGGTGTATTGATCAATCCTGTATCTTTCCTTTACATGGATAATGAGCTCAGTTAGTTTGAAAGGAGGGTGTTGTCCACTGGATAATTTGAATGAGAACAATAAAAGCACTTATTACTCCACTGCTTCTACTGCTGCTGCTAAGTCCCTTCAGTCATGTCCGACTCTGTACGACCCCATGGACTGCAGCCTATGAGGCTCCTCCATCCATGGGATTTTCCAGGCAAGAGTACTGGAGTGGGTTGCCCTTGCCTTCTCCCTATTACTCCACTAGACTGAAGCAAAACCCCCTTTTTGTTCTTCTCTCCCTCTTTCTTCCCTTTTCCCTCTGCCTCTCTCTCAACAAAAGATGGCCATTCTACAAGGGAGAAGAGAGCTAAGAAAATAACTCATCTGAAATCAGAGCCCAGAGAGATGGGAGTCTTGCTGTTGGAGGAGTAATCAGGTAGGATTCCTAACTCTTCTCACCTGGAGAAAAGGAAAAATCATCATATTACTCTCATTATTCTTAGGCTTCTCATACCTTAAAGATTTCATTATTTGTAATTAAAGTGGCTCGTTTTAGAGTCAAGTTCATCTCTATATAACAGGTTCTGTTGTTTACAATATGTACTCCATCTTGGACTCTTTTGCTTATCACTGACCATCAGTCTAGTAGCGGTTAAGTCCCATAAAACTGAGTAAAAACTTTGCAATTACTGTCATTATGTTAGGATTGATACATTGTTCAGTAAAAAAAGGCTGAAGTGGATCAAGCAGAGTAGGACTCTGAAGTGAGCTGTAGACTCATGAGGATGCTCAAGAACTAGGAGAAGTAAGAGAGGAAGGACAAATGAAGGAAGAGAGATGTGTGGATAGGGAAAGTCCAGGACTTTGAAATATAAGACTTTGAACTTGAATCTAGTATATTCTATAATACTCAGTATTTTTCCATTGTGTAAGTGAAAACCAATGACTTACGTTGGGAAGAATGAATCAGATCAGATCAGATCAGATCAGTCGCTCAGTCGTGTCCGACTTTTTGTGACTCCATGAACCGCAGCACACCAGGCCTCCCTGTCCATCACCAACTCCCAGAGGTCACTCAGACTCTTATCCATGGAGTCAGTGATGCCATCCAGCCATCTCATCCTCTGTTGTCCCCTTCTCCTCCTGCCCCCAACCCCTCCCAGCATCAGAGTCTTCTCCAATGAGTCAACTCTTCGCATGAGGTGGCCAAAATACTGGACTTTCAGCTTTAGCATCATTCCTTCCAAAGAAATCCCAGGGCTGATCTCCTTCAGAATGGACTGGTGGGATCTCCTTGCAGTCCAAGGGACTCTCAAGAGTCTTCTCCAACACCACAGTTCAAAAGCATCAATTCTTCGGCACTCAGCCTTCTTCACAGTCCAGCTCTCACATCCATACATGACCACAGGAAAGACCATAGCCTTGACTAGGCAAACCTTTGTTGGCAAAGTAATGTCTCTGCTTTTGAATATGCTATCTAGGTTGGTCATAACTTTCCTTCCAAGGAGTAAGCGTCTTTTAATTTCATGGCTGCAGTCACCATCTGCAGTGATTTTGGAGCCCAGAAAAATAAAGTCTGACACTGTTTCCCCATCTATTTCCCATGTAGTGATGGGACCAGATGCCATGATCTTCGTTTTCTGAATGTTGAGCTTTAAGCCAGCCTTTTCACTCTCCAATTTCACTTTCATCAAGAGGCTTTTTAGTCCCTCTTCACTTTCTGCCATAAGGGTGGTGTCATCTGCATATCTGAGGTTATTGATATTTCTCCCAGCAATCTTGATTCCAACTTCTGTTTCTTCCAGTCCAGCATTTCTCATGAGGTACTCTGCATATAAGTTAAATAAACATGGTGACAGTATACAGCCTTGACGTACTCCTTTTCCTATTTGGAACCAGTCTGTTGTTCCATGACCAGTTCTAACTGTTGCTTCCTGTCTTGCATACAGATTTCTCAAGAGGCAGATCAGGTGGTCTGGTATTCCCATCTCTTTCAGAACTTTCTACAGTTTATTGTGATCTACACAGTCAAAGGCTTTGGCATAGTCAATAAAGCAGAAATAGATGTTTTTCTGGAACTCTCTTGCTTTTTCCATGATCCAGCGGATGTTGGCAATTTGATCTCTAGTTCCTCTGCCTTTTCTAAATCCAGCTTGAACATCAGGAAGTTCACGGTTCACATATTGCTGAAGCCTGGCTTGGAGAATTTTGAGCATTACTTTACTAGCATGTGAGATGACTGCAATTGTGCAGTACTTTGAGCACTCTTTGGTATTACCTTTCTTTGGGATTGGGATGAAAACTGACCTTTTCCAATCTTGTGGCCACTGCTGAGTTTTCCAAATTTGCTGGCATATTGAGTGCAGCACTTTCACAGCATCATCTTTCAGGATTTGGAATAGCTCCACTGGAATTCCATCACCTCCACTAGCTTTGTTCGTAGTGATGCTTTCTAAGGCCCACTTGACTTCACATTCCAGGATGTCTGGCTCTAGGTCAGTGATCACACCATCATGATTATCTGGGTCGTGAAGCTCTTTTTTGTACAGTTCTTCTGTGTATTCTTACCATCTCTTCTTAATATCTTCTGCTTCCATTAGGTCCATACCATTTCTGTCCTTTATCGAGCCCATTTTTGCATGAAATGTTCCTTTGGTATCTCTGATTTTCTTGAAGAGATCTCTAGTCTTTCCCATTCTGTTGTTTTCCTCTATTTCTTTGCATTGATTGCTGAGGAAGGCTTTCTTATCTCTTCTTGCTATTCTTTGGTACTCTGCATTCAGATGTTTATATCTTTCTTCTTCTCCTTTGCTTTTCGCTTCTCTTCTTTTCATAGCTATCTGTAAGGCCTCCCCAGATAGCCATTTTGCTTCTTTGCATTTCTTTTTCTTGGGAATGGTCTTGATCCCTGTCTCCTGTACAATGTCATGAACCTCATTCCATAGTTCATCAGGCACTCTATCTATCAGATCTAGGCCCTTAAATCTATTTCTCACTTCCACTGTATAATCATAAGGGATTTGATTTAGGTCATACCTGAATGGTCTAGTGGTTTTCCCTACTTTCTTCAATTTAAGTCTGAATTTGGCAATAAGGAGTTCATGGTCTGAGCCACAGTCAGCTCCTGGTCTTGTTTTTGCTGATTGTATAGAGCTTCTCCATCTTTGGCTGCAAAGAATATAGTCGATCTGATTTCAGTGTTGACCATCTGGTGATGTCCATGTGTAGAGTCTTCTCTTGTGTTGTTGGAAGAGGGTATTTGCTATGACCAGTGCATTTTCTTGGCAAAACTCTGTTAGTCTTTGCCCTGCTTCATTCTGTATTCCAAGGCCAAATTTGCCTGTTACTCCAGGTGTTTCTTGACTTCCTACTTTTGCATTCCAGTCCCCTATAATGAAAAGGACATCTTTTTTGGGTGTTAGTTCTAAAAGGTCTTGTAGGTCTTCATAGAACCGTTCAACTTCAGCTTCTTCAGTGTTCCTGGTTGGGGCATAGACTTGGATTACTGTGACATTGAATGGTTTGCCTTAGAAATGAACAGAGATCATTCTGTCGTTTTTGAGATTGCATCCAAGTACTGCACTTCGGACTCTTTTGTTGACCATGATGGCCACTCCATTTCTTCTGAGGGATTCCTGCCCGCAGTAGTAGATATAATGGTCATCTGAGTTAAATTCACCCATTCCAGTCCATTTGAGTTTGCTGATTCCTAGAATGTTGACATTCACTCTTGCCATCTCTTGTTTGACCACTTCCAATTTGCCTTGATTCATGGACCTGACATTCCAGGTTCCTATGCAATATTGCTCTTTACAGCATCGGACTTTGCTTCTATCACCAGACACATCCACAGCTGGGTATTCTTTTTGCTTTGGCTCCATCCCTTCATTCTTTCTGGAGTTATTTCTCCACTGATCTCCAGTAGCATATTGGGCCTCTACTGACCTGGGGAGTTTCTCTTTCAGTATCCTATCATTTTGCCTTTTCATACTGTTCATGGGGTTCTCAAGGCAAGAATACTGAAGTGGTTTGCCATTCCCTTCTCCAGCGGACCACACCCTGTCAGATATCTCCACCATGACCCGCCCATCCTGGGTTGCCCCAGGGGCATAGCTTAATTTATAGCAACATAGAACTGGACAGTGAGTCACTGACTCATAGGGGAGAGTTCAAACCTTGGTGGAATCTGTATTTGTAACACTTTGTTCTGTCATGGGCTTCCCTGGTGGCTCAGATGGTGAAGTATCTGCCTGCAATGTGAGGGACCCTGGTTTGAACCCTGGGACAGGAAGATTCCTTGGAGAAGGGAATGGCAAGCCACTACAGTATTCTTGCCTGGAGAATCCCATGGACAAAGGAACCTGATGGGCTACAGTCCATGGGGTTGCAAAGGGTCAGACATGACTGAACAACTTCCCCCTCTACCATCACCAATTCTGTCATGAGAAGTAAACGAGGGGTTGCTTTCTCCTTTCCACTCCAATATCATCATCTCTAGCACAAAGGCAGAATACAGCCTATTGATTTCAGTGGATATTCTCTTTCCTTTTAGGACAGTATACTCTCCATTTCATATTTCCAAGGGCACTTGGATTGTGGTTTTGAGTTTCTATTATCAAAACCTTAAGTTCAAAGGGCAGAATCAATGTCATCACATAATACTCACCAACATAATATATTTATTTGCAATATTTAAGAAAGTTCCCCTGAGAACTTAGCATAGTTCGAGTTTCTATAAGTGATTGCTTAGTATATCTGATACCCTGACAGAGCTTTTCATCTTAGCTATTATCTTCCAGAGATTACTTTACAGTCCATTTACTTGGGTAAGGGCTAAAATGTCCTGAGTCTCTATGTGTTGAGGGTAAATGTGAATATTGAAGTAGAGGGCTACAAATGTGAGCTTATTATTCTTGATGTTGTTGTTCTCTATCATAATTCCTTAGGCTATATACTTAGGAATAAAAAGCAAAGTGTTTTAGATGATCTCATGGTTATATCCACCCCTCAGCAATCTTGGAAGGCATAGACAGTAATTCTACAATGGCATTTGTGTTACAAATTTTCTTTTATTCCCCACACTTTTAAGTGGCTACTGCTGGGGGGTTCACTTAGAAATCTGTTAACAACTGTTTTAGCCAAGCAAAGGAAGGGATGTTTTCATCCAAGGTATGCTATTCATAAGAGAGCTAATCACTCTTTATCAAACTTTATGCAAATAAAGCCAAATTAGATTTATTAAGGTGATGAAAGAGAATAGGGACTTTTTAATGGGTAGCAATGCTGTGCATTATCTAAATGCAAGGCAGATGTAATGATGCATTAGAAATGCCGAGAAAATTTAATCAGTGTAGAAAAAATATAATGAAATGGTTGTTTAAACACTGTAAAGCTAATGTTAGAGTAATTACTTCCCATTGAGCAAGGCATGGAGCACATTACCCAGGCTCTGTTTGATTAGTCATCCTGCCCGCAACATCTGGCCCTTTGATCCATTTTGATTTTTATATAATTACTAAACTTCTGAATTTAAGTTTTGGAATCAATGAATAAATAAAATAGCTTCCTTTGGAGACAAAAGTTTTTACTGTCTTTTGTGACAGATCAAAACTGTGTCGTCCTACTCACTTCTGCCTACCCCATGTTCACCCACCCCTTTCCATCATGAAAGAGAACCCTGAAATCCAAATGGTGGACTTCCTTGCTTTTAAGATTAGGTAGCAAATACTTAAAAAGATTTGGTTCTTTGGATGATCTTTCTCTTGACATACAGGTAGAAATAAGAGTGACATTTATAACAACTATCTTTTTACCTATTGATAGGAAAGGAGCAGAAAGGTTATAAGAACTAATATTTCTGTTTTCCTTTGTGAAAGTTTATATTTCTTATTGAAAATTTAGAAAATACAGCTACTAAAAATAAGAAAATAAATATCACCCCTAATCCTATTTCCTAGACGTAAATGTTATTAATGTTTTGGGAGAATTTCTTACTAAAGCATGACAGTTAATCTAGTCTCTTCCTCTAATCTAATAATCATATAACTCAGAAATTAGCATTGCGATTAAGACTGC
Organism: Tragelaphus eurycerus; assembly: GCA_935064755.1. Classification (NCBI taxonomy): domain Eukaryota; kingdom Metazoa; phylum Chordata; class Mammalia; order Artiodactyla; family Bovidae; genus Tragelaphus; species Tragelaphus eurycerus. The sequence continues at coordinate 6,256,405 of CAKXYN010000080.1, forward strand.
AGGAGCTAGAATATGTTTGCCTGTGTCCAAATCCTGGTTTCACTTTGAGCAAGTTATTTGATTTGTTGGTGCCTCATATCCCCCATTAAAAATTGAAGGTAGTAATAGCAACTGCTTCACAGGATTGTTGTGAAATTTAAATGAGATAACACATGCAAAGGGCTTATAACAACGCCAAACATGTAATGAATATTTATGGCAGCTATTACTACTACCATTACCATGTTGCTGTTGTTGTTCAGTTGCCCAGCCATGTCCGACTTTTTGTGACTCCATGGACTGCAGCATGCCAGGCTTCCCTGTCCATCACCATCCCCCAGAGTTTGCCCAAGTTCATGTCTATTGCGTTGGTGATGCCATCCAGCCATCTCATCCTCTGACTCCCTCTTCTCCTCTGCCCTCAATCTTTCCCAACATCAGGGACTTTTTTAATGAGTTGTCTGTTCACATCAGATGAACAAAATACTGGAGCTTCAGCTTCAGCATTGGTCCTTCTAGTGAATATTCAGGGTTGATCTCCCTTAAGATTTACTGGTTTGATCGCCTTCCTGGCCAAGGGACTTTCAAGAGTCTTCTTCAGCACCACAGTTTGAAGGCATCAATTCTTTGGTGTTCTGCCTTCTTTGCGGTCCAGCTCTCACAACTGTACATGACCACTGGGAAGACCATAGCCTTGACTATATGGACCTTTGTTGGTAGAGTAATGTCTCTGCTTTTCAACACACTGTCCAGGTTTGTCATTGTTTTCCTGCCAAGAAACAATCATCTTCTGATTTCATGGCTGTAGTCACTGTCTGCAGTGATTTTGGAGCCCAAGGAGAGGAAATCTGTCACTATTTCCTTTTTGGGTTATTCTCTAATGGAAAGAAAGAATTTTTTCCTGCATTTATTTTTATAATATGCCTTTTTTTTTTTTTTTTTTTACTTAGCAGCATGTGTCTACCCACTATGATGTAAATATTCTTTTACAATATTTTTTCCTAATGGAAGCAGTCTATTCCATTATAAGGACCATAGTTTATTTAACTACATAATTTCTTTATTTAACGAATTGCTGACTGATAGATTTTCAGGCTGCCTGAAATGTCTTAGAAATGAAATTTCTGGTAAAAATGCATGAACATATAAAAACTTTTGACACGTATAGTGAAATTACCCTCTATCAAAGTGGTATTGTGTTTCTCTCCTCCTTACCCCAAACTGAGTACTATTAGCATGCAGGGAGAAAAAATTTTTAACAGTTTAGTGGGCAAACAATAGTATGTCATGGTTTCTTTAATTTGAATTGAAATTTTTCCTATATCCTGGAATTTTTTATTCTGTCAATTTTCTATTCATATCCTCTATTCATATATTTTTGAGGTGTTAGTCTTTTACTTTTTAAGTCTTGGTAATTTTTAAAGTTTAAGAGATTAACTTTTTGCTATGTATAAATATATTGCAAATATTTCCCCATGTTTATAGTTTGCTTTTAATATGTTATATGGTTTTTATTTTGGTTATGTAGAATTTTTAGAAGTTTTATGTAGCCAAACTACTGATGGTTTTGTTTATGATTTCTAGTTTTGAAGTGAAATTTAGAGCATTTAAATGTGTGTTTTTAGGTAAACTTTCTAAGGTTTTGTTTTGACACTGTTTTCTTTTAAGTCAGTTTGAACATTTTTTGTATATAGAGTGAGGTAGGGATCCAAATCCACCAATCGATCTCAATCTTTTTATTATATTTTCTTATTTTTATTCTATGTTTGACAAATTCATTAAATCCTTGTATGCATCTGAATAATTTTTTCAGGAGATGCTATCAGGATTTCAGATTGAAATTTTGAGAGTAGTTTTATGTATGTTATTCAGACACATGATTGATTATATCACAAATGTATTTAGCATTTGCTGTCCAACTGTGAGAGTTATGTTCTTGAAAATTATGCAGCAGAAGAATCTGTGGTTGAGGAAAAGATGTTATGAAAAAATAGAAATAGAGGGGCCAGGTTCCAAGTAAATCTGTGAAGGCTTTTTGGAATGGTTTTTCTATTCCCCAAATTAAGACAAGTAAATTCCTACTCAAAATATTATGGGCACTGTGCAAATCATTGCCATTCACAACTCTTCAAGCGTGGTAGCTTCAGCCTTTTCACTGAGATTCTTGTGTATTTGTTTTTCTCTGTTTACACAAGATGGATTGAAAGAGGATAAGAATATTTTTCCCTCCAGGGATAGATTCACAGTTCTGTGGAGCCCGAAGATTATACAATTTGGAGGACCTTCTTTAAGTAAAAGAATACAAGCTTAAAAATGCACTGTTAGGTACTGGTTAGATGTGAACGCTGATTTAGAATGAGAGAAATCAAAACAAATAACACATTTAAGGAACACTAGCCAGATCTACAGTTAGAACTGGACATGGAACAACAGACTGGTTCCAAATAGGAAAAGGAGTACATCAAGGCTGTACATTGTCACCCTGTTTATTTAACTTATATGCAGAGTACTTCATGAGAAACGCTAGACTGGAAGAAGCACAAGCTGAAATCAAGAGTGCCAGGAGAAATATCAATAACCTCAGATATGCAGATGACACCACCCTTATGGCAGAAAGTGAAGAGGAACTAAAAAGCCTCTTGATGAAAGTGAAAGTGGAGAGTGAAAAAGTTGGCTTAAAGCTCAACATTCAGAAAACGAAGATCATGGCATCCGGTCACATCACTTCACGGGAAGTAGATGGGGAAACAGTGGAAACAGTGTCAGACTTTATCTTTCTGGGCTCCAAAACCACGGCAGATGGTGACTGCAGCCATGAAATGAAAAGACACTTACTCCTTGGAAGGAAAGTTATGACCAACATAGATAGCATATTCAAAAGCTGAGACATTACTTTGCCAACAAAGATTCATCTAGTCAAGGCTATGGTTTTTCCTGTGGTCATGTATGGATGTGAGAGCTGGACTGTGAAGAAGGCTGAGCGCCGAAGAATTTATGCTTTTGGAGAAGACTCTTGAGAGTCCCCTGGACTGCAAGGAGATCCAACCAGTCCATTCTGAAGGAGATCAGCCCTGGGATCTCTTTGGAAGGAATGATGCTAAAGCTGAAACTCCAGTACTTTGGCCACCTCATGTGAAGAGTTGACTCATTGGAAAAGATTCTGATGCTGGGAGGGATTGGGTGCAGGAGGAGAAGGGGACGACAGAGGATGAGATGGCTGGATGGCATCACTAACTCAATGGACGTGAGTCTGAGTGACCTCTGGGAGTTGGTGATGGACAGGGAGGCCTGGCGTGCTGCAATTCATGGGGTCGCAAAGAGTCGGACACGGTTGAGCGACTGATCTGATCTGAGCCAGTTCTACAAACTTCCCAAAATCCAGAAAATAGCAGTACTTTTAATTAATAAACTGTTCATGCATTTAGGCTGCATACTTTTCCTTATATTTTATATACAAATTTTATAGTCTAGCTTTCTTCCCTGGTGGCTCAGATGGTAAGGAATCTGCCTGCAATGTGAGAGACCCAGGTTTGAGCACCTGAGTTGGGAAGATCCCCTGGAAAAGGGAACAGATACCCACTCCAGTATCCTTCCCAGGAGAATTCCATGGACAGAGAAGCCTGGTGGGGTTGCATGGAGTTGCAAAGATTTGGACATAGCTGAGCAATGAACACTTTCGCTTTTCTTTAGAGAGAATAAGATACATCAATCCTTCTTCTAGCATGCGAGAGGTTTGAGGGGTAAGGGGACATGCGATTGGGAGGGATGAAGGTGATATGACAGTGGATGTGGCCTCCAGCACCTAGCACTGGAAGCATGTATATGGTAGAAAAGAAATACATGAATTTGATTATGAACTATGTCAGATCAGATGAGATAAGTCACTCAGTCGTGTCCGACTCTTTGTGACCCCATGAATCGCAGCACGCCAGGCCTCCCTGTCCCGGAGGTCACTCAGATCCACATCCATCGAGTCAGTGATACCATCCAGCCATCTCATCCTCTGTCGTCCCCTTTTCCTCCTGCCCTCAATCCCTCCCAGCATCAGAGTCTTTTCCAATGAGTCAACTCTTTGCATGAGGTGGCCAAAATACTGGACTTTCAGCTTTAGCATCATTCCTTCCAAAGAAATCCCAGGGCTGATCTCCTTCAGAATGGACTGGTTGGACCTTCTTGCAGTCCAAGGGACTCTCAAGAGTCTTCTCAAACACCACAGTTCAAAGGCATCAATTCTTCGGCACTCAGCCTTCTTCACAGTCCAGCTCTCACATCCATACATGACCACAGGAAAGACCATAGCCTTGACTAGGCGAACCTTTGTTGGCAAAGTGATGTCTCTGCTTTTGAATATGCTATCTAGGTTGGTCATAACTTTTCTTCCAAGGAGTAAGCGTCTTTTAATTTCATGGCTGCAGTCACCATCTGCAGTGATCTTGGAGCCCAGAAAAACAAAGTCTGACACTGTTTCCACTGTTTCCCCATCTATTTCCCATGCAGTGTTGGGACCAGATGCCATGATCTTCGTTTTCTGAATGTTGAGCTTTAAGCCAACCTTTTCACTCTCCACTTTCACTTTCATCAAGAGGCTTTTTAGTTCCTCTTCACTTTCTGCCATAAGGGTGGTGTCATCTGCATATCTGAGGTTATTGATATTTCTCCCAGCAATCTTGATTCCAACTTCTGTTTCTTCCAGTCCAGCATTTCTCATGATGTACTCTGCATATAAGTTAAGTAAATAAGGTGAGAATATACAGCCTTGACGTACTCCTTTTCCTATTTGGAGCCAGTCTGTTGTTCCATGTCCAGCTCTAACTGTTGCTTCCTGACCTGCATACAAATCTCTCAAGAGGCAGATCAGGTGGTCTGGTATTCCCATCTCTTTCAGAATTTTCCACAGTTTATTGTGATCTACACAGTCAAAGGCTTTGGCATAATCAATAAAGCAGAAGTAGATGTTTTTCTGGAACTCTCTTGCCTTTTCCATGATCCAGCGGATGTTGGCAATTTGATCTCTGGTTCCTCTGCCTTTTCTAAAACCAGCCTGAACATCAGGAAGTTCACGGTTCACATATTGCTGAAGCCTGGCTTGGAGAATTTTGAGCATTACTTTACTAGCGTGTGAGATGAGTGCAATTGTGCAGTAGTTTGAGCACTCCTTGGCATTGCCTTTCTTTGGGATTGGGATGAAAACTGACCTTTTCCAGTCTTGTGGCCATCCTATTGATCCCAAACATATCTCCTAAACATATCTCTCCTCAAGTCCCCCATATCCAGATCCCCAAAATGTCTGCAGCAACCCCAATGCTAAATAAGAAAGGTAATGGAGGGGAAGTCTAAATGGAAAGAATACCAGTCTTGATCAAGTTTTAAAAGTATCTTAGTTTTGCAAATTTTAAAAAAATATATGATTCATTGCCAAGGCTCTTCCCAGGGCCTTTGAAGGGCGCCATGCAAATGAGGAGCAATGAAGTTTAAGCTTATTATTAGTTTTCATAGTAAATTTGCCTTCTTATATCAGATATTCCATTCACATGTTTAATGTCTTCATCATTTAATATCTAAGTCTTGCTATGATTGCCATCATTGTTTTTGAGATGCAAAAGTACTTAGATAATTGATAAAAAAAATACTTCGTCACCCCAAATGGGTCAGTATTACATAGTATGCAGTATTACTGAGTTTTAACTCTTCCTGGAAATCTTTCTGTACGGTGTTAGGAGAATTTGTCAGAACACTATAAATTGTCTCCATTACCCTCCTCCGCCTAAGGCAGAGGCACCTCCTCTGTCTTAAAGTTTTCCTCCTTTACAAATGGCCTGACTTTATTTTTTATTTTTAATAGTCCTCATTTTGCCTTGCATCTTTTAAACAACTTTATTGAGATGTAATTTACTTACCATATGATTTTCCTGTATAAAATGTAGAATTCAGTGACTCTAGAATACTTAGTACAATAGTATATATACGGTATTTAGGATTTATTTACTTGTATATTCATCACCACAACTTTAGAACATTTTTATTACTTCTAAAAGAAATTTTACACCCTTGTCCATTATTCCTTGAGTCCCCCTATCTCCATCCCTATCAGATCAGATCGGATCAAATCAGATCAGTTGCTCAGTCGTGTCCGACTCTTTGCGACCCCATGAATCGCTGCACACCAGGCCTCTCTGTCCATCACCAACTTCCGGAGTTCACTCAGACTCACGTCACCCAGAAAAGTAAAGTCTGACACTGTTTCCACTGTTTCCCCATCTATTTCCCATGAAGTGATGGGACCAGATGCCATGATCTTCGTTTTCTGAATGCTGAGCTTTAAGCCAACTTTTTCACTCTCCACTTTCACTTTCATCAAGAGGCTTTTTAGTTCCTCTTCACTTTCTGCCATAAGGGTGGTGTCATCTGCATATCTGAGGTTATTGATATTTCTCTCAGCAATCTTGATTCCAACTTGTGTTTCTTCCAGTCCAGCATTTGATGTACTCTGTATATAAGCTGAATAAACAGGGTGACAATATACAGCCTTGACGTACTCCTTTTCCTATTTGGAACCAGTCTGTTGTTCCATGTCCAGTTCTAACTGTTGCTTCCTGACCTGCATACAAATTTCTCAAGAGGCAGATCAGGTGATCTGGTATTCCTATCTCTTTCAGAATTTTCCACAGTTTATTGTGATCCACACAGTCAAAGGCTTTGGCATAGTCAATAAAGCAGAAATAGATGTTTTTCTGGAACTCTCTTGCTTTTTCCATGATCCAGCGGATGTTGGCAATTTGATCTCTGGTTCCTCTGCCTTTTCTAAAACCAGCTTGAACATCAGGAAGTTCATCGTTCACGTATTGCTGAAGCCTGGCTTGGAGAATTTTGAGCATTACTTTACTAGCGTGTGAGATGATTGCAATTGTGTGGTAACTTGAGCATTCTTTGGCATTGCCTTTCTTTGGGATTGGGATGAAAACTGACCTTTTCCAGTCCTGTGGCCACTGCTGAGTTTTCCAAATTTGCTGGCATATTGAGTACAGCATTTTCACAGCATCATCTTTCAAGATTTGGAATAGCTCCACTGGAATTCCATCACCTCCACTAGCTTTGTTCGTAGTGATGCTTTCTAAGGCTCACTTGACTTCACATTCCAGGATGTCTGGCTCTAGGTCTCCATCCCTAGGCAACCACTTAATCTACTTTCTGTGTCAATAAATTTGCCAACTATCAACATTTCATATAAATTGAATCTCACAGTATGTGATCCTTATGATTACCTTCTTTCGTGTGGCATAATATTTTCAAGTTCATCCATTTTGTAGCATGTATGAGCACTTCATTTATTTTACTTCTGAAAAATATTCCATTGTATAGATATACCACATTTTATTTATCCAGTTATCACTTAATGTCTATCTGTATTATTTCCACATCCTAACTATTATTAATAATATTTTGAATATTTGTGTACACATTTTGGTGTAGATGTATGTTTTAAGTTCTGAGTATATATTTGTGAGTAGAATTGCTAGATCACAAAATAAATCTATGTTTAACATGTTCAGGGACTGCCAAACCATTTTCCAAATTGGCTGCACCATTTTCCATTCCCACCTGCACTGTATGAGAGTTTTGATTTCTGCACAGCCTTATCAATGCTTTTAATCTAATATTTTATTCCAGTCATCCTAGAAAGTGTGAAGTGGTATCTTATCGTGGTTTTGATTTCCATTTTCCTGATAAATAATGCCAACTTTACTTTTCACAATTTTCTCTGTCTCAAAGGTGCCAGCAGAAGAATCTCTACTCTTTTTCCCCTGCCTTTTGCTGTATCTTCTTTCTTTATACTCCCTAGTATCTGTCTGGAGAAGGCACTGGTGACCCACTCCAGTACTCTTGCCTGGAAAATCCCATGGACGGAGGAGCCTGGTAGGTTGCAGTCCATGGGGTCGTTAAGAGTCGGACATGACTGAGCGACTTCACTTTTACTTTTCACTTTCATGCATTGGAAAAGGAAATGGTAACCTACTCCAGTGTTCTTGCCTGGAGAATCCCAGGGATGGGGGAGCCTAGTGGGCTGCCGTCTATGGGGTCGCAAAGAGTCAGACACGACTGACGCCACTTAGCAGCAGAAGCAGCAGCAGTATCTGCCAGTTCAGGGCAGAACTTGGAAATCACTCAAGATGTTTCCAGGAAGGATTTCATATAGGGATTTAGAAATTTGGAAGGACCAGGGAAGGAGAAGCAAGGGGGCTGTAGCTTATCTATTGATTTCAAGAATGTAGATTGTAGCTAGCTTTCAAAGATCAGGAAACTGTTCTACTGTGGCTTCTGCTGCTGCTGTCATTGTCTGTCTCCATCTGGAATCCCAGGGCTGACTATGGAACCTCATGTCCCTTTGAACTTTGCAAGTAGTAGCAATAGCAGCAGGAAGATGGCCTCTTCCTTATTCCCTGAATTCCTGCAAATGTATTTCATTGAAATAACTTAATATACATCTAGAACTTACTGTTTTTCATGTTCAAGACCGATCTATACGGAAAAGTATATAGAAAGGGGTGAGAATTAATGCTAAGTGCTCATGACCATAACCAGCCAGCCACTGTTAGTTCCCTCATAACCTGATTGAAAGCATTGATAATGAATTCATGACCTAAAGCATTGATTATGAATTCATGACCTGGTTGAAAGCATTGATTATGAATATTTCCTCTCTCCCATATCTTTTGTTATCAGTGGCAGCAATGGGTCTGGGGTTTGGCTGCAGGTATAGTGATAAAATTGTGAATTTAAAGGAACCAAGAAAGATTCAATTTATATCAGCTTTATATTGGAAAGGGTAATAAGTTCAAATTGAAAGAAACATTTAGAAATATTGAAAGAAAGATTGAAAGAAAGAATTATATATAGAGAAGAGTCAGTTTGGGCTGCATCTTGAGGAGCTATTAATATCTGAGGGAAGCTGAAGAGTAGGATTAGGATGGTGGTACAAGTCCATGCTGAACTGAGGGCTACTCATTACAAGTAGACGGGTGAGGAGAACTTTATACTTTTGAATATAATATAGAGTGATCCTGTGGGCATTTTTCAAGGGTCTGGGTTAGTGATTTAAATTGCCTCTCAATTTTTTAAGAATTTCATATTTAATGCCTTTTTCTGAATGTGGCACTATGCTGGGCCTGATTGAGAAGGAACCCACCTTTATTCTGGATTCATCCTCCTTTTCTAATTATTATTAATAAGAGTTGCTCAATTTTTATGTGAACTGAACTGAAATTTTGGTGGTTGGGGGAGAAGACATCAGATATGAAAATATCAGAACTTGGAGAGAGATATTTGTAGTAGTGGGATCTCTGTTGTCTCACACCTATGGCAGAGGCTCCCTAGGGACACCCTTTACCCTTCTATATGTCTGAACTTCTTAGTTGAGATGGAGAAGAAGATGATAAGGAAGGAAGGGGACATTTGACTTTTGCTGGAATAACTATCTCTAACCTAAGGGGCTTCCAGCAGTCAAGAATCTGCCTGCAATGCAGGAGATGCAGGAGCTGTGGACTTGATCCCTGGGTCAGGAAGATCCCCTGAAGGAGGCATGGCAACCCCACTCCAGTATTCTTGCTTGGAAAATCCCATGGACAGAGGAGCCTAGTCAGCTACAGTCCTTGGGGTCACAAGGAGTCAGACACTCTTGAGCTACTGAACACACAGCAGCATCCTCAACCCAATTGATGAGAACCTCTTTGTAATCTAACCATTCTATAAATTGTGTTTAAAGCCTGTTTTTTTATGTTTGAAATAGGTTTAATGGTATTCATTGTGAAAAAGATTTGACAATTCTAATAGACTCAGGGAGAAACAGCTTTTCTTATTTTAGAATAAAATTAATTAAAATGGAAGAGTTTTGAGAGTAGAGTTAGTTATTTTTAATACAGATCTTAGTGAAAAACAAGTCTAAGCAGCCTGATAAGCTTTAGAAGAGGCACTGATTCATTGTGTGTTAAGTGGAGCAGGAGGAATTTGGGGAATTTCTCTTCTGAGGAAAATAATAAGGGTGCTAGGGTCTTTTCTTTTTTTAAGAAATAAATTTTATTTATTTTTATTTTTGACTGTGTTGGGTCTTTGTTGCTGTGCACAGGCTTTCTCTAGTTGCTGCAAGTTGGGGCTACTCTCTAGTTGCGGTGCAAGGCCTTCTCATTGTAGTAGTGGCTTCTCTTGTTGTGGAGCGTGGGCTCTAGGGTGTGTGGGCTTCAGCTGTTGTGGCACACAGGCTCAGTTGGCCTGCGGCATGAGGGATCTTCCCAGACCAGGGATTGAACTGGTGTCCCTTGCGCTGCAAGGTGGATTCTTAACCACTGGCCCACCAGGGAAGCCTCAGGATGGTAGAATCTTTGCCCTAGTATTCCTTTTTGATTTAGGCATTGGTTCAGGTTTGAGGAAGATTCATTTCTAATCCCAAAGAGAATCCACAAAACACCTTAGAATTCAGGAAAGAGAAAGATTAAATTAGAATACATTGGAAAGCGAAGGTGAAAAGCATTTTTTCCTCTAAGATTTCAGAGATAGAACTAAAGAATCAATAGAAAGAGAAATTAAGGAAACAATTCCATTCACCATTGCAATGAAAACAATAAAATACTTAGGAATATATCTTCCTAAAGAATCTAAAGACCTATATTTAGAAAACTATAAAACACTGCTGAAAGAAATTAAAGAGGACACTAATAGATGGAGAAATATACCATGTTCGTGGATTGGTAGAATCAACATAGTGAAAATGAGTATACTACCCAAAGCAATTTATAGATTCAATGCAATCCCCATCAAGCTACCAACGGTATTCTTCACAGAGCTAGAACAAATAATTTCTCAATTTGTATGGAAATACAAAAAACCTCGAATAGCCAAAGCTATCTTGAGAAAGAAGAACGGAACTGGAGGAATCAACCTGCCTGACTTCAGGCTCTACTATAAAGCTACAGTCATCAAGACAGTATGGTACTGGCACAAAGACAGAAATATAGATCAATGGAACAAAATAGAAAGTCCAGAGATAAATCCATGCTCATATGGTCACCTAATCTTTGACAAAGGCGGCAAGAATATACAATGGACTAAAGACAATCTTTTTAACAAGTGGTGCTGGGAAAACTGGTTGAACACTTGTAAAAGAATGAAACTAGAACACTGTCTAACACCATACACAAAAATAAACTCAAAATGGATTAAAGAGCTAAATATAAGACCAGAAACCATAAAACTCCTAGAGGAAAACATAGGCAAAACACTCTCTGACTTACATCACAGCAGGATCCTCTATGACCCACCTCCCAGAATATCGGAAATAAAATCAAAAATGAACAAATGGGACCTAATCAAACTTAAAAGCTTCTGCACAACAAAGGAAACTATAGGCAAGGTGAAAAGACAGCCTTCAGAATGGGAGAAAATAATAGCAAATGAAGCAACAGACAAACAACTAATCTCAAAAATATACAAGCAACTTCTACAGCTCAATTCCAGAAAAATAAACGACCCAATCAAAAAATGGGCCAAAGACTTAATAGACATTTCTCCAAAGAAGACATACAGATGGCTAACAAACACATGAAAAGATGCTCAACATCACTCATTATCAGAGAAATGCAAATCAAAAGCACTATGAGGTACCATTTCACGCCAGTCAGAATGGCTGCGATCCAAAAATCCACAAGCAATAAATGCCAGAGAGGGTGCGGAGAGAAGGGAACCCTCTTACACTGTTGGTGGGAATGCAAACTAGTACAGCCACTATGGAGAACAGTATGGAGATTCCTCAAAAAACTGGGAATAGAACTGCCTTATGACCCAGCAATCCCACTGCTGGGCATACACACCAAGAAAACCAGAATTGAAAGAGGCACGTGTACCCCAATGTTCATAGCAGCACTGTTTACAATAGCCAGGACGTGGAAGCAACCTAGATGCCCATCCACAGATGAATGGATAAGCAAGCTGTGGTACATATACACGATGGAGTATTACTCAGCCATTAAAAAGAATACATTTGAATCAGTTCTAATGAGGTGGATGGAACTGGAGCCTATTATACAGAGTGAAGTAAGCCAGAAAGAAAAACACAAATACAGTATACTAACGCATATATATGGAATTTAGAAAGATGGTAACAATCACCCTGCTTATGAGACAGCAAAAGAGACACTGATGTTTAGAACAGACTTTTGGACTCTGGGACTGGGAGAGGGTGGGACGATTGGGGAGAATAGCATTGAAATATGTATAATATCATATCAGAAACGAGTCAGTCCAGGTATGATGCCCTATAACAGATGCCTGGGACTGGAGCACTGGGATGACCTGGAGGGATGGTGTGGGAAGGGGGGAGGGAGGAGGATTCAGGATGGGGAACACATGTATTCTGGTGGCGGATCCATCTTGATGTATAGTAAAAGCAATACAATATTGTAAAGTTAAGAAAAATTAAAAAAAAAATAATAATAAAATAAAAAAAAAAAAAAGAACTAAAGAATCATTCATTTCTTTTAACAAATAGATTGAATGTTAGAATCAAAGGCAGTTTCAGAATTTTAGGATTGGAATGGACTTTAGAAATTATCTTGTCTTATTCCCTCATGTTTCTGAAGAGGATGTTGAAAAGTGCAGAAGACTGAGAAATTTCCTTGAGGTTATACAGGTTGGATTTTGCTTCTCGTCCATTACATCATCTACTATGTTAAGATCTATGTGCTGAGAGGCCATAATGGAATTTAGTGGTATCTCTTTTATATGGAAGTCAGAACTATTGAAACAGTTCGAAGTGGAGGTTAGGAGTAGAAGAGCCACTCAGAGCAATGCATGTGATCTAAAAGATTTCACTGAAAGACCTAAGTATGCTTGCTACTCAAGTTTGAGCAGCAGAGACAGACAATGAGAAGAATCAGAGTTAGGATCGTGCCTCAATGTTATATCTTTCTGTAACTTACTAAAGGCTGAAGCCCTGTGCTAATTTATCTCTTATGAAGAGTAGTTTACAAATCAAGATTTTAAAATACAATGACTGAATGAGTTGTCTGTTTTTAGTTTGGGTATCAGATCATCATGTATAAACATGAAGATAATGGAATTTCATAATTGTGTTGCCTACAAGGGTTTTTGTTTGCTTTCCTAATAGAGGAAGCAATTTGCTTATGTATAAGAGGACTTCTTGTTTAAGATAGTTTATTAACTGGTCCATCACTAGTGTTTGCATGCTGCCAACAGGGAGCTATTCCTTTGATTAAGCCTTTCTTCATCTGGCTACATTTTAAAAATTCATGTACCCATGGAAAAGTGGGTGTGAGGAAACAATTTCCACCTATTTGACAGTTTGCCCTACATTCCAATGTTTGGAATAATGATTTTCAGGCATTGCAAGACCCTGCATTGTTCGTTTTCTCTCCACTCCTGTTATAAAAACAGATTCTAGTTCTTAAATTGAATAATGGGTTTGTATGTCTTTTGTATTATTATGATTCATAGCATATGTGTTTCACATATATTCTTTTGTATACATAGAATTTTGCATCATAAATTATTTAAAATTAAGTTATTGCATGCAATAGAAACTTGAGAATAGGGGTCATTTAAAGTTTTCACATATGTCAGTATTTTTAAACAAAACACTTAAAATATCTTGACCAAGAGTATATCATACTTGGTTCATACAAATGTCTGAACAGGAAATAGCTTTTTAATTGTTTTTGTTTTCAACTATATTCTTACTAAGGTCTAGTTTAGCTAGATACTACATTATATGGCTTATTTAAAAGAGTCACTATTTATGAAATGCTCGATGCAGATTTCAGACTGGCTATATGACTGCTGACCTAGAGCCAGACATATCTAGGTCATATATCACTGACCTAGAGCCAGACATCCTGGAATGTGAAGTCAAGTGAGCCTTAGAAAGCATCACTACGAACAAGCTAGTAGAGGTGATGGAATTCCAGTGGAGCTATTCCAAATCCTGAAAGATGATGCTATGAAAGTGCTGCACTCAATATGCCAGCAAATTTGGAAAACTCAGCAGTGGCCACAAGATTGGAAAAGGTCAGTTTTCATCCCAATCCCAAAGAAAGGCAATGCCAAAGAGTGCTCAAACTACCGCACAATTGCAATCATCTCACACGCTAGTAAAGTAATGCTCAAAATTCTCCAAGCCAGGCTTCAGCAATATGTGAACCGTGAACTTCCTGATGTTCAAGCTGGTTTTAGAAAAGGCAGAGGAACCAGAGATCAAATTGCCAACATCCGCTGGATCATGGAAAAAGCAAGAGAGTTCCAGAAAAACATCTATTTCTGCTTTATTGACTATGCCAAAGCCTTTGACTGTGTAGATCACAGTAAACTGTGGAAAATTCTGAGAGAGATGGGAATACCAGACCACTTGATCTGCCTCTTGAGAAATCTGTATGCAGGTCAGGAAGCAACAGTTAGAATACCAGACCACCTGATCTGCCTCTTGAGAAATCTGTATGCAGGTCAGGAAGCAACAGTTAGAACTGGTCATGGAACAACAGACTGGTTCCAAATAGGAAAAGGAGTACGTCAAGGCTGCATATTGTCACCATGTTTATTTAACTTATATGCAGAGTACATCATGAGAAATGCTGGACTGGAAGAAACACAAGCTGAAATCAAGATTGCTGGGAGAAATATCAATAACCTCAGATACGCAGATGATACCACCCTTATGGCAGAAAGTGAAGAGGAACTCAAAAGCCTCTTGATGAAAGTGAAAGTGGAGAGTGAAAAAGTTGGCTTAAAGCTCAACATTCAGAAAACGAAGATCATGGCATCTGGTCCCATCACTACATGGGAAATAGATGGAGAAACAGTGGAAACAGTGTCAGACTTTATTTTTCTGGGCTCCAAAATCGCTGCAGATGGTGACTGCAGCCATGAAATGAAAAGACGCTTACTCCTTGGAAGGAAAGTTATGACCAACCTGGATAGCATATTCAAAAGCAGAGACATCACTTTGCCAACAAAGGTTCGCCTAGTTAAAGCTATGGTCTTTCCTGTGGTCATGTATGGATGTGAGAGCTGGACTGTGAAGAAGGCTGAGCGCCGAAGAATTGATGCTTTTGAACTGTGGTGTTGGAGAAGACTCTTGAGAGTCCCTTGGACTGCAAGGAGGTCCAACCAGTCCATTCTGAAGGAGATCAGCCCTGGGATTTCTTTGGAAGGAATGATGCTAAAGCTGAAACTCCAGTGTTTTGGCCACCTCATGCGAAGAGTTGACTCATTGGAGAAGACTCTTGCTGGGAGGGATTGGGGGCAGGAGGAGAAGGGGGCGACAGAGGATGAGATGGCTGGATGGCATCACTGACTCGATGGATGTGAGTCTGAGTGACCTCCGAGAGCTGGTGATGGATAGGGAGGCCTGGCGTGCTGCAGTTCATGGGGTCACAGAGTCAGACACGACTGAGCGACTGATCTGATCTGATCTGATATGAGTGCTATTGGTTCCACATCCAAACTTAAAGTGGAATTTTCAAAACACGGGAGATCTAATTCAGAGGAGTAAAATTGGCAGGTCATTTTGGAAACTGTGAATAACATTCAGTTGGATGTGTAGTCCTGTCTTTTAGTGTGGTAGGAAATGGGGAATGGGAGGAGGCCTTTCTTCCTCTGAGTTTTTGAGACTGTGAATGTGCACTGCCCACTAAGGCCAGTGACTTCATAAGGAATGGTGCACAGTTCTGCTCTTCTTCTATTCTGAACAGAAAACCCAGGGTTTGAGTGTTGCTTATTGTATTAGAGTTCTCCAGATAAACAGCTAATAATAAACACACACACACGTGTGTGCATGTAGATAGATAGAGATTTTTTAAATAAAGTGTTGGTTCATGTGAGGGGGTGAGAATTCCCATAATCTTCCCTCTGCTAAGGGGAGACCTATGAAAGCTGGTGGTATAATTCAGTCTGAGTTTGAAGGCCTGAGAACCAGGGGAGCCAATGGTGTAAATCCCAGTCTGGGGCAGGAAAAGATGAGACGTCCCAGTTTAAGCAGTGAGACAGGAAAAAAAGAAATAAATTCCTCCATCTTCTGCCTTTTGTTCTATTGAGGCCCTCAGTGGATTGGATGATGCCCCATCACACTGAAGAGAGCCATCTACTTTACCGAGTCCACAAAGTCAAAAGGAATTGTTCTCACCTGGAATCATTCTCATAGACACACCAGAAATAATGTTTAATCTGGGCACTGCATGGCCAGTGAGGTTAGCACATAAAATTAACCACTACACTTGTGTTATGACTACATCATTCCCTGAAATAATTGACAGGATTGGGTTTTTCTGTACCTTTTATGTGCTTTCCCAACAAGCAATGGAAGTGAACCTGGCTTTAATGCAAGGCAGCAAATAAAATGGTTCACTAATATACTTCTATAAGAATAAAGCATTTTTACATCCTACCAAAATGTATTCTTATCCTTTATTTTACTGAATCCTCCATCAACCCTGGTAGTTATATGGCTCAGTTTTTCTTGTTCTCATTTTATGGGTGATTAAACAGGTCTAGAGAGGTGAAGTGACTTGCCCAAGATTGCTTGGCTAGTAAATGGCAGAACTGGATCTCGATTATGGATTCAGATTATAGATCAAGACTTCTGATTTTTAATATTGCTTTCTGTTCTTGAATATAACCATAAAATTACGCTGTTGCTGAGTTGACCAGTTTGTGTATTCAACCTAACTCTGTGTTCTGCTTTCAGCTTCTGAAAGAGAGCAGGGAAAGGAAGGAATACCACTTTTGAACCTGTTGTTTCTTTAGACTAAGATGTTCCACATATTTTCTTGCATTGGTATCAGATCAGATCATATCAGTCGCTCAGTCGTGTCCGACTCTTCGCGACCCCATGAATCGCAGCATGCCAGGCCTCCCTGTCCATCACCAACTCCTGGAGGTCACTCATACTCACATCCATCGAGTCAGTGATGCCATCCAGCCATCTCATCCTCTGTTATCCCCTTCTCCTCCTGCACCCAATCCCTCCCAGCATCAGAGTCTTTTCCAATGAGTCAACTCTTCGCATGAGGTGGCCAAAATACTGGAGTTTCAGCTTTAGCATCATTCCTTCCAAAGAAATCCCAGGGCTGATCTTCAGAATAGACTGGTTGGATCTCCTTGCAGTCCAAGGGACTCTCAAGAGTCTTCTCCAACACCACACTTCAAAAGCATCAATTCTTCGGTGCTCAGCCTTCTTCACAGTCCAGCTCTCACATCCATACATGACCACAGGAAAGACCATAGCTTTAACTAGGCGAACCTTTGTTGGCAAAGTGATGTCTCTGCTTTTGAATATGCTATCCAGGTTGGTCATAACTTTCCTTCCAAGGAGTAAGCGTCTTTTAATTTCATGGCTGCAGTCACATCTGTAGTGATTTTGGAGCCCAGAAAAAGAAAGTCTGACACTGTTTCCACTGTTTCCCCATCTATTTCCCACGTAGTGATGGGACCAGATGCCATGATCTTCGTTTTCTGAATGTTGAGCTTTAAGCCAACCTTTTCACTCTCCACTTTCACTTTCATCAAGAGGCTTTTGAGTTCCTCTTCACTTTCTGCCATAAGGGTGGTATCATCTGCATATCTGAGGTTATTGATATTTCTCCCAGCAATCTTGATTCCAGCTTGTGTTTCTTCCAGTCCAGTGTTTCTCATGATGTACTTGGGAAACTCAACAGTGGCCACAAGATTGGAAAAGGTCAGTTTTCATCCCAATCTCAAAGAAAGGCAATGCCAAAGAATGCTCAAACTACCGCACAATTGCACTCATCTCACACGCTAGTAAAGTAATGCTCAAAATTCTCCAAGCCAGGCTTCAGCAATATGTGAACCATGAACTTCGTGATGTTCAAGCTGGTTCTAGAAAAGGCAGAGGAACCAGAGATCAAATGGCCAACATCCGCTGGATCATGGAAAAAGCAAGAGAGTTCCAGAAAAACATCTATTTCTGCTTTATTGACTATGCCAAAGCCTTTGACTGTGTGGATCACAATAAACTGTGGAAAATTCTGAAAGAGATGGGAATACCAGACCACCTGATCTGCATTGGTATAATAAGTGACAATTGAAATTTTTAGAATTTCTATAAATGCTTAATATAGAACTATGAAAAATTTAGTTTAGGGGAGAAGGTGGTCTGCTTGTTCTCCGTGTTATATCATTACTCTTTAGTGCCACTTAAAGTGGGTTTGGGCCCCAGTGGAAAAAATTGGGCACCTCCTAGCAAGTGGGCAGATCAAGTGGTTTATTGTGATCTACACAGTCAAAGGCTTGAGAAATCTGTATGCAGGTGAGGAAGCAACAGTTAGAACTGGTTATGGAACAACAGACTGGTTCCAAATAGGAAAAGGAGTACGTCAAGGCTGTATATTGTCACCATGTTTATTTAACTTATATGCAGAGTACATCATGAGAAATGCTGGACTGGAAGAAACACAAGCTGGAATCAAGATTGCCAGGAGAAATACCAATAACCTCAGATATGCAGATGATACCACCCTTATGGCAGAAAGTGAAGAGGAACTCAAAAGCCTCTTGATGAAAGTGAAAGTGGAGAGTGAAAAGGTTGGCTTAAAGCTCAACATTCAGAAAACGAAGATCATGGCATCTGGTCCCATCACTACATGGGAAATAGATGGAGAAACAGTGGAAACAGTGTCAGACTTTCTTTTTCTGGGCTCCAAAATCACTGCAGATGGTGACTGCAGCCATGAAATTAAAAGATGCTTACTCCTTGGAAGGAAAGTTATGACCAACCTAGATAGCATATTCAAAAGCAGAGACATCACTTTGCCAACAAAGGTTCGCCTAGTCAAGGCTATGGTTTTTCCTGTGGTCATGTACAGATGTGAGAGCTGGACTGTGAAGAAGGCTGAGCACCGAAGAATTGATGCTTTTGAAGTGTGGTGTTGGAGAAGACTCTTGAGAGTCCCCTGGACTGCAAGGAGATCCAACCAGTCCATTCTGAAGGAGATCAGCCCTGGGATTTCTATGGAAGGAATGATGCTAAAGCTGAAACTCCAGTACTTTGGCCACCTCATGTGAAGAGTTGACTCATTGGAGAAGACTCTGATGCTGGGAGGGATTGGGTGCAGGAGGAGAAGGGGACGACAGAGGATGAGATGGCTGGATGGCATCACTGACTCGATGGACGTGAGTCTGAGTGACCTCTGGCAGTTGGTGATGGACAGGGATGCCTGGCGTGCTGCGGTTCATGGGGTCGCAAAGAGTCGGACACGACTGAGCGACTGATCTGATCTGATCTGATCTGATAGCAAGTGGGAGATTTGTATTGAAATGAAACTAGTAAATCAAGACTACTTTATTGGGTTTTTGGTTCACCTCAAAAGTGTGGTTGGTATTGATATACCCTGTCCACAGGGAGGTATCATCAACAAGGCCCTGATCACATCCGGTCCCATCACTTCATGGCAAATAGATGGGGAAACAATGGAAACAGTGACAGACTTTATTTTCTTGGGCTCCAAAATCACTGCAGATGGTGACTGCAGCCATGAAATTAAAAGACACTTACCTCTTGCAAGAAAAGGTATGACCAACCTAGACAGTATAATAAAAGCAGAGACTTTACTTTGCCAACAAACTGAGTATAGTCAAAGCTATGCTTTTCCCAGTATTTGTGGATGGATGTGCAATTGGACCATAAAGAAGGCTAAGTGCTGAAGGATTGATGCTTTTGCACTGTGGTATTGGAGAACACTCTTGCAGTCCCTTGGACTGCAAGGAGATCAAATCAGTCCATCTTAAAATAAATCAGTCCTAAATATTCATTGGAAGAACTAAAGCTGAAGCTGAAGCTCCAATACTTTGGCCACATGGTGTGAAGAATTGACTCGTTGGAATAGACCCTGATGCTGGGAAAGATTGAGGGCGGGAGGAGAAGGGGACGACAGAGGATGAGATGGTTGGAAGGCATCACCAACTCAGTGGACATGAGTTTGAGTAAGCTCCGGGAGTTGCTGATGGACAAGGAAGCCTGAAGTGCTGCAGTCCATGGGGAAGCAAAGAGTAGGACACAACTGAGAGACTGAACAGAATTGAACTTCTCAGCCCTGGTATTTTGTTTGTTGTTGTTTAATCACTAAGTTGCATCCAACTCTTTACAACCCCTCAGAACCTGTCAGGTTCCTCTGTCCATAGAATTTTCCAGGCAAGAATATTGGAGTGGGTTGCCATTTTCTCCTCCAGGGGATCTGCCTGACCCAGGGAAAGGACTTACATCTCTTGCTTCGTAGACAGATTCTTTACCACTGAGCCACGTGGGAGCCCCAGTATTTTGTCAGATGAGTTTATATAATTTGGTCCTCTCTTGGGGCTAGCTTGCCTCTTGTTCCAGGGACAGTGGGTCCTGGGTGTGTTTGTGTATCCTGAAAGACCCAAATGTTACTGTGCATTCTTTCTGCAGTTCTGCTTTCACTTGCAGCTGTGATTGTTATCACAGTACTTCCCAGATCCCTGATCCAGCCCACGAGGTAACCCCAGAAACTCTTGTTCTTTGGGACTGCCTGTTAGCCTGGACTGGCAGTGCCTTTTGTTTCCAAATTGACCACAGCTGCACTGAACGGTAGCCTCATGTTTCCCTGTGTCTGGTCACAAGCTTGTGGTCGCTCAAGACAGCTCCCCAAAGAGCAGCTGTTCAGATCAGATGTTAGCAAGGTCAATAAAAATAATAACAAGAAAAATGAAACATTTAAAAGGGTCATTGAACTTCTCAAAATGAAACTGTTATGTAATCGCAGAATCTTGTTTTATTGTTCTCATTGGGCTGGAAATGATAAATGTATGCACATAAAATTAAAACCATAAGATAAGCTGGGGAATTTCAGTAGAGCCTGTTCCTACTTCTTCCATTTTTAGAGTGAAAGGCTGCTCCCTCAAGCACCCAGTTTGGAAGATTCATTTTTGAAACTTGTGGTTATTTCTGTTGTCCTCCTAAAGGTACAAACAAGGTCACCATAGGCAGATACTGACAGGGAACAGCAGATAACACACATAAGAGAGGTCTTAGTTGGAGGGCTCTGTGAACTGCAGAATGCTGCCAGTCCCAAAGCAGGCAGGGGCTACTCTGTTCCAGAAGATGTCCTCTCCAGGCCCTGTGGTATTGAATCTTCTGATTTCAACTTGAATCAGAAGTCTGGGTTTTAAATCTTGGTAAGTAGTTCAGCTTAACAACAACGGCAGCAACACTTGGGGACAGGCCAACAAAAACACATCTGGTGGCCAAGGTCACTGGTGTGCTGCCTCTGGATTTCGCTTTTCTTCAGAATATAGCCCAAGAAATGCCCTTAGTATAGTTTTCTGTTTGTCCTTCTCATGTAGCTACACAATAATTATTGCTTTAAAATGCAGCAAGAAAAAGAAATTAATGAAGCTCTAATAGTTAAAATAGCTATGAGTCAGAAAAAAAGAAAAGTACAGCTGATAACTAATCTACAATTGCTCTGTACAATATTCTGGCCTTTCCAGTTTATGCTTTTCTCTTCCCTGCCTCTGTGTGTAGCCTACTTTTACTTTTTTTTTTCTCTTTCCTATTTCATTCCTGGGCTACCCAGATCCCTCTGTCTGCAGGGTCACTCCTGAAAGTTTTCAAGCCTCAAACCTGGATGCTGACTGAATTGCCATTGCCCGTGTGGCTAGAGCTTTTCATCGGAGTCAGCTCTTCTCTCCCTCCAGAATGCAGTCTCTGTTCCAGAATTCAACACACTTCTCTCTGGTAATTTGTGCTCACATTTCCTCAATTTTCCAATGTCTGGGTCTCTGTGCTTTTAATGATTTAATTCTATTTCCTAATCAAAATTCTCCTGGCTCATGGTCCAAGCATAACAGGTGATGGAACACATTATCGTTATACATCTAACATCAGATATGTGTTTTTATATATTTATAATTTTTGCATATGATTAACAGTTAACATATTACAGTTATAACATCATCAGAGAATATCACAGTATCTCTGCATGTAGATAGTAAAGTGTTATTAGTTCATATCAATAATGTTATTAAATGCTGAGTTGGTACAAAGAAAGACTACAATGTATATGGAAGATATTAAATTAACACTAAAACACAAACGTGAGTCCAATTCAGTTTAATATATGGAATGTTTCAGTACTTTTGAAGGTCCTTTTGTGTCCATTAAGAGCCCGTCTGCCTTTCCCTGGCCTTTTAGAGGAAACAAATATGCTTAATTTTATGTTTGGTATTCTTTTGCTTTGTTTGAAAAAGTAAAATTTTGTTTAATGTTGCAGGTTTTGGATTTTACTTATAAAGAATTCTACTGTATGTGGTTCTCTTGACTAACAGTTTTGCTGAATTTTGTAGTATGAGATTTATCCATGTTGATGGGGCTACGTGTATTTATTTTCTATTTCTGTGTAATATTTCATTGATTATCGATTCTACAATTTATCTTCCAACTACTGATATGAATAGCAGGACTGTTTCTGTTTTTTCCTATTACAAAAATTGTCGTTATGAATGACTATGCTCTCATTGTAGCTGGCTAGGAGTGAACTGTAAGATATGCATATAGATAGTCCACATACATGCAACACAGCCAAATTGTTTCCCGAAGCAATTGCACAAATTTACACTTCCGAACCAGCAATGTATACATTTCTGTCGCTTTAAATCTTTGCTAACTTTTGTCATTTTTAGATTTTTTTTACTTTTTGCCAACCTGATGGTTGTGATAGTATCTTTTCGTGATTCTAATTTGCATATAATTCAATTCAGATTGATCATCTTTTTAGATGCTTGTGTTTCCTCTTCTAAGCAAACAGTAAAGGAGCAGTAAAGTGACTGTTCCTTTCACTATTTTTTGCCTTTTTTTTTGTATTTTTCTAGTTTATTAGTACTTCTTTATAGGTTTTGAATATGAATCCTTAATCATTCCTATGTGTTACAAATTTTCTTTCAGTTTTTAGTTTGTCCTTTTTCCTTCTTTTTTTTTATGGTATCCTTCCACCAACAGAGGTGCTCAGTTTAATTTAGTTGACTACATTAATCTTTTTGTTTATAACTTATGGTTGTGTGTGTGTCTTTTTAAAGGAATCCTCTGCTCTCAAGATCGTATTTTCCTTTCTATAATACATATTGATATCTGTTAGGGTTTCCCTCTGTATCTATATTCTTCTTCTTCAGAAGCGTCTTCGCTACTTTTAAAATTATAGTTGATTTACAATATTTTATTGGTTTCAGATGTACAGCAAAGTGATTCAGTTATATATATATATATATTCTTTTCAGATTCTCTTCCATTATAGGTTATTACATGATATTGAATATAGTTCCCTGTGCTATGCAGTAGGACCTTGTATACAGTGGTTTATATATAGTAATTTTTTAGTCCCAAACTCATAATTTATCCCTCCCTCAGCTTTTCCCCTTTGATAACCGTAAGTTCTTTTTCTATGTCTGTAAGTCTGTTTTTGTGATTTTTTTTTTTCTTTTTTTTTTTTTTTAATAAATTTTAGAACCAGTTTATGAAGCTTTGTGAAAAGTCTGAATTAAAAAAACTAATTTTATTTATTTTTGACTGTGCTGGGTCTTTGTTGCTGCATGGACTTTTCTCTAGTCGTGGAGAGTAAGAGCTACTCTCTAGCTGTGGTGCGCAGGCTTCTCATTGCAGTGGCTTCCCGCTGCAGAGCGTGGGCTCTATGGTGAACAGATCTTAGTAGCTGCAGCACATAGGCTCCGTAGCTGCAGTTCCCAGGCTCTGGAGCATAGGCTCAGTAGTCATGATGCACGGGCTTAGTTGCTCTGCAGACAGTAGGATCTTTCCAGATTAGGGATTGAACCCGTGTCTCCTACTTGGGCAGCCAGATTCTTTACCATCCAGTCACCAGGGAAGCCCAAAAGCCTGGAGTCTTATTAGAATTAATTTATCTTAGATAGATTTGAGAAGAATTTACCTTTTTATGATTTTAAGTCTTCATATCTGTGAACATAATATTTTTAATTGATTTAGAACTTTAATTTCATTTAATGCAATTTTATTGTTTTACATATAAGATGCTCACATACCTTTTATTACATTTATTTATAGATACCTTGTATTTTTGTTGCCATTATAAATGTTTTAAGAAACATTAGTTAAATGGATCTTTTTTGGTATAAAGTAAAACAATATAATTGTACATATTGATTTCTGTTCAGCTACTTTGCTAAACTAATAATTCATCTGAATCTCTTGGGTTTTGTACAGGGAAAATGAAATTATCTATAAATAATGACAGATTGTTTTTTCTTTTCCAGTCCTTACCTGTTTTCCTTACCAAAATGTGCTTACTAGGACGTCCAGCACATTATGGTAAAGAAAATGATCATGATGATATGAGCATCCTTCTATTTTTCTTGATATTAATGGAATTGCTTTCAATTTTGCCATGATGTATGATGTTTTCTGTGAGCTTTTTGTAGATTCTCTAAAAAATCATATTAAGGAAGTTTCCCTCAATTTGCTCTGATTAAATTTTCTTCATGACAAAGAGCTGCTGAACTATGTGGAAGGTTCTTTATTCATCTATCGAGATGTGTGTGTGAGATGTGGAGACTTGCTGCCAGTGCCGCCTTCAAGCAGGACTTGCTGTCTGGTTAAGGGCATGCAGGAAGCAGAATGCTTCTGCCCATCCGCTTGTTTCTAGTCTCCTGGCCCAGGCTCACAGACTTCCCAGAGTAGCCTGCTTCCAGAAACTGAGCAAGGTGAGGGCTTCCCCTGATGTGGGATAACTTTGACAGGGCTCCCTTCTGGTTGGTGGAGGTTTTGTTGGGTCTGTATTATACTTCAACTTTTCCCTCTGCCCAGTCCTGCTCTCCTCTCTTGCTTCTACAGACCTTGATTCCTAATAAATGTGCCATATCTCAAACTCAGTCTCAGTGTTTGCTTTGGGGGAACTCACCTTGTGACAACATGATTGTTTTTCCTTTACTCTGTTCATGTAATGAATTGTATTTTTTTTTTTTTTGATATTAAATCAACCTACATTTCTGTGATAAGCTCAAATTATCATTATCCATTATCTTTTTTATACCTTGATGGAATTTGTTAATTATTTTAGATTCCTGTCATCTATAAGTATGAATGGAACTGGCCTGACATTTCTTATATGTACAACCCTTTTTTGCTTTTATCATCAAGGCTTTTTCTAGACTCATTAAATGAGTTAGGGAATTTCCCCCCTCTTTTTCTTTGTTTTGGCAGAGTTTTTGTGAAAAGGTAATTTTAAAAATAACTCACCAGTAAACTTACCTATCTCGGGGAAGGCAATGGCACCCCACCCCAGTACTTTTGCCTGGAAAATCCCATGGACAGAGGATCCTGGTAGGCTCCAGTCCATTGGGTCGCTAAGAGTCGGACACAACTGAGCGACTTCACTTTCACTTTTCACTTTCTTGCATTGGAGAAGGAAATAGCAACCCACTCCAGTATTCTTGCCTGGAGAATCCCAGGGATGGGGGAGCCTGGTGGGCTGCCGTCCATGGGGTCACACAGAGTCGGACACTACTGAAGTGACTTAGCAGCAGCAGCAAACTTATCTATCTGGTGTTTTCTTAGAAAAAAATTTTCTTTTTTTTTTCCTAATCAGATTATATGGTGTCCTTTATGAAACCTTGTGATAGTTCCCTGACAAGGAACAATCTCCCCAGTGATTCTGGGAAGAATTTGAACACAATTAGAGAAAATATTTCAGGAAAATTTCCCTAGCTGATCAACTACATGCATGCATGCATACTAAGTTGCTTCAGTCTTATCCACCTCTTTGCAACACTATGCACTGTAGCCCTCCACACATCTCTGTCTATGAGATTCTCCAGGCAAGAATATGGAAGTGGGTTACCAAGCCCTCCTCCACAGGATCTTCCTGACCCAGAGACTGAACCTGCGTCTCCTGCAGCTCCTACATTGCAGGCAGATTCTTTACTGCTAAGCCACTGGGGAAACCCTAAGGGAAGGTTAATGGGCAGTTCTGTGTGATCACCATGGACAGTAGTCTGGGGACTCCGGGTAGCCATCCTCATTCTTTTCCTCTACCGTATATCTTTCTGGTGTTATGTTACAGAAAATCTCCCTGTGAGCACTGGTGAAGGCACACTTTTCTCCCAGTCTGAAGTCATGGAGCACACACAATGCGCTAACTCAGCACTAGCTTAGGCATCTGGAAATCTGAAGTCTAGTCTTGGCTCTGCTATATGGAAACAACCTCAGACAAGTGCTTACATGGGCTTCTTCATCTATAACTAGAATTATACATCCTTTTTTTTTTTTTTTAGTAAATAGATGAAATATGCATGCTTAGCATCATTTAAAGTGACTATCTTTACTCTCCTCCAGAATAATATGTGAACCTGAAGATACTTTAATTTTGGTTATGTACCTTCTGACTTATATTCCATGGTTAGACTGTATTTTAGTTTTTTGCTTTAAAATTAGATATATTGTTGTTTTGTATTTGTCCACATATGAGCCATATTCTTGTTGTACTACTCCGTTTTACATTTCATATCTTCCAACTAGTATAGCTTTTTCTTTCTGCTGGTAGTACATCCTTTAGAATTTCCTGTAGAGAGGGTCTATATTGGCAGACTCAGTTTTTGTCTGAAAATATAATTGACCCTTGAACAATGGGGGGATAGGGGAACCAACCCCTCATGGATTCAAAAATACACACACAGCTTTTACCTCCTCCAAAACTTAATTACTAATAGCCAGGAGAGGCAGGCACACTCAGTGTAACTTCATGGAAATACACCATAATTTGTCTGACTTTAGCTTTTTCGTTTTTGTAAAAATGTTTCTATATGGTACCAAACTTTCTTTCGCAATTTGCTTTAGTTTCAGTGCCCATATCATAGAAGGTACATCTGAGAAAGGAAGTCAAAATCACTCTTGAATAATCTGAAGCCTTCTGCAAGATTGTTTAATTCCAATTTGTTATGTGACTGCTTCTTCTATATCTTATTCCTCATCATCCGACATTGGTTTGGAAGCACTCATCTCCATCAAGTCATCTTCTGTTAATTCCTCTGATGTGATGTCTTTTATCTTTTGAATTTCTCTAAGATTCATATCTTCCAACCCTTCTTACCTTTTTTTTCTGCCATATCTATAATTTCTTTCATGATTTCTTTGACTGGATCTGTTGTAAATCTTACGGAGTCCTGTGCAACATTTGGACAAAATTTTCTCCAGCAAGTATTTATTGTTTGGGTTTCATGATTTCATAGCTTTTTCTATAACAATAATGACATCTTTAATGATATAATCCTTCCAGACTTTCATGATCTTTTCTCTATTAGAGTTTTCTTCCATAACATTGATAGTACTTTCCATAGAATACTGTGCATGCTTAGTGCTTGCACTAAGCACAATTGTGCTTAGTCGCTCAATTGTGCTTAGTCGCTCAATTGTGCCTGACTCTTTATGACCCCATGGACTGTAGCTTGCCAGGCTCCTCTTCAGGCAAGAACACTGAAGTGGGTGGCCATGCCCTCCTCCAGTGAATCTTCCCAACCCAGGGATCAAACCCAGGTCTCTCACATCGCAGGGCAATTCTTTATATGAGCCACCAATGAGCCTTAAAACTCTTTATGACTCCCTGATCTAGAGGCAAGTAGACATTTTTGGTATTGAACTCTTGGGCTTCTGGGTGGTCAGAGGCATTGCCCAATCTGAAAAGAATTTTTAAAAGCAGTCCCTTACTAGCACAGTACTTCCTGAGTTCAGGGACAAAGCATACATTTGTCCCATCAATTTCATAGATGGAACCACTCTGGAAAAGTGGTTCTCATTGTCCAGGCCTCTTGCTATACAACCAGAAGAATGACAGCTGTTGTTTACCTTTTCCCTTCAAGGCTTGGGACTTAGCAGCTTTACAGATATGGGCAGTCCTGACTACGTTTACACAAAACAGTAGAGTGAATGTATCCTTTCCTGTCTTAAATCCTGGTACTTGCTTTTCTTCCTTACTAGTAAATGTCCTTTGTAACATTTTTTCCAGAATAAAACACTTTCATCTGCATTAAAAACCTGTTCAGGCAGATATTCTTTTGCCTCAATGATTTTCTTTTTTTTTAAACTTTTTATTTTATATTGGAGTATAGCCAATTAATGGGTTTCCCTGGTAGCTCAGCTGGTAAAGAATTTGCCTGCAATGTAGGAGACCCCAGTTCAATTCCTGAGTCAGGAAGATCCCATAGAGAAGCGATTGGCTACCCACTCCAGTATTCTTGGACTTCCCTGGTAGCTCAAAGAGTAAAGAATCTGCCTGCAATGTGGGAGACCTAGATTCAATCCCTGGGTTTGGAAGATCCTCTGGAGGAGGGCAGTGCAACCTACCCCAGTATTCTTGCTTAGATAAATCCCATGGACAGAGGAGCCTGGCGGGCTACAGTCCATGGGGTTGCTAAGAGTCGGAATAACTGAGTGACAAAGCATAGCACATAGCCAATTAAAATCCTCAATGATTTTCTTAATAGTGTCTGGGAAATCATTCACTGCCTCTTGGTTGGCTGAATCTGCTTCTCCTGTTATCTTGACATTTAGAAAACCAAACCTCTTTCTAAAATTATCAAACCATCCTTTGCTGGCATTAAATTCTCCAGCTTTAGAACCTTCATATATAATGACTGTTTTTTATCTAATCACACTAGAATCTATAGCCATGCCTTTCTTATAATAATCTTGCACCTGAATAAAAGCTGCATTTTCAATACAAGATAAAATGATACTTCACAAAAAATGCAAGGTTTCCACACCTGCTGTCATAGCTGCAGCAACAGCTTCACAAATTTCCTTTTTTTCTTTTCTTTTTCACAATGATTCTTACTCTGGACTTAATTATTTTGAAATGGTGGCCATCTGCAGCTGCAGACCTCAGTCTGTGGTACATACGAAGCAATTCACCTTTTTTATTTTTTGTAAATTCATGGCTTTTCTCCACTTCTTGGGAGCACTTCCAGCATCATTAGTTTAGTGGCACTTCATATGAGTCCCATGGTGTTACTCAGGGTTTACACTATTACACTAAATAGGATGAAAATTTTGTAAGAACTATGAGGGATCACTTTTTACTGCAGATATGCAAATTACTGGAGAGACAAACTGCTCATGTGGAGATGATTAAGATCAAATGGTATTTTAAGCAGATACTTCTAACAAAATTCACTGCAGTACCAACAGGAATGGCTACAAATTATTATATTGCAGTAGTACAGCATATAATATAGTTAATTTTATACTGTTATAATACTGCATATCATGTTATCTAAGTTGTGAATGGCAAACCACTTCAGTATTCTTGCCTTGAGAACCCCATGAACAGTATGAAAAGGCAAAATGATAGGATACTGAAAGAGAAACTCCCCAGGTCAGTAGGGGCCCAATATGCTACTGGAGATCAGTGGAGAAATAACTCCAGAAAGAATGAAGGGATGGAGCCAAAGAAAAAGAACACCCAGCTGTGGATATGACTGGTGATAGAAGCAAGGTCCAATGCTGTAAAGAGCAATATTGCTTAGGAACCTAGAATGTCAGGTCCATGAAGCAAGGCAAATTGGAAGTGGTCAAACAAGAGATGGCAGGAGTGAATGTCGACATTCTAGGAATCAGCGAACTCAAATGGACTGGAAAGGGTGAATTTAACTCATTCCAGTAGTAGATATAATGGTTATATTTACTATATCTACTACTGCGGGCAGGAATCCCTCAGAAGAAATGGAGTGGCCATCATGGTCAACAAAAGAGTCCGAAATGCAGTACTTGGATGCAATCTCAAAAATGACAGAATAATCTCTGTTCGTTTCCAAGGCAAACCATTCAATGTCACAGTAATCCAAGTCTATGCCCCAACCAGGAACACTGAAGAAGCTGAAGTTGAACGGTTCTATGAAGACCTACAAGACCTTTTAGAACTAACACCCAAAAAAGATGTCCTTTTCATTATAGGGGACTGGAATGCAAAAGTAGGAAGTCAAGAAACACCTGGAGTAACAGGCAAATTTGGCCTTGGAATACGGAATGAAGCAGGGCAAAGACTAATAGAGTTTTGCCAAGAAAATGCACTGGTCATAGCAAATACCCTCTTCCAACAACACAAGAGAAGATTCTATACATGGACATCACCAGATGGTCAACACCGAAATCAGATTGATTATATTCTTTGCAGCCAAAGATGGAGCAGCTCTATACAGTCAGCAAAAACAAGACCAGGAGCTGACTGTGGCTCAGACCATGAACTCCTTATTGCCAAATTCAGACTGAAATTGAAGAAAGTAGGGAAAACCACTAGGCCATTCAGGTATGACCTAAATCAAATCCCTTATGATTATACAGTGGAAGTGAGAAATAGATTTAAGGGACTAGATATGATAGAGTGCCTGATGAACTATGGAATGAGGTTCATGACATTGTGCAGGAGACAGGGACCAAGACCATCCCCATGGAAAAGAAATGCAAAAAAGCAAAATGGCTGTCTGGGGAGGCCTTACAAATAGCTGTGAAAAGAAGAGAAGCAAAAAGCAAAGGAGAAAAGGAAAGATAAAAATATCTGAATGCAGAGTTCCAAAGAGTAGCAAGAAGAGATAAGAAAGCCTTCTTCAGTGATCAATGCAAAGAAATAGAGGAAAACAACAGAATGGGAAAGACTAGGGATCTCTTCAAGAAAATCAGAGATACCAAAGGAACATTTCATGCAAAGATGGGCTTGATAAAGGACAGAAATAGTATGGACCTAACAGAAGCAGAAGATATTAAGAAGAGGTGGCAAGAATACACAGAAGAACTGTACAAAAAAGATCTTCACGACCCAGATAATCACGATGGTGTGATCACTGACCTAGAGCCAGACATCCTGGAATGTGAAGTCAAGTGGGCCTTAGAAAGCATCACTAGGAACAAAGCTAGTGGAGGTGATGGAATTCCAGTGGAGCTATTCCAAATCCTGAAAGATGATGCTGTGAAAGTGCTGCAATCAATATGCCAGCAAGTTTGGAAAACTCAGCAGTGGCCACAGTACTGTGAGTTTTCATTCCAATCCCAAAGAAAGGCAATGCCAAAGAATGCTCGAACTACTGCACATTTGCACTCATCTCACACGCTAGTAAAGTAATGCTCAAAATTCTCCAAGCCAGGCTTTAGCAATACATGAACTGTGAACTTCAGATGTTGAAGCTGGTTTTAGAAAAGGCAGAGGAACCAGAGACAAAATTGCCAACATCCACTGGATCATGGAAAAAGCAAGAAAGTTCCAGAAAAAATCTATTTCTGCTTTATTGATTATGCCAAAGCTTTTGACTGTGTGGATCACAATAAACTGTGGAAAATTCTGAAGGAGATGGGAATACAAAACCATCTGATCTGCCTCTTGAGAAATTTGTATGCAAGTCAGGAAGCAACAGTTAGAACTGGACATGGAACAACAGACTAGTTCCAAATAGGAAAAGGAGTTCATCAAGGCTGTATATTGTCACCCTGCTTATTTAACTTCTATGCAGAGTACATCATGAGAAACACTGGACTGGAAGAAGCACAAGTTGGAATCAAGATTGCTGGGAGAAACATCAATAACCTCAGATATGCAGATGACACCACCCTTATGGCAGAAAGTGAAGAGGAACTCAAAAGCTTCTTGATGAAAGTGAAAGTGGAGAGTGAAAAAGTTGGCTTAAAGCTCAACACTCAGAAAACGAAGATCATGGCATCTGGTCCCATCACTTCATGGGAAATAGATGGGGAAACAGTGGAAACAGTGTCAGACTTAATTTTTGGGGGCTCCAAAATCACTGCAGATGGTGACTGCGGCCATGAAATTAAAAGACATTTACTCCTTGCAAGGAAAGTTATGACCAACCTAGATAGCATACTCAAAAGCAGAGACATTACTTTTTGAACAAAGATCCATCTAGTCAAGGCTATGGTTTTTCCTGTGGTCATATATGGATGTGAGAACTGGACTGTGAAGAAGGCTGAGCGCTGAAGGATTGATGCTTTTGAACTGTGGTGTTGGAGAAGACTCTTGAGCGTCCCTTGGACTGCAAGGAGATCCAACCAGTCCATTCTGAAGGAGATCAGCCCTGGGATTTCTTTGGAAGGAATGATGCTAAAGCTGAAGCTCCAGTATTTTGGCCACCTCATGCGAAGAGTTGACTCATTGGAGAAGACTCTGATGCTGGGAGGGATTGGGGGCAAGAGGAGAAGGGGACAACAGAGGATGAGATGGCTGGATGGCATCACTGACTTGATGGACGTGAGTCTGAGTGACCTCTGGGAGTTGGTGATGGACAGGGAGGCCTGGCATGCTGCAATTCATGGGGTTGCAAAGAGTCGGACACGAATGAGCGACTGATCTGATCTGATCTGAAGTTGTGAATAGAGCCATGTATAGTCTTTAAGTTTTTGTGCAGGTTCAGTTCAGTTCAGTTCAGTTCAGTTGCTTAGTTGTGTCCAACTCTTTGCAACCCCATGGACTGCAGTACGCCAGGCCTCCCTGTCCATCGCCAACTCCTGCAGTGTACCCAAACTTATGACCATTGAGTCAGTGATGCCATCCAACCATCTTATCCTCTGTCATCCCCTTCTCCTCCTGCCCTCAATCTTCCCTAGCATCAGGGTCTTTTCAAATGAGTCAGCTCTTCGCATCAGGTGGCAAAAGTATTTGAATTTCAGCTTCAACATCAGTCCTTCCAATGAACACCCAGGACTGGTTGGATCTCCCTGCGGTCCAAGGGACTCTCAAGAGTCTTCTCCAACACCACAGTTCAAAAGCATCAATTCTTCAGTGCTCAGCTTTCTTTATAGTCCAACTTTCACATCCATACATGACTACTGGAAAAACCATTGCCTTGACTAGATGGATCTTTGCTGGCAAAGTAATGTCTCTGCTTTTTAGTATGCTGTCTAGGTTGGTCATAACTTTTTTTCCAAGGAGTAAGTGTCTTTTAATGTCATGGCTTCAGTCACCATCTGCAGTGATTTTGGAGCTCAAGAAAATAAAGTCTGACACTGTTTCCACTGTTTACCCATCTATTTGCCTTAAGTGATGGGATCAGATGCCATGATCTTAGTTTTCTGAATGTTGAACTTTAAGCCAACTTTTTCACTCTCCTCTTTAACTTTCATCAAGAGGCTCTTTAGTTCTTCTTTGCATTCTGCCATAAGGGTGGTGTCACCTGCATATTTGAGGTTATTGATATTTCTCCCAGCAATCTTGATTCCAGCTTTTGCTTCTTCCAGCCCAGCGTTTCTCATGATGTACTCTGCATAGAAGTTAAATAAGCAGGGTGACAATATACAGCCTTGATGAACTCCTTTTCCTATTTGAAACCAGTCTGTTGTTCTGTGTCCAGTTCTAACTCTTGTTTCCTGACCTCCGTATAGGTTTCTCAAGAGAGAGGTCAGGTGGTCTGGTATTCCCATCTCTTTCAGAATTTCCCACAGTTTATTGTGATCCACACCGTCAAAGGCTTTGGCATAGTTAATAAAGCAGAAATAGATGTTTTTCTGGAACTCTCTCACTTTTTCAATGATCCAGCAGATGTTGGCAATTTGATCTATGCTTCCTCTGCTTTTTCTAAATCCGGCTTGAACATCTGGAAGTTCATGGTTCACATGAAGCCTGGTTTGGAGAATTTTGAGCATTACTTTGCTAGCGTGTGAGATGAGTGCAAATGTGCAGTAGTTTGAGCATTCTTTGGCATTGCCTTTCTTTGGGATAGGAATGAAAACTGACCTTTTCCAGTCCTGTGGCCACTTCTGAGTTTTCCCAATTTGCTGGCATATTGAGTGCAGCACTTTCACAGCATCATCTTTTATGATTTGAAAGGGCGCAACTGGAATTCCATGACCTCCACTAGCTTAGTTCGTAGTGATGCTTCATAAGGCCCACTTGACTTCACATTCCAGGATGTCTGGCTCTAGGTGAGTGATCACACCATTGTGATTATCTGGGTCATGAAGATCTTTTTTGTACAGTTCTTCTGTGTATTCTTGCCACCTCTTCTTAATATCTTCTGCTTCTGTTAGGTCCATACCATTTCTGTCCTTTATTGAACCATCTTTGCATAAAATATTCTCTTGGTATCTCTAATTTTCTTTAAGAAATCTTTAGTCTTTCCCATTCTATTATTTCCCTCTGTTTCTTTGCACTGATCACTGAGGAAGGCTTTCTTATCTCTCCTCGATATTCTTTGGAACTACATTCAAATGGGTATATCTTTCCTTTTCTCCTTTGCTTTTTTCTTCTCTTCTTCTCACAGCTATTTGTAAGGCCTCCCCAGACAGCCATTTTGCTTTTTTGCATTTCTTTTTCTTGGGGATGGTCTTGGTCCCTGTCTCCTGCACAATGTCATGAACCCCATTCCATAGTTCATCAGGCACTCTATCAGATCTAGGCCCTTAAATCTATTTCTCACTTCCACTGTATAATCATAAGGGATTTGATTTAGGTCATACCTGAATGGTCTAGTGGTTTTCCCTACTTTCTTCAATTTCAGTCTGAATTTGGCAATAAGGAGTTCATGATCTGAGCCACAGTCAGCTCTTGGTCTTGTTTTTGCTTACTGTATAGAGCTTCTCCAGAGAAGGCAATGGCACCCACTCCAATACTCTTGCCTGGAAAATCCCATGGGTGGAGGAGCCTGATAGGCTGCAGTACATGGGGTCGCAAAGAATCGGATACGACTGACCAACTTCCCTTTCACTTTTTACTTTCATGCATTGGAGAAGGAAATGGCAACCCACTCCAGTGTTCTTGCCTGGAGAATCCTAGGGACAAGGAGCCTGGCGGGCTTCCGTCTATGGGGTCTCACAGAGTCAGACACGACTGAAGCAACTTAGCAGTTTAGCAGCAGCATAGAGCTTCTCCATATTTGACTGCAAAGAATATAATCAATCTGATTTTGATGTTGACCATCTGGTGATGTCCATTTGTAGTGTCTTCTCTGGTGCTATTGGAAGAGGGTGTTTGCTATGACCAGTGCCTTCTCTTGGCAAAACTCTGTTAGCCTTTTCCCTGCTTCATTCTGTACTCCAGTGCCAAATTGGCCCCTTACTCTGGGTGTTTCTTAACTTCCCAGTTTTGCATTCCATTCCCCTATAATGAAAAGGACATCTTTTTTGGGTGTTAGTTCTAAAAGGACTTGTAAGTCTTCATAGAATTGTTCAGCTTCTTCAGCATTACTGCTTGGGGCATAGACTTGGATTACTGTAATATTGAATGGTTTGCCTTGGAAATGAACAGAGATCATTCTGTCGTTTTTGAGATTGCATTCAAATACTGCATTCTGGACTCTTTTGTTGACTATGATTGCTACTCCATTTCTTCCAAGAAATTCCTGCTTACAGTAGTAGATATAATGGTCATCCGAGTTAAATTCACCCATTTCAGTCCATTTTAGTTCACTGATTCCTAGAATGTTGACGTTCACTCTTGCCATCTCCTGTTTGACCACTTTCAATTTGCCTTGAACATGGACCTAACATTCCAGGTTCTTATGCAATATTGGTCTTTACAGCATCAGACCTTGCTTCCATCACTAATCCCATTCACAACTGGGTGTTGTTTTTGCTTTGGCTCCATCCCTTCATCCTTTCTGGAGGTATTTCTCCGCTGATCTCCAGTAGCATATTGTGCACCTACCAGCCTGGGGAGTTCCTCTTTCAGTATCCTATCTTTTTGCCTTTTCATACTGTTCATGGGGTTCTCAAGTGGTTTGCCATTCCCTTCTCCAGCGGATCACATTCTGTCAGATCTCTCCACCATGACTCACCAATCTTGGGTTGCCCCACGGGCATGGCTTAGTTTCATTGAGTTAGACAAGGCTGTGGTCCTAGTGTGATTAGATTGACTAGTTTTCTGTGATGGTGGTTTCAGTCTGTATGCCCTCTGTCAGTGCCTACTGTCTTACTTGGGTTTCTCTTACCTTAGACGTGGGGTATCCCCTCACAGCTGCTCCAGCAAAGCACAGCCGCTGTTCCTTACCTTGGACATGGGGTATTTCCTCGTGGCCTTTGCTCCTGACCTTGGACGTGGGGTATCTCCTCTTGGCCGCTTGCTGCTCCAGTGCCACACAGCCATTGCTCACTGCTCCAAATTTCATTAAACTTTAACTTTTTGGATATATTTGTGTATATTTTGTGGTTGTTGTTTATTTGCTAAGTTATATCCAACTCTTTTGTGACCCCATGGATTGTAGCTTACGAGGTTCCTCTGACCATGGAATTTCCCAGTTGAGAATACTAGAGTGGGTTGCCATTTTCTTCTCTAGTGAATCTTCCTGACCCAGGGATCAAACCCATGTCTCCTGCATTGGTAGGCAAATTCTCTACCACTGAACCACCATGAAAGCCCGTATTTTGTGGCAGTAGATGATAAAATAGACTAATATTTACATATATTTTATGCATTCATGACATACTTAACATTTTCTTATTTTTTTGGATATTTTTAGGCTACCCAGTTTGAGGTTTTTCAAATTGTTCCAAATGTCCAAAAAGTTTTCCAGTATATTTACTGAAAAAGATTCACCTATAGGTAGACCTGTGTAGTTCAAGCCTGTGTTGTTCAAGAGTCAACTATATCTAATATTTCACTCTCAGTTTTTTCAAAGGAGTTTCATTAGGTATGCATTCTTAATTTGACCTATAATTTTAAGTATATTATTTCATTGTCTTCTGGCTTCCACTGTTGTGATGGATATTGAAGCATCTGCCATCAATTTGATATTGGGTTTTTTGTATTGTCTCTCTGACTTGTTGCTTTTGTTGTTCACTTGCTCAGTCATGTCTGAGTCTTTGCAGCCCCATGCACTGCAGCACGCCAGTTTTCCCTGTCCTTTATCATATCTCTGAGCTTGCTCAAACTCATGTCCATTGAGTCAGTGATATAATTCAACCATTTGGCCCTTTGTCGTTCCCTTCTCCTTCTGCCTTCAATCTTTCCCAGCATCAGGGTCTTTTCTAATGCATTGGCTCTTTGCATCAAGTGGCCAAAGTTTTGGAGCTTCAGCTTCAGCATCAGTCCTTCCAGGACTGATGTTTAGGACTGATTTCCTTTATGATTGCCTGGCTTTATCTCCTTGTAGTCCAGGGACTCTCAAGAGTCTTCTCCAACACCACAGTTCAAAAGCATAAATTCTTTGGTGCTCAGCCTTCTTTATGGGCCAACTCCATACGTGACTACTGGAAAAACCATAGCTTTGACTAGATGGACTTGTGTCAGCAAAGTAACATCTAAGCTTTTTAGGTTTGTCATAACTGCTATCTACGTTTGTCATAGCTTTTCTTGTAAGGATCCAGTGTCTTTTAATTTCACGGCTGCAGTCACCATCTGGAGTGATTTTGGAGCCCAAGAAAATAGTCTGTCACTGATTCCCCATCTATTTGCAATGCAGTGATGGGAACTTACTATCCTGAAAATTCCTTTTAATTTATCTAAATGTGAATTTAAACATGTTTTTCTTCTGGGCAGTTACTGAAAATTTTGAACTTGATTTACAATCTTTAATTCTGGAAGAGTCTTAGTCATTCCCTTTGTATATTTTATCCCCTTCATTCCTTCTTTCTTTCCTGCTAGACATCTACTAGAGTATGTTAGAATTTTTACTCTATCTCTCATGATTTTTAACTTTATTTTTTGGGAGTTTTTGTCTGTTTATGCTACATTCTGAATGTCTTTGTATTGTAGTTTACAGATTGTCTCAGCTGTGCCTAATTTATCATTGATTTCATGCAGGCATGTTTTTTAAATTAATTAATTTATTTTAACTGGAGGCTAATTGCTTTACAATATTGTGGCTGTTTTTGCCATACATTGACATGAATCAGCCACAGGTGTACATGTGTCCCCCATCTTGAATCCCCCTCCCACCTCCCTCCCTATCCCATCCCTCTGGGTTGTCCCAATGTACCAGCTTTGAGTGCCCCGTTTCACGCATTGAACTTGGACTGGTCATCTATTTCATATATAGCAATATACATGTTTCAATGCCAATCTCTCAAATCAACCCACCCTCGCCTTCTCCCACAGAGTCCAAAAGTCTGATTTTTTATAACTGTGTCTGTTTTGCTGTCTTGCATATAGAGCTGTCATTACCATCTTTCTAAATGTCATTTATATGCATTAATTTATTACATTGGTGTTTTTCTTTCTGACTTACTTCACTTTCTATAACAGGCTCCAGTTTCATCCACCTCATTAGAATTGATTCAAATGTGTTCTTTTTAATGGCTGAGTAATACTCCATTGTGTATATGTACCACAGCTTTCTTTATCCATTCATCTGCTGATGGACATCTAGGTTGCTTCCATGTCCTGGCTATTATAAACAGTGCTGCGATGAACATTGGGGTGCACATGTCTCTTTCATTTCTGGTTTTCTCAGTGTGTATGCCCAGCAGTGGGATTGCTGGGTCATATGGCAGTTCTATTTTCAATTTTTTAAGGAATCTCCACACTGTTCTGCATAGTAGCTGTATTAGTTTGCTTTCCAACCAACAATGTAAGAGGGTTCCCTTTACTCCACACCCTCTCCAGCATTTATTGCTTATACACTTTTTGATAGCAGCCATTCTGACTGGGGTGAGATGGTACCTCATTGTGGTTTTGATTTGCATTTCTCTGATGAGTGATGTTGAGCATCTTTTCATGTTTATTAGCCATCTGTATGTCTTTGGAGAAATGTCCATTTCTTTGGCCCTTTTTTGATTGGGTCAGTTATTTTTATGGTATTGAGCTGCATGAGTTATTTGTATATTTTTGAGATTAATTCATTGTCAGTTGCTTTGTTTGCTATTATTTTCTCCCACTCTGAAGTCAGTCTTTCCACCTTGCTTATAGTTTCCTTCATTGTGCAAAAACTTATAAGTTTAATTAAGTCCCTTTTGTTTATTTTTGCTTTTATTTCCATTACTCTGGGAGGTGGGTCATAGAGAATCTTGCTGTGGTTTATGTCAGGGAGTGTTTTGCCTATGCTTTCCACTAGGAGTTTTATAGTTTCTGGTCTTACATTTAGATCTTTAATCCATTTTGAGTTTATTTTGTGTATGGTGTTAGAAAGTGTTCTATTTTCATTTTTTACAGGTGATTGACCAGTTTTCCCAGCACCACTTGTTAAAGAGATTGTCTTTTCTTCATTGTATATTTTTGCCTCCTTTGTCAAAGATAAGGTGTCCATAGGTATTTCTGGGCTTCTATTTTGTTCCATTGATCTATATTTCTGTCCTTGTGCCAGTACCATATTGTCTTGATGACTATAGCTTTGTCGTATAGTCTGAGGTCAGGCAGGTTGATTCCTCCAGTTCCATTCTTCTTTCTCAAGATTGCTTTGGCTATTCTAGTTTTTTTGTATTTCCATACAAATTGTGAAATTATTTGCTCTAGTTCTGTGAAAAATACCATTGGTAGCTTGATAGGGATTGCACTGAATCTATAGATTTCTTTGGGTAGTATATTCATTTTTACTCTATTGATTCTTCCAATCCATGAACATGGTATATTTCTCCATCTATTTGTGTCATCTTTGATTTCTTTAATCAATATTTTATACTTTTCTATATATAGGTCCTTTGTTTCTTTAGGTAGATTTATTCCTATATTATTCTTTTTTGTCACAATAGTGAATGGGATTGTTTTCTTAATTTCTCTTTCTGTTTTCTTATTGTTAGTATGTAGGAATACAAGGGATTTTTGTGTATTATTTTTATATCCTGTAGCTTTACTATATTCATTGATTGGCTCTAGTAATTTTCTGGGGGTATCTTTAGGGTTTTCTACATAGAGGATCATGTCATCTGTAAACATTTAGAGTTTTACTTCTTCTTTTCCAATCTGGATTCCTTTTATTTCTTTTTCTTATCTGATTGCTGTGGCTAAAACTTCCAAAACTATGTTGAATAGTAGTGGTGAGAGTGGGCACCCTTGTCTTGTTCATGACTTTAAGGGAAATGCTTTCAATTTTTTGTCATTGAGTATGTTTGCTGTGGGTTTATCATATATGGCTTTTATTATATTGAGGTGTGTTCCTTCTATGCCTGCTTTCTGGAGGATTTTTTTATAATAAATGGGTGTTGAATTTTGTCAAAGGCTTTCTCTGAGTCTATTAAGACAATCATGTGGTTTTTATCTTTCAATTTGTTAATGTGGTGTATCACATTGACTGATTTGCAAATATTGAATAATCCTTGCATCCCTGGCATAAAGCCCACTTGGTTATGATGTATGATCTTTTTAATATGTTGCTGGATTCTGTTTTCTAAAATTCTATTGAGGATTTTTGCATCTATGTTCATCAGTGATATTGGCCTGTAGTTTTCTTTTTTTGGTCATACAGGTATTTTTAAATTTCAAATATTATATTTTCCTAAAGTTTTATTTTTTTCAAAATTTCTTCATTTATTTTCAATTACTTTCTTCACATATTTGAAGTATTCTTTCTAATATCTTTTAGTTCAGTTCAGTTCAGTCACTCAGTCGTGTCTGACTCTTTGCAACCCCATGAATCGCAGCATGCCAGGCCTCCCTGTCCATCACCAACTCCTGGAGTTAACCCAGACTTACATCCATCGAGTCAGTGATGCCATCCAGCCATCTCATCCTCTGTCGTCCCCTTCTCCTCCTGCCCTCAATTCCTCCCAGCATCAGAGGCTTCTCCAATGAGTCAACTCTTCGCATGAGATGGCCAAAGTATTGGAGTTTCAGCTTTAGCATCATTCCCTCCAAAGAAATCCCAGGGCTGATCTCCTTCAGAATGGAATGGTTGGATCTCCTTGCAGTCTAGGGGACTCTCAAGAGTCTTCTCCAACACCACAGTTCAAAAGCATCAATTCTTTGGCACTCAGCCTCGGGGAAGGCAATGGCACCCCACCCCAGTACTTTTGCCTGGAAAATCCCATGGATGGAGGAGCCTGGTAGGCTCCAGTCCGTGGGGTCGCTAAGAGTCGGACACGACTGAGCGACTTCACTTTGACTTTTCACTTTCATGCATTGGAGAAGGAAATGGCAACCCACTCCAGTGTCCTTGCCTGGAGAATCCCAGGGACGGGGGAGCCTGGTGAGCTTCCGTCTATGGGGTCGCACAGAGTCGGACACGACTGAAGCGACTTAGCAGTAGCAGCAGCAGCTTCTTAACAGTCCAGCTCTCACATCTATACATGACCACAGGAAAAACCATAGCCTTGACTAGACGAATCTTTGTTGGCAAAGTAATATCTCTGCTTTTGAATATGCTATCTAAGTTGGTCATAACTTTCCTTGCAAGGAGTAAGCGTCTTTTAATTTCATGGCTGCAGTCACCATCTACAGTGGTTTTGGAGCCCCCCAAAATAAAGTCTGACACTGTTTCCACTGTTTCCCCATCTATTTCCCATGAAGTGATGGGACTGGATGCCATGATCTTCGTTTTCTGAATGTTGAGCTTTAAGCCAACTTTTTCACTCTCCACTTTCACTTTCATCAAGAGGCTTTTAGTTCCTCTTCACTTTCTGCCATAAGGGTGGTGTCATCTGCATATATGAGGTTATTGATATTTCTCCCGGCAATCTTGATTTCAGCTTGTGCTTGTTCCTTCCCAGTGTTTCTCATGATGTACTCTGCATATAAGTTAAATAATCAAGGTGACAATATACAGCCTTGACGTACTCCTTTTCCTATTTGGAACCAGTCTGTTTTTCCATGTCCAGTTCTAACTGTTACTTCTTGACTTGCATACAAATTTCTCAAGAGGCAGGTCAGGTGGTCTGGTACTCCCATCTCTTTCAGAATTTTCCACAGTTTATTGTGATCCACACAGTCAAAGGCTTTGGCATAGTCAATAAAGCAGAAATAGATGTTTTTCTGGAACTCTCTTGGTTTTTCCATGATCCAGCAGATGTTGGCAATTTGATATCTGATTCCTCTGCCTTTTCTAAAACCAGCTTGAACATCAGGAAGTTCACGGTTCACATATTGCTGAAGCCTGGCTTGGAGAATTTTGAGCATTACTTTACTAGCATGTGAGATGAGTGCAATTGTGTGGTAGTTTGAGCATTCTTTGGGATTGGAATTAAAACTGACCTTTTCCAGTCCTGTGGCCACTGCTGAGTTTTCCAATTTTGCTGGCATATTGAATGCAGCACTTTCACAGCATCATCTTTCAGGACTTGGAATAGCTCCACTGGAATTCCATCACCTCCACTAGCTTTGTTCGTAGTGATGCTTTCTAAGGCCCACTTGACTTCACATTCCAAGATGTCTG
Source organism: Tragelaphus eurycerus (assembly GCA_935064755.1). Lineage (NCBI taxonomy): Eukaryota > Metazoa > Chordata > Mammalia > Artiodactyla > Bovidae > Tragelaphus > Tragelaphus eurycerus. The sequence continues at coordinate 6,298,663 of CAKXYN010000080.1, forward strand.
GCTCTGCTTGAGTGATCACACCATTGTGATTATCTTGGTCATGAAGATCTTTTTTGTACAATTCTTCTGTGTATTCTTGCCATCTCTTCTTAATATCTTCTGCTTCTGTTAGGTCCATACTATTTCTGTCCTTTATCAAGCCCATCTTTGCATAAAATCTTCCCTTGGTATCTCTAATTTTCTTGAAGAGACCTCTAGTCTTTCCCATTCTGTTGTTTTCCTCTGTTTCTTTGCATTGATGCTGAAGAAGGCTTTCTTATCTCTTCTTGCTATTCTTGGGAACTCTGCATTCAGATGTTTTTATCTTTCCTTTTCTCCTTTGCTTTTTGCTTCTTTTCACAGCTATTTGTAAGGCCTCCCCAGACAGCCATTTTGCTTTTTTGCATTTCTTTTCCATGGGGATACTCTTGATCCCTGTCTCCTGTACAATGTCACAAACCTCATTCCATAGTTCATCAGGCACTCTATCTATCAGATCTAGGCCCTTAAATCTATTTCTCACTTCCACTGTATAATCATAAGGGATTTGATTTAGGTCATACATGAATGGTATAGTGGTTTTCCCTACTTTCTTCAAATTAAGTCTTATTTTATGATTTGAGTTTGATCATTTCAGTGGATAAATCTTTATATATCTGATTTCTTTTGGTTCTTATTTGTATGTGTGTATTTTATAGTATTATTCTATGTACTCTGAGCTTATATTTCTCATAAAGTTATTTGATGGGATTTTTATAGTCTGATAAAAATTTGTGTATATGATATATATTTATTTTTGGTGGATGTTAGGTGATACTACTTCCCTCATATCTCAGTTGATAAAGAATCTGCCTGCAATACAGGAGACCCCAGTTTGATTCCTGGTTTGGGAAGATCTGCTAGAGAAGGGAAAAGCTACCCACTCCAGTATTCTTGGGCTTCTCTTGTGGCTCAGCTGGTAAAGAATCTGCCTGCATTGTGGGAGACCTGGATTCGATCCCTGGGTAGGGAAGATCTCCTGGAGAAGGGAAAGGCTACCCACTCTTGTATTCTGGCCTGCAGAATGCCATGGAGTGTCTAGTCCATGGGGTCGCAAAGAGTCAGACATGACTGAGCGACTTTCACTTCACTTCACTTCACTTTACTGATGTAGGAAATTAAGTAATTAGGTTGGTGTTTTTCTGGTTCACAAAGGTAGTGTTAGGACTCAGGCTAGAAGCACACATGGTGGCTGTTGATGGGTATGAAATATCAAAGAGGACCAATTTCAGATCAGAGGAGGCCAGGCTGAGATTGTTAAGTTTCTCTTTTATCCCTTGCTGAAAGGAACATTTATTTCTATTTTACTCTTGCATAGGCCTTTACAGTCCACTTTATGCACAGATCCCCTATTAGACAGCTCTAGGTAGCTCGAGGCTTATTTTCTTTCCCACTTCAAATCTGAGGCTCAAGGTCACTGGGTTAATTTGATGACCTCAGGATGAAAATATTCCTCAAAGCTCTGTTCACCTTTCTAAATTCCAGTGTTCACTTTCTTTTTTTTTTTTCCTGCTCTCAAGAGTCCTCATTTGCTTGCCTTGTCAGTGATGGATTTTAAAGATTTTAAAAATATGTTATTCAGTATTTTTGGTTATTGTCCGTTAGAGGCTGCTCACAATATCTGTTCCACCACACTGTTGAAAATGAAGTCTGGTTAGTCCCATGTTTGTTTAAAGATAAAGAAATTCAAGTTTAGAAAAGTCACATGTCTGCCCTAGATCACGGGACTTGCAGGTGTCCAGGTGGAGGATAGTAGATGCCATGCCAATTGCTCTTGTGATTTCCTGGCCTTCTGAAGATTTCAGTGGTCAGTTAGAAGGAGTGCTCATAATAGACATTCAATTAGAGAGATAATTTTCTAAAAGATTTTGAATAATTTTTCCTATTTGGAAAGGTACTCACAAATTGATTGTTAAACAATCTTCTATTAAGGATACAGAGTGGGCAATAGTATCTTTTGATTTAGAGACCAACACAATGGGAATTCACAGGCAACTAAGGATGTGTATGTTTGTTAGTCGCTCAGTCATGTCTGACTCTTTGCGACCTCATGAACTGCAGCATACCAGGCTCCTCTGTCCATGGAATTCTCCAGGCAAGGATACTGGAGTGGGTTGCCATTCCTTTCTACAGTGGGTCTTCCTGACTCAAGGGTCAAACTGGGATCTCCTCCATTGCAGGCAGATTTTATACTTTCTGAGCTACCAGGGAAGCCCCACAACGAAGTATCAGTTCAGTTCAGTTGTTCAGCCGTGTCTGACTGTTTGTGACCCCATGGACTGCAGTACGCCAGGCTTCCCTGTCCATCACTAACTTCTGGAGCTTGCTCAAACTCAGGTCCATTGAGTTGGTGATGCCATCCAATCATCTCATCCTCTGTTGTCCCCTTCTCCTCCTGCCTTTAATCTTTCCCAGCATCACGATCTTTTCCAGTGAGTCAGTTCTTCGTGTCTATAATGCATGAATTTTTCCCATGTCAGTTTTGGAAACTTTTGACAGTAGTCTTTAATTTCTAGTAATTTAGGTAAAAATCTTAAAAATAGTGCACATTGATCATTATGTAATTTTGATAGTCTCACTTGGAAAACAAGAATCAAATTATACAGGTATATTTTCTAAACAGCAAACAACTTAGCAGTTTTTGAAAAGCTTTGTGGAGCACTTCATACTGAAGAATGTATTAGATGACTCCTTTAGTAAGTTTCTAGATTGAAGGCATCTTTTCTCTCCTTAGATAATTCTATAAATAGTAATCAGACTATATCAGGTGAGAAAAAAGAGACAGCCAATTCCATGTCCCTGATGTCTGGGTGCCAGTTGGTATGGTAGCTACTTTGGGTATAAACCTATAATATGAAGGCAGTTATAAGATAATTTGAGATGGAAAACAGGTGAAGTTTAAATATTTTCAGGCTGAGAAGAGATGAGCAAATGGCAGCTATTCCAAGCATCCCTGGCAGAGTTCCTGTGGTGTTTGGACAGGCATGACTCCTAATGTCATTTTGTTACACTCACGTTAAAGACTAGAATTTTAGATCAACAGTGTGCAAATTTGGTTTATCACCTTTGTTCAAAAAAGAGCTGACAGAATTCTAACAGGAGAACTTCAGTGTTTTTCAAGAGTACCAGGAGGAACATAACTCTAGGTCTCATAGAACAAAAACTGACTAGAAATTATTCACATTAGACACTAAGGAATTCCAAGAACACTCTTGAATCAGGACTCTTCACGTGTGTGTGTATCTTTGTGTGTTTATATATTTAAAAGTAAGTTTGCTTTCTATTTGGTGATTTTTAGCCCATCCAGGACTTTGTGATTTTGTAGTAATTGTACTCAAAGCAAATGAATCACAGCAAAATACTCAATGCTGATCCCACCCAGCTAGTTCTGTAATCACTGGCCCTGCAGAGGATAGGAAACACATTGTTCAGCCCAATTTGTCCTTGTCAGAAGCACAACAATGCTTAGGACTAAAACCCAAAGTTATACATGACTCTAAAAAGAGCTATTTGTCAAGTGGTTCATTGGCACAAATTGAAATGAAATGAGGTCCCGGGCTCTTGAGGTCACTTTTCAACAGGAAGAATTCATTATCTAACTATACACAGAGGAAAATGCCTCACAATTGTATTTGCTTGTAAAGGATGAGTGCCCACACATAAAGCCAAAGTGGCAGAGGTCACTTAAAAGAAATAAATGACATAAAAGCAAAGACTCAAGTGTCCCTTGGCTGATAGCCTCTGGCTTCTTCCTCCCAGTCAGGGCTGCTTTGGGGCTTACTGCTCAATGGACTGAAGGAAATACTTGGAGAGGTCTTTGTTGTTTATGCAAAAATCACTTGCACAGGTCCTGCTAATCTGTCTACTGGAAACACAGTGTAGTCTTATGAGTCTCTCCTTCTTGGTTTGGGGGGAGTTTTTTCCCCATCCTTCCCCACATTCCACATTTTTTTCTGAAGTGTACATTTTCTTTTAAAACATTCTATGGCCTTCTCTTCACTTTGTGGAGAAAGTGCAACCTTGAATGTTTTACAGCTCATTGGGTGATAACTGATAGGGTATTGTTTTCAGCTTAGAAAGTGGAGAGAAAGGAAGTGTACACTGAACACATCAAACCTGAAGACAGAATTTTTCAACATATTTATAAATAACTTGGAACAGAGAATTGATTACTATGGTTTCTGTTGGGCAGAGTTGGGACAATAATAAAAATCAAAGACTTTTTTTCCCCCAGTTCATCTTAGGATTAACTTTAATGAAATAAATAGTGTTGCACATTCTGTGGGGTTGGACAAAGGTTTAATAACATATATCCATCATTATAATGTCACTCAAAGTATATTCACTACTTATAAAAACTGTAGTCTTTTTTCATCTCCCCCAAATCTCCTGGCAACCAATGATCTTATCATTGTTTCCATAGTTTTGCTTTTTTTTTCAGAATGGCATATACTTGGAATCTATTTTTCTTTCTCTGTTCAAAGCCTTTATAAGGTCTCTCATGGTCCACCCATGCATGGACCAGACAGGCTGCAGGTGGCAAGCTTTCCCACTAAATACTGTAGCTTTTCTTCCAATATTCAGTCCCATTCCATTGGTCCTGCCCAGCAGCCATGTGGAAGTGCAGGGCATGTGTTGGGTGTTTGTTCATAGGAAGGCTGCAAGTTTTGTACCCCTTGTCACCATGAACCCAGATTTATGTTAGGTGAAAGACATTTTAAGTGAAAAAGAAAAATGACATGGCTAAAGAGGATGGATTTAAATAGAGACAGGGCAAGGAAGTGGATGTAGAGATCAATTCTCTTAATCTCTTCCCATATTTCAACCCTCTCTAAACTCTGACAATAGGAGGGAAGGGCTGGAGAGGCCCACATGTCAAGTCCAGCATCCATTTTTCATTCCTGCCTGTTTTCCCCTGTCCGTTCACATCTCTTAGTCTTTTTTCCAAAGTTATTTTCTAATAATGTGGCCTCTCATTCATTCTCTTTCTCAAATTTTTTATGGTACCACCATTGATAGAAATTGGACATCTTAACCATATTATGTCTTCCAATCCATCAAGATGGATGTTTCTCCATTTGTTTCTGTCTTTAAAAAATTCTTTCAGCAGTATCTTTTCCTGGTTCCCAACTGTTGTTGTAGGTGACTGTTGCGTGTTCCTGTTATAGTTTTTCTTGAGTGGTAGGTGACTTTGGACATGACGGTGGTGCCCTTCATTGAGACATAGGATACATGAAGAGAATCAGTATGTAGAGCATGGGGGAAGCCATGATCCAGGTGCTGGCTCTGTTGAGTTTTAAATACTAGTATGGCATCTACAAAATTTACTTAGATGCAGAGATTTGAAGTTAGACATTAATGATGGATAGAATCAGAAGAATGAGTGAAGATGCTTAGGGAATGTATATACAGAGAGGGAGAAGAAAATCAGTTCTTTCGTTCCCATTTTCTCCAATAAAAAGCCATGTAAGTGAGACAGTATTTCCAACTTACTAACCGTACTTCTACTTTGAGTGAATGCTACAACAGCCAACAGGAAAGTGGGAAACATTAAAAGGAGAATTTGGACAAACAGAACTAAGTGTCGAGGGAGCAAGAGCATGAATACCTGCTTACTGCTTCCTTTCGGCTATCTGAATACTGTGTATTACATAGTAACAATGATGCTTTATCCAGTAAGATCTCCCTCCAAGGGCTTATAAGTCATGTGATTCTTTTCTCATTTCCCCTGATAGAAATAACTGTGGTCTTAAAAGCTTAGAGAGGAAGAGACAGCTCCATTTCTCCTTTTTCTTGTCCAGTAGACCCAATCTCCTTCAAATGCCATGTAAGACATTTAAAAGTGGCACAGATTCTCTTTAGTCTAGAATGATTTGAATGTGATTCGGCATTTAAGGGGACTGGACTGGATGGACATAAAGTTCTGTCATTTAATCTGTGAAGTGAGATGACAGTAAAGAGAGGGAGTCCCTTCAGTGTCCCCCAGCGACTTAGTTCCTACGTATTTCTTGGTCCAATTTACAACCCTTTTGCATTATTTTCTTATGATTTATATGCAAAGGGGATGAAAGATATGTGATTAAGGAATATTAAATTTTATGTATAACTGTTAATGGAATGTAACTTCCATGAGGGCAGGGACCTTGCCTGTTTTGTTCACAACTTCACCTGCAGTGCTGAGAAAAGTGAGTGCGTAGCACGCAGGGGTCACTCACTAGAGAGTTATTGAAGTAATTTTTATGGTCAGACCATGTACTAGATATGTGTTCATTTTTGGTGTGGAAAATATGTTAACTGTGACCATGTGACTTTGCATTAAACACAGTTACTAACAGATTTTAATAATTTATTTTATAGTTGCTTTGATGCTTTTTCCTAATATCTTAGTTTACATTTGATCTTGGGTTTGCCATTGGATACTGCTATCAGATGTGAAAATGTAGCAATGTCTTTTTGGCAAGTTTGATTTAGACCTTAAATTCATTGTTACTTGTCTAGTCTACAAAGAGACCTTGATAATTGACAATTGTATTCAAGTCCTGAAAGAACTCAGTGAGCTGGCAATTAGGAGTGCCTTCTAGCTGTCACTTTGACTTTGTTGGGATTGTACTTCAATGCTTTGCCTAGGAGCACTAGGAGAGAGACAGTTTTCCTTTGCAGGCTCCCTGTAGAAAAACGTCACCAGCTTGGGAAAAAAAAAAAAAAAAGGCACCTACTGACTTACTTATGTCTGGAATTAATGCAATCAGTAACATCTGAAGAAGGTAGATAAAGTATGTTTTCATTTCAATGAGATCAAAATTTTTAAAACTTTAGAGCTGCTAATCCTACTCCCTTCTTTCTGTTACTTTTCCCTCTTTTCTTCAATGCAATGTATGCATCAAAGCTACATCTTTGACATGACCAGAACAATTGGAGGCAAGGTGAAAATGCACTGCATAATGATTGAACACCATGACTTCGTTGAACAGCACAGATCTAAGATGGGGCTCACAGTAGTGACTGCCCCATCCTGGTTACCAACACTCCAGAAGTGGAATGAAAGGCATCAGCTTGAATTATCCTGAGGCTCCTCAGCAGCTGTGGAACTTGTTGTAGTCTTTAATGAGATTTAAAAACCCCCTAAAGAAAGTCAGGTCCCAGAAAATAGGGAGGACGGGACTGTTTTCTCTGTGGTGAAGAGACCAGTTTCCATTTATCCTGTCATGGTTTTTGGAAATGACTTTGCATTGACAACTGAGACTATTGGAGTGAGGGGGTCTGGAGGAGTGGGAAAATGCCTGAGGATTAGGTGCCCTGGCTTGCTAATTAGGTTAAATTTAGACAGTGTGACATGTTTGTAAATGAAATACTGTGACTGTAGAAGAGGCATCTATGAACCCCATAGCAAAAGAAGAAAGAAAGCAAAATCAAAACAAGGTATATTGGGGAACTCACAGTTGTTTAAATCAACATCAGGGTATTCTGGCCTTCTATATTATGGAAATTGGAAGTTAAACTGAAGATATCAACAGAGTGGAAGAAACTACTAACTTGAAACTTGAAAAATATCTTAGCCTGTCCATCATGGAAAGTGATCTTAAAATTAGCTTCTTAGACTGGGTGTACAATCTCTCACCATATTTTAAAATGGGCAGTTTTAAGCTAGGATATCCAAAGAGGAAGCTTGCTCTGTGGACTTTATTTTCTGTCCTTCTAATCTTCAGTTCTGAGGTTCAGGAAATCTTAAGTTCTTACTGACTTGGCATGCCACTGAGAATACATTGAAAAAGGGAGAGAGATGAAATTAGGGTAGATTCTGTTAATATAAGATCTATTCCCAGAGACGGAGAAGGCAATGGCACCCCACTCCAGTACTCTTGCCTGGAAAATCCCATGGATGGAGGAGCCTGGGAGGCTGCAGTCCATGGGGTCGCTAAGAGTTGGACACGACTGAGCGATTTCACTTTCTCTTTTCACTTTCATGCATTGGAGAAGGAAATGGCAACCCACTCCAGTGTTCTTGCCTGGAGAATCCCAGGGATGGGGGAGCCTGGTGGGCTGCCGTCTGTGAGGTCACACAGAGTCGGACATGACTGAAGTGACTTAGCATTCCCAGAGACAGAAGGCTACGTACTTCTCCCTTATATAGCTAAAATTCTGTGTGTCAGTTGGGAGGCAAAATCTTTACCTGAACCATCTACCTAATTAAAAGTCAGAGTTTGTGTAGACTGTGGTAGGAGTCTGGATAATGAAGGCTCTGGGTGTAAGGCAGTGGAAAAGGGCAGTTAGGAGCTCAGGCTCTGGAACCATTATGCTTGGATTGGGGTCCCCACTGGGGATCCTTGTGTCCTGAGCAAGTTACTTAGTGTGCCAGTTTGGATTTTCTCAGACATAGACTCTGAGATGCGTTTAGTATGTGTGTGTGTGCATGCTATGGCACCCCACTCCAGTACTCTTGCCTGGAAAATCCCAAGGACAGAGGAGCCTGGTTGGCTGCAGTCCATGGGGTCGAGAAGAGTTGGACACGACTGAATGACTTCACTTTCACTTTTCACTTTCATGCATTGGAGAAGGCAATGGCAACCGACTCCAGTGTTCTTGCCTGGAGAATCCCAGGGACGGCGGAGCCTGGTGGGCTGCCATCTATGGGGCTGCACAGAGTCAGACACGACTGAAGCGACTTAGCAGCAGCAGCAGCAATGTGCATGGTAAGTCACTTCAGTTGTGTCCAACTCTTTGTGACCGCATGGGCTGTAGCCCACCAGGCTCCTCTGTCCATGGAATTCTCCAGGCAAGAATACTGGAGTGAGTTGCCATTCCCTTCTCCAGGGGATCCTCCCTGACCCAGGGATCAAACCCTCACCTCTTGTGGATAGTGCACTGCAGGTGGATTCTTTACTGCTGAGCCACAAGTTAAGCCTGAGTTTAGTGCACAGGTTTTTTACTCTGGTGTGTTATTGGCCTAACAAATGAAAGAAGAAGGCACCAGAAGCAGGACAGGGCAGAGGGACAAGGTGGGCAGCCACGAAGTGAAGCTCTGGAGCCTTAAGCAGGACAGAGAGACACTCGCAGGGGTCAGTCATTGGAGGTGGGTCACCCTGAGGGGGATTGACTTGAGTAGAGGCAGCTCTGTTGGTGAGGCATCCTTGAGGGTCTGGGAGTGGACAGCTCTCTGCCAGCAGCTTGGGCAACAGGCCATCAGGAGGGGTGACCTGGGTGGCATCATTGTCCAGGATACTTAGCTTCTCTGGACCTCGTTTTCCTAAGAATATTTAAGAATTAAATGAGGTGATACCTGTAAAGTGCTTAAAACTGTATTCATCATGGAGTGTATGCTTGATTATTGCCATGTGCCAGGCAGAGGTTAAACAATGAGCCAGGGTCTCCCAGGTGGTAACACGAGAAAGCCCTCCCTGGCCGTAGGTGGCTGGATTTGCCTTACTTCCTACTGGACAACAGTGCTCCCCTGGTCCCTTTTCTTTCCTTCTCCTTTCCTACTACAGAACTCTCTCCAGAGGCAGGAGATAGATGGGTTCCAGGTTAGACATTTACAATAGGCCTCCTGTTTGCATTTCCTGAGATAGGCAATAGGTGGGCTCCAGCCTCCTGTTTGCCCTCTGAAATGGAAGTAACAACAGAAACAGAGTGAATGGGTAGTGTTTCTCTCTTTTAAACAATCTGAGATAATTGTCATGGCAAGGATAAAGAGGGGCAGAACTCTGTCTGAGTAAACGATTAAGGGATCTCCAGTCCCCCTCCCCATGTTTTGGGACAAGGAAGACACTATGCATAGGCAGAAAGGGTCCTTGGGGGTCAAAAAGTCAGGGGATAACGCCAGGCCATAATGAGTCTTGCTCCTCCCAGAAGGCTTCGAGTCAAGATCTGTTTCGGCTGAGGGGTGCATGCGTACCTAGGGGAGGGTCCCAGGGTAGGTCAGGTGTGGCAAAAGAAACCAGGTAATTGGCTAAAGGTAAGCAAAGACTCGGAGAAGGCAATGGCACCCCATTCCAGTACTCTTGCTTGGAAAATCCCACGGATGGAGGAGCCTGGTAGGCTGCAGTCCATGGGGTTGCTAAGAGTTGGACACGACTGAGAGGCTTCACTTTCACTTTTCACTTTCATGCATTGGAGAAGGCAATGGCAACCCACTCCATGTTCTTGCCTGGAGAATCCCAAGGATGGGAGAGCCTGGTGGGCTGCCATCTATGGGGTCGCACAGAGTTGGACACGACTGAAGTGACTTAGCATAGCAAGCAAAGACTGGAAAGAGTTACTGTACTCCTCCTCACTAGCCGGGACACCCTCACCTTTTCTCTCCAGGTATGCATCTCTGCGTCACTTCTATCTTAACTAAACAAACCATTTCTCTGTGTGATCTCCCACTTATTGTTGAGCTAGTTCTAATGGCAAACCTTGTACCTGTATTTACAGTTTTTGCCTCCATAACAAATACATCTTTCACTGGGGACAAAGATTCAGGGAAAAATACCTTCTGGCCTTTCGCCCTTGCTGGTCCGGTGACTAGGATTCCTAGTTCTCATCCAGGCTACCCAGGTTCAATTCCAGGAAGAGGAATTAAGATCTCACTTCATGCCACTGCTCACTGCTGCCTCACCAAGATCACTCCCACCTACAGCCCCTCTGACTTGCCATTTGTCTCTAGCAATGGGCTGGAGCATCTAGTTGGGGCGGGAGAGCTGACTAAGTAATACCTGCCCTGGACTGCTCTCTCAGTCTCCAGAATCATGGTGCCCATGTTTCATCCCCATTCCCCCATTCTCCATTCTTTATATTTCATGTGCCACCCCAGGTCCAGATGTGCAATGTTAATGTCTTATTTGTGGGGTAAGATGTTAGTGCTTTCATTTGAAACTTAGATGAATCTGAACTCTAGTTATTTTTGTATTCAAAGACATATATTATATACCTTCTATGGGAAAAATCTTTTCCTATGCCTCAAATTGACATATGAATGAATAATTAGTAAGCCGAGCTGCGTGTATTTTCTTCCTTCTTGAGTTGTAAGTTGAATAGCCAGTGAGATTTATTCCTTACAGTTTCTTTTGCCATAAGTTCATTGATGGGAGAGCTTTGTAGATAAATCACTGTATACATAGTATTCTAGGGAATACAATGAAGTAAAAGAATCTGTATTTTAATAAAGCTTACAGGCTAGGTTAGGGTTATATTACACAATAAGAATTGGAGCTGAATACTCTGTTTATGTGATACTTAATTCCTCTAGGTTTGCAACACAAAATGAAAACTGAAAATTTTTAATTGTTGATGTTAAATGCAACATATATACATTATACAGATGAGAAACAGGAATGTGAATAATTTATGACAACTAAGTACTCAACCTAATGATGAAATCTATCAGCTGTCCTCAGTCCTACCAAAGCTTTCTCTTCATAACTTTTCAGGTTCTCATTCACCCAAGTCATAGTGGGTGGAGGGATAAATTTCTACAGTGTCTTTTCTTCTTCTACAGCCACCTCATTGGAGTCTTTGAAGGAGAAAATGGGCATAAGCATTCCATTCTTTCTTCTCTTTTTAGGGGAAGACATGCTTTCTTGCTCTCTAGCTCAGTAGGTTACTTCCCTCTGTGTTTCTTATTCCTCACACGAGAAGCAGGGCTGCTAATAGCATCGTAGCGTTATGGTGAGGATTAAGGGAGCTCATGCAAGCAGAGTGCTGAGAACAGTGCTGTCACAGAGGGGGTCTCAACAGAATTTAGCTCCTGTTGCTATTTATTTATATTGTTTATTCATTTATGTTCTTTATTGCTTATGAGCAAGAATGTGCATACATGCCAAGAAGTCAGCTAAACTACTCCATGATGTTGCTGTCTTGGCATGATTTTGTGCCAAGTGGCCTGCAGGGCCTTGACCTGACACTGCTGCTGCTGCTGCTGCTGCTAAGTTGCTCAGTCGTGTCCAACTCTGTGTGAACCCACACACAGCAGCCACCAGGCTCCCCCGTCCCTGGAATTCTCCAGGCAAGAATACTGGAGTGGGTTGCCATTTCCTTCTCCAATGCATGAAAGCGAAAAGTGAAAGTGAAGCCGCTCAGTCGTGTCCGACTCTTAGCGACCCCATGGACTGCAGCCTCCCAGGCTCCTCCATCCATGGGATTTTCCAGGCAAGAGTACTGGAGTGGGGTGCCATCGCCTTCCCCGTGACCTGACACTAGGCCATCCCAAAGCTGCATGCCCTAGATGACAGTTTGGAGAGAACAGCGCACACAATCACAAACAAATGTAAACTGATATAACTTCTCCAGCAGTCTTTGTCAGCAGTAGTCTTCCCAGGGCCTTCCTCCCCGTTGTGTGCCCTTAGGAGCTTACTGAAACCCTGCTGTTTTTGCTTTGAATTGAGCCATCTGACCTTAGTCTGGGAATCCCAAAGCAGTCCATCCATGGTCCCTAAAAAAGCCATGTGCTCTCTGCCTTCACCGTCTTGACTTCTCCATGGACACCTCCAAGTATGTGCTGTGTACCTTCTCCAGAACCTTTGAGTGATAAACTTCTCTATTCTGGTTTCCTTGTGATCTTTAGTTAAACTATGGCTCATCATTTGACACTCTAGGGCTCTGCTTAATACGTGTTAATTTAACAAAGTCACAGCAATGTGGCCTGGGGATGAAGAGGAGAATATGAACCAGGGAGGTAAGAGGGGTGGTTCTTTATAGATCACTGGAAGGCTTTCAGTCTAAGATGTTTTTCACACTCTCAGTGGGAACAGATACAGTTAATAATGAAAAGGACTTCCACATCAGAGAGGAAAGTCAACTGCTGCCCAGCCTCTCCACTTTACCTCAACTATTTGCTTATCATCTACTAGGCAGAGCAGAAGAACTTGGTGCTTGTCCATCTATTACCAGTAGCAATAAATAAGGTCAGGATGAGAATTTCCCCTTTCGCCCGTGAAGAGAAGACAGCCAAGTCCTGCCTGCCTTCTGCTGCACATGCTGGGGTGTCACTCCAGGCCCTTGCACCATATGTGTAAGCTTCCCCATCCGTTAGACCACTGTTTTCTCTGTTGCTGACGTCTAGCTCTTTCTTTGGTCTTGAAGCTGGGTAAGTATAGGCCTCATAGACCTGTGTGGTGCAACCCAACAATTGGCAGAACCAGCCAGGAGACCAAGGAAACTCCCGTGAGAGCTGAGATGTCAAGAAATATAGGACTGGAATGGAAAGTTGCAGGTACTGTCCACTAGCATGTAGGGCCTGAGAGTTGCAGGTATAATTCCTGGCTGGCGGACAGCTGACATGCGGGGCCCAAAACTTCCAGGGATGACTCTGAAAGATGTTGTGAGGGAGGAGGGAATTCTGGAGTAGGTGGCTGTCTACTGTTATGTGGGGCCTTGTGGGGGCTGTCCTGGTTAAATGGGAGCTGCCAAGAGATCTAGAGGATGATGGCCTCTAATGGCCCTGGTATTGTATCAAAGTGAGCTTTTTATAATTGGTTAAGCTAGCTTTCTAGAAGGAATTGGTACTTCTATTATGCCTTTGAGATGTAAATGATCTACCCGACCTTTCTGAAACTTTAATCTTCTGTGATCTCTAAGAATAAAGGAGATAAAAGAGATTTTAGGTAAACTCTTTAGAAATAATTGTTTGGGGGAACGTCTATCTAAAATAGTCTCTTTGGATTTTGGTAACTTGAAACTAAAGTTGGAAGAAGAGAATTCATGGCTCATTTTAAATAGGATAAAATACTGGAACATTAATTGCTGAACGGGTCTCAGTTTGCCTTCCTTTGGCTGAAGATTGAAGCATTAATTTTTCCAATCAGGAAATCACAATAACTTGCTTCTTGGTTTTTGCCAGATATTAGGATTTTCAAGTGTTAAGATTATAAACAGTCATAATTCTTGTCACCAGATTTCTTTATTGATTACATTGTGAGCAGGTGTGATCAGGTGTATCTTACTCTTGATACTCTTTGGCTGCTGCTGTCTGCATTGCACTTATGGTATCTAGTTGCAGTCCCCCTCTACACACCTGATCCCAGGGAACTGCAGAAGAGAGGAGGACCAAGATTTTAAGGGTCATGAAGGGTACATTGGGGTAGAATGTATGGTCATGCCACTCAAGATGGTTGTTCTCTTGCTCTCTGTACATCTTCTGCCCTTCAAATGCCTGTTCACTTATACCGTTTACATTTGACTGACCTTCCTAAGTACTTGCCCCAAGCCCCAGCTGATAATTGTTTTAATAAACAAGGGCACAAAGGGCATGCCCCTCCAGTGGTTTCCCTGGTAACTAATGAGGCAAAACCTGACGTCAGTTCTCTTGTAACTGGTAATCTCCTCTTCCCCTGAAGAGAAGCCAGCCACTAAGTCCTGCTCACTGTCTGCTGCACACTGTGGGATGTCACTCCAGGACCCTGCTACAGATATGTAAGCTCCTCCATCCATTAAACTACTGATGTTTCTGGAGGGGGGAGAAAAGAAAAGAAAAGGTCAAAACGTGGCAGTGAGAGACATAGTAGTTTGCCACAGTGGTTTGCAATTTGGCCAAATCCCACTTATTTTAGATGAGTGGTGAAACACAAGGTCAAACCTTAATGTTCTTTATTATTTGGGGAGCTCTAGAATTTATTTCAAATGCTCATTCTGATTTGTGTTTGAAGATTTGGCCAAAGTGCTTATTATTGAATTTAAAAAGCCATTGACTGAATGCCTACTGGGTTCATGGTGCAGGAACTTAGTTATTATATCATTTAACCTCATAATAATCCTTTGAGGTAGATGTGACTATCTTGGTTTGATAGATAAGATAGATGTTGTAGGAATTTGAGCTTAAGTCTTCCATAATGAGGTCATATCATGTATTATTAGCACACTGTCTATTACTTTTATGCATTTTAGAAATGCAGAAAATCATCACAAAGGAAATAAAAATCACCTGTAATATGACAACTCAGTAATAACCATTATTTAAAATTTGGAATATTGTCATCCAGTTTTATTGCATAATGTTTACTTTATCCCAAAAAGGTGAACTTCAGCATTCTATATTATTTAAAAACTCAGGTATGTTATGAAGGGTTTTTTCCCATATTAATAGTTTTATAAAACTTGATTTCTTTTTCTTAAAGGGCTCATTTAAATTATCTGCATTGCTGTGCTTTATTACTATTTTTAAAAAATATTTATTTGGCTGCACTGGGTCTTTTTAGTTGTGGCACATGAGATCTTTAGTTGCAGCCTATGAACACTTATTTGTGGCATGTGGGATCTAGTTCCCTGACCAGGGATCAAACCCAGGGCCCCTGCATTGGGAGTGTAGAGTCTTAGCTGCTGGACCACCAGAGAAGTCCCCAAAACTCGGTTTTAAATAGCCACATTTCATCGGTGGATGAAAAAAGCCCTTATTATTTAAATATATGTTTCCCATTTTACCTTATTTTTAATAATGATGCCACAAACATCTTTGTATGTAATTCTTTTGCATGTCTCTCTTTCCTTAGAGTAGACTTGAGAGGAGTCATTCCTGTGTAAGAGGTTATTCCAGTTATCTGTTACTGTGTAAGAAACCAACCCTAAACTTAGCGGCATTAAATAACCACCGTTTTATTATGCTCTTGAATGTCAGAAAGTCAGAGAGGACACAGCAGGGGTGGTAGTTTTCTGCTCTGTGAGGTCTGGGATCTCAGCTGGGTGACTCAGAGGCTGGGCTCTGCTAGGACTGCTGAATGTTGTTCCTACATGTGGCTACTCGAGCCTGGTGATATTCATCTAGTACTTTTATTAATTGGCTCAGGGCTCCAAGAATATGTCGGTGGCACAGGGCAGGTATATATGGGCTTTATGAACTAGCCTGGAAGATTCAGTTCAGTTCAGTTGCTCAGTCGTGTCTGACCCTCTGCGATCCCATGAACCGCAGCACGCCAAGCCTCCCTGTCCATCACCAACTCCGGGAGTTCACTCAAACTCACGTCCATCGAGTCGGTGATGCCATCCAGCCATCTCATCTTCTGTCGTCCCCTTTTCCTCCTGCCCTCAATCCCTCCCAGCATCAGAGTCTTTTCCAATGAGTCAACTCTTCGCATGAGGTGGCCAAAGTACTGGAGTTTCAGCTTTAGCATCATTCCTTCCAAAGAAATCCCAGGGCTGATCTCCTTCAGAATGGACTGGTTGGATCTCCTTGCAGTCCAAGGGACTCTCAAGAGTCTTCTCCAACACCACAGTTCAAAAGCATCAATTCTTCGGCACTCAGCCTTCTTCACAGTCCAGCTCTCACATCCATACATGACCACAGGAAAGACCATAGCCTTGACCAGGCGAACCTTTGTTGGTAAAGTAATGTCTCTGCTTTTGAATATGCTATCTAGGTTGGTCATAACTTTCCTTCCAAGGAATAAGCGTCTTTTAATTTCATGGCTGCAGTCACCATCTGCAGTGATTTTGGAGCCCAAAAGAATAAAGCCTGGAAGCTTTATTTACTTGGTATCATTTTTGCTGGTTGAAGCAGTCACAACCCTGCCCCATTTCAGAGAGGAGAGAATGTAGATTCACTACCTCTCAATGAAGGGAGTGTCAAAGAATTTATATCGGTGTTTTAAAACTACCAGAGAAGATATAAACCACTTGCAAGATTTTGATATGTATTATCAGGCTGACTCTCAGAAATGTTATATAAACCAACACTTTTTCCCCTAGTGGCTGATAGTACACTCTTACCTACTCTGGATATTACAATTTTAACAGATATTTTTCAATTTTAACAGATTTTTTCAATTTGATAGCACTATATCATGTTGCAATAATTTTCAAATATCTGAATACTAGTGAGATTTTATGTGTTTTTTTCAGTCACTTGTCAAAATTTTATGTAAATTTTCTATTTTGTTGCTTCACTTTTCTGTTGGAGTAGTCATCTTTTTCCTCATCAATTGGTAGGTGTTGCTTATGTATTAAGACTAAATCAGGTGTTCTAATTCTAAATGGAGTTCTTTCACCATTATCCCTTAGTAGCACTAGTCTTTAAACTTTTTTAGTACTATGTGCACTGTTTTCTTGTAATTCAGATTTTGCCTCTTTCAAGCTATGTGACTTGAACAATTAAGACTGAACCCTAGTATCCTCTTCTGTAATATTGGGATAATAATATTCCTATCTCATTTGTTATTGTGAGAATTCATTACTGTCCATGTAAATGCTTAGAAGAAGGCTTGTTACATGCCAAGTGTCCAGTAAAGGTAAGTGGTTACTGTTAGTATTATTACTGTCACCATAATGATTAAATATGATACTAAGATATTTGTGAGTATTCTAGTAATTATTTCTATCGTCCAATTTGTAAGTGTGTAACTGAGGATCTCTAGTCATGTCAAAGCTATTTAGGTTTTGAATTCAAGAGTCAGGGTTAATCGAGAAAGATTTTGTCTTTTCTTATTATTTTAAACTTGGTTCTCAAGTTTCTCAAAGGAGGAAAATCACTAACAATACAGGATGGCCTTTGGAGCAGGGTTGTGGGGCATCCTAGTTAATGGGTGAGATGCTTGGGAACAATCACCACTCTTGATTGCCATGCCAATGTAATTAGAAAAATGGGGTGGTGGGGGGACACGCAGATGTTTGTGAAACTCCTGAGACAAAAACTAAATTTGATGACATTTCCTTTGCCTCTTTCACTTGTCTTTCAATTCCATCAGACCAAGTGAGCTCAGAAATGAGCATTGTGGAGTGCCCTGTAGAGCAGCATTGATGAAAGAAAAAGATAAAACCCTTTTCTATAGAAATCGGATAAGTCTCAAAGGACTCTCATTGCTTTAAATTAGGAGAGGCTATGGAAAGAAGAGGCCAGGGCCTGGGTCTGAATGACCATAGGCAGGGCCCAGTCTCCAGGCTCTCCTTACCTCCAAGTCTGTGCCTTCCTCCCCTGCCCAGCACATCCTCCTCGTGTTCTTTCCATTCAGAACCTCAAGGGGGTGTTGGAGTGCCATGCGTTGGTGGATGGGAGATGGGGGATGGGGAGGATGTACCATCCCAGGGCATTGAACATTTGTTGTCTCCAAAGAGGGCTTCTCTGGCTTTAGCCCAGCTGTCCCTGTGTGATAACCACCATGGCTAATACTCCGGTGATGAACCTCTTTGGGTCTCCGCCTCACCGCCTCTGATCACTGTGAAATATGAATTAGGGGAGTTTTCTGTAACAAATGTCTGCTTGACTGAGCCCCTGTTCAGGCGTCTGGTGTCAGCACTTGTCCCAGACAGCCGCTTCAGCCATTCCAGCCAGACAGTGACAGATTCAGCCTCCTGCTTAGACTGTCAGGGGAGTCCACCCCTCAGGCTTGGGCTTGTTACAGGAGCGCCTGGCTGAATCCTGCCAGG
The DNA here is from genome assembly GCA_935064755.1 of Tragelaphus eurycerus. Taxonomy (NCBI): domain Eukaryota; kingdom Metazoa; phylum Chordata; class Mammalia; order Artiodactyla; family Bovidae; genus Tragelaphus; species Tragelaphus eurycerus. The sequence goes on from CAKXYN010000080.1 coordinate 6,317,008, forward strand.
GCTCTGGGCTGCACCTGTGCTTCCAAATGTCAGTGGGCATGACAGCCAGCCATTTTCCACCACCCTTCCTGTCAAGGTCAACTGGCCTGATGGGGGAGGGGACCTCCAGAACTGAGATAGACCTGCCTCTTTGCTCCTGCATCATCAGGCAGACCTTTTAATACCAATGGCTCAGGACTTGCCAAAGAAAGCATTTGAGGGTATCTTGGGTAAATTAAAAGAATTTAATTGATTAACTGGAGATAATTAGTCGGGCAAGTTTACTTCTTTGAAACATCTTTTCCAAGTTCTGTTTAACATTATCTGGTGAGTCTTTGTTGATATGGAGGGAAGAACAAAGCTAGTCATAGGTAGTAGGAAGGAAAGGGTTCACATTAGTGGCCACTCTTGAGATTCTGCCAGGGTTGGCCATATGGTGATCATAATGATGATTTATAAATCAGAAATTGCAATCTGATGGCCCATGGATTAAATTTGGCACAAAGGATTTTTGTTTGGCCTCTATTGTTCATTTGTTTTTCATAGAACTTGATGCTAATATTTAGAATTCAGAATATTTTGCATACAAATGTGATTTAAGGCTTTTAAAAAACCAAGCTCTGGCAACACTGGGCTTATGTTCTTATACACGGAGGACTGCAGTAAACCATGTTGCTGCCACTGCTCACTTTAGAAAGGGCATGAACTCTTTAGCTTGTCGCAGTCTTCCTCTTTCCCAACCTGCTTCTCTTATTTCCTTTATATGGATGATCCCTATACTTGTGTTGGTGATCAGTGGTATAAGTGCTGAGCTTCAATTCTATACTTAATATTTAATGAACTCTTTCTAATAAGATTTATCTCCTCCACTGAGATGATATGTGATGAGGCATTGCTTGAACTATCATGATTTAAATGCAATGAATAATAAGGACGAAAAATAGTGGTTTTATTGATATCTGAAGATTGTAGTTCACCATTGCTAGGCGTTAGCTCTTGACTTTAGCTCTTGACATATGTTCCATAAATGATAAACTTTGGGACAAATTTGGTGTTTCTACTGAAAGAGAAAGAGAAATGCAGTAACAAAACTACTACATCATCTAATTTTTAATCTTTTTTTTTTTTGGTTCCAAAAAGTACTTTATTCATTAAACAATATATCCATCATCTATAACATGATCAAAAAATACAGATATACATCTTTACATTATTTAATAAAAGATTTACAATATTTCTTTCTTTTACAAAGAGAACATCAATAATAATTCCTTGAAAACACAATGTAACATTCAGGTTAAAGCTGCATCATCTTTTTGGATGAGATGTGGTAAGATGAACACCACAGATACATACTAGTGGGGAGGAAACTTCACAGAACTCTCTCCTGAATGAGAATGCTTTTCTTAGACTTCCCATTGTAAAATTCCTAAGTGCTTCCAAGTTAGTGAAATGGTCTCCTTTCCATGAACAAGGATATGGGATCAGAGTTAAGAACCTTTCTCAATGCTTTAAAGCCGGAAATTAAGGGAACTTGGGCTTATATTTATGTAAAAGTACTTATTCTCCTCTATAAGAAATTGTCCAACCCAATGGAATTCTGTGGCACATATTTAGGCTAAAAGTCAAATATTGCTGAAGAGATAATATATACTAGCTTTATCAAATAGGCTGCATTTTGACTTTAGAAGCATATGTTTAAAAGCCTTGTTTTTGAAAAATGAAAATACCTTATTCATGCTGAGGATTTTTTCCTTAATTTATTTTAACTCACATGATATGCAGATTGAAATGGTGCTTTACTTTTTCATTTTTATAATGAAAAATTAGAGCAAACACATAAGAGTACTTGATATGTGTTTATACTGATTACCTTATTTAATACTCTCAACACTCATACAATATTATCCCTATTTTATAGACAAGAAGACTGAGGCACAGAGAGATAGTGCTAAGAGACTTGAGTAAATAACTTGCTAAACCATTTTGTATGTTGGGGTCAGAATCAGTGCAGCTTAGCTTTCTACCTTTCTAACCCTTGATGAATACAAGCTAAAATATTGGACATGGTATAACCACTGTCTTTCTATCGTCTACAGAGCTATGCCAATCAGCTTTCTCCTGTTCTCCAAGGATAATATCACAAAAGCCCCTTGATCGTTTGTTTGCCCAAATAGAAATCTTGAAAGTGTTTCCACAAATGATGGCTTAGAAGGTTATTAGCAGTTCTGATAGTTTTAAATAAATTGTGTTTTGAAATGATTGCTTTGGGATGGGTCTCTTATGGTTAAGTGTTATATTGTGGGAATTGTCTGAATTTTCGAATATAATGCATTTTATTGATCATAAGAAGAAAATGTTTTGGATAAAACTAATTCCACTGTTCTAAGTTTGCTGTTTGAAGTCTGCATAGATTGGGTTAGTTTAAATGTTTGAAGTACTTGAATTGAATGTGTTTGGGGTTTAGGAAAGTGATTAAGTCCTCTCTGTCCCTGTTGTTGAGGGACCTTATGGGGCTACATTGCCCAGCTTGAAGTGGAGAAGTTAACCTGGAATGTGTTTGAGGCTCTAGCTCCTGATGATTGCCTTTGAAGAATTTCTTGCAGCCATTTGCTCTTAAGGCACTTGGAGGCTGGTGTATGTCTTTTGGAACTTACCAAGTAGCTCAGTGGTGAAGAATCTGCCTGCCAATGCAGGTGATGTGGGTTGGGAAGGTCCCCTGGAGGAGGAAATGGCAACCCACTCGAGCATTCTTGCCTGGGAAACCCCATGAACAGAGGAACCTGGCAGGGTTCATGGAGTCACAAAGAGTTGGACATGACTGAGCACTCTGGGATTTCTTTGGAAGGAATGATGCTCAAGCTGAAACTCCAGTACTTTGGCCACCTCATGCGAAGAGTTGACTCATTGGAGAAGACTCTGATGCTGGGAGTGATTGGGGGCAAGAGGAGAAGGGGACGACAGAGGATGAGATGGCTGGATGGCATCACTGACTCGATGGACGTGAGTCTGAGTGAACTCCGGGAGTTGGTGATGGACAGGGAGGCCTGGTGTGCTGTGATACGTGGGGTCGCAAAGAGCTGGACATGACTGAGTGACTGATCTGATCTGAGCACTCACACACTACGTCTTTTGGGGCCCAGAACCCAGTAACAGCTCTAACTGTCTGTGGTAAGGAGAACACATGAGAAACAGGTTTGTTAGCCTGCCTTTCCTATTATTCCTTCCCACATTCTTGGGCTAAGTTGGGATCTGAGAAGTGTCCACGAAGCTTGTATGCATACAACCACACAGCTGGCTACCATGCATTCCCTTGTTGGACCAAAGTCTTTTTGTTTGGGGGAGTAAGTAGGTAGAAAATGACCTGAGCCTTTCATGATAAAGTCATTATGAAACTTCTCACTGCAGATTTAAATGGTAGCCATCTGATATAATCTCCTATCCTCTCTGGAGAGAGAATGGATTCAAATAATCAGGAAAACTATGCTTGCACAGGTTTTATCTCTGCTGGTTCAGTAGAATCAGGGCTGAACCTAGTAGTTTTTTGTGCTGTTACATGCTGTGTTTACTTGTGAGCTACCTTCCCCTGAAATATCCTATGACTCAATATTCCTGGGTTATTTTCAGGCTTTTTCTAGTTGCCTTCCTTCTATATGCCCCAGATGATTTTTTTTAAAAACCACCTATATCTTTAGCTGTCACTTAAAAGCTGTTGACTCCTAAAGAAAACAACTTCAGACCTTTTCTTTCCCCAAGCTGGGGTCCTGTATTGCCTACTGCTCGTGGAACCCATCCATGTAGATATTCCACTGGCTTCTCAAAAGCAACAGGCTTTAAACTAAGCTCATTATCTTCCTCAGAACTGTACAAAAAAGATCTTCACGACCAAGATAATCACGATGGTATGGTCACTCACCTAGAGCCAGACATCCTGGAATGTGAAGTCAAGTGGGCCTTAGAAAGCATCACTACGAACAAAGCTTGTGGAGGTGATGGAATTCCAGTGGAGCTATTTCAAATCCTGAAAGATGATGCTGTGAAAGTGCTGCACTCAATATGCCAGCACATTTGGAAAACTCAGCAGTGGCCACAGGACTGCAAAAGGTCAGTTTTCATTCCAATCCCAAAGAAAGGCAATGCCAAAGAATGCTCAAACTACTACACAATTGCACTCATCTCACACGCTAGTAAAGTAATGCTCAAAATTCTCCAAGCCAGGCTTTAGCAATACGTGAACTGTGAACTTCCAGATGTTCAAGCTGGTTTTAGAAAAGGCAGAGGAACCACAGACCAAATTGCCAACATCCACTGGATCATGCAAAAGCAAAAGAGTTCCAGAAAAACATCTATTTCTGCTTTATTGACTATGCCAAAGCCTTTGACTGTGTGGATCACAATAAACTGTGGAAAATTCTGAAAAAGATGGGAATACCAAACCACCTGACTTGCATCTTGAGAAACCTATATGCAGGTCAGGAAGCAGCAATTAGAACTGGACATAGAACAACAGACTGGTTCCAAATAGGAAAAGGAGTACATCAAGGCTGTATATTGTCACCCTGCTTATTTAACTTCTATGCAGAGTACATCATGAGAAACGCTGGGCTGGAAGAAGCAGAAGCTGGAATCAAGATTGCTGGGAGAAATATCAATAACCTCAGATATGCAAATGATACCACCCTTATGGCAGAAAGTGAAAAAGAACTAAAGAGCCTCTGATGAAAGTGAAAGAGGAGAGTGAAAAAGTTGGCTTAAAGCTCAACATTCAGAAAACGAAGATCATTGCATCTGGTCCCATCGCTTCATGGGAAATAGGTGGGGAAACAGTGTCAGATTTTATTTTTGGGGCCTCAAAAATCACTGCAGATGGTGACTGTAGCCATGAAATTAAAAGACGCTTACTCCTTGGAAGAAAAGTTATGACCAACCTAGATAGCATATTCAAAAGCAGAGACATTACTTTGCCAACAAAGATCCATCTAGTCAAGGCTATGGTTTTTCCAGTAGTCACGTATGGATGTGAGAGTTGGACTGTGAATAAAGCTGAGCGCTGAAGAATTGATGCTTTTGAACTGTGGTGTTGGAGAAGACTCTTGAGAGTCCCTTGGACTGCAAGGAGATCCACCCAGTCCATTCCGAAGGAGATCAGCCCTGGGATTTCTTTGGAAGGAATGATGCTAAAGCTGAAACTCCAGTATTTTGGCCACCTCATGTGAAGAGTTGACTCAGTGGAGAAGACTCTGATGCTGGGAGGGATTGGGGGAAGGAGGAGAAGGGGACAACAGAGGATGAGATGGCTGGATGGCATCACTGACTCAATGGATGTGAGTCTGAGTGACCTCTGGGAGTTGGTGATGGACAGGGAGGCCTGGTGTGCTGCGATTCATGGGGTCGCAAAGAGTTGGACACGACTGAGCAATTGAACTGAACTGAACTCATCTTCTCTGCTCCTCTTTCTGTATTTTTTACCTGTGTTCAGTGTGTATCAAACATTATCATGTATAAATTCTGACTCATTAAATGTGGGATCGTATGAGGAATCAATACTGTTTGCAAATACCTGTAGTGGTTCTGATGTTTGTGGTCCACATACAACACTGAGAGAAGCAGCTTAGTGAATGCCTCTCTTTCCATCTCATCACATGAACTAGAAACCTTGGAATCATCCTAGACTCATCTTTTCTGCTCAACTCACACCACAAAGGGCTGCTATGTCCTATCAATTGCATTTCCTCAGTGTGTTTTAAATCAGCCCCTTTCTCTCTGTTCCCACTGCTGCCTGCTTTATTCTATCTTAGTTCATCCCACGGAGAAGGCAATGGCACCCCACTCTAGTACTCTTGCCTGGAAAATCCCATGGATGGAGGAGCCTGGTAGGCTGCAGTCCATGGGGTCGCTAAGAGTCGGACACGACTTAGCAACTTCACTTTCACTTTTTACTTTCATGCATTGGAGAAGGAAATGGAAACCCACTCCAGTGTTCTTGCCTGGAGAATCCCAGGGATGGGGGAGCCTGGTGGGCTGCCGTCTATGGGGTCGCACAGAGTTGGACACGACTGAAGTGACTTAGCAGCAGCAGCAACAGCAGTTCATCCCAACCGAATCTTTCTTCTTGTATCACTCTTGTCTCCATTAATTCACTTTCTCCAATGCTATGAGGGTGATCATTCCAAAAGGCAAATATTGTATTGCTACTTCCCTTCTCAAACGTTTTCAGTGACTTTCTATTCTAAATGATAAAGGTGAATTTTTAGCATGGCATATGAATTCTTTCAGCATCAGGCCCTGGCATATGCATTCAACTTTATCTCTGTCAGTCTCTTATTTCAACCCATATTCCAAATATATTAAGCCATTTGTAAGCCTGAATATTTTTCTTTTTTTTTTTTTTTGCTTGTTTCTATAGTATCCTCCATGCTACTATGACAGATAGTCTTTGTGCTTCAAACACCCTTCCTTTTCTTTGGCTGGCCCAATTTTACTCTGTCATCTGGTGAATCAAGTTTAGCATTTCCAATTTGGGGAAGACTTCCATGACCTTGGTGGACTGACTTAAATATGTCTCTGGTTAAATTTCTTTAGAACTCTGTGTCTATAGATAGCAGAGCATTTCTTGCAGACGGTGGTGTTTACTGGTTTACTTCTTTGAAACTAGAATATGAGTTTACTGAGAGCCTTGATTGTATCTTCAATTTCTTTGTGTTCAATACCTATCACAGTGCCTGGCATTTAGTAGGGATATAAGAGATACTTGAGAATGAATAAATGGCCAAATATTTTTAAACACTTTGGTAAGACTGTAGTCACATTGATACTCAGTGTGTGGAGATACGTCCTTTCATCATGGCCTTTGCAACACGAGTGACTCTTGCATTAGCAAGGGAAGGTTTCCATTAGTTTCACTTTGGTTCCTCCCAGCGTCCAGAGGGATATGTGAAGATCAGCGTATTACTTTGTTACCCTTCCCAAAGTTGCTTTTGCAACATCTATGTTCTTAGAATACACAAAAGAAGCTGGTGTTCCATTGCTAAAATCAAAATCCAAGCAGAGCCTCCAAGTTGATTTTAAGGTGTGTATTTCAAACCTAATTTGTGCCAAATCAAATGGAAATTTCAAGGAGGCTGCTTTCAGTTCAGTATAGCAGTTGGATAATCCAGAGCAAGAGGGTGGGCAACTTCTTGTTACTGGAACTCACACAGAAGCCAGATATTGTAAAAATGATTCCTCCTTTTGGATGGAAGTGTGGGGTCAGTCGGAGAAGGCAATGGCATCCCACTCCAATACTCTTGGCTGGAAAATCCCATGGACGGAGGAGCATGGTAGGCTGCAGTCCATGGGGTTGCTAAGAGTCGGACACGAGTGACTTCACTTTCACTCTTCACTTTCATGCATTGGAGAAGGAAATGGCAACTCACTCCAGTGTTCTTGCCTGGAGAACCCCAGGGATGGTGGAGTCTGATGGGCTGCTGTCTATGGGGTCGCACAGAGTTAGCCACGACTGAAGTGACTTAGCAGCAGCAGCAGCAGTGGGGTCAATGGCAACTTGCTTATCCAAACATTGTGTTCTCTTGTTTCTTATTAAGTATAATCCACATTCGACAGGGTTTATTGAGCCACTATAATGACCCTGGAATTGTGTCACAGGCTTTGTATACAAAGATGAGCAGGTCACTGTTCTTGTCATAGAAGAGACCAACATCTAAACAAAAAAAACTACTCTTAGAAGTCCCTTGCTGATAATTTCTCAAAGTCCTCTTTCACATCAAACAAATAAGAACAGAGTTGAAAGGCAGGATGAAAGAAACTTCTGTTTTCTGTTGTGAGGAAAAAAATTTTCTTAAGGAATGCTGACATCTGCAGTGTTTTAAGTGAGAATGTACCAGTGCTCTGGAGACACCTCATTTTGTTTTCTTAAAAAAAGAGCATTTCAGAGGGTAGGTATGTTTGTTTGATATAATAAAGGTTACCCTATAAAAATTTGTGTTCACAGAACTAATGCGACTTCTTCCCAACTGGGGCCTGTGGATGGAGGGCAGGGTGGAAAAACTGCCTCATGCAGAACTAGACCAGGAAGGGCTAGCGAGTGGGCTCAGGGTCTTTTTGAGAGCAATCCCAGCAGAAAGATGTGATCAAGTGAAGTACTAAGTAGGATCTAGGAGGGGGTATCTTTGGTTAATTGAAAATTGCATCATCTGCAACTGAATCCTATTTCAGATTTTAAAAGTATGCCATCTCTCTTTAAAAATCATTTGTATGAAAGAATGAAATGGTAACTTTAAATAAAGGGGAAGGAATTAGAACAACTGATTATTTTTCTTAGCCCCATATAAAACTTATTTGATTATTCATGATTTTTTCCCTCAGAGAGCAATAATTCTATTGTTTTCCGCATAAAACACATATATGTCACTGATGAGTTGGCTGCAGATTCTTTCTGTAAATAGAGTATTCCTTGAATATGACATTAGCCATTCAAACATCTGGCGTTTACTGGATATTTTTGGAGGCAGAGTTGTCTGTTTCTTCCTACGCTAAGAAGCAGGACACATCTAAGTTTTCCAGCATCACTGTCTCCTGAGGCAAGCTGTTTTTTCAGTTACTGTGGGCGATTAGATGATGGAAGGCAAGAACCTTTGCAGGCCTTGAAGTGGGCCTAGAGGAACAAACGGTGCGACTGCCCCTCACCCGGCGGCCAGGAGAGCTTCTATTGGGGGGTGGAACTTTTAGAACTTAGAAAAGCCTCAGAGAGATTATTTGAGCAGGGGAACTTATACTTTTTCAAAATTTACGAAAATTTTAATTCTCATTTTTGTCAATACCAGAAGCCAGGAACTGGGTTCTGTAGGACTTTGATAACTTTATTAAGGTCGATCACTCTGGACTTCCTACTGAACTGAAAGGGTAATGTAACATCCCTCCTTCTTGGAGGGACCACACCCTCAACCAGCTAGTGCTAAACAATCAGGGACTCCTGATTATTCCCCCTCGGTTCAGTACCAGCAGCCAGCTAACTTCCCTCTGCTCACGTATCTGCAGCATGAAAAGAAGCTGGAAGTTGAACTCAGCTTCCAGATGGAATATTTATAAAGTCCAGTCACTTAATTTCACCAAATGCTGCAATTTGGATTATAATATACTGTTAAATCTCCATAGGAAGCAAATGTGATGATTATAGTATCATCATATATCAATTTGTCATAAATTACTCAGTAAATCACCTATAGAACTTAGAGAGGCAAACCCTAGATTTGTCTTATTGTGCTTTATTATGCTAAACCATAAAGGGGTTTTGAGGGTACTACAATGGTATAGTTAGTCTGGTTGTCAATGTCCATCTGGAAATTTCAACACAGAGTAAGAATAATTAAAGAACAGTGTGCGTGGGCCTCTACATAGTATGATAAGCCCCATGTATGAGCATGTGTGCTTAGTCCTGTCTGACTCTGTTCAATCCTGTGGACTGTAGCCTGGCAGGCTCCTCTATCCATGGAACTTTCAAGGTAAGAATATTGGAGTGGGATGCCATTGCCTTCTCCAGGGTATCTTCCTGACCCAGGGATCAAACCTGCGTCTCCTACATTGGCCGGTGGCTTCTTTACCACTGTGCCACCCTACAGAATAAGTTAGAGATGGGCTTTCCTTTAACCTCCAATTGTACTATTGAATTTTAGTTTGAATTGAGGCTAGAGTCTTAAGGATATAAATCTTCAAAGAAGAAATTATACCCTGTAGAGTGAATTCTTTTTTTTTTTTTTTTTTTGGTTTTCATGAGCTTTTGTTAGGAATTTAGGAAACTAGGTTTTATTCAGGTTGGGATACTGATTGTCAACCAGGAAATCACTTAAGTTTTGTGGGCACCATTCCCTTATCTTTAAAGGAGAGAAAGTTGAATTGAATATTTATTCTTGATCCAAAGTTATAAAGAAGTCCTTACTCACTTTGATACTGATTCGCTTTCCTGTCATTCATTCATTCAATAGATATTTAGAGTATGTACTTAAGTTTTAAGTACTATGCTAGGTTAAGGGATACCCCTATATTGGTGAATAGCATAGTTGCTTCCAAGCAGCCCAACATATATTACGTATGTGGAGAATAAGGGTGATAGCTGATACAGATGAACCAATAACAAATATACAATTGCTGGGGTCCAGCCCAGGTGGATCCAGGGATTTCGAAGGGGAGACAGCATAGGCGATCAGGAAACAACAGTTTATTAAAATATTAATTAAAGATATAAAGAATAATAGAAATGAGGATAGCTCAGTGAGGAGGAAATTCAGTGAAGAAAAGCGGATGAAATGATAGCTCAGGGAGAAGGAAATTCAGTGAGAACATTTTGTGGAGAGAGGAGGCTGAATAATTCAGCCAGAAGGTAAGAGAAAGAACAACATGGGGAGAGCAAACTTCGGTGAACAAGGCCCCACACTTTACTTTCCAAAGTAGTTTTTATGCCTTAAGTTATGCATAGAGGATAATGAGGGAAGGGGTGGAGTCACGCAGGGACAGCAGTCCCTGAGCCAGGCTTTCAAACCTATTACACGCAAAAGTTTAGGTGAGTTACCTCATCTTCTGGCCCAGAGGCCTATTAACATTTTAAGGAACTTATTTTCTCTAAAGGTGATTATTTTAAAGTCAGGCGCCACCCTCCAAAAGCATTGACGTTGCATATCTATAGGGCAAAGTTGTGGTGGGTTGTACTCAAGGGTCCCAGGTTACAAACATTAAGGCTACTACTACTTACATTTCAATACACTGCCAAGGACACAGTAGGTAAGGAATATGGAGACTTAGCAGCAAACATTGGCCCAACAAGTGAAAAACCCTTCACCAATACAATTTCTAATCAATCTTTTAACTGCTCAAAGAAATCTGTGTTTAGAAAGTTTAGAACATCTCATGCCTCTCACAGTTGGGAGGCTCTAAACAATCACATGTGGCCGGAAAAACCTATTCAGGCAGGCTAGAGGATTTCCAAAAGGAGTTTGTAGGCTGAAACACTGTCACACTCAGGAATTATTAACTGGAGCTGTAAGTTAGCTCTTTTTTCAGAGAAAGGTAGTGGGGGACAGCCCCCTGTAAAGTCAGAGGTGAGAACACAAAGCAGAAAGTAGGCAGACTCCAGCTTTTTGGGGGTAGATGCTCGAGAACCTCCAAGGGGCTCCTGAGGCTTGATCTTGCACCCTTGTGTTATGGCCAAGCCTCCTTCCTCATGACCCTTGTCACGGGCGGAGCGCTAATCCAAAAACCGGCTCCCAACATACAATGTAATGCATAATAATGAAGTATTGGGTGCCTTGGAAATGCAAAGGTTGGATAACTCACTTAGTCTTTGAGGTTAGAATAGATAAAGATGGCTTCTAAGAGATAATGAAATTGAAATTTGGCCCTGAAAGAGTTCTGCTGAGCAAGAGGATGAGGGTTTAGAGCTGCACATTGGGTCATATTCAGAGGAAAAGGCTTTGCACCAGGATTGATAGTACACGAGAGAAAAAAGAGAGAATGAAAATGTTCTTATGGGACTAGAGGGAATTCACCATGATAGGTACAGCCTGGAGAGGAAGGGGGAAATGGCAGGAGACTGCTGGAAAGTGGGATGAGGGCAGGTCATGAAGTGCATTGTACTTCAGAAGAAGGGAATTTGGATATTATTGTGAAGATTGGCAGGGAAATGGAAACCTTTGAGGCAATGGAGTGAAGTCATCAGCACTTCGCTTTAGAAGGATCTTTGACTGCTGTGTGGGGCTTGGCTGAGGAACACTGGACTGGAGCGCAAAAACCAGTCGAGATGCTTCCATTTCTTGACAGGGCCACCAGCTGTGTAATTGGAGGAGTTTTCCAGGCTGGCGGATGTGGATCCTGACACTGCTGAGCTAGGAGTGAGTGATGAGAGGGCACCAGATGCTGCTCTCTAAAGCAGGGCCCCCTCTGTGAGGGCCTCAGCAGGCCAGAGAGGAGCTGCTCACCGCTTCTTCTGAATAAGGCACAATCTCGTGTCCAGATTGGGGCTGGCAGTTGCAGGCTCACCAGGAATGGAGAGAGAGAGCCAACTCCCTCACAGGCTAATAGGAAGGAACTGAAGCTCCACAGGACACCATCAGTCAGGATTTGCTCATTGCCTGGCTGAGGTGTCCAAACAAGGCCATCCATATGCCCTGCAGTTTCTGTCCATGCCCTTGAATGACCTTGTCACTCTCAGCTTATACTTTGTTGACTCACATGATACTTGGACTTGCCAAAGAGTGTGCAAACTCCTCCTGTGTTGAAAGCAAACATCTTGGTTCCTGTTTCCAAAGGGCTTCATGGCCCTGGACTCCCAGACACCCACGCAGATGATGCAGGGCTACCAAGGAAAACAGGCCTGGCTGTGTAGGTCAGGGCCCTTTGAGACTAGGTAGACAGAATAAGTGCACATACATGAGAACACAAATATTTGGCAGCTGTACCCTATCCATTCACATGTGGAGAGCAGAAAGTCCAGTGAGATGGGCTGGGGTTGGGGGATGAGGGTGCTGGTCTCTCTGCTCACAAAAACCAGTACTTGTGCCTCTTCTTTGCTGTGCTTTACTTTTGGGCTTGAGGCCTGACCACGTTATCCATGCCTTAGCCTGTGTGAGGCCCATGGAAGGCCCATGCTTTCTATGACTCTGGTATCTTGGATTGCATTTTGTACATCACCATCACATATGACTGTATGGTTAACTTCCTCAGTGGATTGTGATTCCTTGAAAAAAGCAAATGCACTTGTCCATCCTGGGTTTCCTGGACACTAAGCAGGATGGGTGTCTTGTACCCCCTACACACCCAATAAATGCTTCTTGGAATAAAAGGAACTATAAACCAAGTATTTAGGTTTGGTCACTCAACTATTAAGAGTTTAAGGTATAGGGGGGATCCTGTAGTCAGGGTAGCTGCCATCAGTCTTGTGATTTAAATTATTGGATTCTAAACTTTGGTGGTTTCAAGATAGATGAAATCCTAGACACAGAACAGTTTCTGTGGGGCTCAACAATAAAGCATCTGCCTGCAATGCAGGGACTATCTACAATGAAGGAGATGTGGGTTAGATCCCTGCATCAGGAAGATTCCCTGGGGAAGGAAATGGCAACCCAGTCCAGTATTCTTGGCTGGAAAATTCCACAAACAGAAGGGCCTGGTGGGCTACAGTCCATGAGGTCTCAACAGTCAGACACAACTTAGTGACTAAACCACCTCCACCCCACAGCCCACAGCAACCGACAGATCTGTGGAAAGAAGAGTTTCACATGTTCACAGTATCCCTGGAGACCACTCACTGCTCATTAGTCATCATCTCACAGCCTGTCCCCCCCACGCCAGGCCTCAGTGTCAGGCTCTGTGCTCAGTGCTTCGTATTTGACATATCTTAATTCTCACCACACTCTGGGAAAGTAGTATTCTATTTTTAAGATGTGGACAACTTGGCTGATGGGGATTACATCCTTTATTCAAGTTTAAGTCTCATTAGAGCTGATACTCAGATCAAAGATCTGCCTGATGCCAAAGCTCTTCTCCTTTCATTATGCAGCTCACTGGTTGTGTTGATGGGATTGGATAGGTGGACCGGTTTCACTGGATTGGCCCTGGAGGACCAAGAATAGGTATGTTTGTGCAGGGATTTGTTTCCTGGAAGATGCCACAAGTGAAGAACTATCACAAACTCCATAAACTCTCTCCTTCTAGCCCAGGGATAATGACAGATGGTCACTGTGACTTCTGGGTATGTACAAGTATGATCTTGAACAAAAAAAGAGAGATGTGATTGTGGCAGAGGGGCTATTTCTGGGCAGGACAATAGAAAGCAATAGTGTGTGTGTGTGTGTGTGTGTGTGTTAGAGCAGGGAGTTGCTGGCTGCAGGGCTCTTGACCCTCTGGTTGACAGCTAGAGCGACATAAGCAGCAACCTTACAACTTGATGAGTGTGTTTGGACTTTCTGTAAGGTGACCTGAACAGGTGGTACCTGGTCTCTATCACGTTGTTACATTTATGCTATAAACTTATTTAGGAGAACAGAGAAGCTGTTTCTCTGCATGGTTTACCCAGATTGGAAGGGTTTGAGGGGAGAAGCAGCAGTATAGAAGATGGGAAGTGTAGAAACAGCAAGAGATAAAACAATCAATGAGCCACTAATTACTAACATTGTTGAAATAGTCTGTGTTTCAGTTTCTGAGACAGCAGATACAATCATTCTTTCCTCTGCGTGTCTTGGGTCCATGGAAAAGATAGTATTCTCAAATGTGGTTGAAGTTTGTCAGAGCTGTGTGGACTGACGGTGTTATTACTATAGTGTAGCAATCTTTATTCTTCCAACCACCCTGGTACTTTAAACACAGTCAAGAAGTTGAGACACAATTTTCAAAAATTCTAAAGTTTTTGTTGGGAGAGTAAAATATGCTCTTTAATGCCTCATTTATAATTCTAGACAAAGTTCTCCTTTCTCCCTTGTGGACTATGTTTTGAAAGATGAAGGTAGAATTATAGAGCTGAGCACACAGCATTGATTTACCTGTTTCCATTATTTTTTCTTTGTGGGAGGGAGATGGCAATTTTGCTTAAAAAGGGTCTGGAAAACAACCCCTCACAATCTAATTAAAGGCATTTGCCAGGTGATGTTAGACAGAATTTCTTAGAAATCTTTGCCACTGGCAGAAGAAATGGCTGGAATTTTTAAGGTAATCTATCAACAGCACTGAATTGTCTGTTTTTACCTGCAAAGTGAGTGTACAGTAATCCCTTTCATCCTGGCAGGTTTAATTCATCCAGAGAGGCTGTGAGTGGTCACTTTCAGATATGGCTCTTACATGATCAAGGCCTGCTGTGACAGGGAGAAAACAAAAAAGATAAATTGTGGTCATGCAGCAGAACAAATGATTATAGCCCTACCTGGCTTCACTACTCTTCCCCCTAACAAAACAAGTGCTATGAGAATTGATCTGTTTACAGAAAGACAACTTCAGAGCATAATGACCCATTCCTGGCTCACCATGTACTCTAGACTCATTAAACCCATTTCAGTCTTCTGTCTCCTTTGTTGAAAAAGCTCTCAATAGCACTACTGGCTGAAACAACTCAAATTAGTAACTTGGCTTTTAAGAATCTCCATTGTTTTGTTGGTATCTGCACAACTCATTTAATGAAGTTAAATCAAATAAAATTGCACAAGCATTAACCTTACCAAACAAAGAAATGTGCAACAAACTTTTTGATTGAATTTTGGCTGCATTTTTCAAATGGTATCTCTTATCTTGAAGTCCTTTTCAGTCTGAATAAAACCTATAATTCTGAATGGCAGTAGTTACAGCAACCAGAGCTTATTTGGATCAATCCTTATGGGTAAATGTCCTTCTATGGCCTGGGTTTGAAATGTTTGATTTGTCCTCTTTTTCTATAGAGTTCAGTAATCAACAAATTTCAGACATAGGTTTTTAGGGGAGAAAAGTTGTGATCCTGAGACGTGAAATATCTCAAAATAAAGTTTTACTCTAAGATCACTGTGGGGTGTTTCCTTTCCATTCTCTTGCAATCATTAAAACTGTTCTTAGCTAAGAACACTACATAGGAGTGGCAAAAATGTGAACTTCTGGCTTTATGTTGTAATAAGTTCAGTGAGATGGGAATATCAGACCAGTTAGGAAGCAACAGTTAGAACTGGACATGGAATAACAGACTGGTTCCAAATAGGAAAAGGAGTACATCAAGGCTGTATATTGTCACTCTGCTTATTTAACTTATATGCAGAGTACATCATGAGAAATGCTGGGCTAGAAGAAGCACAAGCTGGAATCAAGATTGCCGGGAGAAATATCAATAACCTCAGATATGCAGATGATACCACCCTTATGGCAGAAAGTGAAGAGGAACTCAAAAGCTTCTTGATGAAAGTGAAAGAGGTGAGTGAAAAAGTTGGCTTAAAGCTCAACATTCAGAAAACAAAGATCATGGCATCCGGTCCCATCACTTCATGGGAAATAGATGGGGAAAAGGGGAGACTTTAGTGTTCTGGGCTCCAAAATCACTGCAGATGGTGACTGCAGCCATGAAATTAAAAGACGCTTAATCCTTGGAGGGAAAGTTATGACCAACCTAGATAGCATATTCAAAAGCAGAGATATTACTTTGCCAACAAACGTTCATCTAGTCAAGGCTATGGTTTTTCCAGTGGTCACGTATGGATGTGAGAGTTGGACTGTGAAGAAAGCTGAGAGCCAAAGAATTGATGCTTTTGAACTGTGGTGTTGGAGAAGACTCTTGAGAGTCCCTTGGACTGCAAGGAGATCCAACCAGTCCATTCTGAAGGAAATCAGCCCTGGGATTTCTTTGGAAGGAATGATGCTAAAGCTGAAACTCCAGTATTTTGGCCACCTCATGCAAAGAGTTGACTCACTGGAAAAGATTCTGCTGCTGGGAAGGATTGGGGGCAGGAGGAGAAGGGGAGTACAGAGGATGAGATGGCTGCATGGCATCACCAACTCGATGGACGTGAGTTTGAGTGACCTCCGGGAGTTGGTGATGGACAGGGAGGCCTGGCGTGCTGCCGTTCATGGGGTCGCAGAGGGTCGGACACGACTGAGCGACTGAACTGAGTTCAACTGAAGTTCAGAGAGAGCCTGGAATGAAGAATGCATCCATGATATCATCAGATAAAACATTTTTATGCTTCAAAGGGCACCACTAAGAAAGTGAAAGGACAATCCACAGAATGGGAGAACCATTTGAAAAATCATACATCTGATATAAAATTTACATATAGATTATATAAATAATTATAAGTCAATAATAGAAAGACAAGTCAGTTAAAAAAAAGGTTGGAAAAAAGACATTTTTCCAAAGAAGATATACAAATGGCCAACAAGATTTGATAAGATGTTCAGCATTATTAGCCATCAAGGAAATGCATTTCAAGATTACAGTGAGATACTACTTCATACTCATAAGGATGACTAAAGTCAAAAAGACATAATTGGAGAAAATTATAATTCAAAAAGGTCCATGACCCTCAGTGTTCACTGCAGCACTATTTATAATAGCCAAGACGTAGAGGTAACCTAAGTGTCCATCAACAGAGGACTAGATAAAGAAGATGTGGTATATGTATATATGCATATACACACACTATAGACTATTACTCAGCCATGGAAAAGAATGAAATAATGACATTTGCAGCAAAATGGATGGACCTAGAGCTTATCATTTTAAGTGAAGTAAGTTAGAGAAATAATTATCATGTGATATAGCTTATATGTGGAATCTAAAAAGTGATACAAATAAACTTATTTACAAAACAGAAATAAACTAACAGACACAGAAAACAAACTTATATTTTCCAAAGTGGAAAGTGGAGAGTGATAAATTGGGAATTTGGGATTAATAGATACACACTACTATGTGTAAAACAGATAACCAACAAGGACCTACTGTATAGTACAGGAAACTATATTCAATATCTCATAGTAACCTATAATGGTAAATAATCTAAAAAAGAATATATATGTATAACTGAGTTACTTGGCTATATACCTGAAACTAGCAGAACATTGCAAATCAACTATATGTCAATAAAAAATTTTAAAAATATATAATGACAAGTGGTAAGGAGGAGGTAGAGAAATCAAAATCTTCATAAATTTCTGGTGAAAATGTAAAATGATGCAACTGCTTTAGCAAACAGTTTGTCAGGCCTTCAAATGGTTAAGCAGAGAGATTTTTAAAAATCAATTGGAAATCTTGAAGGGAAAAAAATGCAATATTATATGTGAACCCTTCATACTCCTGATTTGACCAAGCACAGCTAAATCCCCAAATTGGGTGAGATGACACAGAAGAATTATCTTTCAATGCTTTATGCCTTTGTAACCAAGGAACACATTTTGTGGGAAATGCGATAGTTTCTAAGTAATTCCTGTAATGGCCAAAGCAGGAGTGCAGAGACTTGGAACTAAAAAGGAAAAAAAAAAAAACAAAAACAAAAACAACAAACAACAGAGGAAAAGATCCATTTCTAAAGTGCAAGAAGCCTTTGAATCTGATGTTTTTGTTCCACTTGATTCGAGGGCTGGTAGTGACTTTCTGTGGGCCTGTTTGTCTGTTGTTGGGAGATAAAGAATCAAAGCTCTGCCCATGGCTACTTTCCTTAAAACTGCACCTTACTGAAGGTTTTTGTGTGTCAACTGTCTCTGTAGTGTGCATGGGATAGACATTGTCAGAAAGAAAGTATGACAGTCTACAGGCTGAGGCAACATTGGAAACTATCCAGCCATCCTGCAGAGCATGCACAAAAGAGATGTATAAAGCAGGGCTTTATTTTGAAAGGAAATCCTTAAGGGAACACGTTTAAAAATTCTTTAAAAAGTCTTTGTTTGGCACATGAAAGTGAAACTACCTGGGGGAAGACGAAGAAGTTAGACACAGCTGAAGTCCAAACTTCAGGGCAGTACCTGTTTTTCATTCTTCTTCATTGTCTTCCTCATTGGATCAGCTTTCCATTTACTACCTTAGTGATTGACGAAGGAGAAAAAGGAACATCAGAAGAAAATGACGTATAAAGTTTCTACCAATGAATTGGATTTAAATAGCATCCAGGTGTCTGATTAAACAAAAAACAAAGACTATAAAACAATAGCACCATTAATCAGAAATCTGCTCTCTATTTATGCTATAGCTTAATCAAAGGATTTAGGATTATAGGGAAATTTGCCCTTCCACTCATCCTCTTTTTCTGGTTCAAGAGTGTGTTTGAAGAGCTTAATTAAAAAGTATAAAATATAAAGAACTAGGAAAGACTGAAACAGAAGTCCTCGAGCTAGAGCTCAGAGATTTTTGCCATATGCTTTCCTAATATGGCTTATCTATGCTGTGTATGCTGTGTGCTTGTTGGCATATTGTTTTATTAATTGGTGCTGACTTTTCTGCCTGCTATTCAGTGGATACATGCAGATATTGATGTTAATTATTGTCCTGTTTTAAAAAACAAACAAACAAAACCCCAAACTCTTCTTGTGTGAGGCATTCTTTGGCATGTGTGTTTATAGGTAATTTGGTCGCCCACTTGGGCTGACCTCTTATGATATTAACAGACAATTTTGTGTAACACCTTATATGCTGTAGGTGTCTCCACAAAGGAATTAATACCAGGCCTGTAAAAAAACCAAGTAGCCTATGACTATTTTCTACACATGTTGAAATAGGTTGTCTTTGGGAACAGACAGCAGGGATGGTTTCACTGTATCTCATTTCAGTGAGAACTCAAAAGAACCAAGCAGATACCTGTACTCCAAGATCACATTGTTATATCCACCTTTGGCCTCTGGTGTACTTACCACTTGGTGATGGAGAACTGTTTCCAGAATACTATTAATATCTAGAGAACCTGGATTGCAGACAATGGCAGTTTGAGCTTGGATGAGATCCTTAATCTCTTTTTAATTCTGGTTTCCCTTTTTCAAGCAAGAAATTGAACCAGATGAACTCTCACATTCTTTCTAGTTCTCAGATTCCGTTATTCCATGATTTATGGACTTGCATTCTTAGAACAGGTCAAGTCTAAATTACATAAATTAAAACGTAGAACAGTAAAGCCTATAGGACAGAAAATTCCACTTATCTTTGTTTTCCTTATTAAAAAAGGAAAATATGTTTGCATATAAAGAGAAACACAAACACACATATATGCAATTAATTAACATAATCTTTTTATTAGTAATTGATGTGAACTTTGATAATGGAACTGGATAATACCAGACCACCTGACCTGCCTCTTGAGAAACCTATATACAGGTCAGGAAGCAACAGTTAGAACTGGACATGGAACAACAGACTGGTTCCAAGTAGGAAAAAGAGTACATCAAGGCTGTATATTGTCACCCTGCTTATTTAACTTATATGCAGAGTACATCATGAGAAATGCTGGGCTGGAAGAAGCACAAGCTGGAATCAAGATTGCCGGGAGAAATATCAGTAACCTTAGATATGCAGATGACACTACCCTTATGGCAGAAAGTGAAGAGGAACTCAAAAGCTTCTTGATGAAAGTGAAAGTGGAGAGTGAAAAAGTTGGCTTAAAGCTCAGCATTCAGAAAACAAAGATCATGGCATCTGGTCCCATCACTACATGGGAAATAGATGGGGAAACAGTGGAAACAGTGTCAGACTTTATTTTTTTGGGCTCCAAAATCACTGCAGATGGTGACTGCAGCCATGAAACTAAAAGAAGCTTACTCCTTGGAAGGAAAGATATGACCAACCTAGATAGCATATTCAAAAGCAGAGACATTACTTTGCCAACAAAGGTCTGTCTAGTCAAGGCTATGGTTTTTCCAGTGGTCATGTATGGATGTGAGAGTTGGACTGTGAGGAAAGCTGAGCCCCAAAGAATTGATGCTTTTGAACTGTGGTGTTGGAGAAGACTCTTGAGAGTCCCTTGGACTGCAAGGAGATCCAGCCAGTCCATCCTAGGGGAGATCAGTCCTGGGTGTTCTTTGGAAGGAATGATGCTAAAGCTGAAACGCCAATACTTTGGCCACCTCTTGCAAAGAGTTGACTCATTGGAAAAGACTCTGATGCTGGGAGGGATTGGTGACAGGAGGAGAAGGGGACGACAGAGAATGAGATGGCTGGATGGCATCACCGACTCGATGGACATGAGTTTGAGTGAACTCCAGAAGTTGGTGATGTACAGGGAGGCCTGGCATGCTGCAATTCACGGGGTCGCAAAGAGTCAGACACGATTGAGCGACTGAATTGAACTGAATGGAACTGTTCATTCCATTATCCCAATTACTTATGATCCTGTTATAAATTTCACCAGCCTGCAAAACTAGTTGCCCACTGAAGCCAACTTCTATCCATTCCTTTCTCAATTAACAAGCCATTACTACTTTACATCCAATATGTGTTCACACTGTGCTAGGACTTTTAGGACAATTAAACAAAAAAATCTTAATCCAATTAAGAATAAACCAAAGTTACATTCTTTGGTGTTAATTGTGTGCATAATGGGAATTTAAGGAGGAGACAAAAAGAGGAAGTAGTTCTAGATAGAGAAAGCTTTATTGGGTTTGTGACAAATGAGTTGGACTCTGAAGGTTAGGCAAGATATGGACATTCCAGTAAGAACATGGAACAAATTAACATAAACAAATGCATGGAGATGTACCAATTATGCCATGAGCAGTGGGAACAGAGCAGAGGGGCTTTATTGACACAAACAAACCACATTGCTACAGGACACTATAATGAAGGTGTTTTTGACTTGAGGTCATGGCAACATGGACAAGGTGTTTTGAAGAAATCATCAGGGATGGATGAATCCTCAAACCTCAGATTACCTGCCCCACAGAACAGTCCATGTATTTTCAGGTGGAATTAAAATCTCTATTGCATGCTCTTCTTCCATTAATTTTTGTAAGTGTTGGGTTGCAGTTAAGATACTGTTTGTCAAGGAAATCCAAAATATCTGAAACCTACCTTGGCCCAGGCCACTTCCGCTTGAGGTCTTCAAGGGAGATATAATGCCTAGAGCAATCTTTTAAAAACATAAAGCATATAACATCACTCCTGTGCTTAAAATCTAATAGACTTCCAGAATCATTCTGATGTGTAAAAAGCTTGAAAGTCATCACTTTTATCCTTACATTAAGAAAAAAGTTAATCGCATTGAAAATCATTGAGTTTTTTTTTTTTTTTTTTTGACCCATCAGAGAACTGGGGTCTCAGGACAAAGCACCACCATGACATTTGGAGAGATGAGTACATCTGGAAAGCTATCTGTTTACCTTGAAAAGAAGCTGCTGGAGCCATAGACTGGAAGGAACACTTAAGTGGTAACTTTGATTAATTGGTAAAGACTGAGTGTATACTAATTTGAGAGTGAGAAACACCTTGGGGCCCACACTATGAGCTTTACATCCCCAGCAGGTTGTCATGGTGAGGATCTGAGAAGGGTCCTCTTATGGCTCCGACTGACAAGGGAAGAATAATTATTATGAAATACTCATACAGCCTTCTCCATAACCAAGGGACACTATCCAGGGCAAAAAACTTATTATATTCCAGCTGTGGAAGGGGCATTCCTCTCACTCCAAGTTCATCCAGGCTCCCTGTCTCACCAAAGGGTGGTATAGGGGTGGAGGTTGGAGTGGACATAATTGACCTGATCAGGAAGAAAAAAGAACTGTGGAGAAACACTATGAAACTCGCAGCCCCAGTATGCAGACCAATCAGAAGATTTTTGAGGTTTAATTAGATCATGGAACACTCCCCCTCTCCTACACTTTACAACCGTATCGAAAAGGATCTAGTATGTAATAATCAACCATAGTTGAAAGAGCTGCAAGACACAGATTCTCTGTGGGGAGTACAATACTTAGTAAAGCCAAAGTCAAGAGGGGAAATAAAAATGAGAACACGGAAAGAATTTGAAGTTTCTGGCATCAAAAGCTACAGCAAACATTAAACATAGCCCAACTTCTAGCCAGATTAATATAAACAGTCACACCGAAGGCCTGTATACCTCAATTCCTATTACCTGATACATGTGAAACTTTCACCAAAAAATACAAAGTATACTAAAAGCTAAGATAAAACAATCTGAAGAAATAAGGCAATCATCAAAGCCAGACTTAGAATTACCAAATAGGGATTTTAAAATTGATTCTGATTGATATGTTGAGACAAAAAAGAGCTTCAAGACCCAGATAATCATGATGATGTGATCACTGACCTAGAGCCAGACATCTTGGAATGTGAAGTCAAATGGGCCTTAGAAAGCATCACTACGAACAAAGCTAGTGGAGGTGATGGAATTCCAGTGGAGCTATTCCAAGTCCTGAAAGATGATGCTGTGAAAGTGCTACACTCAATATGCCAGCAAATTTGGAAAACTCAGCAGTGGCCACAAGATTGGAAAAGGTCAGTTTTCATCCCAATCCCAAAGAAAGGCAATGCCAAGGAGTGCTCAAACTACCGCACAATTGCACTCATCTCACACGCTAGTAAAGTAATGCTCAAAATTCTCCAAGCCAGGCTTCAGCAATATGTGAACCGTGAACTTCCTGATGTTCAAGCTGGTTTTAGAAAAGGCAGAGGAACCAGAGATCAAATTGCCAACATCCGCTGGATCATGGAAAAAGCAAGAGAGTTCCAGAAAAACATCTATTTCTGCTTTATTGACTATGCCAAAGCCTTTGATTGTGTGGATCACAATAAACTATGGAAAATTCTGAAAGAGATGGGAATACCAGACCACCTGATCTGCCTCTTAAGAAATCTGTATGCAGGTCAGGAAGCAACAGTTAGAACTGGTCATGGAACAACAGACTGGTTCCAAATAGGAAAAGGAGTATGTCAAGGCTGCATATTGTCACCATGTTTATTTAACTTATATGCAGAGTACATCATGAGAAATGCTGGACTGGAAGAAACACAAGTTGGAATCAAGATTGCTGGGAGAAATATCAATAACCTCAGATATGCAGATGACACGACTCTTAGGGCAGAAAGTGAAGAGGGGCTAAAAAGCCTCTTGATGAAAGTGAAAGTGGAGAGTGCAAAGGTTGGCTTAAAGCTCAACATTCAGAAAACGAAGATCATGGCATCTGGTCCCATCACTGCATGGGAAATAGATGGGGAAACAGTGGAAACAGTGTCAGACTTTGTTTTTCTGGGCTCCAAAATCACTGCAGATGGTGACTGCAGCCATGAAATTAAAAGACGCTTGCTCCTTGGAAGGAAAGTTATGACCAACTTAGATAGCATATTCAGAAGCAGAGACATTACTTTACCAACAAAGGTTCGCCTAGTCAAGGCTATGGTTTTTCCTGTGGTCATGTATGGATGTGAGAGCTGGACTGTGAAGAAGGCTGAGCACCGAAGAATTGATGCTTTTGAAGTGTGGTGTTGGAGAAGACTCTTGAGAATCCCTTGGACTGCAAGAAGATCCAACCAGTCCATTCTGAAGGAGATCAACCCTGGGATTTCTTTGGAAGGAATGATGCTAGAGCTGAAACTCCAGTATTTTGGCCACCTCATGCGAAGAGTTGACTCATTGGAGAAGACTCTGATGCTGGGAGGGATTGAGGGCAGGAGGAGAAGGGGACGACAGAGGATGAGATGGCTGGATGGCATCACTGACTCGATGGATGCGAGTCTGAGTGACCTCCGGGAGCTGGTGATGGACAGGGAGGCCTGGCGTGCTGCGGTTCATGGGGTCGCAAAGAGTCGGACACGACTGAGCGACTGATCTGATCTGATCTGATAATGGAAACAGTAGATGACATGCAAAAACAAATGGATAATATAAACAGAGATGGAAACTCTAAGAAAGTATCAAAAGGAAATGCTAGACATCAAGATAGAAATGAAAAATACCTTTGATGGATCATCAGTGGACTCATGGAGAAGGAAATGGCAACCCACTCCAGTGTTCTTGCCTGGAGAATCCCAGGGACGGGGGAGCCTGGTGGGCTGCCGTCTATGGGGTCGCACAGAGTCGGACCTGACTGAAGTGACTCAGCAGCAGCAGTGGACTCAACATGGCCAATGAAAAAAATCTGTGACCTTGAAGGTAGGACAATAGAGACTTCCCAAACTGGAATGTAAGGGAAAAATGAAAAAGAATCAGAACAGAACATCCAAGAATTGTGGAATAATTTCAGAAGTTGTAACATACCTAACTGGAGTGACAAAAGAAGAAAAAAGAGAGTAGCAGAAGAAATAATTGAAGCAATGATGGTCGCAACCTTATCCAATTAATGACACATCAAATCATAGATCCAAGAGTTGAGAGAATACTAAGCAGAATAAATACAAAAAACACAACAACAACAAAAAATCCAACAAAACCATGACCCTGGTATATTATAGTTGATTTACAGAAAACGTAAAACAAAGAAAAGATTTTTAACAAGAGTTAAAAAACAAAAAAAGCCAAAACATACCTTATCTATGGAAAAACAAGGATAAGAAACTGAAAATAAGAGAACAAAGTGAAATATTTAAAGTTTTGAAAGGAAAAAAGCCCACCAACCTAGAATTCTATGTCAAGCCAAAATACCCTTCAAAATTAAAAAGCGAATAGATTTCCTCAAACAAAAACCAAGGGAATTCTTTGTCAGCAGATTGGCCTTACACAAAATGATAAAAGATTGTTCTTCAGGGAAAATAAAAATGATATAGGTATAACATTTGTATCTACATAAAGAAAGGAAGTATATTGGAAAAGGGATAAATGAAGGTAAAATAAAATATTTTGTTTAAAAGATAACTTTTAAAATTGGCTGAACATTAGAATCATATGCTACTGCTGCTAAGTCACTTCAGTCATGTCCGACTCTGTGTGACCCCATAACGGCAGCCCACCAGGCTCCCCCGTCCCTGGGATTCTCCAGGCAAGAGCACTGCAGTGGGTTGCCATTTCCTTCTCCAATGCATGAAAGTGAAAAGTGAAAGTGAAGTCGCTCAGTCATGTCTGACCCTCAGCGACCCCATGGATTGCAGCTTTCTAGGCTCCTCCATCCATGGGATTTTCCAGGCAAGAGTACTGGAGTAGGTTGCCATTGCCTTCTCCGTTAGAATCATATAGAGAGCTTAAAAATTCTTATGCCCAGGCTATATCCCAAAACAATTAAATCAGAATTTTTGGGGCTTGGACCTAGACAATCTTCTCAATCTTCTGTTAAAAACTCTTCAGGTGATTCCAATATGTATATAGCGAAGGTTAAAAAAAATGTGTTGGTGGTTCCATGATGGAATCCACTGTGTACGTTTAACATCTCCAAAGGGGAAGTCTAAAGAGCACTCTGATTTAGAACTCCTGCACATAAAAGTAAAAGGATTTATAAAGTTATTTGCTGCTTTTTGTTGAGTTTTAACCCTAGAGAGGCTGTGAGTTTGTCAGAATCAGATAAGCCATGTTGTGCTTATCTTTGTCAGCACAGACTAATGTGTGATAATTATTTGTTTAGTGCATGAATATATACTTAAAAAAAATACTCTTACTTATGCAACTTTTTGCCTCAACATTGTCTACTACAAGATGCTTGGAACCTTTCTAGTATTTGTGAACTGCTTAGGGGTTTCTGGAAGGGGCAGAGAAGAGCTGTATCATTGCAGTGGCAGAGGAAAATCACTTGACCCTTCATCTCTCTTGCCTGCTGGCTCACCCACTTTCTCTTTCCATTGCCCCTAGTCTTGTCGTCCACGCAGGCTCTGCCTTCTCCTACTGCATCCTATGGGACACATACTCTGTTGTTTGAGAGGAAGTATATTTCATACTCCCCAGAAATGTGAGTAGTGTAAGTAAGAAAACAGCCCACATCTAGAGGAGGTGATGCAAGGTAGTCTTTGTCAAGATTTTTTTTTTTTTTAATTAACTTGGAGCAACTACTTTTTAAACATATGGGAACTACCTATGCTGTTGGTAGTTCAATCAGTCACTCAATCATGTTCAACTCTTTGCAACCCTATAGACTGTGGCCCGCAGGCACCTGTTTTCAGGGGATCTTCTAGGCAAGAAAACTGGAGTGGGTTGCCATTTCCTTCTCCAGGGGATCTTCCCAACCTGGGGATCAATCTGTGTCTTCTGCATTGGCAGGTGGATTTTTATAGCTGAGCCACCAGGGAAGCCTGAGGAATTACTTATAGCAGATGCATATAAGTGAGGTTTTATTTATTTATTTATTTATTGAAACAGGAGGAGATGCCAACTTTATTTATTTATTTATTTTTAAATTTTATTTTGCTTAACTTTACAATATTGTATTGCCCCTGCCATACATCAAAATGAATCCGCCACAAGTACACATGTGCTCCCCAGGTTTTAAAGGGATACAATTCTTCTTTGAGTGGGAGACACTGCTCATCAGCAAGTAGAGAATGGCAGATGATATTCAAGAGGGGGAGATCATCGTCATTGAATCCCTCTTCTCCCCCTCGCCCATACTGCTCTGGCCACACTGGCTACCGTCTTGTCTGCTCAATGTTCCAGGCCTACCCTTCTGCCTGAGAGCCTGTGGTTGAACTGAGCTATTTTTGCCACTAGGATGCTCTTCCCCAAGAAATCTGCTTAGCTAATTCCTTGTCAAGTTCAAGTCTTCCTCCTAGAAGTTACACTCATCATACTCCTGTTCTCCTTGCCCTAATCTACTTTTTCTTTTTCCAGGGTATTAACCACAACCTACTGACATTTAAGTTGGATGCTCATTTTTAAATTTGTCTTGTTTCTACTGTCTGTAATGTAAGCCCTGCAAAGTCAGGCATCTTAATCTGTTTTGTTCATTGATGTACCTAAGGCCCCAGAACAGGTCCTGGCACATAGTTGGTGCTCAATAAATAGTTGAATGAATGAATGGAAGAAAAGGAATCCAATAGCAAATGGAAAAGCTAGAGAAACAGAGTTTGGAGGAAGAAGCTAGGGAACTATGCAGTAAAAGCCTGGGCTGGAGAAAATAGGATGCAGCATCCAGCATCTGTGGAGAGAGAGAAAACATGCCCAGGCCAGCAAAAGAGGAGATATAGAGAAGTCAGCTGTGAGGAATGAGGTTGGGATGTCAATGCAGTTTTGATTAAAGTTAAAAGGGAGGAATTATGGGCCAATGGAAGAGACTTATTACTCTTGAGGAATCCAGAAAAAGGCTAAAGACGGTAATTTAACTTGGGAGTTGGAGATGGAAATGTGTAGATACTAATCATTTATAAGCTAAAAGTTCAGACTTTTAGAATTAGGCTAGAGAAGACAAAAGGGCATTTAAGGAGAGTGCTGACAAGCAGTGCCTGCAAAGAATTGTGCTTAATATATTTATACCTGAGCTGTCACTAAAAATGGTAATGGTGCGATTGAGTGCTTTAATTAAATCTGAGCTGTGCTGACCGTACAATGTGAAAGTGTAAGCATTGTGGTACTTCAGTGGAATATGATTTGTGTGAAATTCCTTCACTCTCTGGCTGCCCCTCTGACTTGTATGTGCTGAACTACTCTGAATAACCAATGGTTGTGGCTGGGTGATGTTAGAGGAGGCAATCTAGAAGAAATGCCCTAGGGATATCAGAAACTGGGACACAGACCCAAAGCAAGGGTGTGGGGTTGTACAGCCATGTGTGAGGGCGTGCACACATGCACACACACACACACACACACACACACACACACACACACGCACTCCTATAATGCCAAGTCTGGACCAGTAGGGATCATTGTATACTATTCAGTTCAGTTCAGTGGCTCAGTCATGTGAGGTTTTAAAGGGATATGGTACATATACACAATGGAGTATTACTCAGCCATTAAAAAGAAAACATTTGAATCAGTTCTAATGAGTTGGATGGAACTGGAGCCTATCATACAGAGTGAAGTAAGCCAGAAAGAAAAACACCAATACAGTATACTAACGCATATATATGGAATTTAGAAAGATGGTAACAATAACCCTGTATGCAAGACAGCAAAAGACACACTGATGTATAGAACAGTCTTTTGGACTCTGGGAGAGGGAGAGGGTGGGATGATTTGGGAGAATGGCATTGAAATAAGTATAATATCATATATGAAATGAGTTGCCAGTCCAGGTTCGATGCCTGATACCGGATGCCTGGGGCTGGTGCACTGGGACGACTCAGAGGGATGGTATGGGGAGGGAGGAGGGAGGAGGGTTCAGGATGGGGAACACATGTATACCTGTGGCAGATTCATTTTAATACATGGCAAAACCAATACAATATTTTAAAGTTAAATAAAATAAAAATAAAATTAAAAAAAAATAAAGGGATATGATTCTGCTCTGAGTGGGAGTCACTGTTCATCAGCAGGTAGAGAATGGTAGGTGATATTCAAGAGGGGGAGATCATTATAATTGAATCCCTCCTCTCTTTGTGGCCCCATGGACTGCAGCACATCAGGCTTCCCTGTCCATCACCAACTCCCAGAACTTGCTCAAACTCACGTCCATCGAGTTGGTGATGCCATCCAATCATCTCATTCTCTGTCGTCGCCTTCTTCACCTGCCTTCAGTACTATTGGGTAGAAAACCCAAGTTCCTTTAGGTTTGTCTGTAACATCTTATGGAAAAACTTAATGAACTTTTTGGCCAACCCAATATTTCTGTTTGCCTCATGGATCTTAGTAGAGTGATAAGTCAGCACTTGGAATTGATAGCATTGGTATTTGGGGGTAGCTTAGTGGTTCAGGGAACATTTTTTTGGCAAAGAGTTCAAAGAGGATGGGATTTAAAAGGTTGTTTCTATAGTTCCCTACATATCCCACCCTGTACTGGAAATGAGAAGGTAAGCTGACCCCAGGCCTATTAGGTAATACTGCTTGATTGATCATGTAAAACTGCTTGGACATTATGGTTTATGTCTTACCAAGGGGAGGAATTTCTTTAAGACCTTTTCTTTAAAACTGTGCACCATGATCGATTGGATCTTCAGTAAACATGAACAAGCAGCATTTTTTTTTTTTTTTTTTTTTGCACCTGCTGCTGCTGCTGCCAAGTTGCTTCAGTCGTGTCCGACTCTGTGCGACTCCATAAACAGCAGCCCACCAGGCTCCCCCGTCCCTGGGATTCTCCAGGTAAGAACACCGGAGTGGGTTGCCATTTCATTCTCCAATGCATGAAAGTGAAAATTGAAAGTGAAGTCACTGAATCGTGTCTGACTCTTAGCAACCCCATGGACTGCAGCCTACCAGGCTCCTCGGCCCATGGGATTTTCCAGGCAAGAGTACTGGAGTAGATTGCCATTGCCTTCTCTGTTGTCTCTCCTAGTCTGGGCAAATGAGGTATTTCTGGTAAGTCAGACAGTTCCACCTGCTGCGGGGGTTGGGTGATTTGGGAAGGGTAGAGGGTGAATGGATTAAAGGATCAGGGTGGAGTGGCACTGACTTATAGCTAGAACATCCTCCTTCAGCTTATTCTTCCTATTATCCTTTTGAAATGGCTCTTAAAAATAAGTGAGTGACCACTAATACTATCATGCAAAATTTTTTGAAGTTAGAGTACAATTTCCTCCTTGTCTTTGAATCTGCTGATGAGCTTTGATCCCTGGCATCTTCCCAATATTGTTTGTCTTTGATTGCTGATATAATGGATATGTTGTTATTTTCTGTAAACTCTACAAACAGGTCTTACATAACCTAATTAGCATTGAGGTTAATTAATAGGGAGGAAATTGGCTCTTGAAAAAAGTGCAGATTTGTATATAATGTCATTACACACTGAAGGCTGGAAGCAGAAAGAAGGAAATATAGAATGCTGTTTTTTAGGATTAATAAGACTAGGCTCCTTTTATGTACTTATTAAAAAGTAGAATATGAACCCTGATGTATTACATTGTAAAGAACATTCTGGAAACAGCTGAGATACTCTTCATCAATAAGATGCTATGGCAAGCTTTTCCCTTCTAAATTATTGACTCTTTAGTGCTTTGGGGAAACAACTTTAAAACCTGGAAGATATAAAATCATGCTCTTCCTGGCCCAAGGATGTATACAAAGTGATTTTAAAAAAAAAAAGCCAGTTTAGATGATATCAGTGGTTTAAACATTAAGCTTATTAGTCCTTATGTACTATATTAAAAAAAAAACCTGGAAGAGAAATGTCTGCTCTATGGAAACAAAAATACACAGAATTTATAATGTTAGTCATTTCTATCCATTGCCAAATGGAAAGGACTATTTTTTTTAGCTCTTTAAATAAAAATTATGAAAGAAAAATTACTTAATGTTCTGGATGTCATTATGATGATTTGAAACAAAGAACACAGATCAGCACACAAAGGGAATGTTTAGTAAGACTGTGATTTCACTCTTGACGAGATAGGGGACTAAAAGGATGAATATTTTCCCAGGTATATCCCACCAGTCTTTGGGTGGAGAAGGCGATGGCACCCCACTCCAGTACTCTTGCCTGGCAAATTCCATGGATGGAGGAGCCTGGTAGGCTGCAGTCCATGGGGTCACAAAGAGTCGGACACGACTGAGCGACTTCACTTTGACTTTTCACTTTCATGCATTGGAGAAGGAAATGGCAACCCACTTTAGTGTTCTTGCCTGGAGAATCTCAGGGACGGGGGAGCCCCGTGGGCTACCGTCTATGGGGTCGCACAGAGTCGGACACGACTGAAGTGACTTAGCAGCAGCAGCAGCAGTCTTTGGGTGTGAACACTTACTGTAAACAGTAGATAATTTTACTAGTTTTATGGAATTCTTTAAGAGCTTCCCATTAGTGAGTATTTTAAGTAGTCAGTGTATAAAAAACATCATGATGGAGGAAGTTGAAGGGCAAAGATTAAACTATGTCCCTGTATCTGAAGTGTTAGGTACAGATTTTGAGTGTGAGAGGTTCAGGAAAATGGAAGCAGGCAGAGCAGCAAAGAAAGATGCTGTGGGAATTTCAGAGGAATTGTTCCACATCTTGGGCAATTTTATTTTCAGCAGATGCAAAAAGGTAGAATGAAAATGGTAGCTATGGAACTGGTCCCAGAATATCCATCCCAGAATATCTAAGGAGAAGGCTGGCCAGGAAGACGGCTGGGGGAAGGAGACGGAAGCTGTGGGAAGAGCGTCCAGGAGCCAAAAATAGATTTGATTTTTCTGTTTTGTCCAATTTCTAGGTAAAAGTTC
Source organism: Tragelaphus eurycerus (assembly GCA_935064755.1). NCBI lineage: Eukaryota > Metazoa > Chordata > Mammalia > Artiodactyla > Bovidae > Tragelaphus > Tragelaphus eurycerus. Next base: position 6,348,615 of record CAKXYN010000080.1, read on the forward strand.
CCCTTGTGCTGGGGAGAGATGAAAATACATTTCTTATGCCAGACTGAACGTTTGGCCAGAATACAATCACCCTTGGCTGCTAACCATCTGTACGCCTCTAGCAAACCCAAGTCTTGATATTACAGGGCACTGGAAGCAGCTGGCTTCCTAGTGCTTCATTTTAACACTTGGAATAGTGATGTTAAAACCACTGACTTCCTGAAAGAGCAGTTTGGGGAAGGCAAGAAATGGTATCTGCTTGTGTTAACAGACTGCTTAGTTATAAGTTGCTCTCAAAGGTCAGTTTTTGAGGCTTCCTACCATCTCTGATGACAAGTATAAATATATTTGCAACTTTATTATATTTTCCTACTTTTTTCTTCAGTTTGGCCGTTCTTTCGCTTCAGAACATATATCAGGGACCATTACCTACTATTTACATCGGTTTGTTACTTAAACCACTTTAGACCTTGAAAATGTGAAGTCTTGAGAGGAAATTAATCTTATATTTGTTAGGATTGGAAAGATACCATGAAAGCCAAGACTTATCATTTTTATTTACTGAAAGGGCTTAAGACATTTTACAAAGATCATTGTGCCTGAGCTAGAGAATGAAGGAGGACTAAGCATAAATAATTAGCAACTGTGAATACTGAATTAGCTCTAAGGAGAGCATTCCCTATTTTGGGTTTCCATTTTTTAGAATTATTAACAGAGTCTGAAACCTGGGCTAACAGCGAGTAACAGCTTTCATGAAGACATTGAGCCTTTTAGGGACAAGCATGATGACACGCCAAGCTGTCATTGGAGGGGTTGCTCTCCTTCAGGCAATAACTAGCCTGTGCAGTGTGATAACAGAGCAACTGGTGTTGAAACAGGGAAGACCACATAGCTGTGGCTGGTCCCATAAAGGGTGTCTGAACTTTCCTACACACTTGAAATAGACATGTATAATTTTCTATAGACATTGTGGGGGGCAGTTTATTACCACTGAAAAAGGAGGACATTTGTTTACCTTTTAGCAGCACAAAAAAAAAAGCTAAAATGTACTCCGACAATGCCAAGATCTGATACTGAAATCTAGCATGTGATAGCTTTAATGGCACCCCACTCCAGTACTCTTGCCTGGAAAATCCCATGGATGGAGGAGCCTGGTAGGCTGCAGTCCATGGGGTCACTAAGAGTCCAGCACGACTGAGAGACTTCCCTTTCACTTTTCACTTTCATGCATTGGAGAAGGAAATGGCAACCCACTCCAGTGTTCTTGCCTGGAGAATCCCAGGGACCAGGGAGCCAGGTGGGCTTCCGTCTATGGGGTTGCACAGAGTTGGACACGACTGAAACAACTTAGCAGCAGCAACAGCTTTAGAAGGCTGAGCAGAAAGGTTAGCTTTTGATGAGTCCTTTAAATGTCGTGCTCAGAAATTGTATTATATTGTAGACCATCCCAATAAGCAATTCTAGAATCTTTCTAACAAAAGGATCCCCTATAGTTGGGAGGCAGGATAGTTCTTGAATATGGACTTGTATACCTGTCCATGCACTATCAATTGAATGGAACAAGAGTATATTTGGACCTGCTATGTGGTAGACATTGTGATAGACTCTGGAGATGGGAAGACCAGAAGACTTAGTTCCTTCCTGACAAAGGAAGATAAAAGACAGGTGTAAATGGATATTCTGCTGACAGTGTAACTTGTGATCTTCTTTCTCTGTTCTAGTTGGTAAAAGGCTGGAATATGACTTTGTTACCCTTAGGAGAGTATATTATTTTTCAGACAGTGAAGATAGCTCCCTTTTCCCAAAGGTGGCCATAGTCCCATTCTCCCTGCCCCAATTTAACTTCCCCTACTAAGCTGGCAAGTAGGGTTGATATACTTTGGTAGTAGGGCATAAAGCCCTGTTTTTCAGGGTAAAGAGTGATCAGAAGTCTATGGAGATGCCTCTCCTGTACAACCACTGGGAGGATGATGTGTAACTTGATTATCTGTGAGAGGAGATGTACTGAGGCACTGCCTCTCAGAGGGTGAAAAGGAAAATTGTTTTTAATCTAGTGGATGAGAGTGTGCTAAGATTAAAAGAGATTGGAGACCGGGCCTGTAAGGACAGATGCTGAATCATCTCTGACACAGCAGTCCTAACTTGGTTGATGCCCAGGATGTGGTGAATATGAAGCTCTCAAAGCCTTGGGAATCCAAGCCTGGGATAATCTCAGCTGAGATGAATTTCCAGGAGTGGTCTCATTCTCTTTTGAAATTCCACGGTTGGCCTATGGAAAGACTTGGCATTCTGCCCTTACTCTCTGCATAGAACATCCCAGATCAATTAGAAGCGTTAGGTAAGTACCTGCTCAGCTCCTCCCTGTGGTACTTCCAAATCCCGCCTCCTCAGCTCCTCCCCTCCTCTTCCCCTTTTATATTAGGGAGGTGTTCTTTCTCCAGGTACAGGCCAAGGCTTCCTGTCCTCAGAACATTCCATGCTTAACCCTTCTCTAGCTTGTATGGAGAAGGCAATGGCACCCCACTCCAGTACTCTTGCCTGGAAAATCCCATGGATGGAGGAGCCTGGTGGGCTGCAGTACACAGGGTCACTAAGAGTCGGACATGACTGGGTGACTTCACTTTCACTTTCCACTTTCATGCATTGGAGGAGGAAATGGCAACCCACTCCAGTGTTCTTGCCTGGAGAATCCCAGGGACGGTGGGACCTGGCGGGCTGCCGTCTATGGGGTCGCAGAGAGTCGGACACGACTGAAGTGACTTAGCAGCAGCAGCTTGTATGTTTAGTTATGATTCCTCAACTCTAGCTTTCTCATTGAGATTTAAACCTTAACAATTTTTTTGAAAATAAAACTTCCTTCAACTCAAATTAGTTTCTCATTCTCTTCAAGAGCTCAGTTCATGTCACTCTTTCAGTTGTGTCCGACTCTTTGTGACCCATGGACTGCAGCATGCCAGGCTTCCCTGTCCATCACCAGCTCCTGGAGCTTGCTCAAACTCATGTCCATCAAGTTGGTGATGCCATCCAACCATCTCATCCTCTGTTGTCCCCTTCTCCTCCTGCCTTCAATCTTTCCCAACATCAGGGTCTTTCCAATGAGTCAGTTCTTTGCATCAGGTGGCCAAAGTATTGGAGCTTCAGCTTCAGTATCATTCCTTCCAATGAATATTCAAGACTGATTTCCTTCAGGATGAACTGGTTTGATCTCTTTGCAGTCCAAGGGACTCTCAAGAGTCTCCTCCAGAACCATAATTCAAAAGCATCAATTCTGTGGCGCTCAGCTTTCTTTATGGTCCAACTCTCACATCCATACATGACTACTGGAAAAACCATAGCTTTGATTAGACGGACCTTTGTCAGCAAAGTAATGTCTCTGCTTTTTAATATGCTGTCTAGATTGGTCATAGCTTTTCTTCCAAGGAGTAAGCATCTTTTAATTTCATGGCTGCAGTCAACATCTGCAGTGATTTTAGAGCCCAAGAAAATAAAATCTCTCACTGTTTCCCCATCTATTTGCCATGAAGTTATGGAACTGGATGCTATGATTTTAGTTTTTTGAATGTTGAGTTTTAAGCCAGCTTTTTCACTTCAAGACCTAACTTGTTTTATTTATTTATTAATTTTTATTGGTGTATAGTTGCTTCTCTATGTTGTGTTAGACTGTACAGCAAAGTGAATTAGCTATACATATACATATATCCCTTCTCTTTTGGATTTTCTTCCCATTTAGGTCACCGCAGAGTACTGAATAGAGTTTCTTTTGCTGTGCAGTAGGTTCTCATTAGTTATCTATTTTATGTGTTTATATGTGTGTGCACACGTGCATATGTGTATGCTAAGCCACTTCAGTAATGCCCAACTCTTTGAGATCCTATGGACTGTAGACTGTCAGCCTTCTCCATCCATGGGATTGTTCAGAAGAGAATACTGGAGTGCATTGTCATGTCATCTTCCAGGGGATCTTCCTGATCCAGGGATTGAATCGAACCTGCATCTCCTGTGGCTCCTGTATTACAGTTAGATTCTTTACTGCTGAGCCACCGGGAAAGTCCATCTATTTTATACATAGTATCAATAGTGTATGGGCTTCCCTGGTGGTTCAAATGGTAAAGAATCTTCCTGCACATGTGGAATACTTGGATTTGATCTCTCCTTTGGGAAGATCCCTTGGAGAAGGGAATGGCCACCCACTCCAGTGTTCTTGTCTAGAGAATTCCATGGACAGAGGAGCCTGGTAGGTTCCAGTCCATGGGGTTGCAGAGAGTTAGTCACGACTGAGTGACTCTTTCACATTTCACTTTCATCAGTAGTGTATATATGTCAATCCAAATTCCCCAATTCATTCCACCCCCTCTTCCCCTCCCCTCTGTAGTATCCATATGTTTGTTTTCTATGATCTGTGTCTCTATTTCTGCTTTGCAAATAAGTTCATCTGTATCTGTTTTCTAGATTCCACATATAAGTGATATTATACTGTATTTGTTTTTCTCTTTTTTACTTATTTCACTCTGTTTGACAATCTCTAGGTCCATCCACATTTCTGCAAATGGCATAGTTTTGTTCCTTTTTATGGCTGAGTAATATTCCACATATATGTGTACCACATCTTTTTATCCATTCCTCTGTTGATGGGACTTAGCTTTTCAAAGTTGTTAATGTACAACTGTCCTCATTTCCTCACCTTCCACTCATTTTGGCTTCCACCCATCAAGCCACATAAGCAGCTGTCATTAAAGTCACTTGTGACTTCTCTGTCACTAAAGCTAGTGATAATTTTCAGTCCTCATTTTATCCAGCCTATTCATAGCATACCCTCCACTTTAAACATTCTCTATCTTGGCTCTGATAAAGCAACACCCTCCTAGTTTGCCTCTACTTTGCTGACCAGTCTTTTGTATCTTCCTTTCTCTGGCCATTGAATGTTGGCCAAGCTTTGGACCTAATTCCTCAAGCTTTGGATTTAATCTCTTCTCTCGTTTCCCTGACCATTCTGATCCCCATATTTAGTGAAACTTTGTTGACAGTTTTACTGATCTAGTATCTCTTACTCTTTCTTTTAATGCTATTTCACCCATAGTTGTTTTTTTCTGATGGAGAGGAACCACCTCCTTTATAGTCATTGTGCATGGTCTTAATGGGACCACCAGTCAAAGATCTCTGCTCTTACCTGAACAGCAAAATTAGAATTTCATTTCTGGGAATATTTACCTCAAATGCCAGAGGATGGAAAAAATTGGGGCTGAATTATTCCTGTGGTGTGATGCTTTGAAGTTACCATTCATTGATTTCTATTGCCTCAGTCCCCAGAGCCAGTCTGGTACTTTCCTTCTTAGGCTTAAATCTTTTCTTGAGACTTATACCATATTTCCTTGTACTAAATTCTTTTATCATCACTTTTTATTTAATCTAGCCAAGGAGGATTTCTAATTCTTGCAACCCCAAAATTGTGACTGATACATATCCATTGCCTCGTGTCATCCCCATATAGATGATTTTCCAATTTTTATCTCCAGCCCAGAACTTTCCTCTGAGCTCTACTATTATTTCCATTTACCTACTTGACATTTCCAAAGCATCTTAAATTCAACCTGTCCAAGGCTGAACTCATGGTCTGTATTTCAAGCCTTTCTCTTTTCTCTTCATGGCACCATCATCCATCAGTTAAGTGAATTAGAAGCCAAGGAGTTGATACTTTTCACACCTTCCCTGTTGCATATCAGTTTATCAAGAAGTCTTTTTTTAAATTTTACTACCTAAACTACTTTTTCTCCTATTATTCCTTAGTCCAAATTACCAACATCCTTCTACATGAGTGAAAAAGCTTCCTAACTTGGTGACCAATATCTACTATTCCCTTCTTCCATTCCTTTCTCAACACTGTGGCCAGAATATTTTACAAATGCAAACCTGATGATATTGCCCCTGTTTAAAACCTTTCAATGGCTTTCCATTGGTTTAGAATAATGACTCAAAAACTTCACTTGGCTTACAGGACCCTGAATTGTTTAGACTGTTCCTTCAAGCTGCATGTCACTCCACATCTCAACCTTCTCCCTATTTCAGATTCTTAAACCCACTAGGTTTCCTTCTGCCACAAATTCTTTGTTTGTATCTTGTTCTCTGCATAGAAGGCTCTTCCCTACTGGAGTCTAGAGCACAGATTTGGGAGTTGGCAAAATGTGGGTTTGAACTCAACTTTGGTTATTTTCACTTTATTGTATGGATCTTTTATTTTTTTATTTGATGATCTAGCAAATTTAGATCAACATTACATGACAGTTTGAATCATCTAGTCGTTCTCTTGTGCAGGAGAGAAACTCAAAAAGTCGGATGACTAAATAGGGCTCAATGCTTCTTTTAGGTTAGATGCAAGGGAGGAAAGGAAACATCACAATTCAGGGGCCTACATTATAATCATGAAAGGAATGCTGATTGTACCAGTTATGTTTCTGAGCTCATTCGAGTTTCCGTAAGACTGGATATGGCCTACCACCTTCCTTCATCTTGATATTTTATCACCCCTAGATCTCAATTTAGTCATCATTTCCTGAGAGAAGTCTTCTCTGAATCCCACTCTGCCCTGTTTATTGTACAGTTTAAATAGGGGATTAAGCTGTACATCTCCAGGACCATAAATTCTCATAGTAGACTCAGATGTGAATGGGGTCACTTGGGATTAGGTGGGACAGCTATCTTTGGCTTAAATAATGAGATCAAATTATTATTAATATCTTACATAAAGAATATATCAGGATTCTGGTGGTAGAAGGGGAGACTTGAAGATTGCTTAATTCTCCTCAGTGATGGTATTGTCTGTCTTTATGATCTTCATTGTGTAATTTTAGCTTTATTCATGGTTCCAAGTTGTCTGCCACAGGATGCATACAGTGAAAGAAGAGGGTCTGGTTCTTGCTACGTGTCTCCATATAGAAGCAAGCACCTATTTCACAGATGTAACCCCAGTAGTCTTATCTTCATGTATTATGCCCTACATGCATATATGTGTATTGCGTATGCATCTACATATATACATATCCTCATACTACTAAGGACTTACACTTGGGCTCATTCTAGGATCCTCATCCTGATTCATGTGGAAGGGTACACACAGAATGACGACTCTGCCAGCCAGGAAGAGAGAGAGGAGGCTGTTGTGCAGGTCACCCACTCTGACTATGACATCCCCAGTCTGAGAGGGTACTTTGTAAAAGCTCCTCTAAACCATGTTTCTTTTCTCCAGAGCATTTCTTTCAGTTTGTCATTACATATTTATTAATGTTACTGCTAAAGTCTGTCTCCTCCATTCATCTAAGCTTTCATCAGAACAAACTTGTGACTCTCAGTCCCTGGCACTTAGCACAGTCTGGCTCCTAACAGGCACTTAGTAAATATATGTAGACTGTATAAGCCAGTGAGCCCAGGCTGTGTTCCTTTTGGGTGTGGAAGCAGGAGTGGCTTGCCTTTCTGGACTCTCTCTATCCTTAGGTTCTTGGACCATGGCAGGATGAATCCCCAGGAAGGAGATCCAGGGCTCCCAATTGCATTCAGTCCTCTTTATTTGCAGATTCTGTACTTGTGAATTTGCCTACTTGCTGAAATTTATTTATATCTTGCAAATTAATGCTCTCAGCACTTTTGTAAGTCATTTGCAAAAATCCACAGAGTGACAAAATGTGAATTGCCCAAGCTACATGTTCCCTGCTGGACAGACCAAGATGTCACTCTGCTTGTATTCATACTGTAAGTGTGTCTTCTTTTGTGGTCTATTTGCTACCGCCACTGCTGCTAAGTCACTTCAGTTGTGTCTGACTCTGTGTGACTCTGTGGACAGCATCCCACCAGGCTCCTCCAGCCACAGGATTCTCCAGGCAAGAACACTGGAGTGGGTTGCCATTTCCTTCTCCAATGGTCTATTTGGTGCCATGTTTTTTATATATGGGCTTCCCTTATGGCTCAGTTGGTAAAGAATCTGCCTGCAATGCAGGAGACCCTGGGTTGGTTCCTGGGTCCAAAAGATCTACTGGAGAAGGGATAGGCTACCCACTCCAGTATTCTTGGGCTTCCTTTGTGGCTCAGCTGATAAAGAATCCACTTGCAATGTGGGAGACCTAGGTTCAATTCCTGGGTTGGGAAGATCCCCTGGAGAAGGGAAAGGCTACCCACTGCAGTATTCTGGCCTGGAGAATTCCATAGACTGTACAGTCCATGTGGTCGCAGAGAGTCAGACACAACAGTGACTTTCACTTTATATATATAAATATATATATATATATATATAATATATATTATATATATATATTTTTTATATAGTGTGTGTGTGTGTGTGTGCTTTTTGTTGGTGACTTGACTGTTTAAATGGCTCCCAAGTATAATGCTGAAGTGCTGTCTATTGGTCCTAAGTACAAAAAGGCTGTAATGTGCTTACAGAAAAAAATAAGTTAGATAAGCTTCATTCAGGCATGAATTATAGTGCTGTCAACTGTGAGTTCAATGTCACTGAACCACCAATATATATTTAAAAAGGGATGTTTAAATAGAAACAGACATAAAACAAGGTTTTGTACTGATTCGTTTGTGAAAGTGTTGTGACTAGAGGCTTACAGGAACTTAACCCTGTTTTTCCCCTAGAAGCAATGGTTTAGTATTTACTAACTTAGAGTTCCAGGCAACATTATGGAACATAGCTACTGTGAATAACGAAAGTTCAGTGTACTTTTGGTTTTTAAAAAACTTTCTGTGAAGAGTAAATGGGAGGACTATATTAGCTCTCGCAGATTGTAGAAATATTCATAAGATTACATGCTTAACACTAAAGCTTTGTAGATTCTCTGACAGAAATTATACAAACCTGCTCTTAGCATTTGCAGATGAGTACAGGTGGTTCCCCCAACTCCATCCTCTTCCCATCTCTGTCTTTTTATTCTGCACCAGGAAGAACCTTGCATGCATGTGTGAATACTTCAAACTCCATGTTCAAGCCCTCTTCATACCTGCTGCCAGATACTTGGAGCCCTTACTCCAAATATTTGCCCCTTGGTGATGTAGCCAAGGGGTGAGTATACTGGTGTCATGGTCTACACTTGGGAGGTAGGCCAGGAAAAAGGCCTTTGTTAACACTGGAAGAGGGCTCAGAGACATTAGGCAGGAAATAGTAGGATCCTAGCTACTGGGTTTAGAGGGGGACATACACAGACTTTGGGTGTTCACGTCCCTGTACTTCTCCCTTGGCTTCTTTGCCCCATGGCAGGCAAAACACAGAGTAGGACCTTATAGAGAATTGGGCCTAGCACAGGAGCGCTAGTTTACAAAGTCTAAAGGAAGCACTATGAGTGCGGTATGGTGTGGGACAAAAGTGGTTAGTGGGACAAAATGGCTATTTATATTTCCAAATTAGGTAGAAGAAGTGGGAGAGGGAAGAAATAGGACATTCTCTATAGAAAAATGACATATGAACTCAGTTTTTAGAGATTTGGAACTTTCCAAGTGTGCTGAGATAAGGATGGAGTTAGGAGGAGAAAATATGTCAAGCAGGGGCTGGAGTGTGAAAAAAAATTAGACACTCAATATGACAGTATTTTCCGTGAACTGTGAGTAAATTAGTAGGGCTATAGCATAGCACGAGAGGCGTGGAGGCTCCTGGGGTAGCTGAACCTATGTTGCTGAGGGCCTTGCTTGTTTTATATTAGAGGCTTTCTCTACTGCTTTCTTTTGCTGGTGTTGGGGAATTATCTACCAATACCATCCAACCTCTGTTTTAGTTATACCAACATGTATGTTGGATTGGAGAAGTGTAGGGTTGGCAAGAAGACTTTGGAAGTCACTGTAAGTTTATTGTAATGTTTTCAGGTGAAAGGTGAAGAGGAGGTGAACCTTAGTCATAGCACTATGGAAACATGTTTATTATGTAAGAGGCACTTTCCCAAGGGTTTACAGATATGATTTAATCTTTATATGAATCCTGAGCAATAGGTACTATTATTTATCCCAATTTTATAGATGGAGAAACTCAGCCCCCCCCCCCCCCCAAAAAAAAAAAAGGTTAAATAAGACACTTACTATTAACTGAATGTCTGTGTCCACTCAAAATTCACATGTTAAAGCCCTAATAATTAATATGATGGTATTTGGTGGTGAGGTCTTTGAGAGGTAATTAGGTGTAGAAAGATTACAGGGAGGATCCCCCATGATCATATTACTTCCCCTATAAGAGAAGAGGAGACCAGAGCAATCCCTTTTCACCATGTGTGGAATCATGAAGAACACAACCATATGTAAAGCAGGAGATGGGTTCCCACCAAAATTCTAACCATGCCAGCCCCTTGATCTCAGACTTCCAGACTCTAAAACTGTCAGAAATAAGTGTTTGTTTTTAAATGTAGCTGCTCATTGGAATCATATTTGGAGCTTTGGAGAAAAGAAACAGCAATACCTGGGCATTTATGTTTTTCAAAAACTCCAAGATAATTTTAATGTGCATCTGAATTTTAAAAGGCGATCACAGGTTTAAAAACAACTGGACTATATGATGATCTTTTACTTTTATCTGGTTTGTTTCACTTTTTCTATTTCATATTTAGTGCTCCCATTTCATTTAGTTTATATTCTCTAATTTCTTCATTGCTTTTTTTGTTGTTCTTTCTCAAGCCTTTATCAAGTGTAGAAGAAAAGCTCAGATATATATAAGCTTCTCAGGTGGTGCTAGTGGTAAAGAAGCTGCCTGCCAGCGCATATAGACGTGAGAGATGTGGATTTGATCTCTGGGTTAGAGGAGGGCAGAGCAACACACTCCCGTATTCTTGTCTGGAGAATCCCATGGACAGAGGAACCTGATGGGCTATGATACATAGGATCGCAAAGAGTCAGACAGGACTGAAGCGACTTAGCATGCACATGCTTATGTGTATTATAATATCTAATTTTAGAAAACATGAATTTTTGCTTAGTTAAAAATTTTAGGACATTTTGGTTCCACTTGTTTAAGTAACTATAAATAGAATGCTATATTTCTAATTTATTTTCACTCAAAACTTTGATATATTTCCATTTATTTTGGCATTTAATATTAACCGCTAAAAGTCGAGAAAGTTTATTGTTTTAGTGATTTTTTAAAAAATGTTTGAATGAGGCTTGAGACTTCTAATCCAATTCTAAGAATATAAAAAAAAATACTGTTGTAAAATAAAGGAAATTAATATGTGATACAGTATTATTAACTAAAATGCAGATTTTGTTCAAATTTCACAAACTTTTATACTAGTATCCACTATGTGTTTTCATACCTTATTCAACATTTCACATTGTATTTAGTTGCACTGAGCAGCATACAACAAATTCTGATAAATTCTCTTTTCATTTTTATTCTATTACAAATATTTTCTGATTTTCCTTGTCAGTGGCTTCTTAGAACACCACCCATCTTTTAAAAGTGGACATTTAATTTCCAAATACATGGTGTTTTAAATGTACCTTTGATATTCATTTCTCATTTTGATATTAATTTCTTATTTAAATGCTTTATTTTCTGTAATCACCCTCTGTGTTTTTTTCAGTTTTTTAAGACTTTTTTTCAGTTTTTTTACTGAGACTTTCAATGGCTAAGTCAAAGTTCTCTCTTGGTAAATGTCACACTGCCCTTGAAAATGTGTGGCTTATTTTCAAGTATCTTTTGACATTGATTTCTAACACACTTCCACAGTGATAAGACAATAGTTTCTGTATGATTTCAATACCTTTAGGCCATGAAGCTTTGCACCTTGTTTTACGTCCCTGGGTATGTTCCAGTGTCTCCTGTTTTGTGAGAACTGGAATAGAACTTGTATCCTGCTGTTGTGTGAAATTGTATAAATCTTAATTATGTTGAATTGGTTCGTATTGCTTTTCAGGTCTACACTATCCTCCTACTTTACTGTCTATTCATTTTATTGACTTTTGAGAGTTTGATATTGAAACTCCAACTAAAAATCTCAATTTATCTATTTATTTTTTTTTTGTTTTTTAACAAGAATCTCTTTTATTAATTATCATAAACATTACAAACATCTAATATGAACAAATTGTAACATGACAGTGATTAGTTTGAACAATTAATACATTTCAGATATAATATCATACATATTTCAATGCTATTTAAAAAATAATTGTAATATATAGTAGAACTATATGTAACTTTGTTCTTTATTTTCCAAGTCTCCTGTATATGTGAACCATGTTTTCACAATTTAAAAAGGAAAAAAAAAATGTTTGCTATTTAAGCCATCCTATCTATGATATTTTTGTTGTAGCATTCTGAGCTAATAAACTGTTGAAGGTCATATTTTTAGTAGCTATTGTTCTGGAGACTTTGTTCTTAACCTCTAGGATAAGTTGAGAAGAGAGATGAGGGAGAATTTGAGAGATTATAGAGAGATCTAATCTTCAACCTAATGACAGATTAGACGTGGAGGATGAGAAACAAAAAACGGTTCTAGGATAGACTCCAGATGTGACTTGTGAAAATATTGGTGACAATTAGAAATGGAGAATGCAAAAAGAGCAGTGATTTTGGGAGGAAGAGGCTGTGTCCCCCTTGGAGCACGCTGAGCTAGAGGAGATGATGGTGCATTCAAGTGGAGATGCCCAGCAGGCAGGTCCTGGAACTCAGAGGACAGGTCAGTCAAAAGGGTGGCTCCAGTGCAAGGCAAAGACTTCTCATCTTTAGTGAGCAACCTTTAGCTAACAGAGAACTAATAGAAAAGCCTGGAAGTGACTCATTTGCCCCAAAGGTAGCAAAGATAGACAATAAAAGTGTAAACTGAATTTTATCACCTACCAGCAGAACAACAATAGCGAGTTATTTAACCTTTCCAGCCCTTGCTTTTTCAGTCTGTAAAATTGAAATCATAAAACCTTTCTCATGGTATGATTATGAGGATTAAATGGGAAAGTATTTAGAAAATACTTTTAGTATTTAGAACAGTGAAAGTATTTGTAACAGTGCTCAGCACATAATAAGGGATAGGTGATGCTTTTTATTTATGACAGATTTTCTGCAAACAAACTTTAATTCCAAAGCAGAGTTAATCTCTTCTTGTCTGTCTCTGCAACAAAATGAAAATCTTTTGAAGAAACTTTTTCATAAAGCAGATCTCTGTAAAGCAAATCCCATTTTGCCATAGGAATTGTTACTAGGATGATATAATAACAGGTACATACCACATTCATATACACACAAAAATGTTGCTTATTTATTTTTTTCTGTAAATTTCTTCTACTCCTTGAGTTCCTGCTGAGTACTAAACAAGTCAAATATAGTCTCACACAAAAATTTTAATCCTCTTCAAGAACTTAGAACAGTAGTGACAGTCTCCTTCAGGTAAATGCTAATATTTTTCAGATTGTCTTCTCCTTCTAGACTTGTCTCCAAGGCAGTGCCTGGGTGAGTGGTGTTGGGTATGGGAAATGGTTACTCTTGAAGCGGCAGCAAGAGGTGGCCTGAGACCCAGTGCAGGCCTTTCCGCTGGGCCTCTGATTTCTGAGCTCATTCTTGTTGGCTTTGTGTTGACATTTAGTTCTCATGTCTATGGCTGGTGAATTTATGATGTATTCTGTCAGTCTGATGAAACCTCAGCTTAATTCTTGCTGGCTATTACCCCTCACCTGAGGTCTAGTATGCTCCCTTTCAGCTCCAGCCTGGGTGCCCTGCTCTGTATCCCAGAGTCTGGGGTCATTTCACCCCATTACAACAAACCCTTGAAAAAACTCTTGAGACAGATCATCCTTGACTTCCAATCTGCAACCTCCCTGGACTGGGAGACCATCAAGGCTCTTCCATCTCACATGGGAGCCCAGGATGGCTGAGGAGCCCTAACTCTAGTGCTTTTCCTTTCCTCAGTAGCTTGTGCCATCACTTCCATCTGCAGCAGCAGGTTGGGGTGGGTGTGTAAATGTGTATGCTCTCTTAGTCACAAACAAGGATGTGGCCACAGCTCTGCTGTGCTTTGTGTTCTCTATTCAACCCAGTTATCATACTTTCTTTTTCTGTGACTTGAGACACTGTATTATGTGGTCAGAAAAGCCAGATCCAAAGGAGTTGGATAGAAGAGGTTTTTCATCTCCCCTTTTGTTTTGTGGGATATTCTCCATGGCCTATTCACTTCCTTAATGAGATGATCTTTTTCTTTCCTGGTCCTAGAGCTACAGGGGAGATGAAAATACATAGATTATTCCAGTGATACAAATGCCAGGAGCTTTTATTTCTGGTTAAAGACTAGGCCATTGATACAAGCCACCAAAACGCTCAAAGGAAAGACTACCATAAAACTTTACAAAAACTATTATTTTAAATCTTATAAAATCATTTTAATGTATTTTGTATCTCAGCATATGTAAGAAATTCTACAGTATCATGTGTTGCTTAAGCATAGAAAATTAAACTCAGTTGTGTCATTAATTGGACTTCATTAAAGCCAATAGCTAACACAATAAGCATTTATTAAATATTTAATTGGGGCTTCCCTGGTGGCTCAGAAGTTAAAGCGTCTGCCTGCAATGAGGGAGATCTGGGTTTGATCCCTGGGTCGGGAAGATCCCCTGGAGAAAGAAATGGCAACCCACTCCAGTATTCTTGCCTGGAGAATCCCGGGGATGGAGGAGCCTGGTAGGCTACAATTCACGGGGTCACAAAGAATCGGACGTGACTGAGCGACTAGCTAAAAATTTAGCTTGCTTTTTAGAGTGTGGTTAAATGCATAGGATAGTAAGTAATCCATACTCTTACTAGCAGTGTGTTCTTAAAAATGTTACTTAACTCTTCTGTATTTAAGATGCCCAATTTGTAAAATGGGAATATTAATGATATCTACAGTATAGGCTTATTGTGAAGGTTAGATTAGAATGGTGCTTGGGCATGTAGTGGGTACTATTTTAGGATTTGTTTTATTCATTATTATTTATCCCTTTGATCATTAGTCTTTTTATTGTTTTTGCTATATGTCACTGCAGCAGCTGAATATTTGAGATTACTTGTGATATCCGTAATTGTGATGGTTTGGAAAACAAAAACACCTTATCTTTAAGTATGGGTTCATTTTCATTCCTTCACTGTTTTTCAGATGGCTATTTCTTGTCCACTCAGATATTCCATAATATTCTTTTTGCCTCTCTTTCTCTCAAAGTTCTTTGAGCGCTAAATAGTTCAGGTATTACAAAGATTTTAGTCATTTAAAAATCTATTTAAACAGAATTCTTTTTAAAGGCAGAAGATATGGTGTCATAGTATTTGCTAATCAGAACTATATCCTCATAGGTTGCATCAAAGATGAGGAAAGTTAGCAGAAATGAATGTTAGATGTTGGAAGGGGCATTAAACCATCTTATTATTTAAATGTGTATTTCTGGGATTACTAGTGAAGTGATCCATTCCTTACATTTGTTTGTTCACTAGTTGATTACTTTCTTTGCTAAATTGCCTGTTCCTGTCTTTTGTCCATTTATCTGCTGAAGTTCTTACTGAAGTTCTTACTCTTGATTTACAAGAGTTCCTCAAAATTATTAAAACCTATTTGCTATATGTTATAAAATATTTTTTACCAGTTGTCTTTTTATTTCAGACATGAAAAGTTTTGTAGTTTTATATAATCAAACCTATTGACTACATATTTTAAGACTTTTTATGTTGCTTTTAAGGTTGGAGAATTTTCCTCTGTAGACATTTGATGGTAACTTACGTTGTGTGAAAATTTGCCAATTTGGATTTTTTAAACATTTAACTCTTTTATACACTCTAAGTGTGTACTGTTCATTGTTTGCCATATGAATATAAGCTAACAATTTTTAATAAAAGAATCTATTTTAATGCCATTTACTGAAGTCACTGTACGCCTCTGACCACATATTAATTTGCTCTGTATCTGCACAGTAGCTGGTGGCTGTATGTGACTACTGGGCACCTCAATACATGGTTGGGCCAAACCGAAATGTTCTATAAGTGTACAACACACACTGGATTTCAAATACTGAGAACAACAGCAGCAAAAAAGAAAAAAAAATCTCAATAATGTTTTGATATTTATGACATAGAAATGATAATATTTTGAGTATAAAAAAGATATGATATATTAATTTAATAAGATATTAGTATATTAATGATATATAAGGGCTTCCCTGGTAGGTCAGCTGGTAAAGAATCTGCCTGCAATGCAGGATACCCCAGTCCGATTCCTGGGTTGGGAGGATTCCCTGGAGAATGGCATGGCATCCCATTCCAGTATTCTTGCCTGGAGAATCCCCATGGACAGAGGAACCTGGCAGGCTACAGTCCATGGGGTAACAAGGAGTTGGGCATGACTGAGTGATTAGGCACACACAATTATTAATAAATAATCAAATCAGATCAGATCAGATCAGTCTCTCAGTCATGTCCGACTCTTTGCGACCCTATGAACCCCAGCACGCCAGGCCTCCCTGTCCATCACCAACTCCTGGAGGTCACTCAGACTCACATCCATCGAGTCAGTGATGCCATCCAGCCATCTCATCCTCTGTCATCCCCTTCTCCTCCTGCCCCCAATCCCTCCCAGCATCAGAGTCTTCTCCAATGAGTCAACTCTTCGCATGAGGTGGCCAAAATACTGGAGTTTCAGCTTTAGCATCATTCCTTCCAAAGAAATCCCAGGGCTGATCTCCTTCAGAATGGACTGGTTGGATCTTCTTGCAGTCCAAGGGACTCTCAAGAGTCTTCTCCAACACCACACTTCAAAAGCATCAATTCTACGGCACTCAGCCTTCTTCACAGTCCAACTCTCACATCTATACATGACCACAGGAAAGACCATAGCCTTGACTAGGTGAACATTTGTTGGCAAAGTGATGTCTCTGCTTTTGAATATGCTATCTAGGTTGGTCATAACTTTCCTTCCAAGGAGTAAGCGTCTTTTAATTTCATGGCTGTAGTCACCATCTGCAGTGATTTTGGAGCCCAGAAAAATAAAGTCTGACACTGTTTCCACTGTTTCCCCATCTATTTCCCATGAAGTGATGGGACTGGATGCCATGATCTTCGTTTTCTGAATGTTGAGCTTTAAGCCAACTTTTTTGCCTTAAATGGAGTATTTAATTGAGTATTACTCAGCCATTAAAAAGAATACATTTGAATCAGTTCTAATGAGGTGGACGAAACTGGAGCCTATTATACAAAGTTAAGTAAGCCAGAAAGAAAAACACCAATACAATATACTAACGCATATATATGGAATTTAGAAAGATGGTAACAATAACCCTGTATACGAGACAGCAAAAGAGACACTGATGTATAGAATAGTCTTTTGGACTCTGGGAGAGGGAGAGGGTAAAATGATTTGGGAGAATGGCATTGAAATAAGTATAATATCATATATGAAACAAGTCACCAGTCCAGGTTTGATGCCTGATACCAGATGCCTGGGGCTGGTACACTGGGACGACCCAGAGGGATGGTATGGGGAGGGAGGAGGGAGGAGGGTTCAGGATGGGGAACACATGTATACCTGTGGCAGATTCATTTTAATACATGGCAAAACCAATACAATATTGTAAAGTTAAATAAAATAAAATTAAAATTAAAAAAAGTCATCAATTCTTCGGCCCTCAGCTTTCTTCACAGTCCAACTCTCACATACATACATGACCACAGGAAAAACCATAGCCTTGACTAGACGGACCTTTGTTGGCAAAGTAATGTCTCTGCTTTTGAATATGCTATCTAGGTGATGGACAGGGAGGCCTGGCGTGCTGCGGTTCATGGTGTCGCAAAGAGTCGGACACGACTGAGAGACTTATCTGATCTGATCTGATCTGATCTAGGTTGGTCATAACTTTCCTTCCAAGGAGTAAGCGTCTTTTAATTTCATGGCTGCAGTCACCATCTGCATTATGTATTAATAAATAATACATCTGCATTGTGTATTAATAAATGATACATAAATATTATTAAAATAATTTGACTTTTTCTTTTTACTTTTAAAATTGTGGGTATTAGAAAATTTGTAAACTGTGTATATGACTCATTACATTTCTGTTGGACAACTTCTCTATATATTAGGTTTTTTTTTTTCTATTCTGTTGATTTTTTTTTTCTCAGTGCTGTCTGCAGACTTAATAATTGTAGCTTCATGACATTGAAGTCTGATTGAACTGGTTTCTTTCATTTCTGTCCTTTACTATTTTTATTTAGTTTTGCCTGTTCATTCTTCTAGATAAATTAAACATTTTTTTTGGCCAAGTTCTAAGAAAATTAAATCCCTCTGGGGCTTTGACTTAAGTCACATAAAATATATAAATTGATTTTGAAAGTACTGTCATCTTTATAAGACTAAGTCTTTTTCCCTCCCAGGAAATGATCTCTCTTCATTTTTTTATCTCTTTTTAAAATATTTCTTAGCAACCTTATTTTTCTTTATTTAAATTGTATTCTTTTGTTATTTGGATTATTGTTAGGTATCATGTTTTGATTTTATTGTAAATGTCAGTTATTATTCCAATATATTTTCTAACTGGTTTATGTTGGTTTATGAGAGGTGACCTTTAAAAATGTACCTTGCAATCATTTTTTACTGAGTTTCTAAAAAATTAATTCTAATAGTTTTCAGCTGATTCTCTGGAGTTATTCTCCCTGCCAAATTAAAATCCATATCATATTAAGCTTCAAATAAGCTTCTATAATTCTCTCCAAAATTCTAGCTGTAGGAATCAAATCATTGGAGACAGGAGAATGTTTTCTAGGTATAAAGTGCTGTTGTTTATTTCAGATGGAGTTTTATTGGAACTTATTTGTAGTATTGGAAATCACAGAGATAGAATATTGTTTTGTGTGTCTTTGTTGTTGTTTCCAAGGACTTGTTGAAAAGATTAGGGAAAATGACACGATTCAGCTCGCAGCTAATAAATGTACTTGGGACAGTATATGCATTTGTGTGCAAGACTAGTTGTAAGAAAAATTGTTGACTTCTGATAGCTGTCTTTTGCTGGGTATTTGAGGTTGCATTCATCACCTCAGATGGTTACAAAGGCAAGCTAAATATCTTCTCAATTGCAATTTTACCTTGAAACTCTCAGCCTTTTCCTTCCATCTCTGAGAGCCTGGGGCTTAGGTTTCATTCTTGCTACATGATTATAGGAATTCACTTTTTATTTTGTCTTAAACATTTTTTCTTTTTACTCTCTGCCCAAATTCTTTTACTAATGCCTTTAAAAAGCTTTCTTTTTTTCCCCATCCTGGTACTATGAGTAATACTTTTCTTCATTAAAAATAATTTATTTTTAACAAAAATCTTTGAGCACAAAATTACTCAAATATTACAATGATTTTAGTCATTTCTAAATCTACTTACATACAGTTGTTTCTCATTGCAGAAATTGTGATGTTATTGCATTCTCTCCTAGTAGCTACAGCAATACAAGGCGAGGTAAGAAAGAGAAAGGCCTCAGGGAAGGACATGCTCTCATTAGTAGGAATGTTGTTAATCAACACTATCAGAGATCCAACTAAACTTACATAAATCTTTCCAAAGGTAACCCCAGATTTGTAGATAACTTCAAATTTGCCTTAAGAGGGAAAGAGAATTTTCTCTATTGATGTATTTAAACGAAGTTAACTGACTACTCACTACAAAATGTTTCCTCTCTTGGTGATTTATGAGGCAAGAACCAGGCTCCAGACTTTTGTTGTGCTCCTGTGGACATGTACTGGCCCCCTGACCCCTCACCAGGATTCTATCTGGGTGTTGTCACATGGGTGACAGGAAACATGAATGGGAAACATGAAATCACTGTTATGCTACATATAGTGTGTGTTAAGTATATCCCTGCACACATACACTTAATATGGAATGAAATCTTTACTGAAGAATGTTATATTGACATGGTATAGCGTGTGTGTGTGTGTGTGTGTGTGTGTGTGTGTGTGTGTATACATGTGATAGGAAAGCTGTATCACCCCAACCTACTGGTACTTTTATGTAAAGGGAGATTATTTGTATGTGGTTGGTATGTGGAATATGACTGTCTTGCCAAGTACTCTAGTTGCTTACCTTATTTCCTGGGTAATATAATCAGAAAAGCAAAACCCATAGAATTTAAGGTGTTACACATCTCTTCAGCCTTGAGTGACAAATCATTTTAAATGAAACAAGAATATGTTCATTTGTATTCTAAGCAGAGATGGAAAGATATCCTATAAAATTTTAATCCACCAAGTGGCATGTATTACACTGAGCTATTGTCCTGGGTCAGGCTGCATTTCATATCTCCATTTGGAAGGAAAGCTGCTGTGATGCAGAAGACAGAGCCATTCTTCCCTCTGCCCCCAACCCCAACAAATACCAAAATGACGAATTTTAATGAAGGGGTAAAATGATGGGAGTTTATTATACTGAAACAGCATGGATTTTTCTTTTTCCTCAAACCAATATGGAATTCACAACATATTTTAAATTGGAAGAAAAAAAGTAACTTGTAGTAAAGAAAAAAATATATTGTAAAATATAGTATATTTAAAAATAGAATATATTATATTATTATAACAGTAAGACCCACTTCACTGGCTAAGGTATAAAAAATGAAAGCATTATATATAGTTATTTATCAATTATTAATCTTAAAATATTAATGTTATTTATTATGGTAAGCATAATCTTAATAAATTACATCACATTTAAAAATTATTAATAGCTATATTTCCTGGTGAATTCCATGGACAGAGGAGCCTGGTAGGCTACAGTCCATGGGGTTGCAAATAGTCCCACAGGACTGAGTGATGAACACTTTCTCTTTCAATTACTATAGTACAAATCAGTCTTTACTAATTCAATCTAAACGTTTACAGTATACATTCCCAAAGTTACTAAAAAGATATATGATATCAGATAGATGATTTATTTTCTATTGCCCACTTATTTATGGTGAGAAGTAGGAGATCAAACATCTTAGGAAATCTTGTATTTGGGTGTGAATATATCTTTCAACCAAAAATCGAAAGTGAGATTATAAGGTTTTAGGATTGTTGTTGGCTAGTTTAGGTATGGAGTTTATGTGTTTCAGGTAGAGTTTGTGTATTTCTGGGAGAGTTTATCTGTTTCAGATTTAGGGTATTTAGCCAACCAGATGGAGAAGGCGATGGCACCCTACTCCAGTACTCTTGCCTGGAAAATCCCATGGACGGAGGAGCCTGGTAGGCTGCAGTCTATGGGGTCGAGAAGAGTCGGACACGACTGAGCGACTTCACTTTCACTTTTCTCTTTCATGCATTGGAGAAGGAAAGGGCAACCCACTCCAGTGTTCTTGCCTGGAGAATCCCAGGGACGGGGGAGCCTCGTGGGCTGCTGTCTACTGGGTCGTACAGAGTCAGACACAACTGAAGCGACTTAGCAGCAGCAGCAGCCAACCAGACGTGTGTCTGCACTCAATACTACAGTAAAAGTAAGACCTTCTGAATAGTTGAGTCACCAAAATTCTGTTAAACTCTGTCATCCACCAAATTCTCCATTGTAATTTTGAGCACAACATAGTATTCTTAGTATTCTTAGTTATTCTGTTATTAAGGACTTGGGATATTTTCAGAGTATGGATGAGGGTTTCTCTGGGAACATAATTGAAGTGGGAACCAGGATGAATATTTCCTGCCTGAAATATCTTGTGTTGCCCTGCCCCTGAAGTTCATGTGGTGAACTCAGATGATGGCAGCTGTTAGAAAAACTTTCTTTTGTTATAGCGTAGTTCTATTAAATAGAGCATTGTAATAAGATTTGGATTTGGTGGTAAAACTCAATATGCAGTAAAATATTTTAAAATGGTACTGACTCAAGTTCAGTAGGCATCATAGGTTATGACATTCTCTCTGAACGAGAAGGTCAGAATTTCAGTAGTGCCAGAAATTAAGACCTACTGGTGTGTGAGGTCATGGGAATGGCCTGGTCCCCAGTAGGAAGGGGAACCCCCTGATGGCCAAGAGAACCTTTGATGTTTGCCCTTGCAGGCTCTGCTTCACCTCTATGTCTGATCTTGGGCTGAATAACCTCCTAACTAACCTAATTGGTGATCTAGCACACTTCTCCTGCTGTTTAGCCCCAACTCGAATGAAAACAGCTAGATAATTAAGCTCTTTCTTAGCTGCCGCAAGCCTGGCCTTTGTGACAGTTTTGGTCAGCAGGCTGGCTGACCCTGCAGAGCCCTTTTGCCATCATCCCCGTAATTCACTGGGGTGGATTTTTCGCATCCTTACACTGAGGTCTCCTCATTGGGTGCTTTGACTAGTACCTGCCTTGTGTCAGGCAAATAGCTCTCTTAACATTGGACATGCCCAAATTATTAAAGCCCCGTAAATTACATCCCAAAGCAGCCTTACACTTGACTGCCTCCACCCTTTACCTTGTTCACCCTCTTTGACCTCACTGAACAGCAGTTCTTCACACAACATTCTTAACAAGGTTGTTTACTCTGCATGTCCAATGAGGCTGTCTTACATAGTAAGTTCTCAGCTTTGAGCAAAGCCCAAGAGGCCTGACTTTTCAGCTGCTAAAAGAATTAACCTTTTAGCCAAGGATGGTCCTTACTATTAGGTGTGCTTTCATAGCCCCCCCCCCCCCCCCCACACACACACACACACATACACACAGAAGTCGCTCAGTTGTGTCCGACTCTTTGCGACCCCATGGATTGTAGCCCACCAGGCTCCTCAGTCCATGGGATTTTCCAGGCATGAATGCTGGAATGAGTTGCTGTTTCCTTCTCCATCATGGCCCACATTTGTGACCACTTAAGAATGTTGCTATATCTACGGAGATTTTTACATCTACATATAGATCAGTTTCACAAGTCAAAGTAACCCAGGGTGAGTAAACATCTCTGCCAGCTGTGTAGTTAAGAATGCCAACTTATTTTTAAAATGGCTCTGTATAGTCAATCCGATAATTTATGAAAATAGCAGAAAGGAATGTCTATTACACCAAAATCCACTTGTAATTTCAGACTTCATTTGGACGAGTTGTTCAACCTGCTCAAGGGAATTGGCAAGTGAGTCCCAGGGTGGACACATTAGATTTTTAGGAGCTTGGGGTTCTTGGGTGTGAGAGAAAATATTTCTTGTTTTATAAATGTTTACTGAGTTGCTTAGACTGATTTGATAAGTGCATCTAGACCTGTCATAAGGTAGATGTTTGACAAATTCTAATTTCCCTCACTGGCTTCCCTGGTGGCTCAGAGGTAAAGAATCCACCTGCTAATCCAAGACGTGGGTTTGATTCTAGGTCGGGTAGATCCCCTGGATAAGGGAAATGGCAACCCACTCCAGTATTCTTGCCTAGGAAACCCCACGGACAGAGGATCCTGGAGGGCTACAGTCCATGAGGTTGCAAAAGAGTCAGACACGACTTAGCAACTAAACAACAATTCCCCTCACCTTTAGTGGTTCCTGGCTTCTTTGTATGTGTATTCTGGGTGTATTTATTCACACTGATTGTGTCTGCAGCCCAGATACTCCATGCTGCCAACCTGTTTGCTCCTTCCCCACCCTCTCCCTCTCTGCCACTCTGTCACACACCACCCACTCCACTTTAGGTGCCCTGCACAAAGGGACATTCTCACAGTCATAGCACCACCCTTCCATACTCTTCTTCCTCTTTTGTCCCAATATGTTTTCACTTTTCTATTTCTTTTCTCTGCTTGTCATGGAGTAGAGTACTGGGTCCCAGCACATGGTACTGAGAAAGGAGGATGGGAGGTGGCAGCACGAAGCAGGATAAAGGCCTTACAACTTGATACAGCTGAAGAGTTTTTCTGTTTGAAGGGTGCCTCTTGAACGTGGATCAAGTGGTAGTTGTACATTGTTCTACTTTTGATGGTACTTGAGAATACAGTCATCATTGCAGGGTGAAGGGGGAGCAGAAAAATTGGACGAAACAGATTCAGAATTACCTCAAACACAAAATGGGAAAATGGAGTGATTCCACAAAAATACTGCCTGAAAAACACTGAACACGCAACTCTAGGATGCTATGGAGCCCTCACTTAAAATGGAAAAGGACACAGATCCTTGAGTTTTCTAGGCTTTTATGTGTCCCTGTACAGTGAAGCAGGGCTATGGAGGGGAAGGTTTGGAGAGAAGGGAAGGTTAGGCCAGGTAGAAAGAAGAACTGGCCTCCCATTAGTGTGGTTGTAGGAAAGGAACTGTGTCAGGGTAGCCTGCAGATTCCTTGGGATTCATCTGGAATTCTCCCACTTATCCTCTCATTCAAAAATAAAACAACTTGATTTCCCTAAATTCTATTGAAAAATAATGGATAGAATTCAAGTTGTCAAACATTTGGCTTCTGTCCCACTCCAGTGCTCTTGCCTGGAAAATCCCATGGAGGAGCCTGCTAGGCTGTAGTCCATGGGGTCGCGAAGAGTCAGACACGACTGAGTGACTTCCTTTTCACTTTTCACTTTCATGCATTGGAGAAGGAAATGGCAACCCACTCCAGTGTTCTTGCCTGAAGAATCCCAGGGGCGGGGGAGCCTGGTGGGCTTCTGTCTATGGGGTCGCACAGAGTCGGACACGACTGAAGTGACTTAGCAGCAGGCAGGCTGCTACAGTACAGTCTGAAACAAGATGATCTACAATTTAGCCCCAAATGACAGAATTTTAATTTTGAGCAATTGACATAGCTCAGTGCTCTCAGAGACCTCCCTGGCATCATGAATCCTGCCATCTTGGAAAGCAAGATGTAGCTGCAAGAGCACAAATATTAGAGTTAAAATCCTGCCTTGATGAAGGAGAGCTTGGGACGTAATGGAGAGAGTAACATGAAAACTTACATTACTGTACGTGAATAGGTAGCCAATGGGGAATTTGCTGTATGGCTCAGGGAAGTCAAACCTGGGCTCTGTAACAACCTAGAGGGGTGGGATGGGGGGAGAGGTGGGAGGGAGGTTCGAAAGGGAGGGGATATAAGTATACCTATGGCTGATTCAGGCTGATGTTTGTCAGAAACCAACACAATTCTGTAAAGCAATTCCCTTCAATTAAAAAATAAATTTAAAACTAAAAAAATTCCTGCCTTCACTTAGGCTGTTTCATATTGATGTTTGGCAGAAAACAACACAATTGTATAAAGCAATTTTCCTTTAAATAAGTAAATTTAAAATAAAAACATACTGCCTTCACACTTAGGCAGCTTTCACTTCCTAGCTTCGGGAAGCCCCTTCACTTCTCTGGATCTCAGATTTCAGTGAGATTCTGCAAATTAAGAAACTCACAACCAAAGCATAGAGTTGTTATGATGATTAATTGCAATTATGCATATTTGAGGTGCTCAGCCCTTACCATGGTGTATGACACATTTAAACTTACAGGTTTTCCCTCTTACTTTACTTTTCCTGAAAAGCAGGAAAATCGCAAGTAGAAGAAATGTAGTTTTTTAAGGCAATATGCTTTATCTCAAAGTAACCTAGACCAGTGTTTTCAGACTGTCATAAAATCATACCTAAAATCTCTCTATACAGCAGATAATACGGAGCTTGGGGAGGGGCCTGGGGTTTCCATGCTTCAGTTCCCCAAGCAGTGTTTCCATTGTGCTCTGTGTGAACAGCACCACCAATTTCATGTAAAGAGTTACTCCTAGTGTTGTGCGATGTGAGGTATATTCTTTGGTGTCTTCATGAGCTACATCCACTTTGGGCCATGGGTAATTTACTAGAATTGCTTATTTTCTCCAAATTTGCTTATTTATCTGAGATATTTTAATGGCATCCTCCTGGATTCACAAACAATATATCACAATTCTACACCACCCTTTCTCTCTGAAATCAAAAGGAGAGAAGCACAGGCTTGGTAGACTCTGAAGCACCAAGGGTTTGGGCCTGAGATTCACACACAGTTTCCTTGAGGCATTTCATTGGGAGAAAGGGAATTCCATCTTAAGCAACATGAGCCAGCTATCAGCACATTTCTCAAGGATTATTGCTTGTCCTTGGTTTTACTCTGATGCCTGAGGTCAGGATGAGCTAGAATACTTACTCAAATCCCTGGCATGTTGTGTATTTCCTGCTGATAATTTGTAAACCATGGATTTGAATAGAAAGTTATGGAAAAAGTTTCTTGAATAACTGAGCTCCCTTACATCTGCTCATTGATGCTTAAGCTCGATAGAGCATCAGCACCCAGAATATTAAATCCTTTTTATACAATTAGGTTGTGCACTTATGCATACTAACGAGGTATGAGTGTGGGATGTTTATCTTCTCCTTGAGGATTATAAATTCTTTTGGCAGGTACTGTCTCTTTCTATTTCACTGTGTAATATGTGCCCAGAGGCAACTATTCTTTGCCAGAGTGCATCCTCCTAACAACAGAAATTGATGGTGGTGAGGAACAGTCTGAAATGTATGTCTCAAAAATGTTGCATTTTCCTTTCACTAGTACACCCACTAACCACTTCTTGGCTGTCCCCCTGCATCTGTTGTATCTATTATGTTGATTTTCAAGATAGATCTTTATTTCATCATCTTTTGAAGATGAGAAATAAAAATTGATAAAGTATAAATGCCGTTCTTTGTTTTTGATTTGGAGCAAATGACTTAAATGGCTAAAGCAAGAGCCAGATTTTAATTCTAAACCTCAGTTGACATTGTTTTGAGCTTTGGAAAATGTCTTCTGTTCTCACTGTGTTTGAGTTTCATTTGTTTCTTTTCCTTTTCCCAATCTTGTTGTATCTAAGAACTGAACTAAATGTCTCTATCAGCAGTTCCTCTGATGTTTCCAACCCAGTCTCCATCAGGTAATTGAATTATACCTTTGGAATCTGATTGCTGGGACAGAGAGCAGTCAATCTGTTATTCTCAGCAGAGGCACTGTCATGGGTTACAAAGAGACAAGGAGCAAGAGGAAGAAGGAGATGGAAAAATTACTGTCTCTGGAACTTCTTACCCAGTGGTCCACGTGACTATACCAACTATTTGCAAGTGTTCATTATGTTGTAGATACATGAGTTGACATTCACTAGGGTAG
Organism: Tragelaphus eurycerus; assembly: GCA_935064755.1. Taxonomy (NCBI): domain Eukaryota; kingdom Metazoa; phylum Chordata; class Mammalia; order Artiodactyla; family Bovidae; genus Tragelaphus; species Tragelaphus eurycerus. The sequence continues at coordinate 6,375,589 of CAKXYN010000080.1, forward strand.
TTCTGTCAGATATTTTCTTTTCATCCTTTGCAACCAAATTTGAAAGCAATGGTATACCTTACCTTTTCATGGCTTAGTAATAGATACTTCATAAACATCTGTAGGCATCCAAGGTTAGGCTGCCACAAATGTGGTATGGGCTGTGTGCTTACTACTCGTAGTACATCAATTTGACATATTGTTTATTTGCTTCCTCCACTCTGATTACCACAGTGGATCTCAGTGCTTACATGTGAAACCAAGAGAAGTGATTTGAAATGAAAATGAGTATTAATAATCTATCACATAGGTGGCCACGGGCTGTAATTCATTCTAAGTAATGCTAGTAAGGACTATGAACACATGGCTGAGAGTCTTCAGATGAATGACTGATTCTATCACATGGAAAAAGCAGTGTGCAGCTACACCCCTGCAAGCTTTAACATGTGTGTCTACATCTTTTATAGGAGTATCATTTTCTTTTATCTGTACCACCCAAAATAAGTATTCTATCAGCTGGGACTGGATCATAGTTCTGTTACAGAGACAGATTTTTTTTTTTGTAACATCATACCTCTACCATGGACAGTAATATATTTTCAATAAAGGCCTGATAGTTCTTGACATTATCCTCATTTTATAGGTGAGTAAGTTAGAAGTTGTGTGGAAATGCTGCATATCATCATTATATATATATATATATATATATATATGTATGTATGTATATAAAACTTGAAAATTTGAAAAAAAGCACAAGCTTTTTTTTTTCTTTTTCCCTGAGTCTGCATGCAGGGGTCAGGAAAGAAAAGTAGAAAATTGCTCAGCTTATTAGCAAAGAAATAGATTCAATGGCAGTGGAGCTTTAATTAGAGAAGTAGATCCTAGGCTGAGTTGGGAAAGTTCAGCCATCAGAAGATTTGATGGGTTGTGGGCAGCAAGAGGCCTGTCTTCACAGTGTCTCATAGCCTCAGGGAAGTCATGTACCCGTTTGTCTCTTTTGTGCAGAGCTGGCAATTCCTTTTCTTCAAGGCTGGAGGGAAAAGCATAGAACAGAAACATGGGTGCCAGGGAGGTACAATCAACAAAGAGAAATCCAAAGGTAAATCTCTGCAGGTTGTTAAAGGCCCAAGAAAACCCTGCTGAAATGCTGGTGCTAAGTTTGTGTGGTGGACAGCTTGAGGCCCTAAGGATTCCAAGCCTCTGCAATAGAGCAAGTAAAAATAACAATAAAAATGGCAGAGATAGCAGCAGCCACAGAGATCCTATGGACAGCTGACATTTATGGAGCAATTTCTAGGTATAGGTTATTGTGGTCAGCATTGAACATTCATAATCTTATTTAATACAGTAGTCACAGAAAGGCAGTATCACCTCCATTTTACAAATGAGGCAATTGAAGTATACAGAGGTTAAATCACTTGCTTAAGGTCACACAACTAGTATTAATAATAGGTTAAATGTATGCAAAAGGGAACCATGTTGTTCTTAGGTGTTTGTAGCTCTGTAGCTTTTTTCTGGAAGAGTAAAGCAATGATTCTCACTCCTGGCTGTGCTTTAGAATCACTTGGGGAGCTTTAAAAACTGATGCCTGATCCTACCTCCCAGACATACTTTCATTGATCTGGGACATGACTTGTGAGTATTAAAAGCTCCCCAGGAGATTACAATGTGGTGACCTCATAGGCAACCTCTCTTCTGTTGTCTCTAGACTTTCATTTGATTTCATCATTTACTTTAACCATAATTTGTGAGCATCTTATTTATTATCTGATACCTTATTTTGTCTATCCTTTGTAGCAGAATATAGCTCTGTGAAGGCGCAAATCATGTTGATCTTAGCCCTATATCTCCAGAGTCTATGTTGGATAAGTGAAAATGAATGAGTATCATTCAGTTCAGTTCATTTCAGTCGCTCAGTTGTGTCCAACTTTTTGTGACCTCATGGTCTGCAGGATGCCAGGCCTCCCTGTTCCTCACCAACTCCCAGAGTTTACCCTAACTCATGCCCATTGGGTCAGTGACGCCATCCACCCATCTCATCCTCTGTTGTCCCCTTGTTCTTCTGCCTTCAATCTTTCCCAGCATCAGGATCTTTTCAAATGAGTCAGCTCTTTGCATCAGGTGGCAAAAGTATTGGAATTTCAGCTTCAACATCACTGAACACTCTGTACTGATCTTTATGATGGACTGGCTGGATCTCCTTGCAGTCCAAGGGACTCTCAAGAGTCTTCTCTAACACCACAGTTCAAAAGCATCAATTCTTCAGCGCTCAGCTTTCTTCACATTCCAACTCTCACATCCATACATGACTACTGGAAAAACCATAGCCTTGACTAGATGGACCTTTGTTGGCCAAGTAATGTCTCTGCTTTTTAATATGCTGTCTAAGTTGGTCATAACTTTCCTTCCAAGGAGTAAGCGTCTTTTAATTCCATGGCTGCAGTCACCATCTACAGTGATTTTGGAGCCCCAAAAATAGTCAGTCACTGTTTACCCATCTATTTGCTATGAAGTAATGGGGCCAGTTGCCATGATCTTAGTTTTCTGAATGTTGAGCTTTAAGCCAACTTTTTCACTCTCCTCTTTCACTTTCATCAGAGGCTCTTTAGTTCTTTTTCACTTTCTGCCATAAGGGTGGTATTATCTGCATGTCTGAGGTTATTGATATTTCTCCCAGAAATCTTGACTCCAGCTTGTGCTTCCTCCAGCCCAGCATTTCTCATGGTGTACTCTGCATATAAGTTAAATAAATAGGGTGACAATATATTCCATAGTTTATTGTGATCCACACAGTCAAAGGCTTTGGCATAGTCAATAAAGCAGAAATAGATGTTTTTCTGGAACTCTCTTGCTTTTTCCATGATCCAGCGGATGTTGGCAATTTGATCTCTGGTTCCTCTGCCTTTTCTAAAACCAGCTTGAACATCAGGAAGTTCACGGTTCACATATTGCTGAAGCCTGGCTTGGAGAATTTTGAGCATTACTTTGCTAGCGTGTGAGATGAGTGCAATTGTTCGGTAGTTTGAGCATTCTTTGGCATTGCCTTTCTTTGGGATTGGGATGAAAACTGACCTTTTCCAATCTTGTGGCCACTGCTGAGTTTTCCAAATTTGCTGGCATATTGAGTGTAGCACTTTCACAGCATCATCATTCAGGATAAACTATGGAAAATTCTGAAAGAGATGGGAATACCAGACCACCTGATCTGCCTCTTAAGAAATCTGTATGCAGGTCAGGAAGCAACAGTTAGAACTGGTCATGGAACAACAGACTGGTTCCAAATAGGAAAAGGAGTACGTCAAGGCTGCATATTGTCACCATGTTTATTTAACTTATATGCAGAGCACATCATGAGAAATGCTGGACTGGAAGAAACACAAGTTGGAATCAAGATTGCTGGGAGAAATATCAATAACCTCAGATATGCAGATGACACGACTCTTAGGGCAGAAAGTGAAGAGGGGCTAAAAAGCCTCTTGATGAAAGTGAAAGTGGAGAGTGAAAAGGTTGGCTTAAAGCTCAACATTCAGAAAACGAAGATCATGGCATCTGGTCCCATCACTGCATGGGAAATAGATGGGGAAACAGTGGAAACAGTGTCAGACTTTGTTTTTCTGGGCTCCAAAGTCACTGCAGATGGTGACTGCAGCCATGAAATTAAAAGACGCTTGCTCCTTGGAAGGAAAGTTATGACCAACCTAGATAGCATATTCAAAAGCAGAGACATTACTTTACCAACAAAGGTTCGCCTAGTCAAGGCTATGGTCTTTCCTGTGGTCATGTATGGATGTGAGAGCTGGACTGTGAAGAAGGCTGAGCGCCGAAGAATTGATGCTTTTGAACTGTGGTGTTGGAGAAGACTCTTGAGAGTCCCTTGGACTGCAAGAAGATCCAACCAGTCCATTCTGAAGATCAATCCTGGGATTTCTTTGGAAGGAATGATGCTAAAGCTGAAACTCCAGTATTTTGGCCACCTCATGCGAAGAGTTGACTCATTGGAGAAGACTCTGATGCTGGGAGGGATTGAGGGCAGGAGGAGAAGGGGACGACAGAGGATGAGATGGCTGGATGGCATTACTGACTCGATGGATGCGAGTCTGGGTGACCTCCGGGAGCTGGTGATGGACAGGGAGGCCTGGCGTGCTGCAGTTCATGGGGTCACAAAGAGTCGGACACGACTGAGCGACTGATCTGATCTAATATATAGCCTTGATCTGAGGTTATTGATATTTCTCCCAGCAATCTTGATTCCAACTTGTGTTTCTTCCAGTCCAGTGTTTCTCATGATGTACTCTGCATATAAGTTAAATAAACAGGGTGACAATATACAGCCTTGACGCACTCCTTTTCCTATTTGGAACCAGTCTGTTGTTCCATGTTCAGTTCTAACTGTTGCTTCCTGACCTGCATACAGATTTCTCAAGAGGCAGGTCAGGTGGTCTGGTATTCCCATCTCTTTCAGAATTTTCCACAGTTTATTGTGATCCACACAGTCAAAGGTTTTGGCATAGTCAATAAAACAGAAACAGATGTTTTTCTTGAACTCTCTTGCTTTTTCGATGATCCAACTAATGTTGGCAACTTGATCTCTGGTTCCTCTGCCTTTTCTAAATCCAGCTTGAATATCTGGAAGTTCACAGTTCACATATTGCTTAAGCCTGACTTGGAGAATTTTGAGCATTACTTTACTAGCATGTGAGATGAGTGCAATTGTGTGGTCGTTTGAACATTGTTTGGCATTGCCTTTCTTAGGGATTGGAATTAAAACTGACCTTTACCAGTCCTGTGGCCACTGGTGAGTTTTCCAAATTTGCTGACATATTGAGTGCAGCACTTTCACAGCATCATCTTTTAGGATTTGAAATAGCTCAACTGTAATTCCATCACCTCCACTAGCTTCGTTCGTAGTGATGCTTTCTAAGGCCCACTTGACATCACATTCCAGGATGTCTGGCTCCAGGTGAGTGATCACACCATTGTGATTATCTTGGTTGTGAAGATCTTTTTTTTATAGTTCTTCTGTGTATTCTTGCCATCTCTTCTTAATATCTTCTGCTTCTGTTAGGTCCATATCATTTCTATCTTTTATTGTGCCCATCGTTGCATGAAATATTCCCTCCGTATCTCTAATTTTCTTGATGAAATCTCTAGTCTTTCCCAATCTATTGTTTTCCTCTATGTCTTTGCATTGATCACTGAGGAAGGCTTTCTTATCTCTCCTTGCTCTATGAGTATCATCTCTCTGTAAAAATAATCGCATATAAGAAAATACTCATGCTTCAGTTTTTCAAGCCAGTGTTTAACACTTTTATTGAAATAGTCATTTATTTAAGGTATGAGGCTGCTGGTAATTTTTCCTTATAAGCGACCACATAAGACAGTCAGGTGGCTGAGGAGGTGAGGAAGAAGAGAGAACAGAAGCCCAGTGGGATCAGTGATGTGGAACTGTGCTCCTGAGAGGAAAATTCTTTACATAACAGTTTTTCAGAAAAAAATAGGCTTTTATTTGATTTAAAATGACATTTTAAACTTCAGTAGAATTTTTGATTCAAACCTTTAAAATCAATGTACATTTAAAATGGATAACCAATAAGTACCTACAGTATAGCACATAGAACTCTGCTCAACGATATGTGGCAGCCTGGATGGGAGGGGAGTGTGGGGGTGTGGAATGGATACATGTGTGTGTATGGCTGAGTCCCTTGGCTGTTCACCTGAAGCTATCACAATGCTATTTGTTAATCACCCATATCCCAGTACAAAAGTTTTGCAAAGATAAAATCAATGTAAATGAGTGACTTCATGGATGCTGCAGGATGGATGCAGATAACGTGGATTGGGAACCTCTGGCTTGCCCAGTGCTGCAGGGAAGAAATCTGCTTTCATAGAGTGGAAACTGGTGTAGGCTGGGCTGGGCTGTGTCAGGACTAGCAGAAGCAAGGCTCCCTTGTGCCTAGTTTAGTTCTAGGCTAGATGATTAATAAAACCAAAAGACATCTTTCAACCTGGAAAATAATTTAGGCCCTAACAGCTCATCAATCTGCTATTGCTTTGCAGAGCAAAAATTTAATACATAATAAATAATTTTTCACTGCCTCAAATGGAATGAAAATTTTTTTGTAAAAGTATTTCCCGTTTTAAGGTTAACCATCATCACGTCACTAATGCTTGATCATACACCTAACTTGAAATCTAAATACTGAAGATTTAAGCTGAAATTTTACCCATAAAATGAATGATTAACTTGGTGAGCTGTGATCTCTGTATGTAGTTCCAATATTTTCAAAGACAGGATGTAAAGGAGCAGTTGGAAGCAAAGCTGGGCTGGGAATACATTAAATTGTGGTACGTGTTTATAGGTTAATAATTAGTGTCATGGACTATTTTAAATTTTATTAACAGATATTTTTAGTAATACTAACATAGGCCAGACAATGTTATGAGCACATTATAAATATTAACTCATTAAATCATTGTACCAACTGTATGGAGTAGATATACTATAGTTGTCATCTCTGTTGAAGACAAGGCACTAAGGCACAGAGACGTTAGCTAGCTCGTTTGATAACACAGCACATAAGTGATAAGACAGGACACACCACCTCCAACAGGAAGGGGAACTGTCCCTGGCTGGCAGTTTTCTGTCAAGGGCTGTAAGTGCTAGTGATGACAGAGCAGAGGGATGCTGAAGAGATGTGCGAGAAAGGGGTACCTACAGTTTAGGATTCATTGCATCTTCAGTGCCTACTGGGCATCTCAGAGGCAGAAGAACCACGATGCATGATCTTAATGCCATGTGACATTGCTCTTTGATGCACATATTCTTGTCGGGACTCTGAACCTCGGATAGACCTTATTTTGACAACTTTCCAGTAGGAAATGTCCATAGGAGGTAGTCTATGCCTATTCCAGTCCACAGACTTTTTGTGCTATACACATGTCACCAGGTCTAATAGAATTAGGTGCCATCAGTCAAAGTATATATAATTGTTTTTTAAAGCTGTGGTGAATCAGATCATGACAGAGTTGTATGAATACACTTTAAACCCCTATTAATACTTCTAATGATAAGCACTTACAGTTAAAATCAATATTTTTCTCAAAGTAATGACTCTAGATGCTAGATTATATCATTTAAACATAAAACTTTCTGTGATAAATATGCATTGGGGAATTATCTCACGTCTAACTTTTAGGAAAAATAGAAGAGCTAAAAGGTTTGGACAAGACCACATATAACAATTTATTATTTTATTTATAAATATATTTTTAATAATAAATATGCACTTAAAGCATTGTAAAAGTATGAATTCTACAATAATGCATGACTTCTAAGAAGGCAAGAAAAATGACTGTTACTCAGCTGATAATTAATGTTTATTATAAATTATAATTGTGCTTAGAATTGTCAGAACGATGATAGAGTTGTGTATTTTATATGCTATAGTACTTTGGAGCTTCTCAGATAAGTGCTATATCAGCATTAATAGGAACATCCTCTTGATATGAAGCTTAACAATTTTATTGTTCTTTATAGTCTTTGTTTCCCTAAGAAAGTCTAAAGTATAAGTTCTCTCTGCCTTCAAGGAAGGAGGAACTTGAAAAGTTAGTTTAGTGGAAGAATTAAGAGTGTAAGCTCTAGAGACAGACTTGTGTAAGTTCACATCCCAGCTCCAGCACTTATTGGCTACAATGGCCTTGGGCAAATTATTTAATTTTTATGTGTCAAAGTTCCCCAGTCTATAAAAGGGGATAAAAATTATACCAACTTCTAGTAGATGTGGGAACTAAATGAGTTAATATATATTAATAATATGCAGCTATTAGGACAGTACATACTTAGCAGGTGGTTTAGTGGTAAAGAATCCATCTGCCAGTGCAGGAGACACGGGTTCCACCCCTGGGTCAGGAAGATCCCCTGGAGGAGGAAATGGCAACCCACTCCAGTATTCCTGCCTGGGAAATCCCATGGACTGAGGAGCCCGGCAGGCTATAGTCCATAGGGCTGCAAAGAGTTGGACGTGACTGAAGCTACTTAGCACCCATGCACTACCTACAGTAAATGTTCAATTAACACTGGATATTATTTTTAGCCAAATGACTAATAATCACTTTTGCTCAATAATTATATATCAAGATCTTTGACTCAAGATCTTAGAATAATGTGCTCTGCAGGCCTAGTATGAAAGACTGAAGAGAGAATAACAGTAGCTCATGCTTGTTGAGTGCTTAACAGTGCGTCAGGCTCTTTTCCAGGCAGTTGCATGTACACTTTTAGTATGTCAAGAAGAAAGAAGAAAAACTAATTGATAGAGAAAATGTCTTTGATAACAGGATGGAAAAGAACTTTCCTTATGTCTAAAATGTCCCTTAAGTGAGGGCGGGAGGAGAAGGGGACAACAGAGGATGAGATAGCTGGATGGCATCACCAATTCAAAGGACATGAGTTTGAGTAAACTCTGGAAGTTGGTGATGGACAGGGAGGCCTGGAATGCTGCAGTCCATGGAGTCGCAAAAAGTCAGACACGACTGAGCGACTGAACTGAACTGAACTGAAGTTGGGGTAAGAGACCTTTGGTCCTGGTAGAAGGGCCTTGAGTGTGGCTTTCCAGCAGCATATCCCTGAGTGAAATAGCTGATTGATGCTTATGGGCCCATGAGACCACACACTTCTGTAAAAGATTCCTGATAGAAAGATTTCCATCGGGGAAGGAAGTACCAAAGGACCCTCAAAGTTGGGTTGCTTTTCCAACTTGAGTCTTTCCTGCAGATTAGACAGCTGTCACTAGAGGGCGCGCTGCCCACATTTGTGCCTGAGGACTCGGCTAGGTCTCCTGTCCATGGACATCTCTGAAGATTTTCACTTAAAAATCTGGATCAGTCCTTCCATGGGGAGAGCTACCTCTCCAGGACGGAGGCTGACCTATTCCACGTGGACATCCGTCCTCTTTTCACAGCATTCCGACTTGTCTGTAAGACCGGAAGGGGTGGAGGGTTCTGATCACTCAGGGGGAGAGGGCATTCCTGTGGAGCTGAATTGAAGAACTTCTGAGCCTGTGACAGTGATCAATAATCCCTACCTGGCATTAATATTTGGTTTGTATTAGTGCTTATTCCAGAGACTTTAAAAAAGTGTACTATGTCCTATAGCAAGACAGAAGAGGTGTATTCTATACCTATATTTCCCTGAATCTATGTGAACTTAGGCAAGTCATTTAGTATGCTACCGATTTTCATCATCTGAAGAATCAAGGAGTTGGGTTATAAGATGATGTGAAAAATATCTAAGTTATGACTTTGAATTCAATTTGATGATTTTGAATGCTTGTAGAAGATCATGCTTATAGAAAACTTATAGAAGACCTTTGAAGCAAGATTACAGCAATATGATTTGCAGATTGGCATGAATGAGGGCTGATAAAAGGAGAGAAACTCTTGGAGCAGACTTTGGTGACAGGGCTGACAAATTTGTTAAGGAAGAAAAAACAGGCTGGAAAATAGAAACAAAATGGTGACTGCTGGAGAAAGTAATTAAGGTCCTTACTCTCTGGTGATACAAGGCAGGGGTTTGGGAATGTTCATGCTTTGGATAGATTTGTAGGATATATATGTGTATATATATCAGTTCAGTTTGGTTCAGTCACTCAGTCGTGTCTGACTCTTTGCGACCCCATGAATCACAGCATGCCGGGCCTCCCTGTCCATCACCAACTCTTGGAGTTCACTCAAACTCATGTCCATCGAGTCAGTGATGCCATCCAGCCATCTCATCCTCTGTCGTCCCCTTCTTCTCCTGCACCCAATCCCTCCCAGCATCAGAGTCTTTTCCAATGAGTCAACTCTTCGCATGAGGTGGCCAAAGTACTGGAGTTTCAGCTTCAACATCATTCCTTCCAAAGAAATCCCAGGGCTGATTTCCTTCAGAATGGACTGGTTGGATCTCCTTGTAGTCCAAGGGACTCTCAAGAGTCTTCTCCAACACCACAGTTCAAAAGCATCAATTCTTCGGCACTCAGCTTTCTTCACAGTCCAGCTCTCACATCCATACATGACCACTGGAAAAGCCATAGCCTTGACTAGACGGACCTCTGTTGGCAAAGTGATGTCTCGGCTTTGGGATATGCTGTCTAGGTTGGTCATAACTTTCTTTCCAAGGAGTAACCATCTTTTAATTTCATGGCTGCAATTACCATCTACAGTGATTTTGGAGCCCCCAAAATAAAGTCTGAAACTGCTCCCACTGTTTCCCCATTTATTTCTCATGAAGTGATGGGACAAGATGCCATGATCTTCGTTTTCTGAATGTTGAACTTTAAGCCAACTTTTTCACTCTCCTCTTTCACTTTCATCAAGAGGCTTTTTAGTTCCTCTTTACTTTCTGCCAAAGGATGGTGTCATCTGCATATCTGAGGTTATTGATATTATATATAGTGGACTAAACTCAATAATTGACAGCATATTTCTGATTTCTTTAGATTATTTAATCTTCTTAACCCTGAGAAGTTACAGAAGAGTAGAAAACTATGCTTAGGTAGCTGGACAAAAAGGAAAAGTTAGAAAGAACTGCAGTGATTGTATTTTAGCTTCTTGGTGCCTGGTACTTGGCAGCATGATGCAGTCTTTCATGCATCCAGGTCTACTTCCATTAGGAGGAATGTGGCATAGAGTGAAGAGATATTAATCACTCCTTGTGGATCATCATTATAGCTGTATGAGTGGCACATATAACTACGACCTTGAAGAGAACCAAGGAAGAGAGGTCAACCTCAGGGGATAGACACACACTGGCCATAGCAGTGGGGACTCTCCCAGCTTCTGTGCTGCAGAGTCAAACCAGCTTGTCATTGGTTCCTCCTCTTTAAAGCATCAAAAGTAAGTATGTATCTATTCTTGGTGTATTTCTTTCTCAGACTCGTAACATGGAGACTATATCTAATTACTTTCTCTTGCTTGCTTGCTTGCTTGCTTGCTAAGTCGCTTCAGCCGTGTCCGACTCTGTGTGACACCATAGACGGCAGCCCACCAGGCTCCCCTGTCCCTGGGATTCTCCAGGCAAGAACACTGGAGTGGGTTGCCATTTCCTTATCCAATGCATGAAAGTGAAAAGTGAAAGTGAAGTCGCTCAGTCGTGTCCGACTCTTACACAGATGTAAAGTTTCAAATAAATTTAAAAAGTTCTTTTGGGGGGCTTAGTTTCAGTGTATCAGAGGAGAGATCTTTAGATATGTTATTCTCACTTTTTAGATTTTTCACGTTGTCTTATAATTTTTTTTTTTTTTTTTGGTAAAGAAAGAGAGAGAGAGAAAAAAATCTGTAGGGGGATGTTTCTTGCCTAGGCTGAAATATCTTTTATATTTTCTTACTGTAAATTTCTAAGGCAGAAGTTCTCAAACTTCAGGTCATGATGCCCTTAGTATTCCAGGGCATTTTTACAGCACATCTTGGCTGAAGAAATACCTGACTGTTCTGTTTACTAATTAGTTAGGTTCAAACAACTTAAGCATTTATACTCAACAACCTAATAGCCATTTGAAAATTTTAAAAATGTATTCTTAATTAACCACAGATGCTTATTAATGGGATGTGTGCATCTGTTTGGTGCTTCCCAGTTTCTCAGATTTGGGAAGCAGATTATATCTTCCTTACTTTCTGTTTCATATTGATTTTTTGAAATACTTGTTTTATATCACAGCAACTGCCCAAAATGTAGCTTTATGGAGATGTGACCATCATGGAAGGAATATAGTGTGATCTAACGTTGAAACTATGAACTACCTCGAGCTCACAGTTTGTGCTATGTGTAAAAATTGTCAAATATTTTTTTCCTCAAAAATTTAAAACAACTGAGATCACTGTGGTGTCCCAGGGTGCCTCGGTGCAGTTTGGCAACTGTGACTCTAAGGGTAGTTAATGAAACATAAAGGGTGGAGTTTAAAAAATTTCACTGCAGTAGAAGGTTGAGCAGCTAAAACCTTCTCGATTGCCTGTCACTATCCAGATGGTGGGTAGTTGAGAAATTACAATTTGAGCAAGCAGAAATGCAGATGTGGTACTAGCAGGGGAAAAGGATGATGGCTGTCTTGGGAAGGAACCAAGAGAGCAATCTTGACTTATTCTGACTTGAGTATTGTGAAGGTCCTAGAAAGGCAGAGTCAAGTTCACATGAAGGTGTCCAGCCCCAGTGGTTGCTGGTAAAGTGCATGGGTTTCACACACATAAAGGTCCCAGATAATCTCAGTGTCTGTAGAGCTTCATCATGTAATGTTTGTTATGTGTGTCATATAAACTCACCGAAGTCTGCGTGGTGGATTCTCTTCCCTGCATTTCATAAAAACTTGTGTGCAAAAGGGCAATATGCTGTCAGTATTCTTTGTGGAATTCAGGTGTTGCATTTATTACTACTTGCTGTTAAAAGTAGCATTCCCTAAAATGTGTTCTATGGGAATTAATTGGTGCTACTCCAAAATAATGTTCTATGGTTATAGATTTTTATAAAAATTTATTGAAATATATTTGAGTTACAATGTTGTGTTAATTTCTACTGTACAGGAAAGTAATTCAGCTATGTGTATATGTAAACTTTATTCATATTCTTTTCCATTATGGTTTATCACAAGGTATTGAATATATTTCCCTGTGCTATATAGTAGGGCCTTAGTGTTATCTATTTTATATGTAATAGTTTGCATCTGCTAATCCTAAATTCCTGATCTATCCCTCCCTGCTCACCAGCAACCACAAGTTTGTTCTCTGTGTCTGGGAGCCTATTTCTGTTTTGTTTGTATCATATTTTAGATTTCACATGTAAGTGATATCATATGGTATTTGTCTGTTTCTGACTTACTTCACTTAGTATGATAATCTGTAGGCCTATCCATGTTACTGTAGATGGCATTAGTTCATTTTTTTTTTTATGGGTGAGTGGTATTTCATTGTGGTGTGTGTGTGTGTGTGTGTGTGTGTGTGTATACTATTGTAGTAGGGCGTTTTTGATGAATAATGGGTTAAAACAAATTAAGCAAGGCTTCATAGAGCCTTTACTATGGTAGTGGATTTTTACCAAATTTCAAGAGGAGAAACAGTAGTATATCTTCCCCAAGATTTATTGAGCAAGGAAACTTTTGATATTTAAAGAAACATCTCATGAGACATGTTTCATAGGATACCCTTGGGAAAAATAGCTCCGAATAATCTATTTAACCTGAATTTTACAAATGCTAATATTTGAATAGATATTTGTTAATCAGGCCTCTGGTCAATCTGATATTGTCTTCTAGGTAGGCTTACAACTTCCAGCTCTAACATTATACCTATGGGAGAGTGCAATCTGTTCTAATTTTTTTTTTGCATACTGGTTGTCTGTAATGCAGTATGGTTAAAGTATGGATCATCTGTATAGTATTATTGGGTTTTCAATATAATGAGTTAAGTTTGTAGCACAGTCCAGGATTTACTGACAATCTCCTTGTAAGTGAATGCTTCTAGTTATTGTAGTGTAACAACACGTATCTATTTCTAGACATCTGCATGGTCTCTAAGTCTATTAATACATGCATGTTTCTCCTTTGCATTGATCGCTGAAGAAGGCTTTCTTATCTCTTCTTGCTATTCTTTGGAACTCTGCATTCAGATGTTTATATTTTTCCTTTTCTCCTTTGCTTTTTGCTTCTCTTCTTTTCACAGCTATTTGTAAGGCCTCCCGAGACAGCCATTTTGCTTTTTTGCATTTCTTTTCCATGGGGATGGTCTTGGTCCCTGTCTCCTGTACAATGTCATGAACCTCATTCCATAGTTCGTCAGACATTCTATCTATCAGATCTAGTCCCTTAAATCTATTTCTCACTTCCACTGTATAATCATAAGGGATTTGATTTAGGTCATACCTGAAAGGAATGATGCTAAAGCTGAAACTCCAGTATTTTGGCCACCTCATGTGAAGAGTTGACTCATTGGAAAAGACTCTGATGCTGGGAGGGATTGGGGGCAGGAGGAGAAGGGGACAACAGAGGATGAGATGGCTGGATGGCATCACTGCCTCGATGAATGTGAGTCTGAGTGACCTCCGAGAGCTGGTGATGGATAGGGAGGCCTGGCGTGCTGCAGTTCATGGGGTCGCAAAGAGTCAGACATGACTGAGCGACTGATCTGATCTGATCTGAATGGTCTAGTGGTTTTCCCTACTTTCTTCAATTTAAGTCTGAATTTGGCAATAAGGAGTTCATGATCTGAGCCACAGTCAGCTCCTGGTCTTGTTTTTGCTGACTGTATAGAGCTTCCAAAGAATAGCAAGAAGAGATAAGAAAGCCTTCTTCAGTGATCAATGCAAAGAAATAGAGGAAAACAACAGAATGGGAAAGACTAGGGATCTCTTCAAGAAAATCAGAGATACCAAAGGAACATTTCAAAGATGGGCTTGATAAAGGACAGAAATGGTATGTACCTAACAGAAGCAGAAGATATTAAGAAGACGTGGCAAGAATACACAGGAGAACTGTACAAAAAAGATCTTCACAACCAAGATAATCACGATGGTGTGATCACTGACCTAGAGCCAGACATCCTGGAATGTGATGTCAAGTTGGCCTTAGAAAGCATCACCATGAATGAAGCTAGTGGAGGTGATGGAATTCCAGTTCAGCTATTCCAAATCCTGAAAGATGATGCTGTGAAAGTGCTGCACTCAATATGCCAGCAAATTTGGAAAACTCAACAGTGGCCACAGGACTGCAAAAGGTCAGTTTAAATTCCAATCCCAAAGAAAGGCAATGGCAAAAAATGTTCAAACTACTGCAAAATTGCACTCATCTCACACGCTAGTAAAGTAATGCTCAAAATTCTCCAAGCCAGGCTTCAGCAATATGTGAACTGTGAACTTCCTGATGTTCAAGCTGGTTTTAGAAAAGGCAGAGGAACCAGAGATCAAATTCTCAACATCCGCTGGATCATGGAAAAAGCAAGAGAGTTCCAGAAAAACATCTATTTCTGATTATTGACTATGCCAAAGCCTTTGCCTGTGTGGATCACAATAAACTGTGGAAAATTCTGAAAGAGATGGGAATACCAGACCACCTGACCTGCCTCTTGAGAAACCTGTATGCAGGTCAGGAAGCAACAGTTAGAACTGGACATGGAAAAACAGACTGGTTCCAAATAGGAAAAGGAGTACGTCAAGGCTGTATATTGTCACCATGTTTATTTAACTTATATGCAGAGTACACCATGAGAAATGCTGGACTGGAAGAAACACAAGTTGGAATCAAGATTGCTGGAAGAAATATCAATAACCTCAGATATGCAGATGATACCACCCTTATGGCAAAAAGTGCAGAAGAACTAAAAAGCCTCTTGATGAAAGTGAAAGTGGAGAGGAAAAAGTTGGCTTAAAGCTCAACATTCAGAAAACGAAGATCATGGCATCCGGTCCCATCACTCCATGGGAAATAGGTGAGGAAACAGTGGAAACAGTGTCAGACTTTATTTTTCTGGGCTCCAAAATCACTGCAGATGGTGACTGCAGCCATGAAATTAAAAGACGCTTACTCCTTGGAAGGAAAGTTATGACCAACCTAGACAGCATATTCAAAAGCAGAGACATTACTTTGCCAACAAAGGTTTGCCTAGTCAAGGCTATGGTCTTTCCTGTGGTCATGTATGGATGTGAGAGTTGGACTGTGAAGAAGGCTGAGCGCCAAAGAACTGATGTTTTTGAACTGTGGTATTGGAGAAGACTCTTGAGAGTCCCTTGGACTGCAAGGAGATCCAACCAGTCCATTCTGAAGGAGATCAGCCCTGGGATTTCTTTGGAAGGAATGATGCTAAAGCTGAAACTCCAGTATTTTGGCCACGTCATGCGAAGAGTTGACTTATTGGAAAAGACTCTGATGCTGGGAGGGATTGGGGGCAGGAGGAGAAGGGGACGACAGAGGGTGAGATGGCTGGATGGCATCACTGACTCGATGGACTTGAGTCTGAGTGAACTCTGGGAGTTGGTGATGGACAGGGAGGCCTGGCATGCTGGGATTCATGGGGTCGCTAAGAGTCAGACATGACTGAGTGACTGATCTGATCTGATCTGATGTTCCTCCTTTAAAGTCCTGATTACATGCTGTGTCACATAAGTTCGGGTCGCCTCTTAGAAACAGAACAAATACGCTTCCTTTTCTGTATTTTAGATGGATTGGTGGTTTAAAGTCTGTCAACTCAATGGTCAGGTTCATATTGAACATCAAAATTAGACAGACTTAGCTAAAAATGTCTATTTCTGTCTTATTGACTTTGCGAAAGCCTTTGACTGTGTGGATCACAATAAACTGTGGAAAATTCTGAAAGAGATGGGAATACCAGACCACCTGCCCTGCCTCTTGAGAAACCTGTATGCAGGTCAGGAAGCAACAGATAGAACTGAACATGGAACAACAGACTGGTTCCAAATAGGAAAAGAGTACATCAAGGCTATATATTGTCACCCTGCTTATTTAGCTTATATGCAGAGTACATCATGAGAAACACTGGGCTGGAAGAAGCACAAGTTGGAATCAAGATTGCTGGGAGAAATATCAATAACCTCAGATATCCAGGTGACACCACCCTTATGGCAGAAAGCAAAGAAGAACTAAAGAGCCTCTTGATGAAAGTGAAAGAGGAGAGTGAAAAAGTTGGCTTAAACTGAACATTCAGAAAACAAAGATCATGCCATCTTGTCCCATCACTTCAAGGCAAATAGATGGGGAAACAGTGGCTGACTTTATATTTGGGGGCTCCAAAATCACTGCAGATGGTGACTGCAGCCATGAAATTAAAAGATGCTTACTCCTTGGAAGGAAAGTTATGACCAGCCTAGATAGCATATTTAAATGCTATCACATTACTTTGTGAACAAAGGTCCGTCTAGTCAAGGCTATGGTTTTTCCAGTAGTCATGTATGGATGTGAGAGTTGGACTATAAAGAAAGCTGAGCACTGAAGAATTGATGCTTTTGAACTGTGGTATTGGAGAAGACTCTTGAGAACCCCTTGGACTGCAAGGAGATCCAACCAGCCCATCCTAGGGGAGATCAGTCCTGAATGTTCATTGGAAGGACTGATGTTGAAGCTGAAACTCCAATACCTTGGCCACCTGATGTGAAGAGCTGACTGGTTTGAAAAGACCCTGGTTCTGGGAAAGATGGAGGGCAAGAGGAGAAGGGGACGATGGAGGATGAGATGGTTGGATGGTATCACCAACTCAATGGACATGGGTCTGGATAAGCTCTGGGAGTTGTTGATGGACAGAGAGACCTGGCATGCTGCGGTCCATGGGGTCGCAAAGAGTCGGACACGTCTGAGAGACTGAACTGAACTGAGCTATTCAGTTCAAGTTAGCATTAGAGTGGGGCAGGCTTCTCCTTGCAGGACTCTGCACAATTTGTGTCATGGGGAATGGAGAGAAGTATGTGCTTGAACACATTAAGAATGTGGCTGAACTGAGCCTAACAGGACTTTCATGCTCCCCAAAATTCTCTGTCTCAGGAAGACTGTGAGTTTAGGATCAGGGATTATACTGGTAGATAACCTTCAGAGGAGGGAAATTTCAGAAGGAAGGAAGGAAGAAGTATTTCCAGTAAAGTTAGTGAGGAAGGCTCAGAGAGTCCCTGTTTGGTGCTGAGATCATCATGTCACTGTTAGGGACCTCTAGTTCATGACTCAATGCATTTCTAAGTGTTATACTTTGGAAAGCTTCCCTTCTCAATTCCAGACTCTGATAGAAAGCAGTTGTGTATCTATTCTTTGGTTTATGGTGAGAATAAGGACCTACTCAGTCTAAGTCAGAAAAAGAACAAGCTTTTGCTACAAATAAATTAGATGAAAAGAAATGAAATGATTACTTTGTGCTTATGAAAATGACTATCATGAGATTTCATGTTAAAGACTACCAGGTCATACTATTTGGATTCTGTGTTTTTGTTTCCCATAGAAAGGATGTCCAACCTAGTGTTGATGCTGCTGCTGCTGCTAAGTCGCTTCAGTCGTGTCCGACTCTGTGCGACCCCATAGACTGGACTATGCAGCCCACCAGGCTCTGCCATCCCTGGGATTCTCCAGGCAAGAACACTGGAGTGGGTTGCCATTTCCTTCTCCAATATATAAAAGTGAAAAGTGAAAGTGAAGGTGTTGATAGGAAATCTAAATAAAAGCATGGTATTATGCTAACTCAGGGTTAGAAAAAGCATTTGTTTATGAGCTGCTAAGACTTAATAACAAAACTAAATGTAGTCCAGATATTTATATTTCTTTATATCTTGGGTTAATTGAATGTCCTTAAAAATATATATAGACTTAGAATACTGTTGAAAATAAACTTTAGTGGGCTTAATATTGAAGCTTTTATAATTATTTTTAGGTAAAAGGATTATTGAGTAGCAAAAGAATCCCTTCTCTCCTCTCTCTTTATTTTTTTAGTTCACCATATTTATGGCTGTACGGAGTAAACAAATTCTGATACTATGACCATATACTCTCTTTCTGATGGCCACATATTCAAATAATGGACAAAATATCTCAGAAAAAATAAATCTCTTCTTGAGTGTGGAATTTTCTGTCTCAAACATCTGTAATTAAAATATAAAAATATATATCTATATAGTGGAAGTATGGGTTTATAGAAGTTGAAATATCAGATATGTAGACATTATTCTGTTTCTGAATATATCTAGAGTAAATAAATTGATTTCATTAGAGAAATGAGGAAAAATTTAAGGGATTTCTTCAAGTAAATATTTTATTTAAAAAGTCTTATTTAAGAACAGAGATAAGTTCTGTTAGGACTTGGGAGATCCATTTCTGTGGAAAGTGAATTCTCAGAGTGCAAAGTTTCTGTAAGAAGGAAGAACTAAGTTTTTGCTACCTAGATTTGAATATGCCAGTGGTTAATTTTGGAAAGCGAAGGGCATTGTTTGAAGCAGAGCTTTCCCCATAGCGAGGCAGCTGGGAAAGGTGGGGAGGGGCAGGAGCTGCACCTGGCACAGCTGAGAGGGCTTCAGTCCTACACGCTGTGCACTGACACACAAGATCAAGCGTGCAAACAGGAAAAGTGGTTTTGAGGCTGAGGCAGTCCAAGCCACCCACGATCACTTTGAAAAACTTTCAGCATTCACCTCAGGAAATGACCCTTCACATTTCTTGTGCACATTCTGGCTAGCAGCCCAGAAGTGGGGGATCAAGGAAGATGGCTATAAAATTCAGAACCTGCTTAAGTAAGGCCAGATTCATTTGGAAGTTTGATTGGTTCAGTAGTGTGGTGGGGGTGGACGTGATGGGGTAGAGTGGGAGGGAGAGTTGTCATGATGATGATGCTTTTTTGTTTCCCAGAGTGGTACTCAGAAAGTACCATAAATTTTTTTTAAGTATTTTGACTGATGAAAAAAATTGTAAAATGCTTCAACTTTGATCTATTTATGACACTATTTGAAGTAAGATGGATGGAAATGTTAAATCATGGAGTGTCAGGTACTCAAGTGGATCTGAGTCCCAGAAAATTAACTTGGGATATACTCTACTCACCATTCAGTCCAACTTATCTACTTTGCGATTGTGGAAATCATATCTTAGAGAAGTTTAACTTCCAAAAACCTTACCATGACTTTGCAGAACAACCAAGACTAGCATCTGAGTTGTTTATCTTAGCACGGTGCTGTCCTTGTTCTAAAAGGTCTAAAACTGTGGTCCTGTAACACTGCATGGCAGGTAAGACAGCAGATCTACAGCAGAGGCCAAAGAAAGTGATCTCTTACTAAATGCAAATGAACGTGATTACCAAGTTCCCACGTCCCTGTGGATCTAAAATTAGTACTTTAAGTAACAGCATTTCTTTGGTTAGTTTTTTAAAAAAAAGTTTAATTGAAACCACTTTTCCCAAAGTTAGGTAGGAAATATTTTATCAATGTGTCAAACATGCTGGAATAGTGATTACTTATTGAAGGAGACAGCATTTCTGCCAAACCTAATTAGTTTACCTTGGGTGCTAACTATCTTTGGCTGAAAGTGATAACTAAGAGGACTTCTGTGAGCTTGTTGCTAGCACATGGGGGCATTTATGTACACCCCTGTATCTGTCAGTAAATGTGTCTTAAATCGTAGCTTTAGGCTGGCAGGATAGCCCGAACAAGCCCAGCTTTCATGTGGTGCCGGGATACAGATTCTGTGCAAGTGGAAAGCACTCTCACTCTCGGCTCATACAGTGGACTTCTGAGTCCTTTCATTCTAGGAATCTGACCAAACAACCAAATTGCAGATTTCCTTTAAATGAAAAATTCCAGCCTATCCATATTAACTTCTACTACTTTGTAATCAACTCTAAGCCTTTTGGGTTCAGTGCCTGTGAATTGCAAGTGCTTATTAGTGACTACTATAAGGAGAGGGAACTTGGGGATGGCATAGGGAAGAATGGCATAGTTTCTACTAAAGTCAGCTATAGGATTTTGGCAATGAAGCCTTGGGAGAGAGAGTTAGCTGAGGGAAATGGAGGAGGATAAGACAGAGCATTAGGGGGAAATTAGGAAGAGGAGAGGAAGGCAGAAGAATGAGTAGAAAGAGAAAATAATAGTTGTTATAACTATAGTCCTGTCCTTTAAATATTTCTAGCTCTTCCTGTCTGTGCAAATTACATCCCCCTCTTTCAGATGTTAGTCATGGCCTTGTGGCTTATTTGACTAATATAATATGAGGGGGCATGATATGTGCCATTTTCAGGCAGAAATGGAAAGAATGTGGTTCTTCGCATTTCCTCCTTTCTGCTATTATCTTAGACATGCTGGTTGAGATGAAGCCCTGTCAGCGCGATCCCTGAGTGGCAGTGATGAGCAGAGTCCCTCTGCCAACTTGCAGTGGGCGTGTTGTGTGGCCAGTAAATAAAAATCTTTGTTAAGGCACTGAGAATTTTGTGCCCATAGCATAACCTAACTTATCCCGTCTAATATGGAGATTAAGACTTAGAAAGAGGAAGCTGGTATAATAAAACTATAAAACAGATGGCTCTGACCCAGCTGCTAAGTAGTAAAGAAACTTGTCAGAGGCTGAAAAGACCATGATTTGTATTATTGGGTTGGTACAAAAGTAATTGCAGTTTCGGACTGTGAATAAATCATTATAAGTAGGCTCAAACACATCTTTATTAATCAAAATAGGAACCATTGCAATCAACACATTTTTGCCAACAAGAAATGTTTGTTTATTCCTGTAATGTAAAAAATTCATGCTTTAGGATTTGACAAACTCTTGGAAAGCATTTTCTTCCTCCTGCCAGGCTGGGAAGTGTTATGACTGTGGAAAGTTGTTGAGATACTTGAAGAAGTGGTGCTTAGTTGGTGAGAGGTCAGATGAATATGGTGGATGAGGCAAAACTTCATAGTCCAATTTATTAAACTTTTGAAAGTGTTGGTTGTGCAACATGTAATTGGGTGTTATTGTGGAGAAGAACTGGGTCCTTTCTGTTGACCAATACCGGCTGCAGGCATCACAATTTTTACTGCATCTCTTTGATTTTCTGAGCATACTTTTCGGGTATAATGGTTTGCCTGGGATTCACAAAGCTGTAGTGGACCAGACAGGTAGTAGACCATCAAACAGTGACCATGAATTTTTTGGTGTAAGTTTGGCTTTGGGAAATGCTTTGGAGCTTCTTCTTAGTTCAGCCACTGAGCTGGTCCTCACCGGTTGTCATATAAAATCCACTTTTGTCACATGTCACAATCTGGTTGAAAAATGGTTTAGTTGTAGTAATGTAGAAAAAGAGAAGACACTTCAAAATGATTATTTTTTTGACTTGTGGTCAGCTCATGAAGCACCCACTTATCAAGCTTTAAACCTTTCCAATTTGCTTCAAATTTCATATGACCATCGGCAACTTTTCATGCAGTTGTAAGAGGATCAGTTTTGATAATTGCTCATAATAGGTCGTTGTCGACTTCTGATGGCCGGCTACTACACTCCTCATCCTCAAGGCTCTTGTCTCCTTTGAAAAACTTCTTGAACCACCACTGCAC
The DNA here is from genome assembly GCA_935064755.1 of Tragelaphus eurycerus. NCBI lineage: Eukaryota > Metazoa > Chordata > Mammalia > Artiodactyla > Bovidae > Tragelaphus > Tragelaphus eurycerus. Next base: position 6,397,586 of record CAKXYN010000080.1, read on the forward strand.
TGTACAGTTGTTAGCAGTTCCTGGGCCAAATGCATTGTTGATGTTTTGAGTTGTCTTTGCTGCTTTATGGACCCATTTTGAACTCGAATATAAAAATCGCTTGAATTTGCTTTTTGTCTAGCATCATTTCTAAGGTCCAAAATAAATAAAATAAACAGCAAGCAATCGGTCATTATAAAAAAAACATAAAGTGAGAAATGCACATTAAAATGATGTATAACATAACCACATTTATTTAAGATGTATTCCAATATATAACGGCAAAGTTCAACAATGCAAAACTACAATTACTTTTGCACCAACCTGATATGTAGTGGGCAAATATGTGGTATAAATGTTCCTTGCGGTAACTCTGAAAGTAAATAATTTACTTTATAAATTTGTGACTTTAAGAAAAGAGGTTGGAGAACACACTCTTGGTATGTATTGTGCTTAGCAGGCTCAGAAAAGAATGGGCCAGTGCAAGCAGGACTTAAAGGGAAGAGAGGGAGTCCAGAAATTTGGCAACTTGTGGACTTGGAAGGGACAAATATTTTCAAACCCAACTGGTAAAAGAGGAAACTGGGCAACAAGGGTTGATTTAAATTCATCCTCATGGCAAATAGCAAATCAAGCATATGTTTGGTATACATGTCTAAAACCTTTGGATGGATTAAAATGTTTTGCAATGATGGTCCAAATGATGAGGTGGTATCCAAAAAGTGCTTTCAATGAGACGAAATTGCTCAAGTAAATAGACAAATAGTGCCACTCTGACTCTATAGTCTGATAAAGCTATGGTCCCTGTAAAAAATAAGAGAGGGGCAGAGAGAGGGAGAGAAAGATACAAGGACAGAGAGAGAGAGAGAGAGAGAGAGAGAGGGAGAGGGAGAGAGAGAGAAGGAAGTGTAGGCATGAGGGTGAGAAAGCAAAAGAAAAAGCAGGTCTAAGAAGGGTGTCTGAAGAGACCTATGGACACGGCTATTGGTACAAGGAGCCAGCAGGTCCTGAACTGTAACAAAGTTAAGTTTTCAGGAGCATTATATTGTCAAAAGAACTACCGTCTGAACATTAAAAAACAAAACCAAAACCAACTGTGACTACTGAAGAGCTAAAATGACTTTTGAGTGGAAATGGGCAGAGAATGCTGCTAAGTCCTCATTGAGGATAAGTTCCCCAACTTATTTAGAAATCTCCAACAATGATACTGCTGCTGCTAAGTCGCTTCAGTCGTGTCGGACTCTGTGCGACCCCATAGACGGCAGCCCACCAGGCTCCCCCGTCCCTGGGATTCTCCAGGCAAGGACACTGGAGTGGGTTGCCATTTCCTTCTCCAATGCATGACAGTGAAAAGTAAAAGTGAAGTCGCTCAGTCGTGTCCGACTCTAGCGACCCCATGGACTGCAGCCTAGCAGGCTCCTCTGTCCATGGGATTTTCTAGGCAAAAGTACTGGAGTGGGGTGCCATTGCCTTCTCCGAACAATGATACTAGATAAGGGAAAAGGAACTTCCCTGATCCAGGAAGATCCCACATGCCGTGGAGCACGAAGCCTGTGCACCGCAACTGCTGAGCCTGTGCTCTAGAGCCTGGCAGCTGCATCTACTGAGCCCATGTGTCAGACTACTGAAGCCTGAAAGGCTTGGAGCCTGTGCTCTGCAACAAGAGAAGCCATCACAAAAAGAAGCTACTATCATGGGAAGCCTGCATACCACAACTAGAGAGTAGCACCCTTTTTCTGCAACTAGAAAAAAGCCTGTGCAGCAGTGATAGATGACCCAACACAGCCAGAAAAAAAAAGGAAGAAGGTACAAAGCAATGGTAAAATATGCTGATATATGTCCTTAAGGGGCTTCCTAGGTGAGCCTATGGTAAAGAACCCGCCTGCCAGGGTGCTTAAAAAAAGAGTCCTATATATACACTCATCATTTGTATCTCTGGAAGGCCATGTAAGACATTAATGACAGTGACTGCCCCTGGGGACATATCCAGTGCCTGGATATTTGGGGCCAGGAAAGGGAAGGAAACTTAACTTTTCACTGTATTTCTTTTTTTTTTTTTTAATTGAAGTATCATTGGTTTATAATATCTTTTTTGTTTCAGGTGTACAGAACAGCAATTCAGTGATATATATGTATATTCTTTTTCATATTCTCTTCCCTTATAGGTTATTCCAAAATATTTAGTATAGTTCCCTGTGCTATACAGTAGATACTCAGCACTTTCACTGTTTCTTTTAGTTATCCAATGTTTTAGGGCTTCTCTCGCAGCTCAGTCAGTTTGATAAAGAATCAGTCTGCACTGCAGGAATCCACATGCAATGCAGGAGACCCAGGTTTGATTCTTCAGTCCAGAAGATCCTCTGGAGAAGGAAATGGCAACCCATTCCAATATTTTTGCCTGGAAAATCCTATAGAGAGAGGAGCCTGGTGGGCTATAGTCCATGGGGTCACAAGAGTCAGATACGACTAAACCAAACCAAATGTTTTACCTGAATGTGTAGACCAATAAAAAATTAACAATTAAAAGATACATAGTGCAATAAAAATATTTCTTTCTCTTCTGCCACTCACATCTAGTATGTGCCAAATTCTTATCATCCTGTTATATGGTCATGTAGAACTGTCCTTGTCTGGCATTAGTATATATTATTAAACTGAAAAGGAAAAGAACTGAAATGTTATTTCACCTAGACTGGAGTCGTGTGCTAGGACAATTTTGCTGCATTAAGGAAGATGTGTCTTTTACCAGAATCGGTCCTACAGTGAGTAGTGCTACAAAGGTCTGGAGAGAAACCAGAATATATTGTTAAAATCAAGTTTGGGGCCCCAATTTAAAAATTCTATTTCTATTGTTGTTTTGTCACTATGTTGCATTTGACTCTTTACAGACCCCATGGACTATAGCCCACCAGGCTCCTCAGTCTGTGGGATTTCCCAGGCAAGAAAAGTTGAGTGGGTTTCCATTTCCTTCTCCAGGAGATCTTCCTGACTCAGGAATTGAAACCGCATCTCGTGCATTGGCAGGCAGATTCTTTACCACTGAGCCACTGGGGAAGCCCCAAGATTCCATTTATAACTTTACGAAAGATAGTTTTGAAAACAAAACCAAACTCCACGGTTTTCTTGAAGGTCACACAGTAGTATGAAGTGGGGGGGGTGGTGGCTATTAATAAAGACCACCGTGTGCTATTCTTCCACTGTTCTCAAGGAGAATCAGAACAAGAGACATTATTTTTTAAAAAAAGAGATGGCCTTTTTTTTTTTTTTTGCATCTGTGTCCTTGAACGTATGTTCTAGGCTCCCATCTCCATCTCTGAAATACAGTATTCCAGAATCACACAACTGAAGGGATCTCAGAGATCAACTGCTCCCCCCCGCCCCGCCACCTCTTATTTTATAGATGAAAAAACTGGGGCCCAGAGAAATTAAATTAAATTTCCCAAGGTCACACACAACTAGAAGAAAAGTCAAATTTTCCTACTTCTGTCATTAAAACACTTAAGGTTAGAATGACCCTATTTTTGCAAATGTTGTTTTACTGACCACTTCATATCACACTAACCAAGGCTAAGGAAATCCTTTTGGTGGGCTTCTTGTGTATGCTTTCTTTCCCATCACTTGTTTAGGTCTCCCCAGAAAGACTCCCTGTTACCCTGCATTTCCTGATGAGCCAGACAGCAAGGTTGGCATGAAGAAATGAGATTGTTCATTTTCCTCCATTTAAAAATTTATCTTGAGCCTTTTGTTCTTGTCACAATTACCGTATGAGTATTGATTTTAATTAGTTCTGTCTATTAAGATTCCCCTTAGGTTCAGAAGCCAGCCTGGTAATTAAGTGTTAAGCTTTCCTCTGGCTGACAGTATTGTTAGGTGAGTTACTGTCACTCTTGGTCACAAAGTGGGATCAATGTTCCTCTATGGATCCACCCTGAAGAGTCCAGACACAGATGTAGTTCTTGTCTCAGGTGATTTTCCCTGTATTGTTACAGACATGAGAGTAGGAAAAGGAGGCTCTCTGACTGAATGATGCTTTCCCTACTCACTAAGGCCAATACATTTGTATCAGAGCCTCCAAATGGTGTGTATGTTGTTGGCAATTATTTTGGTCATGTCCAGATGGATTTTTTTTTGAGGCTTGCCTGATATCAAAAACTGGTGATGGCATAATATCAAACTGTGTCCCTTTGTATTTCCTGGTACTTTTGTTGGGTGGAATAGGGCTTGAAACAAAAGTTTATAGTCAGTAATTCTTTGCTTTCATTTCATCCTGAATTCTGAGAATGCCTCTCAATAATTTATTGCATGTATGAAATCTAGCCTCCCAGAAAATGAACATAATGGTGAGTTTTAGAAAAAAATTAGAAAATCAGCTCTCAGTGTGTGTATTTTGTATTGAGGCAAATTTTACTGACCAAATTTTATTTGGGTTTGTAGTTATGCCATAATAGGTGTTTGGGGAATGATGGTAATTCTGGGCTTTCTTTGAAGATAACCAATTAATAATTGGGTGACAGCCACAACAACAGTTCTTTTATATTACATCAAAACCCCTGCCATTTTCTGGTGCCTGCTATTGAGTGCCATCCATTATTTTTAGCAAAGAAGCTAAACAGTTGACTATACCCTCTGTGATGATCAGGAGCTCTGGGCGAACTGATGAGACGACAAAATTCTGTGCACTTGCCTGAACAAACAGGGAAGGTGGAGAGAGTCCAGGTCCATCTGTTCCTTGTGTGCCAAGTGCCCCTCCTCTAGATTGCCTCTCCCTCCTGCAGTGTCCCATCTGCCTCCCAGGCTCTCTCATGGGTGCCTTGAAACCTTTCCCGTCAGAGTTGATTTTCTCAGGTTGGTAGCCAAGACTGTCAGTCAATGCTGAGGATTTAGTTCCCTTGTGATGTTCTGTTCTTGCCTGGTCAATTCAGGGGATTTTAACTTGAATGGAAGTTGAACTCACATTTTGGAGGCCAGAGCTGAAATATCTGGGTTAGGATAGTCATTATTAAAAAAATTATATAATCAGATTAGATCACTATCTTCTCTTGTTTACTCCTGGGTGACATTTTAAGCAACTGTCACAAACAGGCTGAAATGAGGCACTTTGTGCCCCTCATATTATGTCTAGCAGGATATCACTGGATAAGAAAAATATAAGGATGCATTACAGCATAACAGATTTGCAGCATAGTCATGGACTTTTAGAAAGAAATGATAGGTTATTGACCCATGGTTGGTATAATTTACTCATTCATTCATTAGCTATTGACTACACAGTAATTACACATCAGCATCATGAGATACACGAAATAGACTGTAGGTTTCCTGCCTTCAAGGGGAATCTATCTAGCAGTGACTGAGTCTGATCAAAGACAATGCTGTCTGTGAGGCAAATGAACTGAAGTGGGAAAAATGACAGTGCCTGTGAGCAGCTCAACAAGCCAGAGGAGAGGGTATTCGTGTGTTCAGCTCAGAAAAGACGTGGGTCGCATGTAACTACATGTAGGAACATGACTCACAGCTGGATTTTAAGGGCAATTATACAACTATGACAATACTAAGCAAGACTGATTTCCCTTTAGACTCAAGTCCTGCGAAATAGGAATGCGCTGTCTATCTCCTTGCACAGCAATGCCTAATGATGTGTCTGGGCAACAACAGAACCATCCTTTGAGGGAGAAAGTGAGTGACAGTCATTGACAAAATTTGCTGGGGATTAATTCCCTGCAGTTCCCTAGTGAGCACATGCATTTTCTATTTCAAGATCATTGTTGCAGATGAAAGGAATGTAGGATAAAATGGGGCTATGTTTGATACATGTTAAACGTGATATATTATACTTCCAGGAGAAAAATGTTCATATTGTTTCAAAGAAGGTTATACAGAGGCTAATGTTTCTGGTAATGAAACACTTGAATGTTTGAGTACTAACCCAACTTGAGATTGTTTAATAGTATTACATTCTGAGGCCTGATTGCTTCAGGTGTCTGCAGTGTGGTTATTTCCAATGTTCCTCTTCTAGAAGATGGTGCTCCTGGGAAGAATAAACAGGACTTTTTTTAAAAAGCAGTTCCTTTCAAGTTACTCACAGTTTATCCTCTGATAGAATTACTTGAGAGGAATAAACAGTATGCCAAATAGGATCTAAATACAAGTTTGGTGTTACTAAATGACCCCAAAATAGGATAGTAGGTAAAAGCAAACCTCTGGAGTCAAACTGCTGGGTCGGCTTTGAATCTTGGCCCTGACACTTACTAGGTGTATGATCTTGGCCAAGTTATTTAACCTCTCTGTGCCTTGAAAGGCCCACTGCATGAAGTTGTTGTGAGAATTAAGTAAGTCAGCAGTAACTAAAGTAGTATATCTGGTATATATTTAACTTTTTTGAAATAGTCCTGAGTATTCGTACTTAGAGCAAATGCTCAAAAAGTACTTGTGTTGAGATTGTCATTATCTCAAACCCTAGCCATTCCATTTGCTGATATATGGGCCGCCAAATTTCATGTCTATCAGTGGCTGCCTGACTTGATAACCCAAAAACATTTTTAGTATCAGTGGAATGACTGTGGTTCCTTACATGAAGATGTAGGCTCATTCCCAAGACCTCTGCTTCTTCCCCTAATGCTACACATTGGATACATTTCCCTTAATTTACTTTGTATGTAAGTTATTCTCTATTACCGAGAAGGATTCAAAGTGTTGATTAGAGGTCTAAGTCCTCCAGCTGCGCTGGCATTTACTGGAGGGTCGTTTCACAGTTGTGTATAGAGACCTCATTGTTCTCTGTTACCACTTGGCTGAACAAATGTGTCACAATCATTTTCTTGTTGGAGGCAAATCTGTGGTGGGTTTGCTGAGGGTGGAATTTCCGTTGAAAAATCTAACACAGGGTCTCAAGGATCCTCTTTGGCTCAGTGTAGAGGGTCATTGAACTGAACTGTCAGAGGGTTCTAATACAAAAGCTAACTCCCATCATACCAGGATGTCAGTGTTTCCTTAGCACCTTCTATGTATAAGGGATAAAATATTCATTTACCTTTAGAATATTTATTTCCAAATCAGAAAGCATTATATGTCAAATTCCCCCTGTGTCAGGCACCAAAATAGATTCAGCAGGAACTTTCTGAGTATTGTGTTGAAAACAAAACAGAGCAAAACAAAACTTAAGATGATGCATATCTCTGTTTTACTTGGTAGAAAATATCCAAGTATGTCAGAGTACCAAGATTGGGCAGCCTGAGAAAGGGGGATAAAACAGGGTGCCTAGGCTGCGTTATTTTGTGTGGAGCCAGAGAAGGGGGCAGCAGAGGAAGAGATGGTTAGATAGCATCACCAACTCAGTAGACATGAATTCAAATAAACTCTGGGAGATAGTGAAGGACAGAGGAGCCTGGTGGGCTGCAGTTCATGGGGTTGCAAAGAGTCGGACACGACTGAGCGACTGATCTGATCTGAAAATGAATCCACCACAGGTATACATGTGTTCCCCATCCTGAACCCTCCCCCCTCCTCCCTCCCCATACCATCCCTCTAGGTCGTCCCAGTGCACCAGCCCCAGGCATCCGGTATCAGGCATCGAACCTGGACTGGCGACTTGTTTCAAATATGATATTATACATATTTCAATGCCATTCTCCCAAATCATCCCACCCTCTCCCTCTCCCAGAGTCTAAAAGACTGTTCTATACGTCAGTGTCTCCTCTGCTGTCTCGTATACAGGGTTATTGTTACCATCTTTCTAAATTCCATATATATGCGTTAGTATACTCTATTTGTGTTTTTGTTTCTGGCTTACTTCACTCTGTGTAATAGGCTCCAGTTCCATCCACCTCATTAGAACTGATTCAAATGTATTCTTTTTAATGGCTGCTTACCCTCTTTAGAAGCCATGGATCTAGAGCTCTTGGTCATGTTCTGTATCATCTCTTGCCTCCTGTCAAGATGATATTTTCTCATCATCAGACCCTCTCAGGTTCAGCCTCTTGGCTTTCAACTGTTGTGCGACCCAATGTCAAGGATCTTCTCGCTTCCACTGCTTTGGCAAGGATTCAAGGGAACTATCACACTATGTGATTTAAACGCAGAGCCAGCCTAAGGAATCCAGGTCACAGGAAGTAGGATATGTTGGAAAGTACTGTACTAGGTTACTGATGGCCTCCCAGTTGTGACGAGGAAGAAGGGTACACGCCGGTCTCCCAGCATGGAGTTCTCGCCTCATAGTGCTTCGCTAACTGTGCATTGATCATTCCACATGGCATGATTTACTGGTGCTAAAAACCTCTTTTCTGACTCAATCATTTTGATTCGTGATACGGATATTATTTTATACAGGTACATTACCTTTTGTTGTTTAGAGCTAATAGATCTACTCATTTAATTGCAAACTGTTTTTAGCCTTATAATTAAATGGAGAGGGGCAGAGTGCAAGCATGAAGCAATAAGATGTGTGTGAGCAGGAACGAGTGAGAAATCATGGAAATGGTGCTGGACCAGGAATCCCAAGGTTGCTGTCCAGGTTCCTATCTGCTAGGGCGAGTCCAAGGGTGTCTGAACCTCTGTCCACTGCTTGGTTGATTCTGTGAAGTCTCTTTCTTTTTTCTCAAATCTCTTGTCAGGCCTCATGGTGCCCCTCTTCCTCCAATTCCTTATGATTTTTCCAGGCCAAGGGCAAGTCAAAAATGTTCTTTCTCTCCTTCCTTCTTCCTGCCTTCTCCTCTTCCTCCTTCTACCCTTCTCCCTTTCCTCTCTCCCTTCTTTCCTTTCTTTTTGTTTTTATTATCTTTTCTCATGACTCTGAAACAGGAAAGCGGTAAGTGAAACAACTTTTACCAAGGATCTTCTATTTGCCAGGAATTTAACCTATATTATGTCACTGAATCTTTGAAACAATGCTAAGCAATGGGACTGGTTATTTTCATTTTTTACCCTATTTTTGTTATTTCATTTAAAGGAGGAATAAACTGGATTTCAGAGATGTGAAATACCTCAGCCAAAATCACATGGTTAATATTGGTAAACCTACATCTACCTAAGTCCAAAATACTGTGATCCTCTCTTTGCAGAGCATCACCTCCCCTTGAGAGTGAACCATTGCTTTGAAGAGCTGATGGTATTCCAGCTTTGGTGGAACACCTTGATGTCTCACACAGGGCCCTCTCTCTTTATTAGTCCTAATTCTGCACTAAGGTAGACAGTTCCAATGTTCTCCTTAGCTTCTCCAAAATAAGTGTAGAATCCCTTCATCTGTAGAAATCAGGATTCTTAACCCTTCACAGTTTTCAGAGGTGGACAATCTGATGAAAGTTTTCCTAATGAATTTAACATAACACAAAATTGTACATAATAATTACAGAAAATTCAGAGGCCCATTGAGGCCTAACTCTGGATCTCTGTAAAAGGTTATTCAATTGGAAAGATTACTTTTCACAGGTCAGGAGCTAGGAAGGTGTCAAATTTTCTGTATCCTGGGCATGCAAAGTCATTTTTCACGACCCTGTCAGGGCGTGGTGTCCATGCTTTATCCCAGGTGGAATTTTTTCTAGATGAATGTTTGCATGTGTGTGTGCCTGGTTTCCTTGGACTGGTGAGCTCAGTGGGGGCAATTACTACCGGGGATCAGTTTGGCTGGGGTCTGTACTGTGCCTCACTTTTCCATCCGAAATATTGTCATGATTCCTCTTTTCTCTGCTTTTCAGAGTGAAGGTAAAAGGGATTAAGGTGTGAAAACTTTAAAAGTGAAGCTACTTGCCCTTGTGTCCTGAGGAGACTTCTCTGGGCTAGGCCATTTTTTTATCAGAGATCAAATCAGATCAGATCAGTCACTCAGTCGTGTCCGACTCTTTGCGACCCCATGAACTGCAGCACGCCAGGCCTCCCTGTCCATCACCAGCTCTCAGAGGTCACTCAGACTCACATCTATCGAGTCAGTGATGCCATCCAGCCATCTCATCCTCTGTCGTCCCCTTCTCCTCCTGCCCCCAATCCCTCCCAGCATCAGAGTCTTCTCCAATGAGTCAACTCTTTGCATGAGGAGGCCAAAATACTGGAGTTTGAGCTTTAGCATCATTCCTTCCAAAGAAATCCCAGGTCTGATCTCCTTCAGAATATAGCCCATCATACCAAATCTTCCTTTTGAATCATCTTGCTTCAAAACAGCTGTCACTGATATTTCTCAAACTTTCTGAAAAAGGGAAAATTGGGTGTTCCTCCTGAGGCTAGCTGGAGACCAGCTGCCTGCTGGTGTCCTTTCCAGCTGCTCAGGCCCTTCATTTTAAGTGCACTCTGGGGCTTAAGAAGGACAGACCCTCCCATTCTGAATTTTTCTCTGAGAGCCACCCAGTGCTGCTGGAAAATTTATAGCTGGTTGGCTTGGTTAATTAGAAAAAAAGTCTGATGCTTGAATATTATGTAAGTCATCAAGTACTGTAAAGTAAGCACCTATCAGGTTTCACAGTCAACTCAGGGAAATATGTCACATCTCCTTAAAATGCTTGGCACGGTCATTTTTTGCTATGAATTTGAAGTTTGGGATGTATCATGGTAATTTCCTGCTGTTCATTTAGGTAAAGATACAATGGTATTCAACCCGTAACACGACCGGTCTTATTATAGGCATGGCTCTGGTGTTTTCAACAGAATGAACAATTCTGATTCATTTTCTCATTGCGATGCAAAAGATACTTGCAACTTTAATGCTGTCTTTGCTGCCTTTTGGAGCCCTTTTTAGGACTAATCATTTGACTTTGCACTAATGAGATTATACCCAGCAGGGGCAGATATTTTCCTTTTTAATTTTCATTCCTGTTATTTAATTGGCATTACACACACATAATGAGACCAGAAAAAACACCCTGTAGCAATCTGTTCAATACAAATAACTCAGGCAGATGCAGCCAGATGTATCCATGGTGACCTCCCCAACTCTCACACTACCCACACATTAGGGAAGATGGCCCAGAAAACTTAACTCCCTGTTTGCTGAGTATGTCAGAGATCTACTTTGTCTCTTCCTTCTCCCACAGAAAGGGCATTTACCCAAATCCATGTGTTTCTCCATATTGGGATTTGTCTGCTCAGCACCTGTATTATTTATATAGCCTGGGGTTCTGAGTAGGTACTGGTCCCTGGTGTTAGTGCTGACTGCCTGCCTGTGGCCCCAGCGTCGTAGACAAAGACATTCTCCATTTATCCCCAGCACCCTTCTTATAATATTCTGAATGGAACATTGGACTTAATGGAAAGCCATCAGAATGGGTGACAAACACGAAAACTTCCTTCTTTTACACCAGATTTCTGTATTAAAACCAGACTTCTCCTTTCTGAAAAAAGATATTTTAGGTCATTAGGAGTTTAAGGAGGTCCTCTCTGATCAACCGTGTGGTGACAACCCTGGAGCTTCCTTCCAGGTACTGAACATACCTCCTTTTTTCCAAAGCAGGTCAAATGGCCATCATTCCAAATTTTGTATCCTATGGAGCAAATTGGGTGATTCTACAATGTATCCTAGAACTTTCCTTTGTTTATATAACAAGTGGAACATGAAAGTTTCCATGCCTGAAATATCCATGGCATGAACATGATGTTGTCATTTTTGCCACTGAAAGAAAAATGTGCACAGGTGTCACTCTACCTCATTTATGCTGTGTCTAGTCCTGTGCTTTTCTCCACCTCAAAGCTGGTTCTTTCTCAGTGTTTTCCATCACAGTGAAATATACCAGCGTCCTGGCAATACAGAAGCCTAGCAGACATCTTTGAAACTCCCCCACTTTTGTCAATGTGTTTACTTGTTTTCATTTCCACTGCTACCACCAGGACCAAGCTCTCATCTGTAATATAGGATCAGGATAATTACCACCCTGTTGCCCTCCCTTTTAAAATTCTTGCCATTTCACTATTCATTTCAGCAACTAGATTGTTATTGTAGAAATATCTTAAAAGATCATTTTTTGCTCTTGTATTTACAAATTTTTCCATTGTACTTTAGTAAAACAAAAGAAAAAACCAAACCAAACCAAAGCCAAAATCCCTGAAATCTTGCCATGGGCTGCATGGGTCTCTGTGACCTGGGATCTGGCCATTGCCTGTGGAGATGCCAGCATCTCTTGTTTGGATTTCTGCAATAGCTGCCTCTTTATTTGGCTTCATTTCACTCTTAGACGGAACAAAGTGATTAGCATCCCTGCCTGGCTGTGCGTTGGGTCCCTTTTGACTCTCCAGCCACATCTTGCTCTACACTTTCCTTTATTCCCTCTGATCAACTACAATGTTTTTTCAGTGTTTCAGCATTTTCCAGCATTTTTTTCAGCCCTGGAGATTCTGTACCTGTGTGTGACTTGATCTGGAACACCCTTCCTCCCCCTTTATCCTGACAGCAGCTTAAACAGTGTTTCTCCAGCGGAGTCTTCCTGGCTTTCAGAGTCACATCATATGCTCTGTTATACAAGCTTTTAAGACTGTGGCCCTTTCCTATGTACCTCTTGCTGTAAACATCCACCTGTCAGGTGACTCCAATTCTCTCTTTTCTCAGTGAGAAGATTCAAATTTTTTTTTCCAAATATGAATCAGTAAACTTTAAGAGACATATATGAAACAGTCAATAATCTAGTTATTATATTTAATTTCCATGTGCTACATGTTTAAAATCATATTATATAAAATAATGTGAATTTAGAGACATGTCTTTTTCTACTTTCTTTTTTTTCCATGCTCTTCACATTCATCTTTGAGATCGTGTCTTCATCATCACTAAAGCTACTCTTTGAATTCTCTAATGCAGTTCTGTGAGGCTTTTCACCTTCGCTTTTATCTAAGTTGTTTGAGATACAGCACTTTTTGCATCATGCATGATGCTGTCACTGGAAATTTATCCCAAGCCACTGGAATCCATTTGTGTAACATTAGAACAGTTTTTATTTTTGTTTGTCCCATGAGTATGTATTTATGATTGCCACACTCTAACCACTCACTGTATTCCTTTAAAAGTGATCTTTAAAAGGCTTGTTTACAATGACATCCAATGTTTGCAATTGTTAGGTCATCCCCCAGGGACAATTACTAAACCTTCATTAAATTCCATTCCTTCTTTATTACCAATTATGTCCATTCTAGGTTAATTTGCTAGAAGACAATTCAGTGAACAGCCAATTTGCTTAATTTACCTGTTTCTTTTCACTATTTAATTTTAGTCGACAGGCTTTTCTTTTGTCTTCCTAACAGCATTTGCTGCTGCTGCTGCTGCTAAGTAGCGTCAGTCGTGTCCGACTCTGTGCGACCCCACAGACGGCAGCCCACCAGGCTCCCCTGTCCCTGGGATTCTCCAGGCGAGAACACTGGAGTGGGTTGCCATTGCCTTCTCCAATGCATGAAAGTGAAAAGTGAAAGTGAAGTCGCTCAGTCGTGTCCAACTCTTAGCGACCCAATGGACTGCACCCTACCAGGCTCCTCCGGCCCATGGGATTTTCCAGGCAAGAGTACTGGAGTGGGTCGCCAGTGCCTTCTCCGCTAACAGCATTTAAGGAATTTTAAACTTGTCTCTGCCTTAGTTCCCTGCTAGTTGAACTGGACACTGTTTGCCAATTCTTCACCTAATCTCCTTTGTCAAACACTATGTCTTTCCTTATGGAACCTCCATTTTCTTTAGGTATCTACTCTCCTCACAGCCATGGGACCTGGGAAACCTGACTCCATCTCTGTTTTAACCTATTTCCTTGGGTGAGGTAGGGTGAGGCCAGTTGCAGATCATAAAAAAGAAAGGAGAATTTTGCAATTTTGTTGTTCCCTAGAGAGAACATAACACACCACACAGGGACACTCAGGGGAAACATTGAGGTCCTTCTTGAGGTAGAGAGAGGGAGCAGAACTGTGGTTTCCATGGGAAGGAATGGGGAGGACAGGGGAGGCTGTCCCAAGATTGGCCACCTACATTTGAAAGTGGCCCTCATGAAATTCCTGTTCACTGTGATTGCTAAAATACATTATTTGAGGCTGGCTCAGATGGTAAAGATTCTGCCTGCAATGCATGAGACCCAGGTTAGATCCTTGGGTTGGGAAGATCCCCTGGAGAGGCAAATGGCAACCTATTCCAGTATTCTTACCTGCAAAATTCCATGGACAGAGAAGCCTGGTGGGCTACAATCCATGGGGTTGCAGAGAGTCAGACGTGACTGAGTGATGAACACTTTCACACTTTTCAAAGTTTCCACATGTTTTGGGGGAAGCCATGGTTTATTTAGGAATAGTTGGTAGCCATCTTATAGGTGTTACAGCATTGATTTACAGAAGTTAAAAGAATGTTTAAAACAATCCCTACTTGAAGTGTAAGTCCTAATGAATCCAGGCCATGTTCGATGTTCCTGGTGTTAGATGATACAAGTTGGCCTGGTTCTGCCTTAGAAGGACTCAGAGAGCAGGGCCTGGCCATCTGAGACCATGCAGGATTGCAGACTTCACCCTGGATGCATGGAATGTGCAGTCCAGGATGAGGTGAATTACATCTCAGTCGAGGCCAATGCGGGCAGAGAATTCTTATGGGCAAGATGTCTTATTCTTCCTGATGTCAGCACATCAGACCACAGATTATCCCCAGGGAGAAAAGAAAGAGAGAGAGGAGTGAGAAGGGATAAGGATGGCATGCTGACCCAAATGAGTCAGAGTGTGGGGGAGGGAGGAATAAACCCCTAGGACTGGCCCAGTTTACATGAATTAACATGCTCAGGCTTCCACCGTGGGGTCAGACAGCTAAGCTGAGATGTCCAGAAATAAAGGAAGCCAGACTGGCAGATTCATTCCTGCTCAGTAGCAAATATTGTCTCGACATCTTTTAATAACCTGATGCGCACAAGTTCCTAGTCATGTTTCTCCTTTGTAGTTTTGGGGTCTCAGTGGGTTTTCACTCTACTCTGGCCTGTTCACTGTTCTTTCAGTACGGAACCCTCATGGCTGTTGTCAGAACCACAGGGGTCTCAGCCAACAGTGAATTGTGTTACTTTAGATCTGCTGACTTGAATGTAATAAGTGGAATTTGACTAGATAGCTTTTTTCAAGTTTTATTTACATTTATATTGGATTATTTGACACAAAAATACCACTATGAGATTATTTAGTCTTTCTAGATTAACAGGCCACGATATTTCAGCCTCTCGGTGGATGTCAGAGATGACCTTTCACTCACCTTGCAGGAATGGAAGCTTGTAAGCTCTTTTTCTCTCTGTGTCCATCTCTCTGTCTCTCAGATACTAGACAGTATGTGACAATACTCTGCAGATTACATATTTACTACCTTTCACATTTTTAAGTTGTCACTTAAAATTTTTCATTCTATATTCAAATATTCCAAAGGATATAATTTTCAGTATTTGGTAAATGTTGACATCTAAAAACAAAACTTTCAGATGCTCTTTTAAATGTATCCAACAAATATAAATTCCATAATAATTTGATTCTCACTATCATCTTGTTCAAAAATGTGTGAAGAAACTCTTTTTTAATAGAAAATCTTACATCATTTCTTCTTGTTCTAGTGATCAGATTTCTATTTCACCTCCTATACTGAAATGAAATCTAATGTAATATATTGTTATGTGTAAAAGCGTTCAATCTCATCATATTTCTCTAGGACAGAAATAACTATATAAATTTAACTTTAAAAATTTCCTATACTCTTGTGGCCAGCAATTTTGGAAAACTCAGCAGTGGCCACAGGACTGGACAAAGTCAGTTTTCATTCCAATCCCAAAGAAAAGCAATGCTAAAGAATGCTCAAACTACCACACAATTGCACTCATCTCATATGCTAGTAAAGTAATGCTCAAAATTCTCCAAGCCAGGCTTCAGCAATAGGTGAACCGTGAACTTCCAGATGTTCAAGCTGGATTTAGAGAAAGCAGAGGAGCTAGAGATCAAATTACCAACATCCACTGGTAATGAAAAAGGAAGAGAATTCCAGAAAAACATACTTCTGCTTTATTGACTATGCCCAAACCTTTGCCTGTGTGGATCACAACAAACTGTGGAACATTCTGAAAGAGATAAGAATACCAGACCACCTGACCTGCCTCTTGAGAAATATGTATGCAGGTCAGGAAGCAACAATTAGAACCGGACACGGAACAACACACTGGTTTCAAATTGGGAAAGGAGCTCATCAAGGCTGTATACTGTCACCCAGTTTATTTAACTTACATGCACATTACATCATGTGAAATACTGGGCTGGATGAAATACAAGCTGGAATCAAGATTGCCTGGAGATATATCAAAAACCTCAGATATGCAGATGACATCACCTTTATGGCAGAAAGCGAAGAGGTACTAAAAAGCCTTTTGATGAAAGTGAAAGAAGAAAGTGAAAAAGTTGACTTAAAACTCAACATTCAAAAAACTAAGATCATGGCATCTGGTCCCATCACTTCATGGCAAGTAGATTGGGAAACAATGGAAACAGTGTCAGACTTTATTTTCTTGGGCTCCAAAATCACTGCAGATGGTGACTGCAGCCATGAAATGAAAAGACACATGCTCCTTGCAAAAAAAGCTATGACCAACCTAGATAGCATATTAAAAAGCAGAGAATTACTTTGTCAACAAAGGTCTGTCTAGTCAAAGCTATGGTTTTGCCAGTGGTCATGTATGGATGTGAGACTTGGACCACAAAGAAAGTTGAGCACCTAAGAATTGATGCTTTTGAACCATGGTTTTGGAGAAGACTCTTGAGAGTCCCTTGGACTGCAAGGAGATCAAACCAGTCAATCCTAAAGATCAGTCCGGAATGTTTACTGAAAGGACTGATGCTGAAGCTAGAATACTTTGGCTACCTGATGTAAAAACTGACTCATTAGAAAACACCCCGATGCTGGGAAAAATTGAAGTAAGGAGAAAAAGGGAATGGCAGAGAATGAGATGGTTGGATGGCATCACTGACTCGATAGACATTAGTATGAGCAAGCTCCAGGAGTTGGTGATGGACAAAGAAGCCTGGTGTGCTGCAATCCATGGGGTCACAAAGAGTTGGACATGACTGAGTGACTGAACTGACAGATAGACCCGTGGCTCTAAAGTCTGAATGTATTTCTTTTAGATTATTATTAGGTTAATTTGCTAAAAGACAATTCAGTGAAGAACCAATTTTCTTAATTTACCTGTTTATTTTCACTGTTTAATTTCAGTTGACTGGCTTTTATTTAGGTATCTGCCCTCCTCACAGTCATAGGAGCTGGGAAACCTGACCCCTCTTGGTGGTGTGGGTGTGTGTGGTGATATTTATAGCCTATGTAACAGTACGATCTAAAATAATAGGTCCATGGACATGAACTTGGGCAAACTCAGGGAGATGGTGAGGGACAGGGAGGCTTGGTGTGCTGCAGTCCATGGGGTGCAAAGAGTCGGACATGACTAAGTGATTAAACAACAGCAATTGTAGACCAAACGACATGCATTAACTATAAAATATGATCAGTTATTATGCACAAAAGTAGAATTTTATTGGGAATGCATCCCATGATAAAAGTGGATTGGGAAGAATGTTAAAATGGCTGGCTTAAAAGATTCATTTTTATATACGGCAAAACCAATATTGTAAAGTTAAAAAAAAAAAAACACCCCCCCAAAATTAAATAAATAAAAAAACATTCATCCTGTTCCTTTGTTGTGCCAAGGTAAGATTTGTTAAGGATATTTCTCTTTTGTTAAGTAGTAAAAGGTATATTGTGAAAGGGGTGAGGACCAGTATGACCTTCAGAACTGTCTGTCTTAAGAAGAGTCTTAGGAATGTACACAGAGAAGTTGAGGATCTACTCATCAGCCTCACAGTCCTTAGAATGTCTTGGTGGTACCCTCAGGAGTAGCCATCAGAGAAGGTGATGGCTCCCCACTCCAGTACTCTTGCCTGGAAAATCCCATGGATGGAGGAGGCTGGTAGGCTGCAGTCCATGGGGTCGCAAAGAGTTGGACATGACTGAGCGACTTCACTTTCACTTTTCACTTTCACTCATTGGAAAAGGAAATGGCAACCCACTCCAGTGTTCTTGCCTGGAGAATCCCAGGGACGAGGGAGGCTGGTGGGCTGCCATCAATGGGGTAGCACAGAGTTGGACATGACTGAAGTGACTTAGCAGCAGCAGCAGCAGCAGCAGGAGTAGCCATACCTTGTTTTGAAGACCACTATCATCCAATATGAGGAACGTGGCAAGGGTGTATTTCAACAAAGTATCACCCCACTTTCAGGCTGACACTCGGGAAAAGGGGATGCCAGAACATGTTGTGGTCTACTCTGCAGTCTGAAGTTGCTCACTCTGGCAATTAGGTACCTGAAGCAAAGTGATGATTCTGCCATGGCTGGGAAAGTAGACTCATATTTTTAACATGGAAAATATCTGAAAAGCAAGTTAAACATGATAGATGACCATTTCTTGGAGAACAACCAAAATTCTCAGGTGCTAGGGAATTAGCATAACTCAGTGAATGCAAAAGTGAACTTATTTTTAGAAATCTATAGAGATTTGTTCTGATATAAAGCAACTGCATTATTATGAAGGGTAAAATGACTCCAGAAATCACAAGATATTCTGAGGTCCAAATGAATACAATATCAGAGCAGATATCAAAGAGAAATCTGAAACAATTTATTATAGCAGGCAGTAATGCCTTCAGGGAAGGTTTCTTCCCCCCAGGTTAGCTAATATACAAGTCAAGTGGATATGTCAAATGTAAGACAAATAATGGTCTTAATAGAATTGCACAACTGAACTGTTTTGATGGAATTGGATCAAGGGAACACAGGAGAAGGAACACATTTGTACAGGGTGAAGTATTGTCTTGGAATGCAGTGTGTCATGAAATTCAGCTTTCAAAATGAGCTCAATTTAATTTTGAGAATAGCCATTTGAATTGAAAATAAGCCTTTAGAACTTAAAGAGGAATAATAATAGCACTGGGTTGAGTTGCAGACAGTCTGGGGCTTTACTGAGGTTCAATGGCAAACTTGGTTTAACCTGCGCTTTTCCAGTTTCCTAAGCTGGTCTTGTGTCCCTCCTTGCAACCTGACAGGGACCCATGCTGGTCTACATTGCCAGACCTCTTCTGCCAGGTCTCAGTTGCAGGACCCACTTCTTGATAACTCTGCTACCAGGCAAACAATTACACAACAGCAAAGATCTCCAGTGACCTTCCACTTTCACCTTGGTCTTTTGGCAGGTGTGATATACTATTTTAATATAGAAACTGTTATAGAGTGGTGCAGTTCTGGACACTTCAGCAAAATTTTTTGAGGGCAAGTGCAAGGGTTTTTCCTCTGCTTTTATTTATGCTCTGGCTTTCTGATGATACACCTTTATTGAGGAGATGTAAATATCTTTGTTTCTGTTCATTTATTTTCTGATATCTCTGGTGGTGGTGGTTTTTTTCTTTTGGATTCTGCCTCTAAGGAAGATAATTGTCTTGAGACTCTGTTATTTTCTATCCTTAGGGGTCTCTGGTAATTGCAAATGATGTCATTAAAAACTTGAAAGGAAAAGTAGGTCATTATTTACATTTAAAGGGATATATTTTAAAAAATATAGTAATTATATTTAATAATTTTATGCTGGTTTTAAACTTGAACCAAAATTAAATGAAAGTAGTTTAAAATTCTGAAGTTAATAAGCAAGGGAAAATGGGTTATATTCTCCTAGTATAGTTGTATTTTGCAGAATCCAGGCTCTTTTTTGGCAAGGCCATAAATACTACATGAAAATATCACTGATACAAATATATTTACTATTTAATTCCATGAATAGTCTAGCTATATGCATGACAAATATATAGTGTCATCATATTTATATTCAAAGTAATTAGGAGTTGTACCTATATGACCTGAGTTATTCCCCTCAAAATTTTGCACGTTCATGCCAACAAATCACTTTGAGCAGTATTTATTAGAACCTTTCTGTTGCTCCTGCCATAGGTACAGATAAGAATCTCAAGGTACACTGAAAAAACATGAAGAGAGCGGGGGAAGAAGTAGTGAAGATGGGTGAGCAAAATGCTTACTTGGGATTAAATGACCTTCCCTATAAATCAGGGGGAAAGTTGTCAGCTGGGTACTTTCTCATTTGCAGCATGTATAAGCAGCAGGAAAATGAGGCAAATCGTCCTCTGAAGCAAAACATTACCTACGATGTAATTCATTCTCACCATAGTGTCTCTTCTAGAATCTATTATTGAAGATAAATCACATGAGGCCCCATCCAGGCCACTCCTCCACAGGCACTTCCTATTAGTAGCATCTTTATTTCCCCACCTGAAGCACTCTTGCCTTCCAAGCACCAGGGGTCAGATGAAGTGAGTATATGCCCAATTAACTCTTCATAGGAAAAGGAAAGTTTTGCAATATTTAAAACCAAGAGTGTTTGGGTCATGTCATTCCTGAGGATGGTTGTGAGGTAGTTTCAGATTTCTCTGGACCCATGGCTAAGTAGTCATACTCTGCTGTTCCTGGAGATCCGATGTATTGGTCTGGAGTCATGGGAACTTTCCCACGGCATTCAGGAAGTCACACCAGTTCTGGCCATCTTTTTGGTCTCATAGCAAAGTGTCAGCCGTTCCAAGGACCATATGAAAAATGCCCAGAATGTCAGACTGTCTTACTTCTGTGAAAAAAATAATATTATAATTTACTGTTTATTTTCAGCTGGCCCTCCCTATCTGTCCAAGATTATTTCCCCTGACATCAAAATGTTTTCTTTCTTACCAGTCAGGCTGTCTTTTCTAGGTAGTCCCCTTGTCATGCGTTTCCCCACTGTAGCCTCTGTTCATTCTTCCCTTCTTGACCCCTGATCCCTTCAACTGTCCAACTTTGATGGCCCCCACACATTGCAGGTCAATGCCCAGGGTTTATATTTTACCTCCAACCCATGGACTCTTTGTGATGCTTACTGACTTTCCCACTGTGCCTCAGTTCAGGATTTCAGGGGAGAAAATAGTCCTAGAGAGTTGCAGGTAAATCTTACCAAAAGGGGCCAGTAATGAGATGTCATGGTAATGGCCAAAATTAGATTTTTCACTTACCTTCCCTTGGTGCCCATTCTGTCTTTGCAATTAAGTCCTTGAATCTTTGTGGTCCTGCTTTGATAATCCATGAGTAGTAGGAAGAGCATCTGAATGATATCTTTCTTCTAATAACCCTTAGTACCTAGTCATCTTGCTTGTATTTTTCTGGTCCTAATTATAGGATAATATATAGTAAGAGCACTCAGATCCTGAGTTGAACAAGATGCTGAGCAATAGAAGAAAATTAAGCACTGGACTTGCCTCCTGGGAACTTTCTCACCCCATTCCTGTGAGTGTATGTCTGTGGTTGGGGAAAAACAAAGAGGGTTTTCATGGGCCCCGACTGTGTTCTGGGTGGCACAGGAGGTTTCAGTGCTGTTCTAAGCATATGGTTGGGTGGGCAGCAGAACAGTATCATTGCTCTGCTGCAGGCGGAAAACCTTACTGTCCCCTCAGGTCAGCTGCTGGCAGCAGGACCTCTGTGATTGCATGTGCTCTTTGGCTACCTTTGTCCATGGTCAGGCCCATAGGACTCAAGTTTCTGGACCATGTGTTTTGACAGAAGATGATAAATTCCGTTCTGAATAAGGAATCGGTACAGTGTTTGAATAGGGTGAGGTTAAAATAATACCACTGCTGACGCTTGGCAAGTGCTTGTGGTGTACTGGCATTTGCATTATCTCATTTATAATCTTCACAATGACAGACGAGTGATGAAGTACACAGTGATTTGTAAAAGGTCACTTAACTGTTGAGAAATGGGATTGGGGTCTGTCCCTATCAGCCTCACCCCAGAGTCTGTGCTCTCACTCAGTCACTTCCTGTCCGGTGTACTTAGTGGTTGGAATTAGTTTATCGACTCAGACATGTCAGGGACAACACCTCTGCTAGTCTCCTGAGCTTTTCCTCCTAGGTGGCGTCTGTAGTCTTGGCTATCATAATCTACCTTCAAGGCCGGCAAGGAAAGGGAAGGATGCTTTCATGAGATTTTCACTTGGGTTTTCCTGCCTGGCACTCTGCCACATGACTATCTCTAGCTACAGATACATGCTGGCATAGTGAGTGTTCAGTTTTGTAACCTTTATAGTTGAACAAGTGGAAGAGCAGTAGCTTGGGCTTGGTTGAGGGGTGAGACAGTTGACAGTATCTTCTATGATGCCTGATTTTATGGAGGGCTCTCTTACGTGGCTTTGGGGCAAGTACCAGAAAGAGGAGGCTCTCTTTCCATCAACAGTATTATTCCTTTGGAAGACTGAACAATGCCCCCACAGATAACCAGGTCCTAGTCTCAGCAGCTTGAACGTGAATCCTTATAGCCCTTATATGGTGAAAGGGGTTCTGAAGATGTGATGAAGGATCCTGAGATGTGGAGACTATTATCCACATGGGACCTAAATGTAATCACAAACGTTCACTTAAGGGGGAACACAGGGAGCTTTGACTGGAAATAGAGGTGGTATGATGACTGAAGTAAGATAATTTTTCTAGTCTTTAAGATAGAATAAGCTGCCATAATTCAATGACAGCAGCTCCCAAAGGTAGACAAGGTGGGGAAGCAGAGTCTCCCCTGCCTCTGGAAGGAGTGCAGCTTTGCCTGCATTTTGACTTTGGCCCAGTGAAGATGATACTGGGCTTCCGACCTCCTAACTGTTAGAGAATACATGTGTGTGTGTGAAGGTACCAAGTTTGTGGTAAGTTGTTTTGGCAGCTCCTGTGCGTGTATGTGAGAGAGAGAGAGACAGACAGACAGACAGAGAGAAACAGAGAGAAGAAGAGAGAGAGAAGGGTGAGAGTGTGTGACATTGGACAGGCCATATCTACTGGCAGTTCTCTGCACTGCGAACATGGGTTGGTTTGTTTATTTGTTTACAGCTCTGGTCCTTAAGCAATAAAAGGAGGGAAAGCAGTGGGAAAATTCCATTAGATTCCATTAGGTACCCGAAGCTTCCTGTGACATCTGTAATGGTACAGTCTAAAATCATAGGTCCTGGAACCCTTTCAAAAGCAAGAACTCTCATAGGTAAGTAGAAGGAATTGGTTATATAAGGTTTCTCCTTTCTGCTCCACCTGGGCTCAAGAAGAGATCCATTTGACATCAGGGCAGTACCATGACTGTGTAATCAGTTGTCAGAATGGGACCTTTTTTCTTCTCACTTTTGCTGAGGTCTTAAAACCAGAGAACAAAACTATAGAACCCATATCTCAAAGTGAGTGTCAGGTCTCCTGTGCAGGACTGTCATAGAAGCTGACCCAAATCAGTTCTGTAGTTTTATGTGGAGGATACCTAAGCTGGCGGTGGGGGGGCGGGGGGTGGTGGGCAGGGCTGAGTGGCGAAAAAGGACAGAATGCTTCAGGAGAGAGCTTGTCATAGAGCTGCAACTCGCTTTCCCATGACTCATGCTGTCTTCACCTCAAGCAGGAGAGAGGGGCTTCAAGAAGCCCATTTACAGGATTTTTAACTCTCCTGTGGAATTTGTAGGGGCATAAGGGACACTTCGGGGAAGGCAATGGCACCCCACCCCAGTACTTTTGCCTGGAAAATCCCATGGACGGAGGATCCTGGTAGGCTCCAGTCCATGGGGTTGCTGGGAGTCGGACATGACTGAGCGACTTCACTTTCGCTTTTCACTTTCATGCATTGGAGAAGGAAATGGCAACCCACTCCAGTGTTCTTGCCTGGAGAATCCCAGGGACGGGGGAGCCTGGTGAGCTTCTGTCTATGGGGTCGCACAGAGTCGGACACGACTGAAGCGACTTAGCAGCAGCAGCAGCAAGGGACACTTCTGTGATGACTGATTCATTTCTGAGTAAGTGGCTGGAGCTGTGTGCCTGGCTGTCATGACATACACACAAAACTGCATGGAAGCCATTTCTCCCTTCTTCAAGGTCAGAACCAAAAAAACAGCCCGTGTTTTCCCGTGGGGTGTGTGGCTCTCTGATGACGGTGGTGGACGGGAGCTGAGCTGGGCTCAGTTTAGGAAGCCCACATGGATGTGACAGCATAGTGGAGCCTATTCAGGGAATCTTTTAGGGGTCTGGGAGCTGAGAGGGTTGAAACCGGCCTGATGAGGGAGTGTCATCCATGTCCAGAGAATCTTGGTGAGAGGTCACCAGAAGAAGGTCTCCATATTACCCTCCAGAGGCCTCAACTTATAAAGAGCTGGGTCAATATTTGCCCAATGTCAGATCACACACACACACACACACACACACACACAAAACCAGCCATGCTAAGATTGTCCTTTCGCCTACTGCCTTCCTCCTTTGGGCCCAGTCCTGGAGGATCAAACACCTTGACTATGGCTAAGACGCGGACTAGAAGAACAAAGCTGGGGAAAAGAGAGGCAGCCCAACTGGCCTGCTCTGCCCCACCCTTGGTTTCTAGGCCTTAAAACAGTAATGTGCTAGAGAAGGAAAGGGACTCTAAATTAAAGAAGAGCTTGGGGTTTTGATTTTCATATTCTACTGGGCAATTATATCCCAAATAAAACTGTTCTTGTGCCTAAAACAAACTGAAAAAAAAAAATGAAGGGATCTGCCAGAGATTTCATCCAATAGGCAGGGAAGAATGAGTCTATGAATGAGCTTTGAATAGGTAGTAAATGAAAGATTCAGTTGTTTTCTGCTTGTACCCTATGTCGTGTGGCTTGTTTCATTAAACAGCTACAGCTGTTCCTGTCCAGTTTCTGGTATTCCAATGCACAGTAGCTGGGTTGCTTTAGATAGAGACCTACGTAATCTTTGTCTGTACTGGGTCTTTGTTGCTGCACGTGGGCTTTCCCTAGTTGTGGCGAGTAGGGTCTACTCTTCGTTGTAGTCACCAGCTTTTCATTGTGATGGCTTCTCTTGCAGGCTTAGTTGCTCTGTGGCATGTAGGATCTTCCCAGGCCGGGGACTGAACCCGTGTCCCCTACATTGGCAGGAGGACTCTTATTCTCTGCACCACCAGGGAAGTCCTTAGGTAATCTTTTAAAATATGCTTAGCCAGTCTTAGGAAAGGTGAGACTTCCATGCACTGTAAGGGTGCTCCAGCTTAACAAGGGTGCACCCCTCCCCGTGTTAGAGTAGAGCAGCCTGTAATGCAGGGGTATCCTGACCTCACCCACATCTGGCTGCTTTCTTCCTAGTGGAATGCAGTCTCAAGGCCTTGGAGTGCTTTGCCTCTGATTCCATTAGCGTTTCCAAGGCTAAATTTTCTAAACATTACTTCTGTTCCACTTTCCACTCTAACTCCGTTTTCCTCTCCTTTCTCTCAAATCTCTCTTCCAGTCATTGCCCAAAGTGTTCTTCAAATACAGTAAGGACTGTAGGAAGAATTGGGGGAGAGGCAGGGTCATTTTCAAAACCACAGCCGGGGTGGAAGATAAATTTCTTTTTCCACTGTGGTTACAAGGGCTCTTGCTGAAATATAGAAGGCACAGTACAGGGTGGAATTGAGAAGGTGGTCTTTAAAAAGGAGGATCAGTTTTTGGCTCAGCTGGTCTGTGTGTCTCAGAAAAAGACTGACTCCTCTGTTTTCTAGCTGTCCTTTTTTGAGGAAGAAAGATTAATTTAGTGAGTCACGTCTGAAATCCACTGAAACATACATTTGTAGGCTCAGAACTGTGCGCTGGATTGATCCTGACTTAATGCAGTTCAGCAATGCTTGTTGAAGCAATCATGGTTAAAAGGATACACCAGCAAGGCTGAAAAGCAGAGGGTTGAATGGGTTTCAGCTTTCCTTAGCACTGAGCCAGAAACTCCTCATTTGTTTTCTTTTTCTGAGAATCACCTCATGCTATTCAGACAAGGTGACAACCATGCCTGAAGAAGCTCTGTTAAGCCAATTTACCTCAGGCATGTGGCTGTAGATTTTAGAGGAAAGCAATGAGTGACGAGAGACTGTTTTCCCAGCTCAGCAGAGCTTTCCAGTGACCAAATAACGGAGCTAGTCTGTCAAAAGAGTCCCTAGGTTAACCTAGTAACTCTAGTTGCTCTTCTGCCACTCAAGCTTGTGTGACCCTGGCAAGGCATTTAATCTGACAAGCCTTTAGCTGCTTCACTTAAAAATGGTGGAAGGAGGCCCACACGAGCTATAATCCTGCAGTTTTCTGGCTTCGTTTCTGTTGATGGCCAGTCGGTGTGGATCTGTGGGTGATTTTAACCCTACTGTGAGTCAGGCCTTGTGATGTCACAAACAAGCCTTGATGGCTGAGGTGGTCTGACCAGCGGGATCTGGCTTTGGCGTCTGAAAACACAGCAGGGTTTCAGCGCCTTTGCTTTCCTGCCTATAATTGGCAATAAATGACCAAAACTGCATGCAAATTCAAAGACAGAGAGCTAAAATACTTTCTTTTAGAGCAAAAAAAAAAAATCCTGAACTTGTTTCTATGTATTGAATATTTCAATACAATATTATAGTAGTTCTATTAATTCTTAAAAGAATTATATAATCAGATGCAACCAATTACTTCTAGATAAAATATCAAGGCTGTGTGTATAATTGGCTCTGTTTAATGTACCTTTTGTTATTTTCAAACATGATTTTGGGTGGAGGTGGATGAGGAAGACTATTTTTTGCCTCTTTTCTTGTGCTGGGTTTTCTGGCATGTGGCAAGAGAGATAAAACCTGACTCCTGTTCTAAAAGAGAGACAAGAGTTGGAGATAATACATGAATGAGAAAGTGGTGATACAGAAAGGAGATTCTGTCCTCATAAACATGCAGCTCTCAGGTGTGGAAGACCCAGGTGAGGACTGGGTGGTATGTGCCTGGGTGGCAATGGTTAAAGCCTGTCTTACTGCATATGGTAGGGAATTTGTCTTCAGAGCTTTGGTTTCCCCCACCACTCTGCCCACTAAGAGTATCCATTCAAGCTGGTTCAGTTCAGTCTGAGTCTCTGCATTTTGATTCTCCATGCCCCTCTCTGGGTGAGATGAGGTGTGTTATGTGTTCTGTATCACTCTGTACTTCCCAAGGGGAGTTGTTGTATTCTGATTCTTGATTCAATTCTCTCTTTTCCTAAGTTTCTATGAGCTCTATCCTGCTTGCTGCTGTTTTCCCAATGACTGGCATTCATTGACTGAAAAAAAAAAAAAAAATCATCAGCAATTAAAATAATAATCTGCTACTCTTGAAAGACTAAAGTTTCCAGGATAGGTTTAATGATGTTCATCTGCTTGGCCTCTCTGTGGTTATATTCCACTTCTCTCATGGAATCTATTGGACGTAAGATTGAACATATTAGATGTTATTTAGTAATTCAACAGCAAATAATTTTGCATCATCAAGTTTATGTATCAGGATGGTTCTTGGATCAGGGTTTAAAGGGATAAACAAGATAGGCAAGGCTCTTGCTGTCCAGGAGAGCAGGAGGAGGGAGACAGAAACTAAATGGCAAACAAGTAAACAGGACATTTTAGACAGTGCTTTGTGCATGATGCTCTAGAGATTGACAGGGTTGGTGGTAAGGGTAGGCCTGAGTGGGGAATGTTTGAACCAGTCTTGAAAGATGGGAAGGCTCCCAGCCATGTGGTGGTAGTGAGAAGGGGGGACAGTTGAGGCAAAGACAAAGGTCCAGAGATAGGGACAGGCTTGGAGTATTTAAGGACCAGAGAGAAGCCCTGAGTGGTTGGGGGCAAGTGAGTAAGGATGAGTTTACTAACATGAAGCTAGAGTGGGAGTCAAAGGTGAGGTCATTAAGGGCACTGTAGGCCACGTGGATCAGCCAGAGTTCTGGCAGGAAATGAAAAGCATAATTGAGTTGAGTTATGTGGAGAGAGTTTTTATGTGGGCCAGGCACTGGAAAAGCAACAAGGTTAGTGCAGTATGCTGGGGCTGGTAAAGGAGGTTAGCAAGGAGAGAGGGAAGCTCCTGACTCTGGAGGGATGCAACCAGATCACAGTGACCCAGCCAACAAAAAGCTGGGGGAAAGTCATGTCTTCACTGCCCTCCATGTTTCAGAGTTCCCATAGGTGCCTCCCACTGGCCAACTGAACCAGAAGGGGGGGCACTGATACAGGTCTAAGAGTGATTGTGCAAAGGCATGGAGAAGAGTCTAGCTCACCCTGCTGACAAATTTGTCTTGTAATCCTGTGGATAATGGAAAGCATTAGGGGATTTTGACAAGGAGAGTGACTGTTTTGAAGAGATTACTCAGGCTGCTGTGTGGAGACTTGACTGTAGAAGGCAGATATGGGGGCAGATGACTGTTAGGAGACCCGTGCTATGACTCATGGCTGCCAGCCAGCCTCTGCCCAGTAAGATTCAGTCACTATAAACCGGCTCCTGGCCCTCCCTGATGTGGTAAAGCGGGCTGATCATTTGTCCTGGAGCACACTTAAATGTCCCATGCTGGTGTGTTTCTTGAGGTTCCTGGTGTGTCATGGTGGTCTGGGGTGGCAGTCTGCAGCTCTGTGGGATGCTGACCATGGCACTATTTCTAGTCTTTAGTTGGTGTGAAACTTGACACTGAGTGTCTCGCTAAGGCTGGCCCTCCTCATGTAAAACTGTCCCCACCCGCCGTCCCTGTGCTGTGTGTGGCTCAGTGAGGGGGCATCTGCGGGAGAAGCTTATTCTTGTTTCTGTTTTAAGGCATCATGATAATCCTGGCCATTCCTAGGGGCTGGTCTCTTTAAATTGGGCTTTGGGGAAGGAAAATTGGATTTGAAGAAATTTTCTGAGAAACTTTCATAATAGGGTAGTTTTCTGGGAAGAAGACATATGTTCAAGTGTGTGTGCATGTGTGGGTTTGCGGGCATTAGGGAGGACAAAGGAAGGAGAGTGACAGGGAGATGCAGTGAGAGGACGCCACATTTTGATATGCTCAGCTGATCTTCCAGGATGTTTTGTAGATAATATTCTAAGGTGTGCCTTGCCTGAGTTGAGGATAAAAGTGAAATTCCTGAAAAATTAAAAAAACAAAAACAAGCCTATGAAACTCTCCTTCCCTTTTGTGTTTCAGGTGTTGGACTTATCAGTCTGAGACACTGGGATGCTGTGTATGATTTCTGAGGTTATCTGTAGTTCTGATTTTAATGAGGATTTCCCTAAAAATCTAAAGAAAGAATATTGTTGAGTTGAAAACCAGTTTAACTTTTGACTCCATCTTAAGTCTGGGCTATATGGTTGACTAGATGCTTGAAGTCTGAAGAGTGTATTTCTATTGCCAAATAGAATTTTGATAGCATGGTAAGGAATGGAAAAGAATGATTTTGGTATCCCAATAATTTTAAGAGGATGTTTTAAAAAAAACAGGTTACAGTTTTTCAGATTGAAATTGCTAGTGAACAAATCAAATGCTAATGATGGATATTTTAATACTCTGCTAAAGGAATATTGATCTAAATTGTTCAAGAATCTTTGAATCATTAGTTAGTATTCAAGAGATGGCTGTCATGTAATGAGATGGCTTTTAACAAACTCATTAAAACTCATTCAATTGACTAAAAATAAATTGAATGTGTACTATTCATAAGGCAAGTGAGGGAAACTAAAATGCATAAGATGTAGTCTCTGCCCCCAAGGAGGTTGTATACTGTAATAATCTTTCACTTCAGTGTAATCACCTTGGGACTGTATTGTCTTTTTTCAATGAGATCAATCTTGCTAAACATTTAAGAACTACTTTGAAATTGTCTTTGGAGGCATCTTAACACATTCGCACATGTACACACGCACAGGCGCGCGCACACACACACACACACACACACACACACACAGGTGCAATCATTGTCAGTTTCATTTCTGTAGAACAGTGGTCAGCAAAGTACGGCCTGCCGGTTAAATCCCGCCTGCTGCCTGTTTGGCATGGCCCCAGAGCTAAGCATGGTTTTTACATTTTTAAATGGTTGAAACAATCAAAACAAGAATAATATATTGTGACACCTGAAACTTGTATGAAATTCAAATTTCAGCGTTCATAAATAACATTTTTATTGGAACACAGCAAAGTTTATTCATTTATGTGCTGTCAATGGCTACTCTCATGCTACAATGGCAGAGTTGAGTAGTTTTGACAGATTCCATATGGCCTTCAAAGCCTAAAATATTTACTGGTCCTTTAAAGAATCATGTCTTTAGAATCAGATATCTATATATTTATATATTGATATTATTTATAAAGAGCCTTCAGTTAGATCCCCTACATTCTTCCACAAATTTGACTCTGAATAACTTCTTCCAAGTTTTCAAAACTCACATTTTTCATTCATCAGAGGTAAAATATTTTACTTCACTTTATGGGCATTCAAGGGAGACTTTTTCAGGCTTTGAAGTAATCCCCAAAGAGTTTCGCAGTTCTTTGGGCAGTGGTCATGGTGTTCCTATAATGAATTGGGAGGTCCCTGAGTTTGTTAGGATGTAAAGAGTAGGGAGAAGGAAAAACCACCTTAGTTACCCTCAGGAGGTCTCAACGAGGAATGGAGCTGTGTTCAGGCACAACAGAAGCAGAGGAGTACACTCTTTGCTCAGGTGTCTTGCCTTTTAGTCCCTGCTCTCTGCTGTGTTCACTGTGACTCTGCTTCTGAGGCTGTTGACTGCTCTCTCTCACTTCTAATATTCCCTACTCTGGGGCTTCTCTTTACTGGTGGTTTCCATGGTCTCATTGCTGCTTCTGCTTCTCTGTGGTTCTTGGTTTCCAACATTCAGACATCTTGGAAGGAGGATTTTATTGGGTCTGTCTGTCACTACACAGAAAAATATGCCTTTGATGTGCAGAGGGCTTCACCTAGGTTTAGATGACTATGAGGGCAAGGAGAAAAAAACAAGCATGTTACCCTAATTTGGGAAGTGTTTGCCATTGGTCATTTGTTGATTCCTTGGTCCATAAACATACACTGGTATATAGATGTCCATAGAACTATACAAAAAGATCTTAATGACCCAGATAAACACAATGGTGTGACCACTCACCTAGAGCCAGACATCCTGGAATATGAAGTCTAGTGGGCCTTAGGAAGCATCACTATGAACAAAGGTAGTGGAGGTGATAGAGTTCCAGTTGAGCTATTTCAAATCCTAAAAGATGACACTGTGAAAGTGCTGCACTCAATAGGCCAGCAAATTTGGAAAACTCAGCAGTAGCCACAGGACTGGAAAAGGTCAGTTTTCATTCCAATCCCAAAGAAAGACAATGCCCCCAAAATGCTCAAACTACTGTACAATTGTATTCATTTCACAAGCTAGCAAAGTAATGCTCAAAATTGTCCAAGCTAGTCTTCAGTAGTATATGAACCATGAACTTCTAGATGTTCAAGCTGGATTTAGAAAAGGCAGTGGAACCAGAGATCAAATTGCCAACAACCGTTGGATCATCGAAAAAGCAAGAGAGTTCCAGAAAAACATCTACTTCTGCTTTATTGACTATGGCAAAGCCTTTGACTGTGTGGATCACAACAAACTGTGGGAAATTCTTAAACTGATAGGAATACCAGACCACCTGACCTGCTTCCTGAGAAATCTGTATGAAGGTCAGGAAGCAACAGTTAGAACCATACATGGGACAATGCACTGATTCCAAGTTGGGAAAGGAGTACATCAAGGCTGTATACGTCACCCTGCTTATTTAACTTGTATGCAGAGTACATCATGCGAAATGCCGGGCTGGCTGAAGCACAAGCTGGAATCTAGATTGCTGGGAAAAATATCAATAACCTCAGATATGCAGATGATACTACCCTTATGGCAGAAAGTGAAGATAAACTAAAGAACCTCTTGATAAAAGTGAAAGAAAAGAGTGTAAAAGCTGGCTTAAAAACTCAACATTCAGAAAACTAAGATCATGGCATCCAGTCCCATCACTTCATGTCAAATAGATGGGGAAACAATGAAACAGTGAGAGACTATTTTCCTGGGCTCCACAAACACTGCAGATGGTTACTGTAGCCATGAAATTAAAAGACACTTGCTCCTTGGAAGAAATGCTATGACCAACCTAGACGGCCTATTAAAAAGCAGAGACATTACTTTGCCAACAAAGGTCCATCTAGTTAAAGCTATGGTTTTTCCAGTAGTCATGTATGGATGTGAGAGTTGGACTATAACGAAAGCCAAGTGCCAAAGAATTTACGCTTTTGAACTGTGGTGTTGAAGACTCCTGAGAGTCCCTTGGACTGTAGGGAAATCAAACCAGTTAAATCAAAGGGAAATCAGTCCTGAATATTCATTGGAAGGACTGATGCTGAAGCTGAAGCTCATGATGTGAAGAGCTGACTCATTGGAAAAGACCCTGCTGATGGGAAAGATTGAAGGAAGGAGGAGAAGGGGCGACAAAGGGTGAGATGGTTGGATGTCATCACGGACTCAATGGACATGAGTTTGAGCAAGCTCTGGGAGTTGGTTATGGATGGAGAAGCCTGGCATCCTGCAGTCCTTGGGCTCCCAAAAAGTCATGTTCAGTCATTGAACATGACTGAATGACTGAACTGAACTAAACTGATAGATGTCCAGGCATCAGAGATTCTGCTCAAACTACAGGTGTCCTCTCCATGATTGAGGTAAACAGCCAAATGGTATCAACTTGGCCAATCAATATGGTGAGGAAATGCTAGCAGTGGCCACTCACTGGGGCGGAGTGCAAAGTGTTCTGTAAGGAAGAGAAATGCAGGTGTTATCAGACATTATCCAGATAGACTAAAAGGAGAGCCAGCCAGTCAGAGGCAAGTTTCAAGTACTCAGTGACCTTTAAACTGGGAGCCCAGTGTAGGCTAGTATAAGCCTATTTACTTGTCTACAATTTTATGTCTCTATGACAAAATTTGATTTTTAGTAAGTGCATTGGTATAGGCTGAGGTCTTAATTTGCTATAAATGTATGGACTTTTAAAATAAGCCATTTGCATTTCAAAGCTCCAAACCTGTCTACTGGTTCCTTGACCCACCCCTCTCTCCATCTCTTGTTGTCACTCACACCTTTTTTCCGACTTTTTCCCCCTAGCACCAGGAAGCGTGTGGGATCTTAGTTCTCTGACCAGAGACTGAATCTGTGTCAGAAGTGTGGAGTCTTAACCACCAGGCCATCAGGGAAGTCCCTCTTCTACTATTTGATTTAAATATTTTAAATGGAGTCAGAGTAAACCAGAGACTAATAGAACATGTGTTCCAGAGACAGTTTGTTTTGTCCCAGACAAGGTCCAGGACAAACTGAAGTAAAAAAGTGTTCCCACCCTGGGAGATCCAGTGCAGTGACGCTGCACACGTGGGCATCCTTCATCACTTCTCTGTGATAGTCACATTGTCTGACTCTCTTGGACATCTAGGGCACTCCACTGTGACATAAACAGGATTCCTTCTAGAGAATTTAGATCTTTTCATTGCCAGTCCGACTTAGTCTCCTAAAACTTGGGTCTTCGGCTCTGAGAAGCAAAGGAATGGAAGGCTTGTGACTGTGAACACTTTGACCTTGGCACTGTCTCATGACAAAATGGTTTTGACTGGACAACTTGGACAATATTAAAGGTGAGTTTCCACCAGTATTACTTGCATAATAAGAATTAAAATACTTCTTAGGGTTGTAGAGGCAGGTATGTGCTTTTTGAGAAAGGTAAGGAAATAAATTCCCTTGTGAAATATTTATTGATTACTTTTTATATACTTGTTGTATCCCTTTTTACGGTTCTCCCTTCAACCATATGAGTGGACTTTGAGTGGCTGCCACCTTCTACCCCACCAAGAAATTTCTTCCAGTTCCTCCTGTTCATGAGAGAATACAAAAGAACAATATAAAGTTATCCCCTTCAGATCAGATCACATCAGTCGCTCAGTCGTGTCCGACTCTTTGCAACCCCATGAACCGCAGCACGCCAGGCCTCCCTGTCCATCACCAGCTCCCGGAGGTCACTCAGACTCGCATCCATCGAGTCAGTGATGCCATCCAGCCATCTCATCCTCTGTCGTCCCCTTCTCCTCCGGCCCTCAATCCCTCCCAGCATCAGAGTCTTCTCCAATGAGTCAACTCTTCGCATGAGGTGGCCAAAATACTGGAGCTTCAGCTTTAGCATCATTCCTTCCAAAGAAATTCCAGGATTGATCTCCTTCAGAATGGACTGGTTGGATCTCCTTGCAGTCCAAGGGGCTCTCAAGAGTCTTCTCCAACACCACAGTTCAAAAGCATCAATTCTTCGGTGCTCAGCCTTCTTCACAGTCCAGCTCTCACATCCATACATGACCACAGGAAAGACCATAGCCTTGACTAGGCGAACCTTTGTTGGCAAAGTGATGTCTCTGCTTTTGAATATGCTATCTAGGTTGGTCATAACTTTCCTTCCAAGGAGTAAGCGTCTTTTAATTTCATGGCTGCAGTCACCATCTGCAGTGATTTTGGAGCCCAGAAAAATAAAGTCTGACACTGTTTCCACTGTTTCCCCATCTATTTCCCATGGCCATACCTATTTGTGTCTGTAGGAACATGGTGGAAAGCAAATGCTGATGCCTGGCTTGAAGCACAGCTTAATATCAGGATGAGGAAATTAACCCATCCAGATTAGAGATAGAAGCAGGAAGCACACTTCCGAGTTCCAGACAGTTTTGAGCATCAGGATAATTTTAGAAAGAATAAGATATTTTGAAATTATGCAGTGATCTCTATTAAAGTGATAACAGCTGGTACAAACTTGACAAACCAAGGAATTTTATAGAAGGATAAAACTGCATACTTCCTGTGAAACCCAGCCAGATGAATAACATTAGTGATTATAGCAAAAGTACTTACTACTTTCAGATCAATACACAACCTGGTTGACCTATTTTTATAGATATATAAAAATAAGCTTATTTTTATCCCTGGTAGATCAGCTGGTAAAGAATCTGCCTGCAATGCAAGAGACTCCGGTTCGATTCCTAGGTTGGGAAGATTTGCTGGAAAAGGGATAGGCTACCCACTCCAGTGTTCTGGTCTGGAGAATTCCATGGACTGTATACTCCAGGGGGTTGCAAAGAGTCAGAATTGACTGAGCAACTTTCACTTTCACTTTCAAAAATAAGTTTAGCAAAACTCAGTAAGATATTGAATTGAAAGACAGAATGGAGGTGGATAGTAGGAGTCTGTGCAGTTTCACTAACCCAGCCGACTGGCAATAATTGGTAAAGTGCCTTCTCCCCTGAGAGCAGGGGAACAAACGTGGCTGCCCATTGGTGAGCCTGCCCACTGCTCATAGGGCACCTTATTGGCTATATTTGACACTTGTGGAGTGTATTTCTCCCATGAGAAATAATAATAATCATAGCCATGAATCTGAACCTTGCGACTGGTCTGTACTCCCCGGCCTGGACAGTAAATGCTCCAGGATTGCTTCATTATTTGTTTTCTGCCAAAGCTGTAGCCTTGAGGCCTTGCTGTATCTGTCTTACAGCCCAAGGCTGTTATCTGGGCAGCACATTTCCATTTCTTTGAACATTATCTCTTTTGAATACTCTGCACTGAAAATGAGCCATTTTGAGGAGATTACACCACAGTCAACATCTTTCTGTGGGAGCCATAAGCAGTTTTGCCAGAATATGTCTAGTTTCAGCGCCTTGTTATGGCCTTTTGTGTATCCGGGACACACAGCAGGACAGTCTTTCACTGGAACTTGAATACAATTCTTTAGTCAGTGATCACTTTAGTTTTTCTCCCCCTCTCCCAGCCCGAAAGCATCGTTTAATTAGGTCTAGTGGTATGAAATCCCCTTTCTCAAACGTGAGTCAAAGCCCGTTACTGCAACTGAGCACAGAACTCCCAGAATTCCCTCCATGACCCCCTCCCCAAGAGACTGAACTCCAAGGACAACGGGGCCAGGCTCTCCTGATGAAATGGGGCGCCGACAGCCATTTTTCTCTGTGGCTCAGTAAGGAGGCCCAGTATTTACAGCACCCTCACTGCTTGCCGACTCTCAGCGTTTTTCTTTTCAATTTGGATCTTGGCCTGTGCTGTGCCTCCCTCTTGAAGCATGTGCCATTATGATTTTAAAATAATGGGAAGAGCACTATGGCACTGCTCATTGGTGATATGACTCTCAAACTGTCTACAGATTGCCGAGTAAGTGAAATGTTTTGACAGAGAGAAATATGTGTTGTCAACATTGCTTTACCCACAGTTGAGAGGGGAAATTGAAACTGTGCTTCCGCAGGGTTCAGATGCTGATGACTAGCATGATCTCCTCAGAACAAATGACTACAGCTCATTTTGTTTTCCTTTATGCCTCATTCTTCTCTAATGAAATGCCCAATTAAAAGCATACCTCATGCACTTAAAAAAAAAAAAAAAAAAAGGCTTAAGAAGAATTCTGGGAAGGAACAATGACAGGAGCCATTCCTCTTTGAGGAGAAAATAGTAGTACACTTGTGTGAAGAAACGGGCTGTGTGGTGACCCCTGTGTCCTGTGTGGAGAGTTTAAAGGAGACTCAAAAGTAGCCTTTTAAAGAATGAAGGTTGTGTATATATTCTGTGTGAGTGTGTGTTTGTGTGTGTAAGAGAGAGAGAATGAGAAGGAAGGAGAGAGAGAGAAGGAGGGAAGGAGGGAGAAAGGAAAGACATGAATTATTTGTGATACATGAAACAACAGACACTGTAGAGTCTGTATCCCCAGGAGAGTGGTATGTTTAGGACAACTTGTGAATTTATCTGTGGGATTAAGTGGAGTGCTGAACTCTGCAGCTGTGTGTTGTTGCCTAGCAAAATGAGGTTTGCTCTGTTCCCCTGGCAGATGTGTTCCTGTTAAGAGAGTGTTCAGAGTGGGAATGCGGGTAGCTCCCAGAGCCCTGCTGACCATTATCTTCACGTTTAGTTCGGCGTTGCGGAAGCTGCTCTCTAGTTTTTGCTTAGAGAACACCCTTGATAAGAGGAAATGTTGACAACTTTGCCTTTCTTGAGAATCACTAAGGAAACATTTCTTCTTGTCAGTCTCCCATCATGTGCTGTGTAGCATAAAGGAAAGGGGACATTGCTTTGGGGGAATAGCCTTGACTTTCAACATGCACTTAGCAATCAATATTTTCTTGAGCACCTACCGTGTGCAGGAATATTTTAATTGCTAGTCATTATAAGTCATATAAAAATAAAGGAAGTTAAGTTCCTATCTTTGGTAGCTAGGCACAGTCTTTATTTTGCATGGCTACAGAGCTTTATTGGGGTCAAATACATACACCCTCCTCCTCGTTCATGACCTCTCACTCCCACAGCTCGCTGCCACCCAGGGACTCCCACACATGTGTGGGGAACACAAGTCCCTCTGACATGGATCAGCAACCACCATACCAGCCTTATGCTCCGTTTACTGGGTCATAAGCCCTACAGTAGGCACATTCTTATTTAAACAGTTAATTGCTTAATTGAGGAGGCCATGAAAGATATACTAGATAAATCCTCTAGATTAAGTTCCACAAGGGCAGCGTTAGCCCTTGTTCATTCAGTGTCCATGGGTTCTAACCATGGACATAATTGGGTCCTAATATATGATGGGTGACTCAAATGAGGTGAGCAACAAAATAGTATCTTGTGTTTCTTTATTAGTCATATGTATGAGAATCATGTATATGAGGGGACGCTCTGGCCCTGCTTTGAAGGGTCTTCCTGTTACTGATGCTGTTTGGAGAGAGAGATATTCTCCAGCTGCTGGTGCTTACAAAGATCCAAGGTTTATACACACATGATATGGTGCGCACACACCAACCAGTATTAAAGAAAATGGGGAAGGGATGCCTCCCTCTGTGTCCATACAGACAGCCTGGATTATTGGCAACGAGTATCACTGTTTCTTTGATATTCTTTTCACACCCCTTTATCTGCATGCAACAAAGATCAAGAAGGGTGGGAAAAAGAGAAGAACAAATTTGATTTGTCTCAGTTACCACACTCCTAAGTAAGTGTAAGTCCTCATGGCAGTTAGGCTTCTATAGAAGATAAGGGAAATAGGGGCTGGAGGACAATTTGACCATTGACTATCTCTTCAGTATTCAAAATACTGCATGAATGTAACACTTGTAAAGATAGTCATTGGGATCACCCTATTGAAGTAAAAAGTCATGGGCAGTTCCTGGATAGTAGGTCAAAATGAGCCTGTCCTTGAAAAAAATTACCCTTCTGAACTTTAAGTTAGTTAATGTTGATGTTCAATGTTTTGTGGAAAAGTTACAATGATAGGAGGGTGGAGTGAGAGAAACTTGAGTGTCAGGAGTCTTTTCACCATTTTGAATGCCGCCATAATGTTTCCTGGATCAGGGTCTAAGAGTGAAGGGAAGATGTAGCCTCTGGTATGTACAAAGTCTATCCCATCTTTCAAGGAACCTTCCACATGAAGAGTGGCCTTGGGTGGACCATCCTGTGAACTGAAAAACAGGTCTCCAGGGCTACATGAATGCCGCCTGGAACTTGAACATGTGGCCAAGTTCTAGGATGATGAGGTAGGGAGAAGGCAAACAACCCAGGGGTTTATTCCTGGTTTTTTGTAGAATCATATAGGGTAATTTTTTTTAGCTACTGGGATGAGGTGATAGAGTACAGAGAAGCTGGAGAATAACCACATTTCCCTAGTAAGGCTCTACCTATTGCCAGTAAGAATTTAGTTGGTGTGTAATTGCTTTTAAACTTGTAAACTTGACATGAGACCCAAATGAAAGAGGTTTTCAAATGTTTGGCTTTGTTTTTCCTGCCTTTGAGAACTCCTGGACTTTTTTACAACCCTTTTTGGAAAAAGACAACTGAGCAGGCAACCCTAAACTGGTACTGATAAAGCAAGTATACCTGGAAGAATATCTGAGTTTTAAAAAATGATTGTTGCCTCAGGAAATGTTGTTCATGTGTTTCTTGGATTTCTGATAATATGCTTTTCTAGATAAGTGAATTTAGGAACTATTATTATCACCATTTTTCTTATAGGAAATCTTTGGGTAAATTGTAACAAGTTCTCTTTTGCTCTTTCCATTTGCCATTGGCTTGCTAAAATCACTGCAGATGGTGACTGCAACCATGAAATTAAAAGACACTTACTCCTTGGAAGGAAAGTTATACCAACCTAAATAGCATATTCAAAAGCAGAGACATTACTTTGCCAACAAAGGTTTGCCTAGTCAAGGCTATGGTCTTTCCTGTGGTCACGTATGGATGTGAGAGCTGGACTGTGAAGAAGGCTGAGCGCCGAAGAATTGATGCTTTTGAACTGTGGTGTTGGAGAAGACTCTTGAGAGTCCCTTGGACTGCAAGGAGATCCAACCAGTCCATTCTAAAGGAAATCAGCCCTGGGGTTTCTTTGGAAGGAATGATGCTAAAGCTGAAACTCCAGTATTTTGGCCACCTCATGTGAAGAGTTGACTCATTGGAGAAGACTCTGATGCTGGGAGGGATTGGGGGCAGGAGGAGAAGGGGATGACAGAGGATGAGATGGCTGGATGGCATCACTGACTCGATGGATGTGAGTCTGAGTGACCTCTGGGAGTTGGTGATGGACAGGGAGGCCTGGCGTGCTGCGATTCATGGGGTTGCAAAGAGTCGGACACGACTGAGCAATTGATCTGATCTGCTATTCAGGGAATAAAAAGAACACAATTCCAAGCATAACCTTGGGCATGTGACTTAACAGTTTTAAGTCTGTCATCTATGAAATGTCAGGGTGGGACCCAGTGGCTCCTGAGGTCCCTGATCTGGGTGCAGGAAGAGGAACGTGAAGCTATGTGTATACTTCCTGTCATGGTTTTCATTTCCTTAGTGGTGAAGAAATACTTCTTCATAGATGCAGGCCTTCAAATAGTGTTTTCTTCCTTTTACTCTAAAGCAAGATTTTCAATTTTGGAAAAACCATTCTGGATAAAATGGAACAATTAAAAATGCTATTGAAACATTATTTTTAGGTCTGCATATTATTTCACAAAGCATTATTTTGTCACTTCTTTGTAAAAAGACTTAGGTGCCTTGTTTCTCTGGCTTTCATCAAATATCGTTTTTCCTTCCTGTTCAAAATAAGCTGCTTCCTTTTTCCTGGCCAGATAAAAGCCTGTGTATTCTGCTTTTCCTGATATCAGCCCAGCGATGGCAGTACCAGGGTTCACATCACTTCAGACTGTCAATTTTAAAGGCTAGTTTGGAAACAGAGGGATGAAAAACAAGCTTCAGTTCTTTTGTTCAGATCTCTCCAGGACGTACTGTGTATTATCTCAGAAAACCCATTCAGAAGAGACTGTTTCCTTCCCTGACTTGGCACCAAATCAAGAAGTGGCACGTAATGTATTGTGTTTATTATGCATCATTTTGCCGCTGACACTGGAGCCATCAAATATTGGTAAATTTACAGCCAGGGAGGTCCAGCATCATGCCTGAAGTGAAGGACAAAGTATTGTGTTATTCATCTCCAGCCCTGGCCCTTTGTGATCAGACAGTGAGCAATATACTTATCAAAGTCAAAGTAACCTTCACTTTAGGAAACATACTTGTCCTTAATTGCCAGAATAAGAATGCATAAACAGCTTCTCTCTTGATAATGGAATGGAGCCTGAGTTGATGTAAGTGTTGAGTATTTTGTAATTTGTCCATAGTAGTGTGCTCGATTAAATTTTAATTCACAAATTATGTGTGTATTATACTGGAGAGGTAGAAAAATTGGGGGAGTTTAAAATGTGTGTTCTAAATAGGCATATTATATTTATGATATATCTGTGCATACTTATGATTTTTTTCTTTTGAGTCAAAGCTAAGGTGATACTTCTATTTCTATGCCCTAGTCCATAGCAATTAAAAGCCTGGAGACAGAGGATTAGAGTTGCAATCTCTAACTCCCTCTGTGATGCTATCCTATACCTTCTTTTACTCTTTGTAATATAACAGTGACAAGAATAGTACCCACCTCTGAAGTGTTTCAAGAATTAAATGAGATGACATATATGAAAAATTGCTTAGTGGAGTACCTGGTACATTACAAGAACTTGAGGAAAATTTGCCTTTATCATTACTGTTCCCTCTAAGTACACTTTCCTGATAGCTCAGTTGGTAAAGAATCTGCGTGCAATGCTGGAGATTCTGGTTTGACTCCTGGGTTGGGAAGATCTGCTGGAGAAGGGATAGGCTATCCACTCCATTATTCTTAAGACTTCAGCTGGTAAAGAATCCACCTGCAATGTGGGAAACCTGGGTTCAATCCCTGGGTTGGGAAGATCCCTTGGAGAAGGGAAAGGCTACCCACTCCAGTGTTCTGGCCTAGAGAATTCCATGGACTGTATAGTCTGTAGGGTCACAAAGAGTCGGACATGACTGAGCGAATTTCACTTCATTTCACTCCTTCCATTGTATATGTGTGTGTGTATATACATATATGTATGTTTGTTAAGGTATGAGATCGTCCTTGGGAGGCATATAGTTTTGAGAACCTGACTGAAATGACTCAGGAAGAATAGCAAAGTAGTAAAAATAATTCTTAGTTGATAAGGCATTTGCTTACTATACTTACCTTAAGTTGTACCTGCCCTGTTTAAAAACGTGTCACTGTTAGTTTAATCTATAGCTAGTGACGAGCATTTAAAGGTAAGGGTGTTGATTTGGAAACTGGCGGATTTGGGAAGGTAGTAACACTTGTGTCTATGAGCTGCTGTTTGGCCAAATGTAAACAACAAAACACAAAATATGAGCTCCAACACTCTTCTGGGAAACAGGGAGAGCCTCTAGTATTTGGTCATTCTACCTGGCTGAGCCCTGGAGGTTACATGAATTGACAATCATCCTCTTAGCAGTAAAGTCAGAGTGAGAGCATTTGCTTCCTTGGGTTGTCAAAATTCCTTTGTGATGTTGGTGGGTGTGTTGTTAGGTGGTGAATTAGAGAAATGGACCAGAAAAGAGAAATCAGATCAGATCAGATCAGTCGCTCAGTCGTGTCCGACTCTTTGCGACCCCATGAACTGCAGCACGCCAGGCCTCCCTATCCATCACCAGCTCTCGGAGGTCACTCAGACTCACATCCATCGAGTCAGTGATGCCATCCAGCCATCTCATCCTCTGTCGTCCCCTTCTCCTCCTGCCCCCAATCCCTCCCAGCATCAGAGTCTTCTCCAATGAGTCAACTCTTCGCATGAGGTGGCCAAAATACTGGAGCTTCAGCTTTAGCATCATTCCTTCCAAAGAAATCCCAGGGCTGATCTCCTTCAGAATGGACCGGTGGGATCTCCTTGCAGTCCAAGGGACTCTCAAGAGTCTTCTCCAACACCACAGTTCAAAAGCATCAATTCTTCGGTGCTCAGCCTTCTTCACAGTCCAGCTCTCACATCCATACATGACCACAGGAAAGACCATAGCCTTGACTAGGCGAACCTTTGTTGACAAAGTGATGTCTCTGCTTTTGAATATGCTATCTAGGTTGGTCATAACTTTCCTTCCAAGGAGTAAGCGTCTTTTAATTTCATGGCTGCAGTCACCATCTGCAGTGATTTTGGAGCCCAGAAAAATAAAGTCTGACACTGTTTCCACTGTTTCTCCATCTATTTCCCATGTAGTGATGGGACCAGATGCCATGATCTTCGTTTTCTGAATGTTGAGCTTTAAGCCAACCTTTTCACTCTCCACTTTCACTTTCATCAAGAGGCTTTTGAGTTCCTCTTCACTTTCTGCCATAAGGGTGGTATCATCTGCATATCTGAGGTTATTGATATTTCTCCCGGCAGTCTTGATTCCAGCTTGTGCTTCCTCCAGTCCAGCATTTCTCATGATGTACTCTGCATATAAGTTAAATAAACATGGTGACAATATACAGCCTTGACGTACTCCTTTTCCTATTTGGAACCAGTCTGTTGTTCCATGACCAGTTCTAACTGTTGCTTCCTGACCTGCATACAGATTTCTCAAGAGGCAGGTCAGCTGGTCTGGTATTCCCATCTCTCTCAGAATTTTCCACAGTTTATTGTGATCTACACAGTCAAAGGCTTTGGCATAGTCAATAAAGCAGAAATAGATGTTTTTCTGGAACTCTCTTGCTTTTTCCATGATCCAGCGGATGTTGGCAATTTGATCTCTGGTTCCTCTGCCTTTTCTAAATCCAGCTTGAACATCAGGAAGTTCACGGTTCACATATTGCTGAAGCCTGGCTTGGAGAATTTTGAGCATTACTTTACTAGCGTGTGAGATGAGTGCCATTGTGCGGTAGTTTGAGCACTCCTTGGCATTGCCTTTCTTTGGGATTGGGATGAAAACTGACCTTTTCCAATCTTGTGGCCACTGCTGAGTTTTCCAAATTTGCTGGCATATTGAGTGCAGCACTTTCATAGCATCATCTTTCAGGATTTGGAATAGCTCCACTGGAATTCCATCACCTCCACTAGCTTTGTTCATAGTGATGCTTTCTAAGGCCCACTTGACTTCACATTGCAGGATGTCTGGCTCTAGATCAGTGATCACACCGTCGTGATGATCTGGGTTGTGAAGATCTTTTTGTACAGTTCTTCTGTGTATTCTTGCCACCTCTTCTTAATATCTTCTGCTTCCGTTAAGTCCATACCATTTCTGTCCTTTATTGAGCCCATTTTTGCATGAAATGTTCCTTTGGTACTGGGAAGTAAAATGATTGGCCATTTTATTTACAGAACAGTTGGCCTGAGAGGTTTTTGTTGTTGTTGTTATTTTTACTATTTTTCACTTATGTCTGTAGGATTAAGTTTAGGCAAATTAAGTGTTCATGAGCTCTGATTTCAGACCAATAATATATTAAAAAAACCACAAGACAAGCAGTATAGATAATTCTGTTTGAAATGAAAATTACAGTTTGAATGTGTTTATCTCCTCCTTTGCCCTCTTTCTTTAGCCTAAGTAAAATGGATAGGGAGAACTGTTAGAATCTGCTCATGATTCATCACATACACACACATGCACACACACACACACTCTAAAAACACAAACCAAACGTCGTACCCAAATCCACTGAAAAGTTTCCATTCAAGCTACATGTTTATTACATAAAAATTACTTGAGTTTCATAAGAACCACTATTCGAGAAGCGGAACTATAATGTGTATTAATAGGTGAAGAAAGCTTTCTTGGGAAGGACCATAAACCTTGGAAGTCATAAACTCTGGAAATAGATTTCAGAATAAAAATGCTCTGAAAGCCCAGAGCACAGGCTAAGTTCGTGTGGGGCCCACTAAGGAATTTTTTGAAACTGAATTGCTGAGTTGTCATCTGGGCTCCTCCACCTCTACCTCTTTCTTTTCCTTTTAGCCCACTTGTTGCTTTCTG
The DNA here is from genome assembly GCA_935064755.1 of Tragelaphus eurycerus. Classification (NCBI taxonomy): domain Eukaryota; kingdom Metazoa; phylum Chordata; class Mammalia; order Artiodactyla; family Bovidae; genus Tragelaphus; species Tragelaphus eurycerus. The sequence goes on from CAKXYN010000080.1 coordinate 6,441,732, forward strand.
AATTTAGCCCTGTGGTTAATACAGAATATACAATTTAATGAAATGGCAAAATTTTGGTTCGATAATCTTTTCAAAAGATTTCACTATAAATTTTCATGATATGTCTTTGTTAACATTTTGAACTGAACAAGGAACTCTTCAAGTTAGTGTGTTCCCCTTCAGAGGCACAGCTCTCTCCAGAAGTTATGCCTTGTAGACACGTTTGCCTCTTGGGGACCTGGGGGAAGGCCAGCTCTGGCTTGCCCTGTGTACACCTTGGAAGTCTAAAAACCATTCCCTGTGAAAGTTAACTTTCCAAATGGCCTTCTTCTTTCCTAATATCACAGCCAGAGCCTGTGTTTTCACAATATTTGTAAGACCACTGAGGAATGTTTGTTACCAGATTTACAGCTCTGAACTGCATACATCCACACTGGGTCCCCACTAGAGTTTCCGCCAAGCTCTGGGGGCCCTACCACGACCTCCCACAGTGCGGCCGCAGCACATGTGTTTCCTGAGCAGACTCGGTGCTGCTGTCTGTGTGCACATTTTCAGTCTATAAATCCTCCATATTCCTGTGCCTGTTCTTTAGGCCTCCAGCCCATACTCTATCATATGTTGGAATGCCACATTTCCCCAGAGAGTTCAGTCCTCCTGCCTAGACTGTGTGGATAAACCTCCAGGTGCTGAACAGGAAGGGCTGTAGCCCATATAATGCTCTCCTTTGACCAGGGTACCCCAGGACAGGGCTAAAGTTCTTTATGGACTGATGCATTTAGCTGCGCCCGATGGTGGGGTGTGTGACCACTCTGTTTTGATTATGGAATGTGGCGATGTGTTTGTTTTGGGTTTGTGTAACAGCCTTTTTTTTTTTTTTCCATTCCAGTAGGATGATTGGCATTGGCAGCACCAGCAGTGAAACCGTCTCCTATAGAAAAACAAGGCACGGCTTTAATAAAAAGTTGATGATTGGGAATGAGTCCTCGGAGATGGGAGAGGAAAATGTCACATGCGTTAGTTTTAATCACTCGATTCATTTTTTTTTTCCACTGGGATTTTAACAGTCCTCAAGTTTAAAATACTGAAAGGAGAACAAGTCAGTGGGGAACATGGGGTTGTGAGAAAGAAATAGAGCGAGACAAATGCTGAGTGTAGTTTGGGTAGTGGTAATGTGTTGCATCGGAGAAGGCAATGGCACCCCACTCCAGTACTCTTGCCTGGAAAACCCCATGGGTGGAGGAACCTGGTAGGCTGCAGTCCATGGGGTCGCTAAGAGTTGGAAATGACTGAGTGACTTCACTTTCACTTTTCACTTTCATGCATTGGAGAAGGAAATGACAACCCACTCCAGTGTTCTTGCCTGGAGAATCCCAGGGACGGGGGAGCCTGGTGGGCTGCCGTCTGTGGGGTCGCACAGAGTCGGACACGACTGAAGCAACTTAGCAGCAGCAGCAGCAGCAATGTGTTGCATTGTAAATACAGGACAAGGAAGGTGGTGAAGGTGGATGAGAGTACAAATTAAGGGAAAGGGAGGCACCTCTGCTTTGGATTGCTCACTTGACAATGGGGATGGTACTTGGAGAGATCAGAGGGGAAGAAGAGGGTGGAAGGGAAAAGTGTATCCCAGACAAGATCCTGGATCCACAGACAAAATGCTTATTATATTTTGAGCAAGACCGTAGAGCTCCTCCCTGCTTCATTCCTCACATCTTCACAGATGGCTTACTCTGTGCCAGGGACTGTGCCCTCGGGATACTAGCTTGTCATCATTAGTCACATCTACATCTTTATTAAATGTTTCCATCAGTCCATGCTTGCTAGGTGCTCCAAGGGAATTAATGGGAGTCAGCAGTGGCCTCCCTGAATTCTGCGGAAAAGACAAGATGCATATGCTTCCTCTGTTACAGTGTTCAGTGTTTGGAAATGAATAGTCGCGCATTGTTATGCAAATACCAAGGTAATAGAATGTGTGTAAATTACAATAAGTGCAATTACTCACAGGAAAATTTGTTGGCGCTTAGTTATGTTATTGCGTTCACTGCAGATTATAGCCTGTTACTTTCTGTTCCTCTAATATACTTTACCCACTTAAGTTTTGACATAGAAATGAAATGCTGGGGTATCATCGTTTTACAAGAAAGATATATCTGTTTCTTCTATTGCGTTAGACAGGTTAATATGTTTTTGCATTTTATAACAGGGAACTTTATTAGCATGATGAAATTAATGCATTCAAGGCAATATCCTCTGAACCAGTTGTTACCAGTAGATAAAGTCTGATGTGGTAATTGCTGACTGAATGTTAGATCAGGGTTATTACTGAAGTAAAATCATTCACTGTGGGATGATCAGAGCTACAATATTCTGAATGACAAAAGAGCTGCCTTTACTTGCTAGTTTTAATTAGCTGTTAAAGAGGTGTCCTGGGTGATTTTGAAAGGCCCATCTTATCAATATTGTTATTTAGAAATGAATTACAATATTGTTACAGAGCCTGCTAATGTTTCTATCATTAAAGAACTATCATTGTTTCCATTACGATTCTGTTATTTGAAGGCTTTGCAGATATGACTTAAATATTCCTTTCAAAGCTTTGTGTTTATCTTTTTAAAAAACGCTTTCTATGATCTTAAAATCACTAGAGTTACTTTTTATGGATGAACCATTACTGATCTTATTTGTTCATTTGACAATGTCCGGCTTCAGTCCTTCAAAAAGATGGAAGCCTAATTTTATAGGAGGAAATGACTTCTTGCATTTATCCATTGATTGATTGTGTTTGGAAGTGAGTCTTGATTACCCTTGAAAATCTTCATGAGTAGATTTGGTGTAATATATAGGCTTTTCTGATATTAATGCTTTGAAATATTAATAAAGTTTCCAGAAGTATCTAATTTGTGATCTGAGGTGGCCCTGAGTGAAATTTCCATATTAGTCAGTTTCTGAGTAAGTGTAAATAGAAACTTTTTTTAAAAGAAATTAACAAATTGTGTTTATTTGGCTGCTCTGGGTCTTACTTGCGGCACACAGGATCTTCCATCTTCTTTGCAGCATGTGGGATCTTTTTTAGTTGTGGCATGGGGATCTTTATTTGAGGCATGTGGGATCTAGTTTCTCGACCAAGGATCAAATCTGGGCCCCTTGCATTGGGAATTCACCCAATGCAGGGGGCCCTGCAACCTATATTGGGTACTGCACCATCAGGGAAGTCCCAAAATAGAAATAATTTTGAAGAAAAATATTCCCCAAAAGATTAGAGCCCTCATTAAATGTCTGTTACTGAATAATCTGTTTGCAAAACCACAGTTCTATAGGTTAAATCATATTTGTGTTCCCTGCGTTTACACTATTACATCATTTCCCAGGTACAACTGAAGGACTGTGGCCTTTGGACTCATGGTTGTGCAAACCTTGGATTGTGTTAATATCATTTATTTGTTCAATGTTTTTAATGAAGTGTAGTTTATGTATGTTATTATACTAGTTTTTGATGTACAGTGTGGTTTAGTGGGCTTCCCTGGTGACTCAGTGGTGACGAACCTGCAGATCAATGCGGGTGATGTGGATTCAATCCCTGGGTTAGAAAGATCCCCTGGAAGAGGAAATGGCAACCCAGTCCAGTATTAGTGGTGGAAAATACCATGGACAGAGGAGCCTGGTGGGTTGGAGTCCATGGGGCACAAACTTAGTGACTGAGTATGCATGCATAGTGATTCAATATTTTTTTGGATGATATTCCATTATAGGTTATTATGAGATAATGGATATATTTTTCTGTACTATACAGTATATCCTTGTTGCTTATCTATTTTATATATAGTAGTTTGTATCTGTTAATCCCAAACTCTCAAATACTGCTACTGTTTATATCAGAGAATGTTTCACCTGTGTTCTCTTCTAGGAGTTTTATAGTTTCACATTTAGGTCTTTAAACCATTTTGAGTTTATTTTTGTATATGGTGTAAGAGAATGTTGTAATCTCATTGTTTTACATGTGGCTGTCTAGTTTTCCCAGCATTACTTGTTAAAGATACTTTCTTTTCTCCACTGTATACTCTTGCCTCCCTTGTCCTAGATTAGTAGACTGCAGGTGTGTGGGTTTCTTATAATTTTAGGTCTACCAGATACCCATATACAAAAAAGATCTTCACAACCCAGATAATCACTATGGAGTGATCACTCACCTAGAGCCAGACATCCTGGAATGCAAAGTCAAGTGGGCCTTAGAAAGCATCACTATGAACAAAGCTACTGGAAGTGATGGAATTCCAGTTGAGCTATTTCAAATCCTAAATGATGATGCTGTGAAAGCGCTGCACTCAATATGCCAGCAAATTTGGAAAACTCAGCAGTGGCCACAGGACTGGAAAAGGTCGGTTTTCATTCCAATCCCAAAGAAAGGCAATGCCAAAGAATGCTCAAACTACTGCACAATTGAACTCATCTCTCACATTAGAAAAGTAATGCTCAAAATTCTCCAAGCTAGGTTCAACAGTATGTGAACTATGAACTTCAAGATGTTCAAGCTGGATTTAGAAAAGGCAGAAGAAATAGAGATCAAATTGCCAACATCCGTTGGATCATCGAAAAAGCAAGAGTTCCAGAAAAACATTTACTTCTGCTTTACTGACTATGCCAAAGCCTTTGACTATGTGGCTTGCAGCAAACTGGAAAATTCTTCAACAGTTGGGAATACCAGACCACCAGACCTGCCTCCTGAAAAATCTATATGCCAGTCAAGAAGCAACAGTTAGAACTGGACATGGAACAGCAGACTGGTTCCAAATAGGAAAAGGAGTACATCAAGGCTATATATGTCACCCTGCTTATTTAACTTATATGCAGAATACATCATGCGAAACGCTGGGCTGGATGAAGTGCAAGGTGGAATCAAGATTGCCCGGAGAAATATCAATAACCTCAGATATGCAGATGACACCACCCTTATGGCAGAAAGTGAAGAATAACTAAAGAGCCTCTTGATGACAATGAAAGAGGAGAGTGGAAAAGTTGGCTTAAAACTCAACATTCAGAAAACGAAGATCATGGCATCTGGTCCCATTACTTCATGGCAAATAGATGGGGAAACAGTGGAAACAGTGTCAGACTTTATTTTTGGGCTCCAAAATCACTGCAGATGGTGACTGCAGGAATGAAATTAAAAGATACTTGCTCCTTGGAAGAAGGACAGCTTATTAAAAAGCAGAAAAATTACTTTGCCAACAAAGGTCCATCTAGTCAAAGCTATGATTTTTCCAGTAGTCATGTATGGATGTGAGAGTTGGACTATAAAGAAAGCTGAGTGCTGAAAAATTGATACCATTGAACTGCGGTGTTGGAGAAGACTTTTGAGAGTCCCTTAGACAGCAAGGAAATCCAACCAGTCCATCCTAAAGGAAATCAGTCCTGAATATTCATTGGAAGGACTGATGTTGAAGCCGAAACTCCAATACTTTGGCCACCTGATGCGAAGAACTGAATCATTTGGAAAGACCCTGATGCTGGGAAAGATTGAAGGCGGGAGGAGAAGGGGATGACAGAGGATGATATAGTTGGATGACATCACTAACGCAATAGACATGAGTTTGAGTGGGCTCTGGGAGTTGTTGATGGACCAGGAGGCCTGGCATGCTGCAGTCCATGGGGTCACAGAATCGGACAGATTGAGCGACTGAACTGACTGACTGACTGAGGTACCCATACTTCTATACTTAACAAAGTCCATTTCTAAGGAAGTGAAAGAGCTTTCACAAAATTTTGTTTTCAAATTGAAGGGATTGTAGAAATTACTTACTCTTATTTATGGCTTACAATTGAGAAAAATGAGGCCAAAAGATATTTCTTTAATAGAGTCAAGTGTCTGTTTAATTCAAAGACCCTGCATGATAACCTAGCCTCACCTAGCAGCATTTGTTTCTGCTAACTGCTCACCTTGTATTGTTATTGAATATATATGAATAGATAAAAGGAGAAGAGAGAAAGAGAGAGATGGAAGTAATAAGGTAAATTAGATGATAAGTCACTCACTCTGAAGACCAAACTTCTACACCTTCATATGGAGTTGACCAGATTGTGATTTCCAGATTATTTGACTCAGTGGGATAAGCTGGTAGGCTTTAGGAGTCATGGCTTTCTGAGAATAATGTACAGTTTGCATCACAGAAATCCTTGGAGATAATGAGTCCCAATTAGCAGAGAAGAGATTTTCTTACCACTTAAGGGTACTATTAATTTGAGTGCAAATGTGTCCGTTTCCACTTTAGTAGCTACAATAAAACTGTTGAAAATCCCGAATAACTGGTACCATATTTCCAGTTTATTACAATGATATGTTTGTGCCAGGAATGCCCACAAATTATTTATAATTTGGTATTTTTTTTTTTTACTCTTTGTCATATTATTGTATAATTTTGCAACTTGACGAGATTTATTTGTGGTCTCTGCTGCTGCTGCTAAGTCACCTCAGTCGTGTCTGACTCTGTGTGACCCCATAGATGGCAGCCCACCAGGCTCCCCCATCCCTGGGATTCTCTAGGCAAGAACACTGGAGTGGGTTGCCATTTCCCTCTCCAGTGTATGAAAATGAAAAGTGAAAGTGAAGTCGCTCAGTCGTGTCCAACGCTTAGCGGCCCCATGGACTGCAGCCTACCAGGCCCCTCCGTCCATGCGATTTTCCAAGCAAGAGTACTGGAGTGGGGTGCTTTGCCTTCTCTGGAGAGATATATTAGTTCTAGTCCTGACAGAGCTAGTCAATACCTCAAGAAATTTGTCCTTATGTAGCAAAATAATTCCTGGATGACATTTTGAGATAACTGCCCTTTTGAAGGCATGGGATGCCTTAAGTTGTATTATCCTGGTTATCTACATCATCTAAAGTTGTGCTTTTCAACTGTGGGGGTACATTAGAATCAAGAGAGGATCTTGTATGAAGAACCAATGCCTGGGCCCCACCCCTGGTGACTCTATCCAGGGATGAGACCTGGGCATTGGTAGTCTTTAAAAGTTCCCCAGATAATTCAGCAAGGGTTGAGAACTGCTCATTGACACATTATGGCTCTGTTCTAGCATTGCATAATTAGAGGAGATCCTTTTATCATGGGAGAAATCACCCATGATGTAGCAGTCTAGGAGGTCTTGTGAAGAAAGAGCTGGAACTGACAGTTTCATTGTAGATGGCCTCAATATGATGGCTGAGTGTGTTAATACTTATGTTCTGTTTTAACCTAATGCCCTAACTATAACTTATTTATGTTTAACTTGACAACAGTAAAAAATATGAAGACCAAATTGACTACAGCAATGTATATAACCCAAGGAAATGAATTTTTTAGTTATTTCTCTTCCTTTACTATGAGATTCAATCAATGTTGAGTGACTTCTGCTCATGTTAATAAGTAGATGTTTCAAGATTGTCATTCACTGAGTCAAAATATTTGTTTTATCCTTTTACTAATTAGGTACCAGAGCAGTCTGACAAACCAACACGTCAGTATCTGCACAACCAAAATTCACTGTGAAAGGGAACGTCTCTTAGTCATGTCTGACTCTTTGCAACTCATGGACTATATAGTCCATGGAATTCTCCAGGCCAGAGTTCTGGAGTGGGTAACCTTTCCTTTCTCCAAGGGATCTTCCCAACCCAGGGATCGAACCCAGGTCTCCCACATTGCAGGTGGATTCTTTACCAGCTGAGCCACAAGGGAAGCCCCAAACACTGTGGAAATGAAAAAATCATTTTTTTAAGAGTTACTTTTGGCACCTGCAAATCTTTGAAACAAAGGCTTTAAAGTGTCATGTGACAGGAAATTATATTTCCAATAAAGGAAGTCTGACACTTTTTAATCTTGTTGGATAATAGGCATTATAAAACTGATAGTGATGACTCTAGAGTTTCTAATATAATTACCAAACTCGAGTGCTGTGTTAGTTCTTGAGATACAGACTTCCAAATCAGAGAATTTTTGATAATATTTGTAAAGGATATACAAGATGAAGTATGACTAAAAATAACCAGAGAATTATTTATAATGGAGAAAATTAAAGAAGTAAAAGCCCCCAAAGAAGGGGATAGTTAGCAATTATGGCCTATCCATATGATGAAATGTTATAATGTGGATTAAAATTTTTTAAAGACAGTGGGAAAATGCTCATATCATGTAGAGAAAAAGCTGGATAAAACACAATAGCAATAATATGATCCTCTCTAAATTGCACAGATATTCCCTTGACTCTGTTTTTCTTCATCCCCCCGGTTACTTCAGGGTGATGGCAAAGTCAAGGAGATCAGCAGACTGTCTCTCTTGTTCTGGATGCTGACCAGGCACAGGTATTTGAGGAGCTGCTTTCTCAAGGCCTGGGTGTCCAATTTCTGGTGATTCCTTCCAAGCATAATGCTAGAATACCTGAGCTTATTAATGTGGATATGTAACTAAGAGATTTTCTCTCTAGCAATGACTTGGACCAAAGTCAACTGGAGAAGTATATGATAATTCAGCTGTCAATCCCTACAACTCTTTTACCTAGTGGGAGTCGTCATTTCCACCCACGGTGTCATTCTTTCAGCATAACATACCTCTTAAACCCCTCCAAAATCTCCTCCCAGGGTAAAGCTTACTAGGCCAAATATATCTACTTTTACTTCCATGGCTTGTTGGTGTTTTTTTTTTTTCTCATTTGTGGTTGATTTTTCTCATATAATAGAATGTAGTGCTTTTCAAAGTGTGGTTCCGTGGGCCTGCAGCATCAGCATCACCAGGAATTTAAACTTTGAAAAGTGGTTACTGAGGCTTCTCTGATGGCTTAGTGGTAAAGAATCTGCCTGTGAATGCAGGAGATATGGGTTCAGTCCCTGGTCCAGGAAGATCCGACATGCCGCAGAGCAACTGAGCCTGTATGCCACGACTATTGAACCTGTGCTCTAGAGCCCAGGAGCTGCAACTATTAAGCCCTTGTGCTGCAACTATGGAGCCCATGCAGAAGCCATCTCAGTAAGCCTGCAGACCACAACTAGGGAGAAGCCCTCACTCACCACAGCTAGAGAAAAGCCCCTGTGGTAACAAAGATCCAGCACAGCCATGAATAAATAATTTAAAAAAAATGGCTACTAGTTAACTAGAACATCTTTGTTTCCATTATAATATTTCTCCCTCAACAGTTTATGGAGTTATCATAGCTAAAATGTAGGTAGCTATGTTTTATTGCATATTCTTCCATGTGTTTTCCAAATATTAACTCATTTAATTCTCATAAACACACTATGAGGTAGGTGTTATTATTTCTCTATTTTGTAAGGAAGGAAACTAGACACAGAAAAGATAAGTAACTCACCCAAAGACCAGTAGATATAAAAAATGCTCATAGGAAAAATATTGGAAGCAAATATCTACCAGAAGCAGTTATTTCTGGATGTGGGAATTACAGATAGCTTTAAATTTCTTCTCTGTGCTTTTCTGTATTTTCCAAAGCAAATACATAGTACACTTGCTATCAGAAGAAAACTCAAAATATTGAAAAATATGAAGATAGAAGTTTCAGAGAAGACCTGGAGTAAGGGTGAGCCAGGACAGGAGAGAGGAGTTGTGATTTATTAAAAACCTTCTTCCTCAGGTCAGGTCTTCCAGGATCCTGGCAGCTGCTGAGCAAGTGAGGAGATAGAGCCCTGGGTGTGGGCATGTAAGCATCAGAACTGAAAACCCAGGAAGGGCATGACATTGAGCAATCTGATCTTTCCAGTATGTTAACAGGTTTCGAAACTTATTATCTTTGTGGATAGGCAGTGGTAAAGTGCATTTTATCACAATATGTTTAAGAGACATGTGATGGCACAAAACCCAGCTCTCTGAATCCAAGGTAGAAGGACAGTTTGACCATAAAACAATGCCCTGACTCATCTTTAATTAAGTGTGCAATGTGGGAAGGGAATTAGTGTTTTCTAGTGTATGGGAGGTATGGAGCAAAAGCTATAAGTTTTCAAAATAGCCCATTATTAGCAATCTACACTGAATAGACTGGTAGCCAGAGTTCAGTTAGCCCTTAAACAAGCTGAACAATAGCTGAAGTGATTATTTGGGGAAAATTATTGCTGTTATAAAATGTAAACAGTGTTTTATTACAGCAAAAATAGATTTTTTTTCCCCTTAATTTCTCTCTTCACTCCACCTCTCCTCAACTGGATCTCCTTGCCAGAGATCTGAAAGAATGATCTCTTGTTTCCCTCCCCACATTGGCAGGAGAGTCTCAGGCATTTGAATGCAGCAAGATAGGATACATCTTGTAAAGGTTTTCCATTTTAATATCCCTTAATGACCAATAATAAATTCCATATAGTTAATCCCCTGTTCTCATGAAAACAATCTAGATAGTTTAAAAAATCAATCTTTAGCAAGCAGTAAGTGACAGCTCTCCAACCACACAGCTGTATTTTTGTAAAAGTGATTAAACATTGTCTGCATTCATAATTGCATGGTTAATAAGAATGTTGAGCACTAAGTCAAGCATTGTTGCTAATGATGACAGATTATGATGCTACAAATGCTTTAGAGTTATGAGGCTAAATTTTCAAAGGCAGTCCCTGGAATGAAATTCACACAGACCCTTAAGTATTCAATTTGCATGGTCCATTACCAGGTTTGTGGATGGCATTTGGGAACTTTGCAGTTGAGACTCTTTAGAAAAATCTAGCCCATTATGACAGAAAGCATCTGTAATTGACAGTAACTGATATCCTTCTGCCCAGTGTTGGTGAAACGTTTAAGATGCTCTCTGTGTGGTTTGATGGGGCTCATAGCCCCTTTGATGAAGAGTACTGAGGCTGAAAGTAAGGCAAAGAGGATCTCTAGGGGATATAATTCAGCCTCACACGTAGGTGTAAATATCAAGAGTTTTGCAAGGAGGTGAGAGAGTTGGCAAGTCATTTGGAAGGGGGACTTGGTAATACCTTCATTAATTATTTACCTCTCTCATTTTGGCCTTAAAACTACTCACTAAACCTTGGTAATTCCTGGATTATCAGTTATAAGTCTAAGTATTTTAAATCTGAGATTGTCCCATGGTCCACTGGGGATTGATGATTGTGCTGAGGGATTTCAATCTCTTTGAAAATGTGTACAGAGTGGGTCACCTCTTGATTGAGCATGCTCCATCTGCTGCTCAGTCTGTCTGTACTCTGATCAGGTATGAAGCCATAAGTAGTCATATTTGCTAAGGAAGATTGCAGGCTAAAAAGGAACTGATGAATTTGAGGATTCTTGGAAATGTCTTGTAACTTTCTGAGATGTTGCGGGTCTGACTAATAGTTTGGTAGCATTATTTACTTATTCCTGTTGGTATGGACATTTTCTCTTGACAATAGCTTGACCTGGAGAGCTGAGACCATGTGCATTATTCTGTTGGCTTCAATATAACACCTCAGTGATGTTTTTATCTGGATTAGGAAGCCCTTGTCTGAACAGAGGATTACAGACTGTTACAAGCATGTTTATTTTAAATTTTATTGGAGTATAGCTTATTGCAATGTCATGTTTGTTTCAGGTATATAGAAATGTGATTCAGTTATACAGCAATGTGATTCAGTTATACATATATTTATTCTTTATGAGATTCTTTTCCCATATAAGTTATTATAGGATACTAGTAGAGTTCTCAGTTCTATATAGTAGATCCTTGTTGGTTATATGGTCTATGTATAATAGCATATATGTTAATCTCAAACTCTTAATTTATCCCTTAGACTTAGAGATTATCATATTAAGTGAAAAGTCAGACAGAGAAAGAGAAATATCATATGGTGTCACTCATGTGTGGAATCTAACTTTAATAAATGATATAAATGAACTTGTTTATAAAATAGAGAGATTTCGAAAATGAGCCTGGTTTTAAGATATCTGGGTTTCAAATGTTACTCTGTCACTCACGAGTGACATTCTATCCCTTTTGAGGCCTTACTTTTTCTCATTGGTAATATAGGAGGGTTTGGTAGGTACTTGTTAGGGTTACTGTGAGGAGTCAGTGAGGTAAGTATTTGAAACTCTTAGTAGAGTGACTAGGATTTAGTATGTGCTTGATAAGAGCTAGTGGTTCCTGTTTTATCATTGTTAAGGCCACAGGTCTATGTCCTGAATGAGTAAGTACAGTTGAGGCTGGGATCTTTTTAGCGGATCTGGGTGATTCCTTGTAGATCTGAGAAAAATGAGGTACTGCCTTTAGTCCATGTGTTAAGTAGCTTGTAGCTGATCAGCGGTTACTTATATGTTTTGGGCTGTAATGTGTTCCTCCTCTACCTAAGAAGATACAAGCATATTGCAGAGAGGGGAGGCATGGACACCAGCTGAGCCAGACAGACCAGCCCAGAGGCATGGCAGCTGTCATAGTCAGAAGGTCTCACAACTTGGACCCAGAATCTGAAACCATACCCAGAACTACTGTAGAGCCATTCAGGACTGGAGTTGAATCATTAGTGGAGAAAAGCTTTCTGGAGCCTGTGATGGCAACAGAAAGATCTGAAATGATGTTTATTCTGACTTCTGCCAGGGACTTCTGCTCTCTTAAAGAGCCCTCCTATTTCCTGCCTAAGCTTCTGGTGCCCATTTCTATGGTCAGGGATTTTCCCCATGCCCTATAACCAATTTTATTATTTTTTTCTTCCAATATTTATTGTTAAAAATATGAGGAAGATAGTGTACATATATTTGTTTCCACCTCTTCTTGTCACATAAGTGTGGTCTACTGTGCACAGTTTTTTACTTTGCTTTTGCTTACTTAACAATCAGATCAGATCAGATCAGTCGCCAGTCGTGTCCGACCTGCGACCCCGTGAACGCAGCACGCCAGGCCCCCACCATCACCAGCCCGGAGGTCACCAGACTCACATCATCGAGTCAGTGATGCCATCCAGCCATAGGAGTATATATATCAGTCTTTTCTATTCCTTTTTACTCTGTATTTCACTGAATGGATATACCATTGTCTAGTCAACTAGTTTTTAAATTCATGGGCATTTGGGTGGGGGGACATTTCTTGATTATAAAGCAGAGACTGGAGAGCAATTAAACATCCTACAGGCCACAGTACTTTCCCCCAAACCTTTTCTCCTCCTTGGATTGTTTGCTGTCTAACAAATTAGTGGGCCTGCATCATAAGACAGTGAAAAATACATGCTGAATGGAGTTGACACATGAAGGAAGAACGGGCTCATGCCTTGGTCTTAGTTTTCCTCACTTCCATCCCAATAGAATTAGGATTCTTGATCTCTAACTGCAGAAATCTTAAAAAGTATGACAGAATTAAAACCAAAGGCAAAAATGCATGGTGTTATAAAATTTTAAAGAATCGCATGAGTGCTAAACATTTTAAATGATTAAAAAAGTGAAATGATGGGGGAGTTTGTGTGGCTCCAGGGATTTAGTGAAAACCTTGAACTTTTAGTTTTAATGCCCATCTTAACTTTAATGCCCAATGTCTTCATTTAGCAAATAAAAATAATACTGGTTGTTTCCCACTTCTCTTTGTGAATGTAAATACACTTCTCTTTGTGTATTTAGTATTGCTAAATTATTGGCAAATATTTTGTAAACATGAAATGCTAAAGGGTCATGCTAGTTTGCCTGGCAATAGGCAGGAACTAGGTCTTTATAGTCAATTGACATAAGTGATCAACAAGATTAGGCAGGATAGTTTATATTTGGGAGGCTTCATAGAGACTGACAAATGCCAAGATATACAAATGTCCTCTTTCTCTGATGAACTAAAGTAACTTCAGACTGTGTATTGTTACACATGGACACTGTTGCAGTGGATAGAACTGAAGATTTGCTGCAACCCAGTAGCAACTCTCTTTGAGTAGCCCAAGCAATGCCCCCTGACCTCCAACCCCTGCCACTCACTGCCCCTCTTATTTATCCTGGTTCTTCCCACATTTTCTATTTATTTGTATTGTCCCCAAGCTAAGAATTGACTATGTTGCATTAAGTTATAGCAAATCCTACATGGGGAGCCCACCTTCAAATCCAGTTCGATCTAATGCTCTATCCTCTAGTGTGTCAGTGAGACTGGGATAACTAACTGGCTATGGAACCTTGGGGAAGTTTCTTTAACCTCTCTGAGGCTCAACTTCATGAACTATAAAACAGGAAGTGTGACATTTATTGCTCAAGATTGTTATAAGGATTAAATGAGGTAATGTGAGTAATTCAGTTCAGTTCAGTTCAGTCTCTCAGTCGTGTCTGACTCTTTGCGACCCCATGAATCACAGCACGCCAGGCCTCCCTGTTCATCACCATCTCCCGGAGTTCACTCAAACTCACATCCATTGAGTCAGTGATGCCATCCAGCCATCTCATCCTCTGTCGTCCCCTTTTCCTCCTGCCCCCAAACCCTCCGAACGTCAGAGTCTTTTCCAATGAGTCAACTCTTCGCATGAGGTGGCCAAAGTACTGGAGTTTCAGCTTTATCATCATTTCTTCCAAAGAACACCCAGGACTGATCTCCTTTAGAATGGACTGGTTAGATCTCCTTGCAGTCCTAGGGACTTTCAAGAGTCTTCTCCAACACCACAGTTCAAAAGCATCAATTCTTTGGGGCTCAGCTTTCTTCACAGTCCAACTCTTGCATTCATACATGGCCACTGGAAAAACCATAGCCTTGACTAGACGAACCTTTGCTGGCAAAGTAATGTCTCTGCTTTTCAATATGCTATCTAGGCTGGTCATAACTTTTATTCCAAGGAGTAAGCATCTTTTAATTCCATGGCTGCAATCACCATCTGCAGTGATTTTGGAGCCCCCCAAAAAATAAAGTCTGACACTGTTTCCACTGTTTCCTCACCTATTTCCCATGAAGTGATGGGACCAGATGCCAGGATCTTCGTTTTCTGAATGTTGAGCTTTAAGCCAACTTTTTCACTCTCCTCTTTCACTTTCATCAAGAGGCTTTTGAGTTCCTCTTCACTTTCTGCCATAAGGGTGGTGTCATCTGCATACCTGAGGTTACTGATATTTATCCAGGCAATCTTGATTCCAGCTTGTGCTTCTTCCAGCCCAGCGTTTCTCATGATATACTCTGCATAGATGTTAAATAAGCAGAGTGACAATATACAGCCTTGATGTACTCCTTTTCCTATTTGGAACCAGTCTGTTGTTCCATGTCCAGTTCTAACTGCTGCTTCCTGACCTGTATATAGGTTTCTCAAGAGGCAGGCCAGGTTGTCTGGTATTCTCATCTCTTTTAGAATTTTCCACAGTTTATTGTGGACCACACAGTCAAAGGCTTTGGCATAGTCAATAAAGCAGAAATAGATGCTTTTCTGGAACTCTCTTGCTTTTTCCATGATCCAGCGGACGTTGGCAATTTGGTTCCTCCGCCTTTTCTAAAACCAGCTTGAACATCTGGAAGTTCACAGTTCATGTATTGCTGAAGCCTGTCTTGGAGAATTTTGAGCATTACTTTAGTAGCGTGTGAGATGAGTGCAATTGTGCAGTAGTTTGAGCATTCTTTGGCATTGTCTTTCTTTGGGATTGTAATGAAAACTGACCTTTTCCAGTCCTGTGGCCACTGCTGAGTTTTCCAAATTTGCTGGCATATTGAGTGCAGCACTTTCACAGCATCATCTTTCAGGATTTGAAATAGCTCAACTGGAATTCCATCACCTCCACTAGCTTTGTTTGTAGTGATGCTTTCTAAGGCCCACTTAACTTCACATTCCAGGATGTCTGGCTCTAGGTGAGTGATCATACCATCATGATTATCTTGGTCATGAAGATCTTTTTTGTACAGTTCTTCTGTGTATTCATGCCACCTCTTCTTATATCTTCTGCTTCTATTAGGTCCATACCATTTCTGTCCTTTATCAAGCCCATCAGTAAATTTAGGTTCACACTAAGATGCTCTCTGGGACTCCTCTACCTTTCAACATCTCCCTTGTTAGAATTCCCATTAACAATTTATGAGTCTTCAGACTCTGTCACACACCTTGATGCTTAAAGAATGGTTTTGCTTTGTCTTCTTGTGTTGTGTGTGTATGTATGTATGTGTGTGTATATATATATCTATCTATCTATCTATATATATATATATATATATATATAACTATATTCCATGTTTTTCAGTTTGCCTTCTGGGAGTAGAACCTAAATTTTAATTGAACATCCACTGAGGATCTAAATAAAACCTAAAGTTTTTTTTTTAGAGCTAGAAGGGAATGTATGGATGTGTCATGTTGTGTTTCCAGGATGGTCACCATAATAACTCTCAACCGTCATGTTCTTCTATAGTATGAACTTACTACTTCCCTCACCTAGAGGTAAGGTCCAATCCTTCTCCTTTGAATTTAAGTAAGCTGGGAACCACTTCACTCAGTAGAATACAGTGGAAGGGACACTATGATTTATTTCCAAGGTTAGGTCACATGATATCATGCACCTTCTCCCTGGTTGATCAGGATCATCACCTTTTGGAGTTCCCTGTCTCCTGCAAGAAATTCAACTTTCCTGAGGCCATTGTTGTAAGTCCAAGCCACATGGAGAGGCAGCCAAACTTGTAAATGAAGATGTCGGCGTGAAAGTGGATCTTCCATTTTCCAATGTTCTAGCTCCAGCCATTTGGGTCTCCCTGTGGAAAGGCCCAGATATTATGGAGTAGAGAAGAGCTGTCCCACTGTGTTCTTTCCAGTTCCTGACCCACAGAACCCATAAGCATGGTAGTATGGTTGCTGTTTTATGTTACTGAATTTAGAATAGTTTGCTATGCAGCAAAGATGATTGGAACAATGGATAGCAATTTAACTATCATGTTTTGGAAATCTCCTTAGGCCAGAGAGTGTAAATAAATAATTTTATTTAAATAAAGAGTTAGAAGTAGAGTCAGTCTCAAGTACTGAGTTTCAGCCTGAACCTCCATGCTCTGTTTATTACATCATGTATCCTCCTAGCTCTGAATGTTAGCTTCCCATGTTTCCATAGTCAACACCTAACTTTCAGTCTCTTTTCTCAAGTTGCATACATTCTAAGAAGTACTTTGCTCATGTAGCAAGCTATGAGGAAATGAATTACATTATAAGCCTAGTAGATAGGATTTTTTTTTTTTTTTTTTTTTTGCGGACTTTAGGTTGGGAGAGGCACTGGGAGCTCTTAGAGAAGGAACAGAGATAAAGAGATGGAAATGGAGAGGAAGTGAGACCATATGCTGAGGTTGGAGCCTTGCAGAGGAGAAAGTGGGAAGTGGCACAGCAGGATGAAAATTATGAGGTGCTGGTGGAAAAAGAGGGTTGAAATTGCTGCAACTCTGTTGAAGCAAAGAACTGTGTGCTGACAAGAAGAAGGTTGATAAGGAGCTCTAGCAAATCTCTTCCTGTTTACAGATCAAGGAGAAGTGAGGAAAGTGGCATATGGAATAAGAAGGAGCAGGGGGAGTCAGCGTGAAGGAGAGAGAAACCTGCAGGCAGGAGGAGGAGAGACTCAGTAAGTCTATGGAAGCAGCAGGGGGAGCCCCACTGAGGGGAGAGATGGAGAACTCAAGCAGAGAAGCAGGGGAGCAGTTGGCCCTAAGTGTCCAAAAAAAAAAACCTAGGAAGAATTGGAGACAGTGGGAGACAATGAGGGGCATAAAATAAAGCACAAACAAAATGTTCAAAGAGAACATTTGGGATAGAAGTTAAAGCAGTAAAGAGTGTCTGGAAGAGATGGGACAAGCAGATATTCAAACATGTTTTCAGTGAAAATAGTGAATCAACCGGAGAAGGCAATGGCACCCCACTACAGTACTCTAGCCTGGAAAATCCCATGGATGGAGGAGCCTGGTAGGCTGCAGTCCATGGGGTCGCTAAGAGTTGGACATGACTGAGCAACTTCACTTTCACTTTTCACTTTCATGCATTGGAGAAGGAAATGCAGCCCACTCCAGTGTTCTTGCCTGGAGAATCCCAGGGACGGGGGAGCCTGTTGGGCTGCAGTCTATGGGGTCGCACAGAGTCAGACGCAACTGAAGTGACTTAGCAGCAGAAACAGCAGTGAATCAACTTTTGTTAAAATAGTTTGGATGACAGTTTAAGTGACATGACATGTTTTGTATTACCTGCTTACAAAGAAGGCCAAATTGTACCTAAGATGTTCCCAGAAATGAAACTTAAGATGTCATTTGACCTTGGTTTTTAAAGATTTATTTATTATTATTGTTATCTGCTGTGCCAGATCTTCGTTGCTTTACGTAGGCTTTTGTCTAGTTACGAGGAGTGGGGGCTCCTCTTCATTGTGGTGTATGGGCTTCTCATTGTAGTGGCTTCTCTTGTTGCAGAGCACAGGCTCTAGGTGCACAGCCTTCAGAAGTTGCAGCTTGTGGGCTCAGTAGTTGGGATGCATAGGCTTAGCTGCTCTACACACGTGGGATTTTCCCAGACCAAGGATAGAGCCAATGTCGCCTTCACTGTTAGGCAAGTTCTTAACCACTGGACCATACAGAGAAGCCTCTAAGATGCCATTTGATTTTAAAATAAATTAAGCACATATAAACTTAAAAAGGGATTTGGACTTTCTTGGAATACTAAGCAAAAGAAATAGCATTAAGGCATGAAAGCCCGTAATTAAAACATAGTGACTAAAGTCCAGTAAAGAGAGTAGTCATTGTTTAACAAATACGTATATTTGATACTAAAGAAGATCAGAAATACAAGGAGATGCTTTAGCTAGCTCATACTCTGGAGTTCTTTCTGTTCTTTTTGCCCTAATTTTGACTAAAATCTGAAGATAACTTTAAGACTGAAATTTTGATGAAGATAATGATGATAATGACATTGATGATGGTCGTAATAGTGATGGTGGTGATGATGGTGGTAAGGATGATGATGCTTCCTGTATGCTAGGCACTGTTCTAAGTGTTTTGCACGTATTAATTAATATAATCTCCCAACAGTCATTTGGGGTGACTTAAATGCCTTTGGTTATATCTATTTTAAGGATAAAGATATTGAGGCACACTTGTCTTTCTTTCACTTCCGCATATCCATGTCTATTTCTAAATAATTGGAATGGATTAGAAAGAAAGCCTAAAACATGATAAACAAATAATAAAAGCAGTTATTTGCAAGGTCCTTGTCATCCTCAGAATCTTCTCAGCCCCACTCACTGAGGCTCTGCTCAGAAGTCAACCTGAAGTCTCCGGGTCAAACACTGCCTGAGTATTTGCTTATTAATGGAATGACTAATATGCTTATTAATGGAATGACTAATATGCTCAATGGAGTGGTTATTATTTCTGATTATGGGAGAGCACACATTATAAGTCCATCTAAGGATGAGGTTTTATTCTTTAATGACTATCTGATATAAAGGAATGAATAGGACCCCTGGAGTTGGACAGGGATTTGAATTTGAATCTTGGCTCCACTTCTTACTGTTTGTTTGACCTTTGGGCAACTTATTTATTATTGTTTTATTCATAGTAAAATTAAGTGAAATGAGAAATTTAGTGTGCTTGAGAATTAGTTGAGTTTCAAAATGTGTTACTTCTGCTTTTTTTAAAATAGAACTGGTGATTGCAGACATTGGATAATAATAAAATCAAATGTTGATATGGCTTTTGTAGGTAAGGCTGAAAACTTCACATTTTCATATCACATGGATTATGTAATGACCATAATTTTCTCCATTATGAAATGACCACTGAAAAGTTGAAAAATAATTGAGATTTAGGCAAATGAGAAAAAATGCTTGAAAGAGAAAACTGTAACTATCTTTTAATTTCAAAAACCCACCTGTGATAGACAGAATAATGAGTCCCTAAATGTGTCCAGATCATAATCCCTTAAATTGGTGAATGTTTTGCCTTAGATGGGAAAAGGAAATTGGCAGATGGGATTAATATCAAGTCCTTGAGATGGAAGATTATTCTGAACTGAGTGTGCCCAGTCTAATCACATGGGTCTTAAAAATCAGAGACTCTCCAACTGTGGTCAGAGAAAGAGATGTGGTAGTGGAAGATGATCAGGGAGATGCGACCTTGCTGACTCTGAAGAAAGAGGAGGGAGCCATGAGCCAAGGGTTGTGGGGACCCCTTAGAAGATAGAAAAGGAAAGGAAATATCTTCTAAGAGTCTCCAGAGGGAACAAATCCCTGCTGACACCATAATTTTAGCACATTAAGACCCGTATTGGACTTGATATACAAAATTGTAAGGTAATATATTTGTGTATATGTTAGTGGTATAGCTGCCTTTGTTCCCATAATCTCTGTTGGGAATAGTCTTAATTCTGGCAATATCTTAGCCTTTATTGACCAGAGCCTCCTTTTTCATAGAGTCCTTTTTAGTATGTTATTTTAACCTCCCTTTGGAGTGTCTTAACATTGACCCTATTTTTCTGTGGCCTGCCACCTTTTGACTCTCAGATGAATCGTTCACAATCATGTTTGCACCATAGGATTGCTCACTATGTCAGAGTTAATTTGAACAAAAGAAGTCTCTTGGCCAAATCTGAGCCAACAGAGTCTCTTTTCCACAAGTTTGGAATGGAAGAGTTTGGAATGGAGAGGTTTTTATCAACTTCTGCATGTGGCTTGAACTCAGATAGTGTAAACTTGGGGGCTGGATGGTGGCTGCAGATATGGTGAAGGTAAAAATCAGGTCTGTAGGAAGAGGAGTCTGAGGTTGATGGACAGACTCAATGGACATGAGTTTGAACAGCTCTGGGAAGTGGTGAAGGACAGAGAAGCCTGGTGTGCTGCAGTCCATGGGGTAGCAAAGAGTTAGACACAAGTGAGTGACTGAATGGAGAAGGCAATGGCACCCCACTCCAGTACTCTTGCCTGGAAAACCCCATGGATGGAGGAGCCTAGTAGGCTGTTGTCCATGGGGTCGTTAAGAGTCAGACACGACTGAGCGACTTCACTTTCACTTTCCACTTTCATGCATTGGAGAAGGAAATGGCAACCCACTCTAGTGTTCTTGGAGAATCCCAGGGACAGGGGAGCCTGGTGGGCTGCCGTCTATGGGGTCGCACAGAGTTGGACACGACTGAAGCGACTTAGCAGCAGCAGAGTGACTGAACAACAACAAAGGAAGAGGAATCTGAGGCTGATGGACAGAGCAGAGATGAGTGTCTGAAAGACCAAGAACGTGTTAGCCATGTTCTGCCTGGCTCTTAGTCAACAGTTTCACCCCTCTTGGGTTCAGGTGTATCTCTGCCCTGAGATAACATTGTACCATTATGCTAATGTGCTAAGTCACAGAGCCCCGCCCTGGACTCCAGGCAGAAACTGAGTGGGTGCCACCCCCAAGGGAAGAGCGCCAGGTCCGACTCTAGCGACCCCATGGACTGCAGCCTCCAGGCTCCTCCGTCGTGGGATTCCAGGGGGGGCTTCCGTTGTACCATTATACAAATGTCCTTTTTAAAAGAACCTTGGTGAGAGGTTTCCTGTAACTTACAGACAAAAGAGTCTTGACTAAAACAACTACTGAGATGTAAATGAATCAAGAGATTGGGAACTTTTCACTAATTTCATTTTGGATCTTCATTTGTGCTTTATTCTAAGGAAACCTACAGAAAAATTCAAAACAATATGATCATTCTATAGACCATGGAGCATTTTGTACTACTACAGTTATGGCTGGAGCTCATAGCAGAGCCTGCCTTGTGGGGGTTGAGGCCTCTGGATATATAGAATGCTTCTTTAGGCTCTGGCCAGAGGCATCTGATTCTCATATTCAAAATTAGTGTTGGCAGAGGGATATTTTTAAATCAGGATTTTGCAATTTCAGCTGACCTGTCTGCAGCAAACTTAAACATACAACCGCAGTGCCTTGAAGATTGAACTAGTGCTTTTCAGTATATTCATGTGAAAGTGAAAGTCCAAGTTGCTCAGTCATGTCTGACTCTTTGCAACCCCATGGACTATACAGTCTATGGAACTCTCCAGACCAAAATACTGGACTGGGTAGCCATTCCCTTCTCCAGGAGATCTTCCCAACCCAGGGATTGAACCCAGGTCTCCCACATCACAGGCGGATTCTTTACCAGCTGAACCACCAGGGAAGCCCTGGTACTTTTCTGTAACTATTTAATTCTGAGACTATGTCTGGTAGATTATGCTTTCTTGGAGGAGAACTTGCAGCCAGAAAGGTAGTTTGCTAATTACCATAGAATTTAAAAAGCATCCATAAATATCATGTTACTCAAGTCTTTTATTATGCAGACAGGGAAATATGTGCAGAAGGGCTAAATTGATTATTTTATGGTCTTGATATGAGTCAGGTAGCCCTAAAGATAAACTATCCATGCATTTATTCACCTTCTTCTTCCTTCCTTTCATTCTTCCTTCTTCCCTCCCTCCCTCCAATTATTATTTTTTGAGTAGCTAGCACATACATAACAGCTTCTAAAACCTGGAGATGCAGTAGTAAAGAAGTAAACCCTCATAGGGTCCTCCTCTCATGGAGACCTTACCGTTGTGGAGCTTATATTTGAGTTGGGAGAACTCAACTCAAATTTATTTACTGGGATAAAATAAACATGTGAATAAATGTATAAAATAATTTTAGATGATGATAAAGCATTAAGAAAAAAAAAAGTAGTAATATAATAAAGAACTGCAGTCTGGGGTAACATAGGCTGTGACTTCTTAGAGCAAGGAGGTTACATGAAGCTGATTTAACTATTCTATCCATCTATCACTTATCTGCCTTATCTATCATCTTTGATTACATAAGACAACATCATGATTTCTATCTAATACTAGAAGACAGAGATTAAGTCACTTTTCTAATCACAGAGTTCATGATTTTTAATATAGTTTTATTTCCATGGTTTCTACTGCCACTTCAAGAGAGTATTGGATTGGGAACCTGCTCTCAAGAATTCATATTCAAGTTGGAAACAGAAAGCACAAGTAGTATGGGATAATACTTCAAAGTACTAGTTTCTTCCCTTCTCCAAAATCCTCACAGAATCCCTTCACTGTGTCCCGAAGATTTCTCCTATGGCTCCCCCTTTCTCCCTTGGATACTCCCCCTCCCCACATATACACAAATATGAGACAAAACAAAAACAAATCCTGCAAAAACTAGACCATTTGGGAAGCTGCGGGTCAGAATAAGGGAAAGATCCAGATGCACATGTTAGTGTTCCTTCCCCTGTTCTGAGAATCTAGACTGTGAAACCTCAACTGTTACTGAAGCAAACACCCTCTGTCACCAGTTCCAGCTGGCTGTGAGGAAACCTACTCACCACTGACTTAGTGGTTTCATTTGTTTAGTCACCAAGTGTCTGACTCTTTGCAACCCCATGGACCACAGTATGCCAGGTCTCCCTGCCCGTGATCATCTCCTAAATTACCAGCAGTCTTCTCCCTTCATCCAGTGTGAAGCCATGGTTTTCTGTATGAAAAGATCTGACCTACTTTATCTGCTACCCCAGGAGTATGCAAAATCCATGGATGGTTGTGACACAAAGGGGAAGTTTCAATTCTGACAAAGAAGGTGCTAGATATTCTCTGAAATCACTTGTGTTGCGTATGGCCATATTGGCTGTCTGTTGCAACAATAATGCCTCATAACAAACCAGCCCACATATGAGAGGCTTAAAACAGTAAGCATTTATTTAGTCTGAAGGTTGATAAGATAGTCTGGGTTTGGTTGAGTTATTTTGGTCTCAGCTATCTCATTCCTATGTCTGGTGTTGGGATTTTGATTGATCTAAGAAACTCCAGTACTTTGGCCATCTCATGAGAAGAATTGACTCATTGGAAAAGACTCTGATGATGGGAGGGATTGGGGGCAGGAGGAGAAGGGGACGACAGAGGATGAGATGGCTGGATGGCATCACTGACTCGATGGACATGAGTCTGAGTGAACTCCGGGAGTTGGTGATGGACAGGGAGGCCTGGCTGCAATTCATGGGGTTGCAAAGAGTTGGACACAACTGAGAGACTGAACTGAACTGAACTGCACTGAAGATAACTCCTGCTGGGATGACCTGGGCCACAGCTATTTGCATGTCTATCATCCATTAGGCTAGCCTATGATGGGTCTTGTGTCACTCATTGAAGAGTGAGAGCAATCCAGACCAATTATGAAAGGGCTTTTTACTTGAGTGTGTTATTGGCCAAACAAGTCTCATGACCAAGCCCAGAGTCAAAAGGAAGGGAACTGGATCAAGGAGAGGGAAGAAATTGGGAACATTAATGCACTCACTAACACCATGGATTCTATACAATTGAATGTTAAGGGTTACCAGTTCTCCAAGTAGTCTGAGCATAATTTGATTGGTAGAATAGAGTGGAGATGAACTGGTGGCAGAGAGCATGGACAGGAACATGTCCAGGGGAATAGAGGCAATGCCCAAATCTGGGATAACTTGGAAAATGGAAGTGGAATTTGGGAGATCCTGTCCAGGTTGTCTATGCCATGCATGAAGAAGTGTAAATTCCATGAAGGAGGCAAGGTGAACTCTGTAGTCAGTGATCTGGAGGATGGAGTGACCATAACAGGCAGGGAACCCCCTCATACCTAGTAGATGAAGACATGGAGATTACTGTGAAAGAAGAGGGAAGACTGGTGACATCAACAGATCAGGTATGCAGGAGACAGAGCACAGGAAAGCAACATGGTGGGATGGTTGTCTGGTCAGAGCTACAGGCGGCTGGGAGGAATGATCCTTGTGAGCCTGGACGGGGGTGAGGGGCAGGGGAGTGTTGAAGCTCATGGACAATAATTTTGATTCCCCATGCGAATGGGAGTTTTCCCAGGGCTATAAGGAGGGTATGTATGCCTTGCTGGACCCTGCAGTGCTCTCAAGACAGCTTATCTAAAGTGTTATGCCTGAGGAGACCTGCCAGTAGGTGGGGGCATTTTCATGTGTCTAGCCCATGACTCCCTGATTCCCCACAGGTGCTGGGCCCTGCCACAGGTCTGATTGATTTCATTAGTTTCGCTTTTGTCCCCACTGTCCTCCAGCTCACATTCAGGTGCTCAGATATCTCTCTTTTTTATCCTATCAGGTTCAACAAGCAATTGTAAAACCTGACAATCAGCAAGAAGCCAAGCATTCTAAATCTTATTTTTCTGTTTTTCTCATAAAAAGATCTTTTCAAGACAACCTAAGTGGAAAGCATTTTGAATTACTTTCTTTGACTGTTTTTGAATTCGTCGGGATCACCATTGATAACATTCAGAATGATTTCTGGGACATAGCACTAGGCTTAAAATAGTGTGAGGGCTTCTGGGGCAACCACCTGATACCAGAAGTGATTTGTTACCTGTGTTAGGGAAGAATCAGATGTCATGTTCTACAAGGTTAATGAGTAACAACTGTTCCATGGCTTGAGCGAGGCCCAGGCTGCCTACCCTAGTTTCTCCCTGCTCTGGAGAGAGCTGCAGTGTTGTAGATAAAATTAAAGTCATTAAATACACACATTACTTTTTCTGGGTCTTAGATCTGCCCCATCCATCTTTGTCTCCTTTGTCCTTGCGAGGCAGCTCCTGGCATTTTTGAAGTCAGCTGAGTCTCTGTAAAAGGCCAAGTTGTTTTTCTGCATTGCCAAGGAGACCAAAAAATAGAACCTGGTTAGCTAAACAAGTTCTTTGTGGGAGTGGGTGTTGCTTGAATGGGGAAAATCTGAAACCATGTAGATTTCCTGCTCCTTCCTGGAGCAGGAAAGCCCCCTCTGCTGGGGTTTTGTGAGGGGCAGTCTCCAATCTAACATTAAACAGCCACTGTGTAATCACCAGTCATGAAATAGCTGTGGTTTTATGCCTTGTATTTCACAAAAGTGTAGTCTCTGGGCCTGAAGCAACAGATTCACTCGTAAAAACATCTCTGGGTGTGGTTCCTTGGAATCTACATTTATTTTTTAAGCATGTATCTTGGTAATCTCATACTCCCTGATGGATAAGAATCCACTATCCTAGGGGGTAAGTGTACATTCATTTGTTATGATTTGTGTACTTCAAAAGAACATATCGCGGTGGCAGCAAATTAAAAATAGGATTCTTGCTTGTGGCTATGTCAAACAATCTGCAGCATATTCTCATAGCCACTTATTGTTCCATTGTTGATTGAGATGATGGGGTGTGGTAAAGATGACTGGGTGTTCACTGACAGTTCACAGTGTCCTTTCCGTGTGACATAGAGGTGCTGCCTAGCCACAGACCCCTTGGCTCACTTGACTCCACACGTGGCCTGACTAGTCCTCTCAGTGGAAAGGAACTAAAATGATGTGGGTCACATCATCTCCTTTGGCTTGGGTGCAGGGGTTCTGAATTACCATGTACCTGGTTCCCTGAATTACCATGTACCTGCTTTGGACTTTTGCCTCAGTGAAAAGTGAGTATTTTCATCTCAGATGTTTTGTTTGCTCACTCTTGGTTTTCATGGACTCACAGCTGTGAAAAACTCACAGTCCTTTTGCTTGTCCGAGGTGCAGTTATTGGGCATGCTGCTGCTACTGCTAAGTCGCTTCAGTTGTGTCCGACTCTGTGCGACCTCATAGACAGCAGCCCACCAGGCCCCACCGTCCCTGGGATTCTCCAGGCAAGAACACTGGAGTGGGTTGCCATTTCCTTCTCCAATACATGAAAGTGAAAAGTGAAAGTGAAGTCGCCCAGTCGTGTCCAACTCTTAGTGACCCCATGGACTGCAGCCTACCAGACTCCTCCATCCATGGGATTTTCCAGGCAAGAGTACTGGAGTGGGGTGCCATTGCCGTCTCCAGTTATTGGGCATAATACCATGTAAAGCTGCTGAGAGAATGGGGTGTAGGGCGTAGGGAACAGTGATCTAATATTCATCAATTATGCATTTTCTGTCAAGTTAGTTTTAATGCAAGTTAGCTAAATTTCACTCTCTCAATAATTTTTCTGAGTTATCCCAAATCCACCTGTGGCCCCCTTAGCCCAGTGCTCATGAGTGTCTAAAGTTTTGTTAACTGTAAAATTCCATAGAGAGTTTAAAAAACTTGCTCAAAGTCAAAAAGTTACTTGGTGATGGAGATGAGGTTTAAATTTTCATCTCTTTACTCCCAAAGCCTATGATTTTTTCTTGGTGTTAAGGCGTCTGGAAAATGGGTCAAGGGACATAAGTAGTTGCTGTGCAAACAGTCTCGTGTCCAGTTATTTGGGAAGCAAAGATACAAATGTGAGTTGGACAAGGGATCCTTCCTCTCATCCTCCCCCTCTCCTTCCCTCTTGCTACATTTATTCTATTATGTGGTATTCTAGGCTCTGCAGTACAGCATTCCCCATCTTGTAGGTATCAGTCTAACAGGCAAGACATAAGCAGATAAACAACTAGACAAATAATCTAATGTACATAAATGATAAATACTAAGAAGATCAATGAAATAGGGCAAGAAGTAAATAGCACTCAAGCTTCTGTATTTGATGAGGTGGTCAGGGAAGGTGACATTTGAATAGGTGACATCTGAGCTGAGACCTGAATGAAGAGAAAGTTTTCAAGGAAGTAGGGTGGGGAAGAGAACAGCATGTGTGAGACCCGAGGCGGGAAATGGTTTAGTGTTTTGCGAGCTGAGAGAGCCTCTGGATTGGAGTAAGCCAGGGAGGGTGGTAGGTATGAAGCTGGAAAGTTTAGGAGAGGCATGTGGGTAGTCTGTGTAGTCTAGACTTTGTTCTGAGTGAGATTAGATGCCATTAGAGAATTTTGATTAGAGAAGTGATAGGATCTGACTTAACATTTAGAAAGAATTATGGTAGATACTGTGCACAGATTAGATTTTTCAGGAGCAAGGAGCCCAGTTCAGAGTCTATTGCATTCAATTACACATGAGAAAACCCAAGAGGAATGATATCAAAAACAGACACTTCATTCTTTCACTTTCTGTTCTTATCTTTGGATTTTTAAAAATTTCCATTCTTTGTAAATCTCTTTAAATTTCTTAAATTCGTCCTATGTTCAAGGTACTGTGAAAATTGCCTTGTGTGTCTTTATCCCTTTCTTTAAAGCTTTTCCTGCCATCCAGATTTTTTTTTTTTTTGTCAAACCAAATTATAGATCGTTCCGCTTATCTCAACAGAGGTAGAAAGAAATCAGTAGCTTTGGTTTTTTTTGATAACACACACCTAGCTGCAGGTCTGAAATGAAATGAGCTAGCACGAGACTGATGGCAGGCCAGCCTGCAGTCTGAGACAGCGCCCTTTCTCGATGACAGTGAGCTAATGACAGGAAGTGCTTGGGACAAAGGCTTGAGTTTCTAATCAACTTCAAACTAGACCTTTCCATTGGGGTAGCACTCGGTGTCTTCCCATTGAAGTGGGCGATTGGATCAAGACTATTACACATCACAAGACACTAAGAGCTATTAATATAGGTGGAATAATTGAACAAGCAGACTTGTGTTGGAAGATGTAACTACTTTACACATCATTGTAAATTGTTTTCCAGGCTGTACTGGCATCCCTTCAGCCATGAAAACATTCAGATGTTAAAAAAGTAAAAGACGTTTCCTGAATGCTTAACCATAAAAGTAAATGAGATTGCTTTAGACTGCTCTGTTAACACTCGAACCATCCACACATGGAGATTATTACCTTCCCTGTGTTTGTTTAAATGCTGGTTGATGTTGTGCCAGCTCTGTTGTTTGTTAGTATAATGCTTACTTCTGTGCAAATGAGTGAGTAGCCCAATACCCTTCAACATCATTTTTTGGAAACATTCCTCCACTAAAGAACTAGTCCCTATTAAATATATTACAGTGATTTTATGTCTTCTTTCTAATTTGCAATATTCTTGGGTTTTGAAGCTGGATTATGTTCATGTATAATTGCTCTCATATTGCTATGAGGGGTTGAATTGTGGGAATGATAGAGCATCCAAAGGCTGAATCTGAGAAGAATTTTAAGCAGATCAGCTGCCTTTGCCTAATTTTCTATCAATATGTACTTGTCCAAATCCTTGCTTAAAGGTCAAGCTTAAACTTCACCTCCTCTAAGAAGCTGTACTTGAGTCATTTAGCACTTGTATGTAATCAGTCTCCTTTCTCAGGGAAAAGCGACAAGAATGGATATTTTCTTAGCAACTTCTGTGTTGGATCCTCACCTATCTCATCTGATTTCCACACAAGACCTCTGTGAAACAGGCACTATTATCAGGTTTGGCATAAGGAAATGAATTGACATATCCACAGTCACATAACTAGAAGGTAGGACAGTCAAGATGCGAATTCAGGTCTGTCTGACAGTAAAACTCATTCTCCTATGCTGTGCGACTTCTCAGAACTTTCCAAGTGCTTCGAGCAAGGTATACATCCCTTAGCACTGTCTTGGGTACTGTTTCTTGGTGTCTGCAGCTGTTTCATGTGTGAGTTTTCTACTACCAGCAATGGTTGAGTGTCCTTGAAGGCAGTTCCTAGAAACACAAAGAAGACATAGCTTCTACCTCATTACTGTTTGGCAGGGTTTGCAGATATGAAGAGAAACATATTTTGTAACCCGTTACAGGGAGTATGATGGAAGTCTACAGAAAATACTGAAAAGACACAAAGGGTGAAACGATGATCTCTTTCATCTACCTGTGGACATTGGGGTAATGGTCTATGAAAAGAGAAAAGATTTTGTAGAGGAATGACCCTTTAGTTCTTTGGATGAGCAGATATTTGTCAGGAACCAGGAAGACTTGATTCAGGGAAAGGGGAACTGAGAGAGGCTCAAAGGGGAAAACTTCCCAGCAATAAGAAGCCCATGGCTGGGAACCACAGGTGTGCTGCAGAGTGGTAAACAGCTCAGTCTCGATGGATCATGCATCAAGAGAGCAGGACAACGGGATACCCAAAGAACAGGCTAGAGGGAAAGGAAAACAGGGGCCAGGACATGGGTTTCATTAGTTTGAATTTTACTCAGTGTTTCTTGTGCCATAGAAAGATTTTAAGCAGGGGTGTGGTATAATCCCACATAGAATGTCTTTGGTATACATACGTGGTAGGGCAATTATTTGAAAGGTATTTGAATAGTAGACAGGAGAGCAGACTATTGCAGTGATCCTGGCAGGAGATGATGAGGAGCAGAACTAGTGAGGAGTGATGTGGGTGGAAGGAAGTCCTGGAGACTCAGAAAGTCTAACTTTCTTCTGTGGACTTTCTGGAATGCTTATTGTGGGCAGGGGTCATCTCATACTCTGTTAGCCTTTATAGTAGAACCCCACACATGCGGATTCCCCATTTCTTACACTTGCAGTGCTAAGAGCTGCATTTGCTATAAAATAATGAAATGGAGTGAAGATAACTACAAAGCATGAGAATTCTTTAGCATCTGAACTGCCCCCAGACAGGAAGTAAAACTTTGCCCTTCTTTCTGCAATTTGTGGATGGACTTACCTGGTGGCTCAGACAGTAAAGTGTTTGCCTACAATGCGGGAGACCTGGGTTCAATCCCTGGGTTGGGAAGATCTCCTGGAGAAGAAAATGGCAACCCACTCCAGTATTCTTGCCTGGAAAATCCCATGGAGAGAGGAGCCTGGTGGGCTACAGTCCATGGGGTTGCAAAGAGTCAGACATGACTGAACAACTTCACTTTCACTTTCCCATGTGGACAAAATTACCATCCTCATTAGTTGGTGTTAGAAGCAGTGAATCATAGATGAAAATAACTTTAGAATTAAAAATAACATTTTAAGAAAAGTCAGGAGGAAAAATCAGGATGATTACCAAAATAATTTTTCTAACAGGAATCTGGCTATTTATATTCTCATATAAGCAAAGCTGAATTACATTAGCAAGTGTTAAAGCAATGTAAGTGTTTCAATTTATTTATTATGTGTCCTTAAAGTCTATAATATTTGTGGTGGGTTGTTCAACTGCTATAAATATGTGTTGACAGGTGTAAATTTACACTAATAAATTAACACAAGTAAGAAAAACAACCCCCAGTTCCTAGGATGCTGGCTTAGCTATAGAACTAACAGTACCAGGAAAATACAGAACCAGTGTCTTCTGATTGATTTTTCCTTTTGATTAGACTTAGATGTGTACAGATGAAATTATAACAGTATTTTTCTCACCTGTGTTTTTCATTTATTAAAGCTATTCATCACACTTCTCTATCATTTCTATATAGAGAGGTCTGTTTTGAAGGTGAGCCAAAAAATTAAACAAATGCACAGCATGTCTTATGAGGGCTCTGGCAGAGTTTCCCATTCCATGTACTGTGCCACTTTTAACTTCAGGAAGCTGTTTGCCATCTAGGTTCCAATTTCTAGGTTTCTTCTCAAGATCTTTGATAGCCTACTAATTGAATGTTTCCTTGCTTTGGGTCTTCTGTACTACTTCATCTCTTGAATCTTCTTAAGAAAACAGTGTTCTGTCTTATTCATCTTTGATCATCTTCAGTACCTAATAAAATGTCTTGGCACCTAACAGTTGTCATTTCATCAATGCTAAATGTATATCCTTCTGGCACAGGGAATATTTTTTTGGGAGGGGAGAAATTGGGTGAAAGAAGGAGATACTACTAAACCAAGTCTCTAGATATCATTGAGATGGAAGGAAAATCCCTGGCATGACTTAGGATATGTTCAATTTTATGTAGGCTGAGTTCACCAAAATAATCACTTTAAACAAAAGCATTTTGAGGTGATCTTTTTTTATCTTTAACAAGAGAACAAGTCCATACTTTTATTTGTTTGCTTTTTAGTAAATTTACCTTGAAGGGTATAGCATCACTTGGATTCTGTGTCCAGTGGACTGAGCAGGAAGACTGCTTCCGAGTGTGGCATGAACCATACATAATGAATGCAAGTTACATTTCCCCAGACTAACTAGTCTGGGTATTTTTTGGTTTTCCAACAGGAATTACTGTGTTGTTCTTTGCTTTGTGTACCTAATCACACCTCCTGCCTACATAGAATCCAGCTTTATCTCAAGCATAAACACCTTTAATTTTAAAAAGAACTGTGTTCTCCCTCTAGTTCAAAACACCCCCAGTAGAGCCAGAAAAAAATGGCCTTGGACTACAGGCTTCCAGACCTGTTTGTAGGTTTAGAAATCCTGTTCCCAGCAGGCCTCCACAGGCTCCATCATGGCTGGCTGGGAGTCATTTTGGTATGATCTTGAGGATTTTTGACTTAAGCTCTGAACTAGGAACAATTATTTTTTAACAATAACATCCACTTAAAATTTCAGATTTTGAAGATCTAGTCTTTAGGAACGTCTCTCCTGAAAAGTGAAATTCTACAAAATCTTAATCAAATGTGCAGATAGCTAAACCCTGGAAACCTGCCTGCACAGCTCCAGTGATTACGTTGTTATCTCTACCTCTGCTGCTGCTGCTGCTAAGTCGCTTCAGTTGTGTCCGACTCTGTGAGACCCCATAGACGGCAGCCCACCAGGCTCCCCTGTCCCTGGGATTCTCCAGGCAAGAACACTGGAGTGGGTTGCCATTTCCTTCTCCAATGCATGAAAGTGAAAAAATAAAGTGAAGTTGCTCAGTCGTGTCTGACTCCCAGCGACCCATGGACTGCAACCCACCAGGCCCCTCCATCCATGGGATTTTCCAGGCATGAGTACTGGATTGGGGTGCCATTGCCTTCTCCATCTCTACCTCTAGCAGGCCACAAGTCACCTCCATGGTCACCTGGATCATTCTGCCTCTTCACACTCCTTCGACATGATTCTCCATCCTCTCATCTTAGAAGAAATACTTTCAGTGCTTCACCATTGTGTATGATGTTAGCTGTGGATTTGTTATAAATGGCCATTATTATACTGGGACATGTTCCCTCTATGGGTTTGATCCTTGGATTGGGAAGATCCCCTGGAGAAGGAAATGGCAATCCATTCCAATGTTCCTGCCTAGAGAATCCCATGGACAGAGGAGCCTGGTGGGCTACAGTCCATAGGGTCATAAAGAGTCAGACATGACTGAAGTAACTGAGTACACATGTTCCCTCTATACCAATTTTGATGACAGCTTTTATCTTGAGTAGATGTTGAATGTTATCAAAAGCTTTTTTCTGCATCTATTGATGAAATTTTATGGGTTTTATTCTTCTGACAATTTCATTCTTGTCAATGTGGTGTATCACATTGATAGATTTGAAGCTATTGAAAAATCCTTGCACCACAGGGGTAAATCCCACTTGACCATGATGTAATATCCTTTTAATGTATCGTTGAACTCTATTTGCTAGTATTTTGTTGAAGATTTTTGTGTCTGTGTTTGTTAGTGACACTGGTCTGTAATTTTCTTTTTTGTGTGTGATATCTTTGGTTTTGGTATCAGGGTGATGCTAGTAGCCTCATAAAACAGGTTTGGAAGTATTCCTTCCTCTGCAATTTTTTTTGAATAGTTACAGAAGAGTAAGTGTTAACTCATCTCTAAATGAGATGCTTGATATAATTTACCTGTGTAGCCATCTGGTTCTGTATTTTTGTTTGCTGGGAGTTTTTAAAGTACTGATTCAGTTTAATTACTGATAATTTGCTTGTTCATATTTCCTATTTCTCCTGGGTTCAATTTTGGGAGATTATAGCCCTCTATGAGTTTGTCCCTTTCTTCTAGGTTGTCTTCTCTGGCTAGACTCCAGCCTAGAAGCTCTGGGGGAACATCCCTTTCTAAGCTCATTCTTATTGTTGGCAGAAGGCAGGTGATTTTTTGCTGTTTTGGGACTAAGATCCTCATTTTCTTACTGGCCATCAGTCAGGGTCCATTCTTTGCGTCTTTCTTTCCTTGTGGCCCCCTCCATCTTTAAGCAGCAGTGGTACATTGAATCCTTCTCCTGCTTTGAATCTGTCATGCTTCCCCTTTACTTGCTCTTTAGCCACCAGCCAGCACACATCTTCTGTTTTTAAGGATGCATGTGATCACATTGGGCGAATCAGACAGTCCAGGGTCATCTCCCCGTGTTAAGGTCACCAGGCTAGAAGACCTAATTCCATCTACAATGTCCTTTTTGTCATGTAACACAACATATACATGTGTGTGGTATCTTAGTGCCACAGTTTCTGGGGACTAGGGCAAAGTACTTTTTAAGAGTTCATTTTAGAAATTCTGTTTATCATAACTGTCAAAAAGGAGGCTTTCTATAAAGGGTATCTATGGGCAACAGTCCATTAACAAAGCACTGTCCTTTGCACATAACATGAGCTCCTTTTAGGTCTCTTTTAGAGCATAGTTTCTGAAACGGAGACATTCAATTAGATTAATAACAAAAGAAACCAGATAACCAATGATAAGAGGACGGAAATTTAGGACTGGTTTCATGTACATGTAGATACTTGCCTGTGCACAGAAAGTGTCAGCCCATCTCATGGGTGCTCAGCTACGTTACGGCTGCTGGTAGCACTGTGTGTTATGTAAATGCCTTTGAAAATCTCATAGCATGGCACAGCACTGGAGCAGAACATGAATGCTGATCACTGTCAAATTGTAGGTAGTAAGGTTATATAGTGGAAACTACCACTCTTTGAGATAAAACTTCCTTTATTTTTTTTTTCCCCTCAAGCTAGAAAATGCTTATGGGAACAATTCATGCCATAAAGGACTATCACTGTATACATGCCCCTATCACCAACTTCCAGGTGACATGCAAGAGAAGTTATTTAACTTTCAGTCACTAATTCAATAAAGAATTTCAATAACCCAACAAATTTAATTAAATGGGAAGTACAGATGAACCATTTGAACTTAATACCATCAATCTTAAATTTGCTAAATAAGAAAATCAAACTCGTTTTCATACAGAAGAATAAAGGGATTACAATTTAGTATTTGATCCTCAAAAATGTTTAGTTAATGTTACAGTTGATGGAAACTGAGTAAATAAGAGATTGTGAACACACATATCAAAAGTGCTCTAAGACAGATACAGGTAATAAGTATCTATGTTCCATATTTTATACAAGGTGCCTATTTTAGTCATTTTCTGTTTTATACACTCCCCCTCCCCATTGTCTATATTTCAGGCTTGGTGGTTTTTTATTTGTTTTAGAGTCCATACTTTTGTTGAAGAAAGACATGCAATGATTTGGCATGGGAAAGAGATATTATAATAGTAAATAGATTTATTACTAGTAAATAGTAACTAGATTTATTACAATTTAAAATAAATGTGAAGAGGTGTAATATGGATGGTTGTATATTGACCTGAGAAGCAATTTCCACACATAATTTTTTTTATGACATTGTGAGATATTATGACTATTGGTGAGATACAGTTTTCTGCAGACATTTCTGGGTCTTTAACATGAGAATGATGGAATCTTCTCCAAGTTTCCCCCTGAGACTGCTTGTAAGAGCAGAGTTAGTTGGTGCTTATTTAATATGTTGAGGTTCTTTGTAGGGCAATTTTAAAGCACTGCTTAGATTTAATTCTGAATCAACTGTATTCCTGAGTTTGGGAAATCAAATTTTAACATGAACTTGCAAATAGCACCAAAGCTTTGCCCCTAATTCATATTCCAGCAACCTTCACTGTAGCAGGAAGCAGAGTCAAGCTGTTGCCATGAAGATTGTTTCAAGAGCTCAGAAATCCTCCAGGGACCTCTTTATCACTGCTTTTCAAAGGGGCCTTTATTCTTCTTTTTCCCTGTTTTCTGCAAAGGGTATTGTGTCTAATACTTGAAGACACGGTGAGATCAACAAGGACCTGAGGACTCCTCTAGGACTATGATCTTCAGATAGTGAAATCTACTATTCTGATCCCTATCCTTTCTTCCCTCTCTACCACATTGTAACAAGTACTATTGTTTTGTGAACTTTACTATTTCATTTTTAAAGGACTGTGCTCCCAGGCCAATTTGTGTTTGTCTTGTTTTAAGTCTTTTGGGTAAAAGGCCATCAACCTCTCATTAAAGTAACATTTTTGGACTATACTATCTACTTGAAGATCTTAATTGATATATGGTTTTCTTTATTAATGGGCACAACAGTGTCTTAATCTAAGTCAAAAAAGTTGACTTTTCTTTCAAATATGTTATGCTATTTTTTTCCCCTGAAAGATAAAAAAACAGTAAAAAAAAAAAAAAAGGTAGAAAAAATCATGTACTGATATTACTAATTATAGATATGAATATACAGCAAAGTCAGTACCTAGATTAAATGTATTTTCAGTAGAGTTAGGAATAAAAATCACCTCATGTGTTTCATCTTATATGAGCTGCCTTGGAAGTGATACTTTCCTTTTGAGGGAAAAATAGAAACTTTGTAACTTCATGACATTCTTTGGGAAGCATAGCTATCCTGTTTCATGGGGGACATGGAGAAAGAAAATAAAGTAGATTTTTAAGAAAGCTAAAGGAGGTGGACTTTCTCAGTCATATTTGTACTCAGTCCAGTAGATCTTATGGAGAAGGGAATGGCAACCCACTCCAGTATTCTTGCCTAGAGAATCCTGTGGACAGAGGGGCTTGGTGGGCTGCTGTCCATAGGGTCACACAGAGTCGGACGTGAGTGAAGCGACTTAGCATGCATGCATGCATTGGAGAAGGAAATGGCAACCCGCTCCAGTGTTCTTGCCTGCAGAGTCCCAGGGACAGAGGAGCCTGGTGGGCTGCCGTCTACGGGGTCGCACAGAGTCGGATATGACTGAAGTGACTTAGCAGCAGTAGCAGCAATAGATCTTAACATTTTCTTCTGAAAAGAATATTAATCTTGGTCTACATGCATTATCTTGCCTGGAAAATCCCATAGACGGAGGAGCCTGGTAGGGTGCAGTCCATGGGCTCGTTAAGAGACATGACTGAGCGACTTCACTTTCACTTTTCACTTTCATGCATTGGAGAAGGAAATGGCAACCCACTCCAGTGTTCTTGCTTGGAGAACCCCAGGGACGGAGGAGCCTGATAGGCTGCGGTCTATGGGGTCGCACAGAGTCGGACACAACTGAAGCGACTTAGCAGCAGCAGCACATGCATTATCAGACTAGGCTGTGAGTACATGCTGACAGAATACGGATGTATGTGAAAGTAGAATGTATATGAAGCATATTATGTACTATATATATATTATTTTTATAAGGAGGCATAAGCTAAACTTATATTTACTTATGAGCTAAAACATTAGAGTTTAGGAATTCCCTGGTGATCCAGTGGTTAGGACATGGTGCTTCCCAGGGCTCAGGTTCAATCT
Source organism: Tragelaphus eurycerus (assembly GCA_935064755.1). Taxonomy (NCBI): domain Eukaryota; kingdom Metazoa; phylum Chordata; class Mammalia; order Artiodactyla; family Bovidae; genus Tragelaphus; species Tragelaphus eurycerus. The sequence continues at coordinate 6,478,758 of CAKXYN010000080.1, forward strand.
CTGATTAAGGAACTAAGATCCTGCAGGCTGCATGGCATGGCCAAAGATAAATTAAAACAAAACAGAATTAAAAGACATTACAGCTTATGTGCCTAGTCACTCAGTCATGTCTGACCCCATGGACTGTAGCCCGCCTGGCTCCTCTGTCCATGGGGATTATCCAGGTAAGAATACCGGAGTGGGTAAAACGGTCCCAAGAAGTTATGAATTTATTCTTCTGTGAAATAAAGGCAAAGCTTGAGAAACTGATCCGCATGCTGAAACAATTAGTATTTGGATAAGAATAAATAATAGTAATATATTTTAGACGGTCTAAAAAGGAAAACTTACTTTCAGGTATTCAGAGGTACTGCATAGATCCAGGCTTATAGTAAGGTGATCATTTCCTTATTTTCAATTATTTGAGGATATAAGAACAAAACAAATACCATTATTGATTATGTGTTATATATAGGCCAGAACTGTACATAGCGAAGTGGCCAAGACAGACAGTGTTCATGGCCACATGGAGGGCAGGCCCTGACCAAGCTTCAGGGAAGCAGAAAAGGTCTAGCCAGGTGGATGAAACATAATGTTCCATAACATATAGAAATTGGCAGGTGGGAACAGGTGGTTTCTTAGCAAGTCAGAGGCCTCATAGTCTAAAGGTGGTAAAAAATATATTGACAGGCAGGTGGAACAAAATAATGAAATGTCCAGATCAGATCAGATCAGATCAGTCGCTCAGTCGTGTCCAACTCTTTGCGACCCCATGAACCGCAGCACGCCAGGCCTCCCTGTCCATCACCAACTCCCGGAGTTCACTCAGACTCACATCCATCGAGTCAGTGATGCCATCCAGCCATCTCATCCTCTGTCGTCCCCTTTTCCTCCTGCCCCCAATCCCTCCCAGCATCAGAGTCTTCTCCAATGAGTCAGCTCTTCACATGAGGTGGCCAAAATACTGGAGTTTCAGCTTTAGCATCATTCCTTCCAAAGAAATCCCAGGGCTGATCTCCTTCAGAATGAAATGTCCAGAGAGAAGCTTTTTTATGGTTCTCAGAAGCCTGCCTTTTTGAGTGGGGTTGGGGCGGGGCTGATGGCAAAAGTGATTTGATGCACACGGTCATGATAGTTATCTTATGAGAAAAGGAGACTAATTCCAGAGCTCAGAATAGGCAAGGAAATACACACAGTGGTCATGAATATAGCTATAGGTAAGGAGCTATGACCAACTTAGACATCATATTGAAAAGCAGAGACATTACTTTACCAACAAAGGTCTGTCTAGTCAAAGCTATGGTTTTTCCAGTAGTTATGTATGGATGTGAGAGTTGGACTATAAAGAAAGCTGAGCACTGAAGAATTGATGCTTTTGAACTGTGGTGTTGGAAAAGACTCTTGAGAGTCCCTTGGACTGCAAGGAGATCCAGCCAGTCAATCCTAAAGGAAATCAGTCCTGAATATTCTTTGGAAGGACTGATGCTGAAACTGAAGCTCCAGTACTTTGGCCACCTGATGTGAAGAACTGACCCATTGGAAAAGACCCGGATGCTGGGAAAGATTGAAGATGGGAGGAGAAGGGGATGACAGAGGATGAGATGGTTGGATGTCATCACTGACTCAATGGACATGAGTTTGAGCAAGCTCCAGGAATTAGTGATGGACAGGGAGGCCTAGCGTGTTGCAGTCCATCAGGTCGCAAAGAGTCAGATATGACTGAGCAACTGAACTGACTGAAGGAGTGAGGATCACCAACTCAATGTACATGAGTTTGAGCAAGCTCCAGGAGTTAGTGATGGACAGGGATGCCTGGCAAGCTGCAGCCCATGGGGTTGTAAACAGTTGGACATGACTTAGTGACTGAACAACAACCACAATGAGAAAGAAAAATATCTGGCACCTCTCCAGTTGTTATGCAGGTGCAAATATTATTTTTCTGTTTCTGTCTTGAATGGATATGTTACCTGTTTGATGGCATAACACACAAACACATTCATATTAAGTGTCAATACATACTCTGATGCTTTAATCAAGGTACACACTAAATAATTTGAATTGGCAAAGGAATTTTGGGAACAGAATCCAACATTAAGCTTGACAGGAAATGAATATTTGGACAAGGAATTGTGGAACATTCTACCATGACATATGTTCAGATTTAGAATGTGAAAGTTACTCAGTCGTGCCTGACTCTTTGAGACCCCATGGACTGTATAGTCCATGTAATTCTCTAGGCCAGAATACTAAAATGGGTAGCCTTTCCCTTCTCCAGGGGATCTTCCCAACTCAGGGATCGAACCCAGGTCTCCTGCATTGCAGGCAGATTCTTTACCAGCTAAGCCACAAGATTTAGAATAAGCCTACTCTATTTCTCAAACCAATCTTGGGATCTAAAACCAAACTTGTTAGAATGAGAATATTAAATTGAAAATTTCTGTATTAGGATGGAATTCAGACCTTCCATGTAGAACTGTGGGAGAAGTACAGTCAGCAGTGACCTGGCAGAACAAGGACTCGGCTTGATGGAGGGAGAGTGGGAACACCTGACCCAGCAAGGACAGAAGTGCAGTTAGAAGAGCCCCGGAAAACAACTTCACTTTCAGGCTGCACTGGTAGTAGGCCTGTGCTTGCTTATGCTAGATTTTAGCTTTGTGTAGCAATCAGGATCAGGACACAACACCCCGCTTTCCTTGCCCATTCAGTTGCTGCTCTTGGGGTTTTGCAGGCTGCCTACTCACGTGAGTCTCCATTTTGTCCACGCCTGGCAATAGCTGCTTGGAACCTCGCCCCTGGCAGCTGATCATTTCAAGTATCCAGACCTGTCACAATGCTCTCTAGGAGAGGCGTCAGGCTGTCATCATCTATTAGGCAGCCCCCAGCCGACACACAAGGGCTTTCGCTGAGTGCCCTTCTCTCTCAGGCTTTTGAATTGCATCTTTTGATAGAAGTTGAGATAAGAAACAAGTTCAGAATCCAAATCAAGGCCTTCAGTTGCTTTTCTAGCCACTTGGCCTAATTTCTTTAGTCACTTTTTTTGCAGTTTGGGCCAAGTTTGCATAGTTTTGACAATTTAAAGACCTTAGATGCAACCATTGATTTCTTCAGAAGGACTGTTCCGTAGGTCATGAAAACTAAGCAGCTAGGCACTTTCTTCTCATCCTCATCATTGCCAAGGAAATGCAAAGACCATGAGTTTAGATGAATTGCTGCTGCTGCTGCTAAGTCGCTTCAGTCGTATCCGACTCTGTGCGACCCCATAGACAGCAGCCCACCAGGCTCCCCGTCCCTGGGATTCTCCAGGCAAGAACACTGGAGTGGGTTGCCGTTTCCTTCTCCAATGCATGAAAGTGAAAAGTGAAAGTGAAGTCACTTAATCGTATCCGACTTCTAGCGACCCCATGGACTGCAGCCTACCAGGCCCCTCCATCCATGGGATTTTCCAGGCAAGAGTACTGGAGTGGGTTGCCACTGCCTTCTCCTTAGGTGAATTAGGTAAAGCTAATCTTTCTTACTCTGGATCCAGCTCAAGCCCCCTTTCGCTCTTCAGCAGAACAATGTCAGGCAATGGCAACCCACTCCAGTACTCTTGCCTGGAGAATCCCAGGGACGGGGGAAGCCTGGTGGGCTGCTGTCTATGGGGCAGCCCAGAGTCGGACATGACTGAAGCAACTTAGCAGCAGTAGCAGCAGCTGCCTCTGAGGTGTTTCTGTTGCCATGAATGATGTGAGACAGCCATATTCTGACCAGGATCTAAGACAAATCTTGACCTTAGCCTGTGGGAGTTAGGGAGTTTTACCCAGAGTTCTGCTTTGTGTTACTTTTCTATTGACCTGTGCACCTTTTATAATAACTAGGATTCCAATTTGTTAACAATTTTGATAAAATGATTCTTCTCTCCTATTTTTTTCTCAGTGCCCCTATCTTTGTTTCTTACATATGCATACTTCCAGAATCAGAGTCCAACATGCTTGTGCAGTATTTATACCTATCATTTATCTATGATGCCTTCTTTGGTAACCACATCCCAAATTGCTCTAGGAGCCATGCCTTCCCAAGTCACAGAGGTGGTGTAGATGACCCAGTTTTTTTTCTGACTTTAAACAACACATATTTATTACTTCACAGTTTCTGTGGCATAACCTTGTCTTAAGTCATTCATATTTGATAGCCCTTTACATGGGTTTAAGGCTAGGCATGTGACTCATGCAGGTTCCATTAGAGTGAGAATAAAAGCTCTTTTGTAGATTCTAACAAGAAACATAGGCTTTAGTTCTTGCAAGCTAAGTTCTAAGGAATTGTGTGGTATGGAGCTGCAGCAACCATTTATGGGCCTTTGAAGGTGACTGTGTTAAAAAATGTCGCTAATATATACAGAGAAGAGGAGGGCTAAGTAGAGGTGACAGATGCAGACCATCTTGTGAATTTGAATTCACAACAAGGATTCATTTGACTCTTTCCAAGAATCCATGTCTTTATTACTATTATTTTATTGAAGTATAGTTGGTTTACAATGCTGTATTAGTTTCTGGTATGCAGCAAAGGGATTCTGTTATACATAGATATCTGAACCATCTATGTCTTAACCCTAATCTGAGCTAGTTTATTCTCTGCTTTGTTTTAACAAGTTTGTTTTGGATTTTCAGTATCTTGAATTAAAAAAGAAAAGTAACTGAGCATTTCAATCTAGTGCTTGGACTTGGCTACTTGGTAACACGTCCTTCTTGGTATCACCTGTTACCTGGGTCTTTGGTTGACTTGACCCACCTTCATGCTTTCTGTGCTGGGTTCATACCCTGTTGGAACATCCTCATGTTTCATGTTCAATACTGATGCTTTTTTTAATAGCCTGGATGAAGTTCTAAGATGTAATAACTGTGCTTTTCCCCTTGATTATTTTAGGAAAGCATAATGATTCAACAAATAAGTGATCTCTTCAATAACTTTAAAAGTGGGGAGGCTTCAAGGAATTTCACATATCTGACCCCTGGGTGCACAAATATATTAAGGTCAGTTGCCCATTAGTTTTTCTTTTTCTATCATGGATATTGTTATATCATTTTATTTTCTCTGATTGTGATCTTTGTGACATTCTGCTTGGCTGGCAAGTAACAAGATAACTGCTCATAAAGGGAAGAGATGATGAAAGAGTTTTCTGTAATAGATTTTACTATAATGGGATCAGAATGGCAGGGAAAGCGAAGAGGTAGTTAGAGGTAATAGAGCCCGATATTCTTACTACCATGCATCTTGTGGTTTTCTGAGAAATTAAAGATGACCTGAGAAGTGGGGTTCAAATAACATATTTTGAGATTAGTAATAGGCCTAGTGATCTTCTCCTATAGACTATGGACTGTGCGAGAATGGTGGTTGGTTCTGGGTGTTGTGAAGCCCAATTTGTGTTTCAAGCTCAGGGCCAATCTTCAGCCATTTAGCAATAGTAACTAACTTTCACTTGTGGTATTCCGTACCTCTTTACCCCTGGTGGCTCAGATGGTAAACAATCTGCCTGCAATACAGGAGACCTGGCATTCAATCCCGGGGTTGGGAAGATCCCCTGGAGAAGGGAATGGCCACCTACTCCAGTATTGTTTCCTGGAGAATCCCATGGGCAGAGAAGCCTGGAGGGCTACACCATAGGGTTGCAAAGAGTCGGACATGTCTGAGTGACTAACACTTTCACACTATACCTTTTGAATTGGTGCTTTCCCCAAAGTCTTCTTTTTTTATGACTCACTCTGTGCTGAGGAGAAGCAGACACTTCATGAGTGAAAACCAAACCAAATGCTCCACAGTTAATTGGGAAACAGCTGACATTTTCTCCCTTCTTGGCCCTTTCTTTCCCAAATTGATTCCAACTCTTCTTCTCTTCCTTTCTACTGAGGTTCTCCCCATTCTTTGATTCTGATCCATGTATGTAAAACATTTTGGCCTCAGTGCTGAGGAAATAGCTAGGAAAGAAACTTGAAATATGAGGGACAAAGAGGGTCCTGGGATAAGAGGGGTAACAAAGGCTTGATACTCTGAAATTGGATAGTCTTCATGCTGCTACTGCTGCTGCTGCTGCTGCTAAGTCGCTTCAGTCGTGTCCGACTCTGTGCGACCCCATAGACGGAAGCTCACCAGGCTCCCCTGTCCCCAGGATTCTCCAGGCAAGAACACCGGAGTGGGTTGCCATTTCCTTCTCCAATGCATGAAAGTGAAAAGTGAAAGTGAAGTCGCTCAGTTGTGTCCAACTCTCAGCGACCCCATGGACTGGAGCCCACCAGGCTCCTCTGTCCATGGGATTCTCCAGGCAAAAGTACCGGGGTGGGGTGACATTGCCTTCCCTGAGTCTTCATAGAAGAGCTGAAATATGAACAGTTTTGCAAAAAAGTGTCATCGCGATTTAAATAGAGAAAATATAAGGGATTACTAGGAAAGTGAGTCAGCTGGAGAAGGTAGTCCACCTTTGTTATTTAGAATTACATTCAGCTGCTAATCAGAAAGATTAGAAATATTAATATAAATTAATATAAATTAAAGATTAGAAAGATTAATACTATTAAACAAAAAGTTTATGAAACATTAATATATTAGTGTGTTAATGTGACACAGTAAACACTAATACCGTGCTTTATGGTCATCAGGAATCCAAGCTCCTATCGTTCTTCTCATCTGGGGTCATAGCTTTCATTCTCAGAATATTACCTCTTGGTCCAAAATGGCTTCTGAAACTCTGGTCATCAAATCTGTTTTGCAGCCTAGAAGTAGGAAAAGAGGCAAAAGGGGAAACTTTTCTTCCAGTCAAGTTGGTTTTAAGCAGTTTCCCCAGAATTTCCATGTAGGACTTCTGCTTGTCTCATTGGCCAGAGCTTAATCACATGGCCATACTTTGCTCTAAGAGTTTCTATGCAATGTGGTCTTTTAACTGTTTGCGTTGCCATCCCAGGTAACTAAGGAAAGAGGAGAGAATGGCTCTAGGATAGCAACTTGCATTCTGCTACAAAAATCCTTGAAACCTATGGTTGCTTGTTAGGAGATGCACCTGGTTATTAGAAGCTTTATAGAGTTTTAAGGAATATGGTTGTTCTTATTTTCAATTTAGAAATTGGCAAGAAAGAGTCTTAATAAGAATATTGGCCTTGAGTGTCATGAACTGGGTATAAGGAGATGGAAACTGTCATTTCTTAGAAGGGATTATGAGTAAAGTAGGGAAGAATGTAAAGATATTTTAAGGTATTGGGGGTTTAGGTATGACAAAAGTGGTCCAACAGATTTTACAAAGGGATGAGTTGCCCTAAATAAAAGATATGAATTTATTTAGAATAACTCTGAAAAATTTGTGGTAGGTTTCAAATGTATACTATGGTACTGGACTTGGGAGATATTTTCAGGGTGGGAAGAAAGCCTCAAATAAAGTCAACAATGAGCAATATTTAGAAGTAAAGCCAGTGCATTTTAGTGTTGAGGCTGACCATCTGGTTGAGAGGCAAGTCATATAAAGTAAATAAGTAAAGGGGAACACTTGTAACACAACAAGGGATTTTGGAAATTGTAGGGAATAATCTAAAGGGGTAGCTACTGCTTGACTGCAGCCAGTTATTGCTGTCAAAGAAATCAGGCTCAGGTCTTCTACTTTTTTCAAGAGAAGATCGAAATCCAGATTTTTATATAACCTTTCAGATTATAAATAATGGTGCAGGCCAAACAAATATGTTTGAAGGCTGGGTTTGCCAATGGATCAGTTTTGCAACTTTTGATCGAGTTCAACATCTTTATTTTACTGATACTGGGAGAGATCTAATAACTTGCCCTCATCAGTAATAGACCCCTGCCTCTTGACTTCCCATTGTCTTCCTCTTGATAGAGCTAAGGAAGTCACATGGAACTGTTTGGTGGAAAGGAATAATCAGAGGAATTAGGCATTTCACATAGGCTTACAGTTAACTCTAAAAGTGCCTAGCATGGTGCTTAATAATCAGGGGCATCTATCAATGTTAGCTCAATTTCTATGTGAATTGTTCAAGTCATGAAAGTTAATGAATAAAATAGAGAAAAAGGAAAAAGAAGCAGAAAAGTAATTATCACACCTTGGGGAGCCCCCGTAATTAACCATGGAAACAAGATAATGAATTAGCAAAGATGGCATCCAAGGAGCAGTCAGGAGCAGCCAAGATTTCTTTGTGAATCTCTTGCCTTTACCTTTGCTCTAATTACAGCTTTAGGCTGTAAATGTTTTAATTTGAGGGTAATTTCCGGCCCTTTAATAAATTTCTTTCCAATTATACTGTCACCTTAAACTTATAGGCTCATAAGAAAGTGTGGTCTTGAGAGAGTATTTCTTCTCCCCTTAGTTAAATTAGATAGATTGATTAATTTTGGCTTAAATTTCTAAAAATGTGCAGTTGTATCTTGAGATTATCCCACCATTAGTGGTTAAGTATCTCTGAAATAAGTAATTATTGTCACTAAAAGACAAATTTATCAGAAGAAATGTCCTTTGAAAAATTCCCTTTTTAGTATAAATATGTCCTTATGTGTCACGATAATTTGCTGGATTATCTCAATGCTATAGATCACAGGGAAATAATTTTTGAAGTGACCAATTCTATTTTAGGCTTTAATATGCATAGTAAAATACATTTTAAGACACTTTTTAAAGTTCTTAGGAAAGAATCCCTGGAAACTAGAATTTTTGATTTACTGCTCATGTTAGAATCTTTACTATTGAATACAGTGGAAAGACCTTGGGGATCTGGTAGATTCCATAGGCAATTTATTTCAGAACTAACTGCTTTTGCAGTGGATTTTGCTTATAGTAGCAATGGCCTATATTTATAATTTGTTCTCCTGGCAATTATCTCAACAGAACTGAATTACCTACAAGGTCAGTGGTGCTGGACTAAGTTTATAGACTGGCAACTTTTTCATATTTGATTGGATTTGTCATTATAATGCCCCAGCTTAACAGTGCTGGAATGTAATCGCTAAAAAGAGAAAAATGTCTGTTAATCTTCTGATGTTTAATCATGACTTTAGGCTTTTTTTCTTTTCTTTTTAGTTCTAAGACACATATAAAATGTCTACAGATCTCAACAAGAAAATGGGATTCTTCTCTGCTATCAGCTAAAGCTGCTGTGACCATAAAACTAAAAAATTACATTTTTGTCTCCTTGCCTATAAAGAATGTCCACCAGAGCAGGTCCAATATCTTATCTCTCTATCCAGACAGTGCTTGTTGCTAAATATACAGAGCCTGATTTTACAGTCGTCACTCAACTCTGGCTTTTACAATTTTCAGTGGGCTGTTGGGGGGAAATTCTTATGAAAGGTTTATAAATGATGTGCAAATGGGCTATATTTTTGCAACTTGCATTGTCACCCTGGATCTCATGAGAGTCTTTTGAGTAGAGTCAGCCTAATACATGGGCTCTTGGATGGCTCAGCTGTGTGCTCCGAGTCTGTAGGATGGAGGAAAGAAAGCATGGCACCATCACTTGGATGGGAGTTTCTGACATTGCCGGGGCAAAGATCCTGAAGGTCAAAGGTACCCTTAATCACAGAGCTTCGAAAGTTATTTTCTGTCCACTCCAAGGCTCTCAAAGTGGACAGTAAAGAGGCCTTTCCCATCTCTGTTGCATCCTAGGAAATGTGATACAGCAAGAGACTCCAGGTTCTCAATTTGGGGGGTGAGGAATGTCACATAGCCCTTTGAGAAGCAGACAAAAGTTCTGAATATTTTCGCTAGAAAAGTATCCATAAAAATACATACATAGAATTTTGAAAAATTATGGTTTTATTTTAAAAAATACGTTATTTCAAGGTCCTTGGCCCCAGGTTATGAATTCCTGCAAGTCTGAGGATGATTGTGGGGAAACTTAGCTTGGACATCTTTGTAATTTGTGTTATCCAGCTGCTGCTGCTGCTGCTAAGTCGCTTCAGTCGTGTCCGACTCTGTGCGACCCCATAGATGGAAGCTCACCAGGCTCCCCCGTCCCTGGGATTCTCCAGGCAATGGAGAATCCACTTCTCCTGGAGTGGGTTGCCATTTCCTTCTCCAATGCATGAAAGTGAAAAGTGAAAGTGAAGTCGCTCAGTCGTGTCCAACTCTTAGCCACCCCATGGACTGGAGCCTACCAGGATCCTCTGTCCATGGGATTTTCCAGGCAAAAGTACTGGGGTAGGGTGCTATTGCCTTCCCCGGTTATCCAGCTAGACTCACCTAATCTTACATTCAGGGCGATGTTAACAGTAATAACTCGTGCCATGCATCTTTTGTGTCTGTCTGCCCATTCAGGAGCTCTGTCTCCTGCAAATATCTTTTCCGTCCCCAAAGTGGTTATATCCGGAAGTCCTTGAGATGTCTCAGCTGTGATCATGATCAGGCCAGATGGTGGTCATGTGGCGTCCTCTGGTCCTGATGCCTTTGCTAATGCCCTCTGTTGGACAGCTCTTACTCCCCGCATCACTGTCTCCCCTGTCCGGCACTGGGGCCCCCCCTGCACGTCACTGCCGCTTCTGCGGGGGCCATGGTGTTCTGCTTCTGCTAAGGCACTGGGGCTCTTCAGGGGCTAAGCATGCTCTGTCTTCTCCAGATTTCTAACGATTCCAGTTCCTGTGTCAGGGAGAATGCTTTTCTCTCTTTTGTGTAATTATTGTTCCAATCAGATGGTTTCTATTGAGTTCTGCTTTAATGGTCTTTAGCAGGATAGATCTTTCACTTTTATTTCTACTTCCTCCCTGCTTAAGGTGAAGGGAAAAACCAAGTGCCCTAACGCGTACACAGGACCCTCAGTTGTCTGCCTTGACTGGGGTTTGTCTCTGGCTCAGTGGTGTTTGCCTGACTCACTGTCCCTTTGAGAGCTTCTTGTGTAAACCCCCATTCCAGGGGTCTGTTCCCCGCTTTATCAGGAGTGCTCAGAATTGCTGCCTAGCAAGGAATGAACCCAGTGTAGATTTAAACTAGAAAATTTAAGAACCTTACTATTTAAGAATAATGTAGATAATGGTGTGACGTTTGGAGATTAGGTATGTTTTTAGGAGATATTTTGGAGAGCTCTTCCAGATCTCTGTGTGCCCCTCCAGAGACAAAATCTTTGTAATTTTACTCTATCCTACATCAAAGCTAGTGCAGCACTGTGAAAAATTGCATTGACAAAACTCCAGGCTCTTCCCGGAAACATGCACTTTCTTTATTGTAAATAACTCCATACAGTACCTGTAATAAGTTAGAATCAGAATGATCTTTCTGTCATGATTCTGTTTTTTAGACAACTCATTTACCTTAAACTCCATAGGAATCAATAAAATATGATTCTGGAATAATACTGAATTTTAAAGTTTAGCATGCAGCATACGGAAAAAAATGCCTCACCATTTTTCTCGCTGTCATTTGAAGGTAAAGGTGTCGATTCATCAAACTTTGGAAACACATTTTGAAAATGCCGATATCTCCATCAGTTACAGATCTGTCATAATTAACGCCGACACCTCCTGCTGTCCCAGTGTATTCTTCATGCCCGTCGTGAATCCTCTCTTTGACAAGCTGTCCTGTGCTGTGTGTTCACCCACCTCGGACTGGAGTTCTCTCCAGTGTTCTCTGTGCCCTCTCCTTCGACCTCCTATCAAGTCCCTTGGCTATTCTCTGCTGCTGCTGCTAAGTCGCTTCAGTCGTGTCCGGCTCTGTGTGACCTCATAGATGGCAGCTCACCAGGCTCCGCTGTCCCTGGGATTCTCCAGGCAAGAATAGTGGAGTGGGTTGCCATTTTCTTCTCTAATGCATGAAAGTGAAAAGTGAAAGTGAAATTGCTCAGTTGTGTCTGACTCTGAGCGATCCCATGGACTGCAGCCTACCAGGCTCCTCCATCCCTGGGATTTTCCAGGCAAGAGTACTGGAGTGGGGTGCCATTGCCTTCTCCTGGCTATTCTCTACCAAACAGGAAATTTTCCCAAATAGTCTTCATCTAAAAGAAAGTCTCATGAGCTTTCTTTTCCTCACTCCGTGTCAATTGTATTTCCTCATAAACTCTGATTGAAGACATGTTTTAAAATACTGAAACATTTTGAGGGACTCCTATTATAGCACAGAAATATATGGGGTTAACTGGGATGTGAAAATGAGACGGAAATTTTGTCTTTTCTGCAATTGATATAATTTCCTCGTGAGGCTTCTCTCTTAGGTTTCTCATTGGGGTGGGGTGGGGGACTGGTAGAAAAGAATTCTGAAGTTGCAAAATAATTCCTCTGACTCCCTAATCATCTCCCTTGCCTGGCATTCTCTTGGGTAAATGCTTGGTTCTCAGCTTTTCTCTTGCTATGTACCTTCTGAGACGGCATCTTGCCTTATGTAAGGAGGGCTTTAGTGCCTTCTTGGGCTGTCAGGGTAGAGAGGCTCATTTTCTGCTTCATTTCCTCTGTTCTGATCGACCTGGTGAGCACTGAGGTGCATCTGACCCCTGGACTCTTGGAGATGTGTGCTATCACCACTGAAGTCTGTGACTCTGGCCCTTTTCTTGGCAGTTATTTTAGTGCCTCTGCATCTCTGCCTGCTCCCCAGCAGACATGCAGGCCTCCACAAGCTCCGGAAGCCATGCAAAGGCAGTGGAAAACCAAGAGCAGAACCTCAGGCTCATCTCCACGCCCTCTCCATGAGCCAGTGAACTCCTGCGCACTCTGGATGTGGCGCTGAGTCACATGTCAGGCTACTCCTAGAAGTGGGCAGGTTTTCGTGGGCCATCCCTGAAGAGGCCAACTGCTGCCTGGAAGACCTTGTGTTCTCCCCATCTCACCGCCACTACTGTCCTTCAGGATTTTTACGTGGACCTGGAAGTAGGACATTTGTGCCTACCTGCCTCATCATCCTTAACCCTCTCTCCTCTGCTTTTCTCCTGCCATAGAGGTTTTTCCTTTATGTCCCTCTTCCAGTCTGAAGGCATTTTCTTTGGGGTCATGATGGCAGAGAAATCATGTTTCAAAGTGATGATGAACGGAATGAGAGAAATAGAAAACACATCATTTAAAAATTTTCAGAATAGCTTCTCTGAAAAGAAAATTATATACCTGTAAACTAGTGTTTCTGTGAACCACACATCATTCTGAAGAAAAATGGGATCATATGAATGATGATAAATAACATTCTTCTGCTTCTCATCTTTCCCTCTTATTTGGGGACTCTAGCCCCATTCAAAATTTTCTGTGTTTATTTCTATGTTTCTTTCTCACATGTTTCTCTGTGTAGTGCAAATAGTCCTCCTCCATGGCCTCTGCTCTTTGGGAAGCCCTGCTTATCCCTTCCATGGGTGTCTAGCATTGATGATGGAGCTGATGCTGATTAGCCAAGGATGCCGTTTCCAGTCATCTGTAAACAGAGTGTCTTCCGCTGCTCTAATGCTTAGTGCAGGGTCACTGGGGAGCCTGACTGCTGTGTTTGTGCTGCTGCTGCTGCCCATGGGGAAGACCATGCCTCTTGGTTGCTTCCTGACCTGCGCTGGCAGCACTCAGAGTGAAGAACCCTCCTCATGCAGGGCCATGATGAAGAGGTCTCTGTCCTCTTGGTGTACTAGTACTTAAAGTTTTGGGGATTTATGGGAATAAAAAGGTCATTTAGTATTCACTTGCCAGTCAGTTCTATGCACAGCAAATCTAACCATGTTGCTCATCCCTTTTGGTGACTAGGATGTTGCTATTGGGTCAAGCCTGATATAATTTTCTCTTTCAGAATATTTTTGTTTGTTTGGTCTTTGGAAACTTCTTCAATTTCTCATGCAAATACATAATCTGTAGGCTCTTCTGTTTTCCAAATACTGTATCACAGTGGTTGTAAAATTTATGCTTAATCTGAAGCTTCTACCTCCACATATAATTTAAATAAAGATTTACACGTCTCTCTTTAAATCAATACATATAAAAAGCATTCCCTTATAAATGTCTTGGTCTTTTATTTTCTGGTTTGCCACGTGGTTTCAACAAATTAAAGAAACCCTTAAAATATTTGAATCCTGTCCCCTTTACTCCCGTTTGACGATAATGGAAATAACTGATGAAACAATATCTGTGTGTGAGATTTTCTTTTAGGTAAAGACTTGTCTTTCAGATTTTTCTTCTCCTTGGACTCTTTCTAAAAGCAGTATCTTATACAGCATGTCCTTTGTTATGTTGGTTTGTATGACTTTCAAAAAATCTTTTGCTTTCAAATTGGGGAAAAGTAAATTAAATGTAGTGAGATGGAACAAAATGACCCTCCCCCAACTAAGATCATAAATAATCTATTGGAAGATTGTACATCTATCCTGGTTGACTCAGACAGAGCCATTCCCAGCTAATGTGTGGGCTCCTGGTGGTAAAAGCAGAAACAAGTAGGAGTCAGTGTTTCTTTAGCAAATAATGCCAGTTATTTCTCAAGGTTCTCAAGAAGTAGCTTTAAAAGCATCTAATATGAGAAACATGTTTCCTTCATGTGAAAATAGTGGACTGAGCCTCCCTAGGATAATTAATTAATTGATTAACTAATAATGAATTAATTCCTGCTGTGATGAGATGTGCTTGCCTTTAGTCAGGGAGGAACTTAGCACCAGGCTTCTGTGGAAAAAAATGAAGATCAACCAAATGGGAACAAGCATAAGGCTATTTATTCAGAGCTTAGGGAAGTCAGCTACCATCTCTTCCATTTTGGCAGAAAGTCAAAGGTAGGCAGAGGAGTGGGAAAACTTTACAGTGATAAAATTTCAAATATACCTAATATCCCCTGAATAGGGACTGTTGGCCTGGGGAAGCTTGGGTGGGCTGACTAGAAGCAGGACAGCCTTTGTGATTGGTTTGGGTTACATGTTTAGCTTTTTGTGGTTGGTCCCAAGGTAGAAGGGGGACAGAAATTAAGGGATACATCAGTTATTGATCAAACTGTGGCTGTTTGGGCTAATTGTTGCAGGAGCGGCTGTTTGGTTTCTTGGATTGGTGGCTGGAGCTGGTGATCTGACCTCTTGCAAGTCTGGCTTCCAGGGCTGGTTGCTGTAGACCCTGTGTTGGTAGTTGCTGCAGATGGTGGGTCATAGTTCTCTTTTTGTATCTGAGCTGCTCACCATGTGCTTTTATATTCAACCTCTCATTTCACTTCTGGAGAGCCAACCAAAATCAAGCTCTATACTGTTTTCTTCACACAATTATAGCTCCGAGCTCATCCATCCTTTTGAAGCCTTCAGGAGCTATTGGCAAGAGCTGATACAGAAACCATAGGAATTTTCAGAAACCAATTGGAATAGAGGGTTAGCCTTGCTTAAATGGTTGAGGGAGGGGCTCTTTGGAGGAGGGAGGTAGGACGCTGGCTAAGAGACAGTGGCTTCCAGACAGGCTGAGAGGAGATGCCATGGGAGAGTTGGGATGATGAGAGAATTAGTCAGAAAGGAGTATGGATGTGTGGCAACCGCCCAAGGCCTAGATTCTCACCTCTTGGATTTTCCTTGAGTTTCTCTGAGGAAATGGGCTAGAAGTAGAACCCCAGTTCCCAGGCTTCTTTCTTTGGTTTGCTTTGAGATGCTTGTCTGATTCCTCAGTGAAAGAAGCACTTATACCTCTCGTCAGTATAGCTTCAGTAGGGTAGGATGCGTGGCGGTGCTGGAGATGGGCACAGTCCACATCAGCTGGCTGTGCCGTGGATGAGGAAGGCTGAGTGCTTCCTTGAGTGCTCCCCTCAGCCTGCCAGCTGGAAAGGTTCATGGGTAATCAGGCACCTCACTTGAGTAGGGGCAGCAAAGCCACTTTCCCTTTTTTTTTTTTTTTAATTTTATTGAAGTATTGTAGATACTTCAATTATAAAAATGTTGTGTTAATGTCTTCTGTACAGCAAAGTGACCCAGTTACACATAATATATATTCATTTTCATATTCTTTTACATTATGGTTTGTCACAGAATATTGAATATACTTCCCTGTGCTACACAGTATAGTTTTGTTGTTTATCCATTCTATGTATAGTAGTTCATCCCTGCTAATCCCAAATGCCCAATGTTCCATTCCCTTACCCAGCCTCCCCCTTGGCAACAAGGCTGCTCTTTATATCTGTGAGTTTGTTTTTGTGTTATAGATATATTCATTTGTGTACTATTTTATATTCCATTCCATATGTAAGTGATATCATATGATATTTGTCTTTCTTTGATTTCCTTCTCTAGGTCAATTCATGTTGCTACAAATGGCATTTTTTCCTTCTTTTTTTATGGCTGATTAATATTCGATCACATATATATGCTATATATTTTGTATCTATTCATCTGTGGATGGACATTTAGATTGTTTCCATGTTATGGCTATTGTAAATAGTGCTGCTATGAACATAGGGATACATGTATCTTTTTGAATTATAGTTTTGTCTGGGTGTATGCCCAGGAGTAGGATTCCTCGATCATATGGCAACTCTATTTTTAGTTTTGTAAGGAACCTACATAGTCTTCTCCATAGTGGCTGCACTGATTTATAACTCACCAATAGTACTTTGCCAACAAAGGTCTATCTAGTCAAAGCTATGGTTTTTCCAGTAGTCATGTATAGATCTGAGAGTTGGACTATAAAGGAAGCTGAAGGCCAAAGAATTGATGCTTTTGAACTGTGATGTTGGAGAAGACTCTTGAGAGTCCCTTGGACGGCAAGGAGATCCAACCAGTCCATCCTAAAGGAAATCAGTCCTGAATATTCACTGGAAAGACTGATGCTGAAGCTGAAACTCCAATAATTTGGCTACCTGATGGGAAGAGCTGACTCATTGGAAAAGACCCTGATGCTGGGAAAGACTGAAGGCGGGAGGAGAAGGGGATGACAGAGGATAATATGGTTGGATGGCATCACTGACTCAATGGACATGAGTTTGAGCAAGCTCTGGGAATTGATGATGGACAGGAAAGACTGGCATGTTGCAGACTGTGGGGTCTCAAAGAGTCAGACACAACTGAGTGACTGAACTGAACTGAACAGTGTAAGAATGTTGTATTTTCTCCACACCCTCTCCACATTTGTTATTTGTAGACCTTTTAAAGCCATTCTGACTGGTGTGAAGTGATACCTCATTGTAGTTATGATTCGCATTTCTCTGACAATTAGTAATGTTGAGCATCTTTTCATGAGTCTTTTGCCTATCTGTATTTCTTCTTTGGATAGATGTCTATTTAGGTCTTCTGACCATTTTTCAAGTGGGTTGTTTGGGTTTTTGTTATTGTTGTTGTTGAGTTGTATGAGCTGCTTGTATATTTTGGAAATTAAGCTCTTGTCTGTTGCATCGCTTACAAATATTTTCTCCTATTCCATATGTTTTTTTTATTTTGTTTATGGTTTCCTTTGCTGTGAAAAAGCTTGTACGTTTGACTAGGTCTCATTTGCTTATTTTTGTTTTTATTTCTATTGCCTTGCATTTCCCCTAATCTTATTCTCAGGCTCCTTGGAAAAGAAGGGGTAAGCCCAGAACCACTTGGGCAATTTTAAATATCACTGCCCCCTCACAACAAACATAAAAACAAAACAGAACAAAATTGAAGCTAGACTAAAGATAAAACTTCCCTAAATTGTAACTCAGCCCTTATTTGAGTACAGATTACCCAAATACATAATGTCTCTACTCTGGCTTTGATATAGGAGTTGAAACAAAACTGAGCCAGATTTGTTTACTTTTGATGGGTAGGTTTTCTTTGCTGCATATTATGTTTACTGATTAAAAAAAGAGAAACTTTTTTTTTAACGAAAGTGGCCATAATATACAAGGCACCAAACTTATAAATAGATTTTTTAGAATGATATTTTTCATGGTGAAAAACATTCAGATTTGATTTACTTAATCAAAAGAAGATTTCTGAGGATTAGTTAAACTTAAGTCATTTAGGGCAGGGTACACTGAATTATAAAAAGAAACCAGTTCTTCAGATATTTGAAGACTTGTGTTTATACTTTTAATTCTACCAAAATACAGTTATAAATTTATATAGTCCTTCCATGATGTGAGTATGGATTTTATTAAGTCATGCTGTTTTCTGACTCTAGTAGTTTTGATAGATTAAATCAAGTTTAATTTAGATGATGCTACTGAAAGTTAGGGCTTCTCTGGTGGCACAGAGGTTAAAGCGTCTGCCTGCAATGAGGGAGACCAGGGTTCGATCCCTGGGTCTGGAAGATCCCATGGAGAAGGAAATGGCAACCCACTCCCGTATTCTTGCCTGGAGAATCCCATGGACAGAGGAGCCTAGTGGGCTACAGTCCACGGGGTCGCAAACAGTTGGACACGACTGAGCGACTTCACATTCACTTTCTTTCACTGAAAGTTAGGGCAGTCCTGTTTGAATAGTACCTTCACAAAGCGAACTGTTTCACCCATCTATCTGTACGGATAGCATATTTGGGAGTGACAAGCTTACCAGAACACCACACAAATAACTGGAGACTCAGATATACTAATCTGTGGTCAGAACAGAACTTAGAACTCTGAAGAATTTCAAAGGGGAGGAGAGGACAAAACCTCAGACTAAGTGACCTGGCTTGGGTGACTTGTCCCACAGAAAAAGGCAAATATCCTCTTATTCAACTATCCTCTGTGTATGATGTCAAAACAATATGAGCAGTACAGTTGATATATAGTGCTGAGCCACAAAAGGATTAGTGTAGAACTCTTTAAATTCTACATACTTTTAAGATAGTACTAGATTCAGAGTCTGGGACAAGACCAAACATGGGGGAACACAGTGATCCCAGTTTCAAAGGCTAAGGGGGCGTCAGAGCATGAGGCCAAGTAGATGCTGGAGAAGATGGGAGAACCTGGGGCAAGCATGATGGAGACTGATTGGGAAATTTGGCTCAGAGAAACTAACTGCCAAAAATAATGGGAAGTGCTAGTTAAAGTTTCTTTAAGGAGAGGTTGGGGTAATGTTTTGAGCACACTGTTCTAGTGTCTTTAGAAATTCATTGTTGTTATTTGAGTCACGTCCCCTCAGTTATTTGAGGGGATGCATGTGCCCACACTTCTCTTATTAATACATGTCCTTACCATGTTTTGGCACGTGATTTTTCTGATATTTTCTAGACCTGTTCTATATGCTGCTTATTGGTCACATGGATAAGAGCTTGTACCAAATAATGCAGGTACTTGCTTGTATATAGCCAGTCAGTGAGCATCTAAAAATGACTGAATTCATGTGATTGCTGGGTAGGAAGGACAAACGACACACTGTTCTCTCTTATGGCAGTGCCCCCAGGATAACTTTCTGATGATTTCAAAATTATAATATCCTCACCCCAACACTTCATCTCCCTCACTTTCCATCCTCACTTCCAAACACTGATGACATAGGTCTAAGAGGCTGGTTAATCTTTATCTTCAATTTCCCCCCATCTATCTCGTATTCCATTAATACCCAGTCACTTATGTGTCTGTTCAATTTGACCTTTGCCATATTCCAACTAATGCAAAGAGCCAACTCATTGGAAAAGGCCCTGATGCTGGGAAAGTTTGAGGGCAGGAAGAGAAGGGGACAAGAGAGAATGAGATTGTTGGATGGCATCACCGATTCAATGGACATGAGTTTGAGCAAACTCTGGGAGATAGTAAAGGACAGGGAAGCCTTGCATGTTGCAGTCCATGGGATTGCAAAGAGTTGGACATGACTCAGCCACTGAACAGTAATATTCCAACTGACTGTAGTCTGGTAACTGTCATGTTGAACTTAGATTTTTTTCAGTTATCTCCTAGTAGGTCCTGCTGCTGGCCATATCTCTCCTCCTGAAAGTCTCTCTCCTCCTGAAACCAATTATATTCGGATGATTTCCTCCTTAAGGTCTACAGTTCTTACTGGTTCAGGCACTTCTGCATTATGTGCTAGATGTTTCACCAATGAATCCCACCTCCTGGCTTGTGTTGTTTCCCTTTTCCCTTCATCCTGATCCCTGTACTTGGGTAAAGCCTTTTCCTGACCCCACTTCACGTGGCCTGAGACGGTCTCTCCTCTGCTCTGCCATTCTAATTGTGCCTTTAGGACAAGCCCAACTCAACACTCATACTCACTGGGAAGTTTTTCCAGTTGAACTCTAGTCCACATTTCCTCTTCCTGTCAGTTTCCTGTTTCATCATACATAACCTGCATTGCCACAGAGCTTCACCAATTTGAAAAAAAAATATTTTCATAGACAGTCTATGCTACTTTGTAGTATAGTCTCTAAAGTTAGTACCTATTAAGCCAATTTTTTAGCTGTGGTTAAGTTTTTTTAAAAAACATTAATTATACTTTAACTGGAGGGACTTCTCTTCCTATATTTTGGGTTGAGACTAGTTGTTAGTGCAGCATGTACAGATTAGACTTTTATTTAATGTTTCAATGAATGTGTATTTCTTCAATTGGAGACAGATTCAGTTGGTGACAGAAATGAGAATAGAAGTTTTATGTAAGGATAGGAATAAATAGAGCCTAATGATTATACTTGTATCAAATTGTTGAACCTTAGAAAAGATATAAACTGTATTGAATCAACAGCAACCCTATCTATCAAGTATCTTCTATGTCATAGACTAGAAAATGATTCAGTTGGATTATTTTTTTGTTTTCAGAACATCTAACAAGTAATGATTTTCTATTTATGAGAAATACTTCTGAACGTTTTGATTTATTCAGTCATATATTTGTAAAAAAAATATGTTTATTGGCTCAGCTAAGAAAATACTGAAGAATTTTTCATTCAAGAAAGGGTTTCTTTTAATAATACATTAATTCAGGAACATAGGAAACCATTACCATCTTTTATTATTTATTTATTTTTACAGGCCTGTGTTTACCATCTTTTAAAAATAGTCTTGTGGAAATCAAAAAGCTGTTTGAGTGAGGAGGTCTATATTTTAATATTTCTTAAAAAATTATGTTAGACTCTTCCATGTTGCAAGGAATAAAACATTATTAGCAATCTTGTTTAGTGGGTGTTTCTGGGAGATACAGAAGTAAATGAGGCAAGGAACTGTTTCCACTACTGCAGACAGGCCCTGAGGAGACCTAGGAACTGTGCAGGACACCACAGCTATAGGCATCCTCTCCAGTATCAGGGGGCCTTAGCAACTCTCTCTGCCAGTCACGATCAGTGATCTCTCTGCTTTTCGTTTTACCTTATGGTTTCAAATTATGAATTCTGTTGTCTTGTTTTTTTTTTTTTTTTCAAGAATCTCTTTTATTGATTATCAGAAACATTACAAACATCTAGTATGAACAAATTGTAACATGATAGTGTTTAGTTTGAACAATTAATACATTTCAGATATAATATTATACATATTTCAATGCTATTCTCCCCAATCATCCCACCCTCTCCCGGTCCCAGAGTCCAAAAGTCTGGTCTATACATCAGTGTCTCTTTTGTTGTCTCATAAATAGGGTTATTTTTACCATCTTTCTAAATTCCATATATATGCGTTAGTATACTGTATTTGTGTTTTTGTTTCTGGCTTACTTCACTCTGTATAATAGGCTCCAGTTCCATCCACCTCCTTAGAACTGATTCAAATGTATTCTTTTTAATGGCTGAGTAATACTCCATTGTGTATATGTACCACAGCTTGTTTATCCATTCATCTGTGGATGGACATCTAGGTTGCTTCCACGTTCTGGCTATTGCAAACAGTGCTGCTATGAACATTGGGGTACACGTGTCTCTTTCAATTCTGGTTTTCTCAGTGTATATGCCCAGCAGTGGGATTGCTGGATCATAAGGCAGTTCTATTCGCAGTTTTTTGAGGAATCTCCATACTGTTCTCCATAGTGGCTGTACTAGTTTGCATTCCCACCAACAGTGCAAGAGGGTTCCCTTCTCTCCGCACCCTCTCCAGCATTTATTGCTTGTAGACTTTTGGATAGCAGCCATTCTGATTGGCGTGAAATGGTATCTCATAGTGGTTTTGATTTGCATTTCTCTGATAATGAGTGATGTTGAGCATCTTTTCATGTGTTTGTTAGCCATCTGTATGTCTTCTTTGGAGAAATGTCTATTGAGTTCTTTGGCCCATTTTTTGATTGGGTCATTTATTTTTCTGGAATTGAGCTGTAGAAGTTGCTTGTATATTTTTGAGATTAGTTGTTTGTCTGTTGCTTCATTTGCTATTATTTTCTCCCATTCTGAAGGCTGTCTTTTCACCTTGCTTATAGTTTCCTTTGTTGTGCAGAAGCTTTTTAAGTTTGATTAGGTCCCATTTGTTCATTTTTGATTTTATTTCCGATATTCTGGGAGGTGGGTCATAGAGGATCCTGCTGTGATGTAAGTCAGAGAGTGTTTTGCCTATGTTTTCCTCTAGGAGTTTTATGGTTTCTGGTCTTACATTTAGCTCTTTAATCCATTTTGAGTTTATTTTTGTGTATGGTGTTAGAAAGTGTTCTAGTTTCATTCTTTTACAAGTGTTCAACCAGTTTTCCCAGCACCACTTGTTAAAGAGATTGTCTTTAATCCATTGTATATTCTTGCCTCCTTTGTCAAAGATAAGGTGACCATATGTGCGTGGATTTATCTCTGGGCTTTCTATTTTGTTCCATTAATCTATATTTCTGTCCTTGTGCCAGTACAACACTGTCTTGATGACTGTGGCTTTATAGTAGAGCCTGAAGTCAGGCAGGTTGATTCCTCCAGTTCCGTTCTTCTTTCTCAAGATAGCTTTGGCTATTCGAGGTTTTTTGTATTTCCATACAAATTGAGAAATTATTTGTTCTAGCTCTGTGAAGAATACCGTTGGTAGCTTGATGGGGATTGCATTGAATCTATAAATTGCTTTGGGTAGTATATTCATTTTCACTATATTGATTCTACCAATCCATGAACATGGTATATTTCTCCATCTATTAGTGTCCTCTTTGATTTCTTTCACCAGTGTTTTATAGTTTTCTATATATAGGTCTTTAGATTCTTTAGGAAGATATATTCCTAAGTATTTTATTGTTTTCATTGCAATGGTGAATGGAATTGTTTCCTTAATTTCTCTTTCTATTTTCTCATTATTAGTGTACAGGAATGCAAGGGATTTCTGTGTGTTAATTTTATATCCTGCAACTTTACCATATTCATTGATCAGTTCTAGTAATTTTCTGGTGGAATCTTTAGGGTTTTCTACGTAGAGGATCATGTCATCTGCAAATAGTGAGAGTTTTACTTCTTCTTTTCCAATTTGGATTCCTTTTATTTCTTTTTCTGCTCTGATTGCTGTGGCCAAAACTTCCAAAACTATGTTGAATAGTAATGGTGAAAGTGGGCATCCTTGTCTTGTTCCTGACTTTAGAGGAAATGCTTTCAATTTTTCACCATTGAGGATAATGTTTGCTGTGGGCTTGTCATATATAGCTTTTATTATGTTGAGGTATGTTCCTTCTATTCCTGCTTTCTGGAGAGTTTTTATCATAAATGGATGTTGAACTTTGTCAAAGGCTTTCTCTGCATCTATTGAGATAATCATATGGTTTTTATTCTTCAGTTTGTTAATGTGGTGTATTACGTTGATTGATTTGCGGATATTGAAGAATCCTTGCTGTCTTGTTATCTCTGTTGCCTCTGGAATCTCTGTATTCCTCCACTGTTATCCATCCATATATCCATTGACTCCTTCAAGTTATGTCTACATTTCTTTAAAAGAAAACAAACAACAACAAAAAAAACTAACAGACCCTGTATTTTTTCACCCACTTCATGAGACAAGGTTATTTACAGCCTGCTAGAGTTTGGACAGCAAACCTTGGTCCAATTTGCTATGGTCAGAGTTTGAGGAGTCATGTTGTTCAAAGCAGGCTGTTACCAGGACTCATCTGATTGATAATTTTCTCCTAGGCTAGAGTTGGCTCTACAGGACCAAGGCCTTTGTTTCATCAGAGTCTCAGAATAGCTAGATGTGGGGATGCTGCATCTTCATGCTGAGAAACTCACAAGACTAATCTAAAATCTGGAATGTTGACATATTTATTGAAAGTGTGAAATCTGATTATCATGCAGATCAGATTATTGCGACTGCCTGGCCAATTTGTTTCTTCTCCCTGCAGGCAGAGCTAAAGCATAGGCAAGTTAGCTAGACAACTGGCCAGGTTTGCAAGGTATAAATTTGTCTAAACAGTTTTGGATTTCCACATGTGACTCTTAGCAAAACCAGCCAAATGGACATTGGTTCTACTTCTGATTCAATAGGTTACTACTTAATAGAGATTTATTGAATGTGAAAGTTCTCAATTATACCTTTTGGTGAAAATAAAGATCAGTCCTTGTCAGTAATAATCTATTTCTATGAGTTCTTTTCCAAAATAAACAACCACATTGCATTTTTGACTGAGAGATGGAGCCCCAAACTCTGAGATCTCATGATTCCTCAAAGTACAAGACAAAGCATTTGCCGCTGAGTTTTCTCTTTCTCTCTTATTCTGGGGGCACAAGCATCCTTTGTCCTTCTTCCACCCCAGGTGTTGTGGCTTTACATATGTTAATGAATGGAAGTGAAATGTAAGTCACTCAGTTTTGTCCAACTCTTTGTGACCTCATGGACTATACAGTCCATGGAATTCTCCAGGTCAGAATACTGGAATGGGTAGCCATTCTCTTCTCCAGGGGCTCTTCCCAACCCAGGAATCAGACCCAGGTCTCCCGCATAGCAGGCAGATTCTTCACTAATTGAACCACTAGTTGAGCCACGAATGTTCATACCTAATCCAAATTCAATGAGGATTCCTGTTCTGGGATGGTAGATGGTACATTCAAAATCAGTCTCTTCCTGAAATGCTTCAGACATTGACTTGTTAAAACCATTAATTTAATGTTAGCAGTCTAATTCCAGACATTCATTTAAGATTTTGATTCTCTCACTGTATCTTAAATCAATCATATATTTAAAGCCTAGGAGCCTTTCGACCATTTAAAGAGGATTTTACATATTTCTGATCTGATCACTTACCTGTTGCTTCAGTATTCATGTGGTACTACAGGAAATTGTTCAAATATGTGGCCCTCTGTTGATTTCAAAGCCTAATTCTTTGACAGCCAAACTATTTCCTAGTTCTTCACAAGCCCCCCTATCTGTTTTTTCCTAACAAAATCAGCAGCAGCTTGAGGCCTGGGTGGAGTCTTAATGCCAAGATCTGGTATCCTAGCATACAGCTGCTACTTAGTTGAGGTTCATTGAATGTGAGAATTCTCTGTTGCCAATATATCCTGGTGATTTCTGTAACTGCCTATAGATGCAGAGTGAGAATAGATTTAAGAAGTTAGTGAATTTAGCACAGGAGTTAGCTTAAATCCTTTAATGTGTAAAATGAATACTACCACAGCAAGAAACATACCTTCCTTTTCTGTTAGGAATATAATTTCAATATTGATTCAATTTCATATTTGAAAGTAAATTGACAGAATATCAGCCTACATTACAAGGAGATGTCATAGCATATTGCTTAAATATTTGGAGTTGAACACTTCATTAAGAAGTATGAAATGATCCCCAGGCCAGCTAATGCCAGGCTGTATTTATTATGATTGAGGCAGAAAAAGGATAAAACTTCTTTGGACATGTTTGCTCTTTGTGTGTGGCAATGATTTATCCTAATCTGTGACTGTCCTTAATTTCTAGAGGATGATTACGGCCTTTGTTTCTTGTAAGAGAACTGTGTTTTGACATTTTTCAATGACTTTAAATGCATGTATATTAAAATATGTATTATATATTTATATAATGTGTGTGTATATATATATATTTTTTTCTTCTGTGTAGCCATCAAAGTGTAGGCAATTACTCTCTCTTTTTAAGAACCATTATCTACTATTAGCTGCAGTACAAAGTGTGGCATTATATATTATCTGGTGTACTAATTAAATTGAATGGGTTAGTGAAAACCTATTCACAGTGTTGGAACTAATGACCCTGTGCATTAGTAGTGATAAAGAAGGCACATTTGAAGACAAATGTCTTGTTTTAATAGCACTATTGTACCATTTGAATAAAGAGAGTGGCATTCCTTTCAAATTGTCCATAAGTAAAGTCTGTCATTATATGAATAGTAAAGTATCCTCTATATCTCCAGACTAACTAATGTTTAGTAAATATTTTTTCTTTGTTGATTATATCCATTCAGGGACTGTAAAATCATTGCTGCTAATGTAATTCTAAATGGGTATTGATACCAGTTATGGTTATTATACTGTTGAAAAATCAGTCAATATGGGAGCCTTAGAATTACATTAGAAGAGATAGTGTATATGTACTTTTTAAAAACTAGCAGTACAAATTAACAACTGAAATCTGTATTCAAGACCTCAGGACAAAATAGACATTAAAATAAATAAAATCATTAAGTAATGAGAGCTTAATAAGTAATGTTTGCTTTGTTAATTGCTATGTCTCCAGCACTTAAAAGAATGCCTGTTACATAGTACATTATCAATAAATGTTTGTTGAATATTGAAGTCATATATAGCATCCTATGATCCTTCTCATGAATAGATAAGGTTTATTTATATCTCAGTCCACTTGGTCTTCCAATACAGAAATACCAAAGACTGAGTGGCTTTAGTAACAAAAGTTCATTTCACATGGTTCTGTAGGCTGGAAGTCCAAGATCAAGATGCCAGTAGATTCGGTGTGCAGTGAGAGATTGCTTCCTGGCTCATAGATGGCTATCCTTTTGCTGTAATCTTACATGGCAGAAAGGGTAAGCGGAGGGAGCTCACTGAGGGACGAAGGGTCTCTTTTGTAAGGCACTAAATTAAAAGACGCTTACTCCTTTGAAGGCAAGTTATGAACAACCTAGATAGCATATTAAAAAGCAGAGATATTACTTTGCCAACAAAGGTCCATCTAGTCAAGGCTATGATTTTTCCAGTGGTCATGTATGGATGTGAGAGCTGGACTGTGAAGAAAGCTGAGCACCGAAGAATTGATGCTTTTGAATTGTGGTGTTGGAGAAGACTCTTGAGAGTCCCTTGGACTGCAAGGAAATCCAACCAGTCCATCCTAAAGGAGATCAGTCCTGGGTGTTCTTTGGAAGGAATGATGCTAAAGCTGAAACTCCAATACTTTGGCCACCTCATGTGAAGAGTTGACTCATTGGAAAAGACTCTGATGCTGGGAGGGATTGGAGGCAGGAGGAAAAGGGGATGACAGAGGATGAGATGGCTGGATGGCATCACTAACTCGATGGATATGAGTTTGAGTGAACTCCGGGAGTTGGTGATGGACAGGGAGGCCTGGCGTGCTGCAATTCATGGGGTCGCAACGAGTTGGACATGACTGAGTGACTGAACTGAACTGAATCCCATTCATGGCTTCCCTGGTGGCTCAGTGGTAAAGAATCTGCCTGCCAATGCAGGTTTGATCCCTGGGTCAGGAAGATCCCCTGGAGAAGGAAATGGCAACCCACTCCAGTATTCTTGTTTGGGCAATCCCATGGACAGAGGAGCCTGGCGGCCTACAGTCCATGGGGTCACCAAAGAGTTAGACATGACTTAGGGACCAAACAACAATCCCATTCACTAGGGCTTTGCCCTAATCACCTTCTGAAGACCCTACCTCCAAATAACATCACACTGTGGAAGAGCTTTCAATTTATGTATATTGGGAGGACACGATATTCATTCTATGCCAATTTCCAAACTACTTATTGTTTTAGCTTATTAGGATTAAACTTGAAATATACATTAAAAATGCTGAGTGCCTTTCCTCAAATATTAAATAGTAATACGTTCCCTGTTAAAAACTTGCAAAACTAGGTTCTAAGAAGTGAGGACGTTTGGCTGCAGTAGTATGGCTATGAAACAACATAGCTGTCTCCTGGTTTCATACTTTTAGATTTGACCTCTGTGTGAAACATGCCCCACTCACTGCTGAAGGAGATAACACTGTCAGGACTCCATCTGTGTAAAAAATAGAATATAATATCTATCTGTAGGTAACTGATAAGTTTAATAAAACTAAGCTAGGTTTGTATTGGAGAAATGTTTCACAGTGAAGAAACTGAGGTAATTTACTTGCAGTAAGCAGTACAGTGTTAGAATACCATGAAAAGACATTATATGCCAATATTTAACTAGCTCTCATGGAATCATTTAATGATTATTATGACAATCTGATGTTAAAAACACAAGGTCTGAGAAGATGAATTAAATTATCTCATATTTTTGAGGCTCTAAATACTTTAAAATTCCATTGCAGTGACAAATGACTCCAATTTTCTATAGGTTTCAACCATGTTGATATGCCATGTGGATTGCCTGTATCTCTGACATAGAGGGAAAAGAAAGAGCCCCAGGCTAAAGGCACAATCTGTTCCGGGGCTCTACCATACTGTTGGCACAAGGCAAGGAGCAAAAGGGCCAACAGAAATACCTGGTGGTTCTTAAATCTTGTGCTCCAATATGGCAAGTTTTACTTCTGCTGGCCAAAGCAGAGGTCAGGCTCAACTCCAGTGAAGCAAGGAGGTATATTTGTTCCCATAAAAGGTACTTAAAGTCACATCACAATGCATGCTGATGCTGATGTAGGATTCCTCTTGTGGAAAGGAGGAATAAATAATTAGAAACAGGCGACATTGTACTGCTCCATCTGTATTAGCTTCCCAGAGTCGCCATAACAAAGGAGCACAATCTGGGGACTTAACACACCCAGTTCTGGAGGCAGGGCCATGATCCTCTGAGACTCAGGGTAGAATCCTTCCTTGCCTCTCCTGGCTTCTGGTGGTAGCGTCCATCCTTGGCATCCCTTGGATTGCAGCTTCACCACTCTCCTTTCTAACGGTTGTCATGTGGTATTCTCCCTGTGTGTTTTTCTATTTCTGACTGTCGTCACTTGGTATTCTCCCTGTGTGTCTTTCTGTTCATGTGACATCTTCCCCATTTTTATATGGACACCGGTTACAGTGGATTAGGGGTCCATTGTACTCATCTTAACTTGATTCTCCCTGCAAAGAATCTGTTTCCAAATAAGGTCACATTCACAGATACCAGGTTTAGGACTTTAACATATCTTTTGGAGGCACACAATTCAACCAATACACTGCCCTAAGTTCATTTCTCAGCTTGGGTTGTTTTTTTTTTTTTTTTTTTCAAGTTTTGGCTGCACTGAGTCTTCATTGTGGTGCATAGCCTCAGCAGTTGCTGTGTGTAGGCTCTTTAGTTGTGGCACATGAGTTTCTCTAGTTGCAGCACATGGACTTAGTTGCCCTGTGGCATGTGGGATCTTAGTTCCCAATCAGGGATTGAACATGCGTCCCCTGCATTCGAAGGTATATTCTCAATGACTGGACCACCAGGGAAGTCCTCCACTTCTTATAATGAGATCCTCTCTCTTCCTCTACCTGTCACCCTCATTCCAAACCATTTACTTTATTCTAAATCTCTTATTTGTGCTCTATGATTGATGGATATCTTGTTTATATCTCTTTGCCAGTGTCTCCTATTTCATAATCGAATTGGACAGTGTTGGTCCAAGTATAACCACTTAGTTAAATTTATTCCTATTCTTACATAATCTAATAGAACTAGATGCAAGATAAATCAATGGATTTTAATGTAACAGGATATGAAAAGGGCAATAATATGATTTCAGTTTCTTCACTGTAATCAGTCTTTGAGAAACCACCACTTGGCCACTTTGAGTTATATCAAAAAAATAATATTTACAATATTCTGGCAAGTCTAGGAAAATGCTTACCAGCCTTTATACAGGATTTACAATAGATTGCAATGGGCCTGGTCCATTGTTCATCTCCTCTCTCCTTTACCTTCATCTATCTTCTGTCTTGGCTTCATCCTTACCAACTGTTACACAAGTTTAGTTCTCTCGTGAAAACACTAGACATTGTGAAATTCCTGCCTTTCTTCCAACAGTATTTGCCATCAATGACCACTATTTTCTCTTGTCTTTCCTGACATCACACTATCCTGATTTTCTTCTTACTTTTTGGAAAACTTCTTTTATCTCCTTTTTAAACTCCTCCTTGTCTACTGCTGCTGCTAAGTCACTTCAGTCGTATCTGACTCTGTGCGACCCCATAAACCGCAGCCCACCAGGCTCCTCTGTCCCTCCTCATCTAACTTCCCCTTAAATATTGGTGTTCCTCAGGACTCAATATTGGAGTTTTGCTCCTCTGTTTCTGCCCTCTCCTTGGGCAATCAATTATATTTACCCTCTGTTTTCAATTGCTGTCTACATGCTAAGGACTCAAATCTCTACTTTTTATCTGATCCTTACCCCTGAGTTTGAGTACTCTTTATGTTAATGACTTTTGCAACTTTTTTCCTAGGCTGTCTCCAAAGCACCTGAAGCTCAGCCTACTCTGAACTCAGGTAAACATCTTATGTTTTAAACACTGCCCTCAGTGAATGTCATAGAAATTAGAAGCACTGACTCTGAAACAGTATGGGCAGACCAAATCCTGGCTCCAACACTTACTGGCTGTGTGATTTATAGCAAACTATTTATCTTCTATGTTCCCATTTCTTAATTTGTATAATATGAATATCAGTTGTACATACCTCAAAATTTGTTAATATGGCTACATGTAGAAGGCTGAGAATGGTGTTAGACAAGTATAAAATATCAATGAATGTCAACTATTACTTTTTACCCTGATGTACCAACATGAAACCTGGGTGTCCTTATATGACAATCTTTATCCCATATCTGGATAGAACTCACTCCAGTAATTAATTTTCCTTATCTATCCCTGGCTTCCTCTTGGCAGTCTCCATGATATAGCCAAATCTGTTACCAACAACTTGATTGTGTCACCGTCATTCATAAGACTCAATAATGGCTCCCTCGTTTATGTTAGTAGTGGGGTTGAGCTCTCCCAGCCTTGGGACAATGGGATGAGAGGCACTGGGTGCTGAGCTGTCTGCTGCAGTTCTCCTCCAAGGAGAGACTGAGAAAGCATCAGATTCTACCCACAACCCAGCATGAGGCTCTTAAGATCTGAGGAGGAGGATCTGTCCTATATTCTTTTTCTTCTGATGATTCTTTCAAGGAAATTCAAAAATTCTGAGCCTGGAATAAGGGGAGTCTAGACAAAACTGGGACTTTGCTGGTGGCTCAGCGTAAAGAATCTACCTGTCAGTGCAGGAGACCCAGGTTGATCCCCAGGTCAGGAAGATCCCCTGGAGGAGTAAGTGACAACCCACTCCAGTGTTCTTGCCTGGAGAATCCCATGGACAGAGGAGCCTGGTGGGTTACAGTCCATGGAGTTGCAAAGAGTTGGACACTACTGAGTGACTGAGCCTGGACACATGCAGATAGGAACAGAAGACTCAGATAATCAGTCAGGTGGGGGAAGAGGTGACCTGGGTAAGCAAGAAAATTAAAAGGCTAATTATATTATCTCTTTCCAACATTCTTACTAAATGGTAGGACTTACTAGTGTTACTAGGGCAAAATTTTAATTGAAAGACTAATTTCTAATTCTTACCATTTGCTGTTTAAATGTTAGTACTATAAAACCAAAACAAAAAGAAAAAAAGATTTTTCAGTTGAGAATTTTACCTACAGCCTTGTGTCCACTCAAGAGAAATATTTCAGAATGAAATAGACCAGAGTGTTTGGCCCCTGGCGTGCTTTCCTAACAATTAAATCAGGCTTCCTCTGCCAGGCATTTCAAAGACATTTCCTGTTTGAAGTAGCCTGCCCACTCAGTGTGAGAGGATGTAGCTGATTATCCTCCCATAAACAAGGAAAAGGCCTTCAGGTGGTCTGACTTGGAAGAAAAACCTAGCTGTGGGAGAGAGAGGAAGCTCTGGGGTAAAGAGAAAAAGGCATGAAGGAAGCCAGAAAAAGGAAATATAGTGCATAAAATGAACTGGAAGAGATCCAAACAAAGTGCAGTAGGAAAGTGCTGTTGGCATCCTCGTTCTGGAAATGCTGGGCCCCTTCTGTGGGTGAAGGAGTGAAGCTGCTCATCTCATCAAAACAAGCTAGTCAAGAAAATGTCAGACTTAGAGTACACTAGCAAAGCATTTTATTTTGAATGTTTTGATTATTTTGTGTAGTGACTAAAGCAGGATGTAAAGTGGAGGAAATCCTGAGATATCAAAGAAAAAATGTGCTGAATGTCGCTAGACAGGCCAAAGAGACTTTATTTAAGACCATTACAATAGGATGGAGAAGGAAATGGCAACTCACTCCAGTATTCTTGCCTGGAGAGTCCCATGGACAGAGGAGCCTGGCAGGCCATGGTCCATGGGGTCACAGAGAGTCAGACACGACTGGAGTGACTAAGCACGCATGCACACAACAGGGTAGACATATTGAACTCAGGTCTCCCAGAAAGAAAGGCAGGAATATTTTAAGTGCTGAGATGAACCCGTGGTAATTCCTGGGAGACATCAGGGCTGAGGTGGGTCAATGTGCTTAGGCCACATGTGTTTGCTGATTGGGCTTATTGAAGTTAAATTCCTGTACTTCCACAAAGACTGGAAGATAGGCATACTGTCTCCTTGATGATTATGTTTCAAAGGGATGGCTTTCAGGCCCTTGAGAAAGACGTTCTTGGGTTGTTATAAGGGCAAGAAGGTTTTAGAAAGATTTATTCAAAGGGACAGAGAAATAATTTATGATAGAAAGTTTTCTAAAGTAAATGCTGTAAGTAAAGAGAGTTCAGGGACCTAAAGTTAGGAGGAAGCCTATCTAAAGTTTAGTAAATGAGTTAGTTGCTCACTTATGTCTGGCTCTTTGCAATCCCATGGACTATAGCCTGCCAGGCTCCTTAGTCCATGGAATTTTCCAGGAAAGAATACTGGACTGGGTAGCCATTCTCTTCTCCATGGGATCTTCCCAACTTAGGGATCAAACCTGGGTCTCCCGAATTGCAGGCAGATTCTTTAGCCTCTGAGCCACCACAGAAGCCCTTTTAACCTATCCTTTTAGTAACCCTGAGGGGTATGTTCCCATGTCTGAGGTCAGGGTGGCAGCCGAGAGGAGTGTCAGACTTTATATTTTTGGGCTCCAAAATCACTGCAGATGATGATTGCAGTCATGAAATTAAAAGACACGTACTCCTTGGAAGGAAAGTTATGACCAACCTAGATAGCATATTCAAAAGCAGAGATATTACTTTGCCAACAAAGGTCTGTCTAGTCAAGGCTATGGTTTTTCCAGTGGTCATGTATGGATGTGAGAGTTGGACTGTGAAGAAAGCTGGGCGCTGAAGAATTGATGCTTTTGAACTGTGGTATTGGAGAAGACTCTTGAGAGTCCCTTGGACTGCAAGGAGATCCAACCAGTCCATTCTAAAGGAGATCAGTCCTGGGTGTTCATTGGAAGGACTGATGCTGAGGCTGAAACTCCAATACTTTGGCCACCTCATGTGAAGAGTTGACTCATTGGAAAAGACTCTGATGCTGGGAGGGATTGCGGGCAGGAGCAGAAGGGGATGACAGAGGATGAGATGGCTGGATGGCATCACTGACTCGACAGACATGAGTCTGAGTGAACTCTGGGAGTTGGTGATGGACAGGGAGGCCTGGCATGTTGTGATTCATGGGATTGCAAAGAGTTGGACATGACTGAGCGACGGGACTGAACTGAACTGAGGGGTATGTTAAGTCCATCTTGGTCAATAGGGGTTAGGTTGTCTGATGGAGTGTTTAAAAGACCAGTGAGACCAAGTAAAGATCTAAGTGGTTGCTTCCCCAAACATTGAGTGTACTCTGATCATGATCGTGAAACCTAACACGATGCTCACAGCATAGCAGGCACTCAAAACATTTTTGCTGAGTGAATAAATGAACACAAAATGAATAAATGGTTCGAGTACCCCGTTCACCACCTCTATCCCCTGTTAGGAGTTGCTTTGTAAGTTTCTACTCTTGATAGATGGAAAAGACAAATTAATTATCTATATGAAATCCAAAGCTTCATTACTATGTTTGCCATTTTATTTGCTAATATTCAGTTGTTAAATACATTGGCAAACTGCTTTGAACTTCCTTAATGCAAGGTGCTATACAGTCATACGGGGCTTCCCTGGTGGCTCAGAGGTTAAAGCATCTGCCTGCAATGCAGGAGACCTGGGTTCGATCCCTGGGTCCCCCCTGGGTCCCAAGATCCCCTGGAGAAGGAAATGGCAACGCACTTCAGTATTCTTTCCCGGAGAATCCCACAGACGGAGGAGCCTGGTGGGCTACAGTCCATGGGGTCGCGAAGAGTCGGACAAGACTGAGTGACTTCACTTCACTATATGGTCATACACTTTAATTATAAAACCATCTCTTTAAAAAAATAGACTGTTAATTTTCTTAGAATTTCTCTGAAACTCTCTGTAAAACTCCACTAGAATTTTTCCTTCTACATTCTATAAATGTTAAAGAAATAATACAGTTAAAGAAATTTAAAAAATGAAAACCAAAATAAATAAATAAATAAATAAATGGTTGCTTCCCTAAAAATCAACTCACTAACTTAAATAATACAAAGGAGGCATTGGTTCATGTAACTGAAACTTCTAGGTAAAGTTTGTTTTGATTCTGGGCAGAAAAATTTTGTAACCAAACAAGACCCTGTGCAGCTTTCCTAGGACAGACTCCCCCATGTCTTCTGCTTCCCTCTTGCTTGTAGGAAAACTCTAGCCTCCTAAACCGTCTTCAAGTTCCAAAGAATAAATGTAATCAGAGAAGTGAGAAAATGCAGAAGCAGAGCAAAACAGCTAAGCAAGTCAAAATAATGATAGTTAGCCGTTAAACAAAATCAAGGATCTTGAGTTACCCTGGAAGGTCTAAAGGTAATATTCTTAGCTATGTCCTTCGAGCTGTATTGCAGATATTGAAACCCTTGCCAAGTGGAAGAGGTTAATTTTATATTGCCCACAACCACATAGACCCCAGACCAGTAGAACCAGAAAGTTGATGATATTGACTCCCAATTACCTTACCACCAATCAATCAGAAGAATGTCCATGAGTTGACTGATCACACACCTTGCAACACCCTGTCTTCAAAAACCTTTCCCTGAAAGCCAGCAGAGAGTTGGGCCTTTTAAAAACAAGCTACCTAGACTCCTTGCTTGTACCCTGCAGTAATGCTGTTTTTTCCTTCCTCACAACCTGGTGTCAGAAGATTGGCTTTACTGTGCGAGGGTGAACAGACCCAAGTTTGGTTTGGTGAGAGTTCCTTTTTCTCAATATCTCTGCTTTGTTTCCTTGATACTGACACCAGTGTGAGCAGTTCTCCCTTAGAGTTTTAAGATGTCAGCCAGCAGTTTCCAGGTTAAAACATTGTCTTCCACATCTGACAGGTAGAGAGTTTTGGCAGCAGCCCACTCCAGTACTCTTGCCTGGAAAATCCCATGGACGGAGGAGCCTGGTGGGTGCAGTCCATGGGGTCGCAAAGAGTGGGACATGACTGAGCGACTTCACTTTCACTTTTCACTTTCATGCACTGGAGAAGGAAATGGCAACCCACTCCAGTGTTCTCGCCTGGAGAATCCCAGGGACGGGGAAGCCTGGTGGGCTGCCGTCTATGGGGTTGCACAGAGTCGGACACGACTGAAGTGACTTAGCAGTAGCAGCAGGGAAAGAAGGAGCTTTTCTTTCCTGAAGCCTGGCAAATATCTCCTGAAGCCCTTTGGGGCTCTTCTTGAGTCACATATTTATCCCTGAAGCCGTCACATGGCCAGGGAGATAGACTTAGCTGATTTCCTTGAGTTAGGAGTAGATTCCATCAGTTTGCTTGAGCTGTTGTAACAAAGTGCCACAAAGTGTGTGACTTAATAGAAATGTATTCTCTTACAGTTTTGTAGGCAAGAAGTTCAAAATCAAGGTGTTGGTAGGATGATGATTTCTTGAAAGCTCTAGGGGAGAATTTGTAGCATGCCTTTCTCTTGACATCTGGTTTCTGCCAACAGTCCTTGGCATACCTTGGTTTGCAGCTGCACAACTCTTATCTCTGTCTCTTTTGCTACATGGAATTCTTCTTCATGTGTTTGTGTCCAAATTTCCCTCTTTTATTAAAGATACCAGTTATATTAGGTTTGTTGTTGTTTAGTTGCTAATCTGACTCTTTGTGACTCCATGGGCTGTAGCCCACCTGGCTCCTTCTGTCCATGGGATTTTCAAGGCAAGAATACTGGAGTGGGTTGCCATTTCATTCTCCAAGGGATCTTCCTGATCTTTGGGCTTACCTGAGTGATCTCATCTTACTTGATTCTATCCACAAAGGCTCTATTTCCTAATACAAAAGTTACGTTCTCAGGTACTGGAGGTTAAGACTCTGTGTGTGTGTTCATAGTTTAATCCATAATAGGATTAATTCATTTATCAAGACCTCTGGTTATTAGAAGGGGTAAATAGATGCTGCAGAGGCAACAGAAAAACACTGATACATTACTGTTAGAAATAGTCATAATTATAGCCATTCTGCTCTCTGATTTCCATTTCTTAGTTCAGGAGCCCTCTTTATCTAAAATTCCCACTTCAATAATTCTCCTTACAGGACCTCCCATCTACTCACCCCACTGCCTCACTTCCCTACTTGGCTTGGATTGCAAGGTTTTCATTACAATCCCTCTCTTGCACGTGTTCTCCATTTATAAGATCATTTCCATAAGCATATAATATACCATCATAGCTCCATTATTTGAAAAGTTCTCACCTGTGTTCATATTCCTCTGAAAGTTTTTGGTGACTTTTCTGCTTCCTTTGAGAACAAAACTTCATGAAAGAGCTAGACTCAGCTGGTCTCCACTGTCTGCTCCAATTGGACTCATCACCAAGACTCAATTTAAGCAGCTCTTGTAAAGTCCTTAGCCACCTCTACCTTGTCAAACCCATTGGCCATTCTCAGTCTTTATCTTACACTCTTGGCAGTTTTGATACAGTTGTTTACTTCCTTCTTTTGGAAACACCCCCTTCCACTTCAGGGAACCACATTCTGAGAACTACAATTCACAGTTAGACACATGCGTGGAAGCACTGGCCACCTCACTGGCCACTCCTCTCACTGCCTCTCTCTTTCCGACATCCAAGTGTTGAAATGCCCCAGGGTGTGATCCTCAGCCTTTCATTCTCTCCAACTATACTCCAAAGGTGATGTCAGTCATTCCATGGCTTTGTATGTCATTCAATGCTGATGACTCCTTTATTTACATCTCTGGTCCTTACCTCTACCCTGAACTCATATTTTTGGCTACCTATTTTTTATTCTGTTTAGATCTCTGCTAAGTATTGATAAAGGACAGAAATGGTATGGACCTAACAGAAGCAGAAGATATTAAGAGGTGGCAAGAGTACACAGAAGAACTGTACAAAAAAGATCTTCATGACTAAGATAATCACGATGGTGTAATCATGATGGTGTGATCACTCACCTAGAGCCAGACATCCTGGAATATGAAGTCAAGTGGGCCTTAGGAAGCATCACTATGAACAAAGCTAGTGGAGGTGATGGAATTCCAGTTGAGCTATTTCAAATCCTGGAAGATGATGCTGTGAAAGTGCTGCACTCAATATGCCAGCAAATTTGGAAAACTCAGCAGTGACCACAGGAATGGAAAAGGTCAGTTTTCATTCCAATCCCAAAGAAAGGCAATGCCAAAGAATGCTCAAACTACAGCACAATTGCACTCATCTCACATATTAGTAAAGAAATGCTCAAAATTCTCCAAGCCAGGATTCAGCAATACATGAACTGCAAACTTCCAGATGTTCAAGCTGGTTTTAGAAAAGGCAGAGGAACCAGAGATCAAATTGCCGACATTCGCTGGATCATGGAAAAAGCAAGAGAGTTCCATAAAAACATCTATTTCTGCTTTATTGACTATGCCAAAGCCTTTGACTGTGTGGTCCACAATAAACTGTGGAAAATTCTTCAATACCAGACCACCTGACCTGCCTCTTGAGAAACCTGTATGCAGGTCAGGAAGCAACAGTTAGAACTGGACATGGAACAACAGACTGGTTCCAAATAGGAAAAGGAGTTTGTCAAGGCTGTGTACCGTCACCCTGCTTATTTAACTTATATGCAGAGTATATCATGAGAAATGCTGGGCTGGAAGAGGCACAAGCTGGAATCAAGATTGCTGGGAGAAATATCAATAACCTCAGATATACAGGTGATACCACCCTTATGGCAGAAAGTGAAGAGGAACTAAAAACCTCTTGATGAAAGTGAAAGTGGAGAGTGAAAAGGTTGGCTTAAAGCTCAACATTCAGAAAACGAAGATCATGGCATCCGGTCCCATCACTTCATGGGAAATAGATGGGGAAACAGTGGAAACAGTGTCAGACTTTATTTTTGGGGGCTCCAAAATCACTGCAGATGGTGATTGCAGCCATGGAATTAAAAGACACTTATTCCTTGGAAGGAAAGTTATGACCAAACTAGATAGCATATTCAAAAGCAGAGACATTACTTTGCCAACAAGGATCTGTCTAGTCAAGGCTATGGTTTTTCCAGTGGTCATGTATGGATGTGAGAGTTGGACTGTGAAGAAGGCTGAGCACTAAAGAATTGATGCTTTTGAACTGTGGTGTTAGAGAAGACTCTTGCAAGTCCCTTGGACTGCAAGGAGATCCAACCAGTCCATTCTAAAGGAGATCAGTCCTGGGTGTTCTTTGGAAGAAATGATGCTAAAGCTGAAACTCCAGGACTTTGGCCACCTCATGTGAAGAGTTGACTCATTGGAAAAGACTCTGATGCTGGGAGGGATTGGGGCAGGAGGAGAAGGGGATGACAGAGGATGAGATGGCTGGATGGCATCACCAACTCGATGGATATGAGTTTGGGTAAACTCCTGGAGTTGGTGATGGACAGGGAGGCCTGGCGTGCTGCAATTCATGGGATCGCAAAGAGTCAGACACGACTGAGCGACTGAACTGAACTGAAGTGTCACACATTATTATGACGCAAATTATTATGTCTCAAACAGAACTCTTGATTTCTACTACCAATGCTTTTCCTTCCCCAGTCGGTCTCATCTCATTATATGGCCACATAACATACTCTTGTTGGAGTCATCCTTGCTTCTTCCCATTCTGTTACACTTCACATTCAATCTACTGACAAAACTTTCCAAGTCTACTAGTAAAAGATATCCTGGAACAAAAAAGGTATCCTGAATCCCTTCACTCTGATCATATCCACTCTTAGCTGACCCCATTCCAGCCTACTACAATCTCTTTTCTGAGTAATTTCAACACTTACCAATCAGATTTCCTGTTTCCACTCTTTCCTCCCTACAATCTATTTCCCTAGTAGCCAAAATGGTTTTTAGGTCATTAATGGGGTCATATTATTCCTTCATTATCAGTATTCCAATGAATAAAATATTGTCCCAAGTCCTTATCATGATTTAGCACCTGTTCTCCTTTCCAATCTCATCTGTTTCTCTTACTACTATCCCTGGCTCACTCCTTGAGCCTAACCTTTGTTTTTCTTTCATAGCACCTAACACTTCCTGAATGTATTTATTTTTCTATATTTATTTTTCAATTCTATAGCCTCAGTACCTAGAATAGAGAGTGATGACTGTAGGTAAGAGGTACTCAATAAACATGGCTTCAATAATAATAATAATATTACCAACAGCTCATACTCATACTCAAACTTATATGAGCCATGGACTTAGTGCTCCACATGAATTATTTAATAACCATTTCAGCTCTATAATGTAGGTTTCATCATTATTCCATTTAAGGGATTAGCACATTGAAACTGACACAATGTCACAGTTACTAAGTGGTAGAGACTGAAAACCCTGAAACCCTGAAAACCCTGGCTCTCGGGTTTTAGAACCTTGCTCTTGAACATTCTTCCTTTCCCAATGCCATATCATTTTATCCTAAATTTTAAACCCTACCACAAACCCAGAGAAGTTCTCTGCTCCCTCTTAGAAGTGAAAGTAGAGACTAATTGTGCAAGTGTGCCTGCATACTCTTGGCACATTCCCCAGCTTCACGTCCCAAATCCAGTCTCCAGGTCCTTCTTGCTGCATTACTTCCTAAAGACATTTTACTTTTGCTTTCTGTCTTTTACATTTGCCTCCAGGTGCCTCTGGCACAGCCTATTAACTCTTTTAAGAGTTCTTACGCTTTTTGTCTCCTAGAATTGTCAGGTCAGTTTTCACTCTTATCATATTGCCACAAAGATGTGAATGTATACTTTCATGTATGAGTGAATGCATTTAGATTAAAGGAATTGAGTTCCCATAAATAATTCAACATTGGATATAATTACTAAGACCTTAGGCCTCTACAGGAACTCAGCAGCTATTTGATTAGTAAATGAGTACTCCAAACCTAAATAACCCTATTTTGCACTTTTTAAAATGAATTTAATATTAGTTGTTGCTTCGAGAATAACTATACTTATACTTAGTGGAACTTAATTTATATGTTTCAGTTGCAAAGAATGCTGTTTATTTGTGGATTCACTTATAAATAAGCAGAGGAATGATTTGGAAGGATTTTCCTCTTCTACGTGGGTCTGAAATTTTGTTTTCTTTAGGAAGAGTTAGAAATGGAAGAATCAGGCAAATTATTGTAAGTGCTAGTTATCAGTACTTTACCACTGAATATCTGTCTCTTTAGAGCAGAGTCTGTATAATGCTGCCCTATGCTTCTCTTGGGTGTTTCACTTTATTCTACTTACCATTCTGCAGAATAGTCACTAGATTTTGCAGACAGAAAATAACCCTCTAGGCATTTTAAAAAATAACACATTCACTTTTAATTTGAAGGCAGCTCACTTCCCTTGTTTATGCTGAAAGCCTCTTCTTTTAGAGAAGTTTCTCTCGATTTCCTTTGGATGATTAAATAACTGGTCTTGTTCACTGCTTTTTTGGACCTTTTTTGGAGGCTTGCCCTGATTAGCAGCTGATTTTGATGCAGATTTTAAGATAAATCCACTTGTTGATGTAGATCAGCTTCCACTTTCCTTAGATAATATATGTGAAGGACCTGTGGACTCCACTGGACAAATCAATTGTGAAATTAACTAAAAAGCTAAAATGAGGGCTTCTCTCATTTGTCTTTGAAGAAAAAGCATTGACAATATTGTCTATAAAGGAAACCAGTGCTGTCTCTTCTAAAGAAATGAGTCCCTTAATCTCTGAATACCAAGGATAATTTTTTTAAGGACTGTCCACTCATTTCCCACTTAGCTTCTAAAAGTACGATGTTCTTGCGTTCTTGCAACACACAGAATCACAGTTTCATGCATGTCTTCTCTGGCACACACATTTATGGACTCAGGAACACAGCTGTCCTGAAACTCTCTTTGGGCCAAAGTTGAGAATGATTTACTTGGAGTCAGTTTGACAACCACAGGGACTACAAATCTGCTGATTCACTCAGTTCTTGAAGAAAAATCAATTGTGTCAAATCATCTTGCACTATGATAGGAAACACTGTGAGCAGAAGTCAATTCAATATTAATTTAGTACTTTGTATTTGACACCACTTGACACTGAACTAAAGCTGACTCTCTGGCCACATAAAACGGCATAATGGGCTGCACTTCTATCATTTCACTGCTACCTACTACTATATATACCACCACTAGTACCTCCACTATAACGACGACTACTGCAGCTTCTATGGCTATTGCATGAAGTGTATAAGGCACCCAGTATGTGATAGGTACATTTTGGATCATTTCTACTTAATACAACAGCTCTTATCATGTAAGAACTATTAATATGTATATTATGAATTTACAAGTCAAAGCACAAAGCAGTTAAGTAACTTGCTCAAAGTCACATAGCTAGTAGTGAAGAATGGGGCTACGAGTTCTAACTCCAGCCTTTGCACTACCTGTACTCAGAATCTCATTAACAATATCAGATGGTAGACACATCAAAAGAATAATTGTATATTTTAATGTATTAGTAGTATAAGCCATCTGAGTGATTTGCCAACATGAGCTACATATAAATTGTATTTTTTTGTTCTTTTTTATCTTCAAGATGACTTTATTTTTTTAATAAAATTTTTTTTTTATTTTACATTGGAGCATAGTTTGTTAACAATGTTGTGTTAATTTCAGGTGTACAGTCAAGTGATTCAGTTATGCATATAAGTGTGTCCTAGTTTTCAGATTCTCTTTCTGGTTCAGTTCAGTCCAGTCACTCAGTCATGTTTGACTCTTTTTGACCCCATGGGCTATAGCACACCAGGAGTCCCTGTCCATCACCAAGTCCTGGAGCTTACTCAAACTTACATCCATTGAATCGGTGTTGCCATCCAACCATCTTGTCCTCTGTCGTCCCCTTCTCCTCTATAGAATATTGAGCAGAATTCCCTGTGTTATACAGTAGGTCCTTGTTGGGTATCTAT
This sequence comes from Tragelaphus eurycerus, assembly GCA_935064755.1. Classification (NCBI taxonomy): domain Eukaryota; kingdom Metazoa; phylum Chordata; class Mammalia; order Artiodactyla; family Bovidae; genus Tragelaphus; species Tragelaphus eurycerus. The sequence continues at coordinate 6,520,985 of CAKXYN010000080.1, forward strand.
CTTTTACATAGTAGTATGTACATCCCAAACTCCCTGTCATATTGTTTTGTTTTTTCAATTAAATGTGTAAAATCATCCAGTCTTGTCAGTGGGACTATCTCATACCACTCACTCTCTCTAATTGTCCGAGAACCTAAGACGTCTTCCCAGTCACATGGCAGTGACTTATCTTTCAACTCTCCTGCTGTGTTCCCCCTCAGTGCCACACGCTGTTGCTTTTGATGGCTAGTTCTGCATCAGATACAGAGCTCAGCTCATATGTTAGGTTGGCCAAAAGTTCATTCGAATTTTTTTTTTTTTTTTCGTTAAGATGTTGTAGGAGAATCCGAACAAACCTTCTGGCCAACCCAGTAATTATATCTTCCCAGTTCATCCATTCAGCAACTGTTTTTATTGACCACTTACTATGTGCTGGGCCCTGGGCTGTGCTACCAGCTGGACTGCAAAAATGTCAAGAGAGACAAACTCCTTTCTTTACGGAGATTACCCTAGTGAGAAAGTAAAGAAGTCAGCCAATACCCATGTAAAATATCTACTGATCGTTATTAGTGCCACAGAAAAGAAGCAGAAAGTGGGGTGTCAATCTATTAAAGGGCATTGGGAAGAACATCTGTAAGGAGGGCCCATTTGAACTGAGACCTGCAGTTACAAAAATATTCTGAAATTAGTATGGTTGTACAACTCTGAATATGCTAAAGAAACATGAATTTTATGATTTGGCTTGATGAATATTATGGTGTGTAAATTGTGTATCAATATAACTGTGGATATTTATAGAACCAGATATGGAAATCCAGCAGAGGTATGACCAAAAGTAGACTATCCTGTATTTTCATTTACCTTTTGAGGAGTCTATCATATGAATTGGGTAAATTCTCAGTGTTTCCCCACAGTTTTGAGATTGGCTTTCTTGAGTGAGTTATTTGATTTCTCCCTGTGGTACAGCTTTCATATTTCTACTGCTGTTTTCTCCCTGTTGTTCCCTGTCCCTGTGAGCTTATGCCCTTAAAAAATTCTCTGTACTATGGTTTTGATGAGGTTCAGGGCAAAGCAAAATTAGTGGTGTATATTCAATCTGTAATCTTATCTAAAAACTCTCACTATATTTTTAACGTGATTACTACTTGTATGTATGAATGCTTTTGTTCTGTTGCCAGCTACTTAATTTTCTTATCACCTCTAGTAGTTTTTCAATTTTCTTGGATATTCCAAGTATATGATTATATCAACTGCATATCATAATTATGCCTAAATTTTGCCCGTATTTGTGTATTATATTTTATGGCTTGTACTTTTAGAAAATGTGAAATAGTAGTGATGATACTGGATGTTTTTTACTTCTTCTCCCTAAAGGTTTATTGGAATTCTTTAAAGATTTCACCAGAAAGCATGGTGGCTTAGTTTGAAATACATCTGTGCAAAAACAAAGCAAGCAACCACAATAATAATAGCAAACTGAGATCTGGATAATGGAAGAAGCCAGCCACATAAAGAGGCAAGGGAGGAGCATTTCATTTAGCAATAAGTCAAGAAATAGAAAGGAGACCAGTGTGGTGAAACTTGGTGACCCTGGGAAAGAGTGGATGGGCTGGAGTTGTAGGCGTGTCCAGCCTTGTAGTGATCTCTAGAGCACAGGGGCAAGGTAAACAGACAGAGGACAGTTCCTTGCCGTTTCTGGTTAACAGCTTGGCTTTGGTGATGTATTTAAATCTTCACTGGTTGCCTCTGCTTCTAGCCATCAGGTCTGCCCCCTCCATTGCCCGTTGCTCCTGGTTGCCTATGCTTCTTCACTGGTCACCTCTGCTTCTAGCCATCAGGTCTGCCCCTTCCATTGCCCCCACTCTGTTGGTCCCCACTCCGGTGGACTGGATTAGATCGTTCTGGAGGATAGTGGTGGGGCTTGAGAAATGGGATGCTGCTGTTGTCACTGAGGCTGTGGCTCTCATTTTATTATTGGCCTGTGCAGTCTGCCCTGTGGTCTTCTCCTACAGGGTCACCATGTCCTTCACTGACTGGCTTCTCTTCCTTCCCACCCTCCCTACTGCCAGTCTGCTGGTGAGCTCACAGCCAGGATCTTCATCTATCCTCTTCATCCTCCTTGGAGTGTGTGGGGATATGCCTCTCTCTGCTTAACTATGTCATCCTGCAATTTCTACTTTGCTGTTGCCATTCTGTTTTGTTGTGAGCCTTTCTTAAGGCACTTGATATTTTTTTAAAATAAATTTTCCTTTGGAAAGTAAGATAGGGGCCCTCTGCTTGGGCAAGAATTTTCTGATCGTTTTTGACATTACCATTCTGAATTTTTCAACCTAGCATGTGGGAGTAGATATGGGAAGCCAAACAAGCACTTTGATCTTTACCTGTTCTCTTTTTCTCTTCTCCCCCCAGTCCTAGAAAGACATTTTACTCACCTGTGAAGGTATAGCCCATTTTTTTCTGCTCCCTGCTCCCTGCACTGTGGCTTCCAGTGAAACTTTGTGCTCAGACTTCCTTGCTTTTGATGCATGGAGTGAAACTTTGGGGAGGTACTTTCCTTTCTCAACAAAGGCTGGCAATTTTATCAACAATAGTCTAAGTGGAAATACAAAGCTGAGTAATGATTTCTAGTTCTAGGCTGGGTTAAGCTTTTTCTATGGAGGACTAATGTCCTTGAGTCAGTGGGTATCAGGAGTTGTGCAAACTGTTCCGTTCAGTTACTCAGTCAAGTTCCTCTTTGCCACCCCATGGACTGCAGCATGCCAGGCCTCCCTGTCCATCACCAACTCCCGAAACTTGCTCAAGCTCATGTCCATCGAGTCAGTGATGCTATCCAACCATCTTATCCTTTGTCATCCCCTTCTCCTCCTGCCTTCAATCTTTCCCAACATCAGGGTCTTTTCTAATGAGTCAGTTCTTCTCATCAGGTAGCCAAAGTATTGGAGTTGCAGCTTTAGCATCAGTCTTTCCAATGAATATTCAGGGCTGATTTCCTTTAGGATTGACTGGTTGGATCTCCTTGCAGTCCAAGGGACTCTCAAGAGTCTTCTCTAGCACCACAGTTCAAAAGCATCAATGTTTCAGCGCTCAGCTTTCTTTATAGTCCAACTCTCACATCCATATATGACTACTGGAAAAATCACAGGTTTGACTAGATGAAACTTTGTCAGCAAAGTCTCTGCTTTTTAATATGCTGTCTAGGTTGTTCATAGCTTTTCTTGCAAGGATCAAGCATCTTTTAGTTTCATGGCTGCAGTCACCATCTGCAGTGATTTGGGAGCCCAAGGAAATAGAGTCTGTCACTGTTTCCATTGTTTCCACTCTGTTTGCCATGAAGTGTTGGGACCAGAGTTTTAAATCAGCTTTTTCACTCTCCTCTTTCACTTTCATCAAGAGGCTCTTTAGTTCCTCTTCACTTTCTGCCATGAGGGTTGTGTCTTGTGCATATCTGAGGTTATTGATATTTCCCTCAGCAATCTTGATTCCAGCTGTGCTCTATCCAGCCTAGCATTTTGCATGATGTACTCTGCATGTAAGTTAAATAGTGACAATATACAGTCTTAACATACTCCTTTCCCAATTGGAAAAATGACTTACATGTAAAAACACATTTATCATAAGAGGCCATTACCTATTTAATGTCTTAACAGGATTATTCTTTCCTAATACACAATGTGGAGAAGGTTTTAAGGCTGAGTCAGGTTAATTGGTCAGCATGATGAGTGATTGGTACAACAGGAGCGCAGTGGGTTCTTGGTGCTGGTCTAACATAACCACAGTCTAGTAAAACCACAGGTACTAACAGGTATTAGGTATCTGCCTTTTCCAAGCTAGCTCTTGTAACACAGGAGGAAATTGAGACCAGCCTTACTCCCATGTCACATTCCAAGAATAGATATTAAGTACTTTTATTCAATCATGGTAATTGTATTTTAGTTGTGACACCTTTTCAATAATCTAACTTAAGCTATCTGTGCATTTCCCCAGATGACTTTCGTTAATAAAGGGTATTAACATGACCTAGCTTCAGTTTAGTTCAGTTCAGATGCTCAGTCGTGTCCAACTCTTTGCAATCCCATGAACTGCAGCACGCCAGGCCTCCCTGTCCATCACCAACTCCCAGAGTTTACTCAAACTCAGGTCCATTGAGTCGGTGATTCTATCCAAACTCATCCTCTGTTGTCCCCTTCTCCTCCTGCCCTCAATCTTTCCCAGCATCAGGGTCTTTTCCAATGAGTCAGTTCTTCACATCAGGTGGCCAAAATATTGGAGTTTCAGCTTCAGCATCAGTCCTTCCAATGAATTTTCAGGACTGTTTTCCTTTAGGATGGACTGGTTGGATCTCCTTGCAAGTCCAAGGGACTCTCAAGAGTCTCCTCCAACACCACAGTTCAAAAGCATCAATTCTTCAGTGCTCAGCTTTCTTTATTATCCAACTCTCACATCCATACATGACTACTGGAAAAACCCTATCTTAGTGGTACTGAAATATTGTTCTTTCATTTCATGCCTAGGAAAGAGTGTCTCCCACCTCTCTCCTTTTGGGTGTGCCAGAGAAGCCTGCAACCCTACTGCTTCTAACAGCCTTCTTGTGACTAAGGTAAGATAGTCTTTGGGGAGAAGCTGATCATAGACATGGCAGAAAAGGGAGAGAAAATGGGTCTTGGTAAACCAGACAGTTCTGAAGTCTCCTTTACTTCTGAACTTACTGTTATGTGAGACAATACAGGTCCCAATTGCTTCAGCCAATTTGAGACAGGGTTTTTTTTTGTTTTGTTTTTCCACCCACATCATTTATCTGGCATAAATGTGTTTGAGAAAGTAGTAGATTGGTGCCAGATAATTAACATCCCAACTAGAGATGCTAAAGCAATGAATTAAAAAGCCAAAAGTAATAGAGGATAATCTGGGGAAGAGGGGAAAGTGGGAGTGGGTAGAAAAAGCCCCTGTATCTCTAGCACTTTAACAACAGTTGGTCTGTAAGTTGTGCTTCAAGTTGTGATTGGGAAAGGGTAGGCATGTTACTGTTTGGGTTAGGGGAAGTGAGGAATGAAAGTAACTAACATTTACTGAGAATTTACATTGTTGGTGCTGATTTTCACTTTGGATACACTACCACATTTTTTGCTTCTCAGCAAAGAGATGGATGCCTAGAGATAGAAACTGAGACTCTGAGATGCTAAGTAATGTTCCCATAATTACACAGCTAGTGTGATCTGATCCCAGTTCAAGCTCATCTACCATCCACAGTGCTTTGTAAAACCTTCACCATCTATGGCATGATTTAATAATTTAGGAAGGCAGGAAAGTACAGAATGCATTTTTAAAAGGGTCCCATCAAATACTAATGTAAGAGGAAGTGTATCTCCCAGCTCTAAGGAACATTTGCTAATTCCAAATAGATTCAGAATAACTCATTTCTTAAGGTTTTAAAGCATTTGTACTAATTGTTTCAGTGTTTTAAGAGCAGAACACCTTGAACCTTTGAATATTTACTTATCACAAGACTGACAAACAAATTAGTCATCTGATAGATATCAGCTTGAAAGTCCATAAACCCTCATGCTTGCAGATCAGGGAAGTCCACGTCTCTTATGCTGCCCAATACTACAAAGCTGGGGAAGATAGATGGAGCCCTAGTGCTTGATGGGCTCCTCCAAATTTTGCTGGAATTTTTGCAAAGATAATGAAGCAGGAGAATTTAAAGGAGATTAATTGTATAATATCCTTTCCCAATGCTGTCCTTTCCTTCTGCTCTTTGCTCTTAAAAATGAGTGAGAAAAGATTGATTTTATAAGGTTCTGGGAAAGAAGGGTTAGGATGGTTTGGTTTGCATTTTCTATTTGTTTTTCTCCCCAGATTCACTTTTTTTCTCCTAAGAAACTTTTTCTTTTATTAAGATGACATCCAATGAACTTAATTCTTTTTCCTCTCTTAGTTTAGCCCAAGAGGCCAGACCCACATTTTGGGGGAGAATCATACATTATGATTTGGAGGAATTCTGACATCTTATCCCTAAGGAAAATGTTGAATTCCCTAAAATGTGATTACACAGAGCTTATCTTTTAAATTTATATTTTAAATACTCAAGCTTCTTCCCTCTAGTAGCTTATCTTGAAGATCTGGATAGTTCTGGCACAAGACTTTATGTGAATCTCTTTTTCTTAATCATTTGTCCTGCCTCAGTTATTTAGGAAGAGATCTTTTAGGTTAATGTCATTATCAGGGACATTTGAAATATGAAATTCTGTTTTTAAATTATGTTTTTTTCTGGTTTTGTGTTTCAGAAGGTAATTATTAGCCAAGTCATATGAAGTTTACTTGTCAAATATTTGACCATATTTGACTCTGTGTGAGTCAAATATGGTCAAATACTTGGACCTTCATATGGTTCACCCTAATTCTAATCTCTTAGTATCCCAAGTGTTCACAAATTTTCTATGAAGTTCTCTTATAAATAGTTCTTTTTTTCTCATAAATTTTATGACTGGAGAAAGAACTTGAAAATGAATTTCTTTTTTTAAATTTCTGGTGACAATCATTCACATTGAATGTTTCCTTGCAAATGAATCAGCTGTTGTGATTTTTATCCTTCTATTTTGAAGCACATTTTAACATGTTTTTTTTTTCTTCCCAAGAATTCATGGTGCAATTCCATGATGAACTCTCATAATAATAGTAAAATATCTATTTTTGATGTTATTCGTAGGGAACATTAGTAGAATAAATTTTCAGTGCATTACAAAATAGCCCTAATTAATACAGAGGAAGTATCTTCTTGCCTGTTTGTGGCAGTACCTCTTATTTTATTTAAAAGCCTGTTCATAAGTTCACTAAAAGTAAATCACGTGGCTTATTAAGAGGGAAGTGTATATTATTTAAAATAAAATAATTAGAAACTAGATTTTAATTTTGATGTAAGTATGTTTACTTTATATGTCAGTTACTGAGAATAGGTGCTTAAAAATCTTTAGCCCTCGCGGGGGGGGGGGGGGGGGAAGATTTCATTGCCCACTAGTTTTTATTTAGGGCTAGCAAATGTAAATGGCACCCCACTCCAGTACTCTTGCCTGGAAAATCCCATGGACAGAGGAGCCTGGTAGGCTGCAGTCCATTGGGTCGCTAAGAGTGGGGCACGACTGAGCGATTTCACTTTCACTTTTCACTTTTATGCATTGGAGAAGGAAATGGCAACCTATTACAGTGTTCTTGCCTGGAGAATCCCAGGGACAGAGGAGCCTAGTGGGCTGCCGTCTATGGGGTCGCACAGAGTCGGACACGACTGAAGCGACTTAGCAGCAGCAGCAGCAGCAGCAAATGTAAAACATTGAAATCTATGCATTTTACTTTTAGTTTTTATTCTTTTTACATACTCGGGGTTTAAAATGTTACATTTCCAAAGATAAAAATAGTGTTCACAATCAGTCTGATATTGTTTTGATGGGAATGGGTAGAGTGTTTCCTAGGTGATAAAAGTGAGGCAATAACAAGGCATCAGATCAGATCAGATCAGATCAGTCGCTCAGTCGTGTCCGACTCTTTGCGACCCCATGAACCGCAGCACGCCAGGCCTCCCTGTCCATCACCAGCTCCCGGAGGTCACTCAGACTCACATCCATCGAGTCAGTGATGCCATCCAGCCATCTCATCCTCTGTCGTCCCCTTCTCCTCCTGCCCTCAATCCCTCCCAGCATCAGAGTCTTCTCCAATGAGTCAACTCTTCGCATGAGGTGGCCAAAATACTGGAGTTTCAGCTTTAGCATCATTCCTTCTAAAGAAATTCCAGGATTGATCTCCTTCAGAATGGACTGGTTGGATCTTCTTGCAGTCCAAGGGACTCTCAAGAGTCTTCTCCAACACCACAGTTCAAAAGCATCAATTCTTCGGCGCTCAGCCTTCTTCACAGTCCAGCTCTCACATCCATACATGACCACAGGAAAGACCATAGCCTTGACTAGGCGAACCTTTGAAGCTGAAGTTGAAAGGTTCTATGAAGACCTACAAGACCTTTTAGAACTAACACCCAAAAAAGATGTCCTTTTCATTATAGGGGACTGGAATGCAAAAGTAGGAAGTCAAGAAACACCTGGAGTAACAGGCAAATTTGGCCTTGGAATATGGAATGAAGCAGGGCAAAGACTAATAGAGTTTTGCCAAGAAAATGCACTGGTCATAGCAAATACCCTCTTCCAACAACACAAGAGAAGACTCTATACATGGACATCACCAGATGGTCAACACCGAAATCAGATTGATTATATTCTTTGCAGCCAAAGATGGAGAAGCTCTATACAATAACAAGGCATACCTGCTCCCAAAGGTTATGGAACCTTCGTAAACCTCCCCCCTCCACCCTGCAGGACTGCACTCTCCTCCATGTATTGATCTGTTAGAAGTCTGTGTTTCCACCCTCACTTCCCTCAGGTCCTAAGGACCCAATGGTTGTGATGTGTCTTTGCGGAGTTTTTCATCTTCCTCTCTGCTGTATTTTTTCCTTTCTCTTACTCACTTCATGTGAAGCTGCAAGTTTTGCTGAACTGGATGTGCTCACTGACTGATGCTGCATAGAGAATTTGGCCAACTTTTTCTGGTCTTTTCTTTTTTTATTTGCTGTTTCTTATCTGAGGGTTTCCTGTTTTCTTCTACTTACTGCTACTGCTACTGCTAAGTCGCTTCAGTCGTGTCCGACTCTGTGCGACTCCATAGACAGCAGCCCATCAGGCTCCACTGTCCCTGGGATTCTCCAGGAAAGAACACTGGAACGGGTTGCCATTTCCTTCTCCAATGCATGAAAGTGAAAAGTGAAAGTAAAGTCGCTCAGTCATTTCCAACTCTTAGCGACCCCATGGACTGCAGCCTACCAGGCTTCTCTGTCCATGGGATTTTCCAGGCAAGAGTACTGGAGTGGGGTGCCATTGCCTTCTCTTTAGGAAAGGGGCAACTGGCCCTTCTACCCTGAGCTCTCACAGAATTTCCTGGGCACTCTGGGGACAGACATTTCTCAGGGACCAATCAGCATCTTGGTTCTAAAGAAGAATATTCTTTCTTTCTCTTCTCCTAGACCTACTAGGATCTTGGTGTGTTTGTAGTTTGGTAAAGGAAGGCTCTAAACTGACTTCTCTTCCTGCTTTTTTCCCCCAAATCTATTTATTTTTCTTCCTCAACTTTGAATTTCCCAAGGTCTTGGCTTTTGAAATTTAGAAGCAAAGAATAATCTAGCTGACTGAAAAGGGGGGTGGGGGTAAGAAAAGCTCAAGACATAACAGAAAATGAAGATTGAGACAAGTATTAGTTGTTTAGAAAACACCTCTCCACATATCATTAATTATTTCCCTTTATTAACCATATCTATTCAGTTGCATGATATGAACACTGTAGTATATTTTCGAAAATATTTGAATTTATATATATTGAATTCATTTTGCCATTTCTAGTGAAGGTTTAGAGAAACCTTTATTGGCTTCACACTTCCTGCAGAATGAACTCCAAACCTCTCAGAATAGCATTCATATTTATCTGAAATTGAATCCCAGTTACAACACTTGTTTCGCTTTTCCCACATCCTACCTACCTGATAGTACACCAAGTCATTTCTTGAAAATGTCACTCATATTGCTACCTTTATATCTTTGCTCCTGCTAATCTCCTTATCTAAAATCATTTTGCTGCCTTTTGAAAACCTATTCATATTTATTATGTAAAGACCAGATTAAATGCTATCTTATCCAAAAAGATTTCTTGGCTTTCTTCAGACAAACACTACTGTTTTTTTGTGGGACCACCTTTAACCACTGGCTTTTTTTCCCTTCTTTTTAAGTTTCCAAACATTAAAAAAAAAAAAAAAAACTATCTTGGTTAAAATTATTTGTGCTAAATATCTCAATAGAAGGAAACAACTGTGTCTTATTCTGAAACTTAACAAGGATTTCTGACTTTTTTCTGTTTATTTTATATTGCTTCCCTTTTTAGCTGCTCTAACAAAGGCGAACTAGCAATGCTCTTTCTGTTTTTGTAACTCAGCCACCCTTAATTCAGTTTCCATCTAATGGTCTCAGATCAGGGTGACCAAAAACCCTGGAACAGGAGCAAATAAAAATGTCTTGGGAAACCAGTGATATATACAGTCACCCTATATGAATTGACTGTTCTTTGTAAAGGAATGAAAAGTAGGGAGAGGTTGAAAGGAAGAAGATGACAGCTTCTCAGAGTTGTACTTGTCACTTTCCATCCTGAAAGGCAGAATGCAGTTACAAGGGCATGCTTAACTGTGATGGCAGCTGAGAACGTGTAACTGGGTATCATGTGTGTGTTTAATTGTTCAGTTGTGTTTGGCTGTTTGTGACCCTTTGGACTGTAACCCGCCAGGCTCCTCTGTCTGTGTGATTTTTCAGGCAAGAATACTGGAGTAGGTTGCTATTTCCTTCTCCAGGTGATCTTCCTGACCTGGGATTGAACCCATGTTTCCTGTATCTCCTGCACTGCAGGCCATTTCTTCACTCACTGAGCCATAGGGAAGCCCTAACTCTGTATCATTTTCCCAGTTAAAATCAAGGGTTATTAGTAAGGGAAGGAGGGAAGGCTGGGCATTGAGGGACAGCTAGTAGTCTCTGCTACACATACTGAATTTGAACACGCCCTTTTAAGTCAGATAATAGATAACTGAAATTTCTACAAATTTGTAGGGAGGAGGGCTTTCCTTTGGGAGACTGGTAAAATATATTGTTTTCCATACTTCCATTTAATAAGTAGACATCTCTTTTTCAAGACAAGGCATGTAATAAAATTTCTGAGAAAAATGTGTTGAGAAAGCAGCCTAGGAAATGTAATATATATCTCTTGTATTTTCAGAATAGGTTTTGTTATGGAGTTAACTGAAAGATGATATTCAGAAGGTTATCCTGGTAAATATAGTTGAGAAGAGATTGATGAATAAAAGTTAAAATTGACTGAGGGGTTTTACATCAAGGTTTTAGGACTTGTTCTTTGAGCTTTATGCTGCTGGGTTTGAGGTTTCATACTGGCATTACATTCAGTAGGACTGTGTCTTCAAATCCCTTCACTAATTGGCCACACCACCCAGTAGGTGAATCCAGGTTAGCCATAGGTACCCATTGTGTGCCCATAGCAGGAAAGGGTAGGCCAGCATGTCTCCAAGGGGTTTCCCTGAAGATTTCAGAGTAGGTGAAAGCCTTCCTTGTAGATGCATCTTTTTAATCAATGGTGACCTCAATATGTCATGTCACATTTTTTTAAAGGAATCTGAAATATAACAGCTACTCCTTAAATTTGAATGTATACTTTTTCCTCTCTCTGCAATCCCCAATTTTGCTATCAGTCATGGTTGCTAATATCCCTGCTGTCTTGAGCCTAGCTGCCAGCTCTGTCAGTTACTGAAATATTGTTTATGCAGGAGCAATTTATTTTTTAGAGAGATGAAAAGCAGGTTGCAAAAGCAGACTATTGCCAACTTGTTAGAATGTGTTCTAATCCAGAACACTTCAATATAATTTTTGAACTATTATTTATTATTTTATGTTAATTGGTAAAATAGTTCTCCAATAACTCATAAAAAATTCTATGCTTGAAATAATTGCCAATGGTTTTTTTGTGTGTATTGTAAGACAATTAATTACATATTCTTGAAACTACTGGACATATTATGGATGGATTATGACTGCTTCAGTGTGATGTGTTTTTGTTATGTAACATATATATTGTGTGTAATTATGTGTAGAGGCATATTTTAATGTATTTTCATCTTAATTGTAATAGTTTGTAATTTTTTTCTAAAGTACTTTTAATGTATTTTTGCTTTATAAAAATTTTATGAGAATGCAGGTAAGGCAGAATGATTTTTATTTTATACAGTGATCTCCCTTATGTCTTAGAAAAGACAAACAATACCAAACTTTTCAACTTAGAACATGATGATATTAGTGGGAAGAAACATCCTTCAGACTGAAGTTGTGCCATTCATTTATTTTTCTTCCTTTTTTTCATTACATAAATATGATGTTTTGTTGCTTATCTTTCTCCTTTTCATCTCTCCTTCTTTTAAATTTTTTCTGTTTATACTTTCTGATTTTTTACCCCCATCTTCTCTATTTTAAATTCATGTAGAACTTGTGGAAATTCTAAATTACTTCCATTTTTGGCACTGATTGTCCCTGAAAATTTTTGCTGTCTAACTACTATTCTATGCTTAGGACATCTGAAGTGTTTGAGTTTTATCTCATGTGGCATAACTGAAACTAACTGGTGATGTTCTAGCCCTTTGTCTTTCTGTATTGCTCTTTTTTCTCTACTTTATACACAGAATAACACCAAAGATCATTATAAACTTCCTTAAGAGAGAAGAAAAAAAAACCAGCCAGGACCTTCTATTTCATAAGAGCAGTTATTATTTCTGCATCCAGGCACAGTGATCATTGTTCAATTTGACCTCTATTAACTTGTTGAATAATTCTATTAAATAGTTATATATAATAGATTTAAGGGCCTAGATCTGATAGATAGAGTGCCTGATGAACTATGGAATGAGGTTCGTGACATTGTACAGGAGACAGGGATCAAGACCATCCCCAAGAAAAAGAAATGCAAAAAAGCAAAATGGCTGTCTGGGGAGGCCTTGCAAATAGCTGTGAAAAGAAGAGAAGCGAAAAGCAAAGGAGAAAAGGAAAGATATAAACATCTGAATGCAGAGTTCCAAAGAATAGCAAGAAGAGATAAGAAAGCCTTCTTCAGCGATCAATGCAAAGAAATAGAGGAAAACAACAGAATGGGAAAGACTAAGGATCTATTCAAGAAAATCAGAGATACCAAAGGAACATTTCATGCAAAGATGGGCACGATAAAGGACAGAAATGGTGTGGACCTAACGGAAGCAGAAGATATTAAGAAGAGGTGGCAAGAATACACAGAAGAACTGTACAAAAAAGAGCTTCACGACCCAGATAATCATGATGGTGTGATCTCTGACCTAGAGCCAGACATCCTGGAATGTGAAGTCAAGTGGGCCTTAGAAAGTATCACTACGAACAAAGCTAGTGGAGGTGATGGAATTCCAGTGGAGCTATTCCAAATCCTGAAAGATGATGCTGTGAAAGTGCTACACTCAATATGCCAGCAAATTTGGAAAACTCAGCAGTGGCCACAAGATTGGAAAAGGTCAGTTTTCATCCCAATCCCAAAGAAAGGCAATGCCAAAGAGTGCTCAAACTACCGCACAATTGCACTCATCTCACACGCTAGTAAAGTAATGCTCAAAATTCTCCAAGCCAGGCTTCAGCAATATGTGAACCGTGAACTTCCTGATGTTCAAGCTGGATTTAGAAAAGGCAGAGGAACCAGAGATCAAATTGCCAACATCCGCTGGATTATCGAAAAAGCAAGAGTTCCAGAAAAACATCTATTTCTGCTTTATTGACTATGCCAAAGCCTTTGACTGTGTAGATCACAATAAACTGTGGAAAATTCTGAAAGAGATGGGAATACCAGACCACCTGATCTGCCTCTTGAGAAATCTGTATGCAGGTCAGGAAGCAACAGTTAGAACTGGTCATGGACCAACAGACTGGTTCCAAATAGGAAAAGGAGTATGTCAAGGCTGCATATTGTCACCATGTTTATTTAACTTATATGCAGAGTACATCATGAGAAATGCTGGACTGGAGGAAACAGAAGCTGGAATCAAGATTGCCGGGAGAAATATCAATAACCTCAGATATGCAGATGATACCGCCCTTATGGCAGAAAGTGAAGAGGAACTCAAAACCCTCTTGATGAAAGTTAAAGTGGAGAGTGAAAAGGTTGGCTTAAAGCTCAACATTCAGAAAACGAAGATCATGGCATCTGGTCCCATCACTACATGGGAAATAGATGGAGAAACAGTGGAAACAGTGTCAGACTTTATTTTTCTGGGCTCCAAAATCAGTGCAGATGGTGACTGCAGCCATGAAATTAAAAGACACTTACTCCTTGGAAGGAAGGTTATGACCAACCTAGATAGCATATTCAAAAGCAGAGACATCACTTTGCCAACAAAGGTTCGCCTAGTCAAGGCTATGGTCTTTCCTGTGGTCATGTATGGATGTGAGAGCTGGACTGTGAAGAAGGCTGAGTGCCGAAGAATTGATGGTTTTGAACTGTGGTGTTGGAGAAGACTCTTGAGAGTCCCTTGGACTGCAAGGAGATCCAACCGGTCTATTCTGAAGGAGATCAGACCTGGGATTTCTTTGGAGGGAATGATGCTGAAGCTGAAACTCCAGTATTTTGGCCACCTCATGCGAAGAGTTGACTCATTGGAGAAGACTCTGATGCTGGGAGGGATTGGGGGCAGGAGGAGAAGGGGACGACAGAGGATGAAATGGCTGGATGGCATCACTGACTCGATGAATGTGAGTCTGAGTGACCTCCGAGAGCTGGTGATGGATAGGGAGGCCTGGTGTGCTGCGGTTCATGGGGTCGCAAAGAGTCGGACACGACTGAGGGACTGATCTGATCTGTATATATATATATATATATATATATATATATATCTTGACTGAAAATGCAATGCTACTTGAGAATAAATTTCCATTTTTCATTGAGATTATTCCAAGTGGGAAAATGTTTGTATGTATGTGTGTTAGTCTCTCAGTCATGTCTGACTCTTTGTGACCCCATGGAATGCACCAGGCTCCTCTGTTAATGGAATTCTCCAGACAAGAGTACTGGAGTGGGTAGCCATTCCCTTCTCCAGGGGATCTTCCCTACCCAGGGATCAAATCTGGGTCTCCTGCATTGCAGGACATTTTTCAGCATCTGAGCCATCAGGGAAGCCCACTCAGTGTATAGTGTTACCATATCATGCATTTACTTGCCTCCTGACTCACCATTAAGCTGTGTGTGATACACACACACACACACACACACACACACACACACACACAGAAAGGTTATTTGTCAGCCAAAAATGTCTTTGAGATTACAGTGAAACTGGTTTGTCCACCACCAGATACATTGGGATCTCTCTATTCTTCCTTGTCGCTGATAACCATCTGGCAGGTAGTGGCTAGCTTTCCCCTTCCTATTGCTCTCTGATATTGAGGCAGGTTGCCAATGTTTTCTGAATTCCCCCTTTCAGTCGAAAGAGTGCAAAAGGAAAATATAGAGATTATTTCCATATGGATATAAATTATTTCATGCTGTATAGAAGGTAGTGAAAGCTACAGAAAACGTTTAGTCTTTTTGTAATAAGCAAAAGTCGCTCAGTTGTGTCCGACTCTTTGAGACCCCATGGACTGTGAATTCTCCAGGCCAGAATACTGGAGTGGGTAGCCTTCCCCTTCTCCAAGGTATCTTCCCAACCCAGGGACAGAACTCAGGTCTTCTTCATTGCAGGTGGATTTTTTTACCAGCTGAGCCACCAGGGAAGCCCCTTTTTGTAATAAAGCAATTAATGAATGAATTATTAATAAACTAGAGATTCATAAAATATTATAGTGGCTAAGATACTCATGTCTTATCAGAAATTTATTCATTTTTTAATGCAATATGTGAAGGTTATATTGTTCTCACATTATCTTTAATGTTAATTCATCCCTTTATTTAATTTTATTCATTTATTACACAGTTATTACTTGATTACAAGGCTATGGTCTTTCCTGTGGTCATGTATGGATGTGAGAGCTGGACTATGAAGAAGGCTGAGCGCAGAAGAATTGATGCTTTTGAACTGTGGTGTTGGAGAAGACTCTTGAGAGTCCCTTGGACTGCAAGAAGATCCAACCAGTCCATTCTGAAGGAGATCAATCCTGGAATTTCTTTAGAAGGAATGATGCTAAAGCTGAAACTCCAGTATTTTGGCCACCTCATGCGAAGAGTTGACTCATTGGAGAAGACTCTGATGCTGGGAGGGATTGAGGGCAGGAGGAGAAGGGGATGACAGAGGATGAGATGGCTGGATGGCATCACTGACTCGATGGGTATGAGTCTGGGTGATCTCTGGGAGCTGGTGATGGACAGGGAGGCCTGGCGTGCTGCGGTTCATGGGGTCGCAAAGAGTCGGACACGACTGAGCGACTGATCTGATCTGATCTGATCTGATGTGCCAAGAACTGTGCTGGGTACTGTCAGTGACTGAAATATGATCCTTGATCTCAGATAGCTCATAGATATAGAAGGGAAAGCCTTTTTCATCTCCCACCAGAGGACTGTAATATAATTCAAATAGATCTGGTATTATTATAATTCAAATAGATCTTATTTTGAGAAATGTCTTATACTTTTTTCCCTACAGAAGATCTATTTTTGATGTATTTCTTGAAGAGGTAAAATGGAAACCTCAAATTCCCACTTTGAAAATAAAATTAAGAATAGCTAGCTACCAATAGACAATATAGTGGTTTCACTTTCATTGCCTGATGGCCAAGCTGTATTCTATGGATCAGTGAAAATAACACCCTGAAATAGAGGGACTTCTACATAAAAGAAGTATATTTACACTTCTTTCTTACTTGATTATTTGTTACTAGCTTCATATTTCACATAGTACCAGAGGATATTACTATGGTGGCATTTAGTAAATCTGAGGCAGCAATACAAATAATAATTTATTCATAAACATCATGATAAAATACTGGGAAAACACAATCTGAGTATGGTAGTAATAGAAAAGAAAATGGCATGGTATGAAAACAGTGACAAATGAATGAAGCATGATATATGCCTTTGTTTTTCCAAATTTGATCATTAAATGGGTGAATATCTTTAAAGTTGTTAATTGCATTTAGTTTTAAGGAAACATATTTTTGAAGTTTTATGTTCTTGGCTAAAAATGTTTAGGTTTTTGTTCACCAGATTCCAGAGAAGGGATGCTTTGTGGCTAATCCTGCTTATTATACAAAGTTTCCAAACAGTGGATGAGTTAGGATTTAGGAAGTAACCTTAAAAATTCTGACCCTCACCCCCATCCTCTGAGTGATGTTTGCATCTTTCCATTTGATCTATAAAGAGAAAAAAATGTGTATGAATTATTCTGACCACTGCATGAGTGATCCTAATCAATTTTTGGAACTCTTAGATCCAGCTTAATTCTCTGGCCATTTGGCAAGATTTTCAGGTCTGTTTTAGTTCTTTATTTCTTATAAGGTATTAACCCCTTTATTAACTTCAGGAAGGATCAGGGGGAGAGTATGGTGGGAACAAGAGAGGATCTGGGGTGAGAAGAGGTTTGAACTGGGGTTATGGACATGATTTGGGGCCTTCAATGGTTTTCTCAGTGCCGGTTTAATAAACACTCAAGAAGGACATTGTGCTGCTTTGGCATAAAGTGCAAGCGATGTCTTCCCGTGAATGCTTTGCTTTGTAAAAGGCCCTGATGGTCAATTAAAGGTATCTGGGTTTCTGAAGAGACTGTTTAATTTGAAGCCAGCCTAGGCATGGGAGTCGCTGGCAGTTGCCATCTTTTCTATATAGGCTGGGAGGAAACTTGGTTCCCAGGGTTCTGGAGTCTGAGTTGGTTTTAAGGGAGTAAAAGATTTCCTGAACGGATTCAAATGGTCCCTGTCAAAGAAATTGGGCCCTGTGGATCTGTTAATAGAAAAGAGCATAGTTGCATAGTGATTTCAGTAGATGGATATATAAAGGAAAAAGCAAAGAATCTCAAGCACTTCTAAGAACAAGATGGTTATCCAGGCCCTTTGTTTCTGCAGTTGTGCCAGCTGAACATCAGGCTTCTTATTATTTCTGATGCTAAGAAGCCTCCAGAGAGGCTGTGTGGAACAATTTGTCCTGTGAATAGTTTCTCTTCTTTAAAAGAGAAAATTCCATCAAAAAATGTATAGAAGGATATATACCAAACTATTATTACTCCTTACCTTGAGAGTGGGTGGCAGTGGGAATACAAAGTATAGTGGTAGTGATGGTGACAGGGAGAGCTTAAGCTTCTTTGTGCATTTTGTATCATTTGAATACTAAAGCAAATTAATTACAAATAAAGTAAATACTATAACAGATTTTTCTTCTAAGAACATTAGTTGTTGAGGTTGTATAATCCCAATAATAAACATAACACTTTAACCCTCCAAAAAACTATGGACATAAAATCACAATTAAAAAAGGCAAACTAATGCTAATAGTCATCTCGTTCTATGAGAGGAACAGAGCCATCTCCAGTGTTCTTACCTTCCATTGAGTTCTCAATGCTTTATAATCTTATCTTTTCAGTTTTTACTGTATTTTTGAGCAAAGAGAAAAGGAAAGATATACTTATTTCCATTTCAAGAGGGGGAAATCTTCAAGATGGAAAGTTGCCTACTGAGAATACTGGGATAAATTATAGCACATTCATATACTGCTCTAAAAGAGATGGATGCATTTTGACTTGAGAAGTCTGAAGTGTGTTGTTAAGTGAAAAAAATAACAAAATAAAGCCAAAACAATTGAAAAGATCACACAAAGCACACACTAGCACACATGGAAACACTGTTGTGATGAAAGGGATTATATCTGTGAGACTGTATTATAAATTATTTTTACTCTGTGATTTAATTTTTTATTGTAAAATTTAACCATAAAAGTATAGTACACACTTGTATACATATATACAGATTTCCCTGGTGGCTCAGCGATAAGGAATTCACCTGACAATGCAGGAGATGCAAGTCTGATCCCTGGGTAGGGAAGATCCCCTGGAGAAGGGGATGGCACCCAACTCCAGTATTCTTGCCTAGAGAATTCCATGGACAGAGGAGCCTGATGGGTTACAGTCCATGGGGTTGCAAAGGAGTCAGATAGGACTCAACAACTGAACAACAACAACAACATATATAAATATATATATATATATATATATATATATATATGTATATATCTTTAGATAAAATTAAAAATACATGAATTTACAAAAAGATTGTTTACCCATCCAAGCTACAGATATGTCCCTCTTCAAAGGCATCCAGTCTCATCCTGTCTCCTGTTTTCCAGGTAACCACTATCTGTCTTTGCCTGACTCATTTCCTTCTTTTAAGAGATGATTTACTTTCTGTGTATTTTTATCTAAATGATATATTGCTTGGTCTGGAAAAGCTTGAGTAGCCCATACAAATTTATTGCCTTTAGATGAAGGCTCCAGGAGAAGAAATCAACAGTCCCTGATTCACTGACTTCAGGCAGCTTTATAGTTTCCAAGAGTCCTTTCTCAGAAAAGTCAGTATACAGCTTCTGATTGAGTCCTGGGAAAAATAGGACTTACACACATAAAAGGGTATCTGCTACTAAGTCGCTTCAGTCGTGTCTGACTCTGTGCAACCCCATAGACGGCAGCCCACCAGGCTCCCCCGTCCCTGGGATTCTCCAGGCAACAACACTGGAGTGGGTTGCTATTTCCTTCTCCAATGCGTGGAAGTGAAGGTGCTCAGTCGTGCCCAACTCTTAGCGACCCCATGGACTGCAGACTACCAGCCTCCTCCATCCATGGGATTTTCCAGGCAAGAGTACTGGAGTGGGGTGCCATTGCCTTCTCTGAAAAGGGTATCTAGCAGGACTAATATTGAATAGCGAATAGGTAGTCAGAGGGAATAGAGTACTTTCTGTTTTCTTCTTTTAAGATTATTGTAGCCTATTTCACAAGTCTCAGCTTTATCCAAAGACAGAATATTTCTCTCAGATAAATGAGTGAACTTGCCTGCTTTGAGGTGCAGCACATTTGGAGGAAAGCAGGAGCTTCTCCAGTGCATAATCAAGACAAATAGGGCATAGAGGTCATCAGTGCCAGCCTTATGGGTGTTATGTCATCAGGCAAATTGAACTAGAACCCTTGGATATCTCTCTGTCTCTGGAGTGGTGCTCCTCCAGCCTGGACTGGTTGGCATGTAACTCTGTGCATGACTGATACCCTGGGATCTCTCTTCCCTGTCTTGAATATTCCTTTTGCCTCTCTCTGCCTCTCCACTGGGTTAGGTCCCCTGTTTCCTGATACAAATGTCTGTTTGTTTTTTTTGTTCATGCTTTCTTGTTTTGTTAGCACACATCCCCTAGTGGATTTTTTAGAAAGGGTGGGAGGAATATACATTTTTAAAAGACACTTTAAGTATGAATGCCTTTATGTTTTTATCTTATTTCCATAATGATTGATAATTTGGCTGGGTATAGAATTCTATATTGGAAATCAATGTGCTTCTGAATTTTGATTTTATTTCTTCATTGTCTTATTTTCAGGGTTGCTATGGAGAGTCTAGACCAAAGTCATTTGATTCCTCACACTGTCTATATGGTGCAGTCTTCCCCATTCTACTTTACTCTGCAGAAACATGTGGAATTTTTTCTGTCACCAATGTTCTTAAAAGCCAAGTTAAAGCTTGATACAAGTGTTTTTTGATCCAATGTTCTGGACACTCAGTGGCCCATTTCAATCCGGCAATTCAGGTTGAGTCATTTTGTTGGTAATTTCTTTCCCTTTCCATGTTTTTTTGTTCTCTCTTTTTGGAAAACCTATTATTTGGCTGTATCAGAGGAACAATTACTCCTGATTCTCTTATCTTTTCATAGCTATTTTCTATCTTTGGATCTTTTGCTCTACTGTTTGGAAGTCTCCTCTTCTTTCATTTCTGCTGTCATGTCTTTTATCTTTCATGAACTCTTTTTTATTCCCTAGAAACGCTTTTATTTTTTTAAGCATCCAGTTTGTATTATAGTATCTTCTATCATCTCTTTGAGAATACTAATGAAAATGGTTATTTAAGATTTCCCTTTCCTGTCATAGTCTCTCTTTCCTCAAAGTTGAGTTTATGTAAGTTTACTTGTACTCTTAACTTCTAGGTTAGAGGATTTTCTGATCAACTGGAACTATCTCTAAGAATGAAAATATTCCCTCCCCTGTGTGTGAGGCTTGTTGATATTATTGTTTATGTTGGGTGGATTCTTTGTGGGGGAGATTTTGAATGATGTTGTCTTTCAGTATTTATTCTTGTGCTGGACTGATTCTCTAGGAGAGAACTTTGCATTCTTTTACTCAAAATACAAACATCTCTTTACCGGAATTCTAAGTAAAGTTGCAGTTTTTGCTTTCAGAATTGGTGATGAATATACATTCAGTTAAATTGCAGATGCTTTCAACTGTGCATAGCATCTTCTAGCCAGAGTCCTCAAATGTTAAATTTAAAAATTTCTGCTAAGATCAGGGAATGGAAATTGCCCAACAAAGTAGATTAGAGGATCTAACTGTTGGTTTGGAGTTTTCCCACAGTTTTAAAAATTATATACCCCTTTCCCTAATTTTTCTCCAGTTCTAGAGGTATCAAATGCTTCTAGATCCTGAGCTTGCAAGAATTCTGTGGCACAAATAAGGTTATTTCAAAATTTTCTCTATTATTAGGGAATTTAGCTTTCTTCCATCTACTAAATCAGTTATTACATGCCCATCTCTCTTGTAGCATCCAGTATTTTATTGTTTTCTTCACTCTCTCCTTATGTATGGGTTTATGTCTCTAAGAAATCATTTTTACTCTGGTTCAGTGGGGATGTAAGAAAAAACTAATTTCAATGAAGAAATTTGGCTGTCTTCAACTATTAATAGAATGGCCTTAAAAGTTCTTCTGCAATATATGTGTTTAAGAATGAACATACTAAAGACATGTTCACTTTGAGTCCTAAAATGACAAAATAAGTGTTATGATCATAAGTAAGGAAAAATGAGAATTTTTGTCTGTCTTGAGAGTTGTACCAGCTTGTCAACAATATTTTCTGAAAACAGTGAAATTGATAACTGTAAGACTAATGATTTCCATCAGTGTCTGTCTTGAGGCTGTTTGAGTATTCCACAATTTATTTGTCTATTTTACTGATTAGGGCCATTTGGGTGGTTTCCAGCTTAAAGTTATTATGAAAGTGTTGCTGTAACATTCTAGTACATGTGTTTGGTGAAGAAATGTATTCATTTCTGTTGGAGCATACTTAGTAGAATTGCTTGGTAATGAAGATATCCATGTTTTCAGGTTTAGTAGACATTGCCAAAGACTTTTCTGAAATGCTTGTCCTGCTTGATGGATCAGAGGATTCGTGCAGAGGATGTTTAGATGGTTAGGAAATATTTCAGGCCAACATTGTAAGTGAAGGAATTCCTTTCTTGATGATTCTTTCTCTATATAAATTAATTACTTTAAGTGATGCATGCATGCTAAGTTACTTCAGTTGTGTCCAACTCTCTGCAACCCTTTGGACTGTAGCCCACCAGGCTCCTCTGTCCATGGGATTTTTCAAGCAAGAATAATGCAGTGGGTTCCCATCACTTCCTCCAGGGGATCTTCCTGACCCAGGGATTAAACTCATGTCTCCTGTATCTCCTGCACTGGCAGACAGGTTCTTTACCACTAGGTACTTAACTATAAATTTTACCTGATGGGAGACACCAACCTGATTGGTTCTTGTTAAACAATTCCTGCACTAATTTACTTAATTATTAATATTTATGTGTTTAAATTATTTTCCCATTCTATTCTTTTGAGAAAATATTGTAAGAAGACAAAGTATCAGGTTACTATTCTCCCTTGCTATAGATTTCTGAGGTCATAATTGGTCAAATTCTAGTCTGTAAACTATTTCACAATCTTCTGAATATTGCAGGTTTATGATGTTTTAAAGAACAAGATCCCCCTCCCCACCACTACCGTTAGCTATTCTGTAAATTCTTGTGAGAGAGAGGAAAACAAATCTTCCATAGAGCCATGAAAATTTTCTCTCTTTTTCAAAGAGAAGCATGATTAAGATGAAATTTGAAGTATACCTAATTCACTTTGGGAGCCTGAGGAAATTTGGGTAAGTATAAGAAAGTTTAGAAAATTAAACTTATAGTACATGCTGATTGAATTTAAAGAAGGTGTCTCATCCGGAATGTAAAAAAAAATCAATAAAAAACATGCCTAAGTTGAGAGCCAGTGTGGTTTTCAACCACAGGAGAAGGGGACAGGAGAGGGCACATGGGGTAAGGCAGCTCAGAGAAACAAGCTTTAAATGCTCATTAGAAAAACTCTTCCTTTTTTCCCCATCAGTGGGTATTCCTTTGAAATGTCCCAGAAGTGTCCAGCTACCAAATACAAATTATTGTAATTGATTAAATTTAATTGATAACAATGCTGTGTCGGGGGCCGGCAGGTAAAGTAACAAGGAGACTGGATCTCTTGTAAGCACTATTTTCCCTTTGCTGACCCTCTGCAATTTGTGTCGAGGCCTTGGCATGGCAAGCTGTTAACTCACAGGCCTTGGTTTGTTTGCTTAAACTTTTTTTTTTAACTGTTTCTTATGCAAATTTTCAAATATTCCCAAAAGTGGAGAGTAGGATGTAATGAATATGATATACCCATCACACAGCCTCAGCAATCATTGGAATTAGCCAGTCTTGTTTTATCTATATAGCCACTCACTTCATCCCACTTCCATGCAGATTATGATGAAGCAAAGCTTAGGCTCCATAACTATTTCATTTTGAAATATTTTAGCATATCTTTAAAAGATAAGTTCTTCTCTTTAAAAATATAATTGCACTACCATTATCATGCCTAAAACAAAATCCTTGATTTGTGTCTAATCTTTTTCTGTTGTATTGATCAGGGAAAATTTGAACTCAAGACTTAGATGAAATAATCACGTCCTTTGTCTTAAAGTTCTCATTATGGTTTGTTGTGGATGAGCATGATACATTTTATGTTCAAACCTACTCAAGTTGATGATATAATTTTCTTTAATAACTACTGACACTTGCTTTATCTTGTATTTCTCTTACCTATATCAACATTTCTTTATCAAATGACTTTGCCTGATGGAGCAGACATCTGATAGTTTCTTTCCTTTACTGCCTAGGTATTTTCATTGTAGTATGGTGTCCTTTGCGAGAAGGCAATGGCAACCCACTCCAGTACTCTTGCCTGGAGAATCCCATGGATGGAGGAGCCTGGTGGGCTGCAGTCCACGGGGTTGCGAAGAGTCAGACACGATGGAGCAACTTCATTTTCACTTTTCGCTTTCATGCATTGAAGAAGGAAATGGCAACCCACTCCAGTGTTCTTGCCTGGAGAATCCCAGGGATAGGGGAGCCTGGTGGGCTGCCGTCTCTGGGGTCACACAGAGTGGGACATGACTGAAGCGACTTAGCAGCAGTAGCATGGTGTCCTTTGGCTACAAACAATAAGCGATGAATTCAAATATAGCATTTTGCACAGTGCTTAAAAATTTATCCTGCATGATGTCAATAGACATTTTGCAAATATACCTACAGTGGTGTTCTTGAGCTTGACTCCAGAGGTTCTCTAGATTAGATCATCTGAGCCCAGAGAGATTCCTGTGACACCATCAGAAACATTTTGATATCATTAATCATGGCATAGTCATTTAGTACTTTGAAAAAAATGAGAGGATGCTGCAGGTTAACTTCTGTCTCTGTTAAAAGTCAATGAGAGATGGATAAAGAATAATCAATGAAACCAGTATTGTTGGACTCTTGCTATCCAGGTATGTTCATATTCTATTGTTGCTCAGTCACTCAGTCGTGTCTGACTTTTAAGAAGGGAAGGAATCTCAGTTAATCCTTGAGATGGAGGTTGGGCAGGGCGGTGATCAGATACCATCCTCCACTGCATGCAGGCTAGTGACTTCTTGTGATCTTCCTCTAGATGTTATCTTGTCCACACTGTTTTGTCACACAAGAGATCTGGTCATCTGTTCTTGACTTATTCTTCATTTCTACTTCTTAGATGTATAGAAAGAACTGACTAGTTAGCCAAGATGTCATATGATTAAAAGATTTGAAAGGTGTGCTTGAGCAAGAGAAAAATAGAGCATAGGGTTGCCTGGTTTAGGGTTAGTGACAAGACAAAGAGGTGCCTCCTGCAAAGAGCTCTTTCCAGCAAAAGGCAAAAAGATTTTTCCTGCCAAAAGCTGCTTGCAATTTTCCACTCACATTTTATTGCCCAAGGCAAGTCACCCAGCCAGGCCCAAGTTTAAAGGGGCAAGGATAGGCATTCCTTTGTGTAATGAGAATAAGAGAGAATAGAAGTCCTGGTGGGTCTCACAGGTGTCCATTACACCAACTATATTCTGAATTATTTCTTTAAAAGTTGCTAAAACTCTACTTAATGTTCATCATGTTGGTGAGGAGACAAAATAAGGACACTGTTCTTTTTTTAAAAATTTCTCTTAATGAGGATAATTTTTCCCTAAATATTGTGTATTACCACAAATATTTTGATGACTTTGGATCAGTCTTTCTCAAGCCTTAATGTGCATCCAAATCACCCAGCATCCAAGTGCAGATTTTCATTTAGGAGGTCTGAGGTGGTGGGGCCCCAGATTCTGATTTTTAAAGAGCTTTCAGGTATTGCTTTGCTAGTGTGCAAGATGAGTGCAATTCTGCGGTAGTTTGAGTATCCTTTGGCATTGCCTTTCTTTGAGATTGGAATGAAAACTGACCTTTTCCAGTCCTGTGGCCACTGCTGAGTTTTCCAAATTTGCTGGCATATTAAGTGTAGCACTTTCACAGCATCATCCTGTAGGATTTGAAAGACCTCCACTGGAACTCCATCACCTCCACTAACTTTGTTCATAGTGATGCTTCCTAAGGCCCACTTGACTTCACATTCCAAGATGTCTGGCTCTAGGTGAATGATCACACCATCGTGGTTATCTAGGTCATGAAGATCTTTTTTGGGTAGATCTTCTGTGTATTCTTGCCACCTCTTCCTAATATCTTCTGCTTCTGTTAGGTCCATATCATTTATGTCCTTTATTGTGCCCATCTTTGCATGAAATGTTCCCTTGGTATCTCTGATTTTCTTGAAGAGATCTCTAGTCTTTCCCATTCTGTCGTTTTCCTCTATTTCTTTGCATTGATCACTGAGGAAGGCTTTCTTATCTCTCCTTGGTATTCTTTGGAACTCTGCATTCAAATGGGTATATCTTTCCTTTTCTCCTTTGCCTTTTCCGTCTTTTCTTTTCTCAGCTATTTGTAAGGCCTCCTCAGACAATCATCTTGCCTTTTTGCATTTCTTTTTCTTGAGGATTGTCTTGATCCCTGCCTCCTGTACAATGTCATGAACTTCCGTCCATAGTTCTTCAGTCTGTCCATCAGATCTAATCCCTTGAATCTATTTGTCACTAAGTGCCTGTCTCAGGGAAGCCTGGAGTGCTGCAGTCCATTGGATCGCAAAGAGTCGGACATGACTGAGTGACTAAACTGAACTGAACAGGTAATGCTACTGCTGGCCTGTGGAGCATCCTTGGAATATCAGGGCTTTGGTCTGTCACTGTTTAGAGAAGGAGAACCACCATGATTTTCATTGAATTCAAAAAGAAATTTGGGCCATTAGTTTTTGTCCCTCCCCTACATATGAATTAAGGGCAGTATCTCATGGTGATGGTTGTCAAACATGTAGGAAGACTGTCAGTGCAATTCAAAAACCTACTTCTGAAAGATAATTGGTTTTGTGTTCATTCGTATTAAAACAGGACTGCAAGGAAGAAAGGAGACCTAACTGAACACTCAAAGCATCCCACTAAAAGCCAGCATCTAATTATGGCAGGGCCCACACAGCAGGGACACTGAAGGGCAGAGGAGATATTGAAAACATCTTTATATGCTTTTCCTCTGAAGAGCCCTTCCTGAGATCAAATGCAATTTGAGCTAAGAAGGCAGCAACTCACAAGCTCTACCCCCAGCAAGCATCTCAGAGACAGGCGCTCAGAGCAATTGTCATCATGCTTCGATTTTCCCTAATTATTAATAGAACACTCCCCCCCCCGCCCCCAATTCTTTACTAATTAAGATTTCTAGCATGCTTTAAAGCATTTCACGTAGCACTCAGGGTTCCAGATGAGTTGCCATTTGGCTCCAAGATGCAGACTTGCTTTGAAGGACTGCTTTAGAATTGTGTAGATGTGCACTTGGGTAGGAATGAGGCTGGACTGGATAAGAGCACTCATGGGCACTGCACATTTTGCTCAGAGTCTTTTTTTTCCCCCTTTGCTCATTTGTAATGCCAGCCCATGGTGGTGGAATGGGTATATTGCTATAAATTATCAGCATGTCTCATACTTCTTATTCTGGAGGTGTAATTCAAAGAACTGTTGCAAGGAATAGCAAAGCTATATATTCTTCTTTATAGCAATCGTCGTAAAAAAATTCCCAATTACTTTAAATTACCACAGAATGACTTCAAAATCAACCCTGGCCATGCTGCCCTTGATTTTCTTGCAATTAGTTCAAAGGGCAAGAGACAGAGCAGTAAGTTTTGAGGTATATTATATAGCAGTTACATTTTTCATGATCAAGGAACTTTTAGTTTACAGCTTCTTTCCTTTGAACTGATTCATTGAAGGGGACAATAATTCTAAGTCTGTCCCCTTATTCTGCTGACACTCAATTTCTGTGGCTTGAACATATTTCACTTCCCTTTTATCATCAGAATATTTAAAACTCTAATTTAAAATCTTTGCAAATGCTTGGTTTTTAATGTGAAAAACTGTAACTCATTGGTATTAGCCCAAGGTGTTCTGCAGTGCCCAAATCCTGCCCTGGCAAAGCCACGCCTCTTCAGGATACCCTGATGATGAAGATAGATAGATAAGGGACAAGTATAGAGGCAAGTACTCCTTCATGTACTTGTGTCCAGAGTCATAGTCCATGGAGTCCGCATGCTCAGTCTCCCAATACAGCAATATTTGTTAAACCAGCCTGTAACATATGAGAACATCTTTTCTTATCCCTAAAATTAAACCTTAATTTTACCATCAACATATGGGCATAGGAGGAGCAACCAAATAATTCAGATCATTTACTCATGTGGATGATACATCAAAGACTGCCGTGATGGGAAAGGCTCTGGTACACTTAGTCCCTACCCAGAAGTGAGTGGGTGGCCTGCAGGGGGTTAAGCCCCTTGAAAGGCTGAATTACTTTCTGTACAATCCATCTTACCGTTATAGAGATGTCAAGTTCTAGTACAAGTACAGAAACTCTTAACATGAAGCCATCTGTTCTCCACTGATGCATTCGTCCATCCATCAGTCCATTCGTCCAGCCTATCAAGGGAAAAGGTGAGAAGTGATGGTGTCCGTTTATTCTCCTTTGACTAGAATATCTCTTCTAGTGTGTGTCTCACTGTTTCCCCCCAAAGCAGTCATGTACAGCCCTTGCTTTAGAAATTACAGGTAGTTTTTTCAAATATTGATATGTATTTTAATGAGAGGCAGGATGACTGGTGTGGTGTAAAGAGTACCTAGATTAAATAAATTTATCCAAAGGCGCAGTATCCCCCAACTCCAGATCACTCAATCCCCCTATATTTGGAGTGTTGGATATATGCATGGATTCAGCCTTTAATAGTTATTCTCATTCATTTTTACTCTCCCCCCATATTGGAGAAGGAAATGGCAACCCACTCCAGTGTTCTTTCCTGGAGAATCCCAGGGACAGGGGAATCTGGTGGGCTGCTGTCTCTGGGGTCACACAGAGTCGGACATGACTGAAGTGACTTAGCAGCAGCAGCAGTAGCAGCATATGAAAAGCATATGGAAGTGGACAATAAATTTAAACTGTTTTTCCTCCCTTAATAGAACAATTTTAGGTAACTTCAAACAATGTTTCTGCTTAGATCTTATGAATGAAATATATGATGCAAGTTTTCCCCAGGATAGGTTGTTTTGGGCTATTTTCTATTGCCTTCTTGATCTTTCTGTCCACTCCTATATTTTGATAACCCAAATATGCTAAAAACTCCTGCTGAGAGCGTTTCTAACATTGTCATTACTCAGAGTGGACTTTCATCAGGATACCTCCACATTTGATTATCTCTTATCTCTGTTATATAGGCAGCCTCTTCATGGTAGCTAAATGCTTCTCTTTGGTTTATATCCAATCACTTGACCCCTCCCTAATTCCCATGTAGCCACCGTGCTATTTTTCTTTTCCACCAGACTATATATAATGTCTCCTTTTCCTCACTTAACACTTAAACAGTTATCCAATTTAATGTGACTCTGGTCCCATCACTTCTCTGAAATAGCTCTTTCAAAAGTCACTGAGTATTTTGATTGCTAAGGATGTTTTTCGGTTTTTATCATATGTAACTTTTGAATTGTATTCAATGTTGTTGGTCCTTGCCTTCTTGAAACGATCTCTTAGCTTGCTTTCCATGATACTATTTGTACCTGCTCTTGTGTTTGTCTGAGTTTTCTTCCAACTTCTTCTCCATGATGTTTCTCTATGGTTGTAGAGCTTCTTTAAGCTTGGTCCTGCATCTGCTCACCATCTTACTCTCTGGTCTGTCCCTTAGCAATAGCATTTGTACTTATAGCTTCAATCTCTTCCTCCAAGTAAATGACTCACACATTTATATCTGTAGGTAAGACCTCTTCTCTCGGCTTCAGATTACCTCTCTCCTTGCATTTCTTGGCATTTCTTGTGGATAAGTTACAGCCATCTCAGAAACACTGAGATTAAAAATAAACTGATACACTCTTATCTAGAGCCTGGTCTTCTCTGGGATTCTAGTTCTGCATAAACATCATCACTTATCTAAGATATGCCATCTAGAATCTTAGGAGTCATCCTTGACATCTCATTTTTCTCCTTTTATAAACTCATTCAACATTTACTTCACAAGTAGGTACGAAGTGCTTTTATGTGCCAGGCAGTGATTTTAGTGCAAGATGTGCATGCTAAGTTGCTTCAGTCGTGTCTGACTCTTTGTGACGCTATGAACTGTGGCCTGCCAAGCTCCTTTGTCCATGGGGTTCTCTAGGCGATAATGCTGGAGTGGGCTGCCATGCTCTCCTCTTAGTGCAAGACACACATTGTAAAATAAGTCCATATCCGATTCATCATCTAGTCCTATCAGGTTTATCTCTTATAAATAACCTCTCCCCTCCATTTCAGCCCTTCTACTCCAAGTTGTCACCACCTCTCACTCCACTGCAATTTCCTTCTTTCTGGTCTAGCTACACAGTTGCTGGAACAGACTTTCCAAAGGCTGACAGTGTCATCCTAGCCCATCCCAACTTTCTGCTCTTGCTTAAGTCCCCTAGTGCTCTTGGAATTAAAAAAAGAAGTCATGAGTGTGACTTCCTAAGCCAGGACTGCTTCCACTTGCTTCTTCGGCTCCAGCTACTTTCCATCCCTTCTGCCACAGGTTCTTTGAATATTATTCCTTTCGGTTTTTTTTTGTTTGTTTGTTTTGCACAATCTCCTTTCACAGCTCAGCACAACCCTCACTTGTACAGAAACATGTCCCCTGCCTCCCTGGACTAAATTTAATGCTGTTATTATACACTGTTGTGGAGCAGGGCTGTGTCTTTATTTATTTTCACAGAGTATGTCATGTTTCATATAGTGCTTGGCACATATTTGGGATTCATTATTATTTATAAATGAACAAATGATAGCTTCATGTTTATAAAAATAAGTAACTCAGACTTTTTGCTCACTTACTCATCATAATGAAATTCTTTGGATTGCTGAGGCCTTCGCTGACATTTTTTTAGGCTCTACCTAGACTATTTGTCCTAAAGTGACCTTTTAGCCAGTTACATGTAGACATTATCATATTTGATCATTTAAGATGCAACAGAGAAACTCAAACTATTTACATTAAACTAATCATTGGGGGATATATAAATTAACATTACGTATTTACATTTATCAAAATTTCCCTTAAACTCATAGTTGAGCTATACACAGTTGCATAAATTATTTTAAAAAGTGATATTCATAGGAGAAAGTCTTGTAATGATGCTGGGTGTGAAAAGATGACTGACAGAAAAGAAGATGAACTATTTATGCTGTTTAAAGTAATTTAGAAAAGTGCCCAAACATTTTGGTTATGGTTTTGTGACTCTGCCAAAAGCAGATGCTAAAACTTGGCATGTTTGAATTTATATTTTGTCTCCTCTTCCTTATCCTGACACTACTTCCTGCAATGTCTGGAGAAATAAAGAGGAGAAAGAAGTGGGTCAAGCAAGAGTATGGAACCTGGATCAACCACCAAATTAAAAGTGAATTCAAAGATGAATAAAAGTTGAAAAAGGCACTCAACCTGCTGCTATTATTCATAGAGGGCATGCATTGGTCACATGATCTTGAGAAGACTTCTTTACTTTTTAATAAAATGAAATCAGTAATATATAGACTATTCATAATAACCAAGACATGGAAGCAACCCAAATGTCCATCCACAGATAAATGGATAAAGAAGATGTGATACATGTATTCAATGGAGTTGCTGCAGCTGCTGCTAAGTCTCTTCAGTTGTATCCAACTCTGTGCGACCCCAGAGATGACAGCCCACCAGGCTCCCCCGTCCCTGAGATTCTCCAGGCAAGAACACTGGAGTGGATTGCCATTTCCTTCTCCAATGCATGAAAATGAAAGTGAAGTCGCTCAGTCATGTCTGACTCTGTGCAACCCCATAGACGGCAGCCCACCAGGCTCCTGTCCCTGGGATTCTCCAGGCAAGAACACTGGAGTGGGTTGCCATTTCCTTCTCCAATGCATGAAAGTGAAAAGTGAAAGTGAAGTCGCTCAGTCATGTCTGACTCCTAGCGACCCCATGGAGACTGCAGCCCACCAGGCCCTCCTATCCATGGGATTTTTCCAGGCAAGAGTACTGGAGTGGGTTGCCATCACCTTCACCGATTCAATGGAGTTCAGATCAGATCAGATCAGATCAGTCGCTCAGTCGTGTCCGACTCTTTGCGACCCCATGAACCGCAGCACGCCAGGCCTCCCTGTCCATCACCAGCTCCCGGAGGTCACTCAGACTCACATCCATCGAGTCAGTGATGCCATCCAGCCATCTCATCCTCTGTCGTCCCCTTCTCCTCCTGCTCTCAATCCCTCCCAGCATCAGAGTCTTCTCCAATGAGTCAACTCTTCGCATGAGGTGGCCAAAATACTGGAGTTTCAGCTTTAGCATCATTCCTTCTAAAGAAATTCCAGGATTGATCTCCTTCAGAATGGACTGGTTGGATCTTCTTGCAGTCCAAGGGACTCTCAAGAGTCTTCTCCAACACCACAGTTCAAAAGCATCAATTCTTCGGCGCTCAGCCTTCTTCACAGTCCAGCTCTCACATCCATACATGACCACAGGAAAGACCATAGCCTTGACTAGGCAAACCTTTGTTGGTAAAGTAATGTCTCTGCTTTTGAATATGCTATCTAGGTTGGTCATAACTTTCCTTCCAAGGAGTAAGCGTCTTTTAATTTCATGGCTGCAGTCACCATCTGTAGTGATTTTGGAGCCCAGAAAAAGAAAGTCTGACACTGTTTCCACTGTTGCCCCATCTATTTCCCATGTAGTGATGGGACCAGATGCCATGATCTTCGTTTTCTGAATGTTGAGCTTTAAGCCAACCTTTTCACTCTCCACTTTCACTTTCATCAAGAGGCTTTTTAGTCCCTCTTCACTTTCTGCCATAAGAGTCGTGTCATCTGCATATCTGAGGTTATTGATATTTCTCCCGGCAATCTTGATTCCAACTTCTGTTTCTTCCAGTCCAGCATTTCTCATGATGTACTCTGCATATAAGTTAAATAAACATGGTGACAATATGCAGCCTTGACGTATTCCTTTTCCTATTTGGAACCAGTCTGTTGTTCCATGACCAGTTCTAACTGTTGCTTCCTGACCTGCATACAGATTTCTTAAGAGGCAGATCAGGTGGTCTGGTATTCCCATCTCTTTCAGAATTTTCCATAGTTTATTGTGATCCACACAGTCAAAGGCTTTGGCATAGTCAATAAAGCAGAAATAGATGTTTTTCTGGAACTCTCTTGCTTTTTCCATGATCCAGCGGATGTTGGCAATTTGATCTCTGGTTCCTCTGCCTTTTCTAAAACCAGCTTGAACATCAGGAAGTTCACGGTTCACATATTGCTGAAGCCTGGCTTGGAGAATTTTGAGCATTACTTTACTAGCGTGTGAGATGAGTGCAATTGTTCGGTAGTTTGAGCACTCCTTGGCATTGCCTTTCTTTGGGATTGGGATGAAAACTGACCTTTTCCAGTCCTGTGGCCACTGCTGAGTTTTCCAAATTTGCTGGCATATTGAGTGCAGCACTTTCACAGCATCATCATTCAGGACTTGGAATAGTTCCACTGGAATTCCATCACCTCCACTAGCTTTGTTCGTAGTGATGCTTTCTAAGGCCCATTTGACTTCACATTCCAAGATGTCTGGCTCTAGGTCAGTGATCACATCATCATGATTGTCTAGGTCTTGAAGCTCTTTTTTGTACAGTTCTTCTGTGTATTCTTGCCACCTTTTCTTAATATCTTCTGCTTCTGTTAGGTCCACACCATCTCTGTCCTTTATCGTGCCCATCTTTGCATGAAATGTTCCTTTGGTATCTCTGATTTTCTTGAAGAGATCCCTAGTCTTTCCCATTCTGTTGTTTTCCTCTATTTCTTTGCATTGATCACTGAAGAAGGCTTTCTTTTCTCTTCTTGCTGTTCTTTGGAACTCTGCATTTAGATGTTTATATCTTTCCTTTTCTCCTTTGCTTTTCGCTTCTCTTCTTTTCACAGCTATTTGTAAGGCCTCCCCAGACAGCCATTTTGCTTTTTTGCATTTCTTTTCCATGGGGATGGTCTTGATCCCTGTCTCCTGTACAATGTCACG
Organism: Tragelaphus eurycerus; assembly: GCA_935064755.1. Taxonomy (NCBI): domain Eukaryota; kingdom Metazoa; phylum Chordata; class Mammalia; order Artiodactyla; family Bovidae; genus Tragelaphus; species Tragelaphus eurycerus. The sequence goes on from CAKXYN010000080.1 coordinate 6,554,602, forward strand.
AACCTCATTCCATAGTTCATCAGGCACTCTATCTATCAGATCTAGGCCCTTAAATCTATTTCTCACTTCCACTGTATAATCATAAGGGATTTGATTTAGGTCATACCTGAATGGTCTTGTGGTTTTCCCTACTTTCTTCAATTTCAGTCTGAATTTGGCAATAAGGAGTTCATGGTCCGAGCCACAGTCAGCTCCTGGTCTTGTTTTTGCTGATTGTATAGAGCTTATCCGTCTTTGGCTGCAAAGAATATAATCGATCTGATTTCGGTGTTGACCATCTGGTGATGTCCATGTATAGAGTCTTCTCTTGTGTTGTTGGAAGAGGGTATTTGCTATGACCAGTGCATTTTCTTGGCAAAACTCTATTAGTCTTTGCCCTGCTTCATTACGTATTCCAAGGCCAAATTTGCCTGTTACTCCAGGTGTTTCTTGACTTCCTACTTTTGCATTCCAGTCCCCTATAATGAAAAGGACATCTTTTTTGGGTGTTAGTTCTAAAAGGTCTTGTAGGTCTTCATAGAACCGTTCAACTTCAGCTTCTTCGGCGTTACTGGTTGGGGCATAGACTTGGATTACTGTGACATTGAATGGTTTGTCTTGGATACGAACAGAGATCATTCTGTCATTTTTGAGATTGCATCCAAGTACTGCATTTCGGACTCTTTTGTTGACCATGATGGCCACTCCATTTCTTCTGAGGGATTCCTGCCCACAGTAGTAGATATAATGGTCATCCGAGTTAAATTCACCCATTCCAGTCCATTTTAGTTCGCTAATTCCTAGAATGTCGACATTCACTCTTGCCATCTCTTGTTTGACCACTTCCAATTTGCCTTGATTCATGGACCTGACATTCCAGGTTCCTATGCAATATTGCTCTTTACAGCATCGGACTTTGCTTCTATCACCAGACACATCCACAGCTGGGTATTCTTTTTGTTTTGGCTCCATCCTTTCATTCTTTCTGGAGTTATTTCTCCACTGATCTCCAGTAGCATATTGGGCCCTTACTGACCTGGGGAGTTTCTCTTTCAGTATCCTATCATTTTGTCTTTTCATACTGTTCATGGGGTTCTCAAGGCAAGAATACTGAAGTGGTTTGCCATTCCCTTCTCCAGCGGACCACACTCTGTCATATCTCTCCACCATGACCCGCCCATCCCAGGTTGCCCCTCGGGCATGGCTTAATTTCATTGAGTTAGACAAGGGTGTGGTCCTTGTGTGATTAGATTGACTAGTTTTCTGTGAGAATGGTTTTCAATGGAGTTACTCAGCTATAAAAAAGAATTAAATACTTTTCTTATAAAAATATTGAATGAAATGAAATTACTCAGCTATAAAAAAGAATGAAATAATGCTATTTGCAGCAACATGGACAGACCTAGAGATTATCATACTTTAAGTAAAGTAACTCAGACAGAGAAAGACAGATATCATGAGATAAAATACTTGTATTTGGAATCTAAAAATTTTATACAAATGAACTTATTTACAAAATAGACTCACAGACATAGAAAACAAACTTATGGTTACCACAGGGGAAATAGAGGGGAGGGATAAATTAGAAGCTTGTGATTAACATATCAGATCAAATCAGATCAGTCGCTCAGTCGTGTCCGACTCTTTGCGACCCCATGAATCGCAGCACGCCAGGCCTCCCTGCCCATCACCAAATCCCAGAGTTCACTGAGACATGTCCATCAAGTTGGTGATGCCATCCAGCCATCTCATCCTCTGTCGTCCCCTTCTCCTCTTGCCCCCAATCCCTCCCAGCATCAGAGTCTTTTCCAATGAGTCAACTCTTTGCATGAGGTGGCCAAAATACTGGAGTTTCAGCTTGAGCATCATTCCTTCCAAAGAAATCCCAGGGCTGATCTCCTTCAGAATGGACTGGTTGGATCTCCTTGCAGTCCGAGGGACTCTCAAGAGTCTTCTCCAACACCTCAGTTCAAAAGCATCAATTCTTCAGCGCTCAGCCTTCTTCACAGTCCAACTTTTACATCCATACATGACCACAGGAAAAACCATAGCCTTGACTAGACGAACCTTTGTTGGCAAAGTAGTGTCTCTGCTTTTGAATATGCTGTCTAGGTTGGTCATAACCTTCCTTCCAAGGAATAAGCGTCTTTTAATTTCATGGCTGCAGTCACCATCTGCAGTGATTTTGGAGCCCAGAAAAATAAAGTCTGACACTGTTTCCACTGTTTCCCCATCTATTTCCCATGTAGTGATGGGACCGGATGCCATGATCTTCGTTTTCTGAATGTTGAGCTTTAAGCCAACTTTTTCACCCTCCACTTTCACTTTCACCAAGAGGCTTTTTAGTTCCTCTTCACTTTCTGCCATAAGGGTGGTATCATCTGCATATCTGAGGTTATTGATATTTCTCCCGGCAATCTATTCCAACTTGTGTTTCTTCCAGTCCAGCGTTTCTCATGATGTACTCTGCATATAAGTTAAATAAACAGGATGACAATATACAGTCTTGATGTACTCCTTTTCCTATTTGGAACCAGTCTGTTGTTCCATGTCCAGTTCTAACTGATGCTTCCTGATCTGCATACAAATTTCTCAAGAGGCAGATCAGGTGGTCTGGTATTCCCATTTCCTTCAGAATTTTCCACAGTTTATTGTGATCCACATAGTCAAAGGCTTTGGCATAATCAATAAAGCAAAAATAGATGTTTTTCTGGAACTCTCTTGCGTTTTCCATGATCCAGCGGATGTTGGCAATTTGATCTCTGGTTCCTCTGCCTTTTCTAAAACCAGCTTGAACATCAGGAAGTTCATTGTTCACATATTGCTGAAGCCTGGCTTGGAGAATTTTGAGCATTACTTTACTAGAGTGTGAGATGAGTGCAATTGTGCAATAGTTGAGCATTCTTTGGCATTGCCTTTCTTTGGGATTGGGATGAAAACTGACCTTTTCCAATCTTGTGGCCACTGCTGAGTTTTCCAAATTTGCTGGCATATTGAGTGCAGCACTTTCACAGCTTATCCTTCAGGATTTGGAATAACTCAACTGGAATTCCATCACCTCCACTAGCTTTGTTCGTAGTGATACTTTCTAAGGCCCACTTGACTTCACATTCCAGGATGTCTGGCTCTAGGTCAGTGATCACACCATCATGATTATCTGGGTGTGAAGGTCTTTTTTGTACAGTTCTTCTGTGTATTCTTGCCACCTCTTCTTAATATCTTCTGCTTGTGTTAGGTCCATACCAGTTCTGTCCTTTATCGAGCCCATCTTTGCATGAAATGTTCCTTTGGTATCTCTGATTTTCTTGAAGAGATCTCTAGTCTTTTCCATTCTGTCATTTTCCTCTATTTCTTTGCATTGATCACTGAAGAAGGCTTTCTTTTCTCTTCTTGCTGTTCTTTGGAACTCTGCATTCAGGTGTTTATATCTTTCCTTTTCTCCTTTGCTTTTCGCTTCTCCTCTTTTCACAGCTATTTGTAAGGCCTCCCCAGACAGCCATTTTGCTTTTTTGCATTTCTTTTCCATGGAGATGGTCTTGATCCCTGTCTCCTGTACAATGTCACGAACCTCATTCCATAGTTCATCAGGCACTCTATCTATTAGAAGTAGGCCCTTAAATCTGTTTCTCACTTCCACTGTATAATCATAAGGGATTTGATTTAGGTCATACCTGAATGGTCTCGTCGTTTTCCCTACTTTCTTTAGTTTAAGTCTGAATTTGGCATAAGGAGTTCATGGTCTGAGCCACAGTCAGGTCTTGTTTTTGCTGACTGTATAGAGCTTCTCCATCTTTGGCTGCAAAGAATATAATCAGTCTGATTTCATTGTTGACCATCTGGTGATGTCCATGTATAGAGTCTTCTCTTGTGTTGTTGGAAGAGGGTGTTTGTTATCACCAGTGCATTTTCTTGGCAAAACTCTATTAGTCTTTGCCCGGCTTCATTCCATACCCACTACTATATATTAATATAAAGTAGATATATAAATTGAATTATTTTACTACATACCTGAAACATTGTAAATCAACTATTTGTCATTGTTGTTCAGTCCCTAATTGTGTCTGGCTCTTTATGACCCCATGAAGTGCAGCGTGCCAGGCTTCCCTGTCCTTCACCACCTCCCTGAGTTTGCTCAAACTCATGTCCATTGAGTCAGTGATGGCATCCAGCCATTGCATCTTCTGTTGCTCCCTTGTCCTCCTGCCTTCAGTCTTTCCCAGCATCAGGGTCTTTTCCAATTAGTTGGCTCTTCACATGAGGTGGTGAAAGTATTGGAGCTTCAGCTTCTGCATCAGTCTTTCCAATGAATATTTAGGGATGATTTCCTTTATGATTGATACCTAAATTAAAAAAATGTATATGGCAGGAAGAATTAAATAAGGTAATATATGTGAATGCTCTGTGGAATGTTTTACCACACAGTTAGCTCATATGAAGAATTTTTTTTTTTTAATTGTAAATAGCTTGGCCTTCTGACTTCTTGGGATTCCTTTAAAAGTCTAAGACTGTTTTAAAATGGCAAACACTTTTTAGTGAGTTCTATGTGCAGATACAATTCTAAATACCTTATGAATATTAATTCATTTAATCCTATGTCAACTTTATTATGAAATAAAGAATATTATCATCACCCTTATTTATAGATTAAGAAACGGAAGTAAAAGGAAGTTAAATGTCTTTCCAGAGGTAAAAAATTTCATAACTACGAAGTAGTGGTTTATATTGGGGAAGGAATGGCCTTGTTCTAGAAAATTCTACATCTTAACTAAAACTCCAGCTCTCTAACTTACCCTTCACCCATAAGGCATGAACTCCATATCTGAGATTTAGCTGCTACAAAGAAAGATTCTTTTCTCCACTTTCTGTCTGAGTGTCCCCCAGCTTCACTCTGAGTCTCAGGTTGGTGCTGTGATGCAGGCTCTTACTTCAAGTTAGGATTTACTGTTCTACTTTATTTTCTTTTGAGGATACCAAACCAGAGTGCTTTTGAAATTTTGTTATTCTCTGCATCAATGATTTGTCCTCTGAAATAGAAAAATAACATTTGTCATCCTGACATTTGGAGATCTGGACTATGCCATTTGTTCCTTTTTAGCTTTGTTTTAGGTAGTAAATCAGGCAAGATATGGGGCTACCTTACTTAGAGATGAGATGTTATCCATAATAAGAGTCTCTTGGTATCAGAATGTTCTACATAAGAATTTTTTTTTCCCAGAACTTTCCACCTCATACAGAAATATTTTCCTCTTCATAGATTTTTGTTTTCTCTCTTTTCCTTTCTTACAAATGGCAAGGAGTTCTATTTAGTTGTTGAGGTCTTATCTTTTTTGACATAATAGCAAGAGTATCTATATTTATTAATCTCCATTATTTCCCTAAGGTGACTTTGGGGATACAAGTCTCAGAACCAATGATGGATCTGACTTTTAGGAGGACAGGATTAAATTACTTCTGAATAAGCTTGTCTGTATAGACCAGGGAGTTGTTTTATATATGTGTGTGTGTCCATTTCAAATTTAGCAAATCTTAAGAATTTCCCAAGACAAATTTGAGCATGTTTTGAATCTCAAAGCAAGATGCTGTAGATGTGATTAATAGAATGGTAAAGTTTTTTCAGCACTGATTTTGAACTATTGTAATAATTAAATGTTTAGCTATGTAGACAAGTGTTTAAAAATGGGAAATATTCAACTTTGTCCAAATTCCCAATTCTCTTTTGTGCTTTAGATACTCTTGAATTATGCCATATTTGACCTAATTAGGTTGAATGTAATAGAAAGTAATTCTTTCATGTTTTATACATAAAATCAATGGGAAGCAATGAGAGGTCAATAATATCTTCCTGTTTTGGTAATAGTAGTAGTGAAAGTCCCTTGGTCATGTCCTACTCTTTGCGACCCCATGGACTGTATAGTTCATGATATTTTCCAGGCCAGAGTACTGGAGTGGGTAGCCTTTCCCTTCTCTAGGGGACCTTCCCAACCCAGGGATGGAACCCAGGTCTCCTGGATTGCAAGCAGATTCTTTACCAGCTGAGCCACAAGGAGTTTTAGACTTTCTGAGGATGTAAATTGGCATTGTTGAAACAATATTGGACACCTAATTACATATGAATTTCAGTTAAATAGTGAATATTCTGGGGATTGAGCTTCAGTCTCCTGCATTGCAGGCAGATTCTTTACCATCTGAGCCACCAAGGCAGGCCTTTAAAACACAAGTATGTACCAAATACTACACGGTACATGTTTATACTTAAAAAATGTTTATTATATAGCAGGGTGCCCTATATTTTTATTTACTGAATTTGGCAACCCTATTCTAGTTCTTGGAGAAGGCAATGAAAACCCACTCCAGTACTCTTGCCTGGAAAACCCCATGGATGGAGGAGCCTGGTGGGCTGCAGTCCATGGGGTCACTAAGAGTCAGATACAACTGAGCGACTTCACTTTCACTTTTCACTTTCATGCATTGGAGAAGGAAATGGCAACCCACTCCAGTGTTCTTGCCTGGAGAATCCCAGGGACAAGGGGAGCCTGGTGGGCTGCCGTCTATGGGGTTGCACAGAGCTGGACACAACTGAAGTGATTTAGCAGCAGCAGCAGCAGCAACATTCTAGTTCTGGTTAGTACTACTACTACTACTGCTCCTATTGGACACTGATTTTTCTCAGGCATTCTATTTAAAACTAAGAATGTTATCATTTCTAAATGTAAAATTGACCCCAAAATGGTAAAGGCATTATGAACAAAATCAGATAAACACAGAAAGGAGGGCCATGCAAAGACTGTAATTAATTCATTTTTGTTCATTTAAGGCCCATAAAGAAGAACAAAAAAAATCACCCCTCTCCTCCATGCTAAATCTGTCCTGAAGACAGGGTTGTAGGCCAGGGGTTAGACAGACGCCCCTAAGCCTTATCCTAGCAGCATGGCTACCCAACCTGGTCAGTTCTGCAGCTCAAAACTGGATCAGCCTTCTTTATTGATAGATGTGTTATACAGAATGTGAAAGCAGCCCAGACACTTTATTGCTGCTGGGAAATACTATATTCAGTGCACTTCCTTCCACTTGCTCACCTGCTCTCTCCCTGTCCTGCCCTTTTGTCTGTCCTTGTCCTACACAGGCAGATGCTTCGATAGCCATCAAACACTGGGAGCTCATCCCCAGTAATTAGTACAAGGTTTTAGACCTACTAGATATTAAAAAAATTGTTACACCAAACAAAATGCTATAATCCTATCACAGCGAAGGCTAAAAAAAAAGTGTTCAGATCCTATTGGGGACATTACATTAATATATATATAATTGAGAAATACTGTTGACCTGGTTTATAGTGGTATTTTCTGTAATAGTATTGACTTTTATAATGGAATGGATCTTTGCTATGAACCCTGAATTGTCAAGCCAATCCCATTCTAATTTATGTAAACAATAATATTCTTAAAATCTTGATAAATATTCCATTTCCCTCTTAAATACAGGTTAATGAGAGTGGAAGTGCCTTCATCAGGGACAAGAAATAAATAAAGTGAAGTCTATTTAATTTAACTTTTTTGTTTGTTTAAATTGGATACTTATGTAAATTTTCCAAGCTTTAACTTTTATTTCTCCAGTTTTAGCTTAATCTATTGAAAAAACAAACTAAAAGTAGTGTAAAAAAAGAATAACTTTTTTTGGTATAATATAAATGAAATTAAGAATAATTTCATTTGGTAGATCTTATTTTACTCACTTTTTTGGTGATTCATAAAGTACATATCTTTCTGGGGCTGAAACAAAGTGTTGTTTTTCTGAGCTTTGATCCAGAAATGCAAATAAAGCACATAAAATGAACACCAACACACACATATATTCTTTTCTGTTACATATTATTACAAAATATTTAAGATCCTTTTCCATTATCAGTTATTACATGATACTGAATTTAGTTCCTGTGCTATACAATAGGTCTCTGTTGTTTATTTATTTTAAATATAGTAGTGTATATATGTTAATCCCAGATTCCTAATTTATCCCAGGACTTCCTTTCCTCTCTGGTAACTATAAATTTGTTTTCTACATCTGTGAGTTTATTTCGTTTTTATAAACAAATTCATTTGTATTTTTTTTTTTTTTTTGGATTACATATATAAGTGATATGGTATTTGTCTTTCTCTGTCCAACCAAATTTTGGCATTCTTAATTCCATCTTGAGACTTGGTTACCAGGCAGGCTTTTTTACTTCCCATTGAGAATATCATCTACAACTCTTCACTGAAAAAGAAAACATTGTTGATGGAAGAAGAATCTTCTTAGGAAACTGAATCTCCTTTTTAGTTCCAGAAATGACTAACCACTTACTGAGAAAACTTGAACTAAAGAAAATATATTCAGAACACTGACAGTTCAGTGAGGATTGTTATTCTAACAGAAAGATATTTGACCTCTAGGCAAGGGCTTTGACCCCGTGCCCTTTCCCCCAAACAGGCTGTCTGACTGTCAGGCACTCAGATAACTTTTCCATCGTGTGACAGCTTGTGCACTGGAAGTGACAGTCTGTCTGCAGTGGGACAACATGTGGCTGCTTGGTGGAGTGTAGCAGAGGGGGGATGTCTTTGTTTTTCTAAGGCTCTCTACTATGTGGCTACTTCAGTTAATAGTAACAGTAGTGTATATCCAATCGCTTCTAAGGGAATGGACTATTCATGAAACATGCTTCTGTTCAGATCAGCTGAGTTAATGGCAAGTGGAGTATTCTTCAATTTTGTTATTCTCAAATTCCTTCTTCTCACAAGGTTACCTTGTGCAGGGCACTTGGGTGAGTAGCATTTCCATCTCCTTTCCTCACATATTGAAGCCCTAAGAGGTCTTCTTAATCAAGCAAGGGTGAGGAAAGTACAGGGGAATAGCTGAAAGAAAGATCCACTTTCATGGCCTGTAGTCTATTGATTTCATTTTTGGACAGAAGTATCCCACTCCAGTGTTCTTGCCTGGAGAATCCCAGGGATAGGGGAGCCTGGTGGGCTGCCGTCTCTGGGGTCACACAGAGTCGGGCATGACTGAAGTGACTTAGAATAGTATACCACCATTCAAATCTTTGGATCCCTGACTTCTTCAGGAAATCATTTTGCCTGGAATCATTACCCTTCTCAATATAATTTAGTTGCGTTATTGTTTTGTGCAAACCACACTGTCAGTTCTATCCTGAATTTTTCAATTTTTACTGGCACCATCCTCAGGAAGCTCACATTACAGCTAGCCAGCCAGGCTGCCCTGCGATTGTGCGGTACAGCATAGTAAAGGACAGAACGTTTGAGACTGGAAACTTGCTTCCTGTGGTGGTGCGGCCACATGTTTCCTATTTATTCCTGAAGAAGCTTAAACTCTGAAGTTCCTCAGCATTAACAAACAAGCTGCTGCTGCTACTGCTAAGTCAAAGTAAAAGTGAAGTGAAAAGTGAAAGGAAAGTGAAGTCGCTCAGTCGTATCTAACCCTTAGCGACCCCATGGACTGCAGCTTACCAGGCTCCTCCATCCGTGGGATTTTCCAGGCAAGAAAACTGGAACGAGATGCCATTGCCTTCTCTGTTAACAAACAAGAGGAGCTACCAAATGGTCTCTAACAGGTCCTCCAAATCGACAGTTGAGTAATGTTAGGTGACTTTTTTTTATCAGAGGGCTTCTTATGATCATGAGAGTAAAGTGACAATCCCTTTAGGCCCTGGTGTTGGGTTATTTCTTTGTATCTGATTTTGATTTTGCCTCATTCTATAGGGATTGTTTCTTGTCTGTACAAAGGACACATTCATAAAGGCCATTTTCTACTTAAGTCTAGACAGACTAACTTCCAGGCATGATACTTGTGGTGCTCTATCAAGTTCCAACATGTCACATTACTCAGAATGGTCCACTCATAAATAGGCTGGGTTCAAAACACAGACCCTTGTTTTTTTTAAAAAAATAAGCTAAGCCTCTCCGAGGTTTCAGGCTGCTCTCAAGTGTTTGTCCATTGACTCTATTTTTTTCTCCTTGAGAATGGACTTACATTTCTTGTCTCTGCTTTGAATAGGAAAACAACAATAACAAATTGATGAGAATGCTTTGTTTGTAAAGGGAAGGTGGGGGCAGAGAGAAGGCAAAGGATGTGTGTGGGTGTGTTTGTGTGCACATGGGGAACTCCAGGGAGGAATAGCATTTGTGAGATGTTTTCCTGGAGGAGCAGTTTCGAATTTGTTTTGGTGTAAACTGAGCCAGAAGTTTGAAAATAAGAAGCGACTTCATAAATGTTTGCTCTCTGTATCACCACCTTGTTAAATCAATGCAGCATTTGAACCAGTTTTGTTTTTCTAGTTCCACTGTACACTTGGGAAAGCAGAAGGTGTTTTGCAGAATCTGGCATTATGCAGAATCTGGCGTTTGGTTATTTGGAGAAGGCTGCTTTACCCACTAGGTCACAGTAAACGACTACAGATGCTAAGACTATGTTGACGGTGTCAGTAGTGAAATCTTTGCCACACAGATTGTGAAAAATTGAAGGAGGGTGGGAAAGAACTTATTTTGCTAACAATCTATTTCCCATCTGTAGTTTGTATCTGCTGAAGCTGGAAGTCCTTGCCTCCCCTGCTCAAAGTCTGTCTTTTTCTTTGACAGACGTGCTATCCTTGAAGCTTTCAGTTCAGATGAGTGTTATTAACAGCAACCTTTAGAGTACATCGGGGATTAATTTAATTTTTTGGTATGTATTTTTACTACAGTTTCAAGATGCTGGAATGTAGATATAGTTCTTGTTAAAAAAAAAAAAAAGAAGTTTAGACAGGTTGATTCATTTAACTAGCCAGCAGGATATGATTATTTTTTCTAAAATTAAATTCCAAAGAAGAAAATCTAACAACTTCCTCCACATACATAAGCACACACTATATAAATAAATGTGTGTGTGTATATATATATATATATATATATATATGTATATACACGCACACACAATGTGGTAGTGACGTCTTGACCAGGCAAGAAATGTTTTCTTAAATGGAAATTGATTGGGTTTTAATTAATATATAAAAGCATGTCTTACTTTGGTCTGTTTTTTCCTTTGGATCAACTATGTTGTATTAAATAGATATTTCTTTTTTGTTTGTTTCGATGAGCTACTGATATATTTAATACATTAAAATAAATACATGACTATTACGCTTTTTAAATGTCCATTCACGTATCATCCAGATCCTTGTGTTCCCCACTGGTCCACACATGGTGCCTGGGAAAATTCCTGAGGCCTTCAGACTCAGCTGGAAACTTATGCTGAGCAGGAGCTTGGCTTGAAGGGAGGGAGGAGGAACCCTCTGGGTTGGCCATCATATCATTTATTCACACTTGGAGGTGAGACAGTGTTGATGGAGGAAGTGGGGGGACCCTCCTGGGGGACTCCCTCTGGGTTGGCACTGATACACCATGTGGCTATGACAGGAGTGGCAATAGGGATGTGGAGGGTTGATCCTCCAATCCTTGTCAGTGTGAAAAGTGGGGAGCCACCAGAGATGGTCAGAGGTGGGCACTGCCCACCCTCACTCTCCGTCTTAAGCAGTGCTCCATAAATGCCTGGTGGTCTCCCCCAAGGCCCGCCTACCAGCCCCATCCTCTGAAATTCTGCCCCTGGTTGTGACCCCATGGGCAAATGTACAGAAAGGACCAAGAAACTCACTTCCAAGGGGGCTTTGCTTTCTGGGTGGCTCCGCACTGTGGGGGTGGGGGGCGTAGCTGGCACTGAAACACTGACTGAAGAAGTGCTGGGAGTCACCAGGGGTCTCTGGAGGGTGACCCCTGAAGGGGCAGGCCTGGGATCTCAAGGCCCATTTGTGCATGGGGTACTGGTGGGTGGTGACCTGTGCCAGGGACATTAAGATGGGTGAGGGAGTGGGAATGCTCCTGCCTCAGAGGGCGTGGGGTGTCTAATCCATTCACAGACAGCCTCCAGGAGCTGACCACCACCCTGCACTCTGTCTTTGAGGGACCAGCTAGGTGAATGGCTCGCACTGGAGTCTCCTTGGGGTGGTGTGAATGGCTGCCCCTAGGGAAGCTGGGGTTGTCCAGAAGAGGGCATGGAGCTTTGCAGTGTCTCCCCTCACCATCCACTTGGCCTCCCAGCCGGTGCTTTCAGGTCAGGAGCCAAAGAGAGACTCATTGCAGTAAGAAGGGGTCTGCCTGATCAGTCTGTATTTGTTCTTCCTTGGTGTGAGCAGGGTGGGGTCCTGCCACTGGAAGAGGTGTACTCACAGCTCCCCTTGGCCCCTGATGCCTGTGACACCCTGTCCCCACTTCTCTGGTTCTGTTGGCCTTCTTCCTCCAGGATGTGTCAAAGTCTGGTGGTATGGGCCGGGTGCCTGCAGGGCTGCCAAACAAAGTCTCCTCCACATGTGACGGCCTAACCTTGATCTGGTAGCTGCCCCCGCAGTGGTGCTGAATGTGCAGGGTCTGCATCTGGCTGATGGCCAGCTCCACTGGGGTCTTCATGCTGCCTGTGGTCCTGAGTGACAGCAGGGGTGCTCTGCCGGCCAGGTCCTGCCTAAAGGGCTCCCTCCTGCAAAGAGATTTACAAGCATTGTCTCATTTCATCCTCTCAACAGTCCTGTGAGGTAGCTTCCATTGCGTCCATTCTACAGATGATAAAATTGAGGCTTCAAAGGGTGAAGTCACAAGTGTCAGTCACACCTGAGCATCTTGGCTCACTGACGTTAGTCGCAACCCTCCGTGTCCCCTGCTCCCAGGCCTGGATTCCTTTGCAGGGGCGCTTGGGCACCGGTGGCACACGCTATACATCCACGTCCACAGCTCTGAACTTGAGGAGCCTGTGACTCCCGGAAGTTCAGGCCACCCTTAGCCCCAGCTCCGTGAGGGCCGACTCAGCACTGGCATCTGAGCCCAAGCGACCTAAATAGATACTTCTATAACTTTGTTCTTACTGAACCTTTATTTTTTAACGATTGGACCCTCCAGATTCTAATGGAAATTAAGAAGTTATTAATATGTTGAGAATGTGCAGGTCTAATTTATTTTAGCTGTTGGTTTGTAGCTGCTACAGTTAAGAAACCTCTTTGTCTTTCTTTCTTTTTCTTTAGGCCTCATGGGAACTCCATTTCAATGCTGAATATGTAGGTAGAGTTATAAATTATATGTGTTGTAGATATGCTAATAACGAGTCAGTCTTTTCTTATGGCCTTTCCAAGAAATCATTCTGGAAAAGAGGCAGCGGAAAGTCTGTCTTGCTGTTTTCAAGCTCACAGAGAGTGACTGATACTCAGGAAAAAATGAAAATGTTTAATTTTTATATTTCCACCTCAGTTTGAATGCAGATGAAAGTTGCATTTTTATTTATGGCTTGAAGGATAGCAAGGCCTGATAAGAAATCATAAAGAAAGATGGAAACCTCAATAGCAAATTTCATGCTGAAAATCTCATCATTTGTCACATATCAGTGACTAAAAAAAAAAAAAGAGAGGAACCTTGAATTTGTGCCACACTCTAAACTTTAAACATAGCTGAAGTTGCACTGTGTCATAGGCCATTCAAAGAGCATATGCAAAGGCCTGTGTTCTCTGGTTGAGCCATTGTCCTGTGTACACCCTGGAACCTAGAAGTCGTTCTGTGGGAGAGTTAACTTTCCAAATAGCTTCCCTCCTTTTTCCTGACACATTGCAGTCTTAAAAGTGCCAGTGTTGTCACAATCTTTATAAGATGTAGACAAGGAGAGACTTTGATCAGAAAGACTGTTGCAGTAGGGAGATTGGTCTCATCTTAGAAATCTGCAAGCATGTCAAAAATCATATAGAAAAAGGTATGAAAAAGGTACCTGTTGCAAAGATTTTCCCCTCATACCCTGTGCCTCTGGCCATATGAAGATCCATGCTTTGCACAGAAAGACAAGAGGTCAAAAAGATAGCTAAGGATATTGAATTCGTGCATTTGGTAGTGTGGAGGTTAGAGGGCAAGAGGCCTCAAGATTTCTCATGGTCACCTAATTATATTAATACCCTGTAAAATTAACTCAATTTTGAGGAGTTAGACTCCATGAAGTAGGGACCTTTATACTATGCATTTCATTTTAATTGAGACAGTGTCTAAAATAAACATTGGAATCAGATGACCCAGGATTTTTATCTCAGTCCCATCTTTTATTAGCTGGGAGATATTGAACAAATGGTCTAGTGTCTTTGAACACTGCCTTCTTTGATTTATAAATCAGGAATGATTATCAAAAGATCCTAATGAGATGGTACAAGTCAATATAAACCTGGAACTTGTGTAAAAATGTTAGATATAATTAATAATGAGTAGTTTCCAATCTTTTTTAGAAGCATCACTTACTTGCAAGTTAATTAAAAACCAATTAGCTATAATAGTGGGGAAAAAAAGTGAACAGGGAGTGGCAAAGCAGACTTCTAAAAGATTGGGACAATTATGTAAATAGCCTGAATTTATTGATTTAATGCTAATTATTTTTAGCTTGAGTGAGTTTGTCAGACATATAATGGTTATATTAATATATCTTTGCCAGTTGGATTGGCTTAATTTTCCATGTAATTTTCAAGGCAGCATTGAACAGACAATAGCTATCATATGGGTTATTAGAGAACATTGCAGTTACTTTACACTAAAGAGTTGTCATTTTGGGCAATGATTTTAGAGAGAAGTGTAGCAATAAAAGCACTGTTAGATTTATATTTATCCATTCCATTGGAAGAGCTTTAAAAAAAAAAGAAAATACACATCAACAACTCTAATGAAGTCAGTTTTATTTCAGTGATTTACACATAAAACTTTCATTCTTAAAAGAGAATGATATAGGCTTATCCCACTGAAGAAGACTATTGACACTCCCTTGGTTAGAAATGGAAGATCCAGTCATTATCTATAAGGCTCGTGACCCAAATATTTTTGATCAGTATTCACAGGGAACTAGTGATCAAAATTCATTACACGAATATGTGAATTCTTAATACAACCTCTGGAAATCTCTGGGTTTCAGGGAAGCATTTGTGACCCAGGAGAAATAAAGAGAAGTTCAAGTGAACTATTTCTGTGACTCTTTATAAGGGGAATTTTTAAAGGAGCCCACAGAAGGCTACAATTCAGCATGAGACACCAAGGAAGAGCACCCAGGAAATTGCTCTGATGACCTCCAAGATGCTGTGTTTACCTTTCTGCAGACCCCACTTATGTACAATGGCGTGTGGCTGGATGCTGTCGGAGGAGGCGAAAGCAACATTTCTTAAGCTCACAATCACAGAGTGCTAGAAATCTGAGGGCTTTTGACATCATTTGGTTTAAACTTCTCTTTTGGTGGAGGAGGTGAATGAGGTTGAACTAATTTGAATTCCACAAATACTTATTGCCCTAAGGAAACAGATGAGGGTAATTAACAATTATTATGTACTTTGTACTTTTTTCAGTATATTCTATACCGCAAAGCTATATTTAGGTATTATATCTATTTCATATATGAGGACATTGATGTTCAATAAGGGTAAGAAATTTTCATAAAGTTCACCAGCTAATAATTTTTGGGATTTGAACCCAGAATGACCTCACCTCTGCACTATGTGAGAGTGTCTCCTCAGGACAAGATTCATTGTGATGAAGAAATCCACTTTGACTTTAAAGTATTGATTTCTTTTTCTTTTTATACTATGATTTGCTGTGAATGCATTGAATCTGAGTAGATAAAGTGGAAGATATAATCCAAGAAGGGAGACAGGAAGAAAAAAAAATTCTATGATGCTGAAGTACTATCAGTGCTAGGATGAAGTAACTGGTAAGTGGATGAATGAAATAAAGCAGAACAAGGAAGTAAATTCACTACTTTGGGAGCTATGTAAAGACCTGAGACCTAGAAAATTAAGCTATACCTTTACTGGAAGATTCAGAAAACTGGAGTATGCAAAATTCTAAAGATGTGAGAAGCACATAGAACTATAACTCAAGAGTTACTGATGGATAGTATCTTTCAGCTGTTCAGTTCAGTCTCTCAGTTGTGTCCGATTCTTTGCAACCTCATGAACCACAGCACACAAGGCCCCCTTGTCCATCACCAATTCCTGGAGTTCACCCAAACTCATGTCCATTGAGTCAGTGATGCCATCCAGCCATCTCATCCTCTGTCACCCCCTTCTCCTCCTGCCCTCAGTCTTTCCCAGCATCAGGGTCTTTTCCAATGAGTCAGCTCTCTGCATGAGGTGGCCAAAGTATTGAAGTTTCAGCTTCAGCATCAGTCCTTCCAATGAACACCCAGGCCTGATCTCCTTTAGAATGGACTGGTTGGATCTCCTTGCAGTCCAAGGGACTCTCAAGAATCTTCTCCATCACCATAGTTCAAAAGCATCAATTCTTCAGTGCTTCATCATTCAGCCGAGGACTCCAGAAAAGAGTAAAATTGACACACCTACCAGGTTGTGAACTGTTTCATGGAAGTATAAATCTTAGATTCATTGGAACCACTAATTATTTAACTCCAGCTGAGTTTGAAGGAACAAAATAAAACATTTGTTTCCAAAACTGTGTTCCAAAGGAAACTTCAGTAAGAAAGGAAGAAAGACTTTGTGCTAAAATAAGTTTAGGCAATACTACAAACTAAATTTTTGCTCTTGGACAGTTTCAGGAAAGAAACCTGATAGACTTTGTTTAGCCCAGAATTTTCCAAAGAGATTTGAGTATGGAACACTTTTTTTGGTAATATGTATTATTGTATGGAACAAAGTGTATCAACATGCAGTTCTTGACTACCTAGTGATATTCCTTGGCCTGTCAACTGATTTGAAAAGAGAAAAAATTAAAGGCCAAAATTCCTAAAATAAAATACTAGTAAACAGAATCCAACAGCACATTAAAAGAATCATACACCATGATCAAGTGGAGTTTATCACAGGGATGCAAGTATTCTTCAATATACCCAAATCAATCAATGTGGTACCCCAATAAACAAATTGAAAGAGCCAGACCATATGATAATTTCAATGCAGAGAAAGCTTTTGACAAAATTTAATACTCATTTATGATAAAAAAACTCTCCAGAAAATGGGCATAGAAGGAACATACCTCAACATAATAAAGGCCATAAGTAAAGTAAGCCACAGTAAATATTATTCTCAATGGTGAAAAGCTGAAAGCATATCCTCTCAGATAAGGAATAACAAAGGTGCCACTCTTGCCGTTATTATTTAGTATAGTTTTTGAAGTCCTAGTCACAGCGATCAGAGAAGAAAAAGAAACAAAATGAATCCAGATAAGAAAAAGAGAAGTAAAACTCTCACTGTTTGCAGATGACATGATACTATACATAGAAAGCCCTAAAGATGCCACTGGAGATTTACTAGACCTAATTAATGAATTTAGTAAGGTTGCAGGATACAGAATTAATATACAGAAATCCCTGGCATTCCTATACACTAACAAGAACAATCATAAAGAGAAATTAGGAAAATAATTCCATTCAGCATTGTAACGGAAAAAATAAAATACCCAGGAATAAACCTACCTAAGGTGACAAATCAAATCCCTTATGATTATACAGTGGAAATGAGAAATAGATTTAAGGGCCTACATCTGATAGATAGAGTGCCTGATGAACTATGGAATGAGGTTCATGACATTGTACAGGAGACAGGGATCAAGACCATCCCCATGGAGAAGAAATGCAAAAAAGCAAAATGGCTGTCTGGGGAGGCCTTATAAATCGCTGTGAAAAGAAGGGAAGCGAAAAGCAAAGGAGAAAAGGAAAGATATAAGCATCTGAATGCAGAGTTCCAAAGAATAGCAGGAAGAGATAAGAAAGCCTTCTTCAGCAATCAATGCAAAGAAATAGAGGAAAACAACAGAATGGGAAAGACTAGGGATCTCTTCAAGAAAATCAGAGATACCAAAGGAACATTTCATGCAAAGATGGGCTCGATAAAGGACAGAAATGGTATGGACCTAACAGAAGCAGAAGATATTAAGAAAAGGTGGCAAGAATACACAGAAGAACTGTACAAAAAAGAGCTTCACAACCCAGATAATCACGATGGTGTGATCACTGACCTAGAGCCAGACAACCTGGAATGTGAAGTCACGTGGGCCTTAGAAAGCATCACTACAAGCAAAGCTAGTAGAGGTGATGGAATTCCAGTTGAGCTATTCCAAATCCTGAAAGATGATGCTGTGAAAGTGCTGCACTATATATATCAGATCAGATCAGTCGCTCAGTTGTGTCCAACTCTTTGCGACCCCATGAACTGCAGCACACCAGGCCTCCCTGTCCATCACCAACTCCCGGAGGTCACACAGACTCACATCCATCGAGTCAGTGATGCCATCCAGCCATCTCATCCTCTGTCGTCCTCTTCTCCTCCTGCCCTCAATCCCTCCCAGCATCAGAGTCTTCTCCAATGAGTCAACTCTTCTCATGAGGTGGCCAAAATACTGGAGTTTCAGCTTTAGCATCATTCCTTCTAAAGAAATCCCAGGGCTGATCTCCTTCAGAATGGACTGGTTGGATCTCCTTGCAGTCCAAGGGACTCTCAAGAGTCTTCTCCAACACCACAGTTCAAAAGCATCAATTCTTCAGTGCTTAGCCTTCTTCACAGTCCAGCTCTCACATCCATTCATGACCACAGGAAAGACCATAGCCTTGACTAGGCGAACCTTTGTTGGCAAAGTGATGTCTCTGCTTTTGAATATGCTATCTAGGTTGGTCATAACTTTCCTTCCAAGGAGTAAGTGTCTTTTAATTTAATGGCTGCAGTCACCATCTGCAGTGATTTTGGAGCCCAGAAAAAGAAAGTCTGACACTGTTTCCACTGTTTCTCCATCTATTTCCCATGTAGTGATGGGACCAGATGCCATGATCTTCGTTTTCTGAATGTTGAGCTTTAAGCCAACCTTTTCATTCTCTACTTTCACTTTCATCAAGAGGCTCTTTAGCCCCTCTTCACTTTCTGCCATAAGGGTGGTGTCATCTGCATCTCTGAGGTTATTGATATTTCTCCCAGCAATCTTGATTCCAACTTGTGTTTCTTCCAGTCCACACACACACTTATGGCTGATTCACATTGTTGTATGGCAGAATCCAGCACAAAAATGTAAAATAATTATCCTCCAATTAGAAATAAATACAAGAAAGGCATAATTTTGTTTATATATATTTCAGTGTTTTTGAATAGAAGGTTAATTATTAGATTTTCAGAAATTTCAGTATTTTTTTTAAACAGCCTCATAATGTGCTACATGCACATAAATTGATCAGTTCATCTTGGGTTAAAGTATTTGTACATTTACTTATTGTTTAAAGTTGAGTCCAGGTTTTATTTTTACAGTTGTACATTTGAGCTCCAATTCATGAAAAAATGATTAAAATGTTTTACAAAAGCATAAAAGCCATAATAAAATAAGTAAATATATGCTCTCAAAATCATGTGGATATAGAAATATGTCTACATGTTCTCAAAAAATTAATCAAATGCAGTAAGTTCACATATACAGCCAAAAGAAGAAATTGCAGGTAAGAGATATAGGTTTGGCTGAAATGTTCTTTCATGTTTTTTCCATAAGATGAGATGGAAAAACCTGAACAAACTTTCTGGTCAACCAAATACAATGAACATTTAGATGGATATGTGGGAATGTGATTTTATAGGATCTGCAACATACTTATTTCTACAATTCTATCAAATATTGACAAGATGCCAAATTATTATGATCCTGTCTTCAAAGTATTGGTAAATAGTCAAACCAGATTCTTCTAGGACAAGAATGAAACTAAAATTATGTTTATTCAGAGAACTGCTGAGGTCTCCAAGGTGTCAGAGCACAATGATCACAATTTTGGAAGCAAAAGGAAATTGATGAAACTGGAAACCTGAAACTCCAAGTTTGGGGGAGCTTAACAAAAGTCTACATAAGAAATTATTAACTCGTTATTCAGTTGAAAAAGATAGTAAATTTACTGTGCAATACTTTAATTAAAGTGTAGTTGCTTTACAATATTGTACTAGTTCCAGATGCGTAATGTACTGATGTGGTATTTTGCATATTGCTTTCCTATTACAGATTATTACAGGATAATGGGCATAATACCCTGTGTTACACAGTAAAGCCTTGTTGCTTCTCAGTTTTATATATAATACTTTGTTAATTCCATACCCCTAATTTGTCCCTCCTCCTTCTTTCTCCCTTTTGGTAACCACAGGTTTGTTTTCTATGAGTCTGTTTATGTTTTGTGTTTACATTCATTTGTATTATTTTTTAGATTCTACATTTATATGTGGAATATGAGATCATATAATAGTATTTGTCTTACTCTGTCTGACATTTTAGCATAATATTCTCTAGGTCCATTCACATTGCTGAAAATGACAGTATTTCATTCTTTTTTAAGGCTGGGTAATAATCCACTGTAACACATAGTGTATGTATGTATGTGTGTGTGTCTATCATTTCTTTTTAATCCAGTCATATGTTGATGAGCACTTGGTTACTTCCATGTCTTGGCTATTGTAAATAGTGTTGTTATGAATATTAGGTTGGGTATACATTTTTAAATTAGTTTCTTTTCTGGATATATACCCAGGAGTGGAATTGCTAGATCATATGGTAAGTGATTTTTTAAATATTAACAAACCTCTACTGTGAGATTTTTGTTGTTATTGTTACTGTATTCCTCTCCCTACCTAAAAAAAAGGCCTGAGTCCTAATACAGAAGGTAAGATTATAAACAGTATAAGCTGGATTTAGAAAATGCAAAGAAACCAGAGATCAAATTGCCAACATCTGTTGGATCATAGAAAAAGCAAGAAAGTTCCAGAAAAACATCTACTTCTGTTTTATTGACTAAGTCAAAGCCTTTGACCATGTGGATCACAAACTGTGGAAAATTCTTAAAGAGATGGAAATACCAGACCAACTTACCTGCTTCCTGAGAAATCTGTATGCAGGTCAAAGAAGCAACAGTTAGAACCGGACATGGAACAATGGACTGGTTCCAAATTGGGAAAGGAGTATGTCAAGGCCGTATATTGTCACCTGCCTATTTAACTTATATGCAGAGTATATCATGTGAAATGCCAGGCTGGTTGAAGCACAAACTGGAATCAAGATTGCTGGGAGAAATATCAATAACCTCAGATAAGCAAATGACACCACCCTTATGGCAGAAAGCAAAGAAGAACTAAAGAGCCTCTTGATGAAAGTGAGAGAGGAGAGTGAAAAAGCTGACTTAAAACTCAATATGCAAAAAATGAAGATCATGGCATTCAGTCCCATCTTTTAATGGCAAATAGATGGGGTAACAATGGAAACAGGGACAGACTATTTTCTTGGGCTCCAAGATCACTGCAGATAGTGACTGCACCATGAAATTAAAAGACCTTTGCTCCTTGGAAGAAAAGCTATGACCAACCTAGAAAGCTTATTAAAAAGCAGAGACATTATTTGAGCAACAAAGGTCCACCTAGTCAAAACTATGGTTTTTTCAGTAGTCATGTATGGATGTGACAGTTGGACTATAAAGAAAGCTGAGTGCCGAAGAATTGATGCTTTTGAACTGTGTTGTTGGAGAAGACCCTTAAGAGTCCCTTGGACTATAGGAAGTTCCAACCAGTCAATCCTAAAAGAAATCAACTCTGAATATTCATTCATTCATTGAATATTCACAGTCTTTCCAATGAATGTTCAGCTGAAGCTGAAGCTCCAATACTTTGGCCACCTGATGCGAAGAACTGACTCACTGGAAAAGACCCTGATGTTGGGAAAGATTGAAGGCAGGAGGACAAGGGGATGACAGAGGATGAGATGGTTGGATGGTGTCACCTATTCGATGGACGTGATTTTGAGCAAGCTCTGTGAATTGGTGATGGACAGGGAAGCCTCGTGTGCTGCAGTCCATGGGATCACAGTCAGACACTACTGTGCAACTGAAATGAAATGCATGGATAATTTATGTTGAGAATGAAATTTTTAAATTTATAATTTTAAAATCAAATAGCACTATTGGATGTTGCTTAATACAAGGGTATGTGATTTAGAAAGGTTGTTGTTATCATGTACTTACTAAATACAAAGCAATTTCAACTGTTACCCACCAGTGACATGCTGAACAGGGATACACATTTGGTAAATACACAGTGAGTTTTTGAGTGGAAAGCACTCAGTGACTCTGTTCTGGTCATCATTAAATATAATGCCACAGAAAGATTTTTTTAAATTGTATTAATAAATGATTAACTATTTTAGCTATGCTGCAGAGCACTAAAAGTGTTCTGAGATTGGTGTGGCAGAGTTCGTCATTTGTATAGGAAGGTATTGCATTCATGGCTAGGTAGAAGATTGCCTTGAGCACCACAGAACAAATAGCTTTATCCACAGTTAATGTCCGATTGGACACATTTTCTTTCTCTTCATTCAACAATATTAAATAGTGAAAATTATGTATATGGTGACATTATTATCAGTGTTCATATTTCTTTTCAGTGTATTAGAGAAGAAATGGACAGCCTCTATAGGATTGGTTTTTCACTGGAGTATTCTGGGTGTCAATGGGAAACAGGTATTCTCACTAGTTTTTGAAATGAAGATGATATAAATTATTTATTCTCGATATTGATCACACCGATAATTTCAATTGCTTCTTCAAATGATGGATCTTAGTGATATGTTTGAATATTGAAATCTAAACTTATTGCTTAAAAATGGAAATAACATGATTTTATTTTTTTAAATTAATGTATATCAAGATTTAAAGTGAGACTAAATTATGGAATAAATGGCAGTTATTTTTTGGTATGTGGTGGTTTAGTTGTGTGTCCTGTGTTTGTTTTTGCCAATTCTAACAACCCTACCCAAAAGGAATGGTGTTTAGATGCCAAGCAGCCCCCAAATGACAAATGTCCATTAAAATCAGTTAAATGTGAAGATTCTAGTAAGATCAATGCACAAAACTAGAATAGAGTACAGCATACCTAGTGCTATAATAGAACTGTTTGTAAAGATTTGTAAGGGGATATCTGAGATTTTTTTTTTTTCCTGACTAAAAGAGAATTTTTTTTTCTGACTAAAAGTTGGCTGAATGTTTGGCCAAAGTTGTAGATTGGGATGAATTTTAAGTTGGGTCTCAAAATTTGTACAAGTTTACCAAGTAAGAAAACAGAGGGATAAGGATTCACCAGCAGAGAGAATGACAGAGATAAAGGCACACAGTCATAAAGTGACAGTCATGAGTGTGTTAGGGTTTACACGAAAAGTTTACATGTGTAAGTAGTGAGTGGAGACAGGTCTGCACAGGGAGCTAGGGATAAAGTTGGGAAGGGTTTTATGTACTAGAAGAAACAGGGATCCTTTAGATATGTTTGAATCAGCTGAGTTTTGAAAGCTTGTTTTAACTATAGAACTACTATTCTTGAATTTGATTATGGTTTTATATGTTTTTAAATCATCTTAAGACTCAAATAGAAAAAAAATACCTTAATTTGCTCAGTTATTATTAAAAGTGTGCTTGTTGGGTGGGAAAAGACTCCTGGTGCCTTGGAGGGATTTTAAAGCCTGGCATGAAAGCCAGGATGAGTGGTAAACCTGGTTGTGAATTACAATGTTGGATGTTGAAAACATGGTGGAAACTAGCAGTGCCTTTGGTGCAGTGCGCTGAGATGGCAATTAGGCTGGGTGAAAAAATATGTGAGACAAGAACACCTCTGGGGTGACAAGCCAATGAAGGTGCATTAGATGTGTTGCTACTTAATGAGGCTATAGTGAATGTGTAATGACTCTCAAGGCTTTCCTTTCAATACCACATTTACCCACTTTCCCTAAGCAACAGAGATGAAAAGCTGAACCCTTGAAATTAAGTTATAGGTTTTATTCAAGAATAAAGTATGTTGTAGAAGAAGGCATCATAACTTTTACTACTTTGAGATTTTTTTATTGAGTACAGACTTCTCTGGACTTTTTTTTAAACTTAAATTTATTTATTTTAATTAGAGGCTAATTACTTTACAATTGTATTGGTTTTGCCATACATCAACATGAAGACTTCTCTGGACTTTGGTAAATATTTGTCTGGAGTTTTTCAGGGGAAATCATGAGGAGATTTTTGAATAGCTCCGCATGACGGGATAGATTCACTTGTCACCCAGTTGGCTTGCAGTTTGAAGACTTTAATCAAATAGAAGTGTAATGTCAAATTTGTTTTTTCATGGTTTAAAATAATTTTCATTATAACAGTTTTTGCTTCATTCACTTGTCATTTCGTTGGTTTTTAGATGTATCTCAAGCACTCTGAGTCATATCAAGCCTGAAGAGTTTGATGCATCAAATTAAGCACTTTCCTAATCTCTTTAAAAATTGTTTTACATGTTTTAAGTCTTTGGTGTATATATTTAATTTTTACCTCTGAGTATGTACACTATTGGAGAAAGAGAAGCCAGAGACAAAACAATGAACAGCATAATGTTTTAAAAGGCTTTTTAAGAGAATTGCTCAGAAACTGTACTTGGTTACTTATGTATTTCATTATTTTGACATCTGCATCTGCCTCTCACATTAATGTGAGTAATGGAGAGTTTGTGTACAAAGCTTCTGAATAGGTCCTGTCATTACTCCTGCAATAGATTTTTGCCGTTATACTGTAGAAGATATATACACATATATTTACAAACATGCAATTCAAATATGCATGTTTGGAGTTCATATTTTATAAAGAACCAATAATTAGTGTTTGAGCACAAGTAATGATCCATAGGGCTGCAAACAGTTTGATATGACTGAAGTGACTGAGCACACACACACAGTGGAAGAAAATACAAGCTAGAACTAATTTTGCTAAAGAGTATGAATATGCATTGAGATAAGGGATAATTCAGTTCAGTTCAGCTCAGTTGCTCAGTCATGTCCGACTCATTGTGACCCCATGAAGCGCGGCACACCAGGCCTCCCTGTCCATCACCAACTCCTGGAGTTCACCCAGACTCACGTCCTTTGAGTTGGCGATGTCATCCAGTCATCTCATCCTCTGTCGTCCCCTTCTCCTCCTGCCTCCAATCCCTCCCAGCATCAGGGTCTTTTCCAATGAGTCAATTCTTCGCATGAGGGAGAATTAAATAGAAGTAAATGAAAAACTGAATACAGAAAGAGGAAGTACTGAGAGTATTTGGTCAATTTGATTTAGGTAAGTTTCTGGGAACATAGATTTTCTTCTAAAGGAATAACTCTACAAATACAAATAACTAGGGGAATAGAGTTGGAGAAGGCAATGGCACCCCACTCCAGTACTCTTGCCTGGAAAATCCCATGGATGGAGGAGCCTGGTAGGCTGCAGTCCACGGAGTCACTAAGGGTCGGACATGACTGAGTGACTTCACTTTCACTTTTCACTTTCATGCATTGGAGAAGGAAATGGCAGCCCACTCCAGTGTTCTTGCCTGGAGAATCCCAGGGATGGGGAGCCTGGTGGGCTGCCATCTATGGGGTGGCACACAGCTGGACACGACTGAAGTGACGCAGCAGCAGCAGCAGCAGGGGAATAGAGTACCACTATGAAGGTAACAGAGGAATGTCAGGAAATCATTTTGTCTTTGTAGGAAGAATTATAGCCATTATATGGCCATAAAATGGTTCTATCTTCTTTGAAAACATGAGTTCTGGCACTTCTCTATCAGTGGACTTCCCACCCCTAATCTCAGATCAATGCCATTCCTCCCCTCTCTAACCCTTGCCCCAAGCCTTCTGTACTCACACACATAAATAATAGTTCAACATAAATTTTATTATTCTGGAGATTTCAGGGTGTTTATATGTGTGTTTTTTCAATCTCTAATTCTTTCAGGGTTGATCTTGACCAAGGGATCCAACAGTTTTACTATTGATTGACATTTTATTAGAACTGAAACTCTATTTTTTAGATTCAGTATGTATTCTTTAGTTTTTCTCAATTGTAATTTGCATAGCTGTTTCCATGAGACTACTTATTCAAATATACTGGAATTATAACCAGTATATTTTGTGTTTTACTTTAAATAATTTTTTTTTTTTTTTGGGTAAAAATTTTTTTTTTTTTTTTTTTTTTTTTTTGGGGGGGTGTGTGTTCTTTTATTTTTTTTTTTTTTTGTCCCTTCTGTGGGCCCCGGGGGTCTCGCCCCCCTCCTCCCTTCTTCTGGTCCTTCCGCTGGGGGAGGTGGGGGGGGGGGGGGGGGGGGGGGGGAAGGGGGAGGGGGAGAGGGGGAGGTGGATTATTCCCCCAACCCCCAAAAAAAAAAATTTATATTTGAATAAAAAAAAAAAACAAAAACTCCGTGCCGGGGCAGCACACTTAGAAAGACAGCTCATTGTCTTCAAAACGAGAAAACGAGCCCTGCGGTAACTCCTTTTGCGGAGAACGCGCGGACACCAGCATTTGCTATTGGCAAGTGGGGGCTGGGCTAGGAGGAGCGGCGAGGCCTGCATTGCTTTGAGAAAGGATTTGGCCTGGCTATCTCGGGCGCTATCTGAGCGAAATAACCAGACTGTCGGTTATCTACTACATCAAAGGCCAGCCCTAACTTGGGACACCACCAGGACTACTTACGGAACAGGGGGCTGCACAGAGTTGGCCGGCTGCAGGCCATCCCACTCCGGTGACAGGCAACCAGGGCCAGAGGCGGGCAATACAGCCCTAGAGAGACACTGTCTAACGGAACTGTGAGTAGGTTTCAGTGCTGACTCACGCTTCTTGGGGCTCTGGATGGTCAACATCTGCCTGAGAAAGTGCGCTGCTTGTATACCCAGAAAACTGAGTGGCGGAGAGGCGATAAGTCGCAGCACCTGCGCTCGCTGAACATTTCATCACCTGCGCTACTCGGATCTGGGAAGGGCATAAAACGCAGACTGAACCAAGTCTGTGCTTCTGAGGATTATCTGAGTGCCTGAACCTGGCCGGTTTAGATTTGGGTGTTCATCTCCGCCCCCTCTGTAACAAGGCAGAGATCAGATATTGAAAAGACCTGTAAACCGCCTCAATAAAGAGAATTCAACAAACTACCAGAATATAGTAAGGACCTCTAAATTTGGCAATTTTAACAAAATGAAGAGACAAAAGAATACCCAGCAGCTAAAGGAACAGGGTAGATCCCCACCAATCCAAACCAAAGGGGAAGAGATAGGGAATCTACCTGATAAAGAATCCGAATAATGATAGCAAAATTAATTCAAAATCTCGAAATCAAAATAGAATCACAGTTAAAGAGTCTGGAGACAAGGATTGAGAAGATGAAGAAAGGTTTAACAAGGACCTAGAAGAAATAAAAAAGAGTCAACACATAATGAATAATGCAATAAATGAGATCCAAAACACCCTGGAGGCAACAAATAGTAGAATAACAGAGGCAGAAGATAGGATTAGTGAACTAGAAGATAGAATCCTAGAAATAAATGAATCAGACGAGAAAAAAGAAAAACGTATCAAAAGATGAGACTTTCAGAAACCTCCAGGATAACATCAAACGCTACAACATTCGAATCATAGGAGTTCCAGAAGAAGAAGATAAAAAGAAAGATCATGAGGAAATCCTTGAGGAGATAATAGTTGAAAACCTCCCTAAAATGGAGAAGGAAATTACCACTCAAGTTCAAGAAATCCAGAGAGTCCCTAACAGGATAAACCCAAAGCGAAACACCCCAAGACACATATTAATCAAATTAACAAAGATTAAATATAAAGAACAAATATTAAAAGCAGCAAGGGAAAAACATCAAATAACTCACAAGGGAATTCCCATAAGGATAACAGCTGATCTTTCAATAGAAACTCTCCAAGCCAGGAGGGAATGGCAAGACGTAATTAAAGTGATGAAGGAAAATAACGTACAGCCTAGATTATTGTATCCAGCAAGGATCTCATTCAAATATGAAGGAGAAATCAAAAGCTTCACAGATAAGCAAAAGTTGAGAGAATTTTGCACCACTAAACCATTTCTCCAACAAAAACTAAAGGACATTCTCTAGAGCAATACAATAATAGTGGGAGACTTTAACACCCCACTCATATAATCTGGCTGTAATAGACAAAGTAAAGAGGAAAACATATTTACCTATGAGCCTCCAAAAATTCAGTTCACTCAGGAGAGCTTAAAAAAAAAAAAAAAAGACTTATTTGCTCACTCTGTGGAGGTTTATTGACTATTTTGTGGGTTTGGTACCACTTTGGGAAGTAGGCAGGAAGAGGTGACAAATGTGATCCTGTCCTAAATAATATATTGTGGTAAAGATAGACTTACCAATACAAAATACCAAGATGTGCCTAAAGATGAGGACACCCAAACTGGACTTTTTGTTTCTTGAACTTTTCATTTCGAGAACAAACCTCCTAATATAAGATGAACTCACCATGATTTTTTTAAAGTGTTCTTTGTGATTAAAAACAGAAAGCCATTGGTTAAGAAATTACATATACTCCTCCCCACCATCACTCCCCTTCTTTCTTCCCATTTCCCTCCCACCCTCATTGATCCTTTCCCTTGTCCAAAAAAAAAAAAAAAAAAGAATACTGGAGTGGGTTGCCATTTCCTTCTCCAGGGGATCTTCCTGACCCAGGGATTAAACCAGCATCGCTTACGTCTCCTGAATTGACAGGCAGACTCTTTACCACTGTGCTACCTGGGAAGCCCCTGCCAGAGCATAACTGTCTTTTATTAACTGTTACATTTTTACTGGGAAAATTGTTCAGCTACATGTAAAAGAATGAAACTAGAACATCTTCTAATGCCATACGTGCATAGGGAAGCCCAGTTTATAGGACAGATATTATCTAATTTGTTGTCTGATTATCCTGGCTAGTATTAGAACATGGAAATAAATATTAACTTAAGAAAGTTCACATTAACTGAGGCTTGGAGAACTGTAGTGAAAATCAGTCTTAGGAACATTCTGTCGTTATTTCATTTTTTTGTGCTCAGTCTTTATTTAATTGTTCTTTACTTTGACAGTGTCATAATAGTATTTGTTAAGTTTCTGTCATTTTAGAAAAATAGGTGGACCAGAACACAAGGACAGAATATTGGACTGTGACCATAACATGTTATTTCTGTCATATTATCTATTTTTAGTTTGGTTAAAAATATGTTTGAATACCTTTGGTATAGAACAAATGATGTTTTATTTCACTCTGCTGAAATCAAGGGCTGAATTGTTCAGGAAGACAGAGTTGGTGGTATTGTCAGAGGCTTCTCAATGACTGGGTGAAAACCTGATTTATTAACTGAAATTATGTCCTAAGGAACACACAAAAGCAGATATAGTGGAATCAGAATCTATCAAGATTTAATGGCTAAGTTCATGAGGTTCCGAAGTAACCTGTGGATAAAATTTAAAAAAAAATTTTTTTTTTAATTCACTTACTATGTACATTTAACTTTAGTAGAGAGTCAAAAGAAAAATTGGTTTTTCTCTGCATGAGTGAAATAGGTAAAAGCAAGTTATGGAATTTGGTATAATTGAAAATTTTATTAAAGAAATGAAATTGAGATTGGTTGTCTCTCATTGGCATTTTCCAGAGAGTTTGTACAGAAGAGAAATAAAACAGAACAAAAGAAACCAGTAGCTCTTTCTTTAGACAAGTCAGAATGGTGAAGAAGCAGAACAGTGTGGGCAATGCTAGGAAGCTGCACAGATCTTCTGCATCTTTTTTTGCATGCCAATGCAACCTAGACTTTCAGAGACTCATTTTTTTTTCCTACCTAGAGAAGGTAGGAGATGTTTTATTAGTAAACTGTGATCTAAAAAATGTTTGGCTCTGTTGGGTCTTCATTGCGATGGGCAAGCTTCTCACTGTGGTGGCTTCTCTTGTGGTAGAGCACGCGCTCTGGGGCACTCGGGCTTCCATAGTTGCAGCACATGGGCTTATTGCGACTCATGGAGTCTAGAGCACAGGCTCTGTAGTTGTGACACACAGGCCTATTTGCTCTGCGGCATATGGGATCTTCTCTGACCAGGGATTGAACCGGTATTCCCTGCATTGGCAGGCAGATTCCCAACCCCTGGACCACCAGGGAATTCCTGACTGTGTTCTTTAAATCTGGTTTAAATATACTCTCTTGGACAAACTCCATAATCAGAACAGAAATTGATGCTGTGAAATGGAGAGGTGGTCTGGGAGAAAACCTATAACAAATTGAAGCGCTGTTTTTCAATCCAGATACTCTAAGTGTGGAGTGAATTTTAAAGTTGGTAAGATCAAGAAGGGGGACCTGAGGAATGAATATCCTCCCCATTTGCCTTTATCTGCTTTATGTGAAAATGCTCATGTTAACACTGAAATGACTATCATGAGAAACATGCGTGTGTGTGTGTGTGTGTGTGTGTGTCTGTGTGTGGTGTTAGATCGGTGAAAATAAGACTGAGTGAGGGAGAAAGAGCTTAAGTGTTTATTTTTTGGTAAATACCTGCCTATTTTCAGGAAGAATATAGAGTATGTCCCATTTAAATGCTGGAGAGATTGAGGTTGTGTGATTAGGGTTTATACAGAGAGATTTATATGTGAAAGCTTTTCACTGTTAAAAGAATCTATAAGATTCTTCAATCAAAATAGCCCCTTAGTCACTTTGATTCCCACTTTTCTTACCTTCAGCCAATTAATTTCCTAGATTAAGTCACTACGAAGAGCTGACGCATCCTAAATGCATGGCTCTGTAGGCCCATCTTTTGTCAAAGTCAAATATGTCTTCTGTAAACCTGGGAGGAAGCCCCTCCCCTCCCCTTGTACACACCTGCTTATTTCTCTTGACATCTTCAAGTTCAGAGACTTCAAGAACAGTTGTCAGATAGGGAAACTAGCCAAACCACCCAGACTCCATTTACTGTGGGAAACCCAAGGACAGAATACCTATGGGAAACATCTGATAGCAAAGATGAATACCACTTGCTGTTGTTCAGTCACTCAGCCATGCCCAGCTCTTTGCGACTCCATGTACTGCCGCATACCAGGCCTCCCTGTCCTTCACTATTTCCCAGAGGCTGCTCAAATTCATGCCCATTGAGTTGGTGATGCCATCCAACTATCTCACCCTCTACCTTCAATCTTCTCTTCCTGCCTTCAGTCTTTCCCAGAATCAGGGTCCTTTCTAATGAGTCGGCTCTTCACATCAGGTGGCAAAAGTTTTGGAGCTTCAGCTTCAGCATCAGTCCTTCCAGTGAATTTTCAGGATTGATTTTCTTTAGGATTGACTGGTTTGACCTCCTTGCAGTCCAAGGGACTCTCAAGAATCTTCTCCAACACCACAGTTCAAAAGTATCAATTCTTCATACTCAGCTTTCTTTATAGTCCAACTCTCACATCCATACATGAGTACCGGAAAAACCATAGCTTTTACTAGATGGATCTTTGTCAGCAAAGTAATGCTCTGCTTTTTAATATGCCATCTAGGTTGGTCATAGCTTTTCTTCCAAGGAGCAAGCGTCTTTTAGTTTCATGGCGGCAGTTACCACCTGCAGTGACTTTGGACACCATTTGTAGTTGTTTACAGTTCAGATGACACTGAGATTAGAAGAGGATAAGGAAAGCTATAGAGAAAAACCACAGAGATTAGTGAATATATTGGAAAACAAGAGATGTCCAAGAATATGTTGATTTGGAGATGGAGAAAACTGTAATGGATTAAGCATGGAGGTAGGATCTGTGAGATGGTAGAGCCAATGCATGTGAAAGTGTATCATGTTGGAAAGATGGAGGAAACTTGGCTTAGCAGTAGCAGGTTGGGGATTATGCAGGATATAGCCAAACTGCGAGAACCAGGCGAGTTCCTCCTCCCATCAGAAGTTTCCCAACACTCCCTACTGAATCAGAAGTATGGTGAAAATGGTTTGTGATGCTTTAGGATGTTACTGCTGAGTCACTGTTGCTTCCTTGTAAAAGTGCAGGTACAGGCTGAGAGTTACATAAATAGGAAGCTCCCTTATAGCTTGGTTCGCTTACTCTTATATGTGATAGGACTTTTGGACCTAGTTAAAATCCAATGAGCAGAAATGGTATGTTCCATTCCTACAGAGCATTTAAACTTTGATCAGAAGGCTTTTTCATGTATTTTTAAAGACTTTATTGCAGTTTTGTGTTTTTAATACTGGATTTAAGAGAAATTTAAGACAAATTCTTCCATGACTGGCTTACATGAATCGATTTTTGTTATATTTACATGAATCCTCATTGACTATCCTCTAACCACATATGATGCCATTTTTATCTAATTATTATCTGTCTCCTATTGTACTAAGTAAATAAGATGATGTGATCAAGTATTTCTTTTTATATAAATGATAAGCTGCTGCTGCTGCTGCTGCTGCTGCGTCGCTTCAGTCGTGGCTGACTCTGTGCAACCGCAGAGACGGCAGCCCGCCAGGCTCCTCCGTCCATTGGATTTTCCAGGCAGGAGTACTGGAGTGGGGTGCCATTAAAGCTCCTAATGAGGGACATGCACTTTTCTAGTTTGTGAGGAAAGAGCGGAATATTCTGTGGAGTGACAGAAAGGGGCTTACGGTCTTCTACCAGCTGGGTTTCCTTTACTTGTTGATCATTGCCAGCTCCCTGGGATACTCCTCAAGCTCTCAAATTCAAGTCCACACTCACTCTTAGACTTTAGTATACTAAGGGTGGAAGAGGTTATTGAGAGCCATTTGCAATCAGCTAGTCAGCCAGCTTGATATCCATGGGCTTTCCTTACTCCCAAATATACCACAGCAATCATGTACAATTCCCCCCAAAGACATCACGTCTTTTCCAGCAGAAACACTTACACATCTTTGAGTTGTGGTTCCCTATTTCATATGTTACCTAGTTTTCAGGGATTCCTCAACATTTTGAGGTCCCTTTAACATTTCTTGTTTTGGGGAGCTATTATAGATTTAATTTATATGTCATTTATTTTCATTTCTGGAGAATTTGGTGAGAAGGAGAAAAACATGCTCAGTCCATTACTTTTCTCCTCTCCTGCAGATAAGATGGATTTTGCTTCTCTGGATGAAAATAATTTGGGGACAAAAATAGGTTTCCATTTCCAATAATATGCAAGTGCTCTCATTTGCACAAGTGCTATTATTGTCTTATTTTACTTTGTATATATTTGGCATCTTTCTTCAGTCTAATTAGAGAAATAATTATTCATATTATTTTCATTTCTCTAAGGAAGAGGAGGTCCAATGAAGAAATAAAGCCGAAGGAGACCAGATGGCCAATTCTCTTCTGAGTCACTTGCATTTTGTTTATTTCTCTTTTTGATGAATTTCTCTGAGTACACAACAGGCTGAACTGGCATGTCATGACGTACACAGCCACAGAAATACAAATGTCATTTCCATCTTGGGTCAGGAGAAATACACATTCAAGATCAGCGTTCAGCCTGGAGTTAAAATGTATGGTATTTCGTTAGGGCTGATTTAGTAGTTTTTAAATCAAAAGACCCGTTTGTATTTTGAACCTAGATTATTGTAGAATTCTCCTATTTAATCCTGTTTAATATTCCATTTAGGCCTTTTTGCGGGGGTGAGGTGTTCATTACCAACCAACTCTATTTGCCCAGGATTACATATTCTGTGTCCTGGCAAGTAGCTCGGTGTGTCCAGTGACAACAGGCATTTTTAATTTACCTGAGACCTAGCTATTTTGTTTTCAGTCTTTCACTAGATCTGTGAAAATGTTTTATTTCTATAATCTAATTCCTTAATATACATCAAGTAGCAATGGAGAAATATTTTTAGAAGCATAAGGCTGAATTACTCATTGGTTTGAAATGTTCACATTTTCTTTTGTGATGTATATCAGATTGTAAGAGGTGAAATAGATAAACAATGAAATTTTTATCTCTATATTTTTGATAAAAAGTATTATAAGATTAGCTATTACTTTAGAATTTATTTTTAAATCATACTATGAAAGCTTTTATGTTAATTTATTGTTTTCTTTCCTTTGATTTTCAGTATTAGAAAATATTACATCAGTACGCGTCTGTATGCTTCAGATATGAGCTTTTCTGCGTGTTCATCTTCTATTGCTTATTATCTTTTAACATATTTGAAGACGTGAAGAAATTCTGCCAAAGGATTAATGTATGAAGGGAATTTGTACCAAATGATATTATAGAAAAATATATTGGAATATTGGAAAATAAAACTAATATTCTTATAAACAAAGACTTGTTGGGTGTGTCCTTTGGGCATGGCCCTGTTTAGGAGTTAAAAACAAAGATATTAAAAAATAAATCTGTGCCTTAATGGGCTAACATTCTATAGAGAATAAGTGAAACATATATATGTGCAAAGGGAGATATCAAAAATAAAGTTGCTGATAAAATAAATCTAAATACAGGTAAATTGTCTAACTTCATCAAGTTGAGGATAATTTTTAATTTCAATTTCTAGGAAAATTTTTTATCAGAATTCTAAAGATGTCTGAAAGGGTCTGAATACTATTGACATCTTTTTGGGAGGTAAACATATTTTTTGATTAAAAGTGTATCAAGGAAAGCTTTAAAAGTTTTAAACTATGTTGAAATGGTATTATGGTTTATCAGTCTCCAAATTTTTTCATCTTGATCTCTAGCTCTTTTACCCTCTTTGAACCATCTAAACTTTTAGGAGTTATCTCTCCCATCCTTATATAATAGTAGTTAATATTTGTTTAGTGCTTACTGTAAACCACATAGTGTTTTATGTACTTAATCACTTTTAATTCTTATGCATGATCATATTAAAAGAGTAGGTGCAGTTGGGAATTTAATCACTGAAGTTTACTGTTGATTCAACAGTATGATGCTGTTCAGTCATTCAGTCGTGTCTGACTTTTTGTGACCCCATAGACTGCAACATGCTAGGCTTCCCTGTCCTTCACCATCTCCCAGAGCTTGCTCAAACTCGTGTCCGTTGAGTCAGTGATGCCACTCAACCATCTTGTCCTCTATCATCCCCTTCTCCTGCCTTTAATCTTTCCCAGCAGCAGGGTCTTTTCCAATGAGTCAGCTCTTCGCATCAAGTGGCCAAAGTATTGGAGCTTCAACTGCAGCATCAGTCCTTGTAATGAATATTCAGGATTGATTTCCTTTAGGATTGACTGGTTTGATCTCCTTGCAGTCCAAGGGACTCCCAAGAGTCTTCTCCAGCACCACAGTTTGAAAGCAACAATTCTTAGGCACTCAGCTTTCTTTATGGCCCAACTCTCACATCCATCCATGACTACTGGAAAAACCATAGCTTTGACTATATGGGCCTTTGTCAGCAAAGCAATGTCTCTGCTTTTTAATACGCTGTCTAGGTTTGCCATAGCTTTTCTTGCAAGGAGCAAGTGTCTTTTAATTTCATGACTGCAGTCACCATCCACGGTGATTTTGGAGCTGAAGAAAACAGTATTATGGGTCACCCGAACAATGAATCAATCACACTTTAGCTGAATATTTTGCTGTGTAACATGTGGATGTTCAGTGTTCATCCACTTGATGATTGACGGACCAGTGCACGTGGATGACACAGAAAGTTCAATTCAGCTTTTACATCATCCTTGCTCCATTTTTAACACTTCATCTGTGTTCATTTTAGCACAAGAAATCTAATAAATCTTACTGACTAGCCTTGGCAGACCTTGAAAATCAAATTGGAGAGCAAGCCTGGGAGATATCAGTTTCAGGGTATGGGGGCTATGTAAAAATGATCAAAAGTGTTGCCTTTCCTTATTTCTAATATCCTAGTTCCCTCTTGAAATTTCTCTAATGCTTATTTCAGGATATGTGACCTCTTAACTGATAATCAACTGGTCTTCTGTATTAATCAATCTGTCTTGACAGTTAATATTGATAGTTCAATCAACTAGTAATGGATTTTTGATTGATAATCTGTGGGTTCAGTAAGAATAGTAGGGATAGCTGTACTGTTAGTAAAACATCATTTTGAGAACATGTTCACTTGATCATTCATGTGAATTGTGGGCTTCTCCTTAAACTCTAACTCTGATCCTAGCACACCTTGTCTCGTGGGTACTTAAAAGTGAAAAATCACTCGATTCCTGAAGTAGATTTAATTTATACTGTGTAGCACAAGTCTTTTTTCCCCCCTCAGATGTTTAGAGATACAGGAGGAGAGATGGTATATTCATAATAGCCTGCAAGTGCAGATCCTGGCTAAATATTATCAACAGAAAAAGAGTATTTCTTCTGGGCCATGTTTTACCATTTGTCTTGAATGGCTAAACATACAAGAAGCATGTGACGTATATTTATGCAGCTGTAATTGGGATGGTGATTATTTTTTCCCCAAGTTCTACTGAGCAATCAGTCTTTCTAGAAGAATTACAGTCATCTCCTGTTTTTGATAAGTATCCTGCATAATCTGATTTCAAGATAACAAAGAAGATATACTGACTCAGTTTAGCTACAATGGAATACGACCTTCTGGATTTAATAAAGATGCTTTCAGAAGTTAAAAATAATCTGAAAATAAAGATAGAAACCATGATATATTTTAAAGCTAAGGAGATGTCTTCATAAAAGCTTGCCAATGATAGTTCAATTTTTGTCAGATTTAACCACATGCTATCATGATGTTAAACTAAAAAACAAACGCAGTTCGGTTACACAGATAATGGAGAGAAAATAATAGGGTTTAGATGCACTTTTGCTTATGAGTTGTGTTATCTGGGTAATTTAAAAATTTTCCCAAACAGACATCATGATGCATAAAAGTCTGGCTTGATTTGAAAAGTCGTATTTATTAGATTTAAGGCAGTTTGAAGACAAAGGGAATCTCTGAATTCCTGGCGGGCAATTTTTACCACAGCCTTCACATAAGTAGTAGCTCAACAAACTACAAAAATAAACATATACACACATCAAATCCTCCCTTACCTCCCCTATCAAAAGAAATAAGAGCTGTTTGAATTGATTTATGTTGTTATTGGACATCTTGTGGTATTGAGGAGTTTCTTCCCATGGAAACTAAGGTTATCTGTTTCTTTTAATTTTGGCTAAATTAATTTTATTAGGCTGTGGAATTTAACAAATTTAGGGTTGCCTTTGTTGTTGTTCAGTCGCCCAGTTGTGTCCCAATCTGAGACCTAATGGACTGCAGCACTCCAGGCCCAGAGGTTGCTCTAACTCATTCCCACTGAGTTGGTGATGCCATCCAACCATCTCATCCTCTGTCATCCCCTTCTCCTCCTGCCTTCAATCTTTCCCAGCATCAGGGTCTTTGCCAATGTGTCAGCTCTCCTCATCAGGTGGCCGAAGTTTTGAGGCTTCAGCTTCTGCATCAGCCCTTCTAATGAATATTCAGAGTTGATTTCCTTTAGGATTGACTGATTTGATCTCCTTACTGTACAAGGGACTTGAGTCTTCTCCAGCACCACAGTTCTAAGGCATCAATTCTTTAGCACTCAGGCTTTATTATTGTCTAGCTCTCACATCCATACATGACTACTGGAAAAACCATAGCTTTTACTATATGGGACCTTTGTAGGCAAAGTTATATCTTTGCTTTTTAATATGCTGTCTAGATTTGTCATTGCTTTTCTTAATTGCTTTTCTTAATTTTCAGTCACCATTCACAGTGGTTGTGGAGCCCAAGAATATAAAATCTGTCACTATTTCCATTATTTCCCCATCTATTTGCCATGATTGATGGGACCAAATGCCATAATCTTAGTATTTTGAATGTTGTTTTAAGCCAGCTTTTTCACTTTCCTCTTTCACTGTCATCAAGAGGCTCTTTAATTCCTCTTCACTTTCTGCCATAAGGGTGGTGTCATCTGCATATCTGAGGTTATTGATATTTCTCCCAGCAATCTTAATTCCAGCTTGTGCTTCATCCAGCCCAGCATTTCACATGATGTACTCTGCATAGGAGTTAACTCAGCAGGATGACAATATACAGCCTTGACGAACTCCTTTCCCTATTTGGAACCAGTCTGTTGTCCCATGTCCAGTTCTACTGATGCTTCTTGATCTGCATACAGATTTTTCAGAAGGCAAGTCATGTGGTCTGGTATTCCCATCTCTTTAGGAATTTCCAGAGTTTGTTGTGATCCACACAGTCAAGGGCTTTAGTGTAGTCAGTGAAGCAGAAGTAGATGTTTTTTTTGGAATTCTCTTTTTTTTTTTATATGACCCAACAGATGTTGACATTTTGGTCTCTGGTTCCTCTACCTTTTCTAAATCCAGCTTGTATATCTGGAAATTCTTGGTTCACATACTGTTGAAGTCTATCTTGGAGAATTTTGAGCATTACTTTGCTATCATGTGAAACACTTGCAGTTATGTGGTAGTTTAAACATTCTTTGGCAATGCCCTTCTTTGGGATTGGAATGAAAACTGACCTTTTCCAATCCTGTGGCCACTGCTGAGTTTTCCAAATTTGCTGACATATTGGATGAATCAGTTTAACAGCATCATCTTTTTTTTTTTTTTTTACATTTTTTAATTTATTTTATTTTATTTTATTTAACTTTACAATATTGTATTGGTTTTGCCATATGTCAAAATGAATCTGCCACAGGTATACATGTGTTCCCCATCCTGAACCCTTCTCCCTCCTCCCTCCCCATACCATCCCTCTGGGTCTTCCCAGTGCACCAGCCCCAAGCATCCAGTATCGTGCATCAAACCTGGACTGATGACTCATTTCATATATGATATTATACATATTTCAATGCCATTCTCCCAAATCATCCTACCCTCTCCCTCTTCCAGAGTCCAAAAGACTGTTCCATACATCAGTGTCTCTTTTGCTGTCTCGTGTACAGGGTTATGGAGAAGGCAATGGCACCCCACTCCAGTACTCTTGCCTGGAAAATCCCACGGATGGAGGAGCCTGGTAGGCTGCAGTCCATGGGGTCGCTGGGAGTTGGACACGACTGAGCGACTTCACTTTCACTTTTCACTTTCATGCATTGGAGAAGGAAATGGCAACCCACTCTAGTGTTCTTGCCTGGAGAATCCCAGGGACGGGGAAGCCTGGTGGACTGCCATCTATGGGGTCGCACAGAGTCGGACACGACTGAAGTGACTTTGCAGCAGCAGCAGCAGCAGCATACAGGGTTATTGTTAAATTCCATATATATACGTTAGTATACTGTATTGATGTTTTTATTTCTGGCTTACTTCACTCTGTATAATAGGCTCCAGTTTCATCCACCTCATTAGAACTGATTCAAATGTATTATTTTTAATGGCTGAGTAATACTCCATGGTATATATGTACCACAGCTTTCTTATCCATTCATCTGCTGATGGACATCTAGGTTGCTTCCATATCCTGGTTATTATAAACAGTGCTGCGATGAACATTGGGGTACAGGTGTCTCTTTCAATTCTGGTTTCCTCAGTGTGTATGCCCAGCAGTGGGATTGCTGGATCATAAGGCAGTTCTATTCCCAGTTTTTTGAGGAATCTCCATACAGTTCTCCATAGTGGCTGTACTAGTTTGCATTCCCACCAACAATGTAAGAGGGTTCCCTTTTCTGCACACCCTCTCCAGCATTTATTGCTTGTAGACTTTTGTGTTGTAGCCATTTTGACTGGCGTGAAATGGTACCTCATAGTGGTTTTGATTTGCATTTCTCTGATAATGAGTGATGTTGAGCATCTTTTCATATGTTTGTTAGCCATCTGTATGTCTTCTTTAGAGAAATGTCTATTTAGTTCTTTGGCCCATTTTTTGTAGGAGTTGCTTGTATATTTTTGAGATTAGTTGTTTGTCTGTTGCTTCATTTGCTATTATTTTCTCCCATTTTGAAGGCTGTCTTTTCACCATGCTTATAGTTTCCTTTGTTGTGCAGAAGCTTTTAAGTTTAATTAGGTCCCATTTGTTTATTTTTGATTTTATTTCCAATATTCTGGGAGGTGGGTCATAGAGGATCCTGCTATGATGTATGTCAGAGAGTGTTTTGCCTATGTTCTCCTCTAGGAGTTTTATGGTTTCTAGTCTTACATTTAGATCTTTAATCCATTTTGAGTTTATTTTTGTGTATGGTGTTAGAAAGTGCTCTAGTTTCATTCTTTTACAGGTGTTTGACCAGTTTTCCCAGCACCACTTGTTAAAGAGATTGTCTTTAACCCATTGTATATTCTTGCTTCCTTTGTCAAAGATAAGGTGTCCATATGTACGTGGATTTATCTCTGGGCTTTCTATTTTGTTCCATTGATCTATATTTCTGTCTTTGTGCCAGTACTATACTGTCTTGATGACTGTGGCTTTGTAGTAGAGCCTGAAGTCAGGCAGGTTGATTCCTCCAGTTCCATTCTTTTTTCTCAGGATAGCTTTGGCTATTCGAGGTTTTTTGTATTTCCATACAAATTGAGAAATTATTTGTTCTAGCTCTGTGAAGAATACCGTTGGTAGCTTGATGGGGATTGCATTGAACGCAAAATTCTAGGATTCAGAATCCAACAACACATTAAAAAGATCATACACCATGACCAACTTGGCTTTATCCCAGGAATGCAAGGATTCTTCAATATCCACAAATCAATCAACATAATATACCACATTAACAAATTGAAAAATAAAAACCATATGATTATCTCAATAGATGCAGAGAAAGCCTTTGACAAAATTCAACATCCATTTATGATAAAAACTCTCCAGAAAGCAGGAATAGAAGGAACATACCTCAACATAATAAAAGCTATATGTGACAAACCCACAGCAAACATTATCCTCAATGGTGAAAAATTGAAAGCATTTCCTCTAAAGTCAGGAACAAGACATGAGTGCCCACTTTCACCATTACTATTCAACATAGTTTTGGAAGTTTTGGCCACAGCAATCAGAGCAGAAAAGGACATAAAAGGAATCCAAATTGGAAAAGAAGTAAAACTCTCACTGTTTGCAGATGACATGATCCTCTACATAGAAAACCCTAAAGACTCCACCAGAAAATTACTAAAACTAATCAATGAATATAGTAAAGTTGCAGGATATAAAATCAACACACAGAAATCCCTTGCATTCCTGTACACTAAAAATGAGAAAATAGAAAGAGAAATTAAGGAAACAATTCCATTCACCATCTTTTAGAATTTGAAATAAGTCAGCTGGAATTCCATCACCTCCACTAATTCTGTTTGTAGTGATGCTTTCTAAGGCCCACTTGCCTTCACAGTCAAGGATGTCTGCCTCTAGATGAGTAACTACACCATCGTGATGATCTGGGTCATTAAGATCTTTTTTTGTATAGTTCTTCTGTGTATTTTCACCTCTTCTTAATATCTTCTGCTTCTATTAGGCCATACCATTTCTGTCTTTTACTGTGCCTATCTTTGCATAAAATGTTCCCTTAATATCTCTAATTTTCTTGAAGAGATCTCTAGTTTTTCCTACTGTATAGTTTTCCTCTATTTCTTTGCATTGTTAACTTAAAAAGAGTTTCTTATCACTCCTTATTTAAGGCTTGACTTAGAAGCAAGTATCTCCTATTATGCTTCCTATCAAAGAGTAGTATATATTAATATTATAGTCATAGTGTATTATGATAACTGTTATCTAGAACAGGTCAATAATTTGATTTATTTTCTAATTCTTTATCTGGAAAATAGGAATAATAATACTTAGCTTATAGTATTGTTGAGAGGATTATGAAAGTTAATTTTAATGAAGTGCTTAGCAGAATATGTTTGGTTAGTCTTATATCTGTGGTCTCAGTCGTCTACTTAGGGAAGCCCTTTCTATCATTTTTAGGCCCTAGGGTGACTATTGTATTGAACTCACAGTGAATAGTGTGTTAAAAGAGGTCTCAGAGCTGCTTAGATAACCTTATTTTCTTTAATCTCAGATCCTATTACAGAGAACATGGGCAAAATGAACACTAGGTCATGACTTAATTTGCTTGGGATAAAATACCGGAGAAACAAGGTTAAAGATTTAATTTTTCTTTGAACTGGTCACCCATGAGGGCACAATTAAATGTTATCAATTAATTATCTATTAATATTATATGCCAATCATTGCCCAAGGTATTTTATTTTCATGAATTATCTCAGGAGAGCCTTGCCTTATGACTATTTTGCAAGGTAAGAATCTGAACCTCAAAATGTGAAGTAACCTCTTTGAAGTTAAAAAATAACCAGTGAAGCCTACATTCAAACCTAGATCTTACTACATTTGTAGCTTAGTCCCTCGACTCTATGAGACCAGAATAAATTTACAAATCCTGTACACTGTCTTACAAATGCAAGTTATGTAGCACAAAGGCAAATGGGATGATGTGAAAGGATCTGAATAGATATTTAGAGCTAATTACAAATCTTAGACAAGAAAGTTCTATCAATCTCTGATTATCTTTCTGTCTGTATGAGACAATTCATTGTTGCATTTGCTGGTAATAAATCATCTATCTTACAAGTCTCAAAATATGAAATCTTAATTAAATCATTTAAATAATCCATTCAAATTGAAAATTCTCAAGTTCTGTTTTGAAAGAGATTTTATTCAAAGATGGGACAGTGTGTTCCTATATCACAAGTGTTTTGAATTCTTTAGTGAAAATGGCATTCCTTTAAATTAAATATAGAAGAAGAATGACCTTTAATGTAAATGAATAAGAAATCTAAAGAGCCATATAGGTCATATAAACTTAATTTTTTCCCTACTTTTGTTCCTCATTTAAAAGTTAAAGGTCAACTCTACTATTCAATGAGCTTACAAATTTTATAGATCAAATTTTCTCTGTCTTTAGACTGTGTCTCTCAATAGGGATTTCAGATCGTATGCAAGGGTGTCAACATATTGAAGGAATCATCATGTAGTCTGAATAAGATCCAGCCCAGATTCAGAGCTTTGATTTAGTAATGAGCATGAATTCTTTTCCTTTACTGTCATTTCATTCTGAAATGCTATCAAATGCTGCATTTGACAAATACATGCAACCTCTCCTTGCTTAGTGGATTCCAAGTGAAGTGTGTTAAATACATTGTCTTGAGCTGGTATTGTCATTTTGGTAATCTAGTCCACCATCTGACTTTCTTATTGCACTTTATTTCTTATGAAGAAATCTCTAAATTTTATGAGATTTGAGTGGTTGGGGGGTATATATAGGTGAGGGTAGTACATGAGCAATTGCTCAAAAGTTGAGTGATGTGGTGATAAGATGCCTGTTAAAAGGAAAAGTTTGAAACCTTGAAAGAAATAAAAGATTAAAAATTATATTTAAATGAGGTTTTTCAGTTTTTGTCTTTGATATCAAACTGATGAGGTAAATTGCTTTCAGAAGTAGCAGTAGTTTTAGATCTCTATTTAGCAGAAGTAAATAGAGATCTGAAGTTTATAATAATATCAATGCAAAAATAGCCCAGAGAGGGAGAGTTCATTTGAATATGCAAATGATTTGTGGGAGTGTAACGGGCCTATTAATATTAACTATGCCATTATTCAGTGCTTTCCAATTTAAAAATTGCCAGTCTATATCTTAAACTGGCAGAGATGTTGAAATGTAAATAGAAGTTGACAGCCTTGCTTCTATGCACACAGGATGTCCATGATTTTTAGCTTAAAACCATTCTAACTAATCTGACATTGAGAAAAGTCTAGGTTTGGTGAAAAACTTTGGAAATGGCAAATTCGTTACTCCCGAGTGTTTCTATTATGGTAGCTTGAGTTTGGCTTTCAACTAGATTTTGAAGTGCTAGATTTTGCCTACTCTCAGGTTCTGGTTCCATCACAGGTCTGTTTAAACTCCTTGGCAAGGCATAGAGGAAGAAAAAGAGTGCTATCCAGCCTCCAGAGGTGCTCTTGACAGCAAGGAGATACCCAAAGGACAACTGCCTCTTTCTAACTAGCTTGGACATAGAGTATGGCTTGTATTGAAAACCATTGCTTAGATCAGAAGTTTTTCATAATTTTGGGAGGGGAGATCTTAGAGATAAAGTATTTTATGCTTAAAAAACGATCCCATCAGGAATAAGATAGTCTTTTAACTCTGCACATTGGTCTTTTTCTCAAAGCAATTGACATTTAACGAGGAAGGAAACAAGATTTTGAAGGTTATATTTATTTGTTTAATAGTGTAACTGTCCTAGTGTTTGGAAGATAATGTTTTTATATGTGGCTTAAAATGCTTGGTATCAATTTGAGTCCTAAACAGATCCATTTCATTAAATTCTCAAGACTTTGATTTTCACCCCATTAAGTTCCATTATCCAAATTACCAGGCACTATCTGAAATGCTTAAATGTTAGATCTCTAATAATTGCACAAGTCTCTTCCTCCTTTTTAAATGTAAAATGCTATTTTAAATGAATCATAGTGTGTGTTCAGCTGCCAATTTGAATCTCCACATCTGGGAATCATCCCAAGATTACACACTTCCTGTCTGGATGAGGTTGTATTCTCGGTCTGAGCCTCACCAGCATTGATTTGATGCAACAATAAAAAAAGGCACGCCAAGTGAGTCTGTGTGATGAAATATGGGAAAGGGGTATGGATGGTTTGGGTCCTCAGCATATGATGATAATTAAACCTACAAACTCTAATTTTTCCTCTTCTTTTTATAACTATGCCAACTCTAAAAGAAACAAAAGAGAAAGATTTGAAATATGGGCAGAGGGGTGTGGTGGCATATGGCAGCACAAACAAAATTACCTAAACATTTCAGAAACAAGCAGGGTGCATTTCTTGGTTTCTCCCTGCTTTCAGTAACCATATGTGAGCGCAACATGTGAGAAGCTCCCTTCGAGTTGATTCAAACAGACTGTCTTTTGGCCTCCAGTGTTTCCTGGAAACAAAACCCTGGGGTCCTTGGAGGGAGTTACAATGAGGTCCCTGCAGGGTCTGAATCCAATATTGCAAAGGTTGTAGATCTACTTTTTAAGTGAAAGAATTTTCTGAATAAGAAAGGAAACATATAACAAAAGAAACATTGTCATCAACAAGCAGCAAGCCTGCTTTGGGCACTAAACTGTTCTTAGAGCTGTTTATAGAAAATTAA
Organism: Tragelaphus eurycerus; assembly: GCA_935064755.1. Lineage (NCBI taxonomy): Eukaryota > Metazoa > Chordata > Mammalia > Artiodactyla > Bovidae > Tragelaphus > Tragelaphus eurycerus. The sequence goes on from CAKXYN010000080.1 coordinate 6,599,494, forward strand.
GGAGAACTATCCCTACCCTGTGGTGTTGAAGAAAATTCTCAAGAGTCCCTTGGACAGCCAGGAGATCAAATCAGTCAATCCTAAAGGAAATCAAGCCTGAATATTCACTGTAAGGATTGATGCTTTCTAATGATGGCCATTCTGACCAGTGTGAGATAGTATCTCATTTTAATTTTGATTTGCAATTCTTTAATAACTATTGGTGATGGGTATCTTTTCATGTACCTCTGGGCTATCTGTAGGTCTTCTTTTGAGAAATATCTAGTTAGGTCACCTGCCCATTTTTTGATTGCATTGTTTGCTTTTTTGTTTTTGAGTTATATGAGCTGTTTGTATATTTTGGAAATTAAGACCTTGTCAGTGACATCATTTACAAATATTTTCTCCCATTTTTTGGTTGTCTTTTCATTTTACTTATGGTTTCCTTTGATCTGCAAAAGCTTTTAAGTTTAGTTAGGTCCCATGTAATAGGTTGAATTGTTAAATGTACTCATACATACAATATGGAGGGCTTCCCATATTGTGGAGCAGTGGTAAAGAATCCACCTGCCGATGCAGGAGATGCAGGTTCAATTCCTGGGTTGAGAAGATCCCCAGAAGAAGGAAATGACAACCCATTCCAGTATTCTTGCCTGGAAAATTACATGGACAGATGAGTCTGGTGAGCTACAGTCTAGGGGCCGCAAAGAGTTGAACACCACTGAGTGAGCGTGCATACCTACAACACAGCACACACACTTGGGTCTATATCCATTCACATGTTCAAATATTTCCTTATTAATAGCTTGAAGACTGTTTAAAAATTAAGAACAAAGAGAGCTTTGAAATATCTGCTGATCCAGAACATCAATCACTAAATGTCCATCTTCTTTTCTACATTTCTTCCATCATCTCTGACAAGCTTATGAATATCCTGGCTTCTGTAACATAACCTAACACTAAACTTGCTGAAAACACAGAATTAAGCCATCACTATTATCAGAGAAGCAAGTGTGACTCTGGCTCACTGAAGTGTAGCCTCGCAGTCCAGAAGCTGGCCTTTCTTCCCTTGCCTGTTAATTTTTAAACTCCTGTTTTTGACAATTAAAATTTGCACCTGCCAAAGCAGTTCAACAGCTAACTAATTTATAGTTCATTATATCCATTGATCTTTAAAGTTTACAGAGACACACTTTTCTAAGTGGCTAGCCCACATATACATGTCGACACATATCAGTGTAGATCACACAAGTGACCCAGAGCTTTGAAGGAAAGCTCTATGTTGGCCATTGACGTTTGGTAGAAACATGTTGGAATGGAATAGCATCTCTTGTGCACTCAAATGATGTGAGTCGTGCTTTAAGAGGGCATCACAGCATCTTTTATTTTAAACAGATGGAGCAACAGATTCTAAATGCAAAACAAAGTTACTTTCTATGACTCCAATGTTCTATATTGATGGAAGTTCTGTAGTTTGGTTCCCTTAAGATTGTTCACTAATACAACTTTCCATGTGACTTAAATTATGCAATTTTCATATCAATTTTTAGTTTGGAAAAAGCAATATAAAACATAAAAGCTCATTACATCCTCTAATTCTAAAGAGTCTGTAGCAATAAAGTAATATACTAAATGCTATTTCTAAATCATTGACTTAAGGGACAACACATTGAGGAATGATGATGATGCGTTCTAGATGATACATTGTAAGGATTATCTAAATTAATAAAGTAGTACAGCATGGGTGACATGCAGCTTAACTACAAGTTAGGATCTTAAAATTTCTTACTTGAATTGCTAAGATAATCAAAAGAAATATCTGTATTTCTTAGGCATTAGGCATATATTGAGAGCTTTGATTGTAAGTCAAGTTAACTATTGGAGGCTCCTCCTTTTTAAAGTTATGCTTAATTTTGCTATCCTTAGGTTTTTATCTTGGTTAGAATTTAAGGAAAATATATTTTATTGTATTTTAGTTACCCCGTACATGCATAAAAGTTAAAAAATATCAGTTCAAAAAAGGATAAGAATAAAGGTGTTAGAAATTATATACGATGAAAGACTGGAAATGTCGAGACCTTTTTATTTGTCATCTGCTGTTGTTCCTCTGTGATTTATTGCTTTAATTCTGGATTTTAAACCTATAGGTCTTTGTGACTGCTTTCTTGAAAGCAGTTTATTATGTACTAATTGGCCTGACCCTAAGATTTGTACTTGTATATTTATACAGGTGGTGGACCACAACCTAGAAATCTCTATACATTAAAAATCTTAGACTTACTGTGAGTTTACTTTGAATTATTAAGATAAGTGAGTTTTCTGCCTTTCCCCCCGCAGGTAATCAACTTTCCTCAATGGAAGGGGAATGAGTACATTACCAGGGCTTGCATGCTAGTTACCCTGCCAACATACTTAAACAAGGTGGTTATTAAGTCCCTTTTACCAGGATTGCTGAGTGGGGAATATAAAGGGGGAAAACTATGCTGTTTAATAGGTAGTTAATGAAGCAGTGAGTGTCTTGGATGAAATTGCTACCTTTCTTCCTAACCTTTTTGCTGTTGTGTGGGAGGGATATGTTACAAAAGTATTCAACATGTATTAAGCTCTTGATATTTCTCCTATGTATCTGGCCCTCCTGCTAGGGTCCTTGCTTGCATAAATATAAATTCTTTTGACTCAACTGTCCAAGCCAGAAACATGGGAATTATCCTGGACTCTCCTAGCCTCAATATACATTTGAATCCACCTATTTATCTTCATCTTCACCATACCCCTAATCCAAGCCACATCACACTCATTAAGATGATTTCATTAATTTTGTAACTGGTCCCTCCATCTTGCTCTTAATTCCTTCCAATTCATTTGATATGAAGCAGCCAGGAAAGGAGGATAGTGTTTTTTTGTTTTTGTTTTTAATATAAAGCCCCATTGATTTTCTCCTGTATTTGAAATAAACATAAAGTAGAATATCCTTAAGATAGTTTTTTAAGGTTCTGTACAATCTGGACCCTATCTAGTGTTCTGTGTTTATTTTGATCCATTCTCTCCTTTGATTCATTGCTCTTTCGAATATACTGGCCTTAATTTAATTTTCCAAAGGGGCAAACCTCTCTCCCATCTGAGAACTTTCAAATTTTATGCTCCCCCTGGTTGAAACACTTCTGCCTGAAGGACCAATTTACACTAGATATACCCTGTTATTCTCTTCCATAGTGTGCCATAAAGGGTGAGCTCAGCAAGCCAAGGTGCTAAAATCCTGCATATTCCAAAGAAAGGTCTGTTGTAGGACTATCTCATAAAAGATAAATACTAGACCTTTGGGGATACTCTGTCTAATAGGGAATTTTTGTATGTTTGAGGCCTTAGACTTACACATTGTGATTAGATAGTTTATCTTAACAATATGATTGATGATAAATTATTGCTTTTGCCATGGGGGCTAAAATCTGAGTAGTTGAGGGTAGTCATGCAGGAATTACACATCTATGTGTAATCTCAATTAAAACCCTGAATGTCAAAGCTCAGTGAGTTTTCCTGGTTGGCAGTGCTTCAAATGTGTTGTCTCACACTGTAGCTGCAAGAGTTAAGTGCATCCCCATGCAATTATACTAAAGAGGGAACTCCTGGAAGCTTGCATCTGGGTTCTCCTAGATTTTGCCCTAACTGCCTTTTCCCTTTGCTGTTTTCTTGTGTTCTTTCTCTGTAATAAACTGTAACTGTGAGTTCTTCTAGAGAATCATCAATATTGGGACTATTAGGAACTTACTATCTTCTTTTTTTTTTCTTTAAAGCAGTTTTGTTAACAAAGGTCCGTCTAGTCAAGGCTATGGTTTTTCCAGTAGTCATATGGATGTGAGAGCTGGACTATACAGAAAGCTGAGGGCTGAAGAATTGATGCTTTTGAACTGTGGTGTTGGAGAAGACTCTTGAGAGCCCTTTGGACTGCAAGGAGATCCAACCAGTCTGTCCTAAAGGAGATAAGTCCTGAGTATTCATTGGAAGAACTGATGTTGAAGCTCAAACTCCAATACTTTGGCCAGTTGATGAGAAGAACTGACTCATTAGAAAAGACCCTGATGTTGGGAAAGATTGAAGGCAAGAGAAGAAGGGGATGACAGAGGATGAGATGTTTGGATGACATCACTGACTCAATGGACATGAATTTGGGTAAACTCCAGGAGTTTGTGATGGACAGGGAGGCCTGGTGTGCTATATAGTCCATGGGTTGCAAGGAGTCAGACATGACTGAGCAACTGAACTGAACTCATCTTTTTTTTTTTTTCCTTTAAAGCAGTTATTTCCATTTATCATTATGTACACTGGTCTATTTCATTTTTTGCTTGATTTCTATATAATCTACTGGAAATTAAGAAGTACATTATTTTCTTCCATTTCATTTACCTAGTCACTGATATAGAATGGTAGGTACTCAATAAATATGTGTGGAATTAGATATAAATTTACAGTATTGACTGAAAATAAAATTTAATCAACTCCAAAGAAATTTAAATAAGATATGATAATGTTGTCTTTCAAATTGACTTTAACCTTAAAATATTATGATTTAGATTTACTACCTCAATAATTAGCATATAATGGGAAATAAAAAGCTACCTAAAAGGTCACAACTAGAAAAAAGAAATTTACAAAATAAACAAATCTCATTGGTAAAGGCAAATACACTGTAAAGGTATTTGTAAATACCTTTACAACTATTTGTAAAACTAGTAGGAAGGTTAAAGACAAGGTTAAATGACAAAGTTTAAAGTAATAAATAATCTATACTCATATAATTAGTTGAGGGATACACAAATCAAAAAGATGCAAAATATGATGTCAGAAGAGTAAACATGGAGTTCAGTTCAGTCACTCAGTCGTGTCTGACTTACTGTGTCCCCATGGATTATAGCATGTCAGGCTTCCCTTTCCATCACCAACTCATAGGAATTGCTCAAACTCATGTCCATCAACTTGGTGATGCCATCTCGTCCTCTGTTGTCCCCTTCTCCTCCTGCCTTCAATTTTTCCTAGAATCAAGCTCTTTTACAATGAGTCAGTTATTTGCGTCAGGCGGCCAAAGTATAAGATCTTCAACATCAGGCCTTCCAAGGAATATTCAAGACTGATTTCCTTTAGGATTGACTGGTTTGAACTCCTTGCAGTCCAAAGGACTCTCAAGAGTCTTCTCCAACACCACAGTTCAAAAGTATCAATTCTTCAGCTCTCAGCTTTCTGTATGGTCCAACTCTCATATCCATACATGACTACTGGAAGAACTATAGCTTTGACTAGATGAACCTTTGTTGGCAAAGTAATGTCTGCTTTTTAGTATGCTGTCTAGGTTGTTAATAGCTTTTCTTTCAAGGAGTGAGCATCTTTTAATTTCATGGCTGGAGTCACTATTTGTAGTGATTTTGGAGCCCAAGAAAATCATGTTTGTCACTGTTTCTATTGTTTCCCCATCTATTTTCCATGAAGTGATGGGGTCAGATGCCATGATCTTCATTTTTTGAATGTTGAGTTTTAAGCCAGCTTTTCACTGTCCACTTTCACTTTCATCAAGAGGCTCTTCCATTCCTCTTTGCTTTCTGCAATAAGGATGGTGTCATCTGCATATCTGAGGTTATCGATATTTCTCCTGGTAATCTTGATTCCAGCTTGTGCTTCACCCAACCTAGCATTTCACATGATGTACTCTGCATATATGTTAAATAAGCAGAGTGACAATATACAGCCTTGGCGTACGTACTCCTTTCACAATTTGGAACTGTAAATTTGTGGCAGGGGCCAGTAAAAATGCATGGTTGTTAAAAGGTATTTGAAATTAAGAGATCAGCAACTTGATTATGTATGTCTGTGAGTATCTAACTACCTCATGGTAACCACAAACCAAACATTTATAATGCTACACTATGCTAAGTCACTTCAGTCGTGTCCGACTCTGTGTGACCCCATAGATGGCAGCCCACCAGGCTTCCCCGTCCCTGGGATTCTCCAGGCAAGAACACTGGAGTGGGTTGTCATATCCTTCTCCAATGCATGAAAATGAAAAGAGAAAGTGAAGTCGCTCAGTCATGTCCGACTCTTAGCGACCCCATGGACTGCAGCCTACCAGGCTCCTCCGTCCGTGGGATTTTCCAGGCAAGAGTACTGGAGTGGGGTGCCATTGCCTTCTCCGAACATTTATAATAGATACACACAAAACAAGAAAGGAATCCAAGTGTAACCTTAAAGGTAGTCATGAAATCACAAGGGATGAGGACAATAGAAAGATCAAAGAACAAAAAAGACCTACAAAAACATTCCCCAAACAATTAACAAAATGACAAGAAGTACATGCCTTTCTATTTCTTTAGCTGTAAATGCAGGAAATGCTTTAATCAAAAGACATGGAGTGGCTGAATGGATCCAAAAATAAGACCCATATATATGCTGCCTACAAGAGTCTCACTTCTAATCCGAAGACACTCACAGACTAAAAGTGAGGTGATAGAGAAGATATTCCATGTAAATGGAAACAAAAAAAAGTTGGAGTAGTAATACATACATTAGACAGACTAAATAGGCTTTAGAACAAAGGTTACGATAAGAAATAAAGAAGGATATTACATAATAATCAAGGGATCAATCAAAGAAGCTACAACCAATGTAAATATGTATGTCCCCAACATAGGAGCACCTACATATGTAAAGCAAATATTAACAAACATGAAGGGAGAAATTTACAGTAACACAATAGAGAACGTAACACCCTACTTATATCGGTGGACAGATCATTCAAACAGGAAATCAATAAGGAAACAGTGGCCTTAAATGGCACATTATACCAGAGACACCTATTTGATATTTATAGAGTATTCCAAAAAACTCATACAACACATCAAAAGAAAAAAAGCTCAATTTAAAAATGAGCAGAAGAACTGATAGACATTTTCCAAAGACATATAAATGGTCAATAGGCACATAAAAAGTTGCTCAGTATCACTAATGATCAGAAAAGTGTAAATCAAAACCACAAGAAGATATCAACTCATGCATATCTGAATGATCATTATTAAAAAAAATAAAAAAAAACAGAAATGACAAGTTTCAGCAAGGATGTGGCGATAAGGGAATCCTTGTGCACTGTTGGTGGGAATGTGAATTGGTGCAGTCTTCATGGACTACAGTATGTAACTGAAAATTCGTACCTCATTTATTTTGTAACTGAAAATTTGTACCATCCTTTCTCCATTATGTGTTCTTGGCACCCATTTCAAAGATTAGTTGGCTGTAGATGTATGGCTTTATTTCTGGGTTTTGTATTATGTTCCATTGTATAAAGAGTGTGTGTGTGTGTGTGTGTGTGTGTGTGTGTGTCTGCTTTTGTGCTTGTACTGTGCTCTTTTGGTTTGTGAAATCAAGTGGTTGATGCCTCCAGCTTTGCTCTTCTTTCTCAAGTTTGCTTTGGCTCTTTAGGGTCTTTTATCATTGTATATGGATTTTAGAATTTTTTTTTTCAATAAAAATTTGGGATTTTGATACAGATTACCTTGAAGAAACTAAGTTCTGGAGATCTCCTATACAATAGTGTGGATATAGTTAGCAATAATATATTGTATGCCTGATGTTTGTTTACAGGGTAGATATTCTCATCACCATGACAACAAAAAGAGAATGATAAATATGTGAGGCCATAGATACGTTAATTAGCTTGATTGTGTTGATTATTTCACAATGCATATATATAAATCATCAAGTTGTTCACCTTCAATATACAACATTTTTAATTGTCAATTATACCTCAGCAAAGCTGGAGGCCGGGAAAGAAAATAAAATGAGAGAGTAAGTGAGCTGAATTCTAAAGCTATGAAGAGGATAATTAATTGAAGAACTTTGTAACTTACTCCTGATCCACATTTTAAATTGCAGAGTTAATAAACCAGGACTAGAAATCTCCAAAGAATAAAGTGGAATAGACACAGTTTGACTTATAAATGGGAAGAACAGGGGTAAGTGAAAAACTATTTTAGAGGTTAAAAATAACATATATTGCAATAACTGATAAGAAGTACCTACTATTTTTCTACATGTCCTTAAATTTATCTCTTTGTTCTGAGCAACTTGAAGCTATTTTTCCATTTTCCTGCTGTGCTATAGGCTGTTGGTGGAAACTAACATGCAAGGAAGTAGAGGGTCAAGAAATTAGGGGACATGGCCACATCACTTCATGGCAAATAGAAGGGGAAAAGGTGGAAACATTGACAGATTTCTTCTTCTTGGTCTCTAAAATCACTGTGGATAGTGACTGCAGCCATGACATCAGAAAATGATTGCTTCTTGGCAGGAAAGCTTATCACAAAACTAGACAGCGTGTTGAAAAGCAGAGACATCACTTTGCCAACAAAGGTCACATACAGTTGTGAGAGCTGGACAGTAAAAAAGGCAGAGTGCCAAAGAATTGATGCCTTTGAACTGTGGTGCTGGAGAAGACTCCTTAAAGTCTCTTGGACAGCAGGGAGATTAAAGCAGTCAATCTTATAGGAAAACAAAGCTGAATACTCATTGGAAGGACTGATGCTGAAGCTCCAATATTTTGGTCACCTAATGTGAAGAGCTGATTCATTGGAAAAGACCCTGATGCTGGGAAAGATTGAGGGCAAAAGGAGAAGAGGGCATAAATGGCTAGATGGCATCACTGATTCAATGGACACGAACTTGGGCAAACTCTCGGAGATATTGAGGGACAAGAAGGCCTGGCCTGCTGCAGTCCTTGGGGTCACAAAGAGCTGAACCTGACTGAACTAAACAGTTCAGTTCAGTTCAGTCACTCAGTCGTGTCCAACTCTTTGCGACCCCATGAACCACAGCACGCCAGGGCTCCCTGTCCATCACCAACTCGCAGAGTTCACTGAGACTCACATCCATTGAGTCAGTGATGCCATCCAGTCATCTCATCCTCTGTTGTCCCCTTCTCCTCTTGCCCCCAATCCCTCTCAGCATCAGAGTCTTTTCCAATGAGTCAACTTTTTGCATAAGGTGGCCAAAGTACTGGAGTTTAGCTTTAGCATCATTCCTTCCAAAGAAATCCCAGGGCTGATCTCCTTCAGAATGGACTGGTTGGATCTCCTTGCAGTCCAAGGGACTCTCAAGAGTCTTCTCCAACACCATGGTTCAAAATATCAATTCTTTGGCACTGAGCTTTCTTCACAGTCCAACTCTTACATCCATACATGACTCCTGAAAAAACCATAGCCTTGACTAGATGGACCTTTGTTGGCAAAGTAATGTCTCTGCTATTGAATATGCTATCTAGGTTGGTCATAACTTTCTTTCCAAGGAGTAAGCGTCTTTTAATTTCATGGCTGCAGTCATTTTATCTTTTGGAGCCCCAAAAGATAAAATCTGACACTGTTTCCACTGTTTCCCCATCTATTTCCCATGAAGTGATGGGACCAGATGCCATGATCTTCGTTTTCTGAATGTTGAGCTTCAGGCCAACTCTTTCACTCTCCTCTTTCACTTTCATCAAAAGGCTTTTTAGTTCCTCTTCACTTTCTGCCATAAGGGTGGTGTCTTCTGCATATCTGAGGTTATTGATATTTCTCCCAGCAATCTTGATTCCAGCTTGCGCTTCTTACAGCCCAGCATTTCCCATGATGTACTCTGCATATAAGTTAAATAAGCAGGGTGACAATATACAGCCTTGACGTACTCCTTTTCCTATGTGGAACCAGTCTGTTGTTCCATGTCCAGTTCTACCTGTTGCTTCCTGACCTGCATATAGGTTTCTCAAGAGGCAGGTCAGGTGGTCTGGTATTCCCATCTCTTTCAGAATTTTCCACAGTTTATTGTGATCCTCACAGTCAAAGGCTTTGGCATAGTCAATAAAGCAGAAATAGATGTTTTTCTGGAACTCTCTTGCTTTATCCATGATCCAGCAGATGTTGGCAATTTGATCTCTGGTTCCATTGCCTTTTCTAAATCCAGCTTGAACATCTGGAAGTTCATGGTTCATGTATTGCTGAAGCCTGGCTTGGGGAATTTTGCGCATTACTAGCGTGTGAGATGAGTGCAGTTGTGCGGTAGTTTGAGCATTCTTTGGCATTGCCTTTCTTTGGGATTAGAATGAAAACTGACCTTTTCCAGTCCTGTGGCCACTGCTGAGTTTTCCAAATTTGCTGGCATATTGAGTGCAGCACTTTCACAGCATCATCTTTCAGGATTTGAAATAGCTCAACTGGAATTCAGTCACCTCCACGAGCTTTGTTCATAGTGATGCTTTCTAAAGCCCACTTGACTTCACATTCCAGGATGTCTGGCTCTAGGTGAATGATCATACCATCATGATTATCTTGGTCATGAAGATCTTTTTGTACAGTTCCCTGTGTATTCCTGCCACCTCTTCATAATATCTATTGCTTCTGTTAGGTAAATCTCAAATAGAAATATCAACCAGGAGCTAGTTACCCCAGCTACTAAGCCCTGATGAAACATTCATTAATTTTCTCCTATTTGTGATCTCAGAAGTACCTTGGTTTTTCATTTTTCTGAGGCAAAATACTTGTGCTGAGTCTATATGCATGCATGCTAAGTCACTTTAGTCATGTCCAACTCTTTGCAACCCTATGGACTGTAGCCTGCCAGGCTCCTCTGTTCATGGGATTCTCCAGGCAAGAATACTGGAGTGGGTTGCCATGCTCTCCTCCACAGGATCTTCCCAACCCAGGGATCAAACTCACATCTCCTGTGCTCCTGTGTTACAGGCAGATTCTTTACTACTGAGTCACTGGGAGAGCCCTGTGTTCTGTCTATGAGATACCAAATACAATCAGAGCTAGAGCCTCAGGGTTGAGGAGTATTAATCCCTTGTTGCCAGAAAGATATACCTAGTGAAGTGAGGTATGGCTTGGTGATGTGTGTGGGCTATTTGGAGATGTATTCAAGCAGATGTGTTCATAGGTCTTTATAATGTCCCTTATGGCAATAGTGCTTTTATTCTCATCAATTAATACAAGGTCTATTCTTGAAGTAAACACTTCTTAGTGTACTTTTAACTGAAAAATTGAATCTAGTTACTGTTACTCCACAGTAGAGTGAATTCAGTCAAAGAAGCTTCTGGATTTTGATTACTGACCTACTCTTTTAGAGTTCACTCTTTGTCATTCAATAAACATTCACAGAATATATGTTATATACAATATACTGTGCTATGGCCTAATGGAGTTTCATTTTAGAACATTTGGATATGAGCAAAATTAAGAGCTTTGCTAGGCAGAAACTTATAAGATTTGAGAAAAAATGTCATTTCAGACAGATAATGATCCATGAAGTTTTAAAGAGTTGTAAGAGATTGTGGTTCCATAAAACGACTGTCCTTGTTAACAGTTCCCAAATATAGTATAGTATTTAACTTCACAAGATTTCAAAATATTCTATTATTAACCAACCTTATTTTTTCTCCTAAAATCCATTTCTGCCTTCTCTCCCATCATTGCATCTATAGTATAACTGATTTCATATGATAATCCTCCATTTAGCTGATAGCCTTAATGAGAAATCCTTTATATATTTAAGACAGTTACTAAGTCACATTTCAACTTTTTTCCTCTGCAGGCTAAATAATCTAATTTTGTTAACCTTTATATCATAATTAAAGATTACTTTAGAAGAGTTTAATTATGTTAGTGAAATATCCTCCAATCAAACCAGGTGTCTGGCGAGGAGAACTGTAGTTAGTAGACTTATAAAGCTAAAGAGGTTTCCAATTATGTGCTATTCTGTGCTATAAACTTCCATCTGGAAGAGACCTGGAGGAAACAAGCAAAACAGTTGCAACTATTGGCTCTTAGTGGGGCTTGACACCTGAATGAAACACCAAAAACAGATCTGAATTGTGCCCCACTCGTTAAGTTCCCAAGTACAGGATATTCAGTGGATTTTGCAGTAATATGCTAGAAAATCAGCTTTCAAAGCAAGTTGGAATCTAGTATCTGTTCAGTGAAAGTGAGAACTACCTTAAAATTATGAGGCTAAGTGATTTCAAGATAATATCACATGTCTTCTTCCCTCTGCTGAGGACAGTAGGGGGTCGTGGTCCATTGCTGTATGACCTTGCCACTTTGCCATCAGTGCATGGTGCCCCCTTATTCTTAGGGTGTGCATTTCAAGTTCCCCACTGGATGCCTGAAACCGTGCATGTTGTTGATGTTGCTGTTCAGTTGCCAAGTCATGTCCGACTCTGCGACTAAATGGACTGCAGCATTCTGCAGGCCTCCCTGTCTCTCACCATCTCACAGACTTTGCCCAAGTTCATGTCCATTGAATCAGTGATGCCATCTAACCGTCTCATCCTTTGTCACCCTCTTATCCTTTTGCCTTCAATCTTTCCCATGCTTGCATGCTAAATTCCTTCAGTCCTGTCTGTCTTTGTAACCCTATGGACTGTAGCCTGCCTGGCTCTTCTATCCATGGGATTTGCTAGAAAAGAACACTGGAGTGGGTTGCCATTTCATCCTCCAGGGATTTTCCCAACCCAGGGATCGAACTTGTGGCTTCTGCATTCAGTGAGTTTCTTTACTGCTGAGCCACGGAGGAAGCCCCATCTTTCCCATAGTCACCTATATCAGTTTAGTTAAGTTCAGTTCAGCTACACAGTCATGTCTGACGCTTTGTGACTCCATGGACTACAGCATGCCAGGCTTCACTGTCCATAACCAATTCATGGAGCTTACTCAAACTCATGTCCATCGAGTCAGTGATGGCATCCAACCATATCATCCTCTGTAGTCCCCTTCTCCTTTAGCCTTCAAACTTTCCCAGCATGAGGGTCTTTTCAAATGAGTCAGTTCTTCCATTCAGGTTGCCAAAGTATTGGAGTTTCAGTTTCAGCATCAGTCCTTCCAATGAATATTTAGGACTGATTTCCTTTAGGATAGACTGGTCAGATCTCCTTGCAGTCCAACGGCCTCTCAAGAGTCTTCTCCAATGCCAAAGTTCAAAAGCATCAATTCTTTAGCACTCGACTTTCTTTATAGTCCAACTCTCACATCCATACATGACTACTGGAAAAACCATAGCTTTCACTAGACAGACCTTTGTTGGCAAAATAATGTATCCGCTTTTTAATATGCTGTCTAGGTTGGTCATAACTTTTCTTACAAGGAGGAAGCATCTTTTAGTTTCATGGTGGCGGTCACCATCTGCAGTAATTTTGGAGTTCCCCAAAATAAAGTCTGTCATTGTTTCTCTATTTTCCCATCATTTGCCATGAAGTGATGGGACCAGATGCCATGATCTTAGTTTTTTGAATGTTGAGTTTTAAGCCAATTTTTTCACTCTCTGCTTTCACTTTCATGAAGAGGTTCTTTAGTTCTTTACTTTCTATCATAAGGGTGGTGTCATCTGCATATCTGAGGTCTGAGGTTTTTGACATTTCTCCCAGCAGTCTCGATTCCAGCTTGTGCTTCATCCAGTCTAGCCTTTCTCATGATATACTCTGCATATGTGTTAAAAAAGCAGGTTGACAATATACTCCTTTTCCTATTTGGAACCAGTCTGTTGTTCCATGTCCAGTTCTAACTGTTGCTTCTTGACCTGCTTCCAGATATCTCAGGAGGCAACTCAGCTGGTCTTGTATTCCCATCTCTTTAAGAATTTTCCACAGTTTGTTGTGATCCACACAGTCAAAGGCTTTGGCATATTCAATAAAGTAGAGGTAGATGTTTTTTTCTGGAACTCTCTTGCTTTTCTGATGATCCAATTGATGTTGATAGTTTGATCTCTGGTTCCTCTGCCTTTTCTAAATCCAGCTTCAACATCTGGTATTTTAGGGTTCACGTACTGTTGAAACCTGGCTTGGAGAATTTTGAGCATTACTTTGCTAGCATGTGAGATGAGTGCAATTGTGCGGTAGTTTGAACATTCTTTGGAATTGCTTTTGTGTGGGATTGGAATGAAAACTGACATTTTCCAGTCCTGTGGCCATTGCTGAGTTTTCCAAATTTGCTGGCATATTGAGTGCTGCACTTTCACACCATCATCTTTTAGGATTTGAAATAGCTCAACTGGAATTCCATCACCTCCCCAAGCTTTGTTCATAGTAATGCTTCCTAAGGTCCACTTGACTTCGCATTCCAGGATATCTGCTTGTGGGTGAGTGATCACACAATCATGGTTATCTGGGTCATGAAGATATTTTTTGTATAGTTATTCTGTGTATTCTTGCCACCTCTTAATATCTTCTACTTCTGTTAGGTCCATCCATACAATTTCTGTCCTTTATTGTGCCCATCTTTGCATGAAGTTTTCCCTTGGTATTTTGAATTTTCTTGAAGAGATCTCTGGTCTTTCCCATTCTATTGTTTTCTTTGCATGGATCACGTAGGAAGGCTTTCTTATCTCTCCTTGCTATTCTTTGGAACTCTGAATTTAAATACGTATATCTCTCCTTTTCTCCTTTGCCTTTTATTTCTCTTTTCTCAATTATTTGTAAAGCCTCCTCAGACAACCATTTTGCCAGTTTGCATTTCTTTTCCTTGGGGATGGTCTTGATCACAGCCTCCTGTACAATGTCACAAACCTCCGTGCCTAGTTCTTCAGGTGCTCTTTCTGTTAGATCTAATCCCTTGAATCTATTTGTCACTTCCACTGTATAATCATAAGGGATTTGCCTCCTTTGTCAAAGATAAGGTGTCCATAGGTGCGTGGACTTATCTCTGGGCTTTCTATTTTGTTCCATTGATCTATATATCTGTCTTTGTTCCAGTACCATACTGTCTTGATGACTGTGGCTTTGTAGTAGAGCCTGAAGTCAGGCAGGTTGATTCCTCCAGTTCCATTCTTCTTTCTCAAGATTGCTTTGACTATTCGAGGTTTTTTGTATTTCCATATAAATTGTGAAATTATTTGTTCTAGCTCTGTGAAGAATACCGTTGGTAGCTTGATGGGGATTGCATTGAATCTACAAATTGCTTTGGGTAGTATACTCATTTTCACTATATTGATTCTTCCCATCCAAGAACATGGTATATTTCTCCATCTATTAGTTTCCTCTTTGATTTCTTTCACCAGTGTTTTGTAGTTTTCTATATATAGGTCTTTAGTTTCTTTAGGTAGATAGATTCCTAAGTATTTTATTCTTTTCGTTGCAATGGTGAATGGAATTGTTTCCTTAATTTCTCTTTCTATTTTCTCATTATTAGTGCATAGGAATGCAAGGGATTTCTGTGTGTTGATTTTATATCCTGCAACTTTACTATATTCATTGATTAGTTCTTATAATTTTCTGGTGGAGTCTTTAGGGTTTTCTATGTAGAGGATCATGTCATCTGCAAACAGTGAGAGTTTTACTTCTTTTCCAATTTGGATTCCTTTTATTTCTTTTTCTGCTCTGATTGCTGTGGCCAAAACTTCCAAAACTATGTTGAATAGTAATGGATAAGAAAGCTGTGGTACATATACACCATGGAGTATTACTCAGCCATTAAAAAGAATACATTTGAATGAGTTCTAATGAGGTGGATGAAACTGGAGCCTATTATACAGAGTGAAGTAAGCCAGAAAGAAAAACACTAATACAGTATACTAACACATATATATGGAATTTAGAAAGATGGTAACAATAACCCTGTATACAAGACAGCAAAAGAGACATTGATGTATAGAACAGTCTTTCGGACTCAGTGGGAGAGAGAAAGGGTAGGATGATTTGGGAGAATGGCATTGAAACATGTATAATATCATATATGAAACGAGTTGCCAGTCCAGGTTTGGTGCATGATACTGGGTGCTTGGGGCTGGTGCACTGGGATGACCCAGAGGGATGGTATGGGGAGGGAGGAGGGAGGAGGGTTCAGGATGGGGAACACATGTATATCTGTGGTTGATTCATTTTGATATATGGCAAAACCAATACAATATTGTAAAGTTAAAAAATAAAATTTAAAAAAATCACAAGGAATTTGTTTAGGTCACACCTGAATTGCCTAGTGGTTTTCTCCACTTTCTTAAATTTCAGTATGAATTTGGCAATAAGGAGTTCATGATCCAAGCCACAGTTAGCTCCTGGTCTTGTTTTTGCTGACTGTATAGAGCTTCTCCATCTTTGGCTGCAAAGAATATAATCAATCTGATTTTGGTGTCGACCATCTGGTGATGTCCATGTGTAGAGTCTTCTCTTGCGAGGGTGTGTGCTATGACCAGTGCATTCTCTTGGCAAAACTATATAAACTTTTGTCCTGTTTCATTCTGTACTGCAAGGTCAAATTTGCCTGTTACTCCAGGTATTTCTTGAATTCCTATTTTTATACTCCAGTCCCCTATAATGAAAAGGACATCTTCTTTGGCTTAGGTCTAGAAGGTCTTGTCGGAAAAGACAATGGCACCCCACTCTAGTACTCTTGCCTGGAAAATTTCATGGATGGAGGAGCCTGGTAGGCTGCAGTCCATGGGGTCGCTAAGAGTCAGATACGACTGAGCGACTTCACTTTCACTTTTCACTTTCCTGCATTGGAGAAGGAAATGGCAACCCACTCCAGTATTCTTGCCTGGAGAATCCCAGGGACGGGGGAGCCTGGTGGGCTGCCGTCTATGGGGTTGCACAGAGTCAGACATGACTGAAGCGACTTAACAGCTAGAAAGTCTTGTAGGTCTTCATAGAACCATTCAGCTTCAGCTTCTTCAGCATTACTGGTTGGTGCATAGTCTTGGGTTACTGTGATATTCAATGGCTTGCCTTCAGAAATCATTCTGTCATTTTTGAGATTGCATCAAAGTACTGCATTTCAGACTTTTTTGTTGACTATGAAGGCTTCTCCATGTCTTCTAAGGGATTCTTGCCCCCAAATTCACCCATTCCAGTCCATTTTAGTTTGCAGATTCCTAAAATGTCAGTTTACTCGCCATCTCCTGTTTGATCACTTCCAATTTGCCTTGATTCATGGACCTAACATTCCAGGTTGCTATGCAATATTGCTCTTTATAGCATTGAACTTTACTTTCATCACCAGTCACATCCACAACTGGGTATTGTTTTTGCTTTGGCTCTGTCTCTTCTTTCTTTCTGGAGTTATTTCTCCACTGATATCCAGTAGTATATTGGGTACCTACCAACCTGAAGAATTCATCTTTCAGTATCCTGTCTTTTTTGCCTTTTCATACTGTTCATAGGGTTCTCCAGGCAAGAATACTGAAGTGGTTTTGCCATTCCCTTCTGCAATGGGCCACGTTTTGTCAGAACTCTCCACCATGACCCGTCTGTATTGGGTAGCCCTAAACCAACATGATCTTCGTTTTCTGAATGTTGAGTTTTAAGCCAAGTTTTTCACTCTCCTCTTTCACTTTCATCAAGAGGCTCTTTAGTTCCTCTTCACTTTCTGCCATAAAGGTGGTGTCATCTGCATATCTGAGGTTATTGATATTTCTCCCGGCAATCTTGATTTCAGCTTGTGCTTTTTCCAGCCCAGCGTTTCTCATGATGTACTCTGCATAGGAGTTAAATAAGCAGGGTGACAATATACAGCCTTGTCGTACTCCTTTTCCTATGTGGAACCAGTCTGTTGTTCCATGTCCAGTTCTACCTCTCTCAGGCCAGTAATCTGGTATTTTTTATGGCAGCCCTAAGCCAAAGAATATAGCTTTGAATAGACAGTGCTGTGCTGGAAAGGTCTTAGTTCAAGAAAATTTCCCCTTCCTAGCCCTGCCTATGACCATTCTGGGATATTCACACATGAACACTTAGTTTATCTTTTTATTTTTTATTCTTAAGTTCAGAGAAGCTATTCTTGAATTAAGAAATCCCTTTATGAGGTGTAATTAGAATTTGAGGTGAAGCCAAGAAAAACCTCTGGAGGTTTCTATTTGCTCTAGGAATAGGACTATAAATTTTAATGGATCAGTTCAATATTCTTTAAGTTCGAGGCCTTGCCCAGTCTCTGCTGTTATTACCTACATGAGAAAAGAAATTGACTCGATGTCATTCTTGAATGATGAAACATGCCTTTCTTAAAAACAGGAAGCTGGCTTCTTTCCATAATGTACATTTAATGATTGGAACCGCTTATTTGTCTTCTCAATTCTCTCACTTAATTTAGGGTTAAACCACACCTATTCTCTTTCCTCTTAAACATACACACACACACACACACTACACAAACACATATATATGTATATATATATATATATATACATGTATGTGATATATATATATTTATTATATATATATATATATATAATATGCATGCATGCATATATGCTAGGTCATCTCAGTTGTGTCTGACTCTATGTGACCCAACGGACCGTAGCCCACCAGGCTCCTCTGTCCATGGGATTCTCCAGGCAAGAATATTGGAGTGGGTTGCCGTGTCCTCCTCCATGGGATCCTCGCAACCCAGGGATTGAGCCCACGTGTCTTATGTCTCCTGGATTGGCAGGTGGGTTCTTTACCACTAGTGCCACCTGGACAGTCCATATAATATGTATACACAATATATGTTATACATACATATATATACATATAGAGATATAAACGTCAATGCCAATAAATCACAATGTTAAAGAATGGACCAAAATGACATTTTTTTATGGGACAGGGACAAATCTTAATAGTGTGTCAGAAGTTTGGTGGAATTGAGAGCCAGTAATAATATGGCTACATCATCTCTAATTCTGTCGTGGTAGAATTCTATAACAACAGGTGAAAATATAATCTAGCCTAACACACTCCTTTTATATATATGGACACTTGAGTGCAGCTGTGGAATCAACCCTACAACTGTAGTCAAAGAGGTTTTTCATATTATTACTGGTGAAAGCAATTGACTGTGTGGATCACAACAAACTGTGGAAAATTCTTAAAGAGATGGGAATACCAGATCACCTGACTTGCCTCCTGAGAAATCTGGATGTATATCAAGAAGCAACAGTTAGAACTGAACGTGGAATGACAAACTGCTTCCAAATCGGGAAAGGAGTATGTCAAGGCTGTCTGTTGTCACCGTGCTTATTTAACTTATATGCAGAGTACATCATGAGAAATGCTGGGCTGGATGAAGTGCAAGCTGGAATCAAGATTGCTGGGAGAAATATCAAGAAGCTCAGACATGCAGATGACACCACCCTTATGGCAGAAAGTGAAGAGGAACTAAAAAGGCTCTTGATAAAAGTGAAAGAGGAGAATGAAAAAGTTGGCTTAAAACAACATTCAAAAAACTAAGATCATGACATCTGGTCCCATTACTTCATGGCAAATAGATGGGAAAGTGATGGAAAACAGTGACAGATTTTATTTTCTTGGGCTCCACAATAACTGCAGATGGTGACTGCAGTCATGAAATTAAAAGACACATGCTCCTTGGAAGAAAAGCTATGACCAACCTAGGCAGCATATTAAAAACCAGAGACATTACCTTGCCAACAAAGGTCCGTCTAGTCAAAGCTATGGTTTTTCCAGTAGTCATGTATGGATGTTAGAGTTGGACTATAAAGAAAGCTGAGGACTGAAGAATTGATGATTTTGAACTGTGGTGTTGGAGAAGACTTTTGAGAGTCTCTTGGACTTCAAGGAGATCCAACCATTCCATCCTAAATGAAATCAGTCCTGAATATTCATTGGAAGGACTGATGCTGAAGCTGAAACTCAAGTTCTTTGGCCACTTTATGCAAAGAACGACTCATTGGAAAAGACCCTGATGCTGGGATAGACTGAAGGCAGGAGGAGAAGGGGATGGAAGAGGATGATGTGGTGGGATGGCATCACTGATTCTATGGAATGAGTTTGAGTAAGCTCTGGGAGTTGGTGATGGACTGGGAAGCCTGGCCTGCTACCATCCATGTGGTCGCAGAGAGTCGGACATGACTGAACTGACTGATGCAAGCATTCCCTGGCACTGGATTCATGATGTCCACCTCTGTGTAAAGTCTGTGACAGTGGTTTAAAAACTGTTCCCTCAGAGTCCAGCAGATCCTCGAGGCTTCTTCAGGACTATCTAAGGAGTCCTTATAAGACAGGGACTGTCTTATTATTATTATGACTGGGCCTAAAATTTCATTTGAACAAAAGGTTGCTCCAACAAATACATGTGAAATGTTTGATATCCTATTGGTTATATAACAAGCACTACTTAACTGTTAGCTACTACTATTAGTAAAGAGTTTGTAAGACATATTCTCTAGGAATCTTGAGTTAATGTCCTAATTATTCTACCATGTTGTTCTGAAGATAGGCTATTTTTCAAATTCATGAAACTCAAAAGCATTTTAAAGCATCTTTAAAATTTTTTATGATATTCAGAAATAGCTATACCTTACTGTATAAGGCTTTAATGTGCAAATATCCAAAGAAAGCCTTTGCTATTTTGCAACCTCACTTTTGCTATTTTTGCTTTTAGATTAAAATAAAATTTACAGTTTCATTTTTTTATCTAGGTTACCCACAGCTGGGACTGACTTGAGGGATTTTACCTTTGGATCTAAGAGTACAAATACCTCCATCAATATTCTATTTCCCAAAAGTATGCTAATTCTCATGAATAATCACTACCATCATGACAAATTTTCAGAGATTATAACTGGATCATTCTCCTGCAATTGCTTTAAAGCAAGTCTTGCTTTAGAAGCTACTTAACTTGATGATCCTGTCACATTCTGGCCCCTGACCTACCTTTCCAGTCTTGCACTCCAAGGATGAGGAACATTTCACTTCCTTCCTTTGCTTACAGCATTCTCTGTGCTCAGAATGCTTATTATCTCTGTTTGATTGTCATAATCTTTTCCACTTTTCAAAGGAGGTTTCACATTCTGCCTCTTCCAGGATGCTTTCTCATTCCTTCAGTATTATAATCGCCTTGCACCAGCCCTGGCATTTTCTTCCTTTGAGACCTCTTCCTTGTTTATTGTTGTCTCTTTGGAAGAACTCACCAAGTTCTTATTTGTGTCTGCATACATTTTATAGTTTTCTACCAGATTTTCTATTTCATGAGGGTGTGTATCAGTATCCATACATAATCAACATTTCCTGAAGTAATATCGCACATGTAATTAAAGAAGGAATGGCCTTGTACCTTTGCTTTGAGATATTGACTCTTGGTCCCTGTTTCACTCTCAAGTGTGAAGCCCTTCTGTAGCCAGTGGTTGTAATAGTGCCTCACTTATTTTCTTTCAATCACATTTGAGCTCAAGTGATATATAAGGCAAGACATTTTCTCTTAATTTTGTAGATAACACCTTCTCTTGGCTCTGTAACATTCCATATTCTCAATGATATCTTGAGTTCTTAGGTATCCTAGAATGTTCTGGAGACACATTTTGTGATTAGGGCAAATTTAGACTGGGAAGCTTACTGTTATTTAATACTGCTGAAATTTCCCACAGAAGGCTGTATAAACATTGAAATTCACTTTCCTTGGGCATAATGGAGAACCCTTATAGGATAACCTAAGCACAAAGCCACCTAAGTGGCTTTCAGACACTGACTCTCTGGTGTATGAGGGCTCACATATGATACATGAACACCTGCATCTCAAAAGCCACATGAGGATCATAAAGAACTGGCTCCTCTCTGTCCTACAAATCAGGTGCCCACACATTCCCCTGTATCTGGAAGAGAACTTGGTTATGCTCGTTGTTCCTGTGTAAAGATTAATACTGATCCCTTGCTCCCTCAAAAGTGCCTCTGTTTAAATAATAAAATAATGGTCCCTCTTCTCATAAAGTCCCTCTATTTATTATGAACTGTCAGTTCAATATTGGAGACCTGTGAATCAAGAGGGAATCAGGAACTAAACTGGAATGAAGAGAAGACATACTCCTTAGAGCTGGAACCTCTTTTCTTTCTGAGTTCAGTGCATTTAATAAGATCCTGCAATTTAGAATGATTTCTTATTTCTTAAGATGTCCCTCATGACCCCACAGGGCTATGGCAATGTGTGTTTGTGGAGGTTGGCTATGGTGTGGATGTAGAAGTGGATGCTCCTACTGGTAATATAGACAGTCATTGATTTTCTTTCATAGTGGAATTGGCACAATTTAACAACTGTGTTATCCAGAGAAACCAAAGGCTTTGTCAGCCAGTCTTGGTGACAGTGGGATGTGACTGAACTGATTCTTGTGGTGGAAGGGGCATCTTTGGAAATTTTTACCTCTTGGGAGATCCCTGAATCAGGTGAATCTCTATTGGCCTTTCTCAGATTACATTATTAACCACAGAATTTATATACCTGTTTGTTTTTCTGAGCTCTATAGTATAATATTTTAAGCTTGCTTATCCTTCCAATGTCCTTGTGAGCTCATACATAATCTTTGAGATTTAGAGATTATGCTCTTTCTCTTGGCTATTCAGTGACAGGTCTGTGCAGACGGCATTGGAGACAAAACTCCAGGTGAATTTGAAAAGAGACAGAGATTTATAATAAAAGAATAGGTGGCAAAAGACTTACTTTGAAGTTTGACTGTAAAAGGTCCTAAGTCAAGAGACTTTGCTCAGATTTCTCAGTTTATTCTTAACTCCCATCTCTATTCCCAATTACACAGCAGATTCTCAACCATGTTATCTGAACACAAACTGATCTAATCAGTTGACTCAGGAGCATGATAACCTGGATATGATTTGGGGGCTAAGAGAAACATTATGTAAAAATTAAAGTCATCAATGATATTTCCTGAGTTTTCTGAATAGATTCTGCGATGCAATGGTTAAAAGCATGAGCCCTGTAGCTAGGGTGGAGAGGGTCACATTCTTATCCCCCCACTTACTGGCTGTGATTCAGGCCAAGTTCCTGTTGCCTCTAAATCTCGGGTCCCCCATCTGTAAAATAAGGATGACGATGCTAATGGTAATGATAAAGAATTTACTTTGTAGGGTTGTTAGGAAGTAGTTGTAAGACAATACATGTTGAGAATTTAGCACTGTGTCTGGCATGTATGAATGACCGGGTCTTTGTGTTAATCCTGTGTTTCTGATGCTATGACATCCAGGGCCTTGTTGATCCTGGAAAGGCTGCCCCTCCCAGGGCTAGCCAACTACTTGAGATAGTAAATGACTCACTTGCAAGTGTGCCTTTCATATGTGCAAACTCATCAGTCCAGAATTTACACCTCCATCACCCCCTCTCTTGGGCATATATTCAGAGCCACTCTTTCCCTGCCTTAACCAGCCCATGACAAAGTATCAGACAGCTAGGGACAATCCTTATGCCCCAGAGTCCACTGAAATTTTTCAAGGTACCAATCCTAAGCTGCTTTTCCTACCTCACCCATTCCTTCCCTTAGAAGTCACAGGAAAGGCTCTTGCCTGCATTTTCCACTTACTCCTTCTGCCTCCTGACTGACTGGTGCTTCTGTGTTGGCCTCTGTGTAGTAGGAGCATGTCCCTTTCTTTTGAGAACAGTGAATAACTATCTTATCAGTAGCAATTTGAATTAGAAGACAGGAGATTTGAATTCTAGTTTTAAAAGTATCACATTTTACTTGAGCAAATTTCTCAGTCGAGGTCACAGATTCCTTGCTTTTAAAACAAGTAAATAAAATGATACAATCAGGTTGGTAAAAAACATGATTATTAGAAGGATAAAATGAGAATGTATAGGAAAGGATATTGAAAATAAAAGTCGGGAAATATGTTACATAGGGACATCAGTGACCCAATTTGATGAATAAAGAGCCATCTTATTTCCAATAATAAAGAAATGTTGTATATTTCAATCATTTTATGCAGGAAAAATAATGAGGCTAAGCTAATATAGACACCACATCTAGGGAAATACATGCTAAACAATAAATGAACAATGCATGTGATGAATTATGCATGATTTTAAATTAGCTAGTGAAATAGATCCATATTAAATGATAATGAAGGATTTCTGGGCCTACTTTTGAGTTTGATGTTAAAGTAAATCACTGTGCTAGAATTCCTCCTGACAGACATGGCAGTGTAAATCTCTCCATGTGGCCTCTTCAATGCATCCTCCTTAATGAGGAAGGAGGAAGGTTGGAAGTATTACAATGCTGAAATATGGAAGTGAAGCTGGGGGTGGATAAGGGACTAAAATATGGAGAAAGAAAATAGCATGTAGGCGTTTGCTTATGAATGAATGTTTTCAGCAAAGTCACCTACAGTTCAGTCTCCACTGTGGGGAGTTGGGGCTCTGTTTTCTCCCTGACCCCTACTATCCGATTTTGCCACTTCTTCTTTTTTGAGGTTTGTTTTGTCATGTGGTGATTGGCCTTCCATGAGTCCTGTTTTCCATGCTTTTTAGCCAGTTAGCTCAGCTGGTGGTAATGAGGCCATCGATCAGTTCTGGAGGCAGCAGGGGTGGGGGTGGGGGTGACATTCCTCATTTGTTGATGTGTTTCCACGGCTGGAGCCAGCTGTCAGGCTTTCTTGCAAGAACAGTGGATATGTTGCTTGTTGGAACCTACTAAATATCAGGTGCTTCACATGCCTTCTTTGATTGAATACTCACAACTTCCCTTTTAGCTGGTGTTTACCCTTTTCTCGGGGAAGGCAATGGCACCCCACCCCAGTACTCTTGCCTGGAAAATCCCATGGATGGAGGAGCCTGGTAGGCTCCAGTCCATGGGGTCGCTAAGAGTCGGACACGACTGAGCGACTTCACTTTGACTTTTCACTTTCATGCATTGGAGAAGGAAATGGCAACCCACTCCAGTATTCTTGCCTGGAGAATCCCAGGGACAAAGGAGCCTAGTGGGCTGCTGTCTATGGGATCGCACAGAGTCGGACACGACTGAAGTGACTTAGCAGTACCCTTTTCTAGTCAGCAAACATGGGCCACTGGAGGACAAGTTTATGGCGAAGGTCCCATTCTAGTAAGCAACCAACCTAGAAAGTAAGATCAGAGCTCTCACTCCAAAGCTTGTGCTCTCATCCAGTGATTACTTCTCATATGTTTACCTGGTCACAGAGAGATATGGGTAAGAGTAGAACTAAATGCATGGGGAATATTTGTCACCACTTGGAAAAACTCCAAGTATCTTGTCTATGGCTTTATTTTTATATATGAAAGATGGCACATGCATATTTGGCTCCCTGTGTTTGTACCTGATTCTCGTTCTTGACCTTTGCTTGCTTGCTAAGTCGCTTCAGTCGTGTCCGACTCTGTGCGACCCCATAGATGGCAGCTCACCAGGCTCCCCTGTCCCTGGGGTTCTCCAGGCAAGAACACTGGAGTGGGTTGCCATTTCCTTCTCCAATGCATGAAAGTGAAAAGTGAAAATGAAGTCACTCAGTCGTGTCCAACTCTAGCGACCCCATGGACTGCAGCCTACCAGGCTCCTCTGGCCATGGGATTTTCTAGGCAAAAGTACTGGAGTGGGGTGCCATACCTTTACAGAGGGACAAATAAGCAAATGACCAGGCAAACAACTACTAATCCTAGTAATTTATAAGCAACCTCTGTGAAATGAACGGATGCTTCAAATGCACTAGACTTTTTCTTACCCCTGTTGGACTATTATTTTCCTCTTCACGGATGTATACTTCTCTTACCCACAAACTTGGAGACATATCATAGACTGGGGAACTCCTTAATTGTGTTTTTGGATCTTTTGGCACCTGCTTAAAGATCAAGTTACATTCTTTTCTTTTGATTGAAGTATAGTTGATTTATACTATTGCATTAGTTTCAGGTGAATAGCAAAATAAATCAGTTATATCTATCTTTTCTTTTTCAGATTTTTTCCATTGTAAACTATTTCTAGATATTGGATATAGTTCCCTGTATTATACAGTAGGCCCGTGTTGTTTATTTTTTATACAGTAATATGTATATGTTAATCTTGAACTCCTAATTTATCCCTCCCACTTTCTCCCCTTTGGTAACCATAAGTTTGTTTACTATGTCTCTGAGTTTACTTCTGTTTTGTAGACAAGTTTACATGTACTATTTTAGATACTCCATATAATACAGAGTAATCAGAAAGTACTTTTCTTTTTGTGACTGGCTTATTTCACTTAGCAGTTCCCCAAAGTTCATCCATGTCAGAATTTCCTTCCTTTTCAAGCCTGAAAAATATTCCACTGAATGCATGTACCACAATTTTTTATCCATTCATCAGTCAACAAACATTTGGGTTGCTTCCATCTTTGAGCAGTTATTGTGAAGAGTGATGCTATGAATACGGGTGTGCAAATAAATATCTGTTCAATACCCTGCTTTCAATTCTTTTGGATATATACCTAGAAGTACAATTGATGGATCATATGGCCATTCCACTGACTCAATGGACATGGGTTTGGGTAGACTCTGGCAGTTGGTGATGGACAGGGAGGCCTGACGTGCTGCAGTTCATGGGGTCACAAAGAGTTGGACACGACTGAGCGACTAAACTGAACTGACGGCTATTCTATTTTTTATTTTTTGAGGAACCTACAGCCTTTTCCCCTAATAGTTGCACCAATTTATAATCCCATCAGTAGTGCACAAGGATAACAATTTGCCCACCTCTTCACCAATATTGGTGATTTTTTAAAAACTTTTTATTTTGTATTGGGGTGTAGCCAATTAACAAACAATGTTGTGATATTCTCAAGTGAACAGTGAAGGGACTCAGCCATACATATACATGTATCCATTCTCCCCCAAACCCCTCCCATCTAGGCTGCCACACGACATTGAACAGAATTCCACCCACAAAACATTGAACAGAGTTCCATGTGCTACACAGTAGGTCCTTGTTGGTTATCAATTATAAAATAGTAGTCTGTACACATTGTTCCCAAACTCCCTAACTGTCCCTTCCCTCTTCCTTTTCCCCAGCATCCTAATCTCATTCTCAAAGGCTGTTTCTGTTTTGTACCTAAGTTCATTTGTATAATTTCTTTTTAGATTCCACATATAAAGGGGCGTATGAAATAATGCCATTTGCAGCAACATGAATGGACATAGTTTCATACTGAGTGAAGTAAGTCATATAGAGAAGGAGAAATACCTATTTTTAGTTTTTAAAGAAACCTCTATGCTGTTCTCCGTGCTACTGCTACTGCTAAGTCGCTTCAGTCGTGTCTGACTCTGTGTGACCCCATAGATGGCAGCCCACCAGGCTCCCCCATCCCTGGGATTCTCCAGGCAAGAACACTGGAGTGGGTTGCCATTTCCTTCTCCAATGAATATGTGTCTACATACTCCCTATCCATGAATCTAACAATTTGATGATTGCTTATAATGGACCTCACTTGTGCAGCATTGGATAAATGTAGATCTTCATTTTATGGCATATTCTCACCAGTTCACATGATTTTTTCTGAGTTATAATGTCTAGTGATTCATTTATTGATTTCTGTATATAACTAGGCATGAAATAGATTATTTACAAATTTGTCTAAAGAATTTCTCCATGTAAATTTTGTATGTGTATTTAGCCAAAGTGGGGAGGAACCCAGAGTTCTCCTTCTTTATCTTGACAATATTTGGATATATCCGGAGTACACATTAGATCTGGTTCCAGACACATGTTCCTCCCTGGCCTCTCTTTGGTCTTCTTTTGAATAACTAGTCTATATATAAAATGCATTCCTTTCTTCTCTTGTAACAATATATCAAGATCAATGAAAAAACACCAAAGTACTGCATAAGAGCACGGGATATCCTTAATGCTCATAGCCTATTGACATAACTGACTAAATCCTCTTTTGATGTTTTTTAACTAAAACTCAGTGAATAGAGATAGATTAATCTTAACTCTGATCATATGACAAAGTCTAATTTTGCTTTGTGTTTGGCCTTCTTGCAATAAAACAACTATGTAAGCAACTCTTTACGTAAACTTTTTTTGTTGTTCTCTTATCAGCAAAACCAGCAACGAAAGCAGCCACCTGGACTCTTCCTTATCTCTGGATAGTCCCCGTGGAAGGGTTCAGAGCTTTAATCTGGTCATCTACAGAACCCCATGTTTCAAACATGCACTAATGATAATCTTTGCTTTATTGTATAATTCCATAATTGGTCTCTGCGTGGCCCTCCTTATCTTCATTAGTTTATATACTTATTTATCCATTTCTGAGTTCATTTCCCAAAGAGTTTACCTTCTGCCTTTTTCTCAATAGGCCACCAATTTCAAGATAGGAATTAATTACAATTTTGGATTCAGACCTAACCCTCACTCTAGGAGTCTTCATTGACTGGTCCAAGTTCAGCACTCATTTAACAGCCATGTACCTACTTACATTGCTACCAGCAGTGTAGGAAGGTTCCCTTTTCTCCACATCCTCTCCAGCATTGATTATTTTTAGACTTTTAATAATGGCTATTTTGACTGATAGTTAAATTTCTTCATGTAATCTCCTGACTTATGCAACCATCCACAGGTGGGAATTCCTATGCGTTAATTTTCTTAACCACATATTTGGCGGTTAACATTTAAGGAAGGATATTGCTGGCTAACGTTTCTGTCTGTACACTGTGTCCTGTGAATCATTTGTTGAAAAGGATCACATCATGTTCCTTTTGTCCCCAGCACTGTATATAATGCTTGGTACATGGGAGGTGCTGAGTAAATGCTGCTTATTTCCGCTTGGGCTCCACTGGAGAGCTCTGAGGAGTTCTGTAAGTTCATCGGTTGGAGTATATCTAAGTACTAACTTGATATAGATAACAAATTACAGGTTATGATAAATTTAAGATATCTCTATAGCAATATTGCATGAGTAATGGAAACTGTAGAAGCTGCCTGCCTCTACTTGTGGCTCAGTGAACTACAAAATGCTTTATTCTAGTTGAGGAAGCTGATCAGCATTGAAGGGAAGCATAAAGAAGAATCCTGGTTTTGAAGATTTCAGAATCACATGAGTTAAGCCCCTCTTTCTTCTCTGTCCCGGGATGCATTTGTTTCCATATTATGTCCTGTGTATTAAGCCTCTTAGGGATTAAGCAAAGTGCATTTGTTTGCATGTATGTGGGAGTATGATAGTCTCAAAATCTGCATTTAATGGATATCTCATCTTCTTAGTTCTATAGTTGTTGTATGTTCATTAAAACATAGTTTAGCTAAGAGCAATTATTTGCTTTTTCCACTTTCCCCCTGTAAGTATGAAAAAAATCAGGCCCAGGCTTCTTGAAGATTATGCTAGCAGCCAAATCAAAGTCAAATGGCTATCATTAAAAATCACAATAATCCAAATTATAATAATCAAATAATTGGGCATTAGGTTAGTGAATTCAGGGAAAGATCAGCTTTAAATTGTTACCCTGTGATGGTTATATTTCCTCTCAAATACAATATATAGAAGTAGATTTATTTTCACCAGGTCTTCTGAACGAGAGCTGGTGGGATTAGAAGCTAGTTTTTCCTCTCTGGTATGTTACTTATGTTGTTTGAGTATTTTTCTTCCCTCTCAATTCTTCATAAAGATTTGATTCCCCATTGTAACTGATTCCCCATTGTACTTTGGGAATGAATATAATTAAACTAATTTTTAAAAATTAATGGAACAGAAACACTGACTATAGTTTTTTTATTCCTTTTCATTTCCTTCAGTTATAAATCGATTTCCCATGCATTGTCACCAGGATCACACATTGTGAAACGTTATGACTTCATTTTAGGATGATTTCTTTAAGATAGTCTATTAGAAACTTGTGAAAACATGCCTCTGAACATAATGTTTTCACACAGCATGTATACTATTAATTTTTTGAAAATGCACTTTCTAAAACCTATTACATTTGTCGTACTATGATGGCAACATTTACTCCTGGAAATGGTGTTAAGGCCATAAAGACAAGCAGCCCCAGAAGCTGTCATTACTGTTACCTAATCTGTATGCATATTCTCTCCTGCCAAACACCAGCTTTCATCAAGTTCACAAGTACACGACAAGGCAATGGCGAAGTCAGGCTTTTGAAATTTCATTTTGGAAATTGGCATTTTGTCTGAGCGCTTTCCTACCATATTAGTCATTTTGGGCTGCCTTACCATAGACTGTCTGTCTTCAACAACAGGAATTTATTCCTCATTGTTTTGGAGGCTGGGAAGGCTAAGACCAAGGTCCCAAGGTAATTTGGTTTCCTGGTGAAGACTATCTTTCTGTTTTGAAGAGGTTCATGCTTTTGCTGTGACTTTATATAGAGGAGAGAGTGGGAGAAAGAGATAGCCAGAGAGACAGAATGTGAGAGCAAACACTCTTTTGTTTATTCTTATAAGGGTATTAATCTCATCTTGAGGGCCTCATCTAAGCTTAATTATCTCCCAAAGCCCCATCTCCAAATACCATCACATTAGGGGCCAAGACTTCAACATATGACTTTGTTGTGTGTGTGGGGGTAGCACAATTTAGTCTACAGTGCATACTCTAACAGTTAAAGCTATAATAGAGGACTAATAGTTCAAGGAAATACAAATGTGAACTTGACTCTAATCTTTCCTCCAGGCTTAGCCTCCTTATATCTCTTCAGTTTATCAAGCTTCCTTTCCACTATACATTTTATCCATCCCACCTGTGCTCAGGCCAGTCCCTCCGCTGGTCTTTGCTCCTGCCCCATCATTCATGTCTAAATTCTGCATGTCCTTCAACATATATCTCAAATGCTAGCCCTTCTAAGCATTTTCTGCTGCTCACAACCAGAAATCATTTATTCAACACTCTTGTGGCCCTGGCCTCTGGAATATGCCCCCTTGAAGCCCCTACCATTTAAAAGTATGTATTACTCTTACTCACATGAGAATCTGCCCTTCTGCTTTAATGGTAGCTGGATTTTAGTCAGATATGGTAAGACAGGCAGAGCACAGAAATGATTGTCATGAAGACAGAAGTTGTTATCACACTCACAGTCCCCTGGACACAGAATGTATGCAGCACAGCATGTATGGCTGCATGGGAAGCAAGGAGCAAAGGTGAGCAGGTAGAGAGAAGGTAGGGGTAGTGGACTGGAACCTTCCTATGGCTTCCACAGGAGGACAGAAGAGAAGCTGAGGAAGCAGGTGTAGGATTTGGGGTAGTTTGAATGGTTGCTGTGGGCTCTGAGTTACTGGGGCTGTAGGCTCTAGGGGCTCCCAGAAAAGCTGTTTTCCTTAACTCTGCAGAAATTAACTGGTTCTGGGAGGCACAGTCTCTCTTGGGTCATCGAAGCTTCAGATATCAGAGCATCAAAAATAGAGAAAGTAAGAAAGTACAGTTAATATGTTTTCTTTTGTTCAAAATCCCTCTTAAATAGCTCCATTAATAGAGGATGGGAAGATCAGGAATGGGGATTCTTGGTGTATGAAACCTTAATAAAATCACAGTATCAGGCCTTGATGATAGGAGGCTGAGGTGGCTGGGGCTGGAAGGTTGTTGAGATACATTCTCAGTACCTCCATCTTTTGCTCTCTTGCCTCCTTCTGTCCTGTCATGCTTCTTCCCACTTCCCATGGACTACTCTACCCTCTTACCCTACTTTTTTTTCTTCCTTGCAGCTTTTTCCTGCTTGTGTTTCTTTCTTCTCATTATTTTCATATAAATTCCCACTCTGATCCCTCGTGGCCATATTCTGGCTGTGTCCTCATTGGTACCAACCTTCAGTTGCTGCAGACACACTAAGCCTTTCCATGCTACAGGGTCTACATTTCTAGGAGAGGTCTGTGTTTGACTTTATAGCTTGGAAGAGCAAAGCTTCTGGGACCTAAGTAGATAGGACAGTTTCTCTAAGAAGAAGCGATGGGTGTGGCAGGGTCCATGATTAACACATGTGATCAGTGTTTAGTTTAAGAAAGAAAAAACTCACAGACTTTCATCCTGAAGAAGCTCCACTCTAGAATAGGGGAAATGGTTCATATGAACAATGTCATTCATGTGAAAAGCTCTATTGTTGTTCAGTTGCTCAGTCATGTCCAACTCTTTATGACCCATGGACTGCAGTACACCAGGCTCCCTGTCCATCACCATCTCCTGGAGCTTGCTCAAACTCATGTCCATTGAGTCGGTAATGCCATTCAACCATCTCGTCTTCTCATGCCCTTCTCCTGCCTTCAGTCTTTCCCAGCATCAGGGTCTTTCCAGTGAGTTGGCTCTTTGCATCAGGTAGTCAAAGTATTGGAGCTTCAGCTTCATTATCAGTCCTTCCAATGAATATTCAGGACTGATTTCCTGGTTTGATCTCCTTGCAGTGCAAGGGACTCTTAAAAGTATTCTCAAATACCACAGATGAAATGTGAAAGTGAAAGTCGCTCAGTCATGTCTGACTCTTTGCTACTCTATGGACTATATAGTCCATGGAATTCTCTAGGCCAGAATACTGGAATGAGTAGCCTTTCCTTTGTCCATGGGATCTTCCCAAACCAGGTATCAGACCCAGGTATCCTGCATTAAAAAGCATCAATTTTTTGGCACTTAGCCTTCTTTATAGTTCAACTCTCACATCCATACATGACTACTGGAAAAACCATAGCTTTGTCCATATGGATCTTTGTCGACAAAGTAATGTCTGTGCTTTCATAGCTTTTCTTCCAAGGAGCAAGCATCTTTTAATTTCATGGCGGCAGTTGCCATCCACAGTGATTCTGGAGCCCAAGAAAATCAAGTCTGTCACTGTTTCCATTGCTTCCCCATCTATTTGCCCTTAAGTGGCAAATAGAAAAATCTCTATGCAGAACATCAAATATGGATATAAGGATAAAATTTTTAAAAAATTTTTGTTTGAAGTATAGTTGATTTACAATGCTTTAATTTCAGGTGCACAGCAAAGTGAATCAGTCTTATTGGTAGTGATAATAATAACATCAGTAATAATAATATCTAACGTATGTATGACTTATAAGATGCCAGTAAATTGTTACAAGTCCTTTATATATGTGTCTTCATTTAATTCTCAAAACAGCACTGTCAATGGCTTTATCAATATAATCATCGAACCGATTATAAAACTATAGCACAGAGGTTATTTGCCCAGGAACACACAAATAGTGTCATAGCTGAGATTCAAACCCAGAAATTCTGACACATGTTTATATTGATAACACTTCATACTGGAATAGCTAAAGGCCTGTACATTAAGCAATTCAGTAGTCTGCTTGCAGTATTCCATATTCTTCTGATGAAAATTTGTCTGAATATTAGTAAAGTTATTACCGTTGAGAAATGACTTTAAGGAGAGAATAAACATATATAAGAATACAAAGATTATGTGGTTCATAAGAAGGCAATGGCACCCCACTCCAGTACTCTTGCCTGGAAAATCCCATGGACGGAGGAGCCTGGTAGGCTGCCATCCATGGGGTCGCTAAGAGTCGGACACGACTGAGCAACTTCACTTTCACTTTTCACTTTCATGCATTGGAGAGGAAATGGCAACCCACTCCAATATTCTTGCCTGGAGAATCCCAGGGACGGGGGAGCCTGGTGGGCTGCCGTCTATGGGGTCGCACAGAGTCGGACATGACTGAAGTGACTTAGCAGCAGCAGCATGCACGGTTGATATTTTTAGAGACATTCATAGCTTTCAGGGAATGGACATTTGGGAAAATACACATAATTGTATTGGTGACTTAGGCTTACTCTTCTGCAGGAAGGATAAGAACTGCCATATTAACAGGATTTTCTTGCCTCTTGTTGGGACGCAACACAGCCTTCCATGAGGAAAATATTCAATTGACAAGCAACTGGAAGTTTCATTTCATGAATTTTGCTGAAACAGTCACAATATCAACCCTGCCTTGTTTAAACAAAAGAGCTCTCTCCAGCTCTCAACCCAAACAAACAGATGGTGAGCTAGTACTTTCTGTACACATTGCTACTCATGTATGTTTTCCAGCATCTTGGCTTCCAGGGGATGCCATTGCTAGTGTAAATATGTCATTGATAATTTGTCAGTTTGCCCTACTAATGACAGAAACTGTGACTATCAAAATGATTAAAAAATTGTCTAAGCAATAGCTGTCAACTCAGAAATTTTTAAGATCATCATTGCAGTGGAACAAATATGAGGACAGGAAGTTGATCTGGATCTTAATAGGTACCCCTTTAACTACATAGAGGTCATATAATTCCAACTGATGGCTTATAAGAGAAGCCCTATGAGTTCAGTGATTTTTTTATGTGGGTATATATGGGAGGAAAAAAGGCTTCCATCAACATTTTAAAGTATTCTAGAAGTTCATATTTTCATTGCTATTATTTTCTGTTTTTTTAATTATGTGTATGCATGTCCCAAATCTAATATACAGAGAGAAAATATTCTTTAAAAAAAGAATTATTTTTATTTTATTGAACCAAGATGGAATGTCACCTTTTATTTACTTTTGTTTATTATTATTATTTTTTTTTTACTTTACAATAGTGTATTGGTTTTGCCATACATCACCTTTTAAAAGTAAGTAGACTCCATGCAATGTTTTGTTTGCTTCATGTATAAAATGAATTCAGCTGTGTGCCTTGAACAAAGCAAGAGACACATACAGTCATCTCAAGAAATACACTGAGTTGAAAGATTTTAAAACAGAAAAAAACCCAAGGAAAAATAAATAGTTGATTATGCTGTTTCAGAAGCTGAATCAAGAAACAGGCAGGGAGTAAAATTAAAAGATATATATTTAGAGTAGACAACAACAACAAAAAAAGAGAAAAATCTCCATCTTGAAAGTCACTTCCATATTGTAGACTGTTATTCCATAACAGTCTACTTGCAGTAATCTGCAGTTGTTTGAAAATACTTTAGTATATTCCTGAAAAATCACTAAAATTTGTTGTGCATATAATTCTATTTCAGCTCCTTCCAAACTGGCTAGATTTCTCCTTTAATTTATTAGTTTGATGATGCTGTTAACAAAAACCACAACTAAATCCCAAATAATGTCCTGGCCTAGAAACAAGATGTATAAACTGCAAATAAATATATTTAGAAAGATATTAATATCTTACATCAAAAGTACATGTTAAAATATTGTTGCAGTGGCCCTTTGAAAAGGAAGTTGGTTTTGTTACTTTATTTACCTATTAGCTTTTATTGTAGACTGTATTATATTTTGACAGTTCTGCAGTAAAACTGTACTCTGATGCCACTTAGGACTGCAGAACAGTGCTAAATTCTTAGATAATGGAATAAAATTGCTTGGAAAACATATGTTTACGTCAACTGTGGTTTGTCCAGTTTGGTTTAGAAGGGACTTTGCCTCACAGGGAAACAATGCAATTCCATAAAAGAGTAATGATTTTTTTAAAAATGGGAAAAGTTGTTGAAAATGTCACTTTTACCTTCTAGAGAGTAAATGTGGCAGACTATGAGAGAAATCTTAGCCTGGAGGGCAGTCATCTCCTACAGAAAATGTAGGGAGGTGAGTGCAGTATGAGATGGCCACACAGAAGTGCCTTCATTTTACTTTTATTTATTTTTATCAAACAACAATGATCATGTAAATGTGATTTAAAATATGATGTTAGTTTCAGGTATCTAGCAAAATGATTTGGATATCTGTCTATCTATCTATCTATGGCTTTCCTGGTGGCTCAGATGGGAAAAAATCTGCCTGCAGTGCAGGAACCTAGGTTCAATCCCTGGTCGGGAAGATCCCCTGAAGAAGGGAATGGCATATATATATATATATATATATATATACACACACACACACACACACACACACTTTTGCTGATTCTTTTCCCTTATAGGTTATTCTACAATATTTCGTAGAATTTCCTTTACTATACAGTAGGACTTTGTTTATCTACCATATATAATAGTGTAAATATATATAAATATGTATATATTAATCCCAAACTCCAAATTTATCACTCCCTCTCCTGCCTTTATCCTTTGGTAACCATAACTTTGTTTGCTGTATTTGTGGGTCTATTTCTGTTTTGTATTTAAGTTCATTCATATCATTGTTTTAGATTCCACATATAAGTAATGTTATAGGATATTTGTGTTTCTCTGACTTACTTTACTTATTCACCTATGATAATCTCTAGGTCCATGCATTTTGCTGCAATAGCATTATTTCATTACTTTTTGTGACTGAGTAATATTCCATTGTATGTATACACCACATCTTCTTTATCTGTCCCCTTATCAATGGGCTTTAAGTTGTTGCCCTGTCTTGGCTATTGTAAATGGTGCTGCAGTGAACAATGGGGTGCACGTATCTTGTTTTTCTTGGGCCTCCTACTGGGCCTTGGGGAAAAGCTCCAGTCCATCAGAGGACCTTGTTTCTTCATCTCAGATCCAAGATCCCCCATTAGCACTACAAACGGGGAGCATTTCCAAAGGGGCAGGTATTCTTGTATAGCTTCTTACGGGTCTTTAGTATCCTAGCAGGCTGTTGAGGGGATTGACAGTAGGGCCTTGGGTACTTGTATCACCGCCTTCTGATCTCCTCTATGCTCCTACTCTTTTCTCATTAGGTTCTCATTAGGTTTATATTTGGACTCTTAGTCTTGGTCTTTGGATTCTTCAAACCACGCAGAAATGACGTCATTGCCCTTGGTCCTTGGGTTTTCTCTCACTCTTCAAACCTGACCTATAAAGTGTGACTACGGAGCCCTAATCTTAAACCCATTATGAAGTGAAACGTCATTTTTAGCATATAAAATACTTATCTCTTACTCTAAAAAATTAATCTCTTAGTGTTAAACTCTTACTCTAAAATTTAACAACTGTGCAATTTTCATGAATTTGTGAAAGGCGTATATGTTATCACCTACTGACAAGCACTAAAGACTGTATGAGAATATGTTGAAATGTGTTTAGAAATAAATTTGGTAATGTGACATGAGTGAGTGAGTTTGCTAATAGTTATTATTGATTTATAGACAAGAAAACTCTTTTGATAGAACTATTTCCCTTCTCAATAGGGATGGGAATGTTAAAGGGATCAGGAGATGAAATCTTAAAGTTTACTTGGGCAAGTTTCTGTGTTTGAAACCATATCCAAATGATCTATGCTTTGAGAATTACCACATGACTTAAAGTAAATTGGCCTGTTTAAAATAGGAAAAAAAAAGCCATCATCAATTATAATTTTGAATATGGTTTAAAAATATGATTAATAGTTTATCTTCCAGACATACTTGACTTACTCTACTCAGTATCTTAGCCACTGGAGTACTGATAAAGGAAGGAGTGATAAGAGTATTTTCAATTTGGAAAATATTTAGAGGAGCTGACTGTGGCTCAGACCATGAACTCCTTAATGCCAAATTCAGACTTAAATTGAAGAAAGTAGGGAAATCCACTAGACCATTCAGGTATGACCTAAATCAAATCCCTTATCATTATACAGTGGAAGTGAGAAATAGATTTAAGGGCCTAGATCTAATAGATAGAGTGCCTGATGAACTATGGAATGAGGTTCGTGACACTGTACAGGAGACAGGGATCAAGACCATCCCCATGGAAAAGAAATGCAAAAAAAGCAAAATGGCTGCCTGGCGAGGCCTTACAAATAGCTGTGAAAAGAAGAGAAGCAAAAAAGCAAAGGAGAAAAGGAAAGATATAAACATCTGAATGCAGAGTTCCAAAGAATAGCAAGAAGAGATAAGAAAGCCTTCTTCAGTGATCAATGCAAAGAAATAGAGGAAAACAACAGAATGGGAAAGACTAGAGATCTCTTCAAGAAAATTAGAGATACCAAGGGACCATTTCATGCAAAGATGGGCTTGATAAAGGACAGAAATGGTATGGACCTAACAGAAGCAGAAGATATTAAGAAGAGGTGGCAAAAATACACAGAAGAACTGTACAAAAAAGATCTTCACGACCCAGATAATCATGATGGTGTGATCACTGACCTGGAACCAGACATGCTGGAATGTGAAGTCAAGTGGGCCTTAGAAAGCATCACTATGAACAAAGCTAGTGGAGGTGATGGAAGTCCACTTGAGCTATTCCAAATCCTGAAAGATGATGCTGTGAAAGTGTTGCACTCAATATGCCAGCAAATTTGGAAAACTCAGCAGTGGCCACAGGACTGGAAAAGGTCAGTTTTCATTCCAATCCCAAAGAAAGGCAATGCCAAAGAATGCTCAAACTACTGCACTATTGCACTCATCTCAAATGCTAGTAAAGTAATGCTCAAAATTCTCCAAGCCAGGCTTCAGCAATATGTGAACTGTGAACTTCCTGATGTTCAAGCTGGTTTTAGAAAAGGCAGAGGAAGCAGAGATCAAATTGCCAACATCCGCTGGATCATCGAAAAAGGAAAAGAGTTCCAGAAAGACATCTATTTCTGTTTTATTGACTATGCCAAAGCCTTTGACTGTGAATCACAAAAAAAGCTGTGGAAAATTCTGAGAGAGATGGGAATACCAGACCACCTGATCTGCCTCTTGAGAAATTTGTATGCAGGTCAAGAAGCAACAGTTAGAACTGGACATGGAACAACAGACTGGTTCCAAATAGGAAAAGGAGTACATCAAGTCTGTATATTGTCACCCTGCTTATTTAACTTATATGCAGAGTACATCATGAGAAACGTTGGGCTGGAAGAAGCACAAGCTGGAATCAAGATTGCCGGGAGAAATATCAATAACATCGGATATGCAGATGACACCACCCTTATGGCAGAAAGTGAAGAGGAACTCAAAAGCCTCTTGATGAAAGTGAAAGTGGAGAGTGAAAAAGTTGGCTTACAGCTCAACATTCAGAAAACAAAGATCATGGCATCCAGTCCCATCACTTCATGGGAAATAGATGGGGAAAGAGTGGAAACAGTGTCAGACTTTATTGTTTGGGGCTCCAAAATCACTGCAGATTGTGACTGCAGCTATGAAATTAAAAGACGCTTACTCCTTGGAAGGAAAGTTATGACCAACCTAGATAGCATATTCAAAAGCAGAGACATTACTTTGCCAACAAAGGTCCGTCTAGTCAAGGCTATGGTTTTTCCTGTGGTCATGCATGGATGTGAGAGTTGGGCTGTGAAGAAGGCTGAGTGCCAAAGAATTGATGCTTTTGAACTGTGGTGTTGGAGAAGACTCTTGAGAGTCCCTTGGACTGCAAGGAGATCCCACCAGTCCATTCTGAAGGAGATGAGGCCTGGGATTTCTTTGGAAGGAATGATGCTAACGCTGAAACTCCAATACTTTGGCCACCTCACTGGAAGAGTTGACTCATTGGAGAAGACTCTGATGCTGGGAGGGGTTGGGGGCAGGAGGAGAAGGGGACAACAGAGGATGAGATGGCTGGATGGCATCACTGACTCCATGGACGTGAGTCTGTGTGACCTCCGGGAGTTGGTGATGGACAGGGAGGCCTGGCATGCTGTGATTCATGGGGTAGCAAAGAGTTGGACACGACTGAGCGACTAAACTGAACTGAACTGTATTATAGTTATATTGGCCAATACTTGTCTTTGGATACACATTACTCCTGATTGTGGGCTTATTAATCTCTACTCTGGGTAGATGATCTTGAGATACATTTGGCAGTGGAATGTAGCGTAGTTAGGTTAAGGCAAGGTTAAAATATCTAATTATATAGTACATTACATAATTATTAGTTATTGAGAAAGCAAAAGCACTGATATAGAACTATAGAGAAATTATTCCACATCTTGCTTTCTATTAAGTATAGATCTTAGTAGCAAGCAGAGATCTTCCATGAAGGGTTCGTGACAGGGCAACATGTTGGTAAAAGTGGGAAAGACATAACTTGTGCTTCCTTAGCACAGTTTGTTGAAGACTTTGCTGTGCCCTCAGTTACTCAATAAGAAAATAAATGGATGGGCAAAGCAAAAGAAATCCGGAAGATGGCATAAGAAATACAAAATTGCTATGTTGTACTGCTTCAGCCAGGCTTCCAAACTGACTCATATCAGGTACACAGATGAAGCACATCATGGAGTTTTGCAAAAAGAAGCTTTGTGAGTATATAATGTCATGCATTAGGAAAACATGACCATCTTACCCTGTGAAATAGAAAATAGACTCTTCCTTACTTTACCGAAATTCCATTGCCTCTAGTTGGTGAGTCCGACCTGTGGGGTCTCTCTCCTTTCTAACACTGACTTAGAGGATGGGTATAACTTTTGCCTCTGGATTCCTCTGTAGACTAATAAAGTAAGTAGGAAGTCAATGTGATGTAAAAGAGTTTCTGGAATTTTCAGAGTTCACAGGCTCCTGTGACTCTATGGAAGTAGACTCCAGAGCTGTTAGAGCAAATACACATATGCTTCGTCTCCTTTTGGGTTCTCCTGAAGGCCTGGCTGTGAAACAGTCCACTGCTTAGATGCCCTCAGTCTATACCCACCCTGGTCTCCTGTGCTACCCTGAGTAGGGGAAGGCAGCCCCTCATAAGGAGAAGCTGCAACACCAGGAGATGCTGGACAAGCTGCCAGCAGGGCCAGCAGGGGGTGATGGAGGGGTAGATAGGAGCAGGTGGCAGGGAAGGAGGGATGAAATCATTCTTGACAGTGGAAATGCAGTCAGAGGCATATCTTTGGAATCACAATTGCTTTAGAGAAGAAGGTGTGTACAGCTGTAAGATAGTAAGGAAAGATATCCAGGTTGAAGCATGTCAAGGCAAAACAGGATTGTAAAAGAATTTCTTGTCAAAATGAATTGCTTAGTGTCAGGTGGTCTGACAAGGAAATGTGACTGGCATAATACCATTAATTCAGAGCACTGAGCACTAATAAGACAACTGACATGAGCTTGACCAATTTGTGAAAAAAATACTGGTGAAAAACAAAAGATGTAACAGTGAATAAAATGCTCTGATAAAGGACTTTATTAAACTTTTTCCCCCCAGGAAAACACAGAAAATTATATTGAAATTAGATCACTCATACCATGTATAATTACTATTAACATTTTGATATATTTATTTCCTCTGTTTTTCTATGCATACCTTTGTTCTTTACTTGATATTCTACTATGCAAATGACTGTAAAATCCATCCTTGTCACTTGTTATTATCCTATGTTTTTTCACAACACTTAAATTATTAGTATACATCATTTGGAATGTTGCATTATATTGCATTCTTTGACTATATAAAATTTACTTAGCTATTATCTTGTTTGTTGATGTTTACATTATTTTTAATTTATTATATGCTTTTATCATTAATGCTATGAAAAATACGTTGTTCATGTAACAACTACATCTTAAAATTATTTTTTTGGTTCTAACTGCTAGATATAGAAAATTAAGACAGAAATTTATTGTAAAGTCTCTTAATTTATCTGACATTCTTCATACCAGGAGTCTTCCTACATTGTTTACAAGAGGACCTATCTCTTTCCTTGCTTAATGATGTTGAATATTTAAATTTCAAAGTCTTTGTTACTTAAGAGAAGAAATATGGTATCTTCTTTGAAGTGTTTTCTTTGAATACCAGTAAGGTAGAACTTTTAAAATATATTTTATTCATATATCCAGCATACATTTATGAGAAAACACTGTGTCTCAGTAATTAAGAAGGAGCTAGGGACACAGAGGGGTTGAAAAAAAAAGTCCTTCATCTCATCTAGAGTGTAGATGACAGAAAAATAAAGCAAGGTAATGAGAGAAAATATATTGGAGATGCCTATTTTTGAAAGACAGGTCAAGGAAAACCACTCCGAAAAGATGGTATTTCAACAAAATATCAATGCAGTGAATGGATATAAATGCAGTGAGTGTGGGGGCAAAGCATGCCATGCAGAAGGACTAACTGGTCAGTGGCTTTGAAGTAGGCATATGTCTGCTGAAAGCAAAAATGTTAGCTGCTCAGTTGTGTCCGACTTCTTGCGACCCCCGCATGGACTGTAGCCTGCCAGGCTCCTCTGTCCATGGGATTCTCCAGGCAAGAATACTGGAGTGGGTTGCCATTTCCTTCTCCAAGGGATCTTCCTGACCCATGGGTTGAACCCTGGTCTCCTACATTTCAGGAAGTTTGTTTACAGTCTGAGCCACCATTGGAGCAATTGTGAGGAAGATGGCATAGCGGGTAGAGATTGAGAGGCATGGCTAACTGTAGGAAATTACTTTAGAGTGCTGCTGCTGCTGCTGCTAAGTCGCTTCAGTCGTGTCCAACTCTGTGCGACCCCACAGACGGCAGCCCGCCAGGCTCCACCGTCCCTGGGATTCTCCAGGCAAGAACACTGGAGTGGGTTGCCATTTCCTTC
The DNA here is from genome assembly GCA_935064755.1 of Tragelaphus eurycerus. Lineage (NCBI taxonomy): Eukaryota > Metazoa > Chordata > Mammalia > Artiodactyla > Bovidae > Tragelaphus > Tragelaphus eurycerus. Next base: position 6,641,479 of record CAKXYN010000080.1, read on the forward strand.
TCCAGTGCATGAAAGTGAAAGGTGAAAGTGAAGTTGCTCAGTCGTGTCTGACTCTTAGCGACCCCATGGACTGCAGCCTACCAGGCACCTCCATCCATGGGATTTTCCAAGCAAGAGTACTGGAGTGGGATGCCACTTTAGAGTAGCTGGACATAAATTGGAGACCATGATAAGGAATCAGAATTTTATTGGAAAGTCTATTCTTTCCTACTGATCTGCAGCACTTCCTCTGTTGTGTATGGAGTCCGTGTATGTGTGAGTCTGTTTCTGCTCTGCTTCTCTATGTCTCTATTCTTGTGCTAATGCCAAAATCTAGGTATTTGGTATCATAGAAATTTCCATCTTGTTCTTTTTCTTCAATGATGTCTTGAAGACACTGCACTCTTATGTATATTTTAAAACTTAACTAGTTAAGATCTGTAATATGACAATCACAATAAAAATCGGCTGAGATTTGGTTTGAAGTAAATCCAAGCTATAAATTGATTTGAAAGGGATGGAAATCTTTAAAATAGTGAGTCATTCAATCCATAAATATGGCACCTCTCATAATTTATTAAGACCATCTTTGATGTTTCTCAATAAACTTTTATAAGTTTCCTTGCAGAGGTTTTATATGTGTTTTGTTGTATTTATTGCTAAATATAATATATTTTGTACTGTTATAAATGTTATCTCTTTACATTCCTTTTATATTAACCATATATAAATAAAATCAACTTTTGTAAACTTACTTTGAATCTAGCAATTTCCATAAACTCTTCTATTAAATAAAAAATTTGTGTGTATATTTTGAAAATCCTATATATACAATCACATCATCCAAAAATAATGAGGCTGTTCTTCCTTTTATCTAGTCACATACTTTTCATTCCTTTCTATTCCATTGCCAAATGGGATAGAACCTCCAGTATGAGATCCTCATCTTATACACGAGAAATATTTTTACTATTTCATTATTAAGTATGATATATAGTTAAACAACAGTTACTTTTATTTAGATAAAAGAATTGATTCTATGCTTAGTTTGATAAGAGGTTTTTTTATTCTTTTTACTACCACATTCATTATAATTTTGAATTTTATCATTTTTATCACATCTATTGAAATAACATAATTTTCCATTTAATCAAATAACTATTCATTGATTTTCTAATATTTATACACCTTGTCTTCCTGACACATCATCAACTTGGTTATGACATATAATATTAAATTTTTTCTATATTGTTGAATTTTATTTATTTTTTATTTTCAAGATTTGTTACATGTCTGTTCATAAGTGAAGATGATAAGTACTTTCTCATTTTTTTCTTTATTGGATTTGATTGTTTGATTTCAAGGTAAAATGAGCTCAGATTATTCCTTCATTTTTCGTTTTCTGATGGGTAAACAGGCAGGACATTTTTTTATCTATTAACTTTGGAAAAGTTAATATTAATATTAATATCTATTAACTTTGGAAAATGTTCAGGAAAGCAACATGAGACTAAAGGTTAGTTTGTAGAAGGGCCTTACTTTTTTAAATTACTGATTCCATTTCTTTAATGGTTATAGGATAATCCAGAATCTTTCTTCCCTTCTTTCTCCTCCTCTCTCTCATTTTGGTAAGCTATCTTTTTAAACAAAATTTTCCATTTTACTTAAAATTCAAATTTTATTATTATACAGCTAAAAATATCCCACATCATTTTAGTATCTGTAGTATCAAGGATGAAAATCTCTTTTTTATTCCCAATATTGGTTTATTTATGTCTTTTGTCATAATCACACCCTTCAATGTTTTCTTATAATTATTTTTAACTACCTAAACTTTCTTTGCTGTTCCCCCTTATTTTTAATTTGTTTTCTGTTTGTTTATTATCTTTTGTTATAGTCTTTAAGAATTTACCTTCTTGAGATATTTAGCTCATTAATTTTCAAACTTTATTTCATCCCCAAATTCAATTCAAATTATCTTTTTACTGTTTTATTTTTTACTTATGACTTACTCATGAATAGTTTTCTTAATTTCCAAGAGATCTTTGGCTATCTGTGTGATTTCAGTCCTTTGGAATTTGCTGAATATTGGTTTATAACAATATTTTCAATTATCAATTTAAAAAACTATTTCACTTCTGCTTTTGTCATATATTAGTTACATTGCAACTAATGTTTATTTTGCAAGTTTGTGTATGTGTATATATATATATACATCTATCTATCTATCTATCTATATATGTAGTAGGTAATTATGTTTGTTATCTTTGTTCCTTTTATATCCTTTTCCCTTCTCTTCCCTATGAGTTACTGAAAATTATGTGTTAAGTTCCTCACTATGATTATGGATTTTTCTGTTTCTCTTTGTAGGTCTGTCAATTTAATTTCGTATGTCTTGAGGTTCTGTTGTTAAGAATAAGCAACATTTATAACATATCTTCCTGGTCAATTGAACATTTTATGATTATTTACACAGGCACACCTATTTTTTTCATCCAGTTTATTCATTTTGTTATTTAACTGGAAGTTTTAGGCCGTTTATATTGATTATAATTACTGATGTATTTGGAGTTTAGCATTTTATTTTGTGTTCTTCAATTATACATACATATATATCTTTTTCTCTTTCATTGTTTTCCTGCTTATAGATTGATTATTCATTCACTTTTTTCCTACTAGTTTGGGTGTTATATACTGTTTTTATTATTTTAGCAGTTATCCTAAATTTACAGCACAGGTTCTTAACATGAAAATCTAAGGTTAATCTATATTTTTATTCTCCTGAAAAATACAAGGAGCATTTTATCCAGTGTCCTGGCCTTTGGGGGTCCCAGCCTAAGGCAGACTGGTTATCCAGACCTTGGGCACCACCTTGGGCAGACTCTAGGTCATTATTTCTGCCCTTGTAACTTGATGAGTTTTCTTAAGTTCAGCACAAATTGGAAGATTTATGCAAATACCTTCAGAGCAAAAGCTGTTTTGGTTCTCAGAATTTTGCCTATCCCTCTGAGTTTGCACTTCCTCCCAGAATTTGATCTGATAGTTCTCTGCTATCTGAGCATCTGTTCAAAGCTCTTTAAGTATATTTTTTAATACATTCTAAAATTTACCTTAGGAGAAAAGTTGGTACAGATAATGAATGCCATTAGAATGGAAAAGGAAGACTAAATTTTCAAATATATTATTTAGGTAATAACCTTTTCTATGTGGCAGCTTTTTGAATTTTCATTTACCCTTTTCTTTGAGGATTCTGCCTTTCACAGGTGCTTAGAAAGGTTATTCCACCTTGTGATTAGATACTTATTCACATTTTCTTCTAATTTGTTAGCTTTTAATACTAAATTTTTAAAATACAAATTTTATTTATTTTTGGCTGTGAAGGGTCACAGTTGCTGCGTGGGGTTTTCTCTAGTTGTAGTGAGCAGGGGCTCGTTGTGCAACCCTAGATGCGCTGGGTTGGCTTCTCACTGCAGTGATTTCTCTTGTTGCAGAGCATGAGCGCTAGGACACGAGAGCCTCACTAACTGCAGCATGCAGCTCAGCAGTTGCGGTTCCTGGACTCTAAAGCGCAGGCTCAACAGCAGTGGCACATTAGTTGCTCTGCAGCATGTGGGATCTTCCCATATCTGGAATTGAACACTTGTCTCCTTAATTGGCAGATTCTTTACCACTGAGCCATCAGGGAAATCCAATGCTAAATTTTTAATCCACCTGTATTCTTTGGTATAAAGTACATTCTGAAGAATTAAATGGATTCTTTTCTTTCATATAGCCCTAAAAGTGAAAGTGAAAGTCACTCAGTCACTCAGTCATGTCCGACTCTTTGCAACCCCAGGAATAATCCAGGCAAGAATACTGGAGTGGGTAGCTTTTCCCTTCTCTAGGGGATCTTCCCAACCCAGGGATCGAACCCAGGTCTCCCACATTGCAGGCAGATTCTTTACCAGCTGAGCCACAGGAGAAGCCCATATCCCTAAAAGGTTACTCTAAAAGAATATTTGTTGAAATTATCTTCCAGTATTCTATCAACTTGTAATGCTTCCCTAAATTTATGTATTTTCCTAATTTTTTTCCATTGATGTAATGGTCTATACTTTTATTAGTTCAGTTCAGTTCAGTTCAGTTCAGTTACTCACTTGTGTCCAACTCTTTGTGACCCCATGGAGTGCAGCATGCCAGGTTTCCCTGTTCATCACCAACTCCTGGAGCTTGCTCAAACTCATGTCCATCGAGTCGGTGATGTAATCCAACCATCTCATCCTCTGTCATCCCCTTCTCCTCCTGCCTTCGATTTTCCCCAACATCAGGATCTTTTCCAATGTGTCAGTTCTTCGCATCAGGTGGCCAAAGTATTGGAGCTTCAGCTTCAGTATCAGTCCTTCCAATGAATATTCAGTACTGATTTCCTTTAGGATATTAGTGAAGTGAAAGTCACTCAGTTGTGTCCAACTCTTTGCAACCCCATGAACTGTACAGTCCTTGGAATTCTCCAGGCCAGAATACCTGAGAAGGTATTCCCTTCTTCAGGGGATCTTCCCAACCCTGAGGAGGATCGAACCCAGGTTCAAACCCTGGATCGAATCCAGGTCTCCTGCATTGCAGGCGGATTCATTACCAGCTAAACCACAAGGGATATTAGTATCATACTCTTAATTACTGCACTCGTAGCATATTTTAATGTCTTTAAGGCCAATCTCCATTATTTATCATTCTTATGAAAACCAGTATGTGTATTTTAAAATTTGCAATTTCAAGATATTAATTTAATTAGAAATGATAGGAACATATTTCATAATTATGATACAGTATAGTGCTTGTTGGCTTATGTATGCTTTCAGAAAGTGAAAACATTAATTACTTTTCTATAACTATAATTTAGGGTATATTATCAGCTTACCACTATAGATATTGTTAGCCTGAGGCAGACTGGAGGCACATATTGTAGTGCACACATTTGTGAAATGTATACACTTCACTCATTTGTTCTGAGCTCCTAAGACAGGAGCATAAAGAAAGAAAATCCAGAACCTTTTCACTGTTTGGATATATAAAAATGGGTAAATATGAGTTATGTAATTACCAATACTAGTACAGAAGACTTTTGTCATCTAGCTTTCAGTTCAACAGTAGAATACAATTCCTGGAAAATCTGATATACCATCCAGAGAACCTATTTATTTTGTAATAGTCAATAAAATAGTTTTGAGTGTAAATGGAGAATAAAAGAGTGTTCTTCTTTCCAAAAGGAAGAATGTCTAATATAGAAATTTTAAAAGTCCATTGACTGCTTTTGACAGGAGGTTAATTAAGAGATCTATAGGTGTTTATGTGATTAAAGAGGATACATTCTTTTCATTGAGGCTAATACTTCTAACAGAATAATAAATGATCTTTTCCAGATATATTAGAGCATAGTGTAGAAACTTTTCTTCACGAAAATCTTTAATTCAGGAGAAACATATTTCAGGCTCCTTTAGTTGATAGAAAAACATCTTAGGGAAAATTATGATGGATGTGTAGGTAAGCTCACATCACCGTCAGAAAAAAAAAAGTCCTCCTCATGTTATTTTTCTGCCTTTAGTCTCTCATTTGCAATCAGTGTAGGAACTCTATTAGGAAAGTCAGAAATCCTTTTCTTGATATTAAATTTATGTTCAAAATTTTTAAGTGAATCATTTAAAGAAGGGCTTTTGCACTGACCCTGCAGTGAATACACTGTGGTTCCTGTAGAGAAATGAGACAGGTATCTGAAAAAGAATTTTTTTTCCAGGATCAGCGTACTCATTATTTGTGACAATCAGATCTTCTAAGAAAATATGTTCTAAAATACAACATTTAGGCAAAGACTGTTTCTGAAAGAATAGGATATCTAAACTGTTGCCTTGTAGATCAGAAGGCATAGACATTGTTATTGTGATGCTTAATGCTATTCAAGCCACTTGAAAAAAAAAAACAACTACCTGTTACTGTTTATTTTTTATAAAGTGTGAAAGCAAAATAGTTTTGAAATGTCAGTCAACAATTTTATGAAAATTTGTTAAAAAAAGGTTCTTGAGAAATCAATGTTACTTTTTATATACTTACTTTTTATCTCAGATAAAAATGCATTTTGAGGAAATACATAGTGTATCATGCAAGTGTATGTTTGAAGTACTCAAGGCTGAGGCAAATACAGGACAGAAGAAATTCTGTCATCAAGTGAAAAGTTTAAGAGAATATATAACAACAATTCTAAATTATTCACTTTTTAATCATGCAGCATCTTTCTGACATCAGATTTGTTCTTTGTAACAATATTATCTTTGTTTGTCTGAAGTATCTTTTCCAGAAAACTTGTTGTTAATTAAAATTTTAAGAGATTTCAATTACATAATTCACCTTAAGAAGGACAAAATCTATCCAAGAAGCATCCTCAGGTTCTCAGGACTTCAGGGAAGTAGTTTATAATGTAGAGAAGCATTTTATCCTCTACCCCTTCTGAAGACCCCTTTGAAATTTCCCCTTAGGTTGACTTTGTGGACACCTGGCTACCTCTCTATGGAGGGTGTCCAACTCTGAGCGTGACTCAACTCCTGGAGATCATGAATGTCAATTTTGAAGCTGTAAAACCACGATGATGTTGAAGAAAATAGTATGAAGAACCATAAAATAATAAAGAAAAGTGGGGTTTGAGCCAAAGACCTGTGTCTTTGAATTTATCAAATAGGGCCTTTAGGGAATTTATTGAAAAGAAAAACAGCTGGCTCGGAGAGACATGGTCTGAGTTGTCTTGATACAGAGTTACAAAAAGGGTACATTCATAGTACAGATTTTCAAATGGGAAATGAACTGCATGTAATACTTCACCAAAAGGCGTATTTAAAAATCCAATACCTTAATGTTAAAAGAGATAGAGTTTATACATGAAAACCATTCATTAGAAATTTACAGTGTTCCATATTATTAGGAGGGATGGTATGGGGAGGGAGGGGGGAGGAGGGTTCGGGGTGGGGAGCATGTATATGCCTGTGGCTGATTCATTTTGATGTATGGCAAAACCAATACAATATTGTAAAGTTAAATAAAATAAAAAATAATAATAAATTTAAAAAAAAGAAGTGGCATGGGGAATAAGCTGATCCCAAGGGTAAAGTATATTTTTTGTTTAAAGAGCACTATTTTTTATGACAAGGAATATATTATAGACTGTGGTTAGCCTCTATTCCAAATAAATGTAAATTGCCTAATTGCCAAAAGAAAAAAAGCAAAACAAAACAAAACAAACCAAACTGCTCACATGCACTGAAAGACCTGAACTTCCATGCACTGTGGCCTTCTCAGGTGGTGCTAGTGGTGAAGAATCAGCCTGCCAGTGCAGGAGACCGAGGTTCAGTCCCTGGGTGGGGAAGATCCCCTGGAGAAGGGAATGGCTACGGACTCCAGTATTCTTGGCCTGGAGAATCGCATGGACAGAGGAGCCTGGTGGGCTACAGTCCGTGGGATCGAAAAGAGCTGGACACAACTATAGTGGCTAACACTACTACTACTCCATGCACTGCCCTGACACCGTTGAGCCTCATATACCCTCCAGTGCCACATCAGGTCTGCCCCTGCCTGATGAGAAAGGCTCCCATCCAGCTCGTTCTCCTGTCACCTCGACCACTTGCAACCCATTTGGACTTCAACCTAATAGATTTCCATTCCCTTCCTTGCCAGAGAAGCAAGTCCTGTCCCCCTGTGGGAACCAGGGTCACTTCAGCCTCCTGCCACTACAAAGCCTATTTCCCACAGGCCTTGCTGATTCACTGTGCTCTACAGTAGCACCCTGTGTGACCCTGCACGGCAGGTGGTATCCTCCCTGCAGGCTGTGAGTGTGTGACAAAGTGCCGATGTCATCTGTTCAGCATGAGGTGATGTGTATTTGGCCATCTCAAATCTGTTAGGGCCTGCAGTGCCTTCTTCTCTAAAAGAGTAAGTGGAGGTGGGGGTTTATAAGAATAGAATATAAACATAAAACTCCTGTGCTTCTCTGATCCTATCCTCCCAATTCAAACCAAGGTCAAATTAGGAGGTAGTCTCAAGAAGGTTTTGTTTAGTTGCCAATTTTCACAATAATTTGTGTTACTTCTCCCAGTACATTGCAATGGACTATTCTTTCTCTACCTGTGAAATATAGTTCATCAAGTTCTAATATGATAGTACAATAAAAAGGGAAAAATAGAGATATCAGAGTAGAAGAAACCATAATGCTTTTTAAAATTATTCTTTGAATCCAGGCCACACTGGACAGGCTAGAAATCAGTTTCTAAGAAGAAACATTATTCTTTAAAAACAGAACTTTTATAAGCCCTTGTTAGTATGCATGGAGCAGAATTTGTGACATTATATGAAGAAAATCAATCATTCTAATATGTTTACCAAAGCATCTAGTTACCAGTGACAATGAGAATGGGAATTAAGTCCATAGACTAGAGGCTGCAAACTCAAATAGTGATAGGCACCAGGCAGGTAATTAGAATGGGTGAAGCAGAGGAGATGTTATATCTTGGAAACTAATTGAAATGTTATAAAATGCTGAGTAAGCCAAACAAAACACATGTGTGGACCTCATGTCCAGGGTGACCCTGAAACAACTTTTGAAATTCTACTGATTCTTCAAGGTCTTCATTGTATGCCTGTTCTTCCAAGAACCCTATTAGAGCAGAGATAATGTGAAAGTCACTCAGTCGTGTCTGACTCTTTGTGACCCTGTAGACTATACAGTCCATGGAATTTTCCATGCCAGAATACTGGGTTGGGTAGCCATCCCCTTCTCCAGGGGATCTTCCCAATCCAGATATCTAACCCAGACCTTCCACATTGCAAGCAGATTCCCAGCTGAGCCACAAGGGAAGCCCAAGAATACTGGAGTAGGTAGCCTATCCCTTCTTCAGCAGATCATTCTGACCCATGAATTGAACTGGGGTCGCCTGGATTGCAGGTGGATTCTTTACCAACTGAGCTATCAGGGAAGCCCTGATTAGAGCAGAGGAGGCCCAAGTTATTTTATATTAGATCAGAGTAGGCCCAAGCTAATCCTGACCCTCTTACAGCTTTTATTGAACTATAGCTCCTTTGCTGTCTCACCATTTCCTCAGTGGGGTTTTTACTTCTCATGAGACTGAAGGTCTCTGAGAAGAGAGACCATATGTTGTGTTACTTTCATTCTCCTTAAAGTGGCAGGTTTTATAAGTACTCAGTATATCATGATGATATTAATGATAAAATAATAGCTGATGATATTAATGATAAAAATAACACAACTGAGTGACTGAACTGAACATTTATAAAGTTCTTTCCATGTATCTGACATTTCTATTAGCTTTTACATGTTAATTAATCTCAGAGCAATCTTGTAAGGGAGATTCAACCATCATCTCATTTTGTTGTTGTTCAGTCACTCAGGCGAGTCCGACTCTTTGTGACCCCATGGACTGCAGCACGCCAGGCTTCCCTGTCCTTCACCATTTCCTGGAGCTTGCTCAAACTCATGTCCATTGAGTCAGTGAGGCCATCCAACCGTCTAGTCCTCTGTCATCCCCTTCTCCTGCCTTCAATCTTTCCCCAGCATCAGGGACTTTTCTAATGAATTGGCTCTTTGCATCAGGTGGCCACAGTATTGGAGCTTCAGCTTTAGCATCAGTCCTTGCAATGACTATTCAGGATTGATTTCCTTTAGGATTGATTGGTTTGATTTACTTGAAGTCCAAGGGACCCTCTAGAGTCTTCTCCAGCACCTCAGTTCAAAAGCATCAATTCTTTGGCACTTAGCCTTCTTTATGGTTGAACTCTCACATCCATACTGCTGCTGCTGCTGCTAAGTCGCTTCAGTCATGTCCGACTCTGTGCGACCCCATAGATGGCAGCCCACCAGGCTCCCCCGTCCCTGGGATTCTCCAGGCAAGAATACTGGAGTGGATTGCCTCTTCCTTCTCCAATGCATGAAAGTGAAAAGTGAAAGTGAAGTTGCTCAGTCATGTCCGACTCTTTGCGACCCCATGGACCGCAGCCCATCAGGCTCCTCCGTCCATGGGATTTTCCAGGCAAGAGTACTGGGGTGGGGTGCCATTGCCTTCCCCGCACATCCATACTAGACTACTGGAAAAAACCAGGGCTTTGACTAGACAGACCTTTGTCAGCAAAGCAATGTCTGTGCTTTATAATATGCTGTCTATATTTGTCATAGCTTTTTTTCCAAGAAGCAAGCATCTTTTAATTTCATGGCTGCAGTCAACCATCTGCAGTGATTTTAGAGCCCAAGGAAAAAAAAATCTGTCACTGTTTTCATTGTTTCCCCATCTATTTGCCATGAAGTGATGGGACCGGATGCCATGATCTTCATTTTTTGAATGTTGTGTTTTAAGCCAACTGGCTCTTTCACTGTCATCAAGAGGCTCTTTAGTTCCTCTTTGTTTTCTGCCATAAGGATGATGTCATGCGCATACCTGAGGTTATTGATATTTTTCTCAGAAATCTTGATTCCTGCTCATGCTTTATCCAGCCCTGCATTTCACATGAAGTACTCTGATTAAGTTAAAAAAAGCAGGGTGACAATATACAGCCTTGACATATACCTTTCCCAATTTGGAACCCGTCCGTTGTCCATGTCTGGTTCTAACTGTTGCTTCTTCATCTGTGTAAAGGTTTTGTTGGAAGCAGGTAAGGTGGTCTGGTATTTATGAATTTTCTACATTTTACTAATCAGAAAACCAAAGCATAGAGAACGTAAGTGACTTGTCAAAGTCATAGTTGGTGAGGGATGAAGCCAGTAAATTTAACCATTCTGATTTCATAGCATGTTTGCTTGGCCTCTATGGTACAGTTATTAATTAATTCAACAAGATTACTTCTAGGCAAGAGTTTAACCACTTTTTATGGTATCAAAAATGTTTACTATAAAGTTTGTAAGTCTTAAGATGGTGGGATATAGCACAATTCTGTTTTATTCCCATTCCCTTTTTGTTTTTTTGTTCATTGCTTGCAAGAAATGGACTAGTTAACTAACGATCTTACCTACAAGGGGTCAAAATAACTAGATGATTTGGTCTCTCTTTTCAAAATTAAATTTAACGTCAGTTAAATTGACCAGTCTGATAGTTTTGTGTGTGTAATTGGCAATTTAACAGCCAAGCAAGAACTACTCAATAGTTTTGTGAGAAGAATTTAGGGGAAAAGAGGAAAATCCGCAGTGGTAAGAAAATTGTTCTCTCTACAATTTGCTGCTCTGAATAAATTACTGATGGAATGAACAGAGTGACTTTGGGTATATCAACATGTGACCGCTGCTTATTCTTGTCTTCTTTATATTGAAAAGAACCTATTCATGAATTGAACCATTTCTTTGTGTATTCAGGATTACAAAACTATCTGATAATCATTTATGGAAGGATCTATGAGGTTGTGTTACAAATTTTTGCTTATGTTATGTTTTGCTTATGTTACAATAGAGCTCATATTGTAATACACAAACAATCACTGGAATGTTCCCTCTCTGAATTTAAAATGAAGATTTGTCTTTCACACCTAGTCACGTATTTTCTGGTGTGTTCTGACACCATTTGAAAATTTGCTTGGTTCTGTGGCTACTGAGAACAATCAACAGTTTCTTTCTTTTCTATATTTTCTAAATTAATTCCTATAAATAATTGTTGTTGGAGTATAGTTGATTTACAAAGTTGTGTTATTTTCAGATGTACTGCAAAGTAAGTGAATCACTTTTACATATATGTATATCCACTCTTTTTAAGATTCTTTTCCCATATCAGTTCAGTCACTCAGTCATGTCTGACTCTTTGTGACCCCATTGACTGCAACATGCCAGGCTTCTCAGTCCATCACCAACTCCCAGAGTTTGTTCAGACTTAGGTCCATTGAGTCATGATATCATCCAACCATATCTCCTTTGTCATCCCCTTCTCCTCCTGCCTTCAATCTTTGCCAGCGTCAGGACCTTTTCCAATGAGTCAGTTCTTCGCTTCAGATGGCCAAACTATTGGAGTTTCAGCTTCAGCATCAGTCTCTCCAATGAATATTCAGGATTGATTTCTTTTAGGATGGACTGGTTGGATATCCTTATAGTCCAAGGGACTCTCAAGAGTCTTCTCCAACACCATAGTTCAAAAGCATCAGTTCTTTGGCACTCAGCTTTCTTTATAGTTCAACTCTCACATCCATACACAACTACTGGAAAAACCATAGCTTTGACTACATGGACCTTTGTTGGCAAAGTAATGTCTCTGGTTTTTAATATGCTGTTTAGGTTGGTCATAATTTTTCTTCCAAGGAGGAAGCATCTTTTAATTTCATGGCTGTAGTCACCATCTGCAGTAACTTTGGAGTCCCGAAAAATAAAGTCTGCCACTGTTTCCCCTGTTTCCCCATCTATTTGCCATGAAGTGATGGGACCAGATGCCATGATCTTTGTTTTATGTATTTTGAGTTTTAAGCCAACTTTTTCACTCTCCTCTTTCACTTTCATTGAGGCTCTTTAGTTTTTCTTCATTTTCTGCCATAAGGGTGGTGTCATCTGCATATCTGAGCTCCTTGACATTTCTCCCAGCAACCTTGATTCTAGCTTGTGCTTCATCCAGTCTAGCATTTCTCATGATGTGCTCTGCATATAAGTTAAATAAGCAGGGTGACAATATACAGCCAGGACGTACTCCTTTCCTGATTTGGAACCAGTCTGTTGTTCCATGTCCAGTTCTCACTGTTGCTTCTTGACCTGCATACAGATTTCTCCAGGAGGCAGGTCAGGTGGTCTGGTATTCCCATATCTTTCAAAATTTTCCACAGTTTATTGTGATCCACACAGTCAAAGGTTTTGGCGTAATTAAAGCATAAGTAGATGTTTTTCTGGAACTCTATTGCTTTTTCTCTGATACAGTGGTTGTTGGCAATTTGATCTATGGTTCCTCTGCCTTTTCTAAATCCAGCTTGAACATCTGAAAGTTCATGGTTCACATACTGTTGAAACCTGGCTTGGAGAACTTTGAGCATTACTTTACTATTACTATTGAGTGTAATTGTGTGGTAGTGAGCATTCTTTGGCATTGCCTTTCTTTGGGATTGGAATGAAAACTGACCTTTTCAAGTCCTGTTGTTACTGCTGAGTTTTCCAAATGTCTGGCAAAATAGTCATTACAAAGTATTAAGTGGAGCTCTCTGTACTGTACACAATAAATTCGTATTACTTCTCTCTTTTACATATAGTAGTGTGTATATGGAAATTCCAGTTTCTCAGTTTATCCCTCCCCACTCCCCCTTTGGTAACCATAATTTTTTTCCTATGTCTGTGACTCTCTGTTTTGTAAATAGGTCAATATGTATCATTCTTTTAGATTCCACATACATATGATATCACATGACATTTGCCTTTGTCTGACTTGCTTCACTCAGTATGACAACTTCTAGGTCCATTCATGTTGGTGCAAATGGTATTTTTTCATTTTTTTGAATAATTATTCCTCAGTAATAATACTGCATATGTGTATACATTTTATTTATCCATTCCTCCATCAATGGACATTTAGGTTGCTTCCATGCTCTTAACAGTTTAATTTTCAGTGCTAGGATATATGCACTGCTGCTGCTAAGTCACTTCAGTCGTGTCCAACTCTGTGCGACCCCATAGACGGCAGCCTACCAGGCTCCCCTGTCCCTGGGATTCTCCAGGCAAGAACACTGGAGTGGGTTGCCATTTCCTTCTCCAATGCATGAAAGTGAAAAGTGAAAGTGAAGTTGCTCAGTCGTGTCCAACTCTTAGCAACCCCATGGATTGTAGCCCACCAGGCTCCTCCGCCCATGAGACCTTCCGGGCAAGAGTACTGGAGTGGGGTGCCGATTGCCTTCTCCGAGGTTATATGCGCTAGGAAACTCCAGAAAAGGAAAACCCCTGCAATCCCTGATCCTATCTATTCTAATTCTTCTCATGGCCAGATCTCTTTCAATATGTTTTTACAGTGTCTATACAGCTGCAGCCACATATGACACATGGCCCTGGACAGCACTTTGACATGGTTGTGGATATGTTGTGGCTACTTTGATATGTATCCTTAGAACTTCTTACAGATGGTCAGACTGAAACACACCCCTCCCACTATATACCTGCTCTAACATTTCATCATTGCCATCTCAACCCTTCTGCTGGCAATCAAAGTCTGTGTATCATAAGTGTCAGTCCCTTAGGACTGTGCCTTTTTTAAATGGTGATGTGTAATAATGGATTGATTTGATAGGCAAATCTCTGATAATGGTACTCTTATCAAGTGAATGTCAATTTTAGGCTAGTTGAAATGCACAGCACCTTTAGAAGGTCTTTAAAGAGTGACAGGAAAATTAGAAATTTCTGACAGACCAATCAAGGGGAGATATTTTTGTGAGTGAGTCCTTTTATAACTCTACAACTTATGCCGGCTGTGTAGAGACTGGTTGCCTACAACTCCTGGGGTGCACACTGAGTCATGTAGCAGTGACCTGGCCGTTGTGCCACATGTAGTGTGTGTGTACACACACCTCCACAGACTTGCCAATCTTCTCACCTCTGCAAGGAGTATGGAGTATTAACATTAATACACTTGTGTAGAAGATTCTATCCAATTTAATTTGACATTTAAATTTTAATTTGGCTTAATGAGATGATACTAAAAATTTTTTGACAACTGAAATATTTCACTGTTGTGGAATGTATAGATGTATTATTGAGATGCCCATCAATGAATGTTATATTATGCAGTTATTTAAATAGTCACAAAACAGTGTTAGAGCTTGTTTGAAAAGAATCTTGAAGTTTCTTGAAAAGAATTAATAATATATATTTGTGCAAATGTGTGCACACAACACACACATATATATATATTTAAAGCCCTGTATATTCAACTCTATGACAGGAAGTCTATAAAATGATAGAGAAATGTTACTGTGTCTCTGAGGATGCTTTTAATGTTCAGTTTTATATTTCTTTGAATTTTGGACAACTACCTTGTATTATTTTAAAAGTATTTGATAAACAAATAGGATGGTAATGAAAGAAATAAATCTGCATGTGCCTTTGGTTTGCTGAGTGATAAAGAGGCAGACAGGCCTCCACTTGTACTTTTCCCCAACTATGAGGTGAACTAGAGAGCTTCTCTGGTGGTTCAGTAGTAAAGAAGACACCTGCTAGTACAGCAGATGTGAGTTCTCTCCCTGGGTCAGGAGGACCCCCTGGAGAAGGAAATGGCAACCCACTCCAGTATTCTTGCCTGGGAAATCCATGGACAGAGGAGCCTGGTGGGCTACAGTTGATGGGGTTGCAAAGAGTTGGATTTAGCGACTAAACAATGACAGCATAGCAACATGGCCTTAGCAAGCAAGACTCACGGCTTCTGTATACTGACTGGGGGAAGAGAAAGGATGACTGGTGCCTCCTAAAGCAGGAAAACCCGGGATCGGTGATGAATTTCATTCAGGACATGCAAAGCTCCTCTCAGAAGTGAAGGTGCAGGAGGATAGCTTGAGTACTGCCAAAATCTGGAAGATAGCATGCTGTGTAGAGGCACTGCCTGTATTAAATCCAGTATCAGGAACTTCCTACAGCTTTATTTCCCACAGGAAGATAAAGAGCGCCAAGAAATTAGATCTGGATGGCCTTTAGGCTGAAAGGGCAATGACACACTGATGAGAATCACTCCAAAGTCACTGAGTTAAGATCTTTTGTATTGAGATAGCTGCAGACTTGACCCTCTCTGGAAATCCCAACAACTTCTAAGTCCAAAGAGCTTTTCTTTTGTCCTTCAGCTTCTCTGCCAACCTGTCATATGAAGGCAAGTAAATAACAAAGTGCTTTTTAGCTTAAATTAAAAGTATGAGAATTCTGTTTATGTCCATAGTGAAACAACAGACTGGATTTGCCCATCCATCTTAAATGACCAAATCAAGAGAGAATAATTCAAACCATGGATTGCAGAGATAGCATAGGATACTGATCCCTAAGCACAAGATCTTAATCCCTAAGAGAGAGGAAACAAACAAGACAAGCACCAGTAATTGTCATGGGTTACTGCCTGGAGAGACTTTTCATGCCACAGCACAGGACAAGGAAAACAGGTGGAGTACAGTAGTTTCTCTGAGTTGGAGTGGCAGACTACATAATTTCTTTAAGTCAAGGAGACTACAGTTTGCATGGCAGAATTTTAGAGAGGAGATTGCTGCACCAAAAAAATAAATAAATAAAAAGAGAGAGAGAGATGCAAAGAGAGCAAGCTCCGGAGATCTACTCAGGGCTTCTCAAGTCTTCAGCTGATACCGATCAAGTCCATGAATCTAAAGAAACCATTTGAAGCCCAGGAGAGAACTGCTAGTAAGGACAGATAAAACAATCCACATAACTTGCAGAGGGCCAGGAAGAATTCGTGTTTTTCCAGACATGAATGAAGAAAGCTTGTAAAGCATGGGACATCAGACAGAGGACTCAGAAGAATGCTTAGTAGTAGAGCCAAGCTGGACCTAGACTAAGAAGCTGCTCTCGTCCCACCAAACAAAGCTTGAAATATACCCTTGATAGGATTAAACTGTTTACCAATAGTTTAACTTCACTTAAGAATAAAGCTCAAGAATATTTAAAGGAATATAAATATATCCAACACTCAAAGTAAAATTTGAAAAGTCTGGCACCTCATCTAAAAGTACTAGTCATGCAAAAAAGCAAGAAAATGCAATCTATAATGAGAAAATTAATCAACAGAAAGAAACAGAAATGACACAGGTGGTAGAATTATAGACAAGAAAACTGAGTTATGAAGTACTATAGATTCCATATACTCAAGAAGGTAGAGGCCAGAATGGGCATGTTAGGGAGATATATGAAAGATATGAAAAAGGTCCCTCTCAGACTTTTAGAGATACAAGAATATAATGTCTGAGGTGAAAAATAAAACAGGTAAGATTAATAGCGGGTTAATTGCAGATTAAATATTGCAGAAAAAAATATAAGTAAATATGAGGATGTAATAATACATATTGCTGCTGCTACTGCTGCTAAGTCACTTTAGTCATGTCCGACTCTGTGCAACCCCATAGACAGCAGCCCACTAGGCTCCCCTCATCCCTGGGATTCTCCAGGCAAGAATACTGGAGTGGGTTGCCATTTCCTTCTCCAATGCATGAAAATGAAAAGTGAAAGGGAAGTCACTCAGTCGTGTCTGACTCTTCGCGACCCCGTGGACTGCAGCCTACCAGGCTCCTCTGTTGATGGGATGGCAAGAGTACTGGAGTGGGGTGCCACTGCCTTCTCCAATAATACATACTAACCAAACTTAAACATAGAGAAAAACAGACAAAATAAGAACTACAAGCTCTCCGATTACTTCAAGTTTTCTAGTGTATGTGTAATCAACAGAAAGCTGGAATGGCTTGGGTTTGGCCAAGATATGTTAAAGTGGTTACCAAGTGCATGAACTAAAAGTGATTAAACAGCATTTCATAGAAAAAAGAAGTAATAAATACTTCATAAATTAGAGACTTTACTCTTCAAAAATATTGCTATGGAAATGAAAAGACAAGTCATTGACTGGGAAATAGTTTCAAAATATATAGTAGACAAAGGACTTCTATTTATACAAAAAGCTAAATATTATATAATTTAATATTAATTAGACAAACAGCCCAATTTCATAGAGGCCAAGAGATTTGAACAGACACTTTACAAAAGAAGATACATGGATATCATATTGACATTTTATAAAATTCTCTGTTAGTAGTCCTTTGCTGCTACTGCTGCTAAGTCGCTTCAATCGTGTCCGACTCTGTGTGACCCCATAGGCGGCAGCCCACCAGGCTTCCCCATCCCTAGGATTCTCCAGGAAAGAACACTGGAGTGGGTTGCCATTTCCTCCTCCAATGCATGAAAGTGAAAAGTGAAAGTGAAGATGCTCAGTCGTATCCAACTCTTAGCGACCCCATGGACTGCAGCCCACCAGGTCCCTCTGTCCATTGGATTTTCCAGGCAAGAGCGCTGGAGTGGGGTGCCATTGCCTTCTCCATAGTAGTCCTTTATGGAAATGTAAATTAAAACTACAAATAACTACTCACACAAAGCCTCTAGAGTCACTAACACTAAAACATCAATTATTTCAAGTGTAGGCAAGGACTTTGAAGAACTGGAACCCTCATATACCATGGTGGGAAAGTAAAATGGTAAACCATTTTGGAAAGCAGTTTGCCAAATTGTTTGGAAAACAGTTTCTTCCAAAGGAAAATATACACCTGCCAAATGAGCCAGATAGTTTACTCCTAAGCATTTATCAGAAAGAAATCAAGGCTTTTGTCAACAGAAACACTTACATAAATGTTCAGAGCAGCTTTATTTGTAGTAGCTAAAAATTGAAAATAACTCAAATATCTACTAAGAGATGAATAGATAAATGCTTTGTGATATATACATATAAAGGAATACTGATTAATGAGACAAAAGAGTAAACTTTTAACATAGTGTCCCACTCTTTGCAACCCCATGGACTGTAGCCTACCAGGTTCTTCTGTTCAAGGGATTCTCCAGGCAAGAATGCTGGAGTGGATAGTCATTCCCTTCTCTGGGGGATTTTTCTGACCCAGGGATCTAACCCAGGTCTCCTGCATTGCAGGTAGATTCTTTACTAAGTCACCCGGGAAGCCCTTTAACATACATAACAACCTAAATGCGTCTCAAAATAATTATGTTGCATGGAAGAAGTCATATGCCTGCCTCCCTACAAAAATGGGCAATCAAAATTTGTATGATTCCATTGATATAAAATTTTAGAGAATGAAGATTAATCTATATGACATAAAAGGGATCAGTGGTTTCCTGGGAGAAGGGAAGTTATGGAAGAGGAGGAGAGATGTATAACAAAAGGGAACAAAAAGGACTGTGGCAATAAGAGATATGTTTCTCATCTTAACTGTGGCGATGCTCTCACCAATGTGTACATATGTCAAAACTAATCCAATTATAGTCTTTAAATATGTGCAGTTTTGTATATGTCAGTTATACCTCAATAAAGCTGTAACATTTTTGAAGATTCCAGATGAGCTGTTTGTCAGATGGGGAGGGCCTCTGAGAATATGGCTACCTGAAACAAAAGTGAGGTATTCACAGTGGGTTGGGGCTCCCAGATTGATAACAAAGAGATGCCTAGTGAGAGAGTTTCTTTATGAATCCTCAGGGTTTGGCTTTTTGGAGCAATCTATTGTACTGTTTAGTTTAATAAGCTCTACATCCCATTGTATTGCAATATAGATCAGTGAAAAGAGGAAGGCAGATTATATGTCAGTTAAATAGCAAGGAAGCACATTATAGCTAGTAGGCACTAGCTTTGACAATTATGACTTTAGAACCTAAAAATATATAATGGAAATGTGTGGGAATTGATCTGGGACTAAAAGTTTATAAAGAATGGTTTTCTAGAGCCATAATAAAGTCACCCCATCATTCAATATCCCAATATGCCCTATGCTTGCTATGCTATGCTAAGTCACTCAGTCGTGCCCCCCCGGGACCAGAGAACAGAGGGTGCACCCAGAAGAAAGGGGCGCAGCGCCGCAACCCCGGACGCAGCCTACCAGGATCCTCCACCGTGGATCCAGGCAGAGTACTGGGGGGGCTGCCTTCTCCGAATATGCCCATATAGAGTTACACATATGCTGGTTAACTTTAGAGCAGAGTAAGTACAGACATTCTGCCTATAATAGATTAATTTTATCTAAAAGTTTCAGCAAAAATTGATTTTTAAATGTCCATGTTATAATATCTGCATTATGCTGTTCTAAGAAATATGATAATGTCCCTGTACATACCTTGAAAAAGATGCTGAGGGGATCAGTCTTTGTACTTTATTTTACTTTATTAGTAGAAATAAAATTTAAGGAGCTCAGTTCAGTTCAGGTGCTCAGTTGTGTCTGACTCTTTGCGACCCCATGAATTGCAGCATGCCAGGCCTCCCTGTCCATCACCAACTCCCGGAGTTCACTCAAACTCATGTCCATCAAGTCGGTGATACCATCCAGCCATCTCGTCCTCTGTCGTCCCCTTCTCCTGCTCCCAATCCCTCCCAGCATCAGGGTCTTTTCCAATGAGTCAACTCTTTGCATGAGGTGGCCAAAGTATTGGAGTTTCAGCTTTAGCATCATTCCTTCCAAAGAACACCCAGGACTGATTTCCTTTAGAATGGACTTGTTGGATCTCCTTGCAGTCCAAGGGATTCTCAAGAGTCTTCTCCAACACCACAGTTCAAAAGCATCAATTCTTCGGCACTCAGCTTTCTTCACAGTCCAACTCTCACATCGACACATGACTACTGGAAAACCCATAGCCTTGATGAGACAGACCTTTGTTGGCAAAGTAATGTCTCTGCTTTTGAATATGCTGCCTAGGTTGGTCATAACTTTCCTTCCAAGGAGTAAGTGTCTTTTAATTTCATGGCTGCAGTCACCATCTGCAGTGATTTTGAAGCCCCCAAAAATAAAGTCTGACAATGTTTCCCCATCTATTTCCCATGAAGTGATGGGACTGGATGCCATGATCTTCGTTTTCTGAATGTTGAGCTTTAAGCCAACTTTTTCCACTCTCCTCTTTTACTTTCATCAAGAGGCTTTTTAGTTCCTCTTCACTTTCTGCCATAAGGGTGGTGTCATCTGCATATCTGACATTATTGATATTTCTCCCAGCAATCTTGATTCTAGCTTGTGCTTCTTCCAGCCCAGCATTTCTCATGGCATACTCTGTGTATAAGTTAAATAAGCAGGGTGACAATATACAGCCTTGACGTACTCCTTTTCCTATTTAGAACCAGTTTGTTGTTCCATGTCCAGTTCTAACTGTTGCTTCCTGACCTGCATACAGGTTTCTTAAGAGCCAGGTCAGGTGGTCTGGTATCCCATCTCTTTCAGAATTTTCCAAAGAAAGGCAATGCCAAAGAATGCTCAAACTACCGCACAATTGCACTCATCTCACACACTAGTAAAGTAATGCTCAAAATTCTCCAAGCCAGGCTTCAGCAATACGTGAACCATGAACTTCCAGATGTTCAAGCTGGCTTTAGAAAAGGCAGAGGAACCAGAGACCAAATTGCCAACATCCGCTGGATCATGGAAAAAGGAAGAGAGTTTCAGAAAAACATCTATTTCTGCTTTATTGACTATGCCAAAGCCTTTGACTGTGTGGATCACAATAAACTATGAAAAAACTTAAGGAGAGACAACCAAAATTCAGCAATTCAGAGTAAATATTACTGTTTGTTGTATCATTATCTATGTTATATGTTTTTGGAATCCTCAGAATCCTTTATTAATTCCTCCCAAAGAGGATTGGATAAAGGACCTCCAAGAAAATGGTGGAAAAAGATAAAACTGACAATCATATATGGCAACAAAAATTACTCTTGTTTGTGTTGCTATTAAAACATGAGCAAAGAAATGAATAAGTGTAGAATAGCCTCCAAGCCTGTAGGGAATATTTATAACTGCCCTAAGCATACTGTGTTTATGAAATATGCTATGGTTTGATTTTTTCTAAGGCATTATAATATTGCAGTATTTCATGCCTCAGGAACAACAACAACAAAAATGTACTGTCTACAAGCCTTAAATATTGTGGCCATATTTCACCTTTGTATTAATACCATATATGTTATGCTATGGGCTGTAGATTTATGGCAACTGAAAGCAAACATTGCTTATAAAATACCACTCATTTATGTTGATTTTATTAATTTTAATATGTGACAAAATATTTGTTTTTAATAGAGAAAAACAGATTTGGGTTGAATGAGGAAGACTCTCATTATGTAATTTCTATTTTGAAATTCTATGTTAAAATGTATGGCATAGACCAATAAATATAAAAATTAATTAGTGATCATATTTTCTGTGAAAATCTATGCAGTGATTCTACATAGCTGAGGTCCACACAGTGAATGCACAAAGGATACAACCATGGATCATCATTATAAAAATGTTGACCAATTGAAGTTATCTTTGTCTAACCCATAAAAATTTTATCTAGGATTTAGGACAAAAATTTCTGAACTTTGTCATAGAAAATCCTTAAAATGAATTAGTAATTATGAAAATACATTAGAAAGATTAATGATGAATTCATGGAAACACTGAAACTATAGCACAGTTACATTTTAAGATACAAAATGTAATGTACTCCATGGGATAAAACTCTTTTCCTGCCCAGTATGATATTGAGTCCAATGTTGTCTAAATATGCAGGTAAACACAGGCTTGTTTTGATGCCACAAATTATATTTGGTGTCCTAATCATTTATCAACTCCTTGTCTATCTTCAGGAATAATAAATGAACAAAATATTGTTCGATAGCTAATTGGACAATATTTTCACACAGAATATTGAAGAAGATTTTAATGAGGGAGAAAAATGTCAACATTTCAAAGGGTGATAGGTTTTGTTTAGAGCAGCTGGAAGTTATGAATTGCCAATTAGGAAAACTTTAGTAATATAGGAATCTACATTGCTTCTCCAGCATTTATCTGAGTTTGGCAGCCATAAATTTGGAAATTGAATAATGACTTGGGGTTATTTCCTTATGTTGACTAATATATTTTTGTAAGATTTCCCATTTCATGTGTTACAGATTGAAGTAACATAAAACTTATCATTTAAAAGGTGAATCTTTATCATTTTAATTAGTAAAACATTATTTTGGTTTACTGACTTTTAAAATATCTGTACAATATAAAATGAAGAAGAAAATTAAAATTAACACTTAACCAGTTACTTTGATCAATGTAGACAGCTTAAGTAGTCATTCCAGATCTCAAAAATAGATTGTTTTGCCCCAAAGAATTGAATGATCTGTATGATGGATAGACTGTATAATTGTAAAATAACTTGTTAAATTTCTGTTGTTTGAACTTAATTTCACCAGCTGCCTATTTAACAACTAATTTTGCAGAATCTACATGGAGTAAAAAGTGTTCACAGAAGAACTCACAAGCTAGTAAAACATGTAAATAATTTCCCTATGTCAATAAATAATTTTTATTAAAATTTTTCCTAAATGGAGAATAAGGCTACCTGGACCTTCCATGTACATTTCTGCTTCTGTGATAGCTCTTTTTGGAAACAGTTCTCAACATTGCAGTTAGAACCCTGCATCTTTCATCCTTTTAGATTTGGAAGATACCTTATTTGATTTCTATTTAAAATATGGCTCCAGTTTACCAAGCTTCCCTGGTAGCTCAGATGGTAAAAGAATCTGCCTGCAATGCAGGAGACCTGGGTGCGATTCCTGGGTAGAGAAGATCCCTTGGAAAATGGAATGGGAACCCACTCCAGTATTCTTGCCTGGAGAATTTCATAGACAGACCATGGGATTGCAAAGAGTTGGACATGACTGAGCGACTAACACTTTCATACTTTTACCAGAAGGTAAAAATAGAAACTGTGGTGTTGGAGAAGACTCTTGAGAGTTCCTTGGACTGCAAGGAGATCAAACCAGTGCATCCTAAAGGAAATCAGCCCTGAATATTCCTTGGAAGGACTAATGCTGAAGCTGAAACTCCAATACTTTGGTCACGTGATGCAAAGAACTGACTCATTTGAAAAGACCCTGATGCTGGGAAAGATTGAAGGCAGGAGGAGAAGGGGATGACAGAGGATGAGATGGTTGGATGGCATCACCAATTTAATGGACATGAGTTTGAGTGAACTCCAGGAATTGGTGATTGGACAGGGAGGCCTGGCGTGCTGCAGCCCATGGGGTTGCAAAGAGTTGGACACAACCGAGCAACTGAACTGAACTGAAAAATAGAAAGAATGAAACGCTATGAGATAGAAAAGTACATGCCATAATATTTAAAAGACAATTTATTCTGATCAGCTAAATGCCCTAATTAAAATGCATAAACTCTGACATTAAAATTTTGTTCTCCACATGGAGATTACTTTTGTCCTTGGACCTTGATCCACTTGTTACAAAAGAATATTATAAAAAAGATTATAATTACCTACCATGCCTTTTCACAGTGTCCATTTTTCCTACCAAGGGAATGGTCAGTGTCGTTTGAGAACAAAAAGCTCTCTTATTGACTAATGATGCCTGAATTTTTCCTTTTTGTCATATTCCCCCTTCTGATGTGGCACCTCATATTTTTTATGCTTCTCTGCTATCCTGCTGTGAGAAAGAATAGTAATTATATCTAATTAGAAAAGATTAAAATGCTATGACTCACAGAAGTAATGAAAGTTGATTATGTTTTATACAAGGCATAAATCCCAAACCTGCATTTTACACTTGAAATTAGCTTCCAGGCTGATCAGCACTGTAATAACAGTGTGAAGAATGTTCATCATAGTGCTTGTTTTGCTAAATGCACTCCCCATTCCAGGTCTCAGCCTTGTCATCAGAGACCCATCTTCCCTTAAGTTGAAGAAAGAGAGTTCAGGTTGATCTTTTTAAAACCTTAGTTGACTTTGTAATGTTTTGATCTTATTTATTTTAGCTATGCTTATTCTTAGTTACATGTGAGTACTAAGTAACATCCATGATTATAAAAGAACTAAACAATTCCTTTCTTTTCCCTTTGAACAGGCTGCAGGACCAAACCATTATTTCCTCTTTTATTCAGATTTTCTAGGTTAAAAAAGATAAAATGCAATCTAGAGCTGATTGTTTCCTGTTAAACAAAGAGGATCTTTTCCCATCATGGACTCAGCGTGAATGTTCATTTCAGTTCTAGTCCAGTTCACAAAAACTCTTTCCTGCACATGGGCATTGTCATCTAACATATGCAGTTTTATAGGAGAGCAGAGGGAGACATTACACACAAATAGATCTGTGCCGTAAACACATATGGGCATAAAGCATTGTTTAGAAGGAAAGAGAAAAAGAAGCCAACATCAGAACTTCAAAAGGACTGAAATACAATTCTAGAATGCAAGAAATTCTCATTTGTCTGTCTACCTGTCTGACATGAAGATCATAGCTTTCTGAAATATAATGCATTAAAATGTTTTCTAAGTCCCATGATAAGATAATTCTGATAACACATTGGCATCATGTGAATATGGCCCAGTTAATCTGAGTTAGATATCCTCTTGGGGAGATAAGCTGCTTTTACTGTACATGAGCTGCAGCCATATTATGTGTAACTAGAGCCTGTGATCTTGGTAACCCTGAGAACAGACAAGATTAGACACTATGAGGTATATTTATGTGATGGAACCTTTTTCCTGTGATCTCAGTGTGCAATGAAGGAAAAAAAGTTATTGAAAATTCTATTAACAACTTTGCAGTTAAAAAAAAGAGAGAGAGAGAGAGATTGGGAGCATGACAAAGAAATGTACAAAGTTATCTCTAGGGAGAAAACATTGGTAAATATTACTTCATTCTAAATGAAGAGAAGGAAAATATAGTTCCTTCCAGAAATTGAGTGGGACTGTTTTTAAAAGTAGCAGTTCTTTTACTGTAACACTTGTAAGCTCACCTCTTCAATTGCTTCTTTTTCATGGAGGAGTTTCAGTGGAAATAAATGCATATCATAAACCAAGAGTGGCATTTCCAAATGGATCCTGTGAAGGTTATAATATAGAAATAATACAGTATTAGTTCTGTGTTGGAAACAAAATGAGTAAATGTTTGTTCTCAAATGCTATCTCATAAAAATAGAGAGTCAGAATTTTGTTTCTATAGCTTATATTTATGTACTTGGATTTCTCTCCCCATCCTTCCTTTCATGATAATTTTACAGTCAATCATTTTAATCATCCCTTTGTAAACATTCCTGAGTCCCTTCAATCTTTCTTGCTTTATCAGACTCATTTGGCAAAAGGACAATCCACTCTTTGCAGAGAAAGTGATCTTTTCATGTAAATTTTATGTTAACATGTAATATGTTAAAACATATTTAACAAAATTTTTATGTTTTACATAAAAACAAGTAGAGAAAAACAAACAAGGACCACTGTCTCTCACTCTGTACCTGCACCTGCTTGGATGAATGTGATTTTAGTAAACTCAGAAACTACAACTCTGCTGACCTTCTAAGTGACCACAAACCTCCAAGGCTCATGCCTGGATACAGCACTTTTCTCACACTCCCTCACTGTTTAATACCACCTCTCCTGTCCTCACACCTCCCAGTTTTACCACCTTCTAGATGATCCCCTTGCTTCCCATTTTTCTAAGAAAATTGAAGTAGTCAGAAAAGATATGTCACAGCTTCCCAGCACCCTGCTATGCCATCCTTTTCAATGTAAGAACAATGTGAGTTGCTTTGTAAGGCATGTTCCTTAAATTTGTGTACAATACTTACCCCGTGTCATCTGCTTAAGAACATTGCACCAACAATTCACTCCCTGTCCTACATCATAAATTTCCCCTCTCTATGGGATCATTTCTATGAGTATACTAATTTGTAATTTTTGCCAACATTTAAAAAAAAAAAAAAAACCCTCTTTACTCACTGAATTTTCTCAGTTAACGTTCAATTTCTTTGCTCCCCTTTATAGCGAAATTCCTTAAGCAGGCTGTCTATACACGTGGTCTACAGTTCTGCTCCTCCCCTTATCCTTTCAGTTCATTCTACTCAGTTTCTCATCTCTGTCATTTCCTAAAACTTGCTTTTGTGATATCGCAGAGGCCATACACAGAAAAGCCCTCAGTCCTCTCTTATCTGACTTATTAGAAGCATTTGACACAATGGATCATTACACCTTGATAAACCTCCTTTACTTTTTGTTCGTCTCCTTTGCTGGTTGCAGTCTGTTTTTCCTTTGGAATTTAAGAATATCTGATACTAATATTAAAAAACAACTAGAGACAAAAATCAAATAAGGATCACTTTCTCTGCAATTAATGATCAGGAGTGAAAGCCCCTAGACATTTCCAATAGAGCAAATGTGTTTGGTTGCCCACTTTTACACTGTCCAACCCCTATAGTCTATTTGCAACATAGTAACCACAGGAATTTTTAAGAATATAAGACAAGTTATGCCACTTCTGTTCACAAACCTAAAGTGTAATTTGGTATTACTGAAGGTAAAGCTGTATTCAGAAAAGAGGAACCAGAGATCAAATTGCCAACATCCATTGGATCAGAGAAAAAGCAAGAGAGTTCCAGAAAAACATCTACTTCTGCTTTATTGACTATGTGAAAGCCTCTGACTGTGTGGATCACAACAAATTATAGAAAATTCTTCAAGAGATGGGAATATCAGACCACTTTACCTACCTCATGAGAAAACTGTATGCAAGTCAAGAAGCAACAGTTAGAACTGGACATGGAACAACAGACTGGTTCCAAATTGGGAAAGGAGTACGTCAAGGCTATATATTGTCACCCTGCTTTTTTTTTTTTTTTAACTTATATGCAGAGTACATCGTGTGAAATGGTGGGCTGGATGAAGTATAAGCTGGAACCAAGATTGCTGGGAGAAATATCAATTACTCAGATATGCAGATGACACCACCCTTATGGCAGAAAGTGAAGAAAAACTGAAGAGTCTCTATGACAGTGAAAGAGGAGACTGAAAAAGTTGGCTTAAAACTCAACATTCAAAAAACTAAGATCATGGCATCTGGTTCCATTACTTCATGGGAAATAGATGGGGAAAGGAAACAATGATAGATTTTATTTTCGTGGGCTCCACAATCACTGCAGATGGTGACTGTAGCCATGAAATTAAAAGACATTTGTTCCTTGGGAATAAAGCTATGACCAACCTAGACAACATATTAAAAAGCAGAGATGTTACTTTGCCAATAAAGGTCTGTCTAGTCAAAGCTATTGTTTTGCCAGTAGTCATGTATGGATGTGAGAGTTGGACAATAAAGAAAACTGAGTGCTGAAGAATTCATGCTTTTGAACTGTAATGTTGGAGAAGACTCTTGAGAGTCCCTTGGACTTCAAGGAAATCAGTCCTGAATATTCATTGGAAGGACTGATGTTGAAGTTGAGGCTCCAATACTTTGGCCACCTGATTTGGAGAATTGACTCATTGGAAAAGGCCCTGATGCTAGAAAGATTGAAGGCAGGAGGAAAAGGGGACAACAGAGGATGAGATGGATGGATGGCATCACCGATTCTATGGACATGAGTTTGAGCAAGCTCTATGAGTTGGTGATGGACAGGGAAGCCTGGCATGTTGCAGTCCATGGGGTCGCAAAGAGTTGGACATGACTGAGCAACTGAACTTTAATGAAAAAGCAGGCCTTTCAATTAGTTGTAAGGTTCTACGCCGGTTGGCCTATGAATCATGATCTTTCTGATCTGATCTGCATTTCTCTTCTCCTTTCTCTCTCTACTGTTCATTACTTTCTTCAGTTCTACTGTTCATAGCTTTCTTATTTCACTAAACCATAGCCTTTGCACTAGTTGTAAGTCTGTCTGGAATGTTCCTTTTTCCAGAGACTGAAGTGGCTAGGTCCCTCATCTTTATCAAATCACTGACTCAAAAGCTACTTTCCCAATGACATCTGTCCTGTGCACCCTATTTTATTGCATTTTATTTTTCAAAAATATTTATTATGTATTTTTGTCTGTGCTGGGTCTTTGTTGAGTGAGGGCTTTCTGTAGTCATGGTGTGCAGGCTCCTCATTGCAGTGGCTTCTCTTGTTGTGGAGTACTAGCTCTAGGGCATGCTCACTTCTGTCATGGTTCTCAGGCTCCAGAGTGCAGACTTAGTAGTTGTGGCACACAAGCTTAGTTGCTCCGTGGCATGTGGAATCTTCTTGACCAGGGATTGAACCTGTGTCCTCTGCATGCAAAGCTGATTCTTAGCTACTGGATCATCAGGGAAAACCCACCCTATTTTAAATTGTAAGTTGGTTCTTGACGGATAGTCTCAATCTCCTTTTCCTCCTGTGCTTTTTCCATTACTCTGATCAAAATATATGATTTACTTATTTTGTTTCTTATTTATTGTCTGCTTTACCCATTCCTCAGGGAAAGAGAGGTTTATTGGTTTTATTACCTAAACCAGAGGGTCTCACATTTTAGTGTGAAACAGAATCACCTGGGGACTTTATTGGATCACACATTGCTGGACCCTACTACCAGAGTTTCTGATTCAAAAGTATGTTGTAGGATCCAAGAATGTGCATTCTATCAAGTTCAACATAGATATTAACACAGCTGGTGCAGGGGCCACACTTTGAGAACTACTGACCTAAAAAACTCCTGGCATATCCTAATAAATAGCCTGATAAATAGCTGTTGCTGCTGCTAAGTCGCTTCAGTCGTGTCCGACTCTGTGCAACCCTATAGACGGCAGCCCACCAAGCTCCCCCATCCCTGGGATTCTCCAGATAAGAACGTTGGAGTGGGTTGTCATTTCCTTCTCCAATGCATGAAAGTGAAAAGTGAAAGTGAAGTGACTCAGTCGTGTCCGACCCTTAGCGACCCCATGGACTGCAGCCCACCAGGCTCCTCTGTCCATGGGATTTTCCAGGCAAGAGTACTGGACTGGGGTGCCATTGCCTTCTCCAAATAGCTGTTACATGAGTTAATAAAGCTGTGTCTCATTTTAATGTGTATTTGTGAGTTCTGTTAGTATTGCAGTCTTCCAATGTGCTAATATTCTGTTTTTCTTCTTTTCTATAACTTCTTGTTTTCACTATCACTTTGTTACTAGGATGTTTATTATTATTTTTTTTAGTTGAGAATATTAATTTTGCCTACCACATATTTGGAAGACACATTTTCTGTTTGGCTTCTATCATTTTATATTGTTTATGCTGTATGATGGAGAAGGCAATGGCACCCCACTCCAGTACTCTTGCCAGGCAAATCCCATGGACAGAGGAACCTGGAAAGCTGCAGTCCGTGGTGTCGCTAGGAATCGGACACGATTTAGTGACTTCACTTTCACTTTTCACTTTCATTATATGGAGAAGGAAATGGCAACCCACTCAAGTATTCTTGTCTGGAGAATCCCAGGGATGGGGGAGACTGGTGGGCTGCTGTCTCTGGGGTCGCACAGAGTCGGACATGACTGAAGTGACATAGCAGCAGCAGCAGCAGCATGCTGTATGATGACAAATTTAAAATTCAGTTCAGTTCAGATCAGTCGCTGAGTCGTGTCTGACTTTTTGCATCCCCATGAATCGCAGCATGCCAGGCCTCCTTGTCCATCACCAACTCCTGGAGTTCACTCAAACTCATGTCCATCCACGGTGATGCCATCCAGCCATCTCATCCTCTGTCATTCCCTTCTACTCCTGCCCCCAATCCCTGCCAGCATCAGGGTCTTTTCCAATGAGTCAACTCTTCGCACGAAGTGCCCAAAGTACTGGAGTTTCAGCTTTAGTTATCATTCCTTCCAAAGAACACCAAGGACTGATCTCCTTTAGGATGGACTAGTTGGATCTCCTTGCAGTCCAAGGGACTCTCAAGAGTCTTCTCCAACACCACAGTTCAAAAGCATCAATTCTTCAGCACTCAGCTTTCTTCACAGTCCAACTCTCACATCCATACATGACTACTGGAAAAACCATAGCCTTGACTAGATGGACCTTTGTTGGCAAAGTAATATCTCTGCTTTTCAATATGCTATCTAGGTTGGTCATAACTTTCTTTCCAAGGAGTAAGTGTCTTTTAATTTCATGGCTGCAATCACCATCTGTAGTGATTTTGGAGCCCCCCAAAATAAAGTCAGCCACTGTTTCCACTGTTTTCTCATCTATTTCCCATGAAGTGACAGGACCAGATACCATGATCTTCATTTTCTGAATGTTGAGCTTTAAGCTAACCATTTCACTCTCCACTTTCACTTTCATCAAGAGGCTTTTTAGTTCCTCTTCACTTTCTGCCATAAGGGTGGTGTCATATGCATATCTGAGGTTATTGATATTTCTCCCAACAATCTTGATTCCAGCTTGTGCTTCTTCCAGCCCAGCGTTTCTCATGATGTACTCTGGATAGAAGTTAAATAAGCAGGATGACAATATACAGCCTTGATGTACTCCTTTTCCTATTTGGAACCAGTCTGTTGTTCCACGTCCAGTTCTAAACCTTGCTTCCTTGCATATAGGTTTCTCAAGAGGCAGGTCAGGTGGTCTGGTATTTCCAACTCTTTCAGAATTTTCCACAGTTAATTGTGATCCACACAGTCAAAGGCTTTGGCATAGTCAATAAAGCAGAAATAGATGTTTTTCTGGAACTCTCTTGCTTTTTCCATGATCCAGCAGATGTTGGCAATTTGATCTCTGGTTCCTCTGCCTTTTCTAAAACCAGCTTGAACATCTGGGAGTACATGGTTTATGTATTGCTGAAGCCTGGCTTGGAGAATTTTGAGCATTACTTTACTAG
The DNA here is from genome assembly GCA_935064755.1 of Tragelaphus eurycerus. Taxonomy (NCBI): domain Eukaryota; kingdom Metazoa; phylum Chordata; class Mammalia; order Artiodactyla; family Bovidae; genus Tragelaphus; species Tragelaphus eurycerus. Next base: position 6,672,769 of record CAKXYN010000080.1, read on the forward strand.
CAGGTGAGATGAGTGCAATTGTGTGGTAGTTTGAGCATTCTTTAGCATTGCCTTTCTTTGGGATTGGAATGAAAACTGACATTTTCCAGTCATGTGGCCACTGCTGAGTTTTCCAAATTTGCTGGCATATTGAGTGTAGCACTTTCACAGCATCATCTTCCAGGGTTTGAAATAGCTCAACTGGAATTCCATCACCTCCACCAGCTTTGTTCGTAGTAATGCTTTCTAAGGCCCACTTGACTTCACATTCCAGGATGTCTGGCTCTAGGTGAGTGATCACACCATTGTGATTATCTTGGTGAAGATATCTTGGTGAAGACCTTTTTTGTACAGTTCTTCTGTGTATTCTTGCCATCTCTTCTTAATATCTTCTGCTTCTGTTAGGTCCATACAATTTCTGTCCTTTATCAAGCCCATCTTTGCATGAAATGTCCCCATGGTATCTCTAATTTTCTTGAAGAGATCTCTAGTCTTTCCCATTCTGTTGTTTTCTTCTATTTCTTTGCATTGATCGCTGAAGAAGGCTTTCTTATCTCTTCTTGCTATTCTTTGGAACTCTGCATTCAGATGTTTATATCTTTCCTTTTCTCCTTTGCTTTTTGCTTCTCTTCTTTTCACAGCTATTTGTAAGGCCTCCCCAGACAGCCATTGTGCTTTTTTGCACTTCTTTTCCATGGGGATGGTCTTGATCCCTGTCTCCTGTACATTGTCACAAACCTCATTCTATAGTTCATCAGGCACTCTTATCTATCAGATCTAGTCCCTTAAATGTATTTCTCACTTCCACTGTATAATCATAAGGAATTTGATTTAGGTCATACCTGAATGGTCTAGTGGTTTTCCCTACTTTCTTCAATTTAAGTCTGAATTTGGCAATAAGATGTTCATGGGCAACTAGCTGGCTTAAAACTATAGATGCATGTTAGTTTAGTAGCTTAGGCATCAAGTTGACCCAGTGAAAGTCAGTATTTTGGACAGCTCTGTGGGCCCTCAGGGTCTTTGGCTAGGAGGATGATTTCTTTGCCTGATGGTATTTATTCCTTCCTCTAATCAATAGCGGAGAAGGCAATGTCACCCTACTCCAGTACTCTTGCCTGGAAAATCTCATGGACAGAAGAGCCTGGTGGGCTGCAGTCTATGGGGTCGCTGAGTCGGACACAACTGAGCGACTTCACTTTCACTTTTCACTTTCATGCATTGGAGAAGGAAATGGCAGCCCACTCCAGTGTTCTTGCCTGGAGAATCCCAGAGACGGGGGAGCCTGGTGGGCTGCTGTCTCCAGGGTTGCACAGAGTCGGACACGACTGAAGCGACTTAGCAGCAGCAGCAGCAGCAGCAGTAGTAATCAATAGACAAACAAGGTTGGGCTGGTTGTGTTTATTTGAAATTCTAGCCTCGCTCAAACACCACTATCCATCAAAGATCAGTGGAGTACCCTATGGAGCCTTGGAATGTAACATTGTGTGGATGGTGGCATTTCACCTTTTCCTCAAACTTTTTATTTCTTAAACCAGAATACAAATGTAAATCAGTCTGTGGATGGATTTTGGACATTTTGAAAGCACTACGAAAGTAATTACAGATTGTGTGTGTGTGTGTGTGTATGTGCATATGTTAAGGAAAACTATCATGAACAGAAAGATCCTTGATGGGAAATTTCTCATCTCCTTCCTTTTTGTGTTCTCAATCTCTAGGACTATGCCAGGCCCCCAGAGATCCTTTAAACCAGGCCTCCAAGATATAATGAAACAGAATGAGTGAATGAATAACTCATGAGAGAAATTGTTAATGTAGCTACCAGTATAACAGCTGTTCCAAATCATCAATATTGTTTTTTCACTGTATCTTGAAAATTTTTCTAATTTATATTCTTGAGGATATATTTAAACTTACCAGAAGTATATTCATAAATATGTTTCTGAGAGTCCCTTGCCTCTAGTTAGTTCTTCTGTCTATATTCTCTGGTAAATAGTAAACAAGGCAATTATTTACCAGTATTCAACTATTGATGCCTAACTAGTTCTACTAATGTGATTTGTTCAAACTTTTACTATAAAGGTGAATGAATGAGTATAATACAACAAAATTTTCCATATTCATATGACATTTTAAAATTCCTTTGATATTGAATTTTCTCCATTTTTGGTAAAGACTGCTTTACTTCATGTTAAGAATTCTGTAATAGTTTATTCTCAATTACAGACAATTATCTTATTACTTAAAATTTTTTTTACCTTCAGATATAAATGAATCTTTTAAGCTGGCAAATAAGTAATTTAAAGGTCCTATATGAATATTTAAGTAACTTTTTCTGCCTTCGTCTCCTTTCATGCCACTTAGTCTCTTTCACAAACATCTAATTTGCCTTGATTTGAACTAAGCAGGCAGCATGATTTTTGGTGCAAACTTTGGTTTTACTTTTTCCATCATCTTCTTTAGATCTTTAGAGTACTGCTTCGCTGCATTGCAGGTTTTAAACATGACTCTTACTGTAGCCACATTTTCATATCATGCTGTCCAATTCTAAAATTCTGTGAATTAAAAAAATGCTAATTGTGTTCTGACTACTAAGTAGTAAGTAATAGTAAGTAGGCAAAAGAGAACCCTAAATTTTACATATATCTCTTTTAGCTCTCATCATATTTACCACAGAATGCTGATAAGTTGATATATTTACCCTACATGTAGGTATTAATTAATACTTACAAGTTTGTACTCTCATTTAGCTAAAATGTTGATAAGTTGATGACAGTTCAGAAATAGGTCATTGCTGCTGGGAGAGAAAGCATTTTTTTTTTTTTAAAGAAATTCTCTAAGAAACATTTTTACCTCAAACCCATTATTGAATGGGCACAGCTGCAAAACCTCAGCACTCACGAGGGGCTTTGCTCATTACTCCATCTCTCAGATGTCACTCACAGAGCTCCCCACACAGAGAAGGCGCTGTAATGACGCCCGCCTTCCTGAAATAAGTACTTTGTGCAAACAGTAGAGCAGGTGCACTTAGGTCAATGAGATGACAAAGTACAAGGAAGGTGCCCTGTTCAAGGATGGGCTGATTTGCACACAGGGAATTGATGCCACTTAGGAGTGCACACTGGTTGAGCTAATCCAATTGTTGTTTCTCCTTGAAGAGATTCAGAAAAATTGTTGGAAAGGATGAGGGCTTTGTAAGAGCTCTTGGACAGAGGGTCCTCACACTTAAGTAATGGGCAGAGCAAGTGGGAGCCATAGAAACATCTGCTCCTACAAACCATGCGCTAGTTTTGTTTTGTTAATTGGTCCTGTAGAGAAAATGTGGTTTGTCCACGATGAATGCTATCATTTCTTTGTAAACGATTGCAGTAGCCTCCTCTGTTTCCACTCTCATGTCTGTGGTCCTTTCCCCACATACATAGAAGACCTGCTATTCATTTTCATGTTTTAAATCTGTCTGATCATTGTCACTGTAAACCATAGTATTTTAAATTGCTATCTTTGTCCTAAGGCCGTGCAGAGTCTGCCTCCTTCTGATTTCTCTGACTTCATCTTATACAACCCTGAGCCCTGCTCACTGTCATCTAGATACCTTGGCCTCCTATATTTTTCTCCAAGAATTCAGACTTGTTTCTGCCTCACTCTTGTTTTTCCTATTCCTGAAGTAAGCTACCTCCCCACTGAATACCCCTCAAAAGTTCTTTGCTTTGGTGATTCCTCATAATTCAAATCTCAGCTCAAACTTCTCTTTCTTAGATATGCCTTTAAATTAGCATATCTTGTTCTGTTCTACTCATTTTGATCTACTCATTTTAAATTTGCATATCTTGTTCACCATTATAATACTTTTATTTTCTCCATTTGCCTTACAGGTAATAGAAATTACATTTTTATTTATTGTTTCCTCTTTGTTTTTAGGTTTCTCTAACAAGAATGTATACTCTGTGTGAGCAGAGTACATGTCTATGGTTGAGGATGGTACCCCAGCATTGAGGACAGTGCCTGACATACAGAGGCCCTCAATAGATGTTTGCTAAATATGTAACTGAGTAACTCAATTGTGGATAAATAAATGTAGTGACTTTCAGCAACCACATTCTGTGAGTAGTACAGAATTTTCCCCATGCCAGTCAACACCTCTAGTATACCCAAGATATCATTTGTTTAAACTCTGGTATGCCCAAGATATCATTTGTTTAAAACAATAAAAAAAAAATTTCTTGGTTTTTATTAAGAAAAATTTATAGAAAACCAAAATGAATGATTCATTTATTTATTATTCAAAATAAACTCATAATTCAATGCTGAAAGGAACATAGAGATCCTACCTTTTGTCTCCATAGATCATTGTTAATGGTTCTTAGAAATGTCTTGAAGAATAGTAGCATTGCAGACCAAAGGTCAGTGTGGGCAGTAGTTCCAGGCAGATAATGCAGGAAGAGGAGAGACAAAAAAGTGCAGTTTTGGAGATTTCAGGAATCTGAAAAATGCTGTGGAGTGATGGTGAGTTTGGAAAGGTGGAGAGAAAATAATTTGAAGAGACTGTTAGGACCAGTCACAAACTTGGCATCTGATTTCATACGAAATACCAAGGCTACAGAACTGTGTCGGCCACAGCAGTGTTGTGCAGAGCAGACGTGGAAGTGAGGAGGAGGAGATGTACCGAGCGTGGGTGAAACTCGGTAGAGCATTACAGAGCAGTCCTCTGAACAGCTGAGGGGGTCGGTGCTGGACTGGGCAAAGTACACCATATAAGTTTGTTGAAAGAGGTCATGCAGAGGACATGGAAGCCGTTGGCCAGAGAGCTGGATCCCTTCCTCTGTCCTTGGACTGTCTGTTCTGCTATACCCCATGCTCGCAGCCATTCCAAGGACGCAGACTTGAAAGAACAACATGTTGTTGAGGCCATCTGAATGGTATATGAGAACGAACCCAGGTAAGGCCCCATATAAACTGTAAAGAGTCTGACAAGTAGGTTTTAAAGCATGGGTTAAACCATTTCACCTGCCTTCACTAATCAAGGCATGTCACTTGAACAATAAGATATTTGCCTGAGTTATTTTCCAAGAACTTGGAGTCAGCTGTGTCTAGTTTCAGCTGAGCAGGCTTAGACTAAATAGGACCGCAAGTCCTTCAACTGGGCATGCGTGGAAGTCTTCCCCGCCCTTTTGATTTTGGTCAGCTGCAAATCCCCTCAGAACGTGTGGATGCCTGGAGCCTAGTTAAACCTGCGCAGAAAGACAGTGACCTCACTTTTTCTCAAGTCACCTTTCCCCTTTCCTGAGGGCCTCAAACCGCGGTGCTTCTCTCCTCTTTAGCCTATAAACACCTTGCCTTCAGGGAGGTTGGGTCAAGATTTGTTCTCCCATTTCTTCCCTTGCCTGTTCTGCGAATGAACCCTGTCTTTGCTGCAAACCTCTGCATCTCAGCGTTTTGGCTTGCGACATGTCAAGCAAGAAGACCCTGGTTTAGTCGCTGGTTCAGAAATCTCCTTAGCTTTTGGCTGCACAAAGAAGAACCTGGTAAGTTCCCTTGCTTATGAAAATGACCACCGTTGACCAACCTGGAGTGGGCTATGATCTCTACTTGCCCTCCAAGGCAGGATTCAGGAGTTTCAGGGGTATTTCTACTGGTGGTGTGACTTTGGTCAAATAGTTTAACCCATGTGAGCTCTGGTTTCTTGGGCAAGGCTGCCTAAAACTGGTTCCAGATATCACTGTTTGTACATTTTATAGAGGTTGTGATAGAGAAATACCTAAGATACGAGTCATATGTTATATCGCTATTTTAAATCACTCGTGATAGCTGTGTAAAGAAAATATTGACATTGCTTGCTAGAGTTGTGTTGTGAATGAGCTGTGGAGAAAATTGGCTGGGATGTTAGACTAGGCACTTGCAGAAAAACTGAGATGAAGGTATACAGTGAACTGCACAAGCAGTAGAATGGTTGGGGTTATCCACAGTAGCAGGGAAATTTTGGCCCTCTGTGCATAACTAAGGTAATTAAAAACCCTATTCCTACCTGGTAGCTTAGGTATTTCTTGAGTCCTGGTGGACATCTGTGGAAGGTGTTCTGTTCTAAAAGAGGGGTGGAAAGCATGTAGTGGCTGCTATACTCTGGCAGCATCACAAAGCCCTTTAATTTTGCTTCCTTACGTGAAATATTGGATGAACAACTGCTATTTTTTATGGGGCATTTGGAAACACCAGATACTCTTCTCAGAATGTATGAATTCATTTGCCCTCACAAGAATTTTATGAGATAGTTATTATTAACTACTCCATTTTGCAGGTGAGAAAACTGATGTGTGAAGAGATTAAATAGCTCATGTGAGGTTACATATTGCACATTTGCTAGAGCTGGAATTCATTCCCAAGCATTATGGTTTGGGTAGGCTGCTTGACTATTCTGTGTTAAGACCACCCTATTTTAGTACATTTAGAAGATTTTAAGAGGTACCAGAAACATTTGGGGACTTGATTAGCATACAGATAAATGGGCCCCAACCTAAAGGAAATATTTTTCCCCAGTATCTGCAGGTGTCCTTGGTTTTCAGGGGATTTTAATGAATATCCAATTTAAGGACCATTGCTTTTGTCTGTGAGTCAAATTGCCTTGAAATGAAACATATTCCTTTCCATAAAATAGTAATAATAATGAAGTTTAGTTAGGACTGGATTGAGAAACTAATGGAGAACTTGTAAGAAAACACTTGGAAAATCACTGACTTTCAGGTTGCCCAGAAACACCTAAGTGGGTAATTATAATGAAATCCCTGGTCCTCACCTGTAACTACCTGATAAACGGTATTGTTTGATAAAGAAAGCAGTGCAATTGTGTGACACACAGTGGCTTAGTGAAAATGTCATGTGTACAGTTTATACTTTGTAGTACATTGAATATCACCTAAATTTTGGGGGGCACAATTTCCCCTCAGAAAAGTGCAGGTGGAAATTCTTTTGCAGCCCTCCATAAAGATCAAAGGAGAGGGCACCTCTGTGGCATTTGAAGGTGTGCATCACACATTAGTTGCTTTCCTTTAGAAGTGAGCAGAAATCCCCCATGACTTTAAAGTCCAGAACATTTGTTTTCAGTGATAAAATATGCATTAGTTTTTATTCTCCTGCTGTTATAATATTCAGTCATTATAATCTTACAAAAAGAAATTTTCTTGTATTGACTTTAATGGTTATCTCTCAAACTGCCAGATGGTTCCATCAACAACTTAAGAAATTTATGAAATTAATCCCTTCTAAACTTCACATTTAATTCTGTTTCAGTGGCTTCAAACCACAGCTTTCATTTGAATTCTGAGAAAATTGGAGAATGATTTTCCTCATAAACTCCAAAATGCTGTTTTGCTCGCTTCCTTTGAGCAATGCCTGATATAACTACAAAGGGATAAACAAGTCTGGCACACAATTTTGCATTAGGCTCCAAGAGGTTTCATTTTTCTTCATAATCCTAATGAAACAAACTTGAGACTAGCAGTGAGTTGGGTGGGGAGAGTGGGACTTTTAGGTATTGCATTTGGGTTTCTGTGTATTTAAGTTGGATTTATCAACTAAGAATTAAGAGGTTAGGAAAATTAACATTTCCCCAAGGCCAGCCATCCCACTGTGGCTTCATCACAAAAGTCATTTCGCTTTCACCTCAATTAGGTCAAGGAATCGAAGTCTAAACTACAGTGGCCCAAGAGAAATGCTCAGGTCTAAGGCAGACCCAGGCGCTTTGTCATTCGGACTCCTACAGGTCCTCAGCAGGGAAGGATTTTTCATCATGAATTATTACATGAGTTTTCCTAAAGGGGCTCATTCCTTTTTTTAAAATATATTTTAAATAAATGTCTCATAGTCATCATCAGCTTCTGTGTTTACTTAGGAGAAATATTGCTTCTTATTCTGGACTTGGAGAATATAGACTGAGTTCCATTTTTAACTGTATGACTTATTACCTTTGAAACCTTGTCAGGCAGCCTCCCTTCTTTCAACTGTTATACACCATATAATTCAGTGTTTTCTTAAGAATTAAATTTTGTCACAGGCAGAACAAATGTTAATTTTTAACTTGATATCTGGAATCCGAGAATCCTTACTGAAGAGTGGCAAGTTAACTGAGAAATGACTTATGCACGAATTCTGAATGGTACTTCAGTTGATATGTAAACCAAATCAATCACTAGGGCTGAATGGGTAATTGTAGAGCACTGAGTTACTGAAAAGAACTGTCGGTATGAGGCACAATTATAAACCAGTACTTAGTGGATTGACCATTCATTTACATTGTCTTCCCACCACATTCCCTGCAGTGGCTCTTCTAAACCTCCTCATTCAAGACCATTCCCTCCTGCCTTTTTCTGAACAGTCACCGCAGTGTTCAATCAGTGGGCCTAATGACTGCCATACAAAGCATGGCATCCTGCTTTCATGGATCATTTTTAAGGCCTTTCTATCTTCTGTCTCTTCATCAGCTCATCATTTTCTTCTTTTTCAAATATTTTCTTTGTGAAGAAGTCTTTGAACTCTAGATTTACTGTTCCTTCAATCAAATGAATCCCTTCCCTAAATTATTATAAATCACTACTAATATTCTTTTACAAGACTTGACTTACCCTGTTCTCATGATATAGAAATTGACATTTTTGTTGACTAAGTATACTGTTTTACACTTTATATATCTTTGATAGGATCTGGGTCTAAGTTATCTTTTTGTGGTGCACTATCTGAAGAAGGCTGAGAGCCGAGGAATTGATGCTTTTGAACTGTGGTGTTGGAGAAGACTCTTGAGAGTCCCTTGGACTGCAAGGAGATCAGTCCTGGGTGTTCGTTGGAAGGAATGATGCTAAAGCTGAAACTCCAGCACTTTGGGCACCTCATGCAAAAAGTTGACTCATTGGAAAAGACTCTGATGCTGGGAGGGATTGGGGGCAGGAGGAGAAGGGGATGACAGAGGATGAGATGGCTGGATGGCATCACCGACTCGATGGACATGAGTTTGAGTGAACTCCAGGAGTTGGTGATGGACAGGGAGGCCTGGCATGCTGTGATTCATGGGGTCACAAAGAGTCAGACATGACTGAGCAACTGAATTGAACTGAACTGATCCACATAAAATGCTATGTTTGTTTAAACTATTCTCAACAAGAGACTTGACTTTACACAGTCTATTGTAGGTGTTCATTAAAGTTGCTTATTAAATCAAGGGCACTTTGAATCAGTTTTAAAAATCAAAGCTATAAGTACAGTAATGAGAAAAGCAGAGTTTTTGCTATAAAATATTTGTTTCTTTGCAATTGACTCTCAAAATGTGCAATGCATTAATGTGAGCAGGAAGCTGCAACAGGAAATACATATAGTAGGTCTAGTGAACTTTTTTTTACCAAAATGGTTCAAAGATACCATGAAATATGAAAGTGCTGATATGGATTGAATAAGTATTTACCATTTCCACTCTAAGTCCTGTCCTTAACAATGTTCTGGTTCCTCAACTAATCTTAACACCCTATTGTCAGCATTCTTCATGGAAGGAATGTAGATATTTGGAGAAAGAAGTGAAATTCAACATAACACTTGATTCACTGTCCTCTGCAACATGGGCCTGGATATTTTCTTATTCTCTGCTGATTTCCACCTTATTGCTTCTTTTTTTCTGGCCTCAGCTAACTCCCAAGAAAAAAGTAGGATATATTTTATTATCTATGATATATACATCATCTATGTGGTATTGGAGAAGACTCTTGAGAGTCCCTTGGACTGCAAGGAGATCCAACCAGTCCATTCTGAAGGAAATCAGCCCTGGGATTTCTTTGGAAGGAATGATGCTAAAGCTGAAACTCCAGTATTTTGGCCACCTCCTGTGAAGAGTTGACTCATTGGAGAAGACTCTGATGCTGGGAGGGATTGGGGGCAGGAGGAGAAGGGGACGACAGAGGATGAGATGGCTGGATGGCATCACTGACTCGATGGATGTGAGTCTGAGTGACCTCCGGGAGTTGGTGATGGACAGGGAGGCCTGGCGTGCTGCGATTCACGGGGTCTCAAAGAGTCGGACACAACTGAGTGACGGATCTGATCTGATCTGATGTATCAAGTTCAGTTCAGTCACTCAGTCATGTCTGACTCTTTGTGAACCCATGAATCACAGAACACCAGGCCTCGCTGTCCATCACCAACTCCAGAATTCACTCAAACTCATGTCCATCGAGTCAGTGATGTCATCCAGCCATCTCATCTCTGTCATTCCCTTCCCCTCTGCCCCCAGTCCCTCCCAGCATAGGGGTCTTTTCCAATGAGTCAACTCTTCACATGAGGTGGCCAAAGTACTGGAGTTTCAGCTTCAGCATCAATCCTTCCAATGAACACCCAGGACTGATCTCCTTTAGGATGGACTGGTTGGATCTCCTTGCAGTCCAAGGGACTCTCAAGAGTCTTCTCCAACACCATAGTTTAAAAGCATCAATTCTTTGGTGCTCAGCATTCTTCACTGCCCAACTCTCACATCCATACATGACCACAGGAAAAACCATAGCCTTGACTAGACAGACCTTTGTTGGCGAAGTAATGTCTCTGCTTTTGAATATGCTATTTAGGTTGGTTATAACTTTCCTTCCAAGGAGTAAGCGTCTTTTAATTTCATGGCTGCAGTCACCATCTGCAGTAATTTTGGAGCTGCCCAAAATAAAGTCTGACACTGTTTCCACTGGTTCCCCATCTATTTCCCATGAAATGACAGGACCAGATGCCATGATCTTAGTTTTCTGAATGTTGAGCTTTAGGCCAACCTTTTCACTCTCCTCTTTCACTTTATCAAGAGGCTTTTTAGTTCCTCTTCACTTTCTACCATAAGGGTAGTGTCATCTGCATATCTGAGGTTATTGATATTTCTCCTGGCCATCTTGATTCCAGCTTGTGCTTCTTCCAGCCCAGCGTTTCTCATGATGTACTCTGCATAGAAGTTAAGTAAGCAGGGTGACAGTATACAGCCTTGACGTACTCCTTTTCCTATTTAGAACCAGTCTGTCTACATTTGTTCCATGTCCAGTTCCAACTGTAGCTTCTTGACCTGCTTATAGGTTTCTCAAGAGGCAGATCAGGTGGTCTGGTATTCCCATCTCTTTCAGAATTTTCCACAGTTTATTGTGGACTACACAGTCAAAGGCTTTGGAATAGTCAATAAAGCAGATATAGATGATTTTCTGGAACTCTCTTGCTTTTTCGATGATCCAGCAGATGTTGGCAATTTGATCTATACTTCCTCTGCCTTTTCTAAAACCAGCTTGAACATCTGGAAGTTCATGGTTCATGTATTGCTGAAGCCTGGATTGGAGAATTTTGAGCATTACTTTATTAGCGTATGAGATGAGTGCAATTGTGAAGTAGTTTGAGCATTCTTTAGCATTGCCTTTCTTTGGGATTGGAATGAAAACTGACCTTTTCCAGTCCTGTGGCCACTGCTGAGTTTTCCAAATTTGCTGGCATATTGAGTGCAGCACTTTCACAGCATTATCTTTCAGGATTTGGAATAGCTCAACTGGAAGTCCATCACCTCCACTAGCTTTGTTTGTAGTGATGCTTTCTAAGGCCCACTTGACTTCACATTCCAGGATGTCTGGCTCTAGGTGAGTGGTCACACCATCGTGATTATCTGGGTCATGAAGCTCTTTTTTGTAGTTCTTCTGTGTATTCTTGCCATCTCTTCTTAATATCTTCTGCTTCTCTTAGGTCCATACCATTTCTGTCCTTTATTGAGCCCATCTTTGCATGAAATGTTCTCTTGGTACCTCTAATTTTCTTGAAGAGATCTCTAGTCTTTCCCATTCTGTTGTTTTCCTCTATTTCTTTGCATTGATTGCTGAAGGCGGCTTTCTTATCTCTCCTTGGTATTCTTTGGAACTCTGCATTCAGATGCTTATATCTTTCCTTTTCTCCTTTGCTTTTTACTTCTCTTCTTTTCACAGCTATTTGTAAGGCATCCCTAGACAGCCATTTTTCCTTTTTGCATTTCTTTTCCATGGAGATGGTTTGATCCCTGTCTCCTATACAGTGTTATGAACCTCCGTCCATTGTTCATCAGGCTCTCTGTCTATCAGATCAAGTCCCTTAAATGTATTTCTCACTTCCCCTGTATAATCATAAGAGATATGACTTAGGTAATACCTGAATGGTCTAGTGGTTTTCCCCACTTTCTTCCATTTAAGTCTGAATTTGACAATAAGGAGTTCATGATCTGAGCCATAGTCGGCTCTCTGTCTTGTTTTTGCTGACCGTATATAGCTTCTCCATATTTGGCTGCAAATAATATAATCAATCTGATTTTTGTGTTGACCATCTGGTCATGTGTAATGTCCATGTGTAGAGTCTTCTCTTGTGTTTTTGGAAGAGTGTTTGTTATGACCAGTGTATTCTCTTGGCAAAACTCTATTAGCCTTTGCCCTGCTTCATTCCGTATTCCAAGGCCAAATTTGCCTGTTACTCCAGGTGTTTCTTGACTTCCTACTTTTGCATTCCAGTCCCTTTTAATGAAAAGGACATCTTTTTTGGGTGTTAGTTCTAAAAGGTCTTGTAGGTCTTCGTAGAACCTTTCAACTTCAGCTTCTTCAGCATTACTGGTTGGGCCATAGGCTTGGATTAACGTGATATTGAATGGTTTGCCTTGGAAATGAGCAGAGATCAGTCGTTTTTGAGATTGCATCCAAGTACTGCATTTCGGACTCTCTTTTTGATCATAATGGTTACTCCAATTCTTCTAAGGGATTCCTGCCCACAGTAGTATATATAATCGTCATCTGAGTTAAATTCACCCATTCCAGGCCATTTTAGTTTGCTTATTCCTAGAATGTCAACGTTCACTCTTGCCGTCTCCTGTTTGACCACTTTCAATTAGCCTTGATTCATGGACCTGACATTCCAGGTTCCTATGCAGTATTGCTCTTTACAGCATCAGACCTTGCTTCTATCACCAGTTACATCCACAACTGGGTGTTGTTTTTTGCTTTGGCCCTATCCCTTCATTCTTTCTGGAATTATTTCTCCACTGATCTCCAGTAGCATATTGGATTTTATATATATATATAATCTATGTGTATATAATCTGTGTATAGTAACAAGCATATTTCAGACTCTGTTGAATGTCTTTAAAATTGAGGAAATACTAGGTTATAGGAAACTTTCATAATCACCTAACATCTTTTGTGCAGTAAAGCAGGAATAAAGTAAGCAGATGAAGCTGTTAGAACTATAAAGGAATATACTAATGGAATGAACTGTGAGCTGTGTCATAGTTAAGATGGATAGTCAAATCAGATGCTTATTTTTTTTAATGAAAAAAAAAAAGATTTGGACAAAGGGATCAATAGAAAGTGGCATGAGTAGAGATGCCTCTGTAAGAACAGGGAGCAATGATGAGACAGAATTCAGTAGATAGAATGGGAACTGATTCAGAAGACATCTCTTTTTATTTGAAGGAAAGTGGGCTAGTTATCTGAAAGGAAAAACAATTTTTTCCTAATGTAGAATAGTGCCTTAAATGAGTGACCTAAGATTGCTCTATATCTCTGTCTCTGTTCCCTTCCCTCTTCCTCAACAACATCAATATGTTGCCCTACCTGTGAGGAACTTGTGAAAACTATCTTACCAGCGTTAAGAGAGTCAACCAAATGACTCCAGTTTGTGAAGAACATCCTTAGGTATGAATGGCATAACCTTCCCTAAACTACTCATCCCTTCTTTTACCTTTGGTTCTCCATAAAACCCCTTATGGCTGGGAGGATTTAGGGAATTGCTTGTTCAGTCAAAGAACCAGTTATTCAGTTAACCTGGGTAATTGTCACCTTATCAGTATTTAGTGATAATATTAATCATATTTATTAAGTAGTGGTTCTTTTTCAGTAATTTATAAAGTAGAGGCTTGTAGCCCATTTCTTTTCATGTCTATTTTGTGTTCCTTCAAAATTGGTTTCTCCATTCTTTATCTTAAATTTAGAAGTAATTTAGCCAGTATGATGAATCTAATTTTGACATGCAAACCAGTCTGAATTCTGAAACATGAGCTGAGTGATTTAGATTGAACAGAAAGGAAAATTTTATTTTATATTTTTAGTGAAAAAACTTCTGCAGCTATCATACCCACCAATTGAATGGCTCTCTATTCAGCAGGTTATAAATAAACATTACTTTAACTAGAAGATTACCATGATTTCCAGTTACAAACTGGACTCATAAATTTGCATATTTGTCTTGCAAATATTTTTTTTTTCAGTTTGAATTCTGAATAGTTAGCCATTCCTTAAGAGTTCGGTTCTTTGAACAACTGTGTAATACAATTTCCCCTTCCCCTTCAAAGAAATAAAGAAAAAAAAAATAGAATTGATTTAATGGTGAGTGACTGACTCTTTCGCACTAGTAACTGATGAAATGTTCTGAAAATGTACCTCCTCTATCTTTTGCTTATTTCCAAAAAGATGTACCTGACATCTGCATATGCTATTGTGTGTTGGCAAAGGTGATTTATGTATAAGCCGGAAGAAAAGCTGTCAGAAATTGCTGTCATAGTGTTCTTGTTCTAAATAGTTGAAGTTGACAGTGTCTCATAAGATCCATAACTGGACATACAGCTGTTAATCAAAAGAAAGAATTTACTGGACTCTGATCATCCTGCAGTGAAAAAAAAAAAATCTCTCTTTTGTTTTGTGTTTATTTAGCTTGTGGTGAAAGAATAGAAAGAGAGATTGCTTGTTAGTACAGTGTGCATGAAAAGTCAGTTTTTCTTTTGCAGGCAAATGGGAAGTAAATCAGTTTGTATCACTTCACTTAGAGTAAGAAAACTATTAAAACAACACTGTCAATACCATGGCATACATTCCAGTTCCGTCAATTCTTGATGTCACTTTGGATAATATGTTATTGTAGGCTAGTCCAAAATAAAGTGATGTCTGTACCTCATTGCTTTGCTTTGAATTGTGGAAGATTTGAAAATAGTGGCATGTTGAGTTAGGATACCACATTGCTAAGTATGGTGTATGATAATAAAACCTTGCCCTACTTTAAACTATTAATTTAAAGCTTATTAACAACAACAATTATTTGCTTTCAGTATTAAGATTATAATTCAAATATATGTTTGCATTTGTAATTTTACTAGCTGTCAATATTTTCTTATAAAGGAAATAACAACCTAGTAATATTAAAAAAAAAAAAAAACACAAAAAACCTGCTTTCTGGTAGATTGTCTCATATTAGGCTTTCTACTTACCCAATGTGTCTTTGATGGGGGCATTGCTTGAGTTCTAAATACTTCACATGTGTTTAGTGTTGACAAGAGGCCCTGAACTCCACCACTACCCAATTTATGCCTTTTAAGAAATAATTGTCTTTTTCAATCACATTCAAATAAACATTTTTGGTACTCAGTACAACCTGATTCTGATTATGTAGCATGCAAAATTCAAGGGATCAAATCACCAGCAATTCACTTCCCCAAGTTGCTTTCTTAAATCAGCTTTTAAATAGATTTATGTTGCCTGTGGATATAAAGCAGTAGAGTAAAACTAAACCTTCCTGATTTCCAAATCAGCATTTAAAGAGCTATAATTCATATTTAATGAAGAAAAACAGCTAAATAAGCATCCACAAGCATTTAACTAGAAACTTCATGCTCATAAAGTTTTTATCCCCTGCTAAAAGCCCCTTTACCATATCTTTTTATTATACTTTGATACAAAATGCTAAAAGGAAGTTGGATATTGTTAGACTGCTATTAAATTATAAGAGAACAAATATTAGGAATAAATTTCAACTCAGTTAACCAGGACAAGATTGGCAATTTTCCTAACTTGTACTTCAACATTTAAGTTCTCAAAGAGAGAAAATGTTTTATAGCCAACAGAACTTGAAACAATATTGAGGCCAGATGTCTCTAACCTTTTGTGTAAGAATAAAGCACTTTCTATTTCAAGGTTGGACATCCTGTTTATAAATAGGTACATTTGTGGTGAAAACTGACTTTGTTTTACCTGTGAAATTGGGTTTGGCTATTTCCCCTGAAGTAAAGATGGGCTATTGAGAGCTGCTGCTGCCTGAAGGCAAAATATAAAATTGATAGCATAGTATACGTGTATTTGGGGGTTTCTTGTTTCTCAAGTATACCTGCTTCAAATCTTTGTCATTGAAAAACATCCTATCTCAAAGTCAAAACCAAGATCAGGACTAGCTGAAATGAAAGAATACAGTGTTTGAAAGCTAGCTGATTCCCTAAGACATTGTTTCCTTGGTTTCAGGCCTCAATTTTGCTTCACATTTTGTCTTATTTTCTAAAGCAGACTAGTATTGAAGAGGAATGATGAGACATGTTTAGTGAGTATAAATGATCAAGAATGTTAGTTTAAATAGACAGATTTCAGCATTTATATTTGGCCACTGTTTACAGCCACACTAAAGAATGAATGTGCCATCCATTCTTCCAGGCATGACCAATTATTCTGGACAAGTGAAATTGGCACTCTTGGGCCCAAACTAATTCAGTTGCCTAATCGGCTTCAAGCTCAAAAAGAGTCCTACTAATATTATAGGCATTTACTGAACTTTAATGATATCTCCAACTCTCTTTAACATAGTCATCACATGTGGAAGTTTGTAAGTTTAGTTGATTTGAAGAACAAGACAATTAAGTTGTTTTTTTTTTTTTTTTTTTAAATTTCGATCTTATAAAATGTATTGGCCTTTCCAGAAAGGACAGCAGGACCATAGCAGACTTCTCTTTTCCTTTCTTTCTGTGGCATAGTTTTGATCAGTGCCCCAAGACTAGATGATCCTGAGGAAATCTCTATAGACTTGGAAATAAAATTTAAACTGACCTCTGACTCAAAGTCTCGTGCAAAGCAAAGAGGACTTTAAACTTCTTCTGCATTGAATGGAGTACTCTATTGATCTCTGCAATGAAATATAAGTGGAACCCAATGGCCTGCTATTTTAATGCAGCAGAGCAAATTCAATGAATTGTCCAATTCTCTCAGGCCCTTTAGAAAACTACCCAGTGCATGATTTTAATGGAGAAATGGCACAAGGAAATTGAGTACAGGGTCTCCCAGTATTCATCCATTAAGTCCTTGACATCTGAATCACTACAGTAAATTGTATAGGCCCTTAATAAAAGAGTTTAAGACTGGAGTGGCATCTGATATTCAAACCATAGGTTATAGGTGCAGAACGACTCATTCTGTCTCTGAAGAACATCTGCATCCTCAGTGTACCTGCCTCAAATCTTTGTCATTGAAAAACATCCTATCTCAACTCAAAACCAAGATCAGGACTAGCTGAAATGAAAGAATACAGTGTTTGAAAACTAGCTGATTCCTTAAGATATTGTTTCCTTGGTTTCAGGCCTCAGTTTTGCCCAGTGACCTATTGATTGGCTTATGAAGATGCTCAAATCCCTTAAGTGTCAGAATATTCCATACAGATTATTCTCATACTCTGTCACTGTTGAAAACATACATAGCAAACTTTAAAGGACAGTTAGCTTTGGAGAGTCACCTTTGGAGTGTCAGGTTAGTATATGTGGCCTTGTGTTAATTGCTTAGTCATGTCCAACTCTGCAACCCCATGGACTGCAGCCTGCCAGGCTCCTCTGTCCATGTGCTTCTCCAGATAAGAATACTGGAGTGGGTAGTCATTGCTTCTCCAGGGGATCTTCCTGACCCAGATATAGAACCCCAGTCTCCTGCATTGCAGACGGATTCCTTACCATCTGAGCCATCAAGGAAGCCCCATATGTGGACTTACTTTATATCTACATTACAGTACTCATCAACTTAGACCATTCTGAGGAATGGAATGAGTACAATTCTGACCATCTAACACAAGAGTGCATTAATTTTGTTTAGCATCCCTATAATATAGCATTTTTATAGCTAAGATTAAAACAGCTAATTATTAAATTATTAAAACAGCTAAGATACTATACAATTGATTAAATAATGTATGTGTGTCTGGGGATTTGATGCTGCTCCAATAATATGCTACAAATGCCTTGAACCTAATTATGAAAACTATACGTTTATTACAGAAATTTGGAATCTGTGGGAAAAGTACTAATTGAAAACTATTACAGACTATATATCAAAAATATATATGATATAATTTATATATTTTAAATTCTTATTTTCCTTCCATTTTTACATTTTAGATGTTAATGAGTATTTCTGCACTACCATTTTTGTTTTTATCACATTCTATTTTGATATAACTTATTTAACCAATTATATACATTTAGATTGTTTCTAATTTTGTAGCATAATAAATAACATTGTGATATGAATAACTCTATAGAAATTTTTGTGCAATCTCTATTGCTTCTTGAGGATGATTTTAGGAAGAGTAGAAGTATTCTAACAATTTAATAGCTCATTTAAATGATTCTTATATATATTGCCAAGTTGCCTTCCATTAGAGGTCTTACCAATTTTCATTCTTACAAATGTATCATGAGAATTTGTGTCCCCATACTGTAGCCAACATTAAGAATTCTTATTTTTTTAAAAAAAATACTGACCAATTAATAGGCAGTCAGTGCTATTTCACTGTAAATTTTTTACACTGATTATTTAATATGTTGAATGATTTTCACCTGCTTATTAGCAGTGCACACACCTTATTTGGTGTGCTGTCTGCTTCTGTCATCTGCTCAGTAAAAGTGAAACTGTTAGTCACTCTGTCATATCTGACTCTTTGCAACTGCATGGGCTGTGGTCTGCCAGGCTCCTCTGTCCATGGAATTCTCCAGGCAAGAATACTGGATTGGGTAGCCATTCCGTCCTCCAGGGGATCTTCCTGACCCACAGATTGAACCCAGGTCTCCTGCACTGCTGCTGCTGCTAAGTCGCTTCAGTTGTGTCCGACTCTGTGCGACCCCATAGACGGAAGCTCACCAGGCTCCCTTGTTCCTGGGATTCTCCAGGCAAGAACACTGGAGTGGGTTGCCATTTCCTTCTCCAATGCATGAAAGTGAAAAGGGAAAGTGAAGTCGCTCAGTTGTGTCCGACTCTTAGAGACCCCATGGACTGGAGCCTACCAGGCTCCTCCGTCCATGGGATTTTCCAGGTAAAAGTACTGGGGTGGGGTGCCATTGCCTTCCCCCTCCTGCACTGCAGGCAGATTCTTTACCATCTGAGCCATCAGGAAAGCCCATCATCTGCCAATGTCTTTCTTAAAGATATTTGCTTTATTTATATTGATTTAAATATCTCTTGATATATGAGTAATATCAACACATATTTATTGTGTGGTTCACAATAAACTGTGGAAAATTCTGAAAGGGATGGGAATACCACACCACCTGACCTGCCTCTTGAGAAACGTATATGCATGTCAGGAAGCAACAGGTAGAACTGGACATGGAACAACAGACTGGTTCCAAAGAGGAAAAGGAGTACGTCAAGGCTGTATATTGTCACCCTGCTTATTTAACTTCTATGCAGAGTACATCATGAGAATGCTGGGCTGGAAGAAGTACAATCTGGAATCCAGATGGCCGGGAAATATCAGTAACCTCAGATATGCAGATGACACCATCCTTATGGCAGAAAGTGAAAAGGAACTAAAAAGCCTCTTGATGAAAGTGAAAGAGGAGAGTGAAAAAGTTGGCTTAAAGCTCAACATTCAGAAAACGAAGATCATGGCATCTGGTCCCATCACTTCATGGGAAATAGATGGGGAAACAGTGGAAACAGTGTCAGGCTTTATTTTGGTGGGGCTCCAAAATCACTGCAGATGATGACTGCAGCCATGGAATTAAAAGACACTTACTCCTTGGAAGGAAAGTTATGACCAACCTAGATAGCATATTCAAAAGCAGAGACATTACTTTGCCAACAAAGATCCATCTAGTCAAGGCTATGGTTTTCCAGTAGTCATGTATGGATGTGAGAGTTGGGCAGTGAAGAATGCTGAGCACCAAAGAATTGATGCTTTTGAACTGTGGTGTTGGAGAAGACTCTTGAGAGTCCCTTGGACTGCAAGGAGATCCAACCAGTCCCTCCTAAAGGAGATCAGTCCTGGGTGTTCTTTCGAAGGACTGATTCTGAAGCTGAAACTCCAATACTTTTGCCACCTCATGCAAAGAGTTGACTCATTGGAAAAGACTCTGATGCTGGGAGGGATTGGGGGCAGGGAGGGAAGGGGATGACAGAGGATGAGATGGCTGGATGACATCATCGACTCGATGGACATGAGTTTGAGTAAACTCTGGGAGTTGGTGATGGACAGGGAGGCCTGGCATGCTGAGATTCATGGGGTCGCAAAGAGTCAAACACGACTGAGTAACTGAACTGAATATCAACACATTCTTTTGTCATATATGTTAAATTATCAGTTTGTGGTTTGAAAAGTGTCATTTCTCAGAAGGTTTTGTTTTCTGTATTTTACCTAGGGTAATCTTGAAATGGGTGGGCACCATGACTCAGCATTTGTTAAAAGAAACCAAGTTAAGTGCTGAATATGGGAGTGAAGAGAGGTGATTGGAGACCAGAGTTGACTTTTGTATAGTTGACTCATGTAATGGAGGCAAAGAACTTACTGGATATTCTTCTGTAACCACTTGAAACCATATAGAACTTTCTCCCACAAACAGTATGGTGGTAGGACATATTAATAGGTGATTGATAGTTCAGGTAAGGTGAGTAAACTATGTGATTAAGGTGATGGTTAGAGAGGTACGTTAACTTTTAAGATCATTACACTTTCATGTGATACCTTTCAGTTGAAATTTACTAGTAACCTCTAAAAATGGGTGATCTTTTAAATGTCTTTTTAAAGAGAGAGTTACTCAAGCCCACCCAATGGAGCTTGAGTAAGTGTGTGGCCTGTACATATTAACTTTTTGGGTCCCATATCCTGGGATAACAGCATTAAAAATTAGCAGATTACTGAAGATGGTGCATTTGGCTACTAATATTGTCTGTCTCTCTGGTATGTGTTTAGGAGTTATTCTCCAGAGCTATTCTGACTTTAGCTTAAAAAATTCAGTCCCCTCCTGGGAACATTGTTTATTTACTTTCACTGTGTCATCCATTATTCCAAGGACTTTAGAACCATTAGGGAGATGGATATTGCATGTTCTTCTATGGCAAAGAAATTAATTCTAATAGAGGGGATGTCACTTTTTATTCTGTTCATTGAAGGCTGGAATGTTCAACCAACTTCACTGACAGCTTTCACAAGCCCATCATTTAAGATAATGGATAAAATGCAACATTTTATTGAAGGAGGATTCATTTTTTAGTGCAGCACGAATGTACTACATCGTTCATGTTTGCAATACAAATGTGTGGTCAAGGGGGTGGGGGATGTATTATGATGTTTTTATGTTCACGCTTTAGTAAATTTTAAACTTTTTTCTCTTTCTCCTTACTAGTACAAATATGGAAGAGGAATTTTTTTTTAATTGGGGTATAGTTGGCTTATAATACTGTGTGGATTTCTGCTGTACAACAATGTGAACCAGCTATATATATATATATATACACATATATTCCCTCTCTCTTGGACCTCCCTCCCACTCACCCCTCATCCACCCATCTATTTTGATCATAGCATGAAATCCAGGAAAAGCCTTGGGTAGCTAAAGTATGTACCATACAGGGGTATTGTGAGGATTAAATAGTGCAAAGATTGGGAAAGTGCTTTTAAAAAATTGTGAAGCACTTCATAAATACTAGGTATAGCAATGGTTATTTGCAGGTCAAGTACCCCATGTTGGCCTTTGCTCCAACTTTTGAAGAGGTCACTTGCCCTGACAGAGAGTGAATGATGACACTGAGGGTGAAGATGAAGGACAGAAACCTAGGACAAGAGAAGTATACCTGCTAAAATCATCATGCTTAGAGGAGGAAGAATCTCTTTTCTTTGCAGCGGGTGGGGGCTAGTAGAGTTGCTTTGACACCTATATAGACTCTTTTTTTTGGTTAGACACCTATATAGATTCTTCATCACCACGTGGAGCCAAGAAGTGAATACGTGTTTAAATTTACCTCATTTGTCGTGCTCTTCTGTCATGCTCTTGAGGCAGCATGATGCAAAGGAAATGGCCTGCATGTCAAGAGAGTTACGTGTGAGTTGTCCAGCTATGTGAAGCACCATATCAGCAGCACTGGAAAAGCTGCTTATTTATTTTTTTCATCTAAGAAGAGGTGTTTAAGGAAATTTGTTTTTACAAAGTTGACAAATATATACAGCAATTAAGGTGGTCTTAGCACTATGTGCAATATAGTTATTCATTTATTTCAGTGTATATTACAATAAATTAATTAGTCTATAAAGCATATAACCTTGTGAATATCACTGCTAAGTGAAAATAAGTAAGAAATTAAACTATTCAGTAAATAAGAGTACTAAGGGGATACAGATATGGCATAACTTACAAATAGAGGGCATTTGAGAAATGCTGGGCTAGATTATCTGTAATTTTATCTGAAATCCTAATACTTAAAGTACATAGCTTCTTAAGGGACAAGGTCAGTGGCAACCATTACAAGGGTACCTCTCTGTTTCTATGGGTTTCTGGACCAGATTAGGCCACAGGTGCTCTTCTGTATAGCATCAGTCACTCCAGAAATTACGGGATGCTTTTTGAGACAGGATAAGAAAGAGGAAAGTTGAATCTAGTGCTAGGCCAGAGCAGCAGCACACTTCAAGGGTACAGAGAATTCAGGGGCTGCTGACCCTCCCCGGTCAACTGGCCACATCTTTTCCATTGCATTATCTCTGCACACAAGGCTGCCTGTTGCCATTTCACTCATCCACTGGGTTCTCAAAAGTCCAACCATTCCATTCTGGAAGGAGGGATATGTAAAGGCTGCTTAATGACATCTTCCTTTGCTGCTTTCTTGTGCTATTCTAATAGCCAAATATTATAGGAAGTCTCTATTTGCAGAAGAGAATTCTTAAACCTTTTTGGGTACCACTTATAGGAGGATTTCGACCAACCATGAGACTTTTGCAGGCTGTCTTGAGCGTCTGATCGTACTGCTTTATTATTTGGTGATGAGAAAGCAGTGAGACCATTGTCTCCTGCTGAATCTGTGAAAGAAATGAGAGAGAGACACTGGGTTGCAGTCTGTTCGTCAATAGTAATCAAGTATTTTATAGAACTCTTACCAAAAGTAACAAAGTTACTTGTATCTAGTACTTTTTGAAACATGGAATTGAATAACTCCTTGTTTTGCTCTTTTTATTGGATCCATCAAGCCCATTGGCAGCCATTAAGGCTTCAGGTTCTAGTTCAAAATTGCCCTTTTAGTATTCCTCAAATGAGACACAAGCAGAACAAAAAGTGAGAAAAGATGTATATTTTTCTCAGAGCAGAAGATCTGCCAGTGACCACTGGTTAGGCTAGTGGTAAGAAGGTGAGCACAGTACCCAGCAGTTTAGATACTCTGCTTGTCGGCAGTCAGATATCCTGCCAAGAATAGAGTGGGATTAGAGAAGGCAATGGCAACCCACTCCAGTACTCTTGCCTGGAAAATCCCATGGATGGAGGTGCCTGGTAGGCTGCAGTCCATGGGCTCGCTAAGAGTCGGACATGACTGAATGACTTCACTTTCACTTTTCACGGTCATGCATTGGAGAAGGAAATGGCAACCCACTCCAGTGTTCTTGCCTGGAGAATCCCAGGGATGGCGGAGCCTGGTGGGCTGCTGTCTGTGGGGTCTCACAGAGTTGGACACGACTGAAGCGACTTAGCAGCAGCAGCAGCAGTCATTTCTTTTGGTTTTGAGAAAAGATGGCAAATGTTTTTGTTTTCAAGGAAAGCTCTTTCACAAACTGACACATTAAGTTATTGCCTTAATCCATTTGAAACCCAATAATGCAGGAAAGATTGTATAGTGTGGTGGTTAAAGAGAACACAGTCAAGATGCTATGCTTAATTGCTCAGTTGTGTCCAACTCTTTGTGACCCCAAGGACTGTAGCCCACCAGACTTCTCTGTCCATGGGGATTCTCCATGCAAGAATAGTGGAGTGGGTAGCCAGGCCCTCCTCCAGGAGATCTTCCCAACCTGGGGATCGAACTGAGGTCTCCGGCATTGCAGGCAGATTCTTCACTTTCTGAGCCACCTGGGAAACCCAGGAATACTGGAGTGGGTAGCCTATCCCTTCTCCAGAGGATCTTCCTGACCCAGAAATCAAACCAGTGTCTCCTGCATTGCAGGTGGATTCTTTACCAGCTGAGCTACCAGGGAAGCCCCTAGTCAAATTGACCTTCCTTCAAATCTTGGGTCTGCTAGTCAGTGGTCATGTAGCCTGGGTTTTGTGTATCTCCTTGATGCCCTTGTAAGATGGATATGATAAAAGTATATAACTCAGATGATTGCTATGAGAATCAAATGAGGAATTAGATGCCTCTTACGTAGCACTTTGAATCTTATTAATTTCATTTCTTACTCCCGCTTCTGGGCAGTTTGTGTGCTGATAATTTTCACTTCTTAGGGGGTTCTCTGATGCCTCAGACATGAAGAACCAGTGGAACTTAATAGGTATCATCTGTACAAGCTTGGAGGGTTAGACATCACTATGCTGTTGACAAATGGTTCTATGATCCATTTCAGGTTAACATTTTACATATGTTTTCAGACAAGGGTCAATATTCTTTTCTCTTTTATAGGATAAGATCTTCGACTTTTCTATTCTCTTTAAAAATTGTTTAGCTGTTTCAGGACTCTTGCATGCTTATAATCATTTTAAAATCAATTTGCTAAGTTTTATAAAATCTTCTCAAATTTTAATCAGATTGGTTGTGCTTTTAAGAAAAATTTTGTGTAGTCAACATTATTTATTTTTTCTTACTGTATTTTTGGGACTTCCCTGGTGGCTCAGATGGTAAAGGGTCTGCCTACAATACAGAAGACACAGGTTCAATCCCTGGGTCGGGAAGATCTCCTGGAGAAGGAAATCTTCTTCAAGATTTCTCCAGTAATCTTGCCTGGAAAATTCCATGGACAGAGGAGCCTAGTAGGCTACACTCTCCTTGGGGTTGCAAAGAGTTGGACACGACTGCCTGACTTCACTTCGCTTTCACTCACTGTATTTTTAGGTTATATTCCCTCCTAGAAATCTCCTTTTTTGAAAATTATATTTACCAATGTTTTCTTTTACTAATTTATTTTTTACAGATGTATGTATATGGATATCTAGATATTTTAATAAATTATGACCTAGCTGTCTCAATACCATTCATGTAAAAATCCCCTTTTCTTTTTGATTTGAAATTCATCTATTGAGTTATATATTTTTACATTCTATTTTTTCTTTTAAATTGAGGTAATATTAGTTTATAACATTAAATAATTTTCATGTGTACAACACTATATTTCTCCTCTTGTATGCATTATCATGTGTATACCACCAACAGTTTTATTTCACCTTTTTAATTGACCCCTTTGTCCCATTTCAGCTTGTTCTCAATCTCCTTCCTTTCTGGTAACCACTACTCTGGTCTTTGTATCTATGTGTTTGTTTTTGTTTGGTTCAATTTGTTCTTTTATTTTGCTATTTATATTTCACATATGAGTGAAATCATGTGGTATTTGTCTTTTTCCATCTGACATCACTTAGCAAAACACTCTTTAGATTCACCTCTGTTGTTGCAAATGACAAGAAGATTTTTATTTTTCCTGTGTGTGGTATTCCATTGTGCATATATACAACATCTTTATTCATCCATCAATGAACACTCAGGTTGTTTCTGTATCTTGGCTATAGTAAATAATGCTGCCATGTATTATTGTAGATAATATAGCATTATCATATCTTTTTGAATCACTGTTCTCATATTCTTTGAATAAATATCCGGAAGTGGAATAACTAGAAATGGCAAGCCACTCCAGTGTTCTTGCCTGGAGAATCCCAGGGATGGGGGGAGCCTGGTGGGCTCCTGTCTACAGGGTCGCATAGAGTCGGACTCGACTGAAGTGACTTAGCAGCATGATAGTTCTAGTTTCTCTTTTTCAGGTCCGTTCATAATTGCTTTATGTATTTTGGTACTCCTGTGTTAGGTCCATATGTGTTAATAACCATATCTTCTTGCTGAATCGTTCCCTTTATCATTATATACTATTCATCTTTTTCTCTTGTTATATTTTTTTTTTGGCTGAGAGTATATTTTTTCTGATATGAGTACAGTTACTCTGGCATTCTTTTGGCTGTCTTTTGCTTCAGGTATCATCTTCCATCCCTGTACTTTGAATCTATGTTTGTCTTTAGAAATCAGGTGAATCTTCTGGAGGCAAAATATATTTGGGTCTTCTTATTTTTTTTAATCCAATCAGTCACTGTGTGTCTTTTGCTGAATTAAATTCATTTGCACTTAGGGTGATTATTGATAAATGAGGTGTTAGCACTGCCATTTTTTGTTTTGTGGTTGCTTTATATCTTTGTTGTTTCTTTTTCCCCCGTGTTTCTGTCTGCTTTGTTTGGATTTCTGTGATTAAAAAAAAAAAATCCTTCTTTTTCTCATATTTCGTGCCCCTGCTCTAGATTTTTCTTTCATAGTTACTGTGAGATGTGTATAAATGTCTGGTAGATACTCCTTTTTTCTGCTGATAGTATCTTATCTTCTTTTAACTGTACAGGTTCATTCTTTTCCTTTTCCCTTTCTGCTTTTGTTTCCAATTACTCCTTTTTATGTTGTGATTTTGTTACCAAGTATCCATAGTTATTTTCCCTGCTTTTTGTTCCGTTTAAACTTTATGCTATAATTGAGTGTTTCACAACCCATTCTGATATAGAGTTGAAATTTTTGATTCTAGTCATCACCTTCTCAACGTTGTGTGTGTTTTAGCTTTTCATTTCAGCCTTTCTTGTAAGGCAGGTCTAGTGGTGATAAAGTCCCTTCATGTTTGTTTGTCTGGGAAGGCCTTTATTTCATCCTTCATATCTGAATGATAACTTTTCTCAATGGAGTATTCTTGGATGAATGTTTTTAATCTTTCAAAATTTTGATTGCAGTTTCCACCATCTCCTGGTCTGTAGAGTTTTTTCTGAGAAATCTGATAGCCTAATGAGAACCCTTTTCGGGTTACTGTCTTTTTTTCATCTCCTGAATACCTTTGTCACTGACTTTTGACAGTTTTATTACAATGTATCTTGGAGAAGGTTTTTTCCTTTGAAGTAATTAGACATTCTCTTAGCTTCATGGTCTTGTGTATCCAATTATTTCCCCAGTTTAGGAAATTCACAGTTATTGTTTCTTTAAATAAACTCTTCTCCCTCTCCCTCTCTTCTCCTTCTGGCATATCCATTATTATCCTTATGAGTCAGATAGTTCCTAATGGAGTTAGATAGGTATCATAAAATTTCTTTTTTTAGCTATTAGTTTTTTTCTTTTCTTCTGCCCATATTATTTCTAGAATTCTGTCTTCAAGGTTGATAATTCTCTCTTCCATAAGTTCTGCTCTATTTCCCAAACTTCCTAATGAGGTCTTCATCTCGTTTGCTGAATTCTTCCACTCCTGAATTATGTTCATTTGGTTCTTTTTTAGAGTTTCAATTTCTTTGGTGAAATATTCCTTCTGTTCATTAGTTTTATTCCTAAGCTCAGTGAACTGCATTTGAGTGTTCTTGAAGCTTGCCAAATTTCTTCATGATAGCTATTTGATTTCTTTCTCAGATTGCAATATTCCATGACTTAAGCTAGGGTGTCTGCAAAACTATCCTTTTCTTTTTGTGACACTTTTCATGGTGATTGATGAATTGTTCTTTAGCTGGTTCATTTGAAGTAGTGAACACCTTTTAAACAATTTAACGTTAGTATTTAGAATTTTTAAAAAAATTTTTTCAGTAGGTGGCGCTACAGCACAAATTTTTGATTTCTCGTACCTGAGTTGCCTCTGGCTACACTTGCGCATTCACAGTTACCACCCTCTGCTGCCTGTACTAGAGGTGTAATCTAGTGCACTTGCTGTTGTTCGTTTCTCTGGGATTGCTGGTGACTTGATGCTGCAGGTGTTACTGCTGTTGTTGGGACAGTGGACACACATCTGGGCTCGCCTGGGTGGGGAGTGAGAGGTTGAGAGGGGAACTAGGATCACTCCTTGACTCCTCCGAAGCTGGAGGGATGGGGCTACAGGTCCCAGCAGAAGTGAAGTTGAATTTGTAATTAAAAAAAAAAAAAATACTCCCAGCAAGCAAAAGCCCAGGACTAGTTTGCCTGGGGGATTCTACCAAACATATAAGGAAGAGTTAATACCTATTCTTTCAAACTATTTCAAAAAATTGAAAGGATTGGACCCTCCCAAACTGATTCCATGAGGCACCTTTACCTGATAATGAAAACCAGACAAACACACTTAAAAAAAAAAAAAGAATTACAGACCAATGTATTTGAATATTGATGTAAAAATCCTCAACAAAAATGTTAGCAAACTGAACCAACAATGTATAAAATGGATCACACACTTTGATCCATTTGGTTTTATTCTGGGATCACAAGGATGGTTCAACATGCATGAATCAATTAATGTGTTACTGCCCGGGGGCTAGGATTACAGACACCCTGTCTGTTGCTCTCCCAGTTCTACCTCTTATGTGTGTTCCAGTCCACCCACTTTTAGATATACAGATGTATAGAATGCACAGCACCCTGATATACTGAGCCGAGGAGTCTTTATGTTATGAATGTTTTACTGGTTGCACATTTGAAGGGGAGAGACAAAGGGAATATCTTGGATCATCATGATGCTGATGTTACTTCCTGCTGCTGCTGCTAATAAGTCGCTTCAGTGATGTCCGACTCTGTGCAACCCCGTGGACTTCAGCCTACCAGGCTCCTCCGTCCATGGGATTTTCCAGGCAAGAGTACTGGAGTGGGGTGCCATTGCCTTCTCTGATGTTACTTCCTACTTTATTTAATTTCTTAGGTATATCATGGCCCCTTAGTATTTTAATGTTTGAAAATAACATTAACTTTTGATGATCTACTGCCTTGATGTGTTTCATTGCTGTTTTACCTGACAGGTGTTACACTTTTAGTTTATTAAGACCTCATTGCTATTCAGCAAATAGTTTTCTTTCCTTTTTTAGATAAAGAATATCCCTTATGATTATGTTGGTGTGATTTTCTTAGAACAAAAGCACAGATGAAGGCTAGTCATTGTGTACCATGTCTTGATCATAAATGAATCGCCCATAGTGTTTGCAGTTAATTAGTGTTTGCTGAAAGGTAAGGGATGGTTTATGAAGACAGCTTCACTTAGAATATTGGGACATTATTGCTGGAAGGGAGAAGGAAAACTATAATTTCTAGGCTTTTATAGTGGTAGGCACCATGCCAGGCATTTTAGTGGCTTATTTAATCCTTACACTTGATCTGTAAAATGGCAATATTAGTACTGTTTTACAGATAACATTACAGACCAAGACATGCACAATAAGAAACATGCCTTAGGTCTAAAGAAGGTTTAGATTGGACTGAAATCTGAAATCCATATTATTTAGTATTCCAGCCAGCTTAGAGAACATGTAGAATAACTTCTAAGAAATTTTTATTAGAAATGAACTTAGAGTTGAGTTTCTTGCTCAATTTTGTGAATTCATGGCAGATTCAGGATGGAAATCTATTCTTCTGGTTCTTAGTTTTTTATAATTTTTATGTTGTCTATTTTACCCAGGAAATTAGAGCATAGATTCACTGCCTGATTTTTTGAATGCAGCTTCATCATTTACTGTATATTTGATCTTGAAAGTCTATTAAAATAGAGATATAGACAGACTTCATCTCTTAGAGATATTGCAACTAAATACATGTAAAGCGCTTATGCGTGTTAGAAGTGCTCAGTTATGAGTAAATTTTGCTACTGATGGTAACCCTAGGACCACATTCTGTCTCTTTTATTATCAATGTCATATGACAAGACCAAATCAGCTGTCACTCTTTACTACACTGGCATGCATTTAATTCCATTATAATCTTTTATATGGGCTTCCCTGGTGGCTCAGAGGTTAAAGCGTCTGCCTCCAATTGGGGTGACCTGGGTTCAATCCCTGGGTTGGGAAATGTTTTGTCTCTTGTTTTATCATTTTATCAAAATTATAATGAGAAGATGAAAAAAATATTTAGAACCCATGTTGATACAAGGCAGGCTATGTAGGCATTTTAGAGAATTCCTGAAATCATGATACTTGACACAAGTCACCCACCAAGTTTCTGCCTGAGGCTTACAGTGGGATAAAGAAAGTCATTGTTTAAAGAGCAGGTCCCATATAGTCAGGAGCAGACATAGTTAGAACCATGTGATCTAATGACTGAAGAGAAAATATCAGAATAGTAAGCTACTTTGGGATGCTAGTTTACAGATCTGGAAGAGTCCATGTATGAAGCAGTAGTAACAGGAAAACGGCTGTGACTTCATATTTGTATTAGGATGAGGGCCAATTTGATCCATATATTTAAGGAATTTGGGAAATCCTCTAAAAGATTTAGGGAACTATGTTTAAATCTTGACCTCGGTACTGATTAATCTTATTCCTTTGGACAATACAAGTTTACACAGTTTTTGAAAACAGTAGCTATTATTCACATGTGAGTATTTAAATTTATATTCATTAAAATAATCAGTTTTTCTGTTGCATTAACCACACATGTTCATTAATTGAAACTAATGGCTACTATATTTAACAATGCAGAGTAACATTTCCATCTTTATAGAAAGTGCTATTTGATAGCACTGGAAATTTTCTGTAAAATATGAGGATGGACTCAGTTGTTTCTCCTAGTCTAATGTTCTAACACTTTTGTGATGGCAACTTACACTGGGATGGGTGACTTTGGTTATATTATACTATAATCTCCATGAAGATTCCAGTAACAGTTGCAAGTAAACCATGAAAAAATTATCTGTTAAGGACCCTGCAGTGTCACCAACAGCCACTGCCTTTTGCCTTTATCCACCCCGCTTCTTCCTTTTCCTCCTCCATGTCATTCTCTTTTCTCTCTCTTCCTTTATTTATTTTTTTATCTTTAAAGAAAATGACCATTTGTCCGGAACCATAAAGGTGAGTCAGCAAATTCCATAGGCAGCAGGGGGCTGGCTTTGTAAAGGTGACATTATCTGCCACTCTTAACATGGTGGAGATAACCCAGACAGGCTAGATTATGTGCTGAAACAGATGGATCCCAAATTCTCAATAGTGGAAGACAATAGGTTTATTTCTTGCTCAGGTTCGCCATCTGTTGAGGCCCCAAGTGGGTTTTGCTTTGGATGGTCCTTACTCCTAGATCCAGGCTCATAGAGCAAATAGTTCTTCAGTGTGGCAAAGAGAAAAAAAAAGGAGTGAGTCATTGTGTCCTGGTATTAGAGTTTCTTCCCAAGGGTGCCACACGTAACCCATACTCACATTTCCTTGGCCAAGGTTAATTTGTGGCCATATATAACCTCCAGAATGTAGGACATACAATGCTGCAATATCCCTGAGAAGCAAACTGAAAAAAGTTAATGGAAAGTATGAATGACTACCACAATATTTACGGTCAATACCCAATAAAAATACTACCAGTGGGGCTAACAGGGGAGGGTCAGACATTTCAGGGGCAGTAACCAAGTGAGACCATGGCTGTGAATCACAGCCTTCATGCCCATTTTCCTGCACATGGTTCGCACATAGAAATGCTTGATTCAGTTGCCAGATCTCCTCTTCTTCTTCAGGAGAAGCTGTAAATGTATATTGTTATGTGAAGTATCTTTAACATATTGGGCCACCGTTTATAAACATTGTGGGGCTCAAAGAATGTACAGTACAGCCAGATGGAGTTTGTGGCTTCTGAACTTTGGGATCAAAGGCAGATGAAAGCAGATATTGCAGAGACAGTGGCATGGGAGGAAGGGGACCTGGATGCTGGTCCTAGTAATGCTGTAAGAAGGGGGACCCTTTCCAGGGCCTGAGAGTGGGCTCCTGTATAACACTCAGAAATGAATTGTCCAAGGAGACCCACATGCTGACAAAGCAGGAGTCATTGGAAAGGAGTGCCTGGGTGGAGAGCAGGAGGATAAGAGAACCCAGGAGGACTGCTCTCTCATGTTGCTTAGTCTCAGGCTAAGGGATTAGTTTCTAGGTTGTCTCTGGCCAGTCATTCTGACTCAGGGTCTGTCCTGGTGGCGCACACATCACTCAGCCAAGATGGATTCCAGCAAAAAGGATTTGGGAAAGTCAATGGGACATATGAATTGACATCTTCTTTTGACCTTTCCCAGATTCCTTCCCACTGGTGGTGGCTTGTTAGTTCTGTGCGTCTTATCAGGACTTCCTGTTGAAAAGTAATCATGCAAATGGTTACTGTGGGTGCTCTGCCAGGGTGGGTAATATCGATCAGTGGTTCTATTTATGATGAACTATCTGGGTGACATTGAGTGAAGCACTTACTCTCTCCTCGTTTATAAAACAGGTAGGTAACAAGCTAAATATTTAGCACTGGTTCCAGCAGTTTTAGCAGCTACCTGGGGTCATGGACAAAGTTATTTCTCCATCACTTTGTACCTGATAGTGTAATTTGATACAAATTAAATCCTGATTCCTTTCTTCATTCTGCTAGGCACTGAGGCTGCTGCTGCTGCTGCTAAGTCACTTCAGTCATGTCCAGCTCTGTGCGACCCCATAGACGGCAGCCCCACCAGGCTCCCCCGTCCCTGGGATTCTCCAGGCAAGAACACTGGAGTGGGTAGGCACTGAGGCAGGAACCAGCAATCTCAGAGAGATTCAGGTTTCATAGTTAATGTCAGTGGCCTAGGAAAATATGATCTCTAAAGTCCTTTTTTTTTTTTTTTTTAACAGAAAAATAGTGATCCTTTGTAAAGTATCTTGAAAGGTAGAGTTATTGATAAAGTAAGAGCTTTGACTTTGGCATTAGAGAGATATGGGTTTAAATTGTGCTGTACTAGTTACTAAGCATGTCACCTGACTGATCTCATCACTTGTTCTCTGATGCAGATTTTTCATCCATAAAGAGGCAATAATAGAAAAGAAAATGGCATTTACTTCATAAAGTTGTTGGGGAAGTTGAATAAGATAATATATATAAAATGCCTGCTATTTAAGTTTTTTGAGAGACTATTCCTACTGTCGTGCCCTAACTTCTTTCCTCACCAACCTTCTTCCACATGTGCTACTTCTGAAACCTAATCATGCGATCCCATAGCCTTCACTGAGATTGTGCTCAACATGTGACAGAAGAAACCATTAGCTTTTTCACTTCGTCTTTTTCTGATCAGATCTTATTCAAATTTGACTTTTGCCTTTGAAATTAGGAACCCAGAAAAGGGGATGACTTTAGGGGTATTCTTGTCTTAGATTTGTTTTATATGAAAGTTTTATTTTAAAAATTATATCTGTACTGACTAAATGGGACATTCTTTGTGCAACAAGTCTGGTAAGAACGTGGAATAAATGCTTTGATGCCATCAATGTGAATCCTGTTGGCATAGTTACACCTTAGTGAAGGCCAGCAAAGTTGTTCTTTTGGACTTTGTGACTTCAAGTTAGAAAATTTGAAACATGTTGGCAATTAGCAAAGTAAATATTTCTTGAAATTTATCGAAGTTGTGTTTTTCTTGTGATGAATTTGGAGACCTGCGGGTACCAAGGCTAATTGGAATCATTTCATCTTCAAAGTACATTCGCCTTGATTTAAAGCTCTGAAGACTCTCGGAAATTTAAACTAGTGTGGCATCATTGTATAGAGTATTTATCTATGTTATCATTTCAAGGATCAGAGATGATCATTGCATAATTGAGTTGCCAGAAAATAATTAAATATGTCACATCTATGATCCTAGACAGTTTATTTTCACTGGAAAAGATTCATATGTTAGGTTGTATTTGAGTAAAACCTCTTTAACTGTCTATTACAAACACCATATGATTCTGAAACTACTTATTTAAAAGATGACTTTGGGTTCTTGTTTTTCTAATTTTTTTTTTTTTTTTTTTTATCATGAACACTCTACTCATCTGTTAAAACATTTGGCTTTTATTACACTTACTTTGTCTGTGGAGAAAACCTACTTTGTTTCTCAAAGGCAAAATTGAGCTGCATTTTTTTCTCCTTCAAGTAGATCCTGTCATAAATGCTGGTTATTAAATTCAAAAGGAGCATTTACTTTTCTGGAATTAAGTAAAATTTTAGTTCTACTTGATTGGCGCTGTCACACAAAAGACAAAATCTGCATCTTTTATAGAAGTACAATATATTCTCTTTTTTTTTTAAAAAAAGGCTTACTATAACTTTTCCCCTGATTTAAACATTATAAATGCCCCTTGTAAATATGTAGACATATCACAGTACTCTACCATGCAGAAATAATATTGATTTTTTTCTTAAACTTTTTTTTTTTTTCGGAGTGACTTTTTGAAATACGACTTTTTTTTTTCTTTCCTACACATACAGAAACATAAAAATTACAGACCCAAATAATTCCAAATTACTTGTAACAGCTTAAAATAGGGGCATTTTTATGTGGTCGTATTTTATTCTGTTTTTTCAAATGTCTAGATTCCTAGTTACAGAGAACATTTGCTGGTGAAAACTATAATACTTGTTTAAATCTTGAGGAATAAATTTTAGCTAATGCATTGCTTTGCCTTTTACCTGCCTTAACTTTCAGTCTTTTAGAGTATAGGCAGGGAAAAGAGGAGACACTGATCACCTAAGTTAGTTTTTCTGTGAGCCCTGGGCTGCTGGGGTGGAGAAAAGATATTAATCACCAAGGGTAACAAGAAAAATAACACCTGTAATATTTCTGTAGCTTTTCTAAATTAGACAATGACTTTAAGCTCCTAATATACCAATAAATTGAGTTCCAGTATCACTGCAGATGGTGACTGCAGCCATGAAATTAAAAGATGCTTGCTCCTTGGAAGAAAAGCTATGACCAATCTAGACAGCATATTAAAAAGCAGATACCTTACTTTGCCAAAAAAGTCTGTCTAGTCAAAGCTATGGTTTTTCCAGTAGTCATGAATGGATATGAGAGTTGGACTGTAAAGAAAGCTGAGCACTGAAGAATTGATGTTTTTGAACTCTGGTGGTGGAGAAGACACTTGAGAGTCCCTTGGACTGCAAGGAGATGAAACCAATCCATCCTGAAGAAGATCAGTCCTGGGTGTTCATTGGAAGGACTGATGCTGAAGCTGAAACTCTAATACTTTGGCCACCTGATATGAAGAGCTGACTCACTGGAAAAGACCCTGAAAGACCCTGAAAGGCAGGAGAAGGGGACAACGGAGGATGAGATGGTTGGATGGCATAACTGACTCAGTAGACAGAGTTTGAGCCATCTCCAGGAGTGGTGATGGACAGGGAAGCCTGGCCTGCTGTCGTCCAAGGGGTCACAAAGAACTGGATACGACTGAGTGACTGAACTGAACTAAAACCAATAAAAGGGCAGCCATATTTTAACTGAAGTAAAAGTAGTTAACCAAACATAGTCTTGAATCCAACTGTCCAAGATTCATACTGTCTTTCCAGAAACAGAGTGTACATAAAGTTTTGGTTTTCCTTCACCAGATTGCTTATTCATTCTTGAAGAGATTCCAGATTCAGTACCCATATTGCTAGTGTGTTTGTTTATGTTTAGAGCGCTCATTTTGTGTGGATTTGAACTGTTTGATCCCCGTTCCTTCTAGGGTCAAATAGGTGGCTTCAAAGCATGATAGGAATAATATTATCACTGATATCTTTGTAGCTTAAAAATCTATAGAATCTAATATAGTAGACCCAAAGAAAATGAACCCCAGGGGCTGTCATGACGCTGTGCAGAGCTTCACTGAACTCGTTGAGGAAGCAAGAGAGCACCTTCCTGTTGTCGGCTGGCGGGTGATTACACCATTCACACTTTTCTTTTTAGAGCACCTTTCCAACCTGCTGACCTGACTAACTCAACTCTTGGCCTGGTGCAAAGTAAGTGCCTAGGATACATCATTCACTTGCTTGAATGTTATTAGGAACTTGACTCACTGCATTCACCGATAATATCAGTTCCTTTACTGTCCAAGGTTAGGAGGAGACAGAGAAATGAGGAATAAAATTAAGTTTATAATGTTAAATTCTATTTCATGGCCTCATGGTAGAAACGTCTCCTTGCAGACTGCTGGGCAATCTTCCCAGTTCCTCTGCTTGATTTCCAAGTGGCGAAAGCCAGGAATGATTTTGCTTTGACAATCCTCTAATGAGCCTTTGCATCATCTTTCCAGCTGCCTTGTACTTAGTGAAAGTGATCAAAACACCTACAGAAAGTTTACATATCCAAAGGGTCTTCAGATTTCCACTCTGACATAGGTTACATTGAAAATAGATTTAGCTCTTCCCTACACTCCAATTTCTTACAATATTGCTCTAAATAGGTAGTAAACTCTTAAGTTCTTCATTTCTTACTTTATACAACCCCTACAAAGCAATGAATTTCTTTTTATATGAACACAAAAATGAATGAGGGAGTTGTTGTTCAAAAGAAATCTATAGAAGGAGATGCACAATGCCTGTCTGGGAAAGCACAGGAAGCCTTTTCTGAAGGGATGTGGGGCAAAGATATAAAGCTAGAAAAGTCTGGAGTGCTTTCAAGGAGTGAAAGTTTTCCATTTTTGACTGAGGGTAGAGTGTATTTGTACTTTTGCCTGGAAAATCCCATGGATGGAGAAGCCTGGTAGGCTGTAAAGTCCATGGGGTTGCTAGAGTTGGACACGACTGAGCAACTTCACTTTCACTTTTCACTTTCATGCATTGAAGAAGGAAATGGCAACCCACTCCAGTGTTCTTGCCTGGAGAATCCCAGGGACGGGGGAGCCTGGTGGGCTGTCATCTATGGGGTCCTACAGAGTCGGACATGACTGAAGTGATTTGGCGAGAGTGTATTAGTGAAGAAAAGACTGGAAAATTTTGTTTGCTATATATTTTCACAACTTTAGTTTAGCTATATATATGTAAAATTGTCCAGAATTGACTTTTATATTTTACCATCACTACTTATACATATAAACTAGAATTCATGTAGTCTAATCTTAGCATGGAGTCAAGTAACAGCAATCTAATAGGAAAAATGAAATACCTATATCAGTTAATTAATCAAACCTGTTTAAAACTATAGCAGCAATAACAATGACAAACACGAATGCTCAACACAGTTTCTTAAAATTTCTAAAGGTGCTTCTCTTAATTCCGAACATTCTTAAATTCCTGCTTATCTTCTTGAAAGATTCCACGTTGCCTTCCTATTTTCCTCCTACAGTTGAACACTCCCCCGCCCACCCTGGTTCCCCACTGCTGCTTTTACTTGTGTAGACTACCTTAGCCTCTGAATCTAAAGGTTTCCTTTCCTCTCTCCCTATTTCTGGGATTTAAACATCTTGAATCTGGTCCAGCAGAAGACTCCTTACCCCTTAGCAGGGGTACAGCAGAAAAAGCAAGCCTGCTTTTTTTCTCTTATCTTCACTACACGAAGAATTAAGAATAATGTGCTGAAAATGAAGACATGTGGTATTTTGTATCAGAGGACCAGGGCTGAAGTCAATAATTCCAGTTCTTTCTAACTGGGTTACCTTGGGCAAATGAATTAAATGAACCATACGTTGGGTTCCTCATCTGTTAAATGGGGATGGTAGTTACACTAACTTCACAATGAGGAGGGGTATGTGTGTGTTCACTTACAAAGAGCCACATAAATGATAGTTATTGATCTTTAAAATTTTTTTTTAGATTATTGACAGAGTCAGTTCATCAGGTTCATTTGGGAAGAAAGTTGTCCTCATTTTCTCGTGAGAGGCTGTCCTCACATTTCCAGTGTTCTGCAGCACTCCTGCTCAATCCGTATGAGGATGTATGAGGGAACGAATGGGAACATATGAGGACTCTGGGCTGCCTGAACACTGTCTCTCTTCTAGGTCCTTGGTAACACTTTAATATTTAGGATTTTCTTGTCCAAGACACATTGTTTAATTTAATGCTTTATTTGTCCTCTTTGTAACACTGCCACTATTGCTTCTTGAGATGCCTTCACATCATTTTCTTAAGTTAAAGGCTCTTTTCCCACTTAAAGTTAAGCTTGTGCTACCACTGAAAACAGCCTTACACTGTCCCTTTTCTTTCAGCTCGATCTAAGATAGTTTAAATCAATGACGTATCCAAGTCCATTCAGGCTGCTAAAACAAAATACCATAGACTGGTTAGTTTGTAAACAATAAATTTTATTTCTTATAGTTCTGAAGTCTGGAAATCCCAGATCAGGATGATCAGATGGGGTCCCTCTGCAGTGTAGCTGACTTCTCCTTGCATCCTCACAAGGTGGAGGGGGCTTGTGAGCTCTGTGGGGATGTCTGAAGAGCATTCATATCATTTATTCTCATTCATTCATCACGAAGACACCACCACCTAATACCATCATCTGAGGAGTTTGAATTTGAACGTAAGACTTTTGGAGGGACACAAATATTCAGACCATAGCAACTCTGACTTAAAAAAATGCAGATGGAAACTCTATCAGCTTCTCTTGTGAGGAGTACCAGCTGGAGTCATCAGACCATTAAACTTACTGCTTTTCATCTATTTCCTGGTAAAGGGCCATTTAGGCTTGAGGAACCGTATTTTAAATAGGCTCAGAGTACATCTTGTGCCCTCTGACATCTATGTTAACAAGGTCAAAATCAAACTAATAGCCAGGAAATGCTCATAATGGGGCTAAAAGTGACTTAACCTCTGACCTGATGCATTAATTATTATTACCTATGTCTTAGTTATAGTTTTAGCTATTAACTATTTCCCAAGGAAAAGACCTGTTTTGAGTCAATAGAATGGTTAAACCCGTACCACTCATGTCATTATTCCTTAATCATTGAGATTCTAATTTAATTTATGTACTACTTTAGCTCAGGAAATTAACTGAATCAATTTGTTTTAGACAAATTGTAAAGTACAGATGTGTAGGAAGTCTTTTGAATTAAAAAGAACATTACCTGACTTCATCCCATTTGTGATACTTGGCATTTTATTAATATCGTAGATATGAAATCTGATTACCAAGACAGAAGTCACATTAAGTGGATGATATCAGCCTTTGATGAGGAGCACATCAGAGTAACCATGGACCGCATCTCTCCATGAGGGGGAGTGACTTGTCCTAGGCTGCCCACAGGTGGCATCTGGATGCCAGGGCATGAGGACAAGGAGCTGCTTAAAGCACTTACCTACTTGCTGACAGTAGTTATTAGCTTACTGCAGGGACTTCTGTTCTGAAAACAGGCTTTCCTTGTACAGCACACCCAGGGAATGCTGTAGTTTCAGGACTGGTTGTCAGGGGTGGGGGTAGGTGAGTCCCAGACATACATGACACTCTGCAGTCCATCATGCTCCTGTGAAGAGGACGCTGCATTGTAGGAGTGTGCGGCTTAAATATTTCAGTTGGGATAGCCCTTGGCAAGGTCTGAGAAGAAAATCATTTGAAAATTATTCTTAAATACAAGTATGATCTTGTTCCTACAGTTCCCGCCTCACTCCCAGTCATGGACTTTAGAATTGATCTGACTTGTAACTTGTTTTCTAGTTAAACCTATTAATAGCTGTGTGACATAGGGCTTAGAGCGTTACAATTCTGAGCCCAGTTCACTTATTCAAAATGGAGCTCTGGTGTGTGTGTGTGTTAAATAAGATAACAAATCTAAACTATGGCCTGAAACTCAGGAGGTACTCAATATATGCAGTCTCTTTCCACCTTTAATTAATCTCATTCTTAGCGATTGGCTCAGTTTGACCCTGCAAAACTCTTTGTAACATTTGTTGTAAGCAGTGTATATTCTAGGATACTGACAATGCGAATAACAGGAGCTCTGAATCAAAGTACCATTTATACAAGATTAGAAAGGGACAGACTCAGAGCTGAGGGGAAATAGATTAATTTCAGCTTCAATTTTTATAACTTTATTGGTGTGACATAGTACAAATGGGCTGTCAAGGCTAACAAATTAAGTGTTTGTGTCTGGGGACAGATTTTAGATCGCATCTCTCTCTCTGTCTCATTAGCTTTCATCCCCTCCTCCACTCCTATATCTAATTCAGTACGGGTTGTAGATGTTTGGCTGCCGTTTTTTTTTTTTTTTTTTTTTAATTTGCCATTTCTCCCTTTGGAGAAAAGTATTTCTCCTAAGTTTAAAGACTATGAAGTGAGGTACAGAGATGTGAAATATCTCAAAAGTGATGAAAATGACAAAGCATTGAATAAATTGATTTTTAAAGACAGTCTAAAGGAGCTCTGATTATTGAATCTCAGGATAAGAGTTTAAAGGTGATAGAAAACTAAACAAACCTGAAATAATTTATATAAATATGCCAGTGAATAGCTGTTTTCTATTTCCCTTCAAACGGAGAGGAAAGGGGCTTCTTTTCAAAACTAACAGTATTTGGATGCAGCTCCTGCCTATAATGGGTAGCAGATACTGGAATTCACCTAACAAATTAGCTTGTGAAATTTCTTTCTCAAAAGAATTTTGTTAAAAATAAGATTCACAGCTTTTCTGATGTGGATGAAGAGTATCCTGCTCAGTGGCAAATGAGATGACCTTCTTTTTTTCCTATGACCCATGGAGGAACCATCTAGGTACAAGTGGATTCAAACTAGGCTCTCCTTTTAACTACTTTAATTGTCTGTAGCTTATGTAAAAATTAATTTGACAAAAGGGTTAAGCTGGTAAAGAGTTTCAAACCTACTTATCAAATGGGAAGTAGAACACTTTACTTATTGTTGGCTAATG
Source organism: Tragelaphus eurycerus (assembly GCA_935064755.1). Taxonomy (NCBI): domain Eukaryota; kingdom Metazoa; phylum Chordata; class Mammalia; order Artiodactyla; family Bovidae; genus Tragelaphus; species Tragelaphus eurycerus. The sequence goes on from CAKXYN010000080.1 coordinate 6,713,516, forward strand.
GAAATGCAAACCATGTACACAGTTATGATGCTATCTCTGTATCCTTTGATTTAGTGTTCATCAGATTCCTATGAGGTAAGGATGATTTATTCCCCTTTTCTTGATGAGAAAACTGAAACTTAAGTAGATCACTCGTCCACACTGATTCCTGCTGACTCCAAATCTTGTGCTTGCTCTGTCCCACATGGCCTCCACTCCCCTAAGCATCCATGACTGAGGCCCTGAAGGCAGGTTGGTTGTGACCCTTATCTTCCTGGAGGACACAGGGGACTACCTAAGATGGAGATCATGATTGGAGGATGACTTTCAAAGAATTCACCTTCTCTCACATTTCCTATTTATTTAGAAACAGTGTCTTGTGGGTGCCTAGTTAGAAAACACAGATCATAGAATTTAGTTAAGTAGCATTTATACTGATTTTTTGTACATTAGTTTTACAATTTGGTAAATATTTCTTCAGTGGTTTATTCTTCATTTTTTGTGAAATTATAAGTAGATTTAAGTATTAGTAAGGGGCACAACTATGGCTCAGATGGTAAAGCGTCTGCCTGCAGTGCGGGAGACCTGGGTTCAATACCTGGGTCGGGAATGTCCCTTGGAGAAGGAAATGGCAATCCACTCCAGGACTCTTGCCTGGAAAATCCCATGGATGGTAGGAGCCTGATAGGCTACAGTTCATAGGGTCGCAAAGAGTCCGACACGACTGAGAGACTTCACTAAAGGGCTTCTCTGGTAGCTCAGTTGGTAAAGAACCGGCCTGCAATGCAGGAGACCCTAGGTTTGATTCCTGGGTTAGGAAAGATCCTCTGGAGAAGGAAACCACTACCCACTCCAGGATTCTGGCCTGGAGAATTCCATGGACTGTAGAGTCCATGGGGTCACAGAGAGTTGGACATTTTAATTAGTATTAAAATGCAATCACTGCTATTTCTTAATCTGTCAAACCATGTCTTTTCAGATAGAGATTGTTGAATTATGGGAGCATTTCATCACTGGATTAAGCAATTTGAGAACACTTTCCATGTGACAGTAATATTGGGAAAGTAAAGGAGACAATGGGGAAAAATAAAGAGGAGAAACTAAGCAAAGAAAAACAACCAAGGGTGGTAGCACGTAGCTTCTACACTGAGAAATCCATCTGATTTCAGGCAATATTTTAGAAACAAAGCCTCCTCAATTTATGGCTTTAACCCCAGACTAATCTGTAGCTTTGCTTGCACTCTCTTCTTGATCTTAGAAAATACATGTTTCAAAAATGCACCAAAATGATCCTGTATAGCACAATCATTGCTATATATCAGGAAAACCTTCAGAATGAAATTAGTTCATCTCTGTTAAAATATTGTGTGCTTCATTTTCTTTATATACCACGAGGTGATCATTTGTTTATTTCTGGAATAATAATTTTCAAGGAAAGGTGGTACTTAAGGTAAAAATGAAATATGTGAAACTGGAAATTACCCACATGCCCAGTAACAATGGAATGGATCAATGTGTTATGCTTATACAGTGGAAAACCACATGGCAAGTAGAATGGAGCTCTATATTTACCTCCAACTAAAGGGGTGAATCTCACAATAGTATGGTGAGCAGACAAAGCCAGACACCAGTGAGTCCACAGTGCATAACTGTGCGTGCTCCATAGTTCCATTTTTACAAAGGTCAAAAATTGGCAAAATTAGTCTACACTGTATACTGTTCCAAGTCAGCATACGAATTTCCTTGGGAAGGAAATGGCAACTAGGAGGAGGCACAAGAGGAGTGCCTGGACACTGCTAATATTCTGATCTTTGGTTTGAGTGCTTAATATTATGGGTGTGCTGGATTTGTGATAATCCACTGAGCTGGGCAGTCAGATTTTGTGCATATTTCTATGTCTTTGGTTCTTCAGTTTAGGTTCACTAATAGTCCAATCTAAATTAGGCTCTTCTGTCCATGGAATTTTCCAGGTAAGAATATTGGAGTGGGTTGCCATTTCCTTCTCCAGATCTAAATAAAACAAGCCACTAAACACATAACAAAATTACTGATGGGAAGTTTAGGTATCAATAAGTCTTTTGAAATTAGATTGCCATGAAGGTAAGAATTATTTTATTTTATTGAGTTTTACAGTGCATTTATTTTCAAATTATGTCATCTTTAAAATTAAAATTTATGTAATGATTTGTGCTATTATAATTAGCAGTGATTTCTCTTAATTGTAAATGGTGTCTAACTAATGATGTACTAGATCTGATGAAATACAGTATTAAAAAAAGTTACATGAAATAAGTAAATGCCAAAATGGCATATTGTTACTTATAGAGATGAATTCACTGCTTTTAATTTAAAAATACTACAGGAAAGTTTTATATCATCTTATAACATTTTCACAAAATTTGATTGGAGGACTCAGTGTAATTAAATCCCAAATACTTTTAAATCACACAAAAATTTACCTGATTCTAAAATATATTCTGCTGTTGCTGCTAAGCCACTTCAGTCGTGTCCAACTCTGTGAGACCCCATAGATGGCAGCCCACCAGGCTCCCCTGTCCCTGGGATTCTCCAGGCAAGAACACTGGAGTGGGTTGCCATTTCCTTCTCCAATGCATGGAAGTGAAAGGGAAGTTGTTCAGTCGTGTCTGACTCTTAGTGACCCCATGGAATGCAGCCTACCAGGCTCCTCCACCCATGGGATTTTCCAGGCAAGAGTACTGGAATGGGTTGCCATTGCCTTCTCCGAAATATATTCTAAAAGTACAGAATTAAACTAAATAGATGAGTAGTATCCAAAAAATAACCAAATACATATGAGAATGTAGTGTATATTGAAAATGGCATTTAAAATCAGGGTGGAAAGTTCAGGAAAAAGAAGGAAAGAGGGAAATGTGGCTAGCCCTTCAATCTGTCACTTTTAGTCTGTGTTTCCAGGAATTATGCATGAGAGACAGGAGTTATCTGGGTTTTGGCTCATGACAGACAAGACTGTGGGTCTCCATGTCAAGGATAAGTACTTTTCTCCTTGGGAAGTGCTTGTGTTTGCCTGAGAACCATATGAGGTTCCTTTTCCTTCTGAGGTCTCAAATTAACTTCTGGAGAGGAAATAGACCAGCCTTCTATGAGTGGATTAGTCCATCAACAGAGAAAATTCCCAGCACTGAAAAATGACTTAAACAAATGGAAAACACTGCGTAAAAGTCAGCTTACTGTATGTATTTCACTTTACATCTTTCCCCAAAAATTTTTTAAAAAGATTCTCTAACTCCTGAGATTAACTGATGCTCTAAAACATAAAGGAATTGGGAGGTAGGGCTATAAAACTTGGACTTCTAACATATAATTGAAAGTAAAAGTGAAAGTCGCTCAGTTGTGTCTGACTCTCTGTGACTCCACGAACTATACAGTCCATGGAATTCTCCTGGCTAGAATACTGGAGTGGGTAGCCTTTCCCTTCTCCAGGGGATCGTCCCAATCCAGGGATCGAACCCAGGTCTTCCACATTGCAGAGGGATTTTTTTTTTTTTACCAACTGAGCCACAGGAGCATATAATTAGTTAAAGGGAAATGATAGGGAATGTCTGTTTCCAGAAGAAACTATTTCTTATCAATGGAGTGTATGAAACTCATAGGACACTGCACTGATTGCTCTCTTGTCAGTTAAAAAAAAAAAAGTTAGGTCAGGAGAAAAAAACAAAAAATTTCAATTACATTTACAGCAGCAGCTGAAGGGGAACAAAATCAATGAAAGGAGCATACTTATTAGAGACCTGCAGTTGCCATAAAACTGAAACTAAATCACAGTGACAGTGTCTGAACTTCAGATAAATTGCTTTGAATTCCGAATGGGAGCCTGGAGAAATAATGGAAATGATATTGCGGTTGGTGGAAAAAAGGGTTAGAACTTTTTATAGCCGTTGCTTCTCTGGATCTTGTAGATATTGTCAAAATCAAATACTGATTTGTTATCTTTTATTTTTATTTTTTTGTAGAGGAGATTCTGTTGTTTCTTGAGGAGATAATTCCACATTGTACATTCTCCTGGCATTGAAAGGCTGGAGAATTATGATGCTTACACAGTCAGAGTAGAAGAAGAGCTGGCTGGGAACCCAAAGCAAGGTGACCCCCAGGGAGAAAGCTCTTTCTTCTGAAGAGAGGGCAGATTAAGAAAAGAGGGGATGTAGGACCAGCCAGTTCTGCCCTGCTCACTCAATAGACATACATCATTATGATCTAGAGGCTGCTCATAAGCTTCATCCTGTTCTGAAAGGCATGAGTCTTCCCCACTCCCAACTTTTGTGCTTCCTTGAGCTATGCCTTTCGTCAGGCTCACCAGCTATGCTTCCTGGTGGGCTTTCAAGCTATGGCAAATGGTCCTGAAATGCTGCCTCTCTATTTATTCAGCACAGACAACTTATCAGATTCAGAGAATGGCACCAAGGATTTTCTCACAACAAACAGTGCAACATAAAACTGCATACAAATCACTGAGCTCATATTATCGTCTATGAATATTACGCCCATGTAGAGAGAGTCTTTTCATACTGTTCGTGGGGTTCTCTAGGCAAGAATCCTCAAGTGGTTTGCCATTCCTGTCTCCAGTGGACCACATTCTGTCAGACCTCTCCACCATGACCCACCTGTCTTGGGTGGCCCCACAGGGCATGGCTTAATTTCACTGAGTTAGACAAGGCTGTGGTCCTAGTGTGATTAGATTGACTAGTTTTCTGTGATTATGGTTTCAGTGTATCTGCCCTCTGATGCCCTCTTGCAACACCTACCATCTGACTTGGGTTTCTCTTACCTTGGACGTGGGGTATCTCTTCACGGCTGCTCCAGCAAAGCACATCCGCTGCTCCTTACCTTGGATGAGGAGTATCTCCTTACCACCACCCCTCCTGACCTTGAATGTGGAGTAGCTCCTCTCGGCCCTCCTGCGCCCATGCAGCCACCACTCTTTGGATGTGGGGTAGCTCCTCTCGGCAGCTGCCCCTGACCTCGGATGTAGGTGCCCAGTGACGTGGGTTTGGGTGAACTCTGGGAGTTGGTGATGGACAGGGAGGCCTGGCATGCTGCAATTCATGGGGTCACAAAGAGTCGGACACGACTGAGCGACTGAACTGAACTGAATTGAGAGTCTTCACAAAGAGCTTTTCTGATCTCAGGATCTTTCTTTCATAAGACCTTCTAGGCTCTTGGTCATTTTAAAGTTTCTCCTCATTGAGAAGTGAAAGTGTTAGGTTCTCAGTTGTGCCTGACTCTTGAAGGCCCCGTGGACTGTAGCCCACCAGGCTCGTCTGCCCATGGAATTCTCCAGGCAAGCATACTCGACTGGGTAGCCATTCCCTTCTCCAGAGGATCTTTCTGACCCACAGATTGAACTCAAGTCTCCTGCATTGCAGGCAGATTCTTTACTGCCTAAGCCACCCGGGAAGCCCTCTCCTCATTGAGGGTTCACCCAATTGACTGTTTTTAAGGGCAGGAATATAGAGAATAATAACTAGAGGAAGAAGTCAGAAGAGCAATTTAATTTATATTTTTCTAGATAGAAGAGACCGAAGCATGTTTACAGGCAAAGAAGAAAGAGGTTGAGAAATAAGAAAGAATGACAGTTGGTTACTAGGGCAGCATCTTTTGGGAGATATGAGTGGGTAAGGCATGAAACACAGTGGAGGGGTTTGTGATACAAGGAGAATAGCAACAGACACCAGGAGGAATGATGGATGCAGGGGAAAGAAGCAGGAGCCGAGGAAGTCCTCACAAGATAAGCCTGCTTTTTCTTAGTGAAGAAAGAGAAAAGGCCACTCGCCAAGGGTGGGGGATGGAGGGTAGAATATTTGAGAAAGGGAAACGTTTGGTTTAAAAGACAAAGGGCTATTCACAAAGAGCTTATTAGTCCTGTTTAAAGATTGGGTGAGATAGAAGATCATTCATTTCTAATTGCATCAATACATCCTATTGTAATTTTTTTTTCTCTTAGTGGAGTTAAGTCAGAATGTACAAGAAGCTGAGGAGATGGTTTGATTCTTAGTCACAAAAGCTCTGGGACAAGTGATTAGATTTGCTGTTCTGCCCCTAGCACCTGGGATAGTGCCTGAATCAACTAAGTTCTCCATATGCATTTGCTGATTGATTGAACTGAATGGATGAGTAGGGTGAAATAGAAAACAGAATTAGGGGTAATCTTGAGTGATGAAACTTTTAATATTGGGTACAGACAGGAAAAGAAATAAAAGGAAATGGATGATAGACTGGGAGAAAATGTAATGGCATAGAGGTTTTCAATAACAAAACATACTAAATATACTAAAAATAGTTAAGGGAGGGATCTATAAGAATATTGTTTTGATGCTTAAGAATAGCATAATGGGTAATGGAATTGAAAACTTCACAGATAAATCACTTCAAGGTAATATTGTATTGTTTTATCTCTGAACTTATTTATATGTCTTGTCTCCTTCCCTGATGTGTGAGTTCTTTGAAAATGGGACCTTTTATTTCTTGGTATTTTTCATAGCACTTAGCACACAGTCAATAAAGAATGAATAAATGAATAATAATACCTGCATAATATTGAGCCTCAGCTTCAGAGCTAAATTTCCATTCAACCACAAGTCATTCATTCCCTCAGCACCCCTGTACTTTAATTCTCTTGCCAGAAAAGCAAGTAAGTTACTTTTCCCCCCCATCCATGCATTCTATGAGAAATAATTCAGTAGTAGTGGTAAATAACTCTAAATTTCTGGTGTTTTTGTTTTTATACCTCAGTATGTAAAACACCAATTCATTTCTTAAATATTTTTATCTAGATCAAAGTATTTCATATTTTTCTATTACTTTAAACATATACAGCTTCCTAGATCCCATTGGGAGAAGGCAATGGCACCCCACTTCAGTACTCTTGCCTGGCAAATCCCATGGATGGAGGAACCTGGTAGGCTGCAGTCCATGGGGTCGCTAAGAGCTGGACACAACTCAGCGACTTCACTTTCACTTTTCACTTTCATGCATTGGAGAAGGAAATGGCAACCCACTCCGGTATTCTTGCCTGGAGAATCCCAGGGACAGAGGAGCCTACTGGGCTGCCATCTATGGGATCACACAGAGTCAGGCATGACTGAAGTGATTTAACAGCAGCAGCAGATCCCATTGTGGAAAAGACTACTGAAATTTGTCAGTGATTATTCATTAAATAAGAATTTATTGAGCACCTATTGTGCTAATGAGTGTGTAGAAAAGCACCCACTGCAGATGGACATTTATAAGTATTAGACATGATTTATGAGCCAACACTAATAGATATAAAATAATGGTGAGCTATACGTGGTGATACATTATCACATCCTAAATCTCTTGGTGCACTGCTTTGGTGCTGTGAGAATTTTAAGAAGCTGAGCTCAATGAAGACTTCCATATGCAGATGAGAATTCACTGAAGAGATGGGATTTGGTGGGGTTGAGGAATGGGTATTATCTGCAAAGATATGAAGGGCATTCGAAAGAGGTGAGCAACAAAATTCTAATATTACAATTCTTTTTTTTTGCTTCTCTTACCAGTAAGGGTATATAGAAATCTTCAAATGCTTCCTAGCCTGATGATGCCCATCATTCATCACAGTGGGCTCTTGCAGCTATATGTGTAGTAGAGGCTCATGTGTCTGGTCTTAGTGGATTGGACCAAATTAGACCAAATATCTGAACCAAATTGAATGGAATGAATTTGTTGTTAGACTCAAGAGACTTATGTTTGGTTATAGGAACAGAGGATAAGATAATTCAGGCCTCAATGATTTCTCCTTCAGAGAGAAAAAAATGAGGTTTTGCAGAGAGAAGGATGATAAAAGATCTTGATATTTTTCAACGCATTCCTTTTTGGAGTTGGTCCTTTGTTTCCAGTGTTCTCTTATTCTTTTGATGGTTGTGTAGTATGTACTGATATCCACTCTGTCACCCTTGATATTACTAATTTGGGTCTTTTGTTTTTATTCTTATATTACTGAGTTTTGTTAATCTTTTCAAGGAACCAAGTCTGTTTTATTGATCCCTCTCCCTATTATTTTTCCCCTAATTGCTTTCTATTTCATTAATTTCCACTTTAAGATTTATTATTTCCTTCCATTTGCTTGCTTTGGGGTTATTTTTCTCTTCTTTCTCTAGGTTCTATTTAATGCTATAGATTTTCCTCTTACCATTGCTTTACCTTTGTTCCACAAGATTTGGTAGGCTGTATCTTCATATATAAGACTTATAAGCTTACCATTGTTCTCATATTATAATTTTGAGTGACCTATGGAAACTTTACCTTTTTGTCATTTAAACTCCTCCATTTATAATTGTTTTAGATGATTCATCAATCTATATTTAGAACTACATATATACATGTATATCCAGGAGTGTAATTGCTGTGTCATATAGTAGTTCTCTTTTTAGCTTTGTGAGGACCCTCCATACTATTTGCCACAGTGTCTGCACCGGTTTACATTCCCACCAACAGTATACAAAGGTTCCCCATTAGCCACATCCTCTCCATTTCTATCTGTGGTCTTTTTGATGACAGTCATTCTGACAGATGTGAGGTGATATCTTACTATGGTTTTGATTTCCATTTCTGTGATTAATGATGTTGAGCATCTGTTCATGTGCCTGTTGGCCATTTTTATGTCTGATTTGGAAAAATGTCTCTTTGGTTTTCTGCCCATTTTTAAATTGCATTGTTTGTTTTTTGGGTTGAACTTTTTATAAATTTGAATAGTTACAGTTCTCTTATTCTGTAGATTGTCTTTTCATTCATCCAATGACTTCCTTTGCTGTGCAAAAGATTTAAGTTTTAGGCCCCATTTCTTTTTCCTGTTTCCTTTGCCTTAGGAGACAGATCTAAAAAATATTGCTATGATTTATGTCAAAGAGTGTTCCACCTCATGTTTTCTTCTAGGATTTTTATGGTTTCTGGTCTTACTGTTGGGTTGTTAATCCATTTTGAGTTTATTTTTATATATGGTGTGAGTGAATGTGTGATATAATTCTTCTACATGTAGCTGTCCAGTTTGCCCAGCACCATTTACTGGAGAGACTGTCTTTTCTTCATTGTATAGTCTTGTGTCCTTTATAGATTGACCACAAACATGTGGGTTTATTTTTGGATTCTGTATTCTGTTCCATTGATCTATGAGTTTGTTTTGCGCCAGTAATATATGATTTTGATGACTATAGCTTTGTAGTGTAGTCTGAAGTCAGGGAATATTATAACCTCAAGTTCTTTCTCAAGGTTACTTTTGGTATATGTGTCTTTTGTGTTTCCCACACAGATTTTACAATTATTTGTTCTAGTTATGTGAAAAGTATCTAGGTATTTTGATAGGAATTATATTAAATCTGTAGATGGCCTTGGGTAGTATTGTCACTTTAACAATATTAATTCTTGCAGTACATGAACTTGGTATAGCTTGCTATTTCTTTGCTATTTCTTTGTGTCATCTTCAGTTTCTTTTGTCCATGTCTTAAAGTTTTCTGAGTATAGGTTTTCACCCTTTAGATAGGTTTATTCCTAGATACTTTATTCTGTTTGATATAATTATAAATTGGATTGTTTCCTTAATTCCTCTTTCAGATAGTTCATTGTTAGTGTATGGAAATGAGATAGATCTCTGTATATTAATATTGTTTCCTAAAACTTTACTGAGTTCATTGATGAGGAATAGTAGTTTTTCTGTGGTATCTTGATAATTTTTATAGTATCATGTCATATCCCAACAGTGACAGTTTTACTTCTTTCTCTCCAGTTTAGATTCCTTTTATATCTTGTCTGATTGCTGTGGCTAAAAATTCCAAAACCATGTTGAAAAAAAAGTGGCAAGAGAGGTGGTTCTTGTCTTGTTCCTGATCTTAAAGGAAATGTTTGCAGCTTTTCACCATTGAGGATGATGTTGGCTCTCGGTTTGTCTTGGCCTTTGTTTTATATTGAATCGTGTTTTCTCTATACCCACTTTATTAGAGTTTTTATTATAAGTGGATGATGAACTTTGTCAAAAGCTGTTTCTGCATCTGTTAAGACAATTGTCATTTCTATTTTTTATTAATGCGGTATTTCATAATGTTTGATTTGTAAATAATGAACCATCCCTATTTCCCTGAATTACATACCATTTGATTATGGAGTATCATTCTTTTAATATGAATTCCATTTGCTGTTATTTTATTGGGAAATTTTGCATCTATGTTCATTGGCCTATAATCTCCTTATTTGTGATTTCTTTTCTTTTTTTTTGTATGTGAGCAATGTTGGCCTCATAGAATAAGTTCAGAAGTGTTCCTTCCTCTGCAATTTTTTTGAATAGTTTGAGAAGGTCTTAAATCATCTAGGTCTTAATGATCTAGGTCTTAAATCATCTCTACATGTTTAGATGTTTAGTAGAATTGTGTGGAGCCCTCTGGTCCTCACATTTTGTTGCTGGATATTTTTAAGTTATTGATTTAGTTTCATTACTAGTAATTGGTCTGTTTATATTTTTTGTTTCTTCTTGATTCAGTCTTGGGCAATTATGCAGTTGCAATTATTCTCCTGTTTGTGGTTCACACACTTGGAAATATGGGGCTTGACTCTATTATGACTCTGCCCTCCTATTATCTCATTGTGGTTCCTTCTTCATATTTTTAGTTGCAAATCTTTTCTGGTAGATAGTTGTTCTAGAAATAGTTGTAATTTTGTTGTGCCCCTGAAAGGAGGTGAGCTCAGGGTCTTTCTACTCTACCACATTTGTTGATCTTTCCATTTAAAAATGTCTTGATTTCCCCTTTATTCCTGAAGAATATTTTTGCTAGGTAAATATCTAAGTTGATCCTTCAGCACTAGAGTAATATTGTGCCACTGCTTTTGACATCTATAATTTATAATGAGAAAGTTGTCATTCAAATAGATTTTTTTTCTTATAGCTAAGGTGTCATTTGTCTCTTCCTGCTTTTAAAATGTTTTCCCTTTAATTTCCCAAGTTCTCTTATGATGTGTCATGGAATGGGTTTCCTTGCATTATCCTAACCTTCACTAAAGTTTATTGAATCTGTAGGTTTATGTCTCTTGCTAAATTTGAGGAGTTTTCAGGAAATTAGTTTTTTGCTAATACTTTCTATTTCTTTGAGCCTTGCTGCTTTCCTGGGCACAACAAAATAGCAACTATTTGTAGAACAGCCATCTACCAGGAAAGATCTTCTGCAACTAAAGATATGAAGAAGGAACTACAACCACATTAATTGTATAATAATAATTGCTCTTTGAAGGTTTTCTTTTCCCCCTCTCATGACAATTTTAACATCTTTGTCAGATAATTCCAACATCTTGTCTGCTCAGTGTTGGCAATCTGTTGATTGTCTTTTTTTGTTAAATCTGTGATCTTCCTGATTCTTGGTACAAGGAATGATTTTTGGTTGAAAGTTGCACAGTTTAGTGGTATGCGGACCTCAGTTTATCGAACTGTTTTGTGTTAACTGGCTTCCTTTCACACCATACCTGAGATGATGTATGTTTTTTGATGATGTATGATGTATGGTATTCTTTTCAAGTATGGAATAATGTCCAGTATCACTCTGTCGACAATCAAGGATTGGAGAGGGGATGCTCCTCATTATTGCCAGATTGGGGTGGAAGTCTAGAATCCACATATGATCTCCACTGACAACAGCACTCTTGGGGAAGGACTAGTTCTCTTCCGTCGGTGATGAAAGTTCCAGCTACTCCCTCATTTTCCTCATTTATCACAATCCATCAGGCCATTGTGATGCCTCATTATAACCTACGCGTGATGGAAGTCTAAGCATTTCACTCAGCCTTGGCTGGCGTGCATGATGTACCACAGCTCTTTCTGTGCTACTTGGCTGGGTAATAGTGGCTATTGTCTAAATTTTTCTATCTTGCTAAGCTATCTTTTCCCTAATTGTTTGCCTAGAGAGGGGAGACTTTTGCTTGTCTGTGCTTTGTGGCATTTCTGGTTTAATGGCTTTTCAGCTCCTAGCTTGGTATATGCTACGTCACTTCGGTCATGTCTGACTCTTTGTGACCCAATGGACTGTGGCCCACAAGGCTCCTCTGTCCATGGGGATTCTTCAGGCAAGCATACTGGAGTAGGTTGCCATTTCCTCCTCCAGGAGACCTTCCCAACCCAGGTGAACATGTCTCCAGCCCATGTCTCCTGTGGCTTCTGCATTGCAGGCAGATTCTTTACTGCTGAGCCACGGGGGAAGCCTAGCCTGGTATATATGGGGCAAAAATAGAAAAAAAAACAAACTGGGGAACACATCATTGTGTTGATTTCTGGGCCCTGAGATGCATAAACTGTCTACCTTATTTTCTCCAGCTTTCATACTCTTCTTATATTTGTGTTATATACAATGTGCAGGATTTTTAGTTATATTTAGCAATAAAAATATAGAAAAAGTATGTCTGCAACATCTTTCTCCTTTAATATATTTTTATTGAAAGTTTTTTTTTCTATTTTAAATCTCTGTTTATGCCTTGTTAATAATGCCCTGAATTTATGCTGCAGTCAATATGAAAAATGTCATTGATGCTGATGCTATTGTTAAGTTATTTCTGAGGATAAAGACATTTTATTACCTTGCCGAATGGAAATAGAGATAATTGGTTTGTGGTCTCCTAATGTGAGTCTGTGTGAGTCAGATAGCACATGAGAGGATATATGAAGTAGTGTTTGTTATCAGCCTAATGAAAAACTGGGGGAAATGGCATGCTCCTGCTAAAAGACTGTCATTGCTTGAATTTAGCTTTGACACATTTAGGAATCACTCGTTTAGAATGACATGCTTGTGAGTTCCTTGATCACGAGTAACTGTTGATTTAGGCCATGTCTCTGGATCCTACTTGGAGGGTGTAAATATTGTTCTAACACATCCTTCTTTATGTCTCTGAGAACATCCTTCATGATGTTGCTACTTTTATGTATTCCTAAAACTTGAAGACAATTTCCAGTTTTTTCTTCACTTTATTTTACATGTCCCCTGTACTCCCAGTTAGATTTCATCTAAAGCAAGGAAGAGTAAATATGCATATATTTTTCTTTTAATAGTCAAGTTGCAATGAACTCTTTCAAACTTATTTGCAAGTTTACTTCCCTGGGCTATATTCCCAAAGAAAGTTTACTTGAATTTACATAAGACCATAATGTTTGTCTTAAAAGATCTCAAGACTTCCTAGAATTACTAGGAACACATTCACTGAATTTCCCCAAGAGGAACTAACTCTAGGCAAAGCTCCTAAACTCAGAGACTCAAATCTTTCCTGTTAGCTCATTTTCTCTGGAGGAAGCTTTCTAATTTATTTTCCATCTGGAGGACTTTGCTGAGATAGAGTTCATAGCAGTGCATCCTCATGGCATATATCAGTGTCCTGGCATATAACCTGCCTGTGGATAGATTTCATCAGAACTAATGCGAAGATGAATGTGTTTACCTCTGAATACAGAGCTGCTCCTCACTAAAATTTGCTCTTTCATTTAGACACAAGTTAAAGGGCAAATTTAATTTATACCATGGACAGATTGAGAGTAACCAAGATGCAAATTTAGTAATTATGATTTCTGAAATTAAAAAAAAAAATCACAAAATAATCCCAGGCTTATGCTAGTATGAACAACTTCTATATATTGCAGTTTGTTGGCTGTATCTCAGGCATAAATGGATTTACTAGTTGTGTCAAAAGCTCCATATTGAAAAGTGGTAAATTTTTCTTGGGTTTTGTGCACCTGTATAATGTCCCACACAACTAACGACATGCTCTGTGCACTGTGATAAGATTTATTGACTTAGGATCAGAATATTATCAGGAGGAATGAGATAGCTCAAAGCCTGAGTGGTTGTTCATCCAAGAATGGTTCCTGGCCAGCAGGTTGGATATGCCATGAAGAGCCCTCCACTATGGAAGCCCCCTAACTTCCATAGGTTTCAGATCAGATCAGATCAGATCAGTCGCTCAGTCGTGTCCGACTCTTTGTGACCCCATGAACCGCAGCACGCCAGGCCTCCCTGTCCATCACCAGCTCCCGGAGGTCACTCAGACTTGCATCCATCGAGTCAGTGATGCCATCCAGCCATCTCATCCTCTGTCGTCCCCTTCTCCTCCTGCCCTCAATCCCTCCCAGCATCAGAGTCTTCTCCAATGAGTCAACTCTTTGCATGAGGTGGCCAAAATACTGGAGTTTCAGCTTTAGCATCATTCCTTCTAAAGAAATTCCAGGATTGATCTCCTTCAGAATGGACTGGTTGGATCTTCTTGCAGTCCAAGGGACTCTCAAGAGTCTTCTCCAACACCACAGTTCAAAAGCATCAATTCTTCGGTGCTCAGCCTTCTTCACAGTCCAGCTCTCACATCCATACATGACCACAGGAAAGACCATAGCCTTGACTAGGTTTAGACTAGTCCAATTGGGTATAGATGAAATAGTTACTAAGTAAAAGTAACTGTAGTAGGTTATCTCCAGACCACAAGACAACCTTGAGAGACCTTGGGAGCTTAGCTTGGAATTTTTGTATCAAGGTCACTAACATCAATCAGAGACCTTGCTGTATTTCTCTAGCCATGGAGTACACCTGGGCCAGGCTTCAAGGAAAGAGGACAAAAAGGTCTTTTCAGTTTACTTCCAAGACAAAAGCCTTTTGTGTCTTACTGGATTAAAATCATAATACACTATTTGGACTTGGAGATTCTCAGGCTTCTGGCAGATTGGTCTCATCCTCTTTCTTTCCCAACATGTGAAGGTGCTCTCAGAGCATCTTTCTCCAAGTGCCAGGTCGATGCTCCATTAACCTCTCTTTCTGAGTGCTCTCCTCAGATGTTAGTTTGCTTTATACAATGCATTTTAGTTAGTTTTTCTTTTAAAGAAGAACCCTATGTGTGATGACTACCTATTAGGCATTAGTAAGAAGGCAATGGCACCCCACTCCAGTACTCTTGCCTAGAAAATCCCATGGACAGAGGAGCCTAGTGGGCTGCAGTCCATGGGGTCGCTAAGGGTCAGACACGACTGAGCAACTTCACTTTCCCTTTTCACTTTCATGCATTGGAGGAGGAAATGGCAACCCACTCCAGTGTTCTTGCCTGGAGAATCCCAGGGACGGGGGAGCCTGGTGGGCTGCCGTCTCTGGGGTCGCACAGAGTAGGACACGACTGAAGCGACTTAGCAGCAGCAACATGAATTAACTGCTTCAAGTCTCATAATGCTAAGATGGAGGTATTCATTAACTTTGTTTAGACATGAAGAATTGTGATACAAAGAGATTAAATACTTGCCCAAAGTCAGATAACAAGTAATAGCAATGTGTCCTTCTGTCATAGACTTACACAAAGGTGGAGATGATACATAAACAAGAACCTTGGAGATTAAAAGGGAATAAAACAAAGTGATATCATAGCATCTCTAGAAGGAGTGCTAGTTTACTCCAGGTGGTCAGGGTAAGTCTCATGAAGAGGTGGCACGGAATCTGAGAATTGGTTGATTAAAAGGAACGAGTTCAGAGAGGGTTGGGGGCTGAATCTTATAGGAACGAGAGAAGGCCAGGGGCCTTAAGAAGGAAATGAAGCTAGTGTGTTTGAGAAAGACAAAGGAGACCAGACATGGGGAGGGATGAGACAACTATAAGGGATGAGGTGGGGAAGGGTCCGACTTAATTAAGGGGTTGGTATTTTAGTGGTAAACAACAACAACCACTCAACTCTATATGACACTTTCTATGTGCCAAACACTGTAGAGGCAACTTTATATATATGTCATTTCATCTTCTTAGCTGTTGAATGAGGTAGTATCATTACTAGTCTCATTTTACAGATGAGAAAACCAAAGCACAGAGGATAAAGAGTAGTCGGAAATGCAATGGGAAACGATTAAAGGAATTGGAGCAGAGTAGTAACAAAATCTGATGTTAAAAATAGCACTGTGGCTTCTGTGTGGAAAATAGTTTAGGGCCTCTAGGTGAAACCAACTAGAACATCCTGGCAAGGGAGGATGGTAGACTATTCTAGGGTGTTATTAATAAAAAGAGAAATTGAACGAAAGGGTTTGGCATATTTTGTACCTGCTACTGGAATGGACACAGGTGAGATTAATTGAGAAATCAGGTCTGACTTCTGGGTTTGTTTGAACAACTGGTGGATGGGAAGGTCATATATGACAAAAAATGATAGGGAAGACAGGGGGAGCATGTTAAGACAAAATGATTTGGCCGTATTAAGATAGTGACACTTTTTAGACATCCAGGGAGAATATTAACATAAAGTTGGATCTATGAAGTTTGGAACTCATAGGAGATGTAATACAATAATGGTGCACACACCAGTCAAAAGCTTTTGTGAAGCTATGTTTCCATCAATAATTCTGGGGTCAAAGTTTTTGTGGTAGAAGCCTGAATGGGGAGTTTCTGCTCTTTATTTAAGGACTTGTTAGGGATTCACATGTTTCTTCTAATGAAAAAAATTATTTGTGCTCCTACTGAAATGTTCTTCCTAGTGTCAGGAGGAGGAGGAGCCTTTTTTAAAGTTTTTTTTCTTCTGAATACATTCAGCCACAGGATCTCCCATTCTAGGATTTCATCGCTCCTAACATCAGTCCGCACAGTTTTACAGAAGTTCAAGGAGAATGTCGTTTAAAAGCATGTTCGGCTTAGCCTGCCCATGAGAACAGGAAGGGTGCAAGCTGAGTATGAACTTCTGAGAGGTGACAGCTGCCCAAACACAAATGGTGTTTTCAAAGAGAGTTCAAACTGAGCATGTTTAAAATGGACATTGCTAAGTTAGGGATTTTCTTTGTTCTCTGACATGAATCGGGCAATGATTATTTTCATGAGGTCCTAGCTTGTAGCTTGTTTATTTATGCCTAGCTTGTGTTTGATTCCACATTACTCAGTTTTTCACCAATGAATTGAGAAATAAAACAGAAGCTACAAATAAAAAGTCTCAAGTTTAAGAATCTGTAAATGCAGGTTGATCTATGTTTATTAGCTCCTTAAGAATTATTGGCATATTTTGGAGGTTGAGAGATGCAATTAAGAGATTCTTATGATAATTTATAATACTCAATTGTTCATTATTTTCCTCTTTAAATAATGGGCTCGATAGCTCATTTCCAAAAATTGTCAATGATTTTCTGTGTCCTATGCTTCGCAGTTATGCCTTAATAAAGGCAACTTGACAAAATCATCTGGGTTGGGTAGGATATTTGTCAATATTGGATTTATAGGGGACGGTGTCTGCCCCAGTCATGCTACTGTTCTTAAGTCTTGGCACCCAGTCCATCAATCTGCCTATAAAAGGACAACCCTATTTCTAAAGTGACAGATTCTATTTGTAGTTGTGCAGGCAGTTAGCAAAGCTACCTATGAAATACACTGGAGAGGAAGAGGTGAGAGATTGGGGTATAAATTTGTTAAAATCGTCAGAATAGCTCAGTTTTCTAAATAGAGCTAGATATTATCCCACCTCTCAGGACAGTAAAAACATTTCCAGGAGACAATCCTTTAGATTCTCCCTCCCTCTCCCCACCCTCCCTAGCCTACATAAGCCCACAGCAACTTGGCAGTTTATCAACAAAATGACTCCTATTACCATTGACAAGAGAAAAACATTCAGGGAGCAATGAGTCTGTGGTGTTTCCCTCATATTGTGGACTATGGTATGGTTGGTGGCTTTGCATCTGTTTCTGCTGTGATAAGACTCATATTTTTCTCTCCACGTAATCCTTCTTGGCACAAGACCCTTTTCCACCTCTTCAGTGGGGCCGCAGTCCACATGAAGATAGGATAAAACAAGGAAGTTTAGCTAGAAAGAAGAAAAAATAATTTAATATGCTAAAATATACCAGAGTCTTACTGAAAGTGATAGTATTAGCCAGAGAAAGATGAGTTACTGTAGTAGCTCTTTCATTTTGAGGTTGGGTCTGACAGGATCATTTTTCTTCATTTCTTCCCCATATAGGTGAGACCTGAAAAGTGGACCATCCTCACCTAAGGAAGGCACATGAGCATTTTAGTAGTTCTAACCCTGTCATGCCTATCAGACCCCACTCCCAAAGCCACAATAAATCACAAGAAACAAGCAAGGAAACCCTGTTTGTTATTAAATTCTTTCATAAGTGAAGCTTAATGTGTCTACTAGACTCCACCTCCCATCCCACTATCACTTAACAGATTATTGCTTCTAAATAACATCTGTCTAGAGATTCTGGAATAGCCCCAACTCCTACCTGTTCCATTGGGGAAAAACCCTGACTTAATGGCAACTGAGGGAACAGCCATGGGGAAAAAGGGCTGAGACCACCTGGGCAGTGAAAGTCTGAGGCACCATGTAGGAGCACAGAGGTGGGGACTGAGGTCAGAGAGTAGTTTCTCTTCAAGGTCTGCAGAGGTAGGCTCTGCATAAACTGAGGAATGACTGGGGAGAAAAATAAAAGAACTATTTTGCACATTCGTCAAAAGTTTGTTTATGCTTGGTTGTTCAATTGTGATTGCTTATAAATAATGGTGGAGAAGGAAATGGCAACCTACTCCTGTATTCTTGCCTGGGAAGTTTCATGGAAAGAAGAACCTGGCAGGCTACAGTCCATGGGCTTGCAAGGAGTCAGACACAGCTAAGCACACTAGCGCAACACACAAGTAACAGACTGACCCAGTCCACTCTTCCAAACGGTAAAGGCATGACCACGGGGGTCACATCATCTTAGATACTGAAATGGTAAACAATGGTTGCTAAAGCTGGCAAAGATGATTTGTGCTTGTCATTCGCTTGAAGCGAGGGGAAAATGACTTTTTACTTCTGAGATCTTGAATTGGTTAGTTAATTTGGTGGACTTCTGTTTCTTTAAATATAAATTAGGGGCATTGGATCATATAACTCCTCAAGTCTCTCCATGTCCTCCAAATTTTCTGCGCTTGGATTTGTGTTCTGGCTAGAATGTACCTGCCTTAGGACATACTTGCCACTTGTTAGTTGAGTAATGTATAGTGATTATTTACACCTAAAACTTGGTTTTCCTAAGGAGTGTAGTTGAGATACTAATAGCTTCCTTTCCCAGTGAAATGAAATGATACGACGGTGGCACAGCACCAGTATCATGGGGGTACTCACGTAATGCTTACTGTGTGTATTGGTCTATGACCACCATACATTTAAACTTGGTGGGTTTTCATAAAGTAAGATAATACCAAGATTTTCTCTGAAGTTATATGATTTCTCTGCTTCTCCTCAGTCATAGTCAATATAATTATGAATGATGCAATATTTTGTAGAATATTTGATTTTTAAAGTATTCCTTAGAATTTTTTGTTTGTTTGTTTTCTGGGCACTTTATAGTTCTTTATTTGGCGACTTGAATTTGATGCTACAACTTTAAGTGCATTGAAAGATTAAACTAAATGGGTGACAAGTAAAGAAGTAGTCATGGAAATAAAGTGGTTTATCCTTTATTTAAGTAAATAAACATTTTTACTCACAGATATTAGAGTTACTGTGCTGTAACACGGGGAAGGCAATGGCACTCCACCCCAGTACTCTTGCCTGGAAAATCCCATGGATGGAGGAGCCTGGTAGGGTGCAGTCCATGGGGTCGCTAAGAGTCGGACACGACTGAGCGACTTCACTTTCGCTTTTCACTTTCATGAATTGGAAAAGGTAATGGCAACCCACTCCAGTATTCTTGCCTGGAGAATCCCAGGGACAGAGGAGCCTAGTGGGCTGCCGTCTATGGGATCACATAGAGTTGGACATGACTGAAGCGACTTAGCAGCAGCAGTGCTTTAACATGAGTTTGGGTGAACGCTGGGAGTTGGTGATGGACAGGGAGGCTTGGCATACTGCAAATCCTGGGATCGCAAAGAGTAGGACACAACTGAGCAACTAAACTGAACTGAAGGGACTACATTTATGTTCATTTGTTGGGGGGGGTGTTAGGTTTTGATATGAGCCTGTCTCCAATACTCCTGAGCTCACAAAGAATCTTTTATTAAATGAACAAAGTACAGTCACGAATGGATATAGAAGAAATGAGGGTGAAGTAGACATGAACTAGTGTAGAAAGGAGTCCAAAACAAGGCAGCATTATACTAGGCAAATGGCAACTTGGATAGCCTGGTGTTTGTTGGAATTACCTTTAAAATTTCAATAATAGTTCCATCAGGAATTATTTGAAATATGTCTTTTAATGTAAAACTATTTTACTAATTAGATAATTAAGATAGAGCCATAGTTTACTCCTCATATTCCTCAGAAACCAGTATCTAAAATGCAAAACATTTCAGAAGACCTAAAGGCCCCCATCCCCTTAAAGTTTTTATTTCACTGTCATGATGACCTAAACTCTGTTTGAATTGGTTATAATATTTAAAACTTGAGATATTTCAAACAAAATACAACTTTCTGTTTTATTTGCTTAAAAATTTTAATTTAGTATAAATTTTTAAAAATTATGTGATTTTTATTTTATATTGGAGTATAGCTGATTTGCAATGTCGTGTTATTTTCAGGTGTACAGCAATGTGATTCAGTTACACACATAAATATATGCATTCTTTTACATATTCTTTTCTCGAATAGGTTATTACAGAATGTTAATGGAGTTCCCTGTGCTATGCATTGGGTCCTTGATTATTATCTGTTTTATATATAATAGTGTGTATATGTTCATCCTAATCTCCTAATTTATCTCCCCCCGACCTCTCCCTTTTGGTAACTATGTTTGTTTTCTGTGTGAGTCAGTTCTGTCTTCTCTTTATAGAACAGTCTTACAGAGCTAGAGCCATGCCATGACTGCCTCTGTGCACAAGGCTTATAGTCTGAGTAGTGAGTGACTGAGTGAAGTCGCTCAATCGTGTCCAGCTCTTTGACACCCCATGGACTGTAGCCTACCAGGCTCCTCCATCCATGGGATTTTCCAGGCAAGAGTACTGGAGTGGGTTGCCATTTCCTTCTCTAGAGGATCTTCCCAACCCAGGGATCGAACCCGGGTCTCCTGCATTGTAGGCAGACGCTTTACTGTCTGAGCCACCAGGGAAGTCAGTCTGAGGGGATGGCTATAATTCCCACCACTCCTTAGTGATGTTCCCTAGCTGAGTTAAAGGGCCGTTTATCTCCTTTAGTGGTTCTTGCTCTTCTGTGTTTCTTAAAACTGAATCGTGTCATTTTATTTATCTTTATGACTTGCTTAATCCCTGTGGTCCTCTGTGTGTGCATCGTAAGCAAAATGGCATATCCATTTTTTAGTACGTGTTTTTATGCTTACCTTGCCTGTGTCTTTTCATTTAAATGTTATTGAAGGTAAAGGGTGCTTTTCAGTGATGCATGCATTTTAAAGAAAGAAAGATTGGCCTTGGCAGAAAACTAGTAAAGAGATAAGTGTGGATGAACATAATTTGAGCATTACTGGTGCTCTTCTCTAGACCATTCCTAATATATACACAGTTTCATCAAGATATGTTGAAGGGGCTCAAACTCCAGCATGCTTTTTATGAGATTTTCCATATTGATGCAAAGATCCTGGAACAGTAATTTTATTTGTTAGCATGCTTACACATCTGTCTTCCTAGCTGAGGTGAGTAAAGTATACAGGAAACACATTACAGATAGCCAGCCAGAGAAAGACCGGGGCCTCCCAGGTGGTGCGGTGGTAAAGAATCCACCTCCCCATGCAGGAGACACAAGATACGTGGGTTCAATCCTGAGTTGGGAAGATCCTCTGGATTAGAAAGTGGCAACCCAGTCCAGTGTTCTTGCCTGGCAAATTCCATGGAGAGAGGAGCCTGGTGGGCTACAGTCCATGAGGTTGCAAAGAGTCGGACATGACTGAGCACCCCCCACCACACAAACTGAAGCACATAGAAGTGTGCAGTGTGAATGGAAGTTTCAGTGCACCAACTGATCAATTCATAGGTGTTTACCCAGTGGCTCTTCTGTATAAGTCCTGTTAGTTACACACTCACTGTCTGGTATAATCAGAAAGATGATGTTTTATCTTTTAATTATAAGACAAAAGGTTAATAAAATTAGTTTTTTAACCAGAAATTCTGAATGACCTAATGACAAAAGTAGTGATTGTCATAGGGCAGTTTTACTTCTAACATCAGAATTAGTTTTTATTCTATAGTTTTAGACTTGCCACAGTACTTCAACGAAGGTATAGTCTCATGCTTCAGAAAACAAGTTCGGTTAGTTTTATAGTCAAGGGAAGTTCTCTTTGCATTGTTCTACTTTACCAGTGAAGAAACCAAACTGGGCTTCTATGGAAGACAATTCATTGTTTTAGTCAGTTATGGCACAAATGGGTATGAGCAGAAAATTTCTGCTTCTGAGACAAAAGCAACACTATAATAAAACCTATCCTAAGTGTTACCTGTATCAGACAGCACTTTCTTGCTTTCTATTATTCCATATTGGCCTGTTTGTACTTTGAAATGTCATCGATGACTCTTATAGGGGAACTAATCTATTTTAACTAGTCTCTTAGGTAGTCACTTTAATCTTGGGTTCATGTTACTCCTTTTTTCACTCTTCATTTTACCTCTGAATTTATAGTTATCAGATTTATCAAAGTGACCCAGAGGTCTGGGCATTACATGTAGAATCAATGGAAATGGTGCTGAGTCTGTCATCTGCCATGTCTCTAGAAAAATGAATTTCTCTTCCATCTCTGATCTTAAACTAATTTAGCTTTGCATATTAAATATTAAAATTTATTTGGCTAAAGGCAAAATTAAGGATAGAGTAATTGGTTCTTGGCAGCTGAAGTCTTTCATATATAGAAATATCTTGTAGTAATGAATTTCTTTACCTTTCACTATCTTAAAAACAAAAAAACAAGCATGCACAGAGACCCAGGCAGACTTGATTAAGCAAAACAGTGTAACAACTATAAACAGAGGACCAGAAGAGAATTAATATGGGTCTCTGTGATGGTCCAAATATTCTAATTTCAGGTTTCTTTGTAATAGTGATAGACTTATCTCTTTATCTTCCTTAAATATTTTTCTGCATTTCATTCTGATTGCAATGGTGCCATTGGCATGTTAAGGCTTTAGGTCCAGGGTTCCTATAACATTATCTTGGTCTATGGAGGGAGGAAGCTCTGCAGTGAATCATAGCCTCCTTATGTACACAGTTACCCATACCTGGTGTTTGATTTAATATTTCATAAAAGAAGGACCAAGAATAAGAATCTAGCATTTTATTTGGTAAAGCATTATACCATCACATACTTAAAACTACACCTGATAATTCTCATTTTGGAACATTTGGAACATTTGGAAGAGCGCATCAAAGGAAAAAAGAATCTGAAATTGGAGTTACCTTGTTCTTAAGAATAGTATAAACAATTTATTATAGGCATTTACCAGACAGTTAATTATCCAGAAAAACTAATCAGGGTTTCATATAGTCTAAGAAATACACAACCATCATTAATATGCAACCAGTCACCAGTATGTGGAGTCACTTGGATCTAGCGTATTTCCTTCTCTCAGTCCTGTTCCTCTGACACCCTATAGTCATTTACCCTGGAGGTCTGATTTAGGTAAAATCCAGCACATACTCAGTTTATACCATAAGAGGGCACAGTTTTGTACTCTATGTGGTTTAAAAAGGATAGTATTTTTGCATCTTGTAACCTTAGGGACAAAAGTTCCAGTGCTCAGTAATTATGTTATCCAATTCCAGGGAGCTCCACCTATGTGATATCCTACTTACATAGACCAGAGCAGACTTTTTCAACCTATTGACATTTTATAGGGAGGATTTAGTTTCAGGGAAAATGAGGGACCACTTAAATGAATCCTCAGGGAATCTTTTCAATAAAGACCCTTTGGAAATCACTCTCCTCAAAAACAAAAAATCACTGCTGTTCCTAAAATGTGGGACAATTAAACACTATGAAATCTCAGAACCGAGTAGTCAGACAGCCTCAGTATTGTCAAGAATTAGGGCGTTGTTTGTTAATGTAAAGAAAATGTCTATAATCTATCAAAACATAAAATGAGTCACAGTTTAAATGTTCATTAATTGAAATTGTATTTTATCAATCATAAAGGCATTTCAGTGAACTTTATATATAATACAACTTATATATATAAAATTAGGCTATACAGTGTTTGTTTCAAGGTCTCCTGGTTTTCTCTGTGACCTGGTCTGCCAGAGGTTCAGGATCTGTAGCTTGCGAATTGTTGGGGTAAAACATTAAATAGAAACAAGGGACTATTCAGATTTTGTTTCATTTTTCACTATAAAGAAAATATAAAAAAATTCTGGATAATATTACTTAATAGACTAAGAAAGCATGAGACAAAGAACATATTGAAAATTGCCTGCAAATGCACCAGGCCTGATCTAAAAATAAATATTAGTTTTTAAAAACAAACAATAGAAATTTATATAATCTGAATCTCATGCTGGGGGATAGTTCCTGCAGTGCTTGCACAAGGGGAGTAGTAACTAGTAGTTACATAAGCTAGAAATTGCCAGTCAGTAGACTTCTAAAAATGTTTATTATGATAATGTTCAGACAAAAGTAAAAAATAGCTTAATAAACTGCCATGTACACATCCTCCAGCCTCAACAATTATCAACATTTTGCAATGTTGTGTTATCTGTTTTCCCAATTTTTTCTAAATTATTTAAAAACAAATTCCAGACTCCATAAATTCTTTAGAATATTATTACTGATGGCTGATGAGTTTTTCATTACCATAACTAATAATATTAATATCTAATAACTAGTCCATGTTCAATTTACCTAATTACTTAAAGCATGTCTTTTTACTTTTTTTTTAAAGCAAAATTTAAACAAAGTCCATGCATCACACTTCCTCAGTTGTTGTAAATTTTTATTCTTTGCGGCAATTTTTCTCTATTTTTTTCCTCTGCCATTTATTTGCTGAAAAATGAACTAGATTTGGACAAATTTTTTACATCCTGGATTTGGCCTTCCTTTGTGGCATCATTTACTAATTTATCTTTTTAATTCATTCCCCATATTTCCTGTGAAGGGTCGATCTAGGGAAATCCCTGGTGATCCAATAACCTAATGTGACTCCACACTTCTACTGCTGAGTATAGGAAAAACATAGTATGTTTAGTATGTTTAGAGTTTCAGTCCTCCTCTGATAGGTCTTGGAAGAATATCCTCCGTGGATAAGGGGGTACTGCGCTACAAAAATTATTTCATGAGTTCACAGAAATAGTAGTAGTTCAAATTGCAGATATTAGGGTACTTAACTTTGATTTTTATACTCCTCCTCCTCCTTTAGTTTGAAAATCTTGCTTCCTAGTGGCATTAACATAATTACATGGTCCTTTTAATCCACAATATGCTCATAATAGTTTCAAAATAACATGCTATCTTTTCTACAAATAATAACACCACTGAGTACAATTGAAGATTTCTTTCTCATTCGTTGTGTCCTTAGGATATAACCCACAGGACTGTATAGTGAAAGCATTTTATTTTTAATCTCTCAACACAATTTCTTTATATGGTTGTTCCACCAACTTGACATAGTTAAATTCATTTGCTTCAATTTCTTTTCAAAATAAAGGAGTACTTTTTCATTTTTTAACTTTAGTTTGGTTTATTATTTTATGTAAAATATTTGCAGTGTTTCAAAGTAAAAACTCAAAATGGCAGTATAACTTTCTCCTTATTCTTGATCCTCTTATATGTAACAAGTTTTAGTATATTTTTCTATTTTTTTAAAATAATATGTATGTATACAAATACTTAGTGTATATACATGTGTGTGTGGATATATACACACATGCATACATATGCTATATATATCTATATATACACATATACATACATATTCTGTCCATGGGTTTCTCAAGGCAAAAATACTGAAATGGTTTGCCGTTCCCTTTTCTAGTGGCCCACATTTTGTTAAAACTCTCCACCATGACCCATCCATCTTGGGTGGCCCTACATGGCACAGCTCAGTTTCATTGAGTTAGACAAGGCTGTGGTGGTCCATGTGATCAGTTTTCTGTCAAACTAATTAAAAGTTAAATTTAAAAATTAGTTTTTGGTTATTGACAAAGTTCTGTCTAGTCAAAGCTATGGTCTTTCCTGTGGATGTGACAGTTGGATTATAAAGAATGGTGAGCGCTGAAGAATTGATGCTTTTGAACTGTGGTGTTGGAGAAGACTCTTGAGATCCAACCAGTCAATCCTCCAGGAAATCAGTCCTGAACATTCACTGGAAGGACTGATGCTGAAGCTGAAACTCCGATACTTTGGCCACCTGATGTGAAGAGCTGACTCACTGGAAAAGACTAAGGCTGGGAAAAATTGAAGGCAGGAGGAGAAGGGGATGACAGAGGAGGAGATGGTTGGATGGCATCACTAACTCAATGGACATGAGTTTGAGCAAGCTCCGGGAATTGGTGATGGACAGGGAAACCTGGCATGCTACATTCCGTGGGGTCACAGAGTCAGACAGCTGAGTGACTGAACTGAACTGACATATACCTATAGATAAGTGTGCATTCACTCACATGTGTGCGTGTGTTTGTACCTATACAAAGAAACTCCTGTATCCTGTTTTTTTGCACAAATATACTATAAAAGGTGTTCAACACATTGGTTTATTTAACCTAACAACTTATCTTGGGGATCACTGTTTAACAGTAGAGTGAGGTTGTCCTCATTCATTTTGACAGCTAAACAGTACTTAATGTTTATTTAAGCAGTCTCCCAAATATAGGCATTGATCCCCCTACCAGTATTTTCTTAATAAAAATACCATTGCAATGAATGATCTTTGTATGTGACATTTTATATTACTGTCAGTGTATTTTAAAGAAATTTCCTAGTAGATTGCTGAGATAAGGGTAACTGTATATATAATTTTGCTAGATATCAAATTCCCTTGGGTTGTCTCGTTTTGCATTCCCAGTGTATAAGAGTACTGGTTCCTTAACCACAGAGTATGTTGCCAAAATTTTAGATGTTTGCCACTTAAATTGTTGAGAAATCATGTCTGAGAGTAGTTTTGCATTTTGTATTTGAATGAGGATGAGCACATTTATATATACTTTTTCTTTCTTCCATTTTGTTTCATTAAATTTTTTTTTTTTTTTTTTTTTTACAAATTCTCAAGGTTTTTTTGTGTTTATTCTTCTCAAACATTTAATGTTCTTTGCATTTTCTAAGGTTAAACTTTTATCTTTGATATGTTACTGGTATTTTATTTTCTAGTTTGGACTCTGTCTTCTAATCTTATGATGTTTGCGTTTGCTATGCAGACACTGTTTTGTCAATGCACAGAAATTTACTAGTGTCTTCTCTTTATTGATTCTATTCATTGATCATAATTAGGAAAACATTCTCCAGTCTTTATTATAAAGAAATTTACTCATTTTATTCTAGTACATATCTAGTTACCTTTTTTTTCACATTTCAATTTCTGATGCATTCTAAATTTATCACAATGTATGATGTGAGCAGTGAACTAAGTATGCACTATTTCATAGGAGTGTACAATTTTTTGAGCTCTGATTTGAGATCCTGTACTTATTATAGGTTGAGTTTCCTTGTGGACGAGGATTCGTTTCTGGACTTTCTACCCTGTTCCACTATTAAGTCTGGTCATTTATGTGCCAATACCATAACATTTAGTTATAGAAGCTTTATAACATATTTTAATGTCTGGAAGAAGTACCACCACCCGCAACTTTTTAGGATTTCTCTGGCTATCCCTTGGTTATTTTTCCATACAAATTTAAAATGAACTAGTATAGCTTTAGAAATGATTCTTATGATATTTTCTTGAGGTTGTATTAAATTTATGAAGTAAATTAGAGAAGGTTATAATTTTTGTAACACTGTGTTTTCATATCCAAAAACATGGAATGTATTTTCCTGTCCTTAAGACTATTTCTGTGTATTTTAGGAAATATGATATTTTTAAGTAAAGCATTTAGTAAAGCATGTTATTATAGCTACACTTCCTTAGTTATATTGACAAGTAAGCTAAATTTCCTAACTTGAAATACTCTGATTGATACAAAGTCAATGAAAGTCTGTCATAGCAGGTAAGTTTCTATTGAAAAATATTCAAGAAATCTATCCTTTATTACTTCATAAATGATTTTTTTCTATCCTAGTTATCAGAAAAATTTAAGTGAGGCTGATAATATTTCCATTTGAATATCCTGTGTAGTATATTTCAGTTCAGTTGCTCAGTCGTGTCCGACTCTGCAACCCCATGAATTGCAGCACACCAGGCCTCCCTGTCCATCACCAACTCATGGAGTTCACCCAAACTCTTGTCCATCAAGTCGGTGATGCCATCCAGCCATCTCATCCTCTGTTGTCCCCTTTTCCTCCTGTCCCCAATCCCTCCCAGCACCAGAGTCTTTTCCAATGAGTCAACTCTTCACAAGAGGTGGCCAAAGTACTGGAGTTTCAGCTTTAGCATCAGTCTTTCCAAAGAACACCCAGGACTGATCTCCTTTAGAATGGACTGGTTGGATCTCCTTGCAGTCCAAGGGACTCTCAAGAGTCTTCTCCATCACCACAGTTCAAAAGCATCAATTCTTTGGTGCTCAGCTTTCTTCACAGTACCACATAGTAAAATTAGACCTTTAGTCATATATTCATTGGAGAAGGCAATGGCACCCCACTCCAGTACTCTTGCCTGGAAAATCCCATGGATGGAGGAGCCTGGAAGGCTGTAGTCCATGGGGTTGCTGAGGGTCAGACATGACTGAGCGACTTCCCTTTCACTTTTCACTTTCATGCATTGGAGAAGGAAATGACAACCCACTCCAGTGTTCTTGCCTGGAGAATCCCAGGGATGGGGGAGCCTGGTGGGTTGCTGTCTATGGGATCACACAGAGTCTGACACGACTGAAGTGACTTAGCAGCAACAGCACCAGCATATATTCATATTTACATATAGATGGTCTTAGAGTCAGGTAAACTTTAGCCCTCATACCTTAATTCAATTTAACTGAATGTACAATTAAATACAAGTAGACACAAATTATCTACTCATTAAAATGTGTTAGAACCTGATGAAAACTTGTTTTATTTTCTTTAACTTATGTTTATATCTGCATGGTCCTCTTTATTATTTTGATCAAATTAAATAAACTAAATAGTAATGCAAAATGTCTATTCATAGAAAAGAAAAGCAATCTACCTGAAGCTTGTGTAAGCCTTGTGGTTGGGCTCCTTAATATGTAACAGAACTATCTTTGTAAATTTAGGGACCTAGATTAGAAGAACTTCCCAAGCAGCATTGTGTGCCGTGATTCTCATATGAGAGTGGTACCTTGCGATCCATGGGGAATCTGGGAGTAGGGGCGGATATTATTTGTTTGACATATAAACAGTGGGGAGAACACGGTTACCGTTTTGTAGACGAGACCAGGAAAGCAGATGTTTAGCTAGAAATAGAGTCTTTGTGATGGAGAATTATATTGCCCAAGTTCTGGGTGAGGTATTGGAAGTCTCCCAGGACATCTGGATTCCTTGCTTTTGTGTTCCATGGTTAGGACATCATTAATTATTCATTCAGAATTCCCACTGAATGCAGATTCCTGTTGAGTGAGGGCATAAGTAGAATCAGACCAGCTGATTATTTGTCATATTATTTGTGTGTGGCCAGGAGCAAAGTTGTGTGCCTTTTTTATAGTAGAGCCCATAAATCAATAAACACTATGTAGTATGCCAGAGAATACGAAGTTAAATTTGTGAAGGTCTGTTTATCATTCTAGTGCTTGTATATTTTTGTGCGGGACTGAGATTGAACAGAAATTATTATAATTATGTTTTCCCTAATGCATGTTCCTTCAGGGAAAAATAAAAACCAGTCAAGGGATACTGAGGCATTGGCATAACTTTATTATTTCCACTTCTCACACTGCAGTAGTTCCATGGCAAGAATATGTATCTTCCTTAACAATGCCAAACAATATTTCACTACTGCTATGAGGATTGTACTTTGAACATTCTTTGTCCTAAATATCTGCTCCATGGTGTAGCAAAGTTGTTCTCCTTTTGCTGAAAAGAAATATTGTTTATTTATGCTCTAGAATCTGCCTGCTGAAGTGATGCTTCTTTTCAAGGTGCCATTTCTGGAAACAAGGTCATTAAACTTCAATTGAAAGAGCAGGTCTTATTATTTTAACAGTAATACTTGGCAAGATGTTCTTTGGGAAGTAAGTGTAATTGCTATCATGTGTACTGGCTTAGGGAGAAACAAACAGTAAAAACCAAAAGAAAATGTTAGGTAATCATTTAACCCTTTTAAAAGGAAGAAGATATTTACTTCAAAGTTAAACAGATTTATTAAATACATACTGAAACAGAAAACACATTTAAGAAGATTAATGCTGAGTATCAGCAGAAACTTTCTTTTTACATTCCAAGCACCAAGGATAGCCTACCCAAACTAAAAAGCCTACAGTCCTGCAAGTCACTACTGCAGTCTTGCTTAAATATGTCAGAAGTGGGCACAGGAAATAAGAGTTGGCAGTTTTCCTGCCTGTTATAAAAAGACGGAAGCCCATCATGAATGAAAGCACACAACACTACATTTGCCATCTGCATAGCTTCCAAACCTCTTGTATTTTATATCAGTGGCCTGCCAAAACCCCAGCAAGCCAAAACCAGAATAAACCCCAATCTGAAAGAGAGAATATGGCAAATAATAAAATCATCCAGACAGCAGAGAAGTAAAATTGCAGAAAATCAGCCTGAAATAACAAAACTGTCAAGCAGAGTTGAGAAAGCTAGGAAATGCCTACAAAAGAGGATCTGGAGGAAAAATGAAGGCTGAGGATAATACAAACCATTGTTCAGTTGAAAGGTTTTGCAAAGCAAGTGTGTTGGCTGGTAAGAAAATATTAAGCTTTTCCAGAAAATTGTTACTTCCTCATTTCTAATCTTTTAGTTATGTTTGCTTGTGATAAAGCAAACTTTATGTCTTTGAACTGTTGGGTCCCATTTTATTTTGATAAAAGAGTAGACTTCCAAGAGATATTCAAAACAAGTTGGGGTTTAATAGCTTTTAATTTGTCATTTGGGATATATTAAAAGTTAGAAGGCAAATAAACATAGCTTGGCAACATTTACAGTTAATAAAGTTCAGTACATTTTTAAGCAGTTGCTAAGGTGATTTTGACTTTGATTTTTCATAGGTTACTAGTGCAACTCTAACAATCAAATGTACCAAGCTCCTCCAATATATATTAATAGACAAATCAAGGAGAAACAGGTGTATATATAGAAATTTTTTGAAATGACCTAAGCTTCATGTAAGGAATGAAAAGACAAGTTAACATGAGTTCGTGTTTTAGGCTGTAGACCACCTCTATTCCCACTCCAGCCCCTCCTCACATTCACAGTTCTATCCTAAAAGCAATGTTGAAGGTCTCTCCCATTTCCCTAAAACCTGGAAGATGAAAGCATGGAAGTATGGTATTTGCCAAACAGATTTAAAAGTGTGTATGTATGTATCTTTTATTAAATAGTCCATCTTGGTGGTCTTTTCCATCTCTGGCCAAGGCATTTCTTTTGGATTTGGATTCCCCAAATCCAGTTAAAGATGATAAGGAACAGTTAGGTTTTCTACCTGGTTGACAGTTATACCTCAGAGCAGTGCTCTGCAGAAATTATCCCTTCTAATGGTCATCTAGAACTGGAAACACCTCCATATTATATCACAAGCCCTTGAGATCTGGCATTCCTTCCACTCAATGCCCAAAGCCTATTGATAAGCCTTGTTCAATTAGGTCCCAGGAAGTGCTCAAGACAGAGAGACTGGGCACACACTAGGCTCAACATGCTTTGAGACTGGAGGAGGCGGGTAAGTTTTGCAGTGCTAGGAAACACAGTGATGTTTCTAGTTAGGGTTCTTAAGAACGAGGACGTTTACTTCATCTGTTAGTATATCAAGAAGCATGAACATAAGGAGTGGGGAGAAAAGAATTGTTAGGGTCAAAGAGAATGTCAATAGAAGAAAGCTATGAGGAGATATTAGGGTTTCCTTGGTAGCTCAGCTGGGAAAGAATTGGCTTGCAATGCAGGAGACCCGGGTTCAATTCCTTGGTTGGGAAGTTTCCTTGTAGACGGGATAGGCTACCCACTCCAGTGTTCTTGGGCTTCCCTGGTGGCTCATAAAGTAAAGAATCTGCTTGCAGTGTGGGAAACCTTCGATCCCTGAGTTGGGAAGATCCCGTGGAGGAAGGTCTGGCAACCCACTCCAGTTTTCTTGCCTGGAGAATCCCCATGGAATGAGGAGCCTAATGGGCTACAGTCCATGGGGTCAGAAAGAGTTGGACACAACTGAGTAACTAAGCACAGCACAACATGAGGAGATATTACTTCACTTTTGAACTCCTAGAGCTTTATCAAGTAGGGGATGGAGGGGATCCATCTTTTTCCTGGGTGCTTTTGCTCCAGGCTGGGGTGTTGCTGCTCCTGAATATATATTCAAGGTGCTCAGAGTCTATGAAGGAAACTGGAGTAAGACACTTGAGTTTTCTAGGGACTTTTTCTAGGGATGGTGGCAACTCCTTTAAGATAGAAGCATCTCTTAGCTGTTTTTCTAGGCAACCCTGTGCTAACTCCTATTTGTACCAAAAAATCTTATCTCAAAGCAGATTAATGCAGAACAGGGACCCATAGTTTGGTCATAATGAGGATGAACTCAGGGTCCCCTGTAAGATATTGAGGAGAGCAGGAAGCAAGTGGCTGGTGAGATTATTGCAGATCAGCTTTGAGGTTCTCTGTTTCTAAGAGCACAAAAAGCTCCTTACAAATAGGGACTGTATCTTTGTATCACTGGTTTTAATCTGTTCTCTGATACAAAGTGAGTGCTCAATAAATGGATTTTGAATAAATGAATATCCCAGTACAGTGTACTCTGAAGTCATTTAATTAGATATGAATACTGACTTTGCAATTTATTAGGTGTGTAACCTTGGGTAAGTTAATTAATCTCTCCGAACCTCAGTTTCCACATCTGTAAAATTATAATAAACATATTCAGATTGCTGTGAATATTAAACAAGAATATTGAAAACACCAAGGACAATGTCTCTCATTTTCTCTCTTCCCTCTGCTCACTTATTTTCCTTGAAATATCTTCCTATCTTTAATTTTTATTTTTGCATTCATTTGCCAAGATTGAGCTCAAGCATAATTTTCTCTGAAGATTTTCCCCCCATCCTGCTTTTCCCCTCTCCTCCCACCTAAGTGGGTATAAGCTTTCCTTTAAGCCCATTTGCTGTTGTATTTGCTTTGCAATCATAATTCAAAGTCCGTGTGGTTGTGTTTTATTAAATGACTCATATTTGTGGGGTGGGTTGTATTTCTTTTTATTAAAATATCTTTTCCATATGAAAAATATATAAGCAAAATATCCATAAAAAATCATTGCTTGGTTCCAGAGAAAAATTTCATATGAAAATTGTTCTGTGTAGCAGGAAATCTATGAATCCTTAGTTTGCTATGTGAGATGAACCTGTATAGATCAGTTTAAAAAATTTGGCATCAATAATAATTTTTTCTGTTACCATCTAGAACTTATATTAATGAATCTTTGTACTATGTATCACTTGACAAGTGACAAGAAACTTTATAAAAAATGTTATTCAAATGTGAAAATTAGAATAGATTGTGGTTCTAGTCCAATGAATGGTCAACCTGATCCTCCTTTTTGGCTAGTCTTGAGTACGATTTATGCTTGATTATGGTTGATGCTCTTGAACTGTGGTGTTGGAAAAGACTCTTGAGAGTCCCTTGGACTGCAAGGAGATCCAACCAGTCCATCCTAAAGGAGATCAGTCCTGGGTGTACATTGGAAGGACTGATGCTGAAGCTGAAACTCCAATACTTTGGCCACCTGATGCGAAGAGCTGACTCATTGGAAAAGACTCTGATGCCAGGAAAGATTGAGGGCAGGAGGAGAAAAGGACGACAGAGGATGAGATGGTTGGGTGGCATCATTGACTCAATGGACATGGGTTTGGGTGGACTCTGGGTGTTGGTGATGGACAGGGAGGCCTGGCGTGCTGCGATTAATGGGGTCACAAAGAGTCAGACTTGACTGAGCGACTGAACTGAACTGAGTATGATTTAAAATGATATTCTAACAGCTTTTCTAATGAAATATCTTTTGATAACAGATATTATGAAATATCTATTTCATAACAAAGAAAATAAGAAATAAAGAATTAGGGATAAAAGAATCAAAATCTAAGTAGAACTAAATTGAAATAGTTCTTAATTGCAATAGTTCTTAAAGATGATTTAATTCATTGCCTACAATTGTTTTACAGGCAAGGAATCAGATCTAGAGGGGAGACTTGGTTAAATTGCAAAACTGTTAAGTAGCAAAGAGCAGAAGAGATTACAATTTTGGCTCTTTTTTCTCACCACTACAAGATATTACTTAATTTTCTCACTTGGAAAGCCATTATCCTTATGTATGTTTTAAGCGGTGTCCATCTGATGCAAAGACAAAAGACTGAAGAGTAGAATATTCAGAAAACTCTGTTTGCTATTAGGGAGGCATATAGTTAATCATGGTTAGTTGAATGGCTTTACTTTCCTTAAAATATGACTTTGGGTAGGGGAGTATTAGATCCAGCATTCTCACCTCCAAAGCAGTGTATGAGGAAGAATCTGAGAAGGTAAGACATTTGTGTTAATTCCTTGTTCTGTGGAACTCTCACTGTAAAAATGATGGTTACTCCATCATGCAATAGAAATGTGAGAACTGTTGAGTATTTAAATTGCAAATAGGATATTTTTTAATACATTTTCTAAAATACTGCATAATTCAGAGTTATTACTGTACTCCTATGGGGAAGAGAGTCTTAGCACTTCTTTATTAGCTTTAGTTTCCAGTAATCAATCAGTAATTACATAATAAAGAGATGGAATTAGATGTTTAGCACAAAAATATGTAACTGCCACACGTTCCTGTGTTATAATTAGCCCTTGACTGTGATCATCAGTGGGGAGAGAAGTTGGAATACCATTTCTGTGGGACTCCCTGGAAAGCCCAGCTGAGATGGACCTTGAACAATCACTTCTACTCTTGTTCCTCTCTCTCTGATAGTGAAAATGATATTTAACTCCTTATTGCGAGTAATACCACTGCAGACTTACTTGAACACATGAAGCTACATCCTTGCTACAATGAACATTCTCACTCTAGCCTGTGCAAAATGAGCAGATATTTAGCACCTTCTCTCCATGATATAATTGAAATGTTTAAAAGTACCCTCTGAAATTGAACATTGACTGAATGTTTGATAATATTAAGAATATATCGAGGTAAGTTTTTAGAAGTGATGATCATATTGTGGTTATGTTTGTTAAAAACAAAACAACAGGCACCAAATGGGGCAGCTTGTGCTAGATCCTGTGTTACCAAACTGAGGCTTAATTATAGTTTTGGCTCTCTCCAAATGTGCTCATAGGTTGGGAATCACATGATCAGTGCTAGTTAGGTAATTGCTCTGACAGACCCCACCATCCTCTGAAGGAAAGCAGTCTTTCCATTACCACTCTGCTTTTAAGCCTAGTATACTTCCTTGTCGGGGAAGGCAATGGCACCCCCACCCCAGTACTTTTTGCCTGGAGAATCCCATGGACGGAGGAGCCTGGTGGGCTCCAGTCCATGGGGTCGCTGAGAGTTGGACACAACTGAGCGACTTCACTTTCACTTTTCACTTTCATACATTGGAGAAGGAAATGGCAATACTCCAGTGTTCTTGCCTGGAGAATCCCAGGGACAGGGGAGCCTGGTGAGCTTCCGTCTATGGGGTCGCACAGAGTCGGACACGACTGAAGCGACTTAGCAGCAGCAGTAGCAGCATACTTCCTTGTTCCTTCTACTTTCTGCCCATAAAAGTCTTTCATTTTGTACCATTCCTAGGATTCCTTTCTATCTGCTAGATTAAATCCTGCCTGATTCATGTATTACTGAAGAAAGTCAATAAGATCTTCAAAATTTACTAAGCTGAATTCTGTTTTTTTAAATAGTTTTTATAGAGTCCTTAATATTTAGAGGTATATACAGAAGTATTTTTGGGTGACATAATATGACATCTGTAATTTTCTTCGAAATAGTTATTTCGAAGGGGTAAATAGTTATTTAGCGGGGTAAGTGGGGAAAATATGTGAAATAAGACTGGCTATAAATTGGTAATTGTTGAATGAGGAGAGTCTTTATAATTTTCTCTTTACTTTTGCTAATGCTTGAAATTTTTATAATAAATTATAAAAAGATAAAATACATAAAATATATTTTTTCCTGTTTCAGACAAGTGTGCCAGCATGGTTGATCAAACTCTATCAGTTAATCCATTTTCATGATTTAAAAACTCTCGTAACTCTAATAAAGTATTAATGCAAAAAACAGAGTAGAAGGTAGGGGGAAATTTAGCAAAACAAGAACCAAACCTACCTATTCATTCTTGACACATGTTAACTTTGTTAATATTGATAACATGAGGGCATATTATTTAAATTTAATAGTTGATGTATAGCAAAACCAATACAATATTATAAAGCAATTAACCAATTAAAATAAATAAATTTGTATTAAAAAAAGAAAAAAAAAGAAACTATCTGACACTTTCTGTGTACCAACCACTATGTTAAATGCTGGGAATATAGAGATGGTTAGACATCATCTATAATTATATAATGTATTTTAAGTGGTATAACATAAGTTAGAATAAAGTGCTGGAGGAACCAAAATGAAAGAACAATTTTTCTTCAGGGGTTGAGGATCAGATCAGATCAGATCAGTCGCTCAGTCATGTCCGACTCTTTGCGACCCCATGAATTGCAGCACGCCAGGACTCCCTGTCCATCACCAACTCCCAGAGGTCACTCAGACTCACATCCATCAAGTGAGTGATGCCATCCAGCCATCTCATCCTCTGTTGTCCCCTTCTCCTCCTGCCCCCAATCCCTCCCAGCATCAGAGTCTTCTCCAATGAGTCAACTGTTCGCATGAGGTGGCCAAAGCACTGGAGTTTCAGCTTTAGCATCATTCCTTCCAAAGAAATCCCAGGGCTGATCTCCTTCAGAATGGACTGGTTGGATCTCCTTGCAGTCCAAGGGACTCTCAAGAGTCTTCTCCAACACCACAGTTCAAAAGCATCAATTCCTTGGCCCTCAGCCTTCTTCACAGTCCAACTCTCACATCCATACATGACCACAGGAAAAACCATAGCCTTGACTAGGCAAACCTTTGTTGGTAAAGTAATGTCTCTGCTTTTGAATATGCGATCTAGGTTGGTCATAACTTTCCTTCCAAGGAGTAAGCGTCTTTTAATTTCATGGCTGCAGTCAACACCTGCAGTGATTTTGGAGCCCAGAAAAATAAAGTTTGACACTGTTTCCACTGTTTCCCCATCTATTTCTCATGAAGTGATGGGACCAGATGCCATGATCTTCGTTTTCTGAATGTTGAGCTTTAAGCCAATCTTTTCACTCTCCACTTTCACTTTCATCAAGAGGCTTTTTAGTTCCTCTTCACTTTCTGCCATAAGGGTGGTGTCATCTGCATATCTGAGGTTATTGATATTTCTCCCAGCGATCTTGATTCCAACTTGTGTTTCTTCCAGTCCAGTGTTTCTAATGATGTACTCTGCATATAAGTTAAATAAGCAGGGTGACAATATACAGCCTTGACATACTCCTTTTCCTATTTGGAACCAGTCTGTTGTTCCATGTCCAGTTCTAACTGTTGCTTCCTGACCTGCATACAGATTTCTCAAGAGGCAGATCAGGTGGTCTGTTATTCCCATCTCCTTCAGAATTTTCCACAGTTTATTGTGATCCACACAGTCAAAGGCTTTGGCATAGTCAACAAAGCAGAAATAGATGTTTTTCTGGAATTCTCTTGCTTTTTCCATGATCCAGCGGATATTGGCAATTTGATCTCTGGTTCCTCTGCCTTTTCTAAAACCAGCTTGAACATCAGGAAGTTCACGGTTCACATATTGCTGAAGCCTGGCTTGGAGAATTTTGAGCATTACTTTACTAGCGTGTGAGACGAGTGCAATTGTGCAGTAGTTTGAGCATTCTTTGGCATTGCCTTTCTTTGAGATTGGAATGAAAACTGACCTTTTCCAGTCCTGTGGCCACTGCTGAGTTTTCCAAATTTGCTGGCATATTGAGTGTAGCACTTTCACAGCATCATCTTTCAGGATTTGGAATAGCTCCACTGGAATTCCATCACCTCCACTAGCTTTGTTCGTAGTGATGCTTTCTAAGGCCCACTTGACTTCACATTCCAAGATGTCTGGCTCTAGATGGGTGATCACACCATCGTGATTATCTGGGTGTGAAGCTCTTTTTTGTACAGTTCTTCTGTGTATTCCTGCCACCTCTTCTTAATATCTTCTGCTTCTGTTAGGTCCATACCATTTCTGTCCTTTATCGAGCCCATCTTTGCATGAAATGTTCCTTTGGTATCTCTGATTTTCTTGAAGAGATCCCTAGTCTTTCCCATTCTGTTGTTTTCCTCTATTTCTTTGCATTGGTTGAGAATAAGGACCATGAAAAGGTAATAACTGAGCTAGACTATGATCGAGGAGGAGTTTGCTGTGTAGAAATGTCTATTTTTAAATAGGATTATCAAGGATAATTTAATTTTTGTTACCATTTTTGGGCTCCAAAATCACTGCAGATGGTGACTGCAGCCATGAAATTAAAAGACGCTTACTCCTTGAAAGGAAAGCTATGTCCAACCTAGATCACATATTCAAAAGCAGAGACATTACTTTGCCAACAAATGTCCATCTAGTCAAGGCTATGTTTTTTCCAGTGGTCATGTATGGATGTGAGAGTTGGGCTGTGAAGAAGGCTGAGCACTGAAGAATTGATGCTTTTGAACTGTGGTGTTGGAGAAGACTCTTGAGAGTCCCTTGGACTGCAAGGAGATGCAACCAGTCCATTCTGAAGGAGATCAGCCCTGGGATTTCTTTGGAAGGAATGATGCTCAAGCTGAAACTCCAGTATTTTGGCCACCTCATGCGAAGAGTTGACTTATTGGAAAAGACTCTGATGATGGGAGGGATTGGGGGCAGGAGGAGA
Source organism: Tragelaphus eurycerus (assembly GCA_935064755.1). Taxonomy (NCBI): domain Eukaryota; kingdom Metazoa; phylum Chordata; class Mammalia; order Artiodactyla; family Bovidae; genus Tragelaphus; species Tragelaphus eurycerus. The sequence goes on from CAKXYN010000080.1 coordinate 6,752,595, forward strand.
AGGGGACAACAGAGAATGAGATGGCTGGATGGCATCACTCACTTGATGGATGTGAGTCTGAGTGAACTCCGGAAGTTGGTGATGGACAGGGAGGCCTGGCATGCTGCAATTCATGGAGTTGCAGAGTTGGACACAACTGAGCGACTGATCTGAACTGAACTACATAAGGAAATTTTCTGAGGGAGTGTTCATCTGCATGTTCAGTGGTTCCACGTAGTTTCCAGTGACCCACCATTGACAGGGGCCTTAGGCCACACATTCATTTATTCATTTGATCAGAATGACTTGCTTAGGAGAAATAAGTTGATAAAAGAGGAAACATCCCAGTAAGAAACTGAGAGGGTGGTATGCTAATAGAACTAGTTTTGCCAGCTGTTAATTTCAGTGTGATGGAAAAGTATCCCTAATTGATAAACTCTTTTATCTAGCTTTATAGTACTTCACTTTTTACAGAGCATCCTCAAGATCCACTCCTGGGGACACTCTCCTGGTTCCTGTTGCTAGGCACAGGTTAGGTCCTACAGGTCTTTCAACACACAGTCTCGTTTTTGGTATGTCCAGCATTTCAGATATGGGCCGTGTTGTGACTTGACTCTGTTTATGGATGTGATGGCCAGGAGATAGAGGGACAAATCCTTCAGGGCTTGCCTTGTCTTGGAAAAACCTTGCTTCATTTGAGGTATTTTCATCTTCAAGCAAGGGTGGGATTGAGGGCACAGGACTGTATCTTCTAACAATAGGTGAGAGCTAGTCTGCTTTCACAGGAACAGAGGGTTCAGGGAAATCTACAATTTGTTTCTCAAATGCATCTTCTCAAATAAACCTTTCCTATATTTCCCATTCCTTTACTCTCAGAGCTTCCCTGGTAGCTCAGTGTTAAAGAATCTGCCTGCAATTCAGGACACCCAGGTTTGATCCCTGGGTCAGGAAGATCCCCTGGAGAAGGGAATGGCAACCCACTCTAGTATTCTTGCTTGGGAAATCCCATAGACAGAGGAGCCTGGTGGGTTGCAGTCCATGAGGTTGGACACAACTGAGTGACTAACACTAAACAACCAATAATTACTATCATGCTTTGCTATGCTATGCTAAGTCACTTCAGTCGTGTCCAACTCTGTGTGACCCCATAGACGGTAGCCTACCAGGCTCCCCTGTCCCTGGGACTCTCTAGGCAAGAATACTGGACTGGGTTGCCATTTCCTTCTCTAATGCATGAAAGTGAAAAGTGAAAGTGAAGTCGCTCAGTCTTGAAAGTGAAAAGTGAAAGTGAAGTCGCTCAGTCTTGTTTGACTCTTAGCAACCCCATGGACTGCAGCCTACCAGGCTCCTCCATCCATGGGATTTTTCAGGCAAGAGTACTGGAGTGGGGTGCCATTGCCTTCTCCGAATTGCTATCATAATGTCTATTTAATTTTCTTATTACTATGTATAGCTGTCTAAAATGACTATGTTTATTATCTTCACTGGCCACTAGAATGCACATTTCATAAGGGTAAGGAACATTTGTTAGTGTAACCACATTGCATAGGATAGTATCTAGCTAAGAAATAGGATCTATTTCTTTCCTAGATAGGCTGACTAATTTTGCATCCATATGGGTGATATTCTGCCCATCTAGATTTCCTATACCAGGGCAGCTTGCTGGTCCCTTAGTTGCTATAAAGGTTGGTTGCTCACAGCTCCTCTTACCCAGAGATTCACTTTAACTGAATGAAAGCCACCCCACCCAACAGGCAAATTCCCTCACATCAGGGCAGTCCACAGTCAGCCTCTGGCCCTTTTGCTTCCCAAAGCATCTGGCTAAAGCTAGAATCCAAACAAAGTACACCTGTGTCTAGCTCCTTAGTATGCCCTTCCCTAATTTCCCTGACTCTTTTGAGGTCTCTGAGAGTCCTGAGAGTAAAGTGAGAGTCACTCAGTCATGTTTGACTCTTTGTGACCCCATGGACTGTAGCCTGCCAGACTCCTTTGTCCATGGGATTCTCCAGGCAAGAATACTGGAGTGGATTGCCATTTCCTTCTCCATAGTATCTTCCCAACGCTGGAATTAAACCTTGGTCTCTAACACTGCAGGTGGATTCTTTACCAACTGAGCCACCAGGGAAGCCTGATTGCTGAGTAGTGTCTTAATTTGATACTTATTACTTAGCAAGCATGAGAGAACATGCAAAATGTAGTAAAGAATTTGCTTTTATTTCCTCTGAAGAAGTGAGAAGCTACTGAAGTTCTTTAAGTAATGAATAGGTTGTTATGAATCTATTCAGGGAGAGAGTCTGTATATACAAATGTATATGTATACATGTTTATATGTAGATATTTATGTATGTAGAAATAGATGAATATAGACATGCATATGTATATTTTCAGAGAAGGCAATGCCACCCCACTCCAGTACTCTAGCCTGGAAAATCCCATGGACGGAAGGAGCCTGGTAGGCTGCAGTCCATGGGGTCGCTAAGAGTCGGACATGACTGAGCGACTTCACTTTCACTTTTCACTTTTATGCATTGGAGAAGGAAATGGCAACCCACTCCAGTGTTCTTGCCTGGAGAATCTCAGGGACAGGGGGGCCTGGTGGGCTGCTGTCTCTGGGGTCGCACAGAGTCGGACTTGACTGAAGTGACTTAGCATAGCATGTATATTTTAAAATTAGGCTAATACACTCTGTTTTTTTATGTAGTACATCAGTAGATAATCCTGCCTTACTCTTTTTAGATTAGATAGTATTCTGTTATGGATTTAACATTTAACTTACAGTGATAGATATTTACATTATTTCTAACCATTTGCTAATATGAAGGGTTCTTCCATGAACATTTTTGAACATGTGCATTTGTGTACTTATGTAAGTATATTTGTGGGATACATTTCTAGAAATTGAAAATGGTATCAAATCTTAAATTCCCCAGGTTTTGTCAAACAGCTCTCCATAGTTTGTATAGATTTACGCTCCCACCCACAGGATATGAAAGTGTCTTTTTTTCTCATCTCTTCATCAAATACTGTTATGTTCAGACTTTTTGATGTTGATGATCATGTTTTTTTTAATCTAGATTGGATGTGTGATATACCATTTTAATTTTAATTGTTTGTATTTTGATTAAATTTGAATGTGTGTGTGACGATATGTGTGTATTGTCTTATACAATACAATAAGCCTGTATTGTATATAGACTTAAAAGTTACTTGAGTGCAGAGAGTATATGTTTTAGAGATATTTAGATATTTAGAGATATTTAGATTTTAGAGATATTTAGAAGGTAAAGTCAAAATTGGAAAAGATCCTGATACAGGGAAGGATTGAAGGCAGGAGAAGAAGGGGATGACAGAGGATGAGATGGTTGGATGGCATCACTGACTCGATGGACATAAGTTTGAGCAAGCTCTGGGAGTTGGTGATGAACAGGGAAGCCTGGCGTGCTGCATTCCATGAGGTCACAAAGAGTTGGACATGACTGAGCGACTCAGCTGAACTGACTAATGAGAGGTTTGGGTCTGTATCCTGTATCTCCAAAATTATAAACCATTGAAAGTTACATTCATGTAGTTTTCCCAAGATTCAGCTCACAGGCTGCCTTTGAAATGAGAAATTCCTTGACTTCTTCAGAAAGGTGGATAGCTCCTCTTGTGCTCCATCAGTCTCTGCATATATATCTGCCCAAGTCCTTACCACATTATGTGTGCATTTTTTAAAAAATTGATTTCCAAAGTCTTATACACTTATAGCAAATATCCAAACAATACAAGAATGCCTGCTATAAGCAGGTATATTCTTATTTTGTTCTTTAAACCCATTTCTGAAAGGGAATTCCTTAGGGTCTGACTTGTACAAATCTGAAAAATTTCAATATTATGTTCTTTGCATATAAAAGTATAGAATTCATTTATATATATCATTTTAAAATATCATGATCAAATAATATATACTGCTACTGCTGCTGCTAAGTCGCTTCACTCATGTCCGACTGTGCGACCCCATAGACGGCAGCCCATCAGGCTCCCCCGTCCCTGGGATTCTCCAGGCAAGAACACTGGAGTTGGGTTGCCATTTCCTTCTCCAATGCATGAAAGTGAAAAGTGAAAGTGAAGTCGCTCAGTCGTGTCCGACTCCTAGCGACCCCATGGACTGGAGCCTACCAGGCTCCTCTGTCCATGGAATTTTCCAGGCAAAAGTACTGGGGTGGGGTGCCATTGCCTTCCCCGTAATATATACTATTAACTTACTTTTTCAATATTAGTGTACTCTTCTTTCCTAGTTAATGCATACAAATCTGTCTAATCCTTTTTCAGAACTCATAGAGGGTTTCATTAAATGGATAGAACCTAATTGATCAAAATATTTCTGTATAAACCGGGCTGTCTCTAGTTTTTTCCCATTACTTATAATGCTACTATAAATCTGTCTATCTGTTCATCCATCCATCCATCCACCTATCTTGAAATACTTATACTTTCATTTTAGTTGGATACATTCCCAGAGTCAGATTTGGGGATGCAAAAGTTAGGCAGTTTTGTAGTTTAATAGATGTTTCCAGATTACTTTTTCCAAAAATTTATCATAATTTCTAAACTTACCAACAGTGTCTGAGAGAAAATATTTTCCTAAGCCCTTATCAGTGCTGAATGCTGTCAGTCTTTAAAGATCTTATCAAATTTTTGGACAAAATTTTGGCGCTTTCTTATCTTTATAATTTTCATATTTTTCTAACTACTGATGAGATTGTGATTCTTCAGTATTTTCTCATACATAAAATATCTTTTCATAGCATTTGTCCCTTTTCATAGTGTGTAGTTTATACATTTTAGAGCTCTTTTTTAAAAAATTTGCAATATTACAGGTTGTTTAAAGTGTTTTTCTCTTTATCTTTTGACTTTGCTTATGGGGTCTATGGCCATATAGTTTTTCTTCATGGAAACATACCTACATTTTATTTTTATACCTATAAATATCTACCATTATTTAAGAAGATCTCCTGAAGTGTAAGGTTATAAAATATTCTCCTAGATTTATTTTAAAAGTTTTATCATTTTCCTTTTACATGTAGCTCTTTGATGTACCTGTAGTGAAAATTTTGATATTGTATATTAATATTAAATTTTTCCAGCTAATGATGGATCTTATAAAAAAAGAATCCCCAGGTTCTGAGAATGAGGAAACCAAGGCTCACAGAAGCCAAGTGTCTTGACCCAAATTACTCAAATTAGTTGTTTATGTCTTACTTATGTTTTCTTCCCCCTCTGGAATTTGAGCTCATGTGAGTGAAGACCTTGAGTATATTATTTACTTCTGTATCATTGATAACTGACAGTAAATAGAATGAGCAAATTCTCTTAATCATTAGACATGATTCTGTCTGCCTTTTGCTGTAAGAAATATTGTTAATAAGGTGATGCCGATTAAGTACATCCGAGAAAGGAGGATTTCCCACTGTGGAGATGTCTAAGCAAGAAAAGCACCAGTGTTTCACAACAGGATCAAATGTCAGTGTTCCTAGCCAAGCTCAGGTTTCCTGATGAGGAAAAGGGAGCCTAAAAGATTCAGAGAAAGGAGGAAATGGTGCTGGGATGAGCTGTCTTGGCTAAGTAGAAGTGGCCCCAACCCCTGGTCATCTGAATTAAATACGCATACACACATTGCTTTAAAAAAAAAGCAGTAATTCTGTTGATGTATACTACAGAGAGGACTATATACCCCATATAGAGGATCTGGGATGTTGCTCTGGCTCCATCATAAACAATCTCTCACTAAGTAGCAGTGGGTCTGCATTTACTTATCATATAGAATTATTTCACTTACTCTAGTGCCAGAGGAGAAGGCGATGGCACCCCACTGTAGTACTCTTGCCTGGAAAATCCCATGGACGGAGGAGCCTGGTGTGCTGCAGTCCATGGGGTTGCTATGAGTTGGACACAACTGAGCAACTTCACTTTCACTTTGATGCATTGGAGGAGGAAATGGCAACCCACTCCAGTGTTCTTGCCTGGAGAATCCCAGGAATGGGGCAGCCTGGTGGTCTGCTGTCTATGGGGTCGCACAGAGTCAGACACGACTGAAGCGACTTAGCAGCAGCAGCAGCAGTGCCAGAATCCCTATCTCTCATATTTCAAAAAAACCCCAAACAACTTCATGAAGACAATACACTTGCTTACATTTTACAAGTGAGAAAACTACATTTGGGTAAACCAAGGCCACTTAACCCATGAGTAGCAGAGTGAGTTTACCTACCTAGTTGGGTCTGACTCTCGAAGGCCACAGTCTTTCTAGTTCTAATACATGATGTTGGTAGGTGAAATAAACAGCAGTGCCATTATCTGTTTGGATGTGTGCAGAAGTCCCTTAGCTTTATGAACTTCTTTAGATTCTTAAGGACTTTGAACCCTTTTCAGGGTTCAAATGCACCCAGATGTGATGATCTGCCATGTTTCTCTGCTTATGATCTAAGGACACTGGAAACTGCAACAAATCATAGTGCTGAGATGCTGGAAACAAAAGGAAATGTTTTCTTAGCACATAACCTTCCTATTAGTAATTCCTGTCCTATCTCTTAACATATTATTGACTGGGGAATTTTTCCAGAAATTAATGCTTATGGCCATAATATATCTCTGGTCAATAATATATTAATTAAAGTGGACAGTAGAATAGTCATAACTAGCTGAGATGGTTGGGGATCAGTATGCATCACCATAGCAATTGGAACCCACAGCAGCCATCATCAGCCTGAGATGCCTTCAGCACAGACTTTCCCCTGTTTTCAGTGTGCAGTGCAGAAGGGAGACAGTCCAAGGGCATGAAACATCATATGGCCATTTAAATGCTAAGACTTAATTTTGTAGCTATTAGGATAACAAATTATGAAGTACTGGCAAGTTCTCACATAGTTCCATCAAAGTTTCACTCTGCCTTTGGATGTAGGGACACCTTTTCTCCAAACTTCTTGTGAATTGTAGAATCGTGGTAGGTACTCTTAGTAGAAAACTCCATCAAAAGATGTAAACTGCCATAATACTGTACTGTAAAATGCTGTGATGTAAAACAGCAGCTGAAGGATCATCAGTCATTTGTCCAAATGATCACATTGAAATAAATGAATATAATGAATTTCTGTAGATGAGAGCTTGATTTTGGTGTCCCCAAACATGTGGCTTGCTCAGCTGAATTCTGTTTAAAGATTAGCTGCTTGCTTCACTTTTGAGTAAGTAGAAAACCTGAAAGCCTGATAGACATTTCATCTTAGTTTTGAATATGGGACGGGAGACATTTTTTTTCAAGTGTTCAGACGTATTTGCCTGAAGTAGTTGTATTTATCTCAGAAGTATTTGTAGATAACACTACAAACTTCTGCAACACCTTGCCTGACGTTCAATCTTTTTGTTTCTACTTATATCACCGAAAGATATTAAAAACCTCAATAGGCAAATCCTGCTGCTGGCTGCTGCTGCTGCTAAGTCGCTTCAGTTGTGTCTCACTCTGTGTGACCCCATAGATGGCAGCCCACCAGGCTCCCCCGTCCTTGGGATTCTCCAGGCAAGAACACTGGAGTGGGTTGCCATTTCCTTCTCCAGTGCATGAAAGTGAAAAGTGAAAGTGAAGTCACTCAGTCATGTCTGACTCTTCACAACTCCATAGACTGCAGCCTACAAGGCTCCTCCGCCCACGGGATTTTCCAAGCAAGAGAACTGGAGTGGGGTGCCATTGCCTTCTCTGAGGCAAATCCTAAGTGATGACAAAGATTGAAGTTTTTAATTTTATGCTTTCTCTCAGTAACCCCAATCTCTCTTCTCACTGTGCCTTCTGCTAGAATCCTAGGTCTTGATTAAAAATACACAGATGACAGAGCCTCTGATTTCCGAGGATAGAGAAAACTCAAGTTAGGTATACTTATGTTTTTCCTCTGAAAGTTATTTTCTGTTTACAGACAAACTGTCATCTAATAAACTTGTAAAATACCAAGAAACATTTACTGTTCTCTGGAAAAAGATTCCGAGGCAGGTCATGTTGGTGGAGGGTTGGGCCAGTGTCCCGTGATTCCACTTGGAGTCATTAGTAGAGGAGTCAGGGATGCCTGAAGCTCACAGGACCTGATAGTCTTACTGAGAGGAGCATTTGGGCCTATGTACAGGATGCATCCAGCTCCTGTTACACTCCCTTTCCTGATAGGCTGGACACAAAATAGAGGGTTTTGTAAGCATGAGAGTAGTCTTGCAAGCCAAGACCAGGGCCTTGCGGATGACTGTGCTTTCAGCACCTGGAGATCCTGTGGGAAGCTGAGGCCATGGGCAATCTCTCCTGCTGCAGTTTCTTGTCAGACAATCGGGGAAGAGCCACTGAGACTATCCTGTGGTCATTCTTCTCTCCACTTAGTGACAGGATAATTCTCATTTAAGAAAAGGTAGTTAAGAAACTAGTTCCTGCGCTGGGTGGTTAAGGAAAACACACAGTTTATGGAAGAGTATCTTGAGATACTTAATGCCTTGAACCTTTCTTTTCCTGTCAACCATGGTTTCCTCTCTACCTCCTGCAATGTGCGCCAGTGATTTTAACTCAGTTTAACACTAGAACAAACAATTGGTTTTCTTGAAGAGTATGCAGATCTACTGCTTCAGTGTATGAGTATACACAAAAGGCCTACTCTTTCTGAGTAGCCTTGAGTAATTCTCATTAATGTCAACAGGGGTTGTGAATGTATCTCAAGAAAAAATTAAATGCATTTGGAAACCCTTCATACAAACCCTGTTTTGTGTATATTTTGTAAATGACGAACTTTGCTTATTCGTTTCTCTGAGTTGAGGCAATATACATCAATGTTCATTTCTTTAAATGTCATGATTGTGCATCTTCTGCATTGAAAAAATTAATCAGAAATGTAGATGTCACCAAAATTAATTTCATGCCAAGTTCCATGGTGTAGGAAGAGTACATGACTGATGGCTGATGGTATTTTCAGTGATGTGGTTGTGGTCATGGTTTTTTAAAAACTGCAGTTTTGAAATTGACAATGCATCATCATAATCCTTTTATTCATGCAGGAAATGCCCACTTAAAATAGTTTTCTTTTTTCTTCTGAGTTCCCATAGGCAGACAATTGTCACAATCAAGTTGCATTGAAACCCTTCATTCATAAAAGATAACATCTGAGATGCATCAATGAAACATTCATGACCTGTGCTTTATAAGCAGTAAGCAGTGACTTTGAAACTGCCCAATTCTTTTCTTTGAAAATGAAAAAAAAAAAAATAGCACCTGCATAGAGGTGTGTGTGTGTGGGGTGTGTGTGTGTGTGTGTGTGTGCGTGCGTGCGTGCGTGCACGCATCTCTACACATTATTGTAATGAGAAGTCATGCGGTGATGGCCTGGAATCTTTGACTGCCGAACCCGTGTCTATTCAATCAACAATGTAGCCTTGATGCCTTACAGCTGGGCCTCAAGAGTAAGTGCCTATAAATTTGGAAAATATGTTTGCAAATTATGTTCTAGAGCCCTCTGGGCTCCACAGACAGGCAATGTGAGCCTACATATCAATTTAATTGAGAGTCAAAATGTGGTCCTTCAAAGTTTCATTTTTCCAAGAATATCCTGCCATGGTTAAGACAGGTGTGTGAATATTTGCCTTATGGATTTTATGTTGTTCTCATTCTTATTTACAGGAAGTGATAATTGTAAAAATTGAATGGTAACAGTATACTAAGAGTTGTTATTTTGACAATATACTAAGAATGTTTGGTTAAAAGCAGAAAAAGAGTATCTAGGGCTTCCCAGGTGGCTCAGTGGTAAAGAACTTGCCTGCCAATGTAGAAGATGCAGGTTCAATTCTTGGGTTGAGAAGACCTCCTGGAGAAGGAAATAGTAACCCACTCCAGTATCCTTGTCTGCAGAATCCAGTGGATGGAAGAGCCTGGTGGGCTACAATCCATAAAATAAATGCTGGAGAGGGTGTGGAGAAAAGGGAACCCTCTTACACTGTTGGTGAGAATGCAAACTAGTACAGCCACTATGGAGAACAGTATGGAGATTACTCAAAAAACAGGAAATAGAACTGTCTTATGATCCAGCAATCCCACTGCTGGGCATACACACTGAGAAAACCAGAATTGAGACACCTGTACCCCAGTGTTCATAGCAGCACTGTTTATAATAGCCAGGACTTGGAAGCAACCTAGATGTCCATCCGCAGATGAATGGATAAGAAAGCAGTGGTACATATACACAATGGAGTATTACTCAGCCATTAAAAAGAATACATTTGAATCAGTTCTAATGAGGTGGATGAAACTGGAGCCTATTATACAGAGTGAAGTAAGCCAGAAAGAAAAACACAAATACAGTATACTAACGCATATATATGGAATTTAGAAAGATGGTAACAATAACCCTGTTTACGAGACAGCAAAAGAGACACTGATATATAGAACAGACTTTTGGACTCTGGGACCGGGAGAGGGCGGGATGATTTGGGAGAATAGCATTGAAATATGTATAATATCATATCTGAAATGAGGCGCCAGTCCAGGTACTATGCCCGATAATGGATGCCTGGGGCTGGTGCACTGGGACGACCCGGAAGGATGGTATGGGGAGGGGGGAGGGAGGAGGGTTCAGGATGGGGAGCACGTGTATACTGGTGGCGGATCCATCTCGATGTATAGTAAAAGCAATACAATATTGTAAAGTTAAGCAAAATAAAATTTAATTAAAAAAATAAAATTACATTTCCCTTAATTTGAAAAAAAAATAAAAGTATTCATAAAAGAATCAATAGTTTTATGCAAATTGAACATGGAGATCATTTACAATGTAGCTATTTATCAGCTAAAGTCCATACAAGTGTTTCTTGAGCCAGCTACCTGATATATAATGATGTTTTTGGTCTCCTTTTCCAGTGGGAAAAATCTATTAGAAATTCTATTTGACATAGAAAATAGCAGCAGCACCCACTGACTAGAGAGGTTGCATAAGGATTGTGAAATCTGGGTGTTTTAAATTCTACCTTAGTTTGAACATATTCAGAAATTCCTCTCTCCTTTGGAGACATGCTTTATGAGATCTTGACATTTTATAGTCACAGAAGTTTCCTTAAGTACTTGCAGAGAACTTTTTATTCAGATTTAGGAGAAAGAATACACAGATTTATTTTATTATTGTAAAAGTTAGAATATAGGAAAATAGCAAGTTAAGAAGGAACACACATTAGGTATGTATAGTTTTCTATTTCTCTGGCCCCCCTTTTTTTAAGTAGACCCAAATTAGTATGGAAAACATGCAACTTAATTCTTTTTTTATTACCTTAAATATAAGAAATCTTAATACAGTAGGAGATTAGAGGAACATTTCTGAAACTTGTATAAAACTAGAGAATGCTTCCTATAAGCAGATTTGGAAGTTTAAATGAATGATTTCCTCCTGAAAATTTATGTCTTTTCATAAATGCATGTTTTTCTAAAAACACACTGATAAGATTTAGGTCACAAACAAGGTTTTTAAATACAGATGAGGAGAGACTGTTTAATGTGGAATTTGAAGTTTTTTGCCTTGTCTTGTTTCCTTGTGTTGGGTCAGTTTTACTTAGACTGAGCGGGGACTGAGAAAAAGTAAGGTACGTTCCCATTTGAACCTTCAGTAATCATGCAGTATTCAGAACTCCAGCAGTTTTTACAGTGGTTCTGAATTTTTTCCTGCAGAGCAGGAAGTCATCATGAACTCAAAAATGTGAAAGTCTCCTAATTATGACCATGTTGGGCTTGTAAAAACTAAAATCCATTTTTAAAGTCCATTTCTCCCTGAATAATGATGAAAATGACCTTCACCTTGCTGCTGTCCATGCATTACATTCAATACTCATCCCTTCAATAAATATTTTTTGAGCACCTATTCTGAACTTGGTACCTACGGTCAAGGCCATTGGGAAAAACAGCTATGAAATATCTAAAGAGATGGATCTTTAATGTTAGGAAATGAAAAGAGCTATAAATAAAAATAAAATATTAATGGACCTAGAAAATGGCAAGGGCTATAGCTCTACATTTGTTGGTCAGGAAAGATTTCTCTGAGGAGGTGATATTTAAACAAAAATATGAATGAGGTGATGAATAAAGTGAGGATGTGACCCGTGTGTAAATCTGACGGATTGATGTTCCAGAGAAAGGAAACCACAGATGCAAAAACTCAAGGCATGTGTGTATTTGGTGTGTTGAATGGCCACGAGGGAGAGGAAATGGATACGAAGTGAGATCAGAGGTGTAGGCAGGCTTTGCATCATGTAGGTCCTTCTAGGGATGGTGAGACTTTTGGACCGTAAGTGTTCTCGCTCTAGCAGAGACTTTACTTAGGAGGCCAGTGTACATCTCAGCTGGAGATGGTAGTGAATTGGACAGGTGGGATGGTGGTGAAATTGTAAAAAGTCATTGGATTTGTTGGTAGATTGGATGGTAGATTGGATGTAGATTATATCATCAGTGGCAACTGATGATCTGGGGTCATGTTCATAAAGAAGTAAACGTTTAATAAAAAATTAAATGTTTTAAAAAAAAAAAAGAAAATTTCCAACTGAATCTTTTCAAGCTTATTTTCAGATGTTGTTATGCTTGAGCCACTATATTTTATTGGACTTTAAAAATAGAGAATAGTTTTGTCTGCTCTGAAAATCTCTGAAGTTTGTAAATACCCCCAGATGATCTTATCATTCTTTCATCTTCACCATGTGGCCGGTTCTGCCTTAGAGCCCTAGCCTTCTCTTAAGTTAACATTAAGCTAATAGGCATCAAATGGACCTTCATGTTCTAGCTCTAATCATAAAATCCAGTTCACAAATCAGATTCCTTTATTGCTAGCCCATCCTTCATTCTTCGTTATTCATTCAAAAAGTATTTATCCCTTTAACAAGTATTTATAAGAGTATCTTCTTACTGTGTGCTAAGGATCCAGGATTATACAAAACAGACAATATTTCACCCTCAGGCAAATTGCTTTCAGAAGAGAAACTAAATGTATGAGTAAATGTATACAGTTGACCATGAGCTGGTCAGCACAGTGGAGACAACTAAAGCAAGAAGAGGCAGAGGACAACTCTGAGATGGGGGAAAGAAAGGAGTATTACAGTTTTGATTGAATGTCAAGGCCCCTTTTTAAAAGATATCAGAGGAAAAAAAAACTTGAAGCTACTAAGGGGACAAGCCAGGTGTGTGCGTGGCACAAAACCATTACAAGGAAAGGAAACCTCCTCTGCAGACACACGGAGGTGGGGGTGTGCTCAGTGAGTTCTTAGAATAGTAAGGACACCAGTATGGTGAAGCAGCTTGATTAAGAGAAAGCCGAGTGCCAGATGGGGCAAAAAGTGCCAGATGGGGCAGCTGGGGCTGGGGGACAGGTGATTAGATCTTAGAAAGAAGAAATAAGACATGGGAAGATTTTGAATAGGGAAGTTACATGTTCTTATGTTGGAATCAGTGTTGCTATGCTTAGAATGAGAATGGAAGGTAGAAGCAAATACAGAAGAAAATAGATTGGGAGATTGTGGCATTATTGCCATTACCTGTGGCCCAGGCATGGTGCCCCATACATGTTCTAAGATTTACTTGCTGTCCTTAAGAGTCAGTCACTCTCACTACTGAATGATTTACCCCATATGCGTAGAAGATTTTTGTTCTTGTTTTTTTAACCAGTTTTCTTCCTTTGCTATTGAGATTGTAAGCCTCCTCTTACAGAACTTTATGTCTTCCTAGTATGTCATTTTGTTTTACTAAGAATTAGGGCAAATAATGCTTGTGAAACATCTTAAGACTAAGCCAAGCATGGTGAATATTCTGAATATACTGAAGATTCTGAAATTATAGATGCTAATGCTAATGCCATCTTTAGGAAGTGGGCAGATTGATCTACTTGTATGTGTGTGTGTGTATGGACTACAATCAATATAATTTAGTTGATATCTATGAAAATGCAGAAGTTGAAAATTAAAGTAGGGCAGTCCCTGCCGCATTGACATTAATCCACAGGTATATAATTATACTGATATATGTTTTGACAGATATATTCACTGTGAAGTTTATTTTCTGTCCCCAGATTATAGTTCACCACTTTAAAGAAATGGACTGTATGGTAATCTTTTATAATCTCTTAACAGTAGCCAGATTTCACAAGACTCATTTCACATTGTATTTCTATGACATGTCTGACTGGAGGGTTTGTGTCAAGCTTCTCTACTAAAGAAGAGTGAAGACTGAAACAACAGTGGGAAGTTCTTTTCTTTATTTTCAAAGGATTGTTTATCTGAAGTTAAAAAAAAATAGATCAGATCAGTTGCTCAGTCGTGTCCAACTCTTTGAGACCCAATGAATCGCAGCACGCCAGGCCTCCCTGTCCATCACCAACTCCTGGAGTTCACTGAGACCCACATCCATCGAGTCAGTGATGCCATCCAGCCATCTCATCCTCTGTCATCCCCTCCTCCTCTTGCCCCCAATCCCTCCCAGCATCAGAGTCTTTTCCAATGAGTCAACTCTTCACATGGGGTGGCCAAAGTACTGCAGTTTCAGCTTTAGCATCATTCCTTCCAAAGAAATCCCAGGGCTGATCTCCTTCAGAATGGACTGGTTGGATTTCTTTGCAGTCCAAGGGACTCTCAAGAGTCTTCTCCAACACCACAGCTCAAAAGCATCAATTCTTCGGCGCTCAGCCTTCTTCACAGTCCAGCTCTCACATCCATACATGACCACAGGAAAGACCATAGCCTTGACTAGACGGACCTTTGTTGGCAAAGTAATGTCTCTGCTTTTGAATATGCGATCTAGGTTGGTCATAACTTTCCTTCCAAGGAGTAAGCGTCTTTTAATTTCATGGCTGCAGTCACCACCTGCAGTGATTTTGGAGCCCAGAAAAATAAAGTCTGACACTGTTTCCACTGTTTCTGCATCTATTTCCCATAAAGTGATGGGACTGGGTGCCATGATCTTCGTTTTCTGAATGTTGAGCTTTAAGCCAACTTTTTTACTCTCCACTTTCACTTTCATCAAGAGGCTCTTTAGTTCTTTTTCACTCTCTGCCATAAGGGTGGTGTCATCTGCATATCTGAGGTTATTGATATTTCTCCCAGCGATCTTGATTCCAACTTGTGTTTCTTCCAGTCCAGTGTTTCTCATGATGTACTCTGCATAAAAGTTAAATAAACATGGTGACAATATACAGCCTTGACATACTCCTTTTCCAATGTGGAACCAGTCTGTTCCATGTCCAGTTCTAACTGTTGCTTCCTGACCTGCATACAGATTTCTCAAGAGGCAGATCAGGTGGTCTGGTATTCCCATCTCTTTCAGAATTTTCCACAGTTTATTGTGATCCACACAGTCAAAGGCTTTGGCATAGTCAATAAAGCAGAAATAGATGCTTTTCTGGAACTCTCTTGCTTTTTCCATGATCCAGCGGATATTGGCAATTTGATCTCTGCTTCCTCTGCCTTTTCTAAAACCAGCTTGAACATCAGGAAGTTCACGGTTCACATATTGCTGAAGCCTGGCTTGGAGAATTTTGAGCATTACTTTACTAGCATGTGAGATGAGTGCAATTGTGTGGTAGTTTGAGCATTCTTTGGCATTGCCTTTCTTTGGGATTGGAATGAAAACTGACCTTTTCCAGTCCTGTGGCCACTGCTGAGTTTTCCAAATTTGCTGGCATATTGAGTGCAGCACTTTCATAGCATCATCTTTCAGGATTTGGAATAGCTCCACTGGATTCCATCACCTCCACTAGTTTTGTTCGTAGTGATGCTTTCTAAGGCCCACTTGACTTCACATTCCAGGATGTCTGGTTCTAGGTCAGTGATCACACCATTGTGATTATCTGGGTCATGAAGATCTTTTTTGTATAGTTTTTCTGTGTATTCCTGCCACCTCTTCTTAATATCTTCTGCTTCTGTTAGGTCCATACCATTTCTGTCCTTTATCCAGCCCATCTTTGCATGAAATGTTCCCTTGGTATCTCTGATTTTCTTGAAGAGATCCCTAGTCTTTCCCATTCTGTTGTTTTCCTCTATTTCTTTGCATTGATCGCTGAAGAATGCTTTCTTATGTCTTCTTGCTGTTCTTTGGAACTCTGCATTCAGATGTTTATATCTTTCCTTTTCTCCTTTGCTTTTCGCTTGTCTTCTTTTCACAGCTATTTGTAAGGCCTCCCCAGACAGCCATTTTTCTTTTTTGCATTTCTTTTCCATGGGTATGGTCTTGGTCCCTGTCTCCTGTACAGTGTCTCGAACCTCATTCTATAGTTCATCAGGCACTCTATCAGATCTAGGCCCTTAAATCTGTTTCTCACTTCCACTGTATGATCATAAGGGATTTGATTTAGGTCATACCTGAATGGTTTAGTGGTTTTCCCTACTTTCTTCAATTTAAGTCTGAAATTCTTAAACAACTTTTGGGCTATAATTTTTTGCAAGAAAACCTGAACTATAGCATTATAGTATAGAAGGAAGGATTATGAATATACCATGAATGGAAAAAATATATCTCTAGGAAATAAAAGATAGTATCAAAAGATATAGCCCAATTTTTGTACCCATTGGATAATATAAGGAATATTCCATTTGTATTGGGGATTTATTAGGATTTACCTTCTAGAGACTATCTGACCTCATTTTCCCAGGGAATCTAGTCTAACTGTAAGTGGACAATCAGAGACTACTGACAAGCCCAAGAATTCCTCCTAGCCCAGTTCTTCCAAAGTGCAGTAGAGTTAGCAACCCTGGACATTCAGGATGTGCCCCCTGTTTTTGTTCTCCTGAGGTAGGGCTCTGTTCATTCCAGTCTGAATCATTATTTAGCTGCTGGCTGGAGAGAGGGACGGGGAAGGAATGAAATCTAGTGCAAAAAAAAAAAAAAGGAAAAATTCAGGAAACTTAGAAAACAAATGGTTGCTAGATATTAGTAAGAGGCTATATAGGGGAAGTATATTCTGATATTTAGGTGGCATGCATGAAATAAGAATAGTGTTAAGAAACACATGTGCAGGCCAGCTTTCAATTGCTCCTGGATTTGGTTTCTCTGTGAGGTCACTTGCCTTTTATCCTCTCCTGCTGATATTTTCAAAATGGAGATATCTTTTCCAATCTGAAAATATAAATGTCTGATGGAAAAGTTCTGTCCTACCAAAAGTATTTGACATGGAAAATTAAATTCTCTCCCATTTCCCATAACTTTGCTCCTCAAAGACAACCATTATTATTAATAGAATTTGTTTTTATAGAGCAGTTTTAGATTCCAAATTGAGAGAGGGTATGGGACTTCCCAAATATCTCTGCCTGTACACATAACATATCTTCCACAATATCAACATTCCCCAATCATAAAGGTACATTTCTTACAATTGATGAACTTACATTGACACATTATCACCCAAAGTCCAGACTTTACATTAGAGTTCATGCTTGGTGTTGTTCATTATTTGGGTTTTGACAAAGGTTTAACAATATATATTCACCATTACAGTGTCATGCAGAGTAAATTCATTGCCCTGAAAATCCTTTCTGCTCCACTTATTTATCCCTTTCTCCCTCTAATCCCTGGCAACCACTGATCTTTTTACTGAGAAACAGCCATTTGGTATATTTGTCACCCAATTCAGGTTTGGCTGCTCATCACTCAAGAATCCAAAACTGATAGATGAGTTATTACAAGTGTTGAGTAACAGAAAAGGTAGCTTTACTGAGCAAGCCACAATCCTGGGGAGAAGATGGACTCAGGTCCCACAGAACCAATGCCCGGCAGCCAATCAGGGGCCAAGAGCTATTAAAAGGTAGCTTCAGGAGCATATACATGAGAGAAGGGAATTACATTCAGAGTAGCACAGTTAGCTCTGATAATCATCTTGAAATTGGTCATGTGTTGATCTGATCAGTGTCATCTTGATTGTTTCAGGCACAGTTAATCTTCCACTCCAGGGCTGGTTGGTTCTCATTTCCTTGAGGTCAGTTCTTGGAACTGTGTAAGATGCAACAGCTTATGTCATGGTTCCAGTCCAATCATTATGTGGTTAACTTCTTTCACCGGGTGGGGGTTTCAGTATCTGTAAAACAATTTCAAGGACATGGCTCAGAATCTTATCTATAGTTCTTGCTGTTGCTGCTGCTGCTGCTGCTAAGTCGCTTCAGTCATAGTTCTTGAGGAGGAGCTAAAGGTCCTTGACTTTGTTTATTGGCTAAATTAGTATTATTTTGCCTTGTTTGACTGCTTTCCTTTGCTTCTGCATTTTCTCACTTCTTTGCTTAAATTTGTTCTTTGTCCAGCGTTTTTCTACAGACAAGAGGATGGTGGAGGACATGGCAGAGGCGTCTGTTAGGGGAAGGCCCTATAGAATCCTCCTCTGTTATATATTTGCAAATATCTTACCAACACATTTTAATTCACCTATAAACATAGCTACATGTGTTAAACTATTAACTGATAGTTTACTTAACACCATGAACATCTTCCCATGTCCATTTCTTATTCATTATATTGCCTGCAATGATACCCGATTTAAAAGTACTAAATTAATTTTCAACCTACCCACTCAATGCTGTTGGAAAGTTGCTACACACATTTTTCATGTAAGCAATATTGCAGTGAACATTCTTATTCTTGTTCTTCTCATGATTTCTTTTTAGATTAAATTAGGACAAAATACAGGCCTTCCCTGGTGGCTCAGCTGGTAAAGAAGCCATCTGGCAATGCAGGAGAGGCTAGAGACACAGATTCTATCCCTGTGTTGGAAAGATCCCCTGGAGGAGGAAATGATAACCCCCTCTAGTATGTTTGTCTGGAAAATTTTATGAACAGAAGTCCCTGGTGGGCTACATTCCACAGGGTCACAAAGAGTCGGACACAACTGTGTGTGTGCACGCACACACACAGAGGACAATATACATATTTTAATTTGGATACATATTTACATAATGTCTTCCAGAAAAAACTAATACTAATTTAGTCTGGCAAGAAGAGTTTATGAGAGTGCCTTTTTATATCAAAGTCAACATTGAAATTTATCATTATTTATTAGATGTGTAAATATTGAAAAGATAGTTCATTGCTGCTCTAATTTAATGTATTCAATTAATAGATTAAACATTGTCCATTAGTCATTGTATATTTTTTGAGACATTCATTGATATATTTTATCCAGGTTTCTAATCATGCATTCATTATATATCCTACTCTTCAGAAGTTTAAAATTTGATAGATGGCCTCATATAATACTTTGGAGAGATCTTCCTGACCCAAGTTTATATCAAGAAAAGCTATCTCTGGTCCTCTTGTTCTATATTTTTATACTTATAACTCTAAACTATTTATAAATTATCCTTCCTAGGCTTTAATTCTAAATGCCAGGGAGAACTTCAGCTTTTAAGCTGGACTTTTATTAAGACTTCTATTGCCAAATTTAGTTTGGCTTAGGTGGCACTAGCAGTAAAGAACCTGCCTGCCAATGCAGGAGACATAAGAGATGCGGGTTTGATTCCTGGGTTGGGAAGATCACCTGGAGGAGGGCACAATGACCCACTCCAGTATTCTTGCCTGGAGAGTCCCATGGACAGAGGAACCTGGTAGGCTACAGTCCATGGGGTTGCAAAGAGTCAGACATGACTGAAGTGACTTAGCAAAGCACAAATAGTGTGTGTGTGTATATATATATAAAATGACCAGTTTTTTTTTTTTTTTTCTCCTAAAATAACATCTAAATATCAACCCTCATTGCAGGGCACAAATATAGTCCAGAATATACCTGAACTTGTCAAACTGTGAGATTAAAAGACATATTTGTCTTTTGATATGGAACACTTGAGGGCAAATATATTCTGGAGCTGTCAGCTGCCCAGGTCTGTTAAGCCAGGAGTCAAGGTCCAGGCTCTCACCTGATAGAAGAGGAAAGATCAAGAAGAAAAAGAAATATTTGGGGCTTATCCCAGATGAAGCAGCCTTGATTACTCCCTTGTTTTTGCCACAATCCTGATAATAAAGAGAAGCCGAAAGAGCCAAGGTTTCTCTGCTAAAAGCCAGGCTCTTAATGTTTTAACAATGTTGATGGACCTCATTTAATAAAAACTTATCATAAGCCTATTCTGATTGTTGATGTTCTAAGTGCTGTGGCTACAAGAGTAGACAAAGCATGGTTCTAATCATGTAAGTTTATATTTTCACATATAAGTGAATGTAGTATAATTTGTTAAATAGTGGAATGTTTAGGGAGATACTGATTTGTGTTAGGAAGTAAAACATGCCAGGAAGGATGGCTATTAAGGGTTGCTTGAGCAAATTTGGAAAACTCAGCAGTGGCCACAAGACTGGAAAAGGTCAGTTTTCATCCCAATCCCAAAGAAAGGCAATGCCAAAGAATGCTCAAACTACCGCACAATTGCACTCATCTCACACGCTAGTAAAGTAATGCTCAAAATTCTCCAAGCCAGGCTTCAGCAATATGTGAAGCGTGAACTTCCTGATGTTCAAGCTGGTTTTAGAAAAGGCAGAGGAACCAGAGATCAAATTGCCAACATCCGCTGGATCATGGAAAAAGCAAGAGAGTTCCAGAAAAGCATCTATTTCTGCTTTATTGACTATGCCAAAGCCTTTGACTGTGTGGATCACAATAAACTGCGGAAAATTCTGAAAGAGATGGGAATACCAGACCACCTGATCTGCCTCTTGAGAAATCTGTATGCAGGTCAGGAAGCAACAGTTAGAACTGGTCATGGAACAACATACTGGTTCCAAATAGGAAAAGGAGTACGTCAAGGCTGTATATTGTCACCATGTTTATTTAACTTATATGCAGAGTACATCATGAGAAATGCTGGACTGGAAGAAACACAAGTTGGAATCAAGATTGCTGGGAGAAATATCAATAACCTCAGATATGCAGATGACACGACTCTTATGGCAGAAAGTGAAGAGGGGCTAAACAGCCTCTTGATGAAAGTGAAAGTGGAGAGTGAAAAGGTTGGCTTAAAGCTCAACATTCAGAAAACGAAGATCATGGCATCTGGTCCCATCACTGCATTGGAAATAGATGGGGAAACAGTGAAAACAGTGTCAGACTTTGTTTTTCTGGGCTCCAAAATCACTGCAGATGGTGACTGCAGCCATGAAATTAAAAGATGCTTACTCCTTGGAAGGAAAGTTTTGACCAACCTAGATAGCATATTCAAAAGCAGAGACATTACTTTACCAACAAAGGTTCGCCTAGTCAAGGCTATGGTCTTTCCTGTGGTCATGTATGGATGTGAGAGCTGGACTGTGAAGAAGGCTGAGCACCGAAGAATTGATGCTTTTGAAGTGTGGTGTTGGAGAAGACTCTTGAGAGTCCCTTGGACTGCAAGAAGATCCAACCAGTCCATTCTGAAGGAGATCAATCCTGGAATTTCTTTAGAAGGAATGATGCTAAAGCTGAAACTCCAGTATTTTGGCCACCTCATGCGAAGAGTTGACTCATTGGAGAGGACTCTGATGCTGGGAGGGATTGAGGGCAGGAGGAGAAGGGGACGACAGAGGATGAGATGGCTGGATGGCATCACTGACTCGATGGATGCGAGTCTGAGTGACCTCCGGGAGCTGGTGATGGACAGGGAGGCCTGGCGTGCTGCGGTTCATGGGGTCGCGAAGAGTCGGACACGACTGAGCGACTGATCTGATCTGATCTGATCTGAGTGTTCTTTGAGACATGTGAGTTAGGGGATGCCTCACTGAACAGAGACATTTACTCTAATAAACCCTGTAACTTCATGGTTTTCCAGTTAGGCAATCTGAGATATGATTGTATCTTAAAAACAACTTATGTGATATGTGTTATGCTATGGTATTTTTGCTTAAAACTCTCTTGCTTCCATTGGCTCAGATAATTATGAAATGAAACATTTGGATAGTGTATATCAGACTAAAAGCAGTGTTTTTATGAAGCTGTTTATACAACAAACAGTGTCAAAGATGCCAATACTGACATATAAACTCTGAATGATGGTTAAGTGGCTGAGAATCCAGAATTAAAAAAAAAAAAAAAAACAAAACAGAAAAATAGGAGAACCTAAGAAAGTTCTTTCTTTTCAAATCTCTTCTCTTCTCTTTATCAGCTAGTAGGTATCTCAGTTCCATTCAATTGCTCAGTCATGTCCGACTCTTTGCGACCCCATGGACTGCAATATGTCAGGCTTCCTGGTCCATTACCGACTCCTGGAGCTTGCTCAAACTCATGTCCATCGAGTCTGTGATACCATCCAACCATCTCATCCTCTATCATCCCCTTCTCCTCCTGCCTTCAATCTTTCCCAGCATCAGGGTCTTTTCCAATAGTAGGGATCTAATAGCATTTATTACTACTTTGAAAGAGTATAGACAACTAGTGGGAGAGGATGAATTCAGCCAGTGTCCATGAGGAAGTCACTATTAGGATTTCATGACTTGAAATCCTAAAGAGCATGAATACAAGCTCAGAATTATTTTTAAGTTACTACTGTGGATGAATATGAGCTGGTGATGGACAGGGAAGCCTGGAGTGCTGCAGTCCATGGGGTCACAAAGAGTCGGACTCAACTGAGTGATTGAAATGCACTAATGGGTGAGTATTAGTGAGAGATCAATCAACCCTTGCAGTAAATCTATGCATTTATCCTCTTTATATATGTGTATATGTAGTGAACTTATCAGACCTATTCCTGAGATTAGTTTTGTAATAGAAAGAAAGGGAAAGAAGTAGGATTACATAAAGGATGGGCTTCCGTCTATGGGGTCGCACAGAGTCGGGCACAACTGAAGCGACTTAGCAGCAGCAGCAGCAGCAGATAGGTATCGGAAGTAAACTTTTTCATATTTTTTATAATGGATTTTAACCAAGAATTACATCTTGTTTCAGGAGTTCAGAATACTGTCATTTTTATTCCACGAAATAAGCTAGAGGAGAAGTATTCTCAATATCTCCTGTAGCTAAGCCTACATAGTGGTAAATAAGGAGAGAAAAATTAAGGTGGAGGGGGAAAGGAAGAAAGGGAAATTTGGAGAGGCATAAGAATTATGAAACTTTCTGTAGCCATGTGAAAAAGCAGAAGTCAAATGGAAAAGAAAATTATCTGAAGTTATTGGTAAGAAAAACGTATAAATGGATAAAGTGAAGATGCTTATTTTTTAACTGAAAGATTGATAGTCATGTTTTAAAAAATATTTCCAGTTAGTGAACATTACTCCAGACTAATTTTTATGCTAGAAAATCAAGCCAAAAGTATTATTTCAATACAGTTCCCTAGCATTTTAACTATTACTTAATTTTGTTGTCATAACTATCGACTATAGAAATACATCATGCATTGTTACATCCAGTTTACAAGAGAGTTATATACATACACATTCAATCACACACATATGTGTACATACATATATGTATATACACATATCTGTCAGTCTATCATCTATCTATTGTCAATGATCTAGAAAATGGTGTCCTCCTTTCATAGTATATTAATAAAATAAACAAAATGAAAAACTCTTATTGTCATTTTGAGAACAGGTTGTGGACCAAGTATTTACTGATCTTATTGTCATTATAAAGAAAAAAACTGACAGGGAGATTTGAGTTTGCATAACACATAATGTCAGATTGGCAAATAAGTTATATTGATTTTCAGCTGGATTTTGTTCCTTTATACTGACACAGAAAACATTAACGAGGATAACCTACTTCATGGACAACTGGCTAAGTCCTCGAGAAGCTTGTTTACTCTTCCAGCCAGAGAGAACAGTGGGATCTGATTGAGCACATAGTTTAAATGTGATCATTCTTGCCCAGCCCACTCTCCTGAGTCATCTCCCATCTGTGGTTTCTGAGCCCATCCCTGCAGAATAGCACTCAGTACATAAATAGACCCTGAATGAGTGAAAGAGAAGCAGAGTGCAACCGTTTCCTGCAGTTATTGAGTTCACTCTCTTCAATAATTTCTCTGATTCTGAGACTAAAAGCACAGTAGAAAATGCTGCTATCCCTGCAAACGTCACGATCGGGGAAGAAACCGCCCTGATGTGTCCCAGTATATAGGTGTATCAATTAGATTTCTCCTCACCACCCCACTTCTCTCACCTGCCTGATTCAAACCAGTAAATTATTATGAATTAACCTATCTTAATGTCCACTTTATTGTGCTTTATATTCACCTCAGTATTCACTTTGTGTTGTTTTTACATCTGTCATCTATAGGGAAATGAGTACACGTAAAAATAAGTATGCATTAGAAGAGAAGGAAAACTTTATAATAGTCAAGGACACATTTCATAAGGCTCAATGAATATAAGAGCCAAAGTAAATGTTATATAAAGTAGATACTATTTTTATTTTTTAAAGAATATAATACACAAAGAATTACAAACAATATATCAAACACATAGACTTAATGGTGAACATTTCTACATATTCACCTCTAGATTTTTTTTAATCTAAAGAGATTATTATTATATGTTACAGCTATTACAGATATGACTGTTCTTTTACCAGCACCTAAATTTCTATTCTTCTTTTCCCAATCCCAGAGGCAACCAATACCACATATTTAGTATTTATCATTTCATTTCATTTTACATATATAGAGGAATGCATTCACAAACAATACAAGAGTATTGTTTTTGCTGTATTTAACTGCTACATATTAAAAGATGATATATAGATAGATCATTTTATACCTTGCAGCATTATATTTTAACATATATCTACATATTCTTTGCTTTGTAACATTTCATGCTGAGATTATGTCCTGTCATACTAATATCTTTTTCCATTTCTCTACTCATACACACTTGTTACTACTTGTACACACTTAGTACTACTTGTACGCCTTGATTTTGCTGTTAAGGATAAATGCTTCTTTGTGTGTGTCTCTCTGCATATGTGTGTAAAAGTTCTATTAGATATGCACTCAGATATGTAATTGTGGCATTGAGCTGTGTAATAGATACTTAAATTCACTGCTGAGTGCCAGAGTGTCCTCTAAGTGACTGTATTCTACTAGCTATATCTGAGAGAACCATTTTCCCCCCAAATTTTCCAAATCCTTGACATTATCAGACATACAAATTTTTACCATTCACTGAAATAGTAAATGAAATAAGTGAAATATTGTTGTGTTACTAATTAATTTCTTCAATAGTTAGTGAGGTTGGATGGCTTCATAATTAATTGGCTATTATGATTTCTACTTCTCATCTCTTTTCTGAATGACTATATTTTTCTCATTGTTGATTTGTAGGCATACTTTACAAAGTCTAGAGTCTAGAGGAGTTACTGATAAGAATGGGGCTTCAGTTTTTCTTTTTTTTTTTTAAGTACATCAATTTATTACGATAGTGATAAAAGTATTTCAAATAGGTTTCTTCAGATTAATTCTTTAGAGAAAGCAGCAATAATTATGGTTGACTTTGAAAGCCAACAGGAATAGTTTCTGGCTCCTTCTTCTCAGCTCAAATTGAAGCTGAAGCTGATTCCATTCAGCCAACATTATTGTTGGTGTCATGAGTCACATCAGTGATGAATATGGGGCCAACTAACATAGCCACCCCCATCTCTCTTCTAGAGCTTCCTTTCTCCCGGTGGCCTTGGGCCAACTTTAGGGAGAAATATGACTTTGTCCACAGGTGAGTCTCACAGCAATTACAAATGTCTGTGTTACCTTCTAGAGGATACCATGCATTGCTTGATCTCTTGAGGAGTCTGGCTCAGCTGATACTCTGCCAGCTTCAGACGGCATGTGATATAATCAGATTGCAAACGTCACCAGAAATCCTAAATGTGTCAGCTCTCAACTAAAAACTTGGATCCTAATCCTTTAGCTGTTACACGTGTTGTAATACTGTCTTTTGTCAGTCCCTTGTATTTTCACCTTGCTTATAGTGAACTTTGATGTTAGAAAGTATGGTATTTTAATGTAATCAATTTGATTATTATTTTCCATAGGGCATATGCTTTTAAAATTTTAAATTCTTTCCATCTGAGCTCTCATTAATGTCTGTGCTGTGTGCTTACTTGCTGAGTTGTGTTGGAGTCTTCGTGACCCCATGGACTGTAGCCCGCCAAGCTCCCTCGGAGTGAGTTGCCATGTCCTCCTCCAGGGGATTGTCCCAACCCTTTATTTTAAATTTAAAAATCTAGATTAAAGTTTGTTTTCTACTTTTTTTAAACTTTATTTATTGAAAGTATCATCTTTTCACTATTGAATTATAGCACAATATTGAACAAGAACAGTATCAAGGGATATCCTTGTTTTGTTCCAGATTTTATTTTTTAAATTTATTATATTTTGGCCATGCTGCATAGCATGTGGGATCTTAGCTCCCCATTGAGGGGTTGAACCCATGCCCTCTGCAGTGAAAGCATGGAATCTTAACCACTGGACTTCCAAGAAAGTCCCTTGTTCCTGATTTTAGAAAGTATCTGGTCGCTCAACATTAAGTATAGTATTAGCTCTCAGTTTTTTGTAGGTGTTCTTTATCAAATTGAGGAAATTCTCCTCAGCTCCTAGTTTAGCAGTAGTTTTTATCATGAATAGATATTAAATTTTCTCCAATGCGTTTTACGAGTCTGTGGGTATGATTACATGATTTTTCATCTTTAGCCAATTGATGTGATGGGTATGTTAATTGATCTCTGAAAGTTTTGCTGGCTTTACATATCTGAAATAAATCCTAAATATATCCTTGGGCATGATATATAATTTTTTCTGTGATTTTATTTAATTTGGTAATGCTTTGTTGAGGACTTTTGCATTTCTGTTTATGAAATATATTGGTTTGTAGTATTCTCATAATACATTTGTCTGTTTTGGAATTAGGGTCATGCTGGTATCAGAGATTTAGTTAGGAAGCAGTCCTCTGCTCGTTTTCTAGAAGAGATTATAGAGAATTGGTATCAGTCCTTCCTTACATGTCTGGTAGATTTTATTTTAATATTCTTAAACTTTTTCCTAAGCCCTCCATTTGTGGAGTAATTTTTATCGTTCTTGAAGTAATCCCTTCAGGACACATTAATGTGTAAAAATTCTTTAGGATATCTTATGTCTGAAAATGTCATCATTTTATTTCCATGCTTGTTTGTTGGGATTTTAGTCTGATATATACGTATTTCCTTGACACTTTGACAGTATCATTACTTTATTGTCATCTCATTTCTGGTTTTGATGATTAATCTGCTACCCATTTTGAATAGGCCTGTGTTCATTCTGACAGGCCTAATCCTCAGTCATCAGTTTCTTCGTACTGCATTTTTCCCCCATGTGAAAAATGTTAACATTTTTGCTAATAATTTTTATGTATAAATCCATGTATAAAAAAATCATGTTTGGGATTCAAGAAGCACTTTTAGTCTGAGGAATGATATTTTCAATTATTCAATTCAATTCATTCGCTCAGTCGTGTCCGACTCTTTGCGACCCAATGAATCTCAGCACGCCAGGCTTCCCTGTCCATCACCAACTCCCGGAGTTCACTGAGACTCACGTCCATCGAGTCAGTGATGCCATCCAGCCATCTCATCCTCCGTCATCCCCTTCTCCTCCTGCCCTCAATCCCTCCCAGCATCAGAGTCTTTTCCAATGAGTCAACTCTTCGCATGGGGTGGCCAAAGTACTGCAGTTTCAGCTTTAGCATCATTCCTTCCAAAGAAGTCCCAGGGCTGATCTCCTTCAGAATGGACTGGTTGGATCTCCTTGCAGTCCAAGGGACTCTCAAGAGTCTTCTCCAACACCATAGTTCAAAAGCCATCAATTCTTCGGCCCTCAGCCTTCTTCACAGTCCAGCTCTCACATCCGTACATGACCACAGGAAAGACCATAGCCTTGACTAGGCGAACCTTTGTTGGTAAAGTAATGTCTCTGCTTTTGAATATGCTATCTAGGTTGGTCATAACTTTTCTTCCAAGGAGTAAGCGTCTTTATATTTCATGGCTGCAGTCACCATCTGTAGTGATTTTGGAGCCCAGAAAAAGAAAGTCTGACACTGTTTCCACTGTTTCCCCATCTATTTCCCATGAAGAGATGGGACCAGATGCCATGATCTTCATTTTCTGAATGTTGAGCTTTAAGCCAACCTTTTCACTCTCCACTTTCACTTTCATCAAGAGGCTTTTGAGTTCCTCTTCACTTTCTGCCTTAAGGGTGGTGTCATCTGCATATCTGAGGTTATTGATATTTCTCCCGGCAATCTTGATTCCAGCTCGTGTTTATTCCAGTCCAGCGTTTCTCATGATGTACTCTGCATAGAAGTTAAATAAACAGGGTGACAATATTACAGCCTTGATGTACTCCTTTTCCTATTTGGAACCAGTCTGTTGTTCCATGTCCAGTTCTAACTGTTGCTTCCTGACCTGCATACAGGTTTCTCAAGAGGCAGGTCAGGTGGTCTGGTATTCCCATCTCTTTCACAATTTTCCACCGTTTATTGTGATCCACACAGTCAAAGGCTTTGGCATTGTCAATAAAGCAGAAATAGATGTTTTTCTGGAACTCTCTTGCTTTTTCCGTGATCCAGTGGATGTTGGCAATTTGATCGCTGGTTCAATTATTAAACACCCTTATTCTGTAATTATATTTTTCTCCCATTCTAGTATTTCCTTCTGGAATTTCTTCTGACTCTCTTTTTCTTACCTACTTTTTCATACTGTTAATCTCTTTTTAGCTTTCTGGTACTCTGTAAAGAGACTTTGGATTTGTTATTTCATTATAGTACTTCTTCAACATCTCTACAGTTCTAGTTATTGAATGTTTTATTTAAATGAGTATATTTTTCATATTATTTTTCATTGAATTTTTTTATACCTGCCTTTCATAAATTTTCTCTTTTCCCTTTTTAAAAATTAATTAATTTGTTTTAATTGGAGGGTAATTACTTTACAACATTGTGGTGGTTTTTGCCATATATGAATATGAATCAGCCATGGGTGCACATGAGTTCCCCACCCCCCACCAACATAAGTTCTCTTTTTATGGATTCTATTTTTGCTCCCTTGAAATGTACTTTTATTGCACCAATTTTTTAGATCCCACATACAAGAGCAGTCATATGATATTTGTCTTTTCTCTGTCTGACTTGCTTTACTTAGTAGGACAATCTTTAGGTCCATCCAGGTAGCTGCAAATGCCATCAAGTCACTTCTTTTTATGACTGAGTAATGTTCCATGATATATGTGTATACATACTCATATATGCATCTGTGTGTGTGTGTGCGTGTGTATCTGAAACTAGCATGATATTACAAATCAACTACCCCAAAAGAAATTAAAAAAATTAAAACCTACCTATTTAAAAAATCCATTTCAGATTGTTCTGTAGTCAGTTCTTTGATTGTAAATTTCCTAATTTATTGATTCTATGGACTCTATTTTGTGTTGTTAATGTGTAATTTTCTTCCATAGGTACAGTCTGGTGAATTTCCTCATTCCCTTTTCAAGTGATCCTGTAGGTTTCATCAGATCTGAACCAATATTTAGGTTTGTTTCTCAGTTCCAGAGTTCTATAACTGAAGGGTGGAGTGAACTTACACACACCCCCCAACCTGCTGCCCCTCCCACCACTTCTGCCCCTCATACATTGGTCGCTACATGTGCTTATGGTTATTACTCCATATGGGGATGGCATTCCCTTTTTCCACATGTGTCCATGAACTTTTCAAGCTTCTAGAACTTGACAGCTGAAAAGAAAATTTCAAGTCACCATTCGCTTAAGTAATAACCATTTCCTAGGTCCCAGATTTTTACAGGGAGCCAAGTGCTATTTCCCTGATTTTAGAAATAAGATCTTTTGAAACTAATGCCTATCAAGATTGGCTTAAAACGTCAGCCCCTAGGGTATGTATCTAGTTCCCTTCTCCATGTTTCATATAGCTTTAGTTCTTGCTGTTTCTGATACATGCATATTTTCCTCCTTTACCTTTTTAGCTTGGTTGTATATTTTTCTCTAACAGCTTTAGTTGAGAAGAGATGCATATATCTGTGCTTTCTCAATTCATCACCTTGACCAGAAGTCCAGAAGCTATTCTTTTCTGGGAAAACAAAGCAAAACTTTTAAAGTGAGGCTTAAGTGCCTAATGGCTGCTACTGAGGTTTCTGGTCATCCTTTGGAATGAATGTCTTTATGATTCTTCATTGTAGCTCTTCTTTTCACAATTACGATCTCTGTGTTCAGCCCAGTAGTTTAAAAAATGATTTCTCTAGTTGCTTCAGTCAATTTTCCTGCTAGGTGAACATAGAGTATTGAAATATAGTTCCTTTAGTTCCCATTTTTCTGTAAACTTTCTATTCCCTCTAAGGGACCATCTGGACAAGTATAGGTATCCTCACTGATTACTTAACCTTTTGTGCTTTGAATTTTATTGAGATTATCAGGCATATCAAGAGCAAGTCTAAATAACCATGAGGTCCTTTAAAAGAAACCTCCTTTGTCAAACAATTTCTTTTTTCATTTTTGTCTTGCATATTAGAAGTATAATTGAAAATATAGTTGTAACTTCCAAATTGAAAATATAGTTTCACCTTCCAATACCACTGTAGGTATTGTGAGAACTGAGAGTGCTGAAATATAGCAGTGCATAAAACAAACATGCCCAGAAATTCCATGGCATTTACACTATGTAGGGAAAGAGTGAGCAAACTATGGCCAAAAGCTGCTGAAACAGAACCACACCTCCTTGTTTACTTATTATTTAGGGATGCTTTCTACCTACAAGGGCACAGTTGAGTGGCTCAAAGAAAGACCCTATGCCCAGCGAAGCCAAATGTGTTTCCTCTCAAGTCCTTTATAGAAAAGAAATAAGAAGACAGACACCTTAAACAATCAGATTCAAAACTTCAAATACGTAGAGTCTCTGAGAAGGAAGAGTATGATCATAGGAGGTATGTCGTCTGATGGAAGGTGTTTGGTTCAGTGGGCACTTAGGAGTATATAGGTCTTACAAGTTAAGGGAGAGAGAGAGAGCAAAGTTTCAGGAGAATATTTGGGACAAAGAGCACATGGGAAGCATCAGCACAATACAAGTAACAGAAAGACAGATCCTATATCTGAAACAGAAAAGTTAGAAAGGTACAAAGTGAGCTAGAGAGGTAGGTAGGGGCTAGATGACACAAAGGTTATTAGTTTTGATCAATCAAACTTATTTTTAAGGCAGGACAAGACAAGTTTTTAAAGTAAAATTCTCTGCCCATTTGGGCCACTTCCCCTACCCCTTTAAATGTGCATTTGTATATCCGCATTATACATTAACTAGAACCCTAGAAGAAGAAAAAAAGAAAAAGAAGAAAGAAAGAAAGAAAAAAACCCACAAAACCAAACGCAGTTTCCTCCTGGAGCCAGCAAGGTAACTCCTAGGAAAAACCCTCCTTTCTCAATTGTTTAAGGGTCAGGATGATCCACTACTCACTATGTTGGACTATGTAAATTGTCAGTATGTTACTTTGATGTATAACCCTTTGTCTCAAAAATATATTACTATTCTTTGACTTTTAGTGGATGGAACAGTCCTTAGGGCTTTGTGAAACCTAACCTCCCAGTTATAATCCTCAGATTGGCTCTTAAGAAATTTTCCATTTATTTCTTAGATGCACTATTGATTAATTTTTTCATCAACAGGTTTTACTTGTGTTTTAGCCATTTTATTAGGAACAATGAGAAACTATAGGGTTTTTCAAGCAAAAAGGGACTATTAATGTATTATAATTTTCCACATGAAACTGAGTGGTAACCTGGGCTTGGTTAATGAGTGAGAAGATGGTTTAGTGGATGGATTTAAGTTGATGTGAGTGTTTTGGAAAATGGAGAAATCACTATGCCTGTCAGGTTTCCACTTCAGAGACTATCATTTAATAAGAGAGTGGACACAGGGAGAGGACCAGTATGGGATGGGAAAACTCATGAATTAAATTTTAGGGTACATTGACATTCAGGTATGTGTTTAATCAGCTGCTGGCTATACTGGTCTGGAGTCAAGAAGAGAGACAGTTATGAGTATGCAAGCAGGCATCTTAAGCTTGTTGTTCCTTGTTCAGTCTCTAAGTCATGTCTGACTCTTTGTGGCTCAACAGACTGCAGCACACCAGGCTTCTCTGTCCCTCACTACATCCCAGAGCTTGCTCAAACTCATGTCCATTGAATTGATGATGCCATCCAACCATCTTATCCTCTGCCTTCTCCTCCTGCCCTGAGTCTTTCCCAGCATCAAGGTCTTTTCATGAGTCAACTCTGCATCAGGTGACCAAAGTACTGGAGCTTCAACTTCAGCATCAGTCCTTCCAGTGAATATTAAGAGTTGATTTCCTTTAGGATTGACTGGTTTGATATCCTTGCTGTTCAAGGGACTCTCAAGAGTCTTGGCTAGTACCACAGTTCAAAAGCATCAGTTCTTCAGGGCTCAGCCTTCTTTTTGGTCCAAATCTCACATCCATGCATGACTACTTTAAAGACTATGGCTTTGACTAGATGGACCTTTGTCGGCAAAGTGATGTCTCTGCTTTTGAATACGCTGTCTAACTTTATCCTAGCTTTTCTTCTATAAGAAGCAAGTGTCTCTTAATTCAGGGCTGCAATTACCATCCACAGTGATTTTTTGGAGCCCAGGAAAATAAAATCTGCCCATGTTTCCACTTTTCCCCTATCTATTTGCCATGAAGAGATGACACCAGATGCCGTGGTCTTTGTTTTTTGAATGTTGTTTTAAGCCAACTTTTTCACTCTCCTCTTTCACCCTCATCAAGAGGTTCTTTAGTTCCCTTTTGCTTTTTGCCATTAGAGTGGAATCATATGCATATCGGAGGTTGTTTATATTTTCCTGGCAATCTTGATTTCCAGCTTGCGATTCATCCAGCCCAGCATTTCACATGATATACTCTGCATAGAAGTTAAATAAGTAGGTTGACAATATACAGCCTTGTCATACTCCTTTTCCAATTTTGAATCCATGTGCTGTTCCATGTCTGGTTCTAACTGCTGCTTCTTGACCTACGTACAGGTTTCTTAGGAGATAGGTAAGGTGGTCTGGTAATCCCATCTCTTTAAGAATTTTATGCAGTTTGTTGTGATCCACACAGTCAAAGGCTTTTAGCATAGTCAGTGAAGAAGATGTTTTTCTGGAATTCTCTTGCTTTTTCTATGATTCAGTGGATGTTGGCAATTTGATTTGTGGTTCCTCTGTCTTTTCTAAGTCCTGCTTGTACATCTGAAAGTTCTCAGCTCATGTATTGCTGTAGCCTAGCTTGAAGGATTTTGAGCATACCTTGCTAGCATATAAAATGAGCCCAATTGTGGGATAGTTTGAACATTCTTTGGTATTTCCTTTCTTTGGGATTAGGATGAAAACTAACCTTTTCCAGTTTTAAGCTAGTTTATTTTTTCTCCCAGAATGAACAGAAAAAGCAACATAAGACCTGATAGCATATTTCTGACTGTATTTGTTAAGTGTTTGGGAAAGCCTCTGTGATGTTGTCTACCTGTGGGCTGCAACTGTGACCAGCCCTTGTATGAAAATCTTGTTTCCTGCAGCCTTGTAGTAAATACCATTCTGTACTTTTGGCCAGGGAAATATCTACTGACCTTTATATTTTTGTGGGCTGTGTAGGCAATAAAAAGTAGCACAATAGCAAGTGGCCAGAAGGATGGAGTCATTATATGACCCTCTGTGTGTTACAAATTCCCCAAAGGTATCAATATAACATATTCCCAGCTCACAACATTCAAATGTGACACCTAGACCATTCAAATTGGGTAAAATCATATGTGTTCAAATGTGATCAAAATATGACAATATAGAAATTCATAAATAGAATATGTACATGGTGATAAATTTCTTCTGTTCTGATTAATGTTCTTCCAGGTAAAATTTATAAACCAAGACTTTGGTAGGTGGATTAGTTTGTGGGTAGATAAACTTACCTACTTCACAATCCCTGTTCCACCTTATTTAAGGATTCAACTTCTGGAATGAGAGAGTATATTTCTAATAGCAAATGTTAATGTATATTTTAACTGTACATTTATATATCTGGTAATAAAAATTTGGTGTTAAGTACCAGTGTTCAAGATAATTTATTTTATCATTAATACAGTTGTTTTTGTTGTGTGATTTGTTTAGCATTGTTTGCATAAATTATGGAAATTTATACAGTATCCCCGGGTATCAAACACAAATCTAACAAGTAGAAAAATATTGGCAGGCTAATTTTTTGGCATTTTGTTGAGCTTGTAATGTTAAAATCATATTTTAACTTTTAAGACTATGGGAAATGTTTAGAAATGGACCCAAAGCCCCCAAATCTGCAATAAAATTTCCCTTTCTCCCTTTCTAAATCAAATATCTGCACTGGTAGAGAGGGATAAAACAGTTTCTACATTGCAGTGTCCTTGATGTTAAAATTAAGTATGGAAATTAACACCTTAAACTTGAGGCTAGCAGATATAGGTTATTCTTTTACTAATGGCAAGGAAGTGACAAAATTCTGTTAAAGGGAAAAGAATGGAGCATTTTAACTGTACTTTAAATCATCTGAACAGAATTGTCACCGATATCTTAACAAATGACTTGTGAAATAAGATGAGATTTCTATTTTAAGACTTGTTTGTGTAGACGGGGTATTCAGTTCAATTCTGTCGCATAGTTGATTCCAACTCTTTGGAACCCCATGGGCTCCAGCATGCCAGGCTTCCCTGTCCCTCACTACATCCCAGAGCTTGCTCAAGTTCATGTCCATTGAGTTGGTAATGACATCCAACCATCTCATCCACTGTCTTCCCTTTCTCCTCCTGCCTTCAATTTTTCCCAGCATCAGAGTCTTATCCAATGAGTCACTGCTTCACATCAGGTGGCCAAAGTATTAGAGTTTCAGCATCAGTTCTTACAACGAATATTCATGACTGGTTTCCTTTACAATTGCCTGGTTTGATCTCCTTGCAGCCCAAGGGACTCACAAGAGTCTTCTCCACTACCACAATTAAAAAGCATTAGTTCTTCAGTGCTCAGCCTTCTTTATGTTCCAAATCTCACATCCATACATGACTATTGGAAAAACCATAGCTTTAACTAGATGGACCTTTGTTGGCAAAGTAATGTTTCTGCTTTTTAATATGCTGTTTAGGTTGGTTGATCATAGTTTTTCTTCCAAGGAGCAAGTGTCTTTTAATTACATGGCTGCAGTCACCATCTGCAGTGATTTTGAAGCCCAAGAAAATAAAGTCTGTCACTTTCCATTGCTTCCCCATCTATTTGATGAAGTGATGGGACCGGATACCATGATCTTCATTTCTGAATGTTGAGTTTTAAGCCAGCTTTTTCACTCTCCTGTTTCACTTTCATCAAGAGACTATTTAGTTCCTCTTTGCTTTGTGCCATAAGGGTGATGTCATCTGCATATTTGAGGTTATTGATATTTCTCACTGCAATCTTGATTTCCAGCTTGTGATTCATCCAGCCTGGCATTTCATGGGATGTACTCTGCATATAAGCTAAATAAACAATGTAACAGTATACAGCCTTGCTGTACTCCTTTCCCAAGTTTGAATGAGTCTATTGTTCCATGTCCGGTTCTAATTACTTGCATACAGATTTCTAGGAGGTAGGTAAGATGGTCTGGTATTCCTATCTCTTTAATAATTTTCTACAGTTTGTTGTGATCCATACAGTCTGCCTTTTCTAAATCCAGTTTGGATATCTGTAAGTTCTCAGTTAGGGCATAGTAATCCTGCAGTAAATTGGAACATTTTAAAGATATAATAAAAGGGACTGGCTATAAGATATATGCAACATATTTTAATTTAAAGGACTTAAAAGCATAAGTCATAATGTAATCTATTAGAAATAGCAGGCATGTGAAATATTGCTTCAAGCTTAACACTGATGGTTTGGAGGTTTAATCAAACTGAATTAACTTTCATAAAAGTGACCCTAAGGTAGATTGTTGATTATCATTCTCAATTAGTTAGTGCTCTGTTTTTCTCATGTTTAATGGTCAAATTTGGATACATCCAGGCAGGCACAGATGTGGGTGATTCCTTTCCAAGCTATTCAATTTCTGCCAAGAGTTCCCAAGTGTCAATTGCAATGTCAATTGTAATGTTAGTGTTTTCAAAAGAATGCTTGAAGATTATGACTGTTTGCTGAAGGAAGATTTTAGATCCTATAATTGAATGTTTTGTGTTTGTTTGAATCAGCTATTTCTTTTTTCTAACTTTATACCATAATTTTAGAAAATAGATCCCAATTTTAGCGGTGGTGCCCTCTGGGTTGCAGGACTATAGTAGCAATTCTCATCTTTCTGTTTTTTGTAAACTTTAAAAATTATTTGCATTTTGTTTATTTTTAAAGTATTCTGTTATTAAAGTAAGACATATGAATGGTTAAGAATTGAGATGATGCTAAAGAACTGAAAATAAAGATAGTCTGTGCTCCACCCTTTCCCACTCCAAATTGCTATGCTCAATGGCTTTATTGTCAACACTTGTAGCTATTGTTTTATTTACATACATATTTAAAGTATTAAAATATATTTATACTGTTATTGAAAAAAGATTTCAGTTGCAACTATTTTCTGCTGCTAGTGCTACTGCTGAGTCGCTTCAGTTGTGTCCGACTCTGTGCGACCCCATAGATGGCAGCCCACCAGGCTCCCCCGTCCCTGGGATTCTCCAGGCAAGAATACTGGAGTGGGTTGCCATTTCCTTCTCCAATGCATGAAAGTGAAAAGTGAAAGTGAAGTCACTCAGTCGTGTCTGACTCCTAGTGACCCCATGGACTGCAGCCCACCAGGTTCCTCCGTCCATGGGATTTTCCAGGCAAGAGTACTGGAGTGGGGTGCCATTGCCTTCTCTGAACTATTTTCTACTGATTTCTAAATATGAAAGATGAGGCTTTGGCATTTTTACTATGACCAGTCCCCCACACTACCCCCACCCTCCCACACATGTTCTCACTATCTCACACTTTCCATCCATCAGACCTACCAGTATGATTGCCTCTTGTTTGTTTTGTTAAATGACTACATAAGGATTGCATTATGATGATCATGTATAAGTGACACTATTTTGTTTGAAACTCAGTCTTGTACTGTATCAGAATGTATTAAGTGTCTTATCATCATTGGCTTGCACTGATCTCTCCTCGTGTGTATGTTAGGCACTCAATCCTGTCCAATTCTTTGTGACCCCATGGACTGTAGCCCACCAGGCTCCTCTGTCCATGGAATTCTCCAGGCAAGAGTACTGGAGTGGGTTGCCATTTCCTTCTCCAGGGGACCCAGGGATTGAACCCTGGGTGGCTTAGACGTTAAAGAGTCTGCCTGCAATGCGGGAGAGATCTGGGTTTGATCCCTGGGTCAGGAAGTTGCCCTGGAGGAGGAAATGGCAACCCACTCCAGTACTCTTGTCTGGAAAATTCCATGGACAGAGGAGCTTGCTAGTCTACAGTCCATGGAGTCCCAGAGAGTCAGGCACCACTGAGTCACTTCTCTATCTCTCCTTATCACTAATTAAACTCTGAACTCTGTTAGAATGCTAAGCTTTTCACCAGGTGGGTCAAGTGCATCAATTAAACTTTTGTCTTGGAGGGAGGTTTACAGAATCATTCTTCTGCTATGACCTGGACTAGAATCTTTCTTTTTTTGTGTACTAAGCATCCTGGGGATTTCCTTCACTTTTTTTTTTTTTTCTTTTGATGATTGCTCCTATTTCCTGGTTCCTGTGACTTCCACTTGCTTATTGCCATGTTTCAGTACAGCATATTCTCCAGTAGCTTCCTTTAAAAAAAAAAGTTTGCACCACAAGTTAAACTTTTGCTACCGCAAATGCCTGAAAATGCCTTTATTTTACTTTTATATTTGATTGATAGTCTAGCTAGGTGTAGAATTTAGACCATAGATATTTCCTCTTGTAATTTTGCAGCATTACCTATTTTTAACTTCTGAGTGAAAATTACAGTGTTTTGGTTCCCAGTCTCTTATATGTGACCGAATTTGTCTCACTATAAACTCTTGTAGAATACTGGCTTGATTCTTAGTATTTCTGAAAAATCAGCATGGTGTGCCTTGCTGCTGGTATTTTTTACACATTGTTTTGTGCATTTATACATTACAATTACTTTGAATTATTTTGAAGTTTTCAGTCCTGGTAATTTTTTATGTGGTATTTGTTTAATGCTTCCCTTTCTGTATTTTCTCTGTTAACACTTGCTAGACTCATGATATTTTTTCCCCAGTTGTACTTGTGTGGCTATGGTTTTAGTTCTATGTGATTTTCTCACATGTGTAGATGTGTATATTTACTACCACAAGGATGCCTCATGTTGCACTTGTGTTTATAACCAAACCTACTCCCCCTACTTTTCTTATTTTCATTTCTAGGGTTTTGTCTTTTCCAAAATGTCATATAAACATCATACCATGTGTAACTTCTCGAGGCTGACCTTTTCCACTAAGTATAATGCCCTTGAGGTTCATTTCAGTTGCTGTGTGTTTGCTCCTTTTACTACTTTGTGGTATCTCATGGTTTGGATATGCCACCGTTTGCTTGACCACTTATTGCGTGGCACCTGGACTGATTTCCATTCTTGACTATTACAAACAGAGCTGCTCTGAGCATTCACATCCAACCTTTTATATAAGTTTTCATTTCTGTAGGAAAATGCCCAAGAGTGTAATTATTAGGTCATGTGATAATTGTCTATTAATTTGAAAAGAACCGGGTAAACTGTCCGTCAAACTGTTTCTAGTCTCTTATTTTTGGATCACTAATGTGTGAGGGATCCAGTTTCTCTTCAGTCTTGCCAGAATTTGAATGGTCACTGTTTGTTTGTTTGTTTTTTTCATGTTAGCTATTCTAATGGGTATGTAGTACAATGGTTTTCATCTTGCATTTCCCTGATGACTGTGAAGTGGAACATCTCTTCACAGCTTATTGGCAATCTGTATATCTGCTCACTGAAATAATTCTTATATCTTTAGCCCACTTTGTTACTGGATTGTTTTCCTACTATAAAGTTTTGAAGTTTCCTTCTATAATCATAATACTACTCTTTTGTTGAACATCTGTAAACTTTTTTCCCAGTCTGTAATTTATATCTTCATCCTCTTTATGTGGACTTTCAAAATGAAAATGATGAAATCCAATTTATCAAATTTTCTTTTTATGGATTATGATTTTGGTGATAAGTCTAAGAACTCCTTGTCTAACACTAGACTTGAGGCTTTTCTAAATATGAGGCTTTTCTAAATATTTTCCCTAAATGTTGTGTGTTTTAAGTCTGTAATCCATTTTGAGTTAATTCTTGAATAAACTGTGAGGTTTAGGTCAATATTTGTGTTTTTACCTACGGATATGCAATTGTTCTAGCAGCATTTGGTAAGATTAGTCTTTCTCTATCAAATGGCTATTCCACTTCTATAGAAATGAGTTAGGCACATTTGTGTGGGGACTATTTCTTGTTTCTCCTATTGGTTCCTTTTTGATCCCTTTGTCAGAAATATACTATTTTGGTTGTTTTGTCTACATAGTAACTCTTAATATTGTGTAGATATGATGGATCTTTCATTATTATCTTAGAAGTCCTTGAGATCTGAAATAAAAACTTTAAGATCTATATAGGATCTCATTAAAAATAACTAGGTTAGGAACTAGAAAATCTGGATACAAGTAGAGGCGTAGGTTTGTAACTGACAGAACTATGTTAGACTTAGTAGTAAGTAAAATAAACTGTTTACGATGAGGTACTTTTTGTACACTCCTTATCATTAATATAAATCAGAATTTTTATTTTTACTATAGTAAAATATGCATAAAATTGAACATTTTAACTAATTTTAATTGCACAATTCATTGATATTACTACATTCAAAATGTTGTACAACAAGCACCATTATCCATTTCCAGAACATTTTTTTTTTTTTTATCATCCTGGACAGAAACACTGTATTCTTTAAGTAATAACTTCCAATTTATCTCATCCCCTCTGTCCCTAGTACTGACTATTGTCTCTTCTATCTCTATGAATTTTTCTGTTCTGGATACCACATATAAGTAGAGTCATATTTTCCCTTTTATGTCTGACTTATTTCACTTAGAAAAACATTTTCAAGATTGTGAATGTATCAGAATTTTATTCCTTTTTATGACTATTATTCCATTATATGTGTATGCCACAACTTTGCTTATCCATTCATCTACCAATGATCATTTGGATTATTTCCACCTTTTGGCTATTTATATACTTTAAAAACTCTCCAAATCCCAAGCTTTAACCAGGGGAGCTCTATTTTCAAGTGATTTACATTTTCCTTGAACAAAAGATTCTGTTTCTAAAATCAGTCTGAAAAGACAGAGGCATTTTATATGCAATGATGATTCTATCATCTCTCAAATTTGAAATTTCTGCACATATCTATTTTGATAATAAATATGTCTTAATATATGTCTTAATATTTGTGAGGTGATTGAATAACTTATAATAAGAAAAGAGATGTGATTTTCTACTTAAGTTGGAGGATCTCTGTATGGAAAAGTTGTGGAAAAATCCTCAAAGAATACTCAGTATCCTATCTTATGCTTCTTGCTGTCTTATCTTCACTTTTCACTGCCTTTCAGTGATTTTTACAATATTTGTGGAAAATTAATAATTATGCAGATAACTCTTGTCCATAGAAATGTAAGTCAGCTTCATCTGATGAAATGCAATTGTTTATTATCCCATAGAAGGACAGTCTTGTGTATTTTTATAAATATGCTTCAGAATTTTGATTGACCTATATAAGTGAGGTCACCATTTTGTTGATAGTAATATCTTACTGAATCCCACATTAATGAATAAGTTAAATAAAATATTCATTAAGTGTTCATATTATATTTGTATAAGCCATGACATTACCTATTTTGGGAAAATAATCATTTAACAACATATTGACCTGACCTTTAGGTAACAAATTCAAGGCTGGGAGATTCACTCTCTGTCAAGCCAGGGAGAAATTCCAAAGAGAAGAAAATCCTTTCGTGGGTGACTAGAGGAGATTATAAAACCACTCAGAGAACCACAGAATTCTGGAGTTGCATGAGCAGACTCCAGAGGTCATGACTTGCCGCCATACTTCTCCTCACATTGTATAGAATGAAGCATCTCCACTAACAAGTTCAGAGTCATGCAGCAATGGAGTTACAGATTTGGAGGCAATTCTAAGGCTCAAATTAGGTATCATCCTTAAAGCAGGAAAACTCTGGCTTGAACTGGAGTTTTTCACATCAGTGAAGTATACAGGAAATTTTTAACTCTAAGCAGAGAATGTTTGTTATAGACAGAAAATGCATTCTGCTCATAGGTAAAGAATAGTGTGCATCTACCCAATCCAAAAAACAATTTGTCTTCACTTACCTTGAGAAGATTGAAATAACTTTGTGACTTTATTTCTATTATATATTATTCACATAGTTGTTTCTGTGATAAGTAATTATTAATATTTTAGGCACATGGTATATTGAGGGGAGTATATTCAAAATGGGCTGCATTGATAAATCTTAA
This sequence comes from Tragelaphus eurycerus, assembly GCA_935064755.1. Lineage (NCBI taxonomy): Eukaryota > Metazoa > Chordata > Mammalia > Artiodactyla > Bovidae > Tragelaphus > Tragelaphus eurycerus. The sequence continues at coordinate 6,794,108 of CAKXYN010000080.1, forward strand.
ATATTTAAGTTTATTCTTTAGTTTTGCTTCATAGATATAACCAGGAAGGGTTTAAAAATTAAGAGCTGGAAGTGAACCTGTCGACATCTATCAAGAGACTTGAATTTGGAAAATTCACTTAGGTGTGAGGGAAAGGAATGCTTTTCTCCAAGAAGGAAACAAAGGTCACAAACTTAATATACCAGCTCATTTTCTTAACACATTATTAACCTGGGGGATTTTTGCAGACACCAACACCTGTAGCCTGTGATTTTTTATGGAAGTGGATACTGAAACACCTCCAGTCAATAACATTCAGATAACAAAATGTATTAATATATCTCTATTCAATAATGAGTTTATTGATTGATAGATAGCTTACATGAAATTTCAGTGCAAAGGGAAACTTGCTCTTGTAATTTCATCATGCTGCTGCTGCTGCTACTGCTAAGTCGCTTCATTTGTGTCCAGCTCTGTGCGACTCCATAGAGGCAGCCCACCAGGCTCCCTGTCCCTGGGATTCTCCGGCAAGAACACTGGAGTGGGTTGCCATTTCCTTCTCCAATGCATGAAAGTGAAAGGTGAAAGTGAAGTTGCTCAGTCGTGTCTGACTCTTTAGCGACCCCATGGACTGTAGCCCACCAGGCTCCTCTGTCCATGGGATTTTCCAGGCAAGAGTAAATTTCATCATGAGCATTAGGTAAAATATAAATATCAACAATGAAGAAAATAAATGTGTTATCGTATGCTTCTAAATCGTGTTTCTGTTGTATCTGTAAAATAGTTTCTCATTCTCTGATATACAAAGTTGTTTTCACACTTTTTAAGAATAGTTCCTTTCCTTTCTGAATACTTATCTTGAGCGTGCTTTCTCTCTTATTTCGAACCTTGAGGATTTGTGTATTTGCATCATTGATTGAGCATTCACAGTAACTTTACATTTATTCCTATATTCACTAGTTTATTCAACACCATTTGAGTACCTCTTTGAACCAGGGTCTGAGGTAAGTATTATCACTATACTTTGGCCTTGAGGGATCAAGAAAAGGTTTGCAGGTAAGAATACAAAGCCAAAAAGTTGAAACAGCATCTGCAAAGGCATGGGATGGTGAAAAGACATGGCATTTTCCAGACAAGGACATTGCATTTTCCAGAAAAGTGTCAATACTTAAAGCATAAAGTGCTCATAGTAGTTAGAATTGAAGTTGGAGAAAGAGGTGAGGAAATCCTGCTTTGAAGGAGATTACACCATGATTAAGGCTTCCCTGGATGGCTCAGCAGTAAAGAATCTGCATGCCGATGCAGGAGCCACAGGAGATGGAGGTCAGGAAGATGTCCTGGAGGAGGAAGTGGCAATCCACTCTAGTATTCTTGCCTGGAGAATCCCATAGACAGAGGAACCTGGCGGGCTACAGTCCACAGAGTTGCAAAGTGTCAGACATAACTGGGCAGCTGAGCACACACAAGCACACATACCATGGTTAGAAATCCAGTCATGGTATTAGTTAAATTATCCTGTGTTTTCTTTTTCTAACTGGATAACATGTTCCTGGATGCCAGAGATTACATAGTATATTCTTAATTATTTGGAAAATTTTAAACTTTATTTCCTGGATTTAGTTAATAAAATAAACAGTAATAATGTAACAAGTACTAATAATTAACTCTCAATATACATTGTCTCCTTTCCCCCGTATAAGATCCATATGTTTTAGCAGGCCCATGCAGGAAAGGTGTATAGATGTGTTTGCATGTGTGTACATTAACGTATGCTCTAACTAGAAGGTTTCTGCACAGCTGGAAGTCCATGAAAACATGGACTTAATATTTTGTTCTTGCCTGTTTCCTAGAGCCTAGGACAGTGTCAGCCATCTTGCCGATGTTGAACAGATGTTTGTTGAATTGATTAAACAATTCATTTTTACAACAGGAAAGTTGGAATGATATGGCTTTGTGAAAAAAGAAGACATTTTCATTTAAAAACATATAACTTGTAATCCAGAGAACATAATTGGAACTGAAAAATATGAATTCAACCTATTTAGGTCTGAGATGTGACACATTTTCCTTCACCTGTGCCAGAAGATGAGGAGTAAAAGATACGTTCAAGTGACTCATTTCTTTAGGAAAATAAAAGAGAAAATGGTAGATGGAAAAATGACACAATTAAAATAGAAAAACCTGAACGTCAAAGAGAAAAATAGATTTCAGCAAAGAAAACTGAAGAAAATAGTGGCTAGTTACTAGCTGGATAATTAATAAACAGACACATAGCAGTAGGATAACTGCATTGCTAAGACTATAAAGTGAGGATGGCTCCTGACACCCTGGGGTTGGGTGTTTTAAATTGGTATGAGCTTTTGTTCAAGTGAGAGACTCATCATACTTTCCAAAGACAAAGCTAAGGTGCTGAGCCTGAATGCTGAGAGTCACACTGCAGGTCTAGTTTTGAATTACTAATTTTAAAAGAAGCAAAGCATAGTTTGTCCTATTTTATGTTTTTAATATTGTATTGAAAACAGAATTTATTCAAGAACTTTGATAGGATGATTGAAGCATTCAAAACTGGAGGAAATTACCAATAAGACATGTACTCATTAAAACTTTCAAAAATATTTCATAGGGACCTACTGTGTGCAAACATTGGGTATACTATTAAGCAGAAAAAAAAAATGATGAACAAAACAATAGCAATTTGTGTCCTAATGGCTTTATTTTTTAATGTTTCCACAACAGAAGGCTCATTTTATTTTTAGGAAAAAAAGGCAGAGCATCAATGACACATTCAATAAAATGTGTAAAAATGGCTCTTAAACATTTGACCGTATGTTCAAGCTCACTCATAACATGTATACAAACTATAGTGAAACATATTTTCTTGCCATTCCATATTGACAGAATTAAAATACATGTTAATACATTTTCACGCTGAGTCTGTGGGGAATCAGTCATTCACATCATTGCTGGTGGGAATTTAAATTGACACAATCTTAATGAAAGAAATTTTGCAATATCTAGTTAACGCTATGCTAAGTCACTTCAGTCGTGTCTGACCCTGTACGATCCCATAGACGGCAGCCCACCAGGCTTCACCGTCCCTGGGGTTCTCCAGGCAAGAACACTGGAGTGGGTTGCTATTTCCTTCTCCAATGCATGAAAGCGAAAGAGAAAGCGAAGTCGCTCAGTCATGTCCGACTCCTAGCGACCCCATGGACTGCAGCCTACCAGGCTCCTCCATCCGTGGGATTTTCCAGGCAAGAGTACTGGAGTGGGGTGCCATTGCCCTCTCCAATATCTAGTTAAAGTATTTCCAAAATATCTAAAGTACTTCCAAAATATACAAGCAGCACATGCAGCTCAATATCAGAGAAATAACCCAATCAGAAAATAGGCAGAAGACTTAAACAGAGATCTCTGATGGCCAACAAATACATGAAAAAATGCTCAACACCACTCATTATTGTGTGTGTGTGAGAGGTCGGTTAGGTCCAGCTTTTTGCAAGCCTGTGGAGTAGCCCACCAGGCTCCCCTGCTCATGGGATTCTCCAGGCAATACTGGAGTGGGTGACCATTTCCTCCTCCAGGGGATCTTTCTGAGCCAGGAATGGAACCTGCATCTCTAGTATTTCCTTCTCTGGCAGGTAGATTCTCTACCTCTGAGCCACCTGGGAAGCCCAGCTCATTATTACAGAAATGCAAATCAAAACTCCAATGAGGTACCAGCTCACACCTGTCTGAGTGGCCATCCTCAAAAAATCTACAAAGAAAAGCTTGAGAGGATGTGGAGAAAAGGGAATCCTTTTGCACTGCTGCTGGGAATGTAAATTGATATAGCCTACCTAATGGATTTAATTCAAGGCAAAGAGAGCCACACATGCTCGCAGACATTCACTCACATCCACACACAAACAAAGTAACTAAAAAAAAAAAAAATGTGTCTGTGTGTTGTCCCTCAGTCGTATTGGACTCCGCGACCCCATGGACTGTAGCCCACCAGGCTCCTCTGTCCAAGGATTCTCCATGCAAGAGTACTGGAGTGGGTTGCCATTTCCTTTTTCAGGGGATGTTTCCGACCCAGGGATTGAACTCACGTTTCCTGCATTGCAGGTGGATTCTTTACTCTCTGAGCCATAGCAAATACCTATTTCTTAGGAAGGAAATGAACAAAAGAGCAGAGAGAAGGATTTCTCTTGAACAGCTTAGTAGCGAATGCTCTTTGGAGAGAATGAATTTAAGCTGATACCTTGAGAAGAGAATGATATGCAAAGGGTTAGAGGCAAAGTGTTCCTAGCAGAGGGAATAGTATGGGAAAAGGTCCTTGGGAAAGAGTTTTTAGCCTAGAATTGCAGAAAGCTCTGGTGTCAGGGTTGCAGTGAATTAAGAGGGAGATGGAGAAGGATGAAGTTAGAACACAGGCAGAGGCTAGACCACGATGAGCTTTATGCTTCATGGAATGGAGATTGGCTTTATTCGAGAGCAAAGAGGGGCTTGTGGAGGAGAACAAAAATAGGGCAATGAGGCCTTGTCCTCATTTCCTTGTGAAGCAATGTCAGAAGTGAAATTAAAATATAGTTACTTTTTCAGCAACATATCCACTTTGAGTCAGATTTAAAAAAATATCTCCTGGAAATATATTCATATTTTTGGTAAACTGGACTATGACTATTGTACTTCTTTATGCTGTGAAAGCCTGGAAACAAAATTTATAACTGTATATAGGTTAACTGGGTGTCCCAGGTGGAGCGAGTGGTAGAGAACTCACCTGCCAATTCAGGAGACCTAAGAGATGAGGGTTCAGTCTCTGGGTGGAGAAGATCTCCTGGAGGAGGGCATGGCAAACCATTCCAGTATTCTGGAGGAATCCCATGGATAGAGGAGCCTGGCCAGCTATGGTTTGTAGGGTCACAAAGAATTGGGCATGATGAGTGATTTAGCATGCACAGAAGTTAACTGTGTTTATATCCTTTTTTTTTTTAACTGCATGCAGTTATGTTACAGGAGAAACAATTTGACCTTCACTGAATCTAAATCCACAAGTGACTAGAGCTGAATTAACACCCTGGAACTTTTATCTCTGAAAAATCTCATATGTATTTATCTTGATCTCGAGCTGAATATCCTGATACTTAGCTTTGTTATATCAGAAAGTGAAAAGACAGGTTAAAATGATAAAACTTCTCAATATGCATGACTTATCTGCTTTCAGTCTTTAAGGAATCAAGTTTCAGTATTATGTTTCCAAAAAATGATTATGCTTGCATCACAGGCATCGTTTTTTCATTTCTAAGTAGTAGTATTAGCCTCCTCTTGAGCAGTGACATATAAGAAACCATGGGTCTGATGTGCTGGTCACATAATTCTAATACACATTAACATGAGCACATAACACCACCAACATCACTGTTTACCATTTACCAAGTAAAACTATCCTGGGTAACACTAATGTTACAAAAAACAAATTGGCTTCAGCAGTTAAGACCATTTCTTCATAGAGCCCAACCATATGCCTAAACCATCCTTTGAGTGGATAGGCACAGTATCTGTGCCTTCTAAAAAATCAGTAGCAACAAACTGTAACAGAGGTGTAAGCAAATATCAAGCCCAACTCAATTCTAATAATCTGTACTCCCTCTAAACTGCTGAAGCATGGGACAACTCGACAGATTCTGTTTACAGTCCATGAATTACTGTTAGGCAGTCTTGGCCGAAAGAACTTTCAATTTTCAGTTCTATGCTAGGTCGCTAGAAATAGCTCTTAAGTCTATTGATCAGAAGCTTTTGACTAGAGAAGACAAGAGTATAGACAGGCCCTTCTAACTTCTAGCTTCTCAGAGTCAAACATGCTTGGTTATACAGAAGTCTTTGCCTGCTAGCAATTAAGAATGTAGAACAATTGAGAAAGTAAGAAATTAATGACTAAAAGCAAAATTAGCATTCAACCTAACTTGAATGAGGTAGAGAGTCTTGGTCAGTAAAAAGACATGCCACATGATACAATAATTGTGTTGAAATTTTCATCAGAAACTCTTTTGACTCCTCAAGGAGCAGGGGTGTAGTTTGTAAAGGTAAAAGGTAGAAATTTACTTTTAAGTCTAAATTAACCTTCAGAAACATGCTTTAAAACAAACTGCTCAGAAAAGCAATAGCATTATAAACAAGAGGCAAATATAGATTAGAATTGGAATTTACTATAGTAAATTCAAATGGGGCTTTGTAATAATTTACTTTTTTCTTCTCTTTATAGTTAGAATTTTATTTCATAAGATTATAGCTCTTCCCCTTTTTTGTATTTAGACTATATTTTAGACCTGTGTGTATGGAATTTTAAAGGATACACTGTTAACATAAAATGTTGTGTGATCACAAACTATCAATGTAAAAGAAAGCATGAAAATATTAACATGTTTATGTTTTCTCTGTGTTCACTTTAAATTAACAAACATTCACTGAATGTCTAGCACATACTGCAGTCATTTCTCTCATTTTCAGGACAGAAAATGAATAAAATGAAAAAAAAAAAAAGTGAAGTTGCTCACTCATGTCCAACTCTGTGACTCCATGGACTGTAGTCTGCCAGGCTTCTCCATCCATGGGATTTCCCAGGCAAGAATACTGGAGTGGGTTGCCATTTCCTAACATGATCCCTAATTTCCAGGAGATTCCAATCTGGCAGGGTAGTGGTGATAAATAGAGGATATACCCACAAAGAACTTTTAAGACATGGTGCAACATGATGTAAGCACTAAGAACTTTTAAAAGAGATACTCTTCTCTCCTGTCCTGACCATTCTGGCCACAAGAGTATCAGCCTTACTGAGCAGATGGCATGCATGCTGTACCTCCTTATCAAAACTTCAAATTGGTATAATTATCTGTTATACATTCACCTTTGGGGAACTAGGGAAATGAGAATAACTGGCTCCTAATTCTTTATAGAACTTAAAAATATACCAACATGCAGCTGCTGCTAAGTCACTTCCGTCATGTCCGACTCTGTGTGACCCCATAGACGCAGCCCAACAAGCTCCCCAGTCCCTGGGATTCTCCAGGCAAGAACACTGGAGTGGGTTGCCATTTCCTTCTCCAGTGCATGAAAGTGAAAAGTGAAAGTGAAGTTGCTCAGTCATGTCCGACTCTTCGCGACGCCATGGACTGCACCCTACCAGGCTCCTCCGCCCATGGGATTTTCCAGGCAAGAGTACTGGAGTGGGTTGCCATTGCTTTCTCCAATGCAGAAAAGTGAAAAGTGAAAGTGAAATCGCTCAGTCGTGTCCGACTCTGTGCGATCCCACAGACGGCAGCCCATCAGGCTCTCCCGTCCCTGGGATTCTCCAGGCAAAAACACTGGAGTGGGTTGCCATTTCCTTCTCCAATGCATGAAAGTGAAAAGTGAAAGTGAAGTCACTCAGTCATGTCCGACTCCTAGCGACCCCATGGACTGCACCCTACCAGGCTCCTCTGCCCATGAGATTTTCCAGGCAAGAGTACTGGAGTGGGTTACCATTGCTTTCTCCAATGCAGAAAAGTGAAAAGTGAAAGTGAAGTCACTCAGTCATGTCTGACTCTTAGTGACCCCATGGACTGCACTCTACCAGGCTCCTCCGCTCATGGGATTTTCCAGGGAAGAGTACTGGAGTGGGGTGCCATTGCCTTCTCCAATACTAACATGAGCACATGCCAAGTTGTATAAAAGTTCCTTTTTCTTTTTTTTTTTGAAATGAGACTTACATGAAGTCTCTATCCTCCCCTATGCCATCTCCTCTGCCCAAACTTTAACCCCCATTACTATCACTTTGCTGTGCTTCAGTGTTTAGAACCATGTGGCACACTTAATGATTCTTCATTGGAATCATAGCAAGATGCCCTGGATGTAGAGGGTAAAGCCTGATGATCTATGCTGAGGAGCAAGAAAGTTCCTTTTTATAGAACTCATTACTCAGTGCCTATATCTTTCATTATCTGTCATGAAGACATTGAGGGACATGACAATGTTCTCAATATCATCTTCTGTTCATAGTTTAATATTCTCCTGTTGAAAGTAAATGCAAAACAAAATCTGGATTGACTTTTGGATTAGGAAACACTAAGTAGCAGTTACTATAGGATATCAATAATGAGAAATAGGACTGCCTTATTTTTGTGAACAACTGGAAGCCTCGTATATAAGCCATGGTCATTATTTTATTTAACCTCACAAATAACCTATGCCTAAAACAAGAGGGACTCAGACTCAGAAAGTTAAGAAACTTTCCCAGAGAAAGAGAATCAGAAAGGAAGGAGCTGGGGCAAGCACCAGAATGGTCTTTGAGCTCCATATTCTTTTCATAAACCCAGAAAAAACCTCTCTGACACAAGCTATACCACTTTAACCATGAAATTTAAGCCCTGCCAAACTTGTCCTTTTAGTGAACAACAAATACCAACACACATCACATAAAAACACTTCTGCCTAACCAGAATTTCTGAGGTGGTTCTTAGCTATTATTTCCATAGGGTTTTGAATGATTCATTTGATTTATTTGAAGGGAGCTGAGTCAGCCACCTTCTTCTGAATCTTACTCCATTGCCTTTTGCCCTGGTCTAGGATCTATTTTTATTGATTAGGCTTCTGAACTATTCACTATTAAGTTGTCAGTTGTTGTAATATTAAGTGGTTTAGTTCCATAAGCTGCACTGAAAAGAATGGTATTAGTCAGAAATTTGTCATGATTAGGTGTGAAACTGAAATGTTTAAATGTCATCATGAACGATGTCTACAATCTGTTATACATTACAGTGTCCTCTGGTCTTTAGCAGTATAGAATGTCACCATGTGTGGCCTTTCTTCACCTTAAAATGGTATATGTGCATGTAGTTAGGTATGAATTATATATGTGTGTGTATGTTCTTGCATATTATGAATGTTTATGTATCTTTAAGCTGATCTGCTGTTGATGAAAAATGCTATGAAAAGGTGCTATTGTGATAAACAGAGAAAAATGAGAAAAAGAAGTCATAAAAGATTTGAGAAAGAAGTCATGTGTTCTTTTAATATTACCAGCATGACAAAAGGGAAGAGTATCCATATAATGAATGAAAGAGAAATACGGGAAGATATTAGATAGGGACACATGATTAACAGTAGTGTTATTTCTTCCCTCAGATCTCTTCCAGAGGTAATGTATCTCAATATTATGTTAATAATGGTCAAAGGTGGAAACTCCAGCTTTTGCCTCACTGTAAGCTACTAAGATAATTTTGACAGGATATGCTATCATTTTCTTAGCTCTTTTTGGGTCATATTTCTTTAACTGAAAAATATATTCAACTCAAAGGTGATTTTGCCCAAAGGGGATAAAAAATTGTTGTTAAGGGGAAAGAATTCCTTCTCTTTTCATGTATAAAGTGCAGATATACATAGAATACATACACAGATATAAATAGATCTATAATGTTGAAATTGGGGGAAATGTGGAAGACAATGCCTGAAAACTCTTCTTGGGGAGTGATGCTAAAGAAATGAGTGAGAAATACCACTCTAGACTTAGTGATTTCTAAGGTCTCTTTCAGTGCTGTCTTTCCATGGTTATGGACTTTTACATCTTGAATGTCTTTATTTTTATTACATCATTAAAAACGGAAGCAAAGAGGATGTTTCAAAATGAACAATGCTCAACATTAGCAATACAAGCAATGTAGTTTAGAGCTTCCGAGCTTGTGTAAGTGCTAGGTGTAGCAAGGAATACTCTGGAAGAAATTAAAAGAGTGTAAGAGATTTCATTCCCTCCCTATCTGAAGACATGATTTGCATGGCAGATGGGATCTATAACTAGAGCTCACCTTCTTTGGGCTGGAGTGTGGGGAAAAGGACTGGCAAAGAGACCTGGTAAATACTTCAGTTTCTATATATCCTTGTTAAAAGTTGGGAACATTTTATCCTGAACATTTATACATTTACTCTTTGATTTATTATGTAAGTGATTTCAAATGATGTAAAATAAAAAAGGGAGAAAATGACAAACTGATAATCATTTTATATTAGCCTTGTAACTGTATAGTGCTTTGTGGATATAATATAAATAACCATTGATTTTCATTCCTGACATGTAGTACAGGTCAATTTGAAGGAATTAAAATGAATTTCAAGGGCATTCTTTTGTTTTTTTACAGGGTTGGGGTATACCAGCATGTTCTTAGGGCATTTAGGCATATAACTATAGGCATACAATGTTACATCTGTACCATTTTTATAATTTATAGATGCTTTCAAAAATATAGCTTATGCTGTTAATGTACTTAGAAAAGGCTAGTAAAATCAGAGGCATGCCTCCATAAAATATAGGCTTCATTACCTGACTCAGGAAACTGAATGTCACTCCACTTCTGAACACAATTTTACCACTCAAACACAAATCACGGATAGCTTATTAATGTCAAAATGACAGGAATAGATGGAAAAGAATAGTTTGTATTCAGTCAGTTTAATGAGCAAGGAGATGTACACACAGTTCTGAAAGACATTGTTTTTATTTATTTTAATGGAGGGAGAACTGAATTATAAAACAAAATTTATGTGATCCCTAAGACATGAATAACAAACTTGGAAACATTAGACATCATAATGATTATTCTCATTTAAAAATTTTGATTTTTGAATTGTAAGTACAAATGGTTAAGAAACAATTCTTCAACTAGAATGCTAAGTTTGAATTAACAAATAGATGCAGATTGAGTGAAAGTCTAGTTCTGATGTCTGGGACTCTTGGTCAGAACAGCTTCCATGTTTACACTTAATTAAAAAAAGCTATCTGCCTTTTTTAGAGTGACATTCAGTAACTTTCACATATGTATAAAACTTGGGTTTACAAATGTGCATAGACACCTATGGTGTAAATATAGTATTTGTGATTGATTTTTTTCTAGAAACAATATATATAAAAGTTTAATAAATTTGAAAATAATGTTTTTATTTCAAATTTTATGCCTGATCACATCTTTTGTTTGTATTTTGAGTTTTTAATTTAGAAGTCAATGTATAATTTAACCAATAAATTCCTACTTTATTACTTATTTTCTAAGAATGAAATAGAAGAAATTGTAACATATGCATATGTACTCACCAACATTGACTTGTAACATTATTGCTTTGTTTAGTGGCATTTGAAGAATATAAAATACATTTTAAGTATTTACTTATTATAAATAAAATAAAATGAAAATATAAATATAAATAAAATATAATAAAAAAGATTTATTTTATTTTGAAAAATATTAATCCTCCACAAAAAGGAATAGGTGCTTCTAAAGATGATAAATTCATTTTTAAAAATAATTTAATCTACTTTTGCCACCATTAGGCCTGTTAACTCTCTGGGCTCTTAAAATGTCATTCACCAAAAATACAAAATTTATGACAGGTTCAAGAAATTGAATTTTTTCTTTTTATTAATTTGTTTTCAAGTTTTTAATCATACATATTATTGCCAAGAAGTCTAATCCTCAAATCGACAAAGTTAATTTTGTAGGTTTGGGGTTTGATCCAGATCATGGATCAAATGCTACATTGCAGCAAATTATCCCTTAATAAATGGTTATATTCTCCCAACAGAAGCTCCTAAAAAATTCATATTCTACTTCAAACATCTGAATTCCTTTAGAAATCTTCAAAACTGAAAAATTCAATTTATCATCCAGATGAACTGTATACAAAGAGCATTTAATCCTTTAAGTGGCATCTTTACCTCCTGAGAGGAAATGGCTTTTTTCAGCTTTATATTATCCACGGGGAGAACACTGTGACCATGTAAGGTGGCTCTGTGTGTAAATTCATTGTGGGCAGGGGGTGGGTGACGGGGTGGACTGAACCCAAGAAATGAAAGAAAAGAAAGTGTACAGGCCCACTTGGGCTAAGTCATGTGAATTCTGCCCTCTGATCATATTACTCAATCAAATGCCAGACAATGGCCCTATTATTCCCCCACAGTTATATGCTGTTTTTATGGTTCTCCTTTCTTTCCTGTAATGTTGAAGCAGATTCACAGAACTTCCTGGGGTGTTGCAAATGGAACCTGAACAGTGGTAGTACTCTTCTAATAAGAGCAGAAAAAGAATGAGGAGAGTTGAAAGATAATTTACTCATGGTTAAAGGCATGTTCGGAGAAGGCATTGGCATCCCACTCCAGTACTCTTGCCTGTAAAGTCCCATGGATGGAAGAGCCTGGTAGGCTGCAGTCCATGGGGTCACTAAGAGTCAAGACACAACTGAGTGACTTCACTTTCACTTTTCACTTTCATGCATTGGAGAAGGAAATGGCAACCCACTCCAGTGTTGTTGCCTGGAGAATCCCAGGGACGGGGAGCCTGATGGGCTACGGTCCATGGGGTTGCACAGAGTTGGACACGACTGAAGCGACTTAGCAGCAGCAGCAGTGGCAAAGGCATGTTAGTCTTTAAAGACTGTTTTAAAGCAAGAAATTGAGACTGTAGTAACCATGACTTGCCATGTTATTTTATCACTATATCAGAACTTACTTTAGTTTAAATCTATAATTGGGCCACCTAGACTAGAATGGTGAGGAGTCTTGATTGTGAGTGTGTGTTTGACAGCTTAATTCTCTTCAGAAATTTTCAAATAGAAAGATTTAGGAGTCCTTGAGGCACAGAAAGGCTGTGGATTAAGCCTGCCAGGGCAAGAATTTCTTATCATGGCTTTGCATCTGACTTGCTTAATTTCACTTTGCTTCTTTGTGCTTATTTGTAAAATGTGAGTTGAACAATTAATTTACTTCTCCAGGTTATATCTATGGAACCAGGAAAAATGGTTGTAGAACATTTTGAAAATATAAAGACCTGTGTAAATGTCACATTATAAAGATGAGCCAGCTAGGCCAATTATCCATTACAACGATTCCCACTCTTTGATTAACCAGATAAAAACTAGTTTTTTTTTTCCTTAACATCCTTAAAAAATCAGAAACTTGCTTTGGTAGACTATCGCATTGAATTTTAATGCCAAAGGTGGTACATCTTCTTGATTATATTTTAGGTGATACATACTATGACATATTATAAAACATAATTTCATTTAAATTGTGGGTTCTGAATTGAGATTTAATTTTTATTTGGGTCTTACGTCTATGTACTATTGTATGCTATATTTTGCCTCTATTTGGTGATTAGAGTAGAACTCAGCTCAAAGTTTAATTTTTTTTTGTTCTGTTTGTTTTAATAATGACAAATTTAAATCATTTTAGGAATGAAATTTTTCAAATAATATTGTGGGATGACTTTCATATCATTCTAGGTAATTATGTCTTTTTAGGGAAAGGAATACATTTGTTCTTTGCCCTCTTTTCTACCCAAAACAAATTTGTTTGCTAAATTTGATGGACATGTAGAATAGACTTCATGCCACATAATTTGAATTTATAACTTATCCTATGTTTTAACACAAAATTCAAATACGATTGGATAGTAAATGGTTAAAGAAGACATTATTAACCTTCCAAGGTCACACAGTGGAAACAATGGATAAACTTCCTAAATAGACATTGGTGAATGAAAATTCAACTAGAGTCCAGATAAATCTCTATTGATAGAAAAGTTATTCTAGATGTTTTTAAAACCTATTTTAAAATAATCAATAGCCATAAATTGTTTATAATTAGAGTGAACTCACTGATAATATGCTATACCTTGTAAATCTGTATCCAAGGGCCCAGCCACCTTCAAATTCATGTATCTGTAAATACATGATAAGCGAGTCATGCCTTTGGGTTTAAATGGTCAACTCTTTAGACAGTAGTTTCTACTGCAGACTCTCCTGAGGAAAGAGACATATTGGGATGCTATGATTCATGTATTTCTACCTGTGTATGAATCAGAATTGTTGTAATTTATGACTACAAAGCCTGTGGTTGTAAAAGGGCACTGGGCACTTCAAACAGAAAGTGAAAAAAAGAAGACTTTAATGCCTAAATGCTTCAATCTTTTGCTATGAGGTCAATGCTGAGTAGATAGCTACATCAAGTTAAAAAATGAATAGACTTGTTGAAAAATAATGATGCATTTGCAAAGCTTACATAATGTACAGTAAGTCTCCTATATACAAATGAGTTTCATTCTGAGAGCATGTTTGTAAGTCCAACAAAGTTAGCCAAGATACCCAGCTAACACAATTGGCTATATTCTGCTGCTTTTATGCTTTCTTCTGGACATTTTGGGCTGGAAATAAAGATCCTGTACTACTATACTCTATACAGAACTGTAAAGTACACAAAATGCAACAAATTGTAAAGGATGCATGCATATGACAATGTATACCTGACATATGAACTAACTTACATGTTTGGATATGTGAACTTACTCATATCTTTGAAAGTTTGCAACTTGAAGATTCATGTGTAGGGGTCTTACTATAAACTATGGGCTTTAGTTAATAATAATAGACAGTATTAGCTCATTAATTCTAGCAAATGTACCACACTTATACAAGATGTTGACATAGGGAAAGCTGGTGTCTGTGTGTGTGCATGCATGCGTGTGTGTGTGTGTGTGTGTGTATGAAGGTGGAGAAGTATGTAAGAACTCTCTATACATTATATTTTATTTTTCTGCAACCCTAAAATTGCTCTAAATAGCTAGTTAAATATTAATGGAAAGTAATATTTTAAAAGGAAATTATACACAACTGTCATGAATTCTCCCTTTTTTGTAATATATTTTAAATTCTTTCCATTACATTATTAACAAAAACCTTTGGGATGTGCTGAAATCTTATTAATACATATATCTTACGGTTGTCCCAACCAAGAATGTGATAACTTTACCATGTTAAAAAAATTAATAACAATAAATTTTTAAAAATATATGTGGTAAAAGATCCAATTTAAATTACCCTGTCCTGGAAAATAGGGAAAAGGCCAATCACTCGCCTATGAGATCAAAGTGCTGACAATGCATCATGATTTAATGCTGAATCATCATGGAATTTGTTAATAGCAAATAAAATCTTACATATAACCTATCAAAAAAACCCTCATTATTTTTCATGCCTTAAATGGGAATGTAATAAAATTATTTAAAAATTAATATTATGAAAACACAATTAAATTAACTGATTTCACCTCCTGAAGGAAGACTTGAGTACATATATTCATTTCTCATCTCTTTTTGGATTCCATATAAATAAAAGTGCAAAAATAGTAAAAATTATTTCACAGCCAAAAATGGATGTGAGTATATTTACAGATGAAACAAGTAGGAAATAGTACTAGGTATATACTATATATACTATTGTTAATTCCATATTTATTTAAAACTTATATCTGAGAGTCCAAATTAGTATATACACACCTAATTTATTTGTGGGCTCCATAATAATTTTAGTAGTTCCCAATTTATAATTTTTTTTTTTTACAAATAAAAATATTTCAGTTTGCTTAAACATAGCTTTGCATATAAGTAAAAGAACATTTATGGTATGAATTATTATAAATGAATATAGGAGTCAAAGAGCATATGCATTTAAAATTCTGATACTGCTAATTTAACAATATCATATTTTTTTAAATCTAATGAAATATACTATATGTTAACACACATGTAGGTGAGTACATCCAATTAAATTATGAGAGAAGCCAGTGTTAGAACTGTGCAAATTGCAGTCATATAGTTTTAACTCAGTACAAAATATGTGAACAGTTATCACAAAACTTCACAGCAAAATGAAAAGATGATTTCATCATGATTTCCAAGCTGAAACCATTGTACTATTGTGATTCCATTTAGAAAGTTATGCTTCTTTAGAGAATCCGTTTTTTAGATACGCAAGAGAAGTTTCCAGCTTAATTCTATCCCTGAAGGTAACCTGAGTCTGATCCGTTCATCTTATCATTCTTTCCCACTTGAGTACTTCTTGGTTGGTAATAAAACCTGATTGGAAATCATTTTTATGAAAAAACAAATCCTAAATTCATTTCCTTCACATTTATTTTCTGTGGAATTGCAACAAAAAGCATAATTAAAAAAAAAAAAAAAAGAGGTCTGCCTTCTGTGAGAAATTCCTCTAAGTAGCAGTTTTTGCTCTTGGGCTACAAATTTGCTTTTGTGGGTCAGGTGGGTTCTCCCGCACACGGCATTTTGGTGGCTGTTTAGAGCAATGGCTAGTACAGTTACAGTCCACCAGTAACAGCAGGAAGCCCTGTGCTCTGTTGGGTCTGCTCTATAAAACTCTGAAGGCAGAAGGAGACTGATTATAACACATACTTCCTAGGGGACACCATGGAGATGCAGTTGAAAGCCACCATCTGGATTCTTTAAGAGCTATTCTGAGGCGTGCCTAATGATAGGAACTCTGTTAATATACCCCATACTGTCTGGCAACAGCATAATAATTGTTTTTAATACATGGTATGCAGGTCCTACGGCTTTCTTCAAGTGAACTGTAAAGTTTTGCATTCTCTCACTTTATTAAAAAAACGTTGAGATTGCCTATATATTCCTGAAATAGTGACCCTGGAAAACACACATGGCTAAATGGTTAAACTAAACAACATGCTTGTTTTATATATTAATGCACTCTCCTCTATTAAAAAAAAAACAGCCTTTACAAAGTTTTAAGTGAACTGTGAAAAGTTTATGCTGTTATTATCCAAGTGTTCTTTAATCCAAGGTTAGCCATTGTAATGTGAGAACGGGCGCCACTGAGCCCTGAAAGGAAGCAGTAAGGTTCTGTCTGTGTAGCCTGGTGTTTGCTGCCTAATGTAACAGTGTGAACTCATGCAGCTCAGGGGCCTGGGTTGGAATCAAACCGAAGAGGTCTTTGTTGAAAAAAATCTGAAACCATTCTGGATTTGCTTGGAGTACGACTCTTGGCTACTTGACTTACTCCATAATGTTTAATGGACCAAGTTCTCACCTTGTCCTTTCAAGCTGAAGGCCTAGTCTGGGTGTGAAGTTGAAATTCAGTTTGAGCTCTAGTCCCAGATGAGCTTTGGAAAGCAGCAGAGCAAGAGAGGAATTTGTTTTATTGCGTGCACAGACACCGACGTCTAATTTCAATTTTTATTTTTTTAAAGTTAGCTTTTCAGGGCTGGGATTTAAGCAATGGCATGTACTGAATGCTGAGCAGAGTGCAGCATGGGTCTGATCTTCTCTGAGAGCACAGGTGGGCTGCTAGAGGTTGATACTTCAAAGCTCAGAATTTGAAGAATGTTATTCACTTATGACTATGATAGTCTGTGTTGTAGGGGGAGTTCCTAAGCCAAAAAAAAAAAAGAACAGGTAGTGGGTCCCCAGTGGCACCAAGGAATCGGGCCATGCTGCTTCCTCTTGTCTACCCAATCTGTTCCTAGATTCCTAGACATGTGCTTCTAGCTCAAGCCTTGCAGCACTTTCCAGATACACTATCTCTTTTAAACCATAAATCTGTCTTAAAATGTAGGATTATTACCTTTGTTTTAAAGTTGAGGACAGTGAGACTTAACTGATGTACTCTGTATATACAGGGTATATTCTGAGTATACCCTGAGTTAGTGGCAGATCTAGAATGACTCCAGTCTGTCTGATGCCAAAGTTTATGCTTTGCTTTATCCATTAAGTTCTACCACCCCAAACTCTCTTTCTGCCTTGAACCAATGTGAATGATTGGGGTAATGAAGAAGAAAGCCAAACACATTATTTCCAGTGTTGATAATGTTCCGAACATGCACATAGTATAATTACAGAATGAAAACTCTAAATTTCACTTTTAACTGGTGATGTCGGAGAAGGAAGTGGCACCCCACTCCAGTACTCTTGCCTGGAGAATCCCATGGACAGAGGAGCCTGGTAGGCTGCAGTTCATGGGGTCGCTAAGAGTCGGACACAACTGAGCAACTTCACTTTCACTTTTCACTTTCATGCATTGGAGAAGGAAATGGCAACCCACTCCAGTGTTCTTGCCTGGAGAATCCCAGGGACAGGGAAGCCTGGTGGGCTGCCGTCTCTGGGGTCACACAGAGTTGGACACGACTGAAGTGACTTAGCAGTAGCAGTAGTTCTCTCAGGATGGTGAAATCGTCAGGGGTTTTTTCTTTTTTACTTTTCTATATATTTCTAAGTTTCATGTATTAGGGATACATTTTTATTATTAAAAGAACACAAGTGATATATGAAAAATCTGAGTCATGCATAATAATTTTAAACTATCCCATGATTCCTGAAGAGTCACTGAAAGTTACAGCATAGCTATCCTCCCTATTGTGTTTTTTTTTTTTTTTTTTTTTTTAAATGGACAAAGGAAAGGATCAATGAGGGTGGGAGGGAAATGGGGAGGAAGAAGGGGAGTGATGGTGGGGAGGAGTATATGTAATTTCTTAAGCGATGGCTTTCTGTTTTTAGTCACAAAGAACATTTAAAAAAATCATATTGAATTCATCTTATATTAGGAGGTTTGATCTGGAAATGAAAAGTTCAGGAAACTAAAAGTCCAATTTGGGTGTCCTCATCTTGGGCACATCTTGGTATTTTGTAATGGCACCCCACCCCAGTAGCGAAACCCAGGACAAGAGGATCCGTGGGCCGCAGGGGCGCGAGAGCGACACGACGAGCGACTCACTCCCACCATGCATGGAGAGGAAGGCACCCCCCGCGCGGGGGGGGCACAGAGGGACCGACGAAGGACAGCAGCAGCAGGTCTATCTTTACCACAATATATTATTTAGGACAGGATCACATTTGTCACTTCTTCCTCCCTAATACCCAAAGTGGTACCAGACCCATAAAATAGTCAATAAACATTTACAGAATGAACAAATAAGTCTATTTTTTTTTAAACTCTCCTGAGTGAACTGAATTATTTGAGGCTCATAAGTGAATATGTTTTCCTCTTTACTTTGTCTATTACAGCCAGATTGTATAAGTATGAATGGGGTATTAAAGTCTCTCACTATTATTGTGTTGTTGTATATTTCTTCTATCATACTAATTAGTGTTTGTCTTAGATATATCAATGCTCCAATGTTGGGTGCATATATATTTATAATTGTTATAACTTCTTTTTGGATTGTTCCTTTAAATCGTTATGTGTAACCTTCATTGTCTCCTTTTCAGGATCTTTATTTTAAAGTCAATTTTATCTGATATGAGTATTGCTACTCCTGTTTTCTTTTGGTCCGTATTTGCATAGAAAATCTTTTTCCAGCCCTTCATTTTCAGTCAGTATATATCCCCTATTTTAAGATGGTTCTCTTGTAGACAATATATATAGGGGTCTAGTTTTTGTATCCATTCGACCCGTTTTAGTCTTTTGGTTGTCTCTTGTAGACAAGGTATGTAGGGGTCTTATTTTTGTATCGATTCGGCCAGTCTTTGTCTGTTGATTAGGGCAGTCAGCCCATTAACATTTAAAGTAATTATTAATAAGTAAGATTTATTTTATTGTTTTGGGTTCGAATTTATACACCCTTTTAGTGATTCCTACCCAGAGAATGTCCTTTAGTTTTTGTTGAAGAAATGGTTTAGTGGTGCTAAATTATCTCAACTTTTGCTTATCTGTGAAGCTTTTGATTTCTCCTTCATATTTGAATGAGATCCTTGCTGGATACAATAATCAGGGCTGTAAGTTATTTTCTTTCATCACTTTAATTATGTCTTGCCATTCCCTCCTGGCTTGGAGAGTTTCTATTGAAAGATTAGCTGTTATCCTTATGGGAATTTCCTTGTGAGTTATTTGATGTTTTTCCCTTGCTGCTTTTAATATTTGTTCTTTATATTTAATCTTTGTTAATTTGATTAATATGTGTCTTGGGGTGTTTCGCCTTGGGTTTACCCTGTTAGGGACTCTCTGGATTTCTTGAACTTGAGTGGTTATTTCCTTCTCCATTTTAGGGAAGTTTTCAACTATTATCGCCTCAAGAATTTTCTCACGGTCTTTCTTTTTATCTTCTTCTTCTGGAACTCCTCTGATTCGAATGTTGTAGCGTTTAATGTTATCCTGGAGCTCTCTGAGATTGTCCTTATTTCTTTTGATACATTTTTTCTTTTTTCTCCTCTGATTCATTTATTTCTAGGATTCTATCTTCTAATTCACTAATCCTATCTTCTGCCTCTGTTATTCTACTATTTGTTGCCTCCAGAGTGTTTTGGATCTCATTTATTGCATTATTCGTTATGTGTTGACTCTTTTTTATTTCTTCTAGGTCCTTGTTAAACCTTTCTTGCATCTTCTCAATCCTTGTCTCCAGACTATTTAACTGTGATTCCATTTTGATTTCAAGATTTTGGATTAATTTCACTATCATTATTCGGAATTCTTTATCAGGTAGATTCCCTATCTCTTCCTCTTTGGTTTGGTTTGGTGGGCATTTATCTTGTTCCTTTAGCTTCTGGGTATTCCTCTGTCTCTTCATCTTGTTAAAATTGCCAAGTTTAGAGTGTCCTTACTATATTCTGTTAGTTTGTTAAATTCTCTTTATTGAGGCGGTTTACTGGTCTTTTCAATATCTGATCTCTGCCCTGTTACAGAGGGGGCCGAGATGAACACCCAAATCTAAGCCAGCCAGGTTCAGGCACTCGGATAGTCCTCAGAAGCGCAGACTCAAGTGAGTCTGTGTTTTGTGCCCTTTCCAGGTCTGAGTAGTGCAGGTGATGTTTAGCGAGCGCAGCTGCTGCGACTTACTGCCTCCCCGCAGCTCAGTTTTCTGGGTATACAACTGGCGCACCTTCTCAGGCAGATGTTGACCGTCCAGAGCCCCAAGAAGCATTAATTAGCACAGAAACCTGCTTACAGTTTTGTAGATAATGTCGCTCTAGGGCTGTGATTGCCCACTTCTGGCTCTGGCTGCCTGTGACTGGAGTGGGACGGTCTGCAGCCCGCTGTCTCTGGGCAGTCCTTTGTTCCACACGTAGTCCTGGTGGTGTCTAGGTTAGGGCTGGCTTTTGATGTAATAGATATCCGACAGTCTGGTTATTTTGCTCAGGTAGCACTCGGGATAGCCAGGCCAAATCCTTACTCAAAGCGATGCAGGCCGCGCTGCTCCTCCTAGCCCAGCCCCCGCTTGCTAATAGCAAATGCTGGTGTCTGCGCCACTTCTCTGCAAAAGGAGTTACCGCAGGGCTTGTAATCTCCTTTTGAAGACAATGAATTGTCTTTCTAAGTGCCTGATGTCCTCTGCCAGCATTCAGAAGTTGTTCTGTAGAATTTACTCAGCGTTCAAATGTTCTTTTACAGAATTTGTGGAGGAGAAAGTATTCTCCCTGTCCTACTCGTCTGCCATCTTAGCTCCTCACCCCCACCCCCCCGCATTGTGTTCTTTTTATAAATT
This sequence comes from Tragelaphus eurycerus, assembly GCA_935064755.1. Classification (NCBI taxonomy): domain Eukaryota; kingdom Metazoa; phylum Chordata; class Mammalia; order Artiodactyla; family Bovidae; genus Tragelaphus; species Tragelaphus eurycerus. The sequence continues at coordinate 6,815,370 of CAKXYN010000080.1, forward strand.
ATTTCTTATTGTATGATGTTTGTGCATTGGAGAAGGAAATGGCAACCCACTCCAGTGTTCTTGCCTGGAGAATCCCAGGGACGGGGGAGCCTGGTGGGCTGCCGTCTGTGGAGTCACACAGAGTCGGACATGACTGAAGTGACTTAGTATAGCATAGCATAGCATGATGTTTATGGATAGAATGAAATTATAAACTTGAATAGAATAATGTTTTAATGGACAGAGAAGCCTGGTGGGCTCCAAATGGGATTTTCATAAGGGAAATATTCTGTAATCACCATGTTTCTTAGCATCCTCCAAGATTGTCAGTTGAGCTCTAGCTCCAGCTGTTGCATGGCTTGAGTTGATTGGATATCGGTCCTTTGGAGGTGTTTGGTCCCTGGATAGTCTCACTGCCTTCTCATAGTTGAGAGAATAGGGTTTGGCCTGCGCTGTGTGGCAGTATGAGTGTCATATGCTGGTGCTGAAGTTCAGTCCAAGCTTACGTAGAAGTGAGGAATGTATGAACATATCTGAAAGTGAAAGTCACTCAGTTGTGTCCAACTCTTTGCCACCCCATGGAATATGTAGTCCATGGAATTCTCCAGGCCATAATACTGCAGTGGATAGCCTCTTCCTTTTCCAGGGGATCTTCCCAGCCCAGGGATCAAACCCAGGTAACCCACATTGCAGGCAGATTCTTTACCAGCTGAGCCAGGGAAGCCCACTGAAGTGGGTAGCCTATCCCTTCTCCAGCGGATCTTCCCAACCCAGGATTGAACCGGGGTCTCCTGCATTGCAAGTGGATTCTTTACCAACTGAGCTATGAGGGAAGCCAAGGAATATATGATTCCCTAACAATTTTTGTTGCACAGAAGTAACATTGATCCCTAGGGGCATCAGTATTTTACTGAATATTAAAGTTGACTGAGGATATAGGATGGCTGAATTAGTAGTGGTTAAAATGATCACAGGAAACCAACTACTACAAGGCATGTATGAAACTGCAAGGAATTTCAAATACCCACATGCCTGCCTCCACTGCAGATGGTGATTGCAGCCATGAAATTAAAAGATGCTTACTCCTCAGAAGGAAAGTTATGACCAACCTAGATAGCATATTCAAAAGCAGAGACATTACTTTGCCAACAAAGGTGCATCTAGTCAAGGCTATGGTTTTTCCAGTGGTCATGTATGGATGTGAGAGTTGGACTGTGAAGAAAGCTGAGTGCCGAAGAATTGATGCTTTTGAACTATGGTGTTGGAGAAGACTCTTGAGAGTCCCCTGGACTGCAAGGAGATCCAACCAGTCCATTCTAAAAGGAGATCAGCCCTGGGATTTCTTTGGAAGGAATGATGCTAAAGCTAAAACTTCAGTACTTTGGCCACCTCATGCCAAGAGTTGATTCATTGGAAAAGATTCTGATACTGAGAGGGATTGAGAGCAGGAGGAGAAGGGGACGACAGAGGATGAGATGGCTGGATGGCATCACTGACTCGATGGACATGAGTTTGAGTGAATTCTGGAAGATGGTGATGGACAGGGAGGCCTGGCGTGCTGCATTCATGGGGTTGCACAGAGTTGGACACGACTGAGCGACTGAACTGAACTGAACTGAAGCCCCTTAAGCATGCATGCTAAGTTGATTCGGTTGTATCTGACTCTTTGCAACCCCACGGATTGTATCCTTCCAGGTTCCTCTGTCCATGGGATTCTCCAGGCAAGAATACTGAAGTGGGTTGCCATTTCCTCCTCCAGGGGATCTTCCTGACCCAGGGACTGAACCAGCATCTCATGTCTCTTGCATTGGCAGGCAGATTCTTTACCACTGTGCCATCTGGGAAACCCCAGCCATAGGGTTTCCTTTTCACTTTTTATTAAAGCCAAATGTCTTTAATAAAAGACATTTATGGTCTACAGAGTGGATTTCATCAGATAATTTTATTTTGTTTATCTTTTATAAAATATTGCTTGGTTTCATTTTTAGCTTTTTTATAAATGTATCATCTACAGGGAAATATGAAAGTTGTTTATTAAAATACAAGAAGATATTTTTCTCCAAAGGCTTACAATTCATATTTCTACATCAGTAACAGTGCAAGACTGAGTAACATGGTATTTATTGGTTTTAACATCCAGTCGGTTTATCTTTTTTTCTCATATGTATTGTATCCTTTTAGTTTGACTTTTTGATTTATGAAACTTCTTCTAGACCTTGATATGAAAATGCTTGTAAATTTTTAAATATACTTGGTTTTCTTGAGGGTTATTTAATTTGAGACCATATTTATTTTTCTCTTAATTCTTTGACCTCTACCCACAGAAATGTGGACCTACCCTATTTGTTCTATTCATGTTTCTCCTCTTGCCTACTATCTTTGATGCAGTTTGTCTTCTGCTTTGCTGAAAACTAAACTTTCTCTTTCTATGCTCTCTATGCAAGTTACAGATTACTAGAGCGCTGCTGTTGCATCTCACTCATTATTTTTCAGTCATTAAATTTTGCTTTCTACTAAAGATATAGTCTTAACTTTTGGCTTCAACATGGAGTAATTTAATTTTTTCAGAGTGTCTGAATTACAGGTCAGAGTTGAGAGCTAGTAACTAAAAACCTGTGTGCTCTGTTGCTCAGCTGAGTCTGACTCTCTGCAATCCCATAGACTGTAGCCTGTAGGCTCCTCTGTTCATGAAGTATTCTGCATAAGAATACTGGAGTGGGTTGCCATTTCATACTCCAGGGAATTGTCCCCACCCAGGGATCAAACCCATATCTCCTGCATTGGCAGGTGGATTCTTTACAGCTGCACCATCTGGGAAGCCCAGTGACTAAAAGACAGCTATTTAAATATGTTTACCATTTAAAATCTCCTCTTTCTATATTTGAAATTGTGATCATTAACATCTTCTTCTTACTGTCTTCATTCTTCATCTATCTTATCATACTCTTTTAAGTACTCTTAAATTTTAGACTAAGTTATATTAAATTCCTGACATTTTAATGTTTGCCTTTTTCATCTCCTTTTCTAAATTGTATACACAGCTCTTTATATTCATTTATTTGTTTCAGTCTGAAGACACAAATGGTTTATTTTCAGTTTTTCCTCAATATATTTAGTATTTTTCATTGTTTAATGAAAGAATCTTAACTAAACATCATTATTTAGTTTACAAGATAATCATGAAATGATTGGTTAGATCACAAATAAATGGTCTTTGATTTTGTCAGTCAAATGTGTTTCCAGTCATTTTGGTGTGTTAATTTGTTGGGGTCTTTTTTCAGTGTGAGGGTTTGATCTGATTATGTATGTGGCATGTTTAAGAGCAGCAACAAAAATGGCAAAAATTTGTCTTTGCTGTAAAATAGCTGGACTGGTTGGGGACCCACAATTTTTTGGTGCTGGTCAGTGTAACACCTAAAGGACTTCCTGTTGCTTAGTGAAGTTATTTTCTTTGGAATTTGATCCTGTCTATGGGTCACCTTCTCTTCCCCTTTTAAGGTAATGTGTGAGACTCCAGTTTGGATATATTATGCCCTTCAGAAGAGAATGATGACTCTTCATACAGTACAGTTGAATACAATGAGTGGCTCTTGTAGTTGGAGGGATCTTAGAAAGGGTTTTAAAGTCAGCTTTGGCTCAGAGCATGAATGCCCTTGAACTTTTCCATTTGTGCTTTATGCAATGTTAACTTTCTTTTCTTCTAGGTACTAGCAAACTTTAGATAATGTGCATCTATCATTTCTCTTGCTTTTATTCCAACATGATTTAATTAATTTCAATTAAATACCAAGACAAAGACTCTCTTTTCATGTACTTTAAACAGTCTGTCTTCTCCCAGCACTGCTTGTCAGATGGGCAAATTCTTCCATTTGTGTGGATCTGTCTTGGCTCATTTTTTAGTTCCTCTTCTATTTATCTCTTTTGCATTTTTTTCCTGCAACTATTAATCTTGACATTTTCATTCATTTAGTATTTTTTAAAATGCCTAGTTTTTGCCAAAGAAGTTTGATCTAGCTTTTGTAACATCTCATTGAGACTTTTGTAATTCCATTTATATAAGATATTTTAGCTTTGGCCGTTAGTCATATTTAGCATTTAGAATGCAATAACTAGATTTATTTAGCTTTTTCCTCAAAGATCTCATTCTTAGGCTAGTTATCAAAGGATTTTATTAGATACTACTAAAACTTGGGCCACCCCACTCCTGTAATTGTTGATGGAAGTAAGATACATGCTTATATACATTTTTCTTTTTAGGAATTTCATTTCATCTTTATTTATTCTTACTTAAAAAATCCTATTGAATATTTCATCTTTTTCCTTTTCAACATAAGTAGTCTTATGTAAAGGGTAATATATTTCTAGAAATTTCTTTACTTAAATTCACTTTGGTCCACTGATTCTTTACTGAGAAACGTCGGTTGTATCTGTGTCAGACTCCTTGGTCTGACACTGAATATGGCCTGTACAATATGCCACTTCCCCTATACGTTTCTGTATCATTTATTTTGTTTTGTCTCCCAGCAGTCCAGATGAAATCTAGTTAGAATAGTTATTTTTCCTAACCATGTCTTAATTTTGTACTTTCTTTCATCCTACAAACTTTCTTGCTCCCATTTAGACCTCCACTATCCTCTTTCTTTTCTATTATACCTACAATGCAAGGTCTGTGGGGCCAAGGAGGAGCAATGACAAAATAAATGTCATGAGCTGGGTACCTTCTAGGAGGAAACACCAAGGTCAGGCCACATTTACCTTTATTTAGGCTCTTTCAGGTATACATGCTCATGGTCCCAGGGAACAGCGCCACATTCTGTGGGTGATTCAGATTCACACATACACTTTCCCCAAAATGTCCATCTAATGACTTTCTATAAGCAAGCCTTTTTTTTTTCCTTTGTTTTTACTATTATCTTGTAATATATGCCTTTTTATAAAAAGAAGTCCTACCTAGAGTAATGTTCCATACTGACTGAATGCCATCACAGATATAAATGATTTGAAGTATACCTGAACAGGATAGTGTTCAGAAAGATAATCTGTAGTGATAAATAGGAACCATGTAAACTTTGTGGAGACATTGGGGCCCGAATGTGCAAATGTCAGGAAGGGTGTCCCTCATAACAAATGAAGATGTTTCAGAATATGACTCTCGTTCTTCCAATGACAGTGCCAAAGAACAGCACTGGAGGAGGTAAACGATGTGCCTACAGAAAGCCTCCATAAGTCCTTCCTCCACAAGTTACTACCAACTAATCTAAAAATCCCCGTATGTCTGCACTTAAGCTGCTCCTTAAAGAAATTCTAGAGCGTTCTCTAGTGACCCAGGCACTGGCTACAGCCACTGGAAGTAACAAAAAGGTTAAGCAAACCAAAAAGGCACAGTTTAATGGGCACTTTGTACTTTGATGTCCTGGAGGCCATTCCTGTTGAGCCTGTGTGTTTGCACATTTCTTTTCCATAGGCATCCTCCCACACCACTAACTTGTGGTGAAGGAACAAGGGTGTACCTCACACACATTACTAGAATGTTACATCTTTGATTTTATTTTAATTCAATAGAGAGTTTCTAGAGAGTAGCTCCATGACTGCTTGAACTCGATTAAACTATGTCACTGGAAAAATTGTCTTTCTGTTGCCAATCATTCTCCCATTAATCCAATATTTATTGACTACATACTCAGAAAGTTTCCTTAAACTTAGTGGGCCCTTTGGATCTATAAGCCTCTATTTTATTGTTTCCTCAGGAAAATCTGGAAATCCTAGCTTGAATCTGCATTTCTTTTTCTCTACATCTTTCATCTCCTCTCATTTTCATCTCTCTATTTCCTTTAGAATAACATTCATATATATACTTAACATAACTGATAGGGATTTCCCCTAGTTGCTGTTCTTTTTACTAACTTTAATGGATTATAAATTTACCCCAGATTTTATTCTTTTTATCTTAAATCAAACCCTTGAATTTCACCTCATCATGTTATTTTTTTTTAAATTTTATTTTATTTAACTTTACAATATTGTATTGGTTTTGCCATATATCAAAATGAATCTGCCACAGGTATACATGTGTTCCCCATCCTGAACCCTCCTCCTTCCTCCCTCCCCATACCATCCCTCTGGGTCATCCCAGTGCACCAGCCCCAAGCATCCAGTATCGTATATCGAACCTGGACTGGTGACTCGTTTCATATATGATATTATACATATTTCAATGCCATTCTCCCAAATCATCCCACCCTCTCCCTCTCCCACAGAGTCCAAAAGACTGTTCTATACATCAGTGTCTCTTTTGCTGTCTCGTATACAGGGTTATTGTTACCGTCTTTATAAATTCCATATATATGTGTTAGTATACTGTATTGATGTTTTCCTTTCTGGCTTACTTCACTCTGTATAATGGGCTCCAGTTTCATCCACTTCATTAGAACTGACTCAAATGCATTCTTTTGAATGGCTGAAAAGAGAAATAATACAGGTAATTTTCAAATCAAAAACAAAGGGACACTGAGTATTATTTTCTTAGTGTCCCTTTGTTCTTGATTTGAAAATTACCTGTATTATTTCTCTTTTTTTTCATGGATTTCTGAAATCATAATTCTTGCTACTTGAACTTCGTCATAGATTTGGAGAAATACCCTGCAATTTTTTCATTTTAGTATTTCTTATAGACCCTGCAAGAAACTTCCCTAATGCCAGTGCGTCCCAAAAGAATGGCAGGATGGAGTACTTAAGCTTGTGTGGTAACAGCTTGGAGTTTTCAGATCTAAACCTGAAGGAAAGGAAGATGTGATCAATTCTGCTTGAATTCCCTTGAATCAAACAGTCATTTCATTTAAAACCAAAAAAGATAGACTGATGTAGACTTTTCTGTTTTGGATATTGAATTATCTGATTCAGTTCTACTCCAAGTGTTGCTCACAGATGGGGCAAGTTTGTAAAGCATTTGCTACAGCTAGCGGAGAAGGCAATGGCAACCCACTCCAGTACTCTTGCCTGGAAAATCCCATGAATGGAGGCGCCTGGTAGGCTGCAGTCCATGGGGTCACTAAGGTGGGACACAACTGAGCAACTTCACTTTCACTTTTCACTTTCCCTGCATTGGAGAAGGAAATGGCAACCCACTCCATTGTTCTTGCCTGGAGAATCCCAGGGACGGGGGAGCCTGATGGGCTGCCGTCTATGGGGTTGCACAGAGTCGGACACAACTGAAGTGACTTAGAAGCAGCAGCAGCAGAGAAGAAAGCAGCTAAACAATGGGAAGTAAGGCTTTTGAAATCTTTTGCAAAATCACAGAAGTATTTTATGTCTGTTGGATCTAATATTTTAAAAAATACTCTTTATTTTACATGATAGATGATTGGTTTAATTTCTAAGTGATTCATTAATATTGTAATTCTTAAAAGTTTCAGACAGCAACAGATCAGAAAGTTTTAAAAGATGAATAAACTGGGTCTTCACAAAAGGTAATTTGAGAAGCACTGACCTAAATAAGAAACAGAACACTCAGCAGTTAGCTTTTTATTCATGAATTCTGAACACTGTGCTCCTATGCTACTCCAGTCTAAATTCTGTTGTAGTTTCTAAATGATGAGAGGATGAGAAGAGTTAATGAGAACAAGAGGAAGCAGCCATGGCTCAGAATCAGAGCATGACAGAGGCAGACATGCTGATTTGGAAGAGAAATTGCAAGGACTTGAGGAATAGCAGCCTTTTATCGGGCAGTGGTGATCCTGCATTAAGGCACCAAAGGTGACTATCAGGGTTGCATTTCCCTGCATGAGAAACATTTGGGGGTCATGTTTGGTTAGTGCCCTTTAGATCTGGCCTCGAGGGTTAGATAAAAAATGAACTTTTGAATCAGTCCCTACAGAAGGCACAGTCAGTGTGAATGGCTATCCTACCCCTAACAGGGACTTGGGCACGTTGTTTAAAGTGGACCATTTTTGTTTCTGGGGATTTTCTCAGCTACTATTTATTTGAATATTTCCTGAGAAAAATGCCTGAATATTTTATGAGGGGTCCTATGGTCAGTTAATCTGCTTTCTTAGTTTCATCGGAAACCTTCCAAAGTAGCTTATAAAGGACACCGCCTCAATTTCCTTTACTCACAAGGAAAAAACTTGTACTTTCTTTGCTTTCTTCATGAACACATTTCAAGAGATATATTGATGTTTCAGAAAGGAACCTTTTCCTGAGAGAGATTTCTAGCATGTAGACAGCTCTGTTAAGAGGAACTAATAATATATTGATTAATGGGAATTGAGCTTGAGGTTATTCTTTTTTTCTTCCTTCATCTACCATTTTACTCTGACACTTTGGGTCCTTGAGTATTGAATTTCTGCTTTGAAGCAAAATTCTACCATATAATAGTCATTTCAGTTATATTTATCTGACGTAGATAAGATACAAATCCTGTTGGATCATGATCTTTGTCATCCATAGTAATCCCCAGAATCAGCCAACTTCAGCAATAGATAACCATCTCCATTACTATTTAGTTTGAAAAATACTCTTCTTGCCTTTTACAAAAAAAAAAAAAAAAAGTAAACCTTTTTGGAGTATAAATAAAACTTCCCCTGAAGACATACCAAGAGGAATAAAAATGTGCCAACTAAATGTTCTCTTACCAGCTGACACTGGAGGTCGTGGCAATGAAATGTCATGAAAGGACTGAATCTGGAAACCTGGCACTGGTGGAAGTTGATTGCCTTCCCAGTCCATACAGTTTTCTGGGAAATAATATCCTATATCTCTAATTTCACGTTAAGAGCCTTGTAATATACCTGCCATTTCTTGCTTCTAAACAAAGATGCAACTAAATAGTAAATAAGAAGCCAGTATTATTAAGTTTATTCTAATATTATGAATGTGTCAAATTTGCAGTCTAATTTTTTAAACTTGTTTCTTGATAATTGAACCCTTTTTACTGGCATTTTAGATGTTCTGAGTATTTTTTCTTTTAGAGCAGCTGTCCTTGCTGATACTCAAAACTGTCTATTTTAACTCTTTACCTGACACTATAACATCAAACTATGTTTATCACAGTGGAAGGTGGAGCAAATTTTCAACTTTTCTAGACAATGCAACAGAAAAGGGATGAGTCATGAAAAGAAAGTCATTGTCTAAATTACAGGTAAATTCCCTCCAGGTTTAAAACTTTTAGTCAATAATTGTAAATGTCTTCAAGCATAACAAAATTAAATGAAAAATAACTTCTGAAAGAACTTAACCCGGTCACATTCTCACTTTGACATTACTTCCCAAAATGTTATTTCCATAATATTTCCCATTGACTCAGTGGTAAAAGAAATCATCTTGCAATGCAGAAACCGCAGGAGACATGGGTGCAATCCCTCGGTACAGGAAGATCCCCTAAAGGAGGAAATGGCAGCCCACTCCAGTATTCTTGCCTAGGAAATCTCATGGACAGAGATGTCTGCCAGGCTACAGTCTATGGGGTTGCAAAGAATCAGACATGACTGAAGCTACTTAGCATGCACACATGCATCACTTCAGTTCAGTCGCTCAGTCGTGTCCGACTCTTTGCGGCCCCATGAATCGCAACACGCCAGGCCTCCCTGTCCATCACCAACTCCCGGAGGTCACTCAGACTCACATCCATCGAGTCAGTGATGCCATCCAGCCATCTCATCCTCTGTCGTCCCCTTCTCCTCCTGCCCCGGATCCCTCCCAGCATCAGAGTCTTTTCCAATGAGTCAATGCTTCTCATGAGGTGGCCAAAGTATTGGAATTTCAGCTTCAGCATCAGTCCTTCCAATGAACACCGAGGACTTATCTCCTTTAGGATAGACTGGTTGGATCTCCTTGCAGTCCAAGGGACTCCCAAGAGTCTTCTCCAACACCACAGTTCAAAAGCATCAATTCTTCCATGCTCAGCCTTCTTCACAGTCCAACTCTCACGTCCATACATGACCACTGGAAACCATAGCCTTGACTAGATGGACCTTTATAGGCAAAGTAATGTCTCTGCTTTTTAATATGCTATCTAGATTGGTTATAACTTTCCTTCCAAGGAGTAAGCGTCTTTTAATGTCATGGCTGCAGTCACCATCTGCAGTGATTTTGGAGCCCCCAAAAATAAAGTCTGACACTGTTTACACTGTTTCCCCATCTACTTCTCATAAGTGATTGGACCAGATGCCATGATCTTAGTTTTCTAAATGTTGGGCTTTAAGCCAACCTTTTCACTCTCCTCTTTCACTGTCATCAAGAGACTCTTTAGTTCATCTTCAGTTTCTGCCATAAGGGTGGTGTCATCTGCATATCTGAGGTTATTGATATTTCTCCGGGCAGTGTTGATTCCAGCTTGTGTTTCTTCCAGTCCAGTGTTTCTCATGAGGTACTCTGTATATAAGTTAAATAAGCAGGGTGACAATATACAGCCTTGACGTACTCCTTTTCCTATTTGGAACCAGTCTGTTGTTCCATGTCCAGTTCTAACTGTTGCTTCTTGACCTGCATACAGGTTTCTCAAGAGGCAGGTCAGTGGTCTGGTATTCCCATCTCTTGAAGAATTTTCCACAGTTTATTGTGATCCACACAATCAAAGGCTTTGGCATAGTCAATAAAGCAGAAATAGATGTTTTTCTGGAACTCTCTTGCTTTATCCATGATCCAGCAGATATTGGCAATTTGATCTCTGGTTCCTCTGCCTTTTCTAAAACCAGCTTGAACATCTGGAAGTTCATGGTTCACATATTGCTGAAGCCTGGCTTGGAGAATTTTGAGCATTACTTTACTAGTGTGTGAGACGAGTGCAATAGTGTGGTAGTTTGAGCATTCTTTGGCATTGCTTTTCTTTGGGATTGGAATGAAAACTGACCTTTTCCAGTCATGTGGCCACTGCTGAGTTTTCCAAATTTGCTGGCATATTGAGTGCAGCATTTTCACAGCATCATCTTTCAGGATTTGGAATAGCTCCACTGGAATTCCATCACCTCCACTAGCTTTGTTCATAGTGATGCTTTCTAAGGCCCACTTGACTTCACATTCCAGGATGTCTGGCTCTAGGTGAGTGATCACACCATCATGATTATATGACAGACTGCACAGAAGCCCACAGGCTGTGACAGACCACGCATAAGCAGGGCTGAGAGGAGCTCCCCCTCGCCCACATTCAGGGATGGCAGCAAAAAGGAGCTATCCCACACCCAAGGTCAGGGGTAGCGGCCGAGAGGAGCTATCCCATGTCTAAGGTTAGAGAAACCCAAGTAAGACGGTAAGTGTTGCAAGAGGGCATCAGAGGGCAGACACACTGAAACCATAATCACAGAAAACTAGTCAATCTGATCACAAGGACCACAGCCTTGTCTAACTCAATGAAACTAAGCCATGCTGTGTGGGGACACCCAAGACAGGCAGGTCATGGTGGAGAGGTCTGACAGAATATGGCCCACTGGAGAAGGGAATGGCAAACCACTTCAGTATTCTTGCTTTGAGAACCCCATGAACAGTATGAAAAGGCAAAATGATAGGATACTGAAAGAGGAACTCCCCAGGTCGGTAGGTACCAAATATGCTACTGGAGGTGAGTGGAGAAATAACTCCAGAAAGAATGAAGGGATGGAGCCAAAGCAAAAACAATACCCAGTTGTGGATGTGACTGGTGATAGAAGAAATGTCCGATACTGTAAAGAGCAATATTGCATAGGAACCTGGAATGTTAGGTCCATGAATCAAGGCAAATTGGAAGTGGTCAAACAGGAGATGGCAAGAGTGAACGTTGACGTTCTAGGAAATCAAACTAAAATGGACTGGAATGGGTGAATTTAACTCAGATGACAATTATATCTACTACTATGGGCATGAATCCCTTAGAAGAAAATGGAGTAGCCATCATGGTCAACAAAAGAGTCCAAAATGCAGTCAGATCAGATCAGTGGCTCAGTCGTGTCCGACTCTTTGTGACCCCATGAACCACAGCACACCAGGCCTCCCTGTCTATCACCACCTCCCGGAGGTCACCCAGACTCACATCCATTGAGTCAGTGATGCCATCCAGCCATCTCATCCTCTGTCGTCCCCTTCTCCTCCTGCCAAAATGCAGTACTTGGATGCAATCTCAAATAGATGCATGCTGCTGCTGCTGCTAAGTCACTTTAGTCATGTCCGACTCTGTGCGACCCCATAGACAGCAGCCCACCAGGCTCCCCCGTCCCTGGGATTCTCCAGGCAAGAACACTGGAGTGGGTTGCCATTTCCTTCTCCAATGCATGAAAGTGAAAAGTGAAAGTGAAGTTGCTAAGTTGTGTCTGACTCTTCACGACCCCATGGACTGCAGCCTACCAGGCTCCTCTGTCCATGGGATTTTCCAGGCAAGAGTACTGAAGTGGGGTGCCATCGCCTTCTCTGCAAATAGATGCATAGTGGATATTAAATTTAGATTTGTAATATATTTTCACTTAATTCATCTCTGTATCTATATCTAACTCACATTCCAGCTGAAGAAATTGCTGTAAAGAAAGTAAGAAAAACTGAAGGTGACATTTTATAGTATGATTGAAACAAATAGTTTTATTTCACCTTAAAGTGGGCCCCTTGGTTTTAAGGTGAATTTGTTATCTTTAAAATACTGAAACAGAATTCCTTCATGAATGAAGAAACATGAGCCCTATGTGGTTGCAAACTGAAAGAATGAAAGCTTTGGTATTTGTGAAAAGAGTTCCCTAGGATGTTTTAATATAAAAGGCTTCCTTGGTGCATGTGCTGGAGAGAAATCTTATTCAGCCATTAGGGTTCCTTGGCAGGCATCATCTCTGTCATTATCTACCATCTCTGTGCATTGACCTCAGTAATGGAAGCTGATGGGCAGCTTGCCCAAAGCATAGAATACATCTGGCTCATATTTTGAAAGCTTAGCACTGCCATTTCTGTGGCTGAGTAGAGCTTTCTAGGATGCTTGGGATCCCAGTTCCTTTCTTGTTCTGTCTTCTCGAAGTATATCCCTTAGGGCTGGCACTCTTTAGTCATCATCTGCTCACCACTACCAACTGACAAGCTGGTATAGTTCAACCCTAGGACATTTCTCAAGATTTGGCAAATTTTTCTAAAATAGAAGTCCCAGATCAGATCAGATCAGTTGCTCAGTTGTGTCCGACTCTTTGCAACCCCATGAACTGCAGCACGCCAGGCCTCCCTGTCTATCACCAACTCCTGGAGGTCACCCAGACTCACATTCATCAAGTCAGTGATGCCATCCAGCCATCTCATCCTCTGTCATCCCCTTCTCCTCCTGCCCTCAATCCCTCCCAGCATCAGAGTCTTCTCCAATGTCAACTCTTCGCATGAGGTGGCCAAAATACTGGAGTTTCAGCTTTAGCATCATTCCTTCCAAAGAAATCCCAGGGCTGATCTCCTTCAGAATGGACTGGTTGGATCTCCTTGCAGTCCAAGGGACTCTCAAGAGTCTTCTCCAGCACCACAGTTCAAAAGCATCAATTCTTCGGCGCTCAGCCTTCTTCACAGTCCAGCTCTCACATCCATACATGACCACAGGAAAGACCATAGCTTTGACTAGGAGAACCTTTGTTGGCAAAGTGATGTCTCTGCTTTTGGATATGCTATCTAGGTTGGTCATAACTTTCCTTCCAAGGAGTAAGAGTCTTTTAATTTCATGGCTGCAATCACCATCTACAGTGCTTTTGGAGCCCAGAAAAATAAAGTCTGACACTGTTTCCACTGTTTCTCCATCTATTTCCCATGTAGTGATGGGACCAGATGCCATGATCTTTGTTTTCTGAATGTTGAGCTTTAAGCCAACCTTTTCTCTCTCCACTTTCACTTTCATCAAGAGGCTATTTAGTTCCTCTTCAGTTTCTGCCATAAGGGTGGTATCATTGGCATATCTGAGGTTATTGATATTTCTCCCGGCAATCTTGATTCCAGCTTCTGTTTCTTCCAGTCCAGCATTTCTCATGATGTACTCTGCATATAAGTTAAATAAACATGGTGACAATATACAGCCTTGACGTACTCCTTTTCCTATTTGGAACCAGTCTGTTGTTCCATGACCAGTTCTAACTGTTGCTTCCTGACCTGCATACAGATTTCTCAAGAGGCAGATCAGGTGGTCTGGTATTCCCATCTCTTTCAGAATTTTCCACAGTTTATTGTGATCCACACAGTCAAAGGCTTTGGCATAGTCAATAAAGCAGAAATAGATGTTTTTCTGGAACTCTCTTGCTTTTTCAATGATCCATCAGATGTTGGCAATTTGATCTCTGGTTCCTCTGCCTTTTCTAAAACCAGCTTGAACATCAGGAAGTTCACGGTTCACATATTGCTGAAGCCTGGCTTGGAGAATTTTGAGCATTACTTTACTAGCGTGAGAGATGAGTGCAATTGTGCGGTAGTTTGAGCATTCTTTGGCATTGCCTTTCTTTGGGATTGGGATGAAAACTGACCTTTTCCAGTCCTGTGGCCACTGCTGAGTTTTCCAAATTTGCTGGCATATTTAGTGCAGCACTTTCACAGCACGATCTTTCAGGATTTGGAATAGCTCCACTGGAATTCCATCACCTCCACTAGCTTTGTTCCTAGTGATGCTTTCTAGGGCCCACTTGACTTCACATTCCAGGATGTCTGGCTCTAGGTCAGTGATCACACCATCATGATTATCTGGGTCGTGAAGCTCTTTTTTGTACAGTTCTTCTGTGTATTCTTGCCACCTCTTCTTAATATCTTCTGCTTCTGTTAGGTCCATACCATTTCTGTCCTTTATCGAGCCCATTTTTGCATGAAATGTTCCTTTGGTATCTCTGATAACATTTTATATTCCTATCTTCCTCAAAGGGGGGTCTTGTGAATTTTTTAGCAGTCTGGTTTTACTAAGATTTCATTTTATCTCTTATTTAGAGCCACAGGTCACTATCTCACAACTTGAAGATGCGTCTGTATCTTCAAGAATGTACTTGTTTGTTAGTTTTTAGTTTAAAATAAGTTTAAAATGTCTCTAGGTCTTTCCTTCTGCTCTCCAAGTCAGCATGACCAAAGGCTCATTGTAATGTCAGCGTATCATACCTTCTTAATGATAAGTTGCTAAGCAATTTAATTCTTGCAAAAATACATGAATTGTATTTTCTTCTGATTCAGACCACATCAGTACCTAGCCTGTAGAGGTATTCAATATCTTTTGAATTAAGTACATGGATGGAAAACTCATTCTAACCTCACATTTACATTTTGACAGTATATTTTATTTATTAAAAGAAAAATGAATATTTTCTTTTTTAAATTTAAATGATTAAGTTCAGTTGTTGCCCAGTCGTCTCTGACTTTTTGAGACCCCGTGAACCGCAGCACTCTAGGCCTCCCCTAATCCATCACCAACTCCCAGAGTCCACCCAAACCCATGTCCATCAATTCAGTAATGCCATCCAACCACCTCATCCTCTGTCATCCCCTTCTCCTCCTGCCCTCAACCTTTCCTGGCATCAGGGACTTTTCCAATGAGTCAGCTCTTCGCATCAGGAGGCCAAAGTATTGGAGTTTCAATATCAGTTTCAACATCAGTCCTTCCAATGAACACCCAGGTGTGATTTCCTTTAGGATGGACAGGTTAGATCTCCTTGCAATCCAAGGGAGTCTCAAGAGTCTTCTCGAACACCACAGGCTTTGACCAGATTAGTTTCTTATGGTAAAATGCATACATTAATACATTGAAAAGTTTTTTAAAAATAAACATTTTATCATAAAAAGTTTAAATCTAGAGAAGATTTGTGAATTAAAATTTAGATGAAATTGCATGTTTTCTAATTGATTATAATGTCCTAGATTCAAGACTAATCTTCTTTTCTTAGCTAAATCAAACAAAAAGCTCATAAAAGTACAATGATTATTTTTTTCCATTTTCTCCAAAAATAGTCAAAATACTAACTGTTGTGTTCTTCAGTTGCTAAACATGTCTGACTCTTTGTGACCTCGTGGACTATTGCATTCCACGTTCCCCTGTCCTTCACTCTCTATTTCCCAGAGTTTGCTCAAATTCATGTCCATTGAATCTGTCTATCTTGTCCTCTGCTGCCCCTTCCTCCTTTTGCCTTTTATCTTTCCCAACATCAAGGTCTTTTCCAGTGAGTCAGCTCTTTGTGTCAGATGGCAAAAGTATTGGTGCTTCAGCATCAGTCCTTCCAGTGAATATTCAGGGTTAATTTCCTTAGGATTAACTCATTTGATCTCTTTGCAGCCAATTTCCTTTAGGATTAACTCATTTGATCTCTTTGCAGCCCAAGGAACTTCAAGAGTCTTCTCCAGCACCACAGTTTGAAAGCATCAGTTCTTCAGCACCCAGCTTTCTTTATGGTCCAACTCTCGCATCCATACATGATGGCTGGAAAAACCATGGCTTTGACCATATGGACATTTGTCAACCAAGTGATGCTGTATTTTAATACACTGTCTAGGTTTCTCATAGCTTTCCTTTCAAGGACAAGTGTCTTTTAATTTCCTGGCTGCAGTCACTGTGTGCAGTGATTTTGGAGCCCAAAGAGTGAAAATCTGTCACGGCTTCTACTTTTTCCTTTTCTGTTTGCCATGAAGTGATGGATGGGACTGGATGCCATGATCCCAGGTTTTTTTTGTTTTTAATATTGAGTTTCAAGCCAGCTTTTTCATGCTCTTCTTTCACCTTCAAGAGGCTCTTTAGTTCCTCTTCACTTTCTTCCATTAGAGTGGTATCATCTGCATATCTGACATTGCTGACATTTCTCCTGACAATCTTGATTCCAGCTTCTGATACATCTCTCCTGGCATTCTGCATGTTGTACTTTACATATAAGTTAAATAAGCAGGGTGACAATATACAGCCTTGTCATATTCCTTTCCCAAATTTGAACCAGTCCATTGTTCCATATCTGGTTCTAACACTGTTTTTTGACCTGCACAGAAGTTTCTTAGGAGATAGGTAAGATGGTCTGGTATTCCCATCTCTAAAATTTTCCACAGTTTGTTGTGATCCACAAAGTTTACTTGCCTGCAAAATTTCATCAACAGAGGAGCCTGGTGGGCTATAGTCCAAAGGGTTACAAAGGGTCAGATCCAACTGAGCATGCACGCATACACACAGTCAAAGGCTTTAGCATAGTCAATAAAGTAGAAGTAAATGTTTTGTTTTGTTTTGTTTTTTCCCCCCTGGAATTCTCTTCCTTTCTCTATGATCCAACAAATGCAGACAATTTGAGCTCTGGTTCTTCTGCCTTTTCTAAACCCAGCTTGTACATCTGGAAGTTCTCAGTTCACATACTGCTGAGGCCTAGCTTGACGGATTTGAAGCATAACCTTGCTAGAATGTAAAATAAGCACAACTGTACCCTTATGGCAGAAAGTGAAGAGGAACTAAAAAGCCTCTTGATGAAAGTGAAAGTGGAGAGTGAAAAGGTTGGCTTAAAGCTCAACATTCAGAAAACAAAGATCATGGCATCTGGTCCCATCACTACCTGGGAAATAGATGGAGAAACAGTGGAAACAGTGTCAGACTTTATTTTTCTGGGCTCCAAATTCACTGCAGATGGTGACTGCAGCCATGAAATTAAAAGACGCTTGCTCCTTGGAAGGAAGGTTATGACCAACCTAGATAGCATATTCAAAAGCAGAGACATCACTTTGCCAACAAAGGTTCGCCTAGTCAAGGCTATGGTCTTTCCTGTGGTCATGTATGGATGTGAGAGCTGGACTGTGAAGAAGGCTGAGCGCCAAAGAATTGATGCTTTTGAACTGTGGTGTTGGAGAAGACTCTTGAGAGTCCCTTGGACTGCAAGGAGATCCAACCGGTCCATTCTGAAGGAGATCAGCCCTGGGATTTCTTTGGAGGGAATGATGCTCAAGCTGAAACTCCAGTATTTTGGCCACCTCATGCGAAGAGTTGACTCATTGGAGAAGACTTTGATGCTGGGAGGGATTGAGGGCAGGAGGAGAAGGGGACGACAGAGGATGAGATGGCTGGATGGCATCACTGACTGGATGAATGTGAGTCTTGAGTGACCTCCGAGAGCTGGTGATGGATAGGGAGGCCTGGCGTGCTGCAGTTCATGGGGTCGCAAAGAGTCAGACACGACTGAGCGACTGATCTGATCTGATCTGATAGTTGTTTGAACATTATTTGTCACTGTCTTTCTTTGGGATTGGAATGAAACCTGACTTTCTGAAGTCACTGACCTGTGGCCACTGCTGAGATTTCAAAATTTGCTGACATATTGCATGCAGCACTTTAACAGCATCATCTTTTAGGTTTTTAAATAGCTCAGCTGGAATTATGCCACCTCCACTAGCTTTGTTCATAGTAATGCTTCCTAAGGCCCGCTTGACATCACACTCTGTATGATGGTTCTAAAGGAGTATGTCTGGTATGTCTGGTTCTAAATAAGTGAGCTCACCGTTGTGGTTATGCAGGTCCTTAAGACCTTTCTTAAGGTTCTTCTGTGTATTCTTGCCACCTCATTTTAATGTCTTCTGCTTCTGTTAGGCCCTTAACTGTTTTTTTTTCCTTTATCCTGCCCATCTTTGCACAAAATGTTCCCTTGGTATCTCTAGTTTTCTTGAGATCTCCAATCTTTCCTCTTCTGTTGTTTTCCTACTAACTAAATAATATTAATTTTGTAAATTTAGCTTGTTAAACCTCTATGATGTGAAAATAATTGTTAATTTAAGTAAAGGTAGTTTAGAATTTCTGGTTACCAAAGAGGAAAGAGACAGGGTATGAGGGTGAGGAGGCCCAGATTAGGAGTATTGGATTAACAGATAAAAACTAAATGATAATCCACTCCAGTATTCTTCCTGGGAAATCCCACAGACAGAGGAATCTTGTTGGCCATAGTCCACGTATCACAAGGGTTGGACACAACTTAGTGACTAAATCACCACCACCACATAAAATGTATAAGCGATAAGGATTTACTGGGTGGTACAGGGACTTATACCCAGTATCTTGGAATGATCTATAATGGGATATAATCTGCAAAAAAGAAAAAAACAAAAACCTCAAACCCGAATCTCTATAATGTATACCTGAAATTGTGCTTCCCTGGTGGCTCAGTGCTAAAGAATCTGCCTGCCAATGACAGAGATATGGGTTTGATCCCTGGGTCAGGAAGATCCCTAGGAACAGGAAATGGCAACTCACCCCAGTATTCTTGCCTGAGAAATCCCATGGACAGAGAACATTGGTGGGCTATGGTCCATGGTCTTACAAAAAAGTTGGACACAACTTGGAGACTAAACAACAACAACAACAACAACATATCTGAAACTAACATAACACTGTAAATCAACTATACTTCCATAAAGAAAGAGAGAAAGAAAAGACAGCTTATTAGTAGAATCCAACAAGTAGGATGAAGTTTTGATTGACTGGGTCACTGATCTTAAAGAAATGACTTTATGATTTTTCACTTGTTTAGCTATATATCCTATTGACAAAGAACTACATGGGAAAATATATAACTGCAAGAGAATAAAATATGTTGATAGATTTTAGGTTGTAATTTTGAACATGATTTTTTTTCCCCCTATAGGAACTAAGCCATTTATATTGTGTTTGGTTACTAGAAGAGCCTTGAGAATCTTACTTAATTTAAAAAGTACTTAAAATCATTTGAAATGCAAGTAATAGCACCACTCCCTAACTGTCACTTTTGACAGCAGTTTACCGTGAAACAGCCTGATTTTCACTAGAGCTGTTAGGAGACAAACGGCATTGCAGAAACTGAGCTGAAAGACTCTCTTTCAGCCAGTCTTATTTGATAAGTGAGAAAACTGTAGGTTGGAGAGGTAAATTTTACTCAAGGGGGCGTTAATAGAGACAAAAGCTCAGTTGGCCAGCTTTCAGTCTAGATCTTTTGTGACTGTATTACATGGCTAAGGACTACTTGAATTGAGTTATATATGATTTTTTTTTTTTTTGTACCATCTTCTGAGTGGTGAAAATCATTATTTTTCCTGGAATTAAAAAATACAAGACTGGAGTATATCAAAGCTCCATGATAATTAACAAATATTTATTCAGAAACATTTGTTACTGCTTGTTATATGTCAGGTTTTGACCCTCTCCTGCCTTGTCCAGTGGAGAATCATTTTCCTCAGATTTTAAAAAAATTAAGGATACTGCCTAAAATACCCTCTATCTACTCTGCATCAGTGGATGAAATTTTTAATCTCCATAATAATGTACACAACTAAAGCTAAAATATATTTTCAGCGTGATTTATTTTTCTTCCTTTTACATCCTTTTACATCCTTTTGAGTATTTGGACCTGACTTTTAAAACAATGAAATGGTTTCTCTTTATAGCGTCTCCTTTACATAGCTCTGTTGACCATTTTCTGAAATCTGGCAAAATACTGCAGATAAGCATACAGTAGTGTGGGGAAAATATTTTAAAGCAATCAAGAATATTTTATCAATAATATTAGTTTATCTTTTCCCTTCTCATGCTTAATTACTGCATACTTTGCAATATATAAAAAATTTTAATCGCACTTAATTCCAATGGCAATCTGTCAGCTGCCTTCAGAGATTTCCTAATAGGAAATCTAATAGGATTCATTTGGAAATGTGAAACATAAAAGACTCAGTGATATTCTCCTACCAAAGCAAAACTGACTTTTGAACAGAGCCTCTGGGAAAAAGAAATTTTAAAAAATTCACAAAGTCTTCTCTAATGCTAGATAAACAGATTGGGATAATCTTTAGGATCATAATTAATGGCATACTAACTTTAAAAAGGCATACACAAAGGATGCTAGTTATCTTTTAAGTTAACCACTTAAAATATTTTTCAAATTCTAGTAAAAGCAAGTGATAGTAAAATAAATCCTTATATTCAATATTAAAATTTTCACTTTAGTAATTTTCTTTTAGAAACATTAATTCTCTCCTAATGACAACTATAAATTAATATTAACTTGAAAAACTTATTGCCTGTTTCTACAGACATCAACTAACTTGTCCATATTAATTAGCTGTTTTTTAATCATGCATGTGTGAGTTGTTTAAATTAACCATAATATGTTGAGAGAGGAAACCATATAATTAGGAGGCAAAATGAGATTCCTTTAAACTCAGTTTTCAGTTGACATAAAAAGTAAAAGATTATGATTGTTTTAATTTTATTATTAAAACCCGTGGAAGAGCAGAACATACTCCTTTTAGCTGTTAGACTATTTTCTGTTAGGTCTCCACCAGGTCATCAAAACAGCCTCTTCCTCAAACAAGAGAGAGCAATTCCTTTGTAAGTCTTAGCAATGACCCTACAGCAGGTGGTATCATGTATAATGTTTATAGGTAGTTTAAGAAAGGTGTTTGTGTATGAAGTGGAATGGACAGACCCTGATTGCAATTGTGCAGATTTTTAGATGTAATAATTTAGGACTAGTGGACACAGCCAGGAGAGAACTTTAAATAAACCTTCAAGATGAAACTGTTGCTTGATAAACCCAGCTGAACAATCTGTTGTCTGCAAAGGGACTATTACTCTGATGAGGCCTACTGGAGGGCCTCAGGTAAACAGGTTGCCTGAAATTTCCTGAAATAAACAAAATAGTTATTTGAAATTGCATCTTTCTGGGACAGACGTTAATATTATTAGAATTTGCATCAATAAACTTGAAGTTCTATTTTCTAATTAGTTGATTACTATCTAATAGTTGTCATCACTAATAAAGATTATCTAATAAGATCTATACCAGATATATAGATATATATATGGCGACATGTTAACCAAATGAAAGACTATGAATAACTGCACATAGTCTTTGTTGTGATTATACCTACAGATATTTATTTATGGTTTGGGTGGAACAGTGTGGTCAAATTTTGAACAAATAAAAGAACTTAAAGTTTTTGCTACTCCCCCTTAGAATCTTTTAGCCACTAGAAAATTTGAAATGAAGAATTTATCCCTGTTGGTCACTTGAAAAGTGATCTTCTTTGGCCCAGGTTGAAAACCTGAAGTTAGCTAGGTGGCAGGACAAGAAGTGGGTATAATATAAATCTTCAGTTTTTATTTTAAGCATTGAGCAGCAGCATTCAGCAAGTCCATGACTTAATATTATGTATTTAATGTTATGTGCTGCACCACCTGTAGCAACGTAGATGTGTTTGTTTAAAGGTTGATGGATAACTGTGACCCCCTGTCTTTTCTCCTGCTCTCTGTTCATAGTTATGGTGATATATGAGGTTCTCCTTGGCATAGCAACAGCTTTCAAAAACCTAGTTGCATTCTTTTTGGTCAAAGTTTGAATGCCTTTACAAAACAAAACAAAGAATCTCTCTTGACTATTTATCTTCCTGCAGTTTGAATTGCACAATTCTTTCCAGGTTTTTTTTTTCTGTGGCTTGCTCATGGTCTTATCACAGAAGAATACATCAATATAAAATATTGTATAAACTAAGTAGTGTTAATTGGATGGAAATTCACCTTCAAATGGAGCAGCAGTGGGATACAGAGCTTACCAAGTCAACAAAAGCAGATTTTGAGAGCTCCTGATATTCCATGATAAGGAGTTACTTTGCCCAGCCTTTACTATGTGGTTTTATATTTCACTGTATTATCTAAATAGTTAAGATGTAGAAAATAACTATCAAATTATCTAACAGAAATTAGGAAGTTACATAATAGTGATCTGATCTGCTCTGTTAATATATTCAACAAATGTTTCTTATATGTTTGCTTGGTGATATGTTGAACAAAATCTCTCTACAACTCACAGGACTTATTGGGAAAAATGATCAGTCTGAAAGACAGCAGAAAAGTTCCCGAGAAATTAACCTTTGGCCTATGGTACCACCATTAATGTCCACAAGGAATACTTGTCAGACAAGCATTTTCATGTGATGAAAGTGAACAGTATTCAATAGAGTGTAACTATGCAAGAATTCTTATTTTTTTAATTAGTAAGACATATGGATACAAACATTTCACGTTTTCTTTTGGGGATGAGGAAAAGAGGATATTCCTTGTACATGTTATTCCCTAGTATATGAACTGTGACACAGCAATAATAAACAGGGATAACACAGGGACAGGGATAAAATGGCACAAATATTGCCACTCTCCCTTAAATCTGTGATGCATCAGGGGTTTTTCTGTCTGTTTTCTACTCTGCAGAGATCATGAAAATCAAGTTCTGATAATTATTTAAATTAATATTCTCATCTGGTACATGGCTAAAAGTGGCACCCAGGGGTTTGCTGCCTACAGAAAGAAGGAAAGACATTTGAAAATTAACAGTGTCATTCTATAGTATAAAGGTAACTGAAAAGCAAAGTTGTTTACATAAAAATAGGCATTTTAAGGGGAGAAAAACATTAAGCAGTAATAAAAACAGAAGCATCTGTTCTTATTTTTCCTTTTGAATGTGTTCTTCCTACCAGTTTCAACAAAGAAGAGTAAATTTTCAAGTGTGTTTATTCCCTATGAGCAGGACATTAACTGGCAATGTGTAGAAACACTAACAATAAGAAAAAAAATTATCAGGGTTTCCAAACTGGTTAGAAACCTGAGATGGTTGCCTAAGCAGTCTGTCATTTGAAGCCTAGTTTTAATTAGTTCTGAGAGAGATCAGAGATCAGACAGAGATCAGTCGCCCAGTCGTGTCTGACTCTTTGCGACCCCATGAACCGCAGCACGCCAGGCCTCCCTGTCCATCACCAGCTCCCGGAGGTCACTCAGACTCGCATCCATCGAGTCAGTGATGCCATCCAGCCATCTCATCCTCTGTCGTCCCCTTCTCCTCCTGCCCTCAATCCCTCCCAGCATCAGAGTCTTCTCCAATGAGTCAACTCTTCGCATGAGGTGGCCAAAATACTGGAGTTTCAGCTTTAGCATCATTCCTTCCAAAGAAATCCCAGGGCTGATCTCCTTCAGAATGGACTGGTTGGATCTTCTTGCAGTCCGAGGGACTCTCAAGAGTCTTCTCCAACACCACAGTTCAAAAGCATCAATTCTTTGGCGTTCAGCCTTCCTCACAGTCCAGCTCTCACATCCATACATGACCACAGGAAAGACCATAGCCTTGACTAGGCGAACCTTTGTTGGTAAAGTAATGTCTCTGCTTTTGAATATGCTCTCTAGGTTGGTCATAACTTTCCTTCCAAGGAGTAAGCGTCTTTTAATTTCATGGCTGCAGTCACCATCTGCAGTGATTTTGGAGCCCAGAAGAACAAAGTCTGACACTGTTTCCACAGTTTCCCCATCTATTTCCCATGCAGTGATGGGACCAGATGCCATGATCTTCGTTTTCTGAATGTTGAGCTTTAAGCCAACCTTTTCACTCTCCACTTTCACTTTCATCAAGAGGCTGTTTAGCCCCTCTTCACTTTCTGCCATAAGGGTGGTGTCATCTGCATATCTGAGGTTATTGATATTTCTCCCGGCAATCTTGATTCCAACTTGTGTTTCTTCCAGTCCAGCATTTCTCATGATGTACTCTGCATATAAGTTAAATAAACATGGTGACAATATGCAGCCTTGACGTACTCCTTTTCCTATTTGGAACCAGTCTGTTGTTCCATGACCAGTTCTAACTGTTGCTTCCTGACCTGCATACAGATTTCTTAAGAGGCAGATCAGGTGGTCTGGTATTCCCATCTCTTTAAGAATTTTCCATAGTTTATTGTGATCCACACTGTCAAAGGCTTTGGCATAGTCAATAAAGCAGAAATAGATGTTTTTCTGGAACTCTCTTGCTTTTTCCATGATCCAGCGGATGTTGGCAATTTGATCTCTGGTTCCTCTGCCTTTTCTAAAACCAGCTTGAACATCAGGAAGTTCACGGTTCACATATTGCTGAAGCCTGGCTTGGAGAATTTTGAGCATTACTTTACTAGCGTGTGAGATGAGTGCAATTGTGCGGTAGTTTGAGCACTCCTTGGCATTGCCTTTCTTTGGGATCGGGATGAAAACTGACCTTTTCCAGTCCTGTGGCCACTGCTGAGTTTTCCAAATTTGCTGGCATATTGAGTGCAGCACTTTCACAGCATCATCTTTCAGGACTTGGAATAGTTCCACTGGAATTCCATCACCTCCACTAGCTTTGTTCGTAGTTCTGAGAAGAAAACACAAATATGCCTTGTTGAATTTCACCTATACCTTTACTTATTTACTTACTTGTTTTTATTTTTTCTTTATTGAAGTATATTATTATTCTAATGACTTGATGGCTGTGAGTCTGAGTGACCTCCGGGAGTTGGTGATGGACAGGGAGGCCTGGCGTGCTGCGATTCATGGGGTCGCAAAGAGTCGGACACGACTGAGCGACTGATCTGATCTGATCTGATTATACTAATATGGTTTTTCCAGTAGTCATGTATGGATGTGAGAGTTGGACTGTAAAGAAAGCTGAGCACTGAAGAATTGATGCTTTTGAACTGTGGTGTTGGAGAAGACTCTTGAGAGTCCCTTGGACTGCAAGGAGACCCAACCAGTCCATCCTAAAGGAGATCAGTCCTGGGTTTTCATTGGAGGGACTGATGTTGAAGCTGAAACTCCAATACTTTGGCCACTTCATGCAAAGAGCTGACTCATTGGAAAAGACCCTGATGCTGGGAAAGATTGAGGGCAGGAGGAGAAGGGGATGACAGAGGATGAGATAGTTGGATGGCATCACTGACTTGATGGACATGGGTTTGGGTGGACTCTGGGAGTTGGTGATGGGCAGGGAGGCCTGGTGTGCTGCGGTTTATGGGGTCTCAAAGAGTCGGACATGACTGAGCAACTGAACTGAACTGAATGTTATCTCAGTTTAAAGTTGCAACATATATTCTTATAGATATTCTTATAGATGATACTCCATTTGTTCAGTCACTCAGTCGTGTCCAACTCTGTGGCCCCATGGACTGCAGCACACTAGATTTGTCTGTCCTTTACCATCTCCTGGAGCTTGCTCAAACTCGTGTCCATTGAGTTGGTGATGCTATCCAACTGTCTCATCCTCTGTTGTCCCCTTCTCCTCCTATATTCAATCTTTCTCAGCACCAGGGTCTTTTCTTATGAGTTAGATCTTCGCATCAAGTGGCCAAAGTATTGGAGCCTCAGCTTCAGCATCAGTCCTTCCAATGAATATTCAGGACTGATCTCCTTTAGGATGGACTGGTTGGATCTCCTTGCAGTCCAAGGGACTCTCAAGAGTCTTCTCCAACACCATAGTTCAAAAGCATCAATTATTTAACACTCAGTCTTCTTTATTGTCCAACCCTCACATCATTACATGACTACTGGAAAAACCGTAACTGACTATTCAGACCTTTTTTGGAATTTAAAGGTATTTTATTATAAAATATTTGGTCTATTCCCTTTGCTGTACAATATATCTTTGTCATTTATTTTGTACAGAAGAGTTTAATCCCTTTTAATCCCTTATTACAGTCTTTTCCTTCCCTATTTCCCTCTCCCCACGGGTAACCCCAAATTCGTTCTCTTTATCTGTGAGTCTGCTTCTGTTTTACTAAATTCATTAGCATTATTCTTTAGATTCCACATATGAGTGGTAACATATAGTGTCTATATTTCTCTGTCTGACTTTTTCACTGAGCTTAATACACTCCAGGTCCATCCTTGTAGTTAAAAATGGCAAAATTGCAGTCATTATTGTGAATCAGTAATGTTCTATGTATATAAAGGGATCAAATCCAGGTCTCCCGCATTGCAGTTGTGTGAGACCCTTTGGGACCCCATGGACTGTAGCCTGCCAGGCTCCTCTGTCCATGGAATTCTCCAGGCCAGAATACTGGTGTGGGTAGCAATTCCCTTCTTCAGGGGATCTTCCCAACCCAGTGGTTGAAGCCAGGTCTCCTGCATTGCAGGCAGATTCTTTACCATTTGAGCCAACAGGGAAGCCCTATGTATATAAATACCATGTCTTTATCCATTTATCGGTTGACTGTCATATGGGTTTCTTCCATATCTTGGCTATTGTAAATAATGCTGCCTTGAACATTGAGGTGTGCATATCTTTTTGAATTAATGTTTTCATTTTCTTCAGATATATGCCCAAGATAGGATTAACTGGATCATGTAGAAGTTGTATATTTAGTTTAGTTTTTGAGGAGTTTTCATGCTGTTTTCCACAGTGGCTGCACCAATTTACATTCCTACTGACAATGTACAAGGGTTCCCTTTTCTCTACATTCTCACTGACATTTCTTATTTGTGGTCTTTTTGGTGACAGTGACTCTGACTGATGTGAGGTGATATCTCATTGTGTTTTGAATTGCATTTATCAGATGATTCGTGATGGTTAGCATCTTTTCATGTGCCTGTTAATCATCTGTATGTCTTCTTTGGAAAAAATGTCTATATAGGTCTGCTGCCCATTTTTTAATTGAGTTTTTTGTTTCTTGACATTGAGTTTTATGAGCTGTTTATATATTTTAGATAATAACCCATTTTAAGTCATATAATTTAAAAATAGTTTCTCCCATTTAGTAGGTTGTATTTTTATTGTCTCAAAAAGTTTCTGAGTTGAATTAGGTCCCATTTGTTTATGTTCACTTCTGTTTCCTTTGCCTTAGGAGACAGAGCCAAAAAATATTGCTAAGATTTGTGTCATAGAGTGTTCTGCCTAACTTATTTTAGAAGTTTTATGGTTTCCAGTCTTATGTTTAAATCTTTGATACATTTTGAGCTTATTTTTGTATATGGTGTGAGAAAATATTCTAATTTTATTTTTTACGTGTGGTTGCCCAGCTTTCTCCATCACTATTGAAGAGAATGTCTTTTCACCATTGTATATTCTTGTCTCTTCCTTGTAGATTAATTAACCATACTTGTGTGAGTTTATTTCTAGGCTCTCTGTTCTGTTCCATCAATCTATGTGTCAGTATTTGTGCTAGTATGGTATTATTTTTGATTACTATAGCTTTGTAATATAGTCTGAAGTCAAGGAGCATGATATCTCCAGCTATGCTTAATATGGATTAAATCTAATTGTTACTGATGTGAAAATAATATCTATACTTTCTTCAATAAATATTTTGATATGTATCATTTATAGTAGATTTGACCTCTTTTTATCAGTCTTTTCTGGGCATAGTAAACACTGAGAAAAAATACTGAGTCCCTGATCTTTCTTTCTTTTTTTTTTTTTTCTCTGCTCCATATCTGCATCTATTTTATCAGGCTTTTTACTCCTGTGGGTTGGCTTCTAGCTATGACTCTTGAGGTTGAATGTGTTATCAGCATGGGTGCATTGCTTCGTGTTTGGGGACTGATATTGCATGAAGCCAGAGGCTGTCCAGTCCTCCTCCAATGGAAAGAAGAGGGAACAGACTGTTCCCACCTTAAGTCCCCCAGCCTTGATAGACACCTAAACTTCTCTTCTTCCTTTTTCTCTCTGATATCAGACACATCCTGGGAAAATCACGCTCACAGAGCTGTTGTAAGAATGATGTGAGATTATACTGCAGTTTTAAAAATTACACCTTTGGTGGATACATTATTAAAAAGGGTGAAAATGCCTTAACAATATCTCCCAGGTATACTCAGAGAGATCCTCCCAAGGATTGTGGTTGGGAAGGGCATGACTAGTTAAAACAAAAACAAAGCAAAATTTTTTATTGCTTAAAGACAAAAATGAAACCAGTGATGAGGCAGAAAAGAGTTCAGATTCAGATCTTTAATTTTACTTTTAGGATCCGATGAACCTAATTCATCTTTTAGAGAAAGAGTTGGTCCATTTGCTTCTGCATTCCAAAAATGGTGTGGGTGTAGATGGGCGTTCCCTCCCCTGCTGACAATCATCTTTACCTCATGGATTTGAAGGCTTTTGTCATGCTTCAGTGCATGAGCTACAGAAGCCTGGGAAAGTGATTTCATTCTTCTTTGAACAAGAAACACTTACAATTTTCTAACTGTGACCCTTCATGTGTTTCTTTGCTACACATGAAGTAGAGACTGGATGTTAACAAGATTTAGATGGAATCTCTGTGAAAGCACCTTTGTCCTTGTAGCACCCATTGGAGCTAGACTTTGCCCATACCAACTTTCCTGAAGCATGCTACCAGGCAGCCTTGGATGTGTGTTCTTTAAACGTACAGGTTTATGTGAAAGATTCTTGACCCTGTGTGTTTTGGAAACAGGATGAAAAAAGGAGAGAGAAGGATGGGGGAAAGTTTCCAATAAATTAAAAAATGACTAGCATGTCAGTTGTGATTTTGATTCCTTCTAGTTTGGCTAATGTCTCAACTTTGGAAAAACACTCAGTGGAAACTTTTTTTTTCCTCCAAATCAGTCATGAGAAATGAAAGAAGAGGAAATGGTTATCTACAAAGTGTAAAGCACATTTTCTTTGGTGCTGAATTTTAGCCTGGAATGAATTTTTATGACCACATTATAAACCTCTGAAAATGGAGTTTAGTGGAAGTGCTGAAATGGCCTTAAATATATTTTACTGGCAAATATGCTCCTGGAATGATTTTTGTAAAGGTAAAAATATTAATTTTATGCAATCCATATGTATGTGTGTTTTAAAACATTTGAGGGGTTACTTATTTTCAGCATAACTAGCATGTAATCAAAGGTGGAACAGAATAATTTGAAGAGTTTTTCAAGAGGAAATTACACATGCTGCCTGTCAAAGACTCTGCATAATTCATTTCATTCTAATACTGTGATGCATTTAGCTCCTTACAATCTAAGCACCCGGGAAGATAAATCAGTCTGGTATGATTCCAGAATTTTCTCTTCAGAGACCAATACCCATTTCATTTCTGATGAGAGTATTCAATCAAAGTGTGGGAAAAAAATCTCTTTTTCCAATCAGCATGTATGTGGCTCTAAATCCAACAATTAATTTGAGAATTTACAAACAACAGAAATGGATTTTTCTACTAAGCAGTATTATATTTATTGAGTGATATTTGAAAGAATAATAGAAAAGTTATGATCTGTATATGCAGTATTTTAACACAGGACTCATTTGCAGATACATTCTTATAAGAAATTATAATTAAAGTTTGGAGGAAAATAATATCTTCCAATACAGACATCTGATTTTCCCCCATTTTAAGGCAATGTAGACTAATTTGACCAAGTTGATATGGCTGAAAAGAAGCTTCAAGTTTTTTGCAAATTATCTTCTGTTGCCACCAAGGCAAGAAATACCAACTGAGAAAACAGTCTGGGAGATAATCATAAACAGTTTTTATAGGAACTTGGATGCAGAAGGAAGAAAGAAAGTAAGATAAGAAAGAAGAAGGAATAAAAAGGGAAACCTGCTATTTAGATAGATTGTGGGAAATGTTTAGAAACTTATGGGAAGAATAAAAGTCTTTTAATTGCTGCCTCCTCTAAAGTATGGTCCCCATGAGACTCTGTCTTCATCAGAGCACACCCTGCTTTGCATTTATTCTGGGCGCTACACTTCAGAAGGGGTGATGAACAGGGAGGTGAAGGAGAGTGATGCAGTTATTAGGGGTCTCAAGACAGTAGATGAGGACATGTGGAAAAGACTGTACTCAAGCCCACGTAGTAAAGACTCAGTAATGGAATATGATACCTTCTTCAAGTATTATTGAAAATAGGATTTATTCTGGGTGGCTCTTAGGAGAAAGTATGAGGACTAGAGGTTCTAATTAAGCTAGGTGGATTTCTCCTCAAAACAAATTAAGAACTGTTAGCATTCTCTGTAGCTGGACTATCTCACCATAAGCTAGCGAGTGAGTTTCCTGTCACTAAGGTTTTAAGGAGAAACTGAGGGGCTTAGTATGAATTCATGAATCACGTGAACTGAATACTACACTAGACTCTTTCTGACTGTGACGACCTCCATGTCTTCGAGGCAGCTGTATGTGCAGAATCACTCTTTTTTGGGGGGGGAGAGGGAATATGTCAACACTGCTTTATTGACTATGCCAAAGCCTTTGACTGTGGATCACAATAAACTGTGGAAAATTCTGAAAGAGATGGGAATACCAGACCACCTGACCTGCCTCTTGAGAAATCTGTATGCAGGTCAGGAAGCAACAGTTAGAACTGGACGTGGAACAACAGACTGGTTCCAAATAGGAAAAGGAGTATGTCAAGGCTGTATATTGTCACCCGGCTTATTTAACTTCTATGCAGAGTACATCATGAGAAACGCTGGGCTGGAAGAAGCACAAGCTGGAATCAAGATCGCTGGGAGAAATATCAATGACCTCAGATATGCAGATGATACCACCCTTATGGCAGAAAGTGAAGAGGAGCTGAAAAGCCTCTTGATGAAAGTGAAAGAGGAGAGTGAAAAAGTTGACTTAAAGCTCAACATTCAGAAAACGAAGATCATGGCATCTGGTCCCATCTCTTCATGGGAAATAGATGGGGAAACAGTGTCAGACTTTATTTTTCTGGGCTCCAAAATCACTGCAGATGGTGACTGCAGCCATGAAATTAAAAGACGCTTACTCCTTGGAAGGAAAGTTATGACCAACCTAGATCACATATTCAAAAGCAGAGACATTACTTTGCCAACAAAGGTCTAATCAAGGCTATGGCTTTTCCTATGGTCATGTATGGATGTGAGAGTTGGACTGTGAAGAAGGCTGAGCACTGAAGGATTGATGCTTTTGAACTGTGGTGTTGGAGAAGACTCTTGGACTGCAAGGAAATCCAACCAGTCCATTCCGAAGGAGATCAGCCCTGAGATTTCTTTGAAAGGAGTGATGCTAAAGCTGAAACTCCAGTACTTTGGCCACCTCATGCGAAGAGTTGACTCATTGGAAAAGACTCTGATGCTGGGAGGGGTTGGGGGCCGGAGGAGAGACAGAGGATGAGATGGCTGGATGGCATCACTGACTCGATGGTCGTGAGTCTGTCTGAGTGAACTCCAGGAGTTGGTGATGGACAGGCAGGTCTGGCGTGCTGCGATTCATGGGGTTGCAAAGAGTCGGACGCAACTGAACGACTGAACTGAACTGAACTGATGTCAACACTGACATAACCTGAATCTCTGACTTTCCCAGGTGAAGTACTTGAAAGTTGTATGGAAGTAAACAAGTTTTTGAAATAAAAGAAAGTAGATTTGTTCTTTGGAAATGATCACTAAAGGAAACCTAAAATATATTTGAATCTCACACTCTACTCTCAGATAAAAGGGAACATTAAAGTAAGAAATCCTGGGAAGAAAAGAAATGCTGTTGTGACTTATAATAAGGGATGGTTGAATACTGGGAATATCTGGGTGACAGTGCAAATGATTCTATAGCTGTCACTTAATGTCTAGATGTCATATCTACCTGCTGTAAACCTGAGGCTCAGTAGATTATCTGCTCAGCTTTGATTTAGCATGCTCTCTGGTGTGTGGACAATGAGTTTCCAGCAACAATTTGCCTTCATGTTGAACAGCAGTGGTAAGAGAATTTATTGCGATAATGAGGATAAGGTATTCATTCTGGCTTATTGTAGCCACTTAATAGTTTCTGTTTCTGTTATTATAAAAGTTGTGATTACTTAGCTACACAAACTATAAGCAAGTTACCCCCTTTTTCACAGTGGATGTTTAAACTGACTGTAGCTTCTGTGAATTTGGGTGCTTTTAAAACACTTTGGTATGTGGAACTTCAGTTCAGTCTCTCAGTTGTGTCCAACTCTGTGACCTCATGAACCACAGCACTCCAGTCCTTCCTGTCCATCACCAACTCCCGGAGTCCACCCAAACCCATGTCCACTGAGTTGGGATGCTATCCAACCATCTCATCCTCTGTCGTCCCCTTCTCCTCCTGCTCTCAATCTTTCCCAGCATCAGGGTCTTTTCAAATGAGTCAGCTCTTTGCCTCAGGTGGCCAAAGTATTGGAGTTTCAGCTTCAACGTCAGTCCTTCCAATGAACACTCAGGGCTGATCTCCTTTAGGATGGACTGGTTGGACCTCCTTGCAGTCCAAGGGACTCTCAAGAGTCTTCTCCAACACCACAGTTCAAAAGTGTCACTTCTTCAGCGCTCAGCTTTCCTTATAGTCCAACTTTCAACTTACTCTATATCAATTAAACCAGCATCTCTGGGGATGGAACCTAGGCATTATTATTAATTTCTCTAGAGGATTCTACTATATAGGGTCGAGATTCACTGTACTGTTTTGGGTATACCATAAACAAAGCCAAATACCTTATTAAAAAAATAGTTGTTTGATTTAATGTGATAAAATATCTAGAAATTATGTATCTTATATATATAAATAAGATATCTTATATCTAAAAATACAAATATATAGAAATAGCTTATCACTTATTTAGATCTGTGCAAGAAATGAACATGGAACAAGGGAAAGCTGAATGTTTTTCCAGTTTCCCATTTTTCCTGGCTTATTTACATTTCAATATGAATCCTGATGGAGACTTTCCTGAACTAAACATAAAACAATAAACCAGCATGTTCCAATAAATGAGCTCAACACTATTGGAATTAGCAATATATTGGGTGAGTTTGTGAGTCTGGCTAAGAGAAGATGCTTTATGCTGCTGCTAAGTCACTTCAGTCGTGTCCGACTCTGTGCGACCCCACAGACGGCAGCCCACCAGGCTCTCTCGTCCCTGGGATTCTCCAGGCAAGAACACTGGAATGGGTTGCCATTTCCTTCTCCAATGCATGAAAGTGAAAAGTCAAAGTGAAATCTCTCAGTCATGTCCGACTTGTAGCGATCCCATGGACAGCAGCCTACCAGGCTCCTCTGTCCATGGGATTTTCCAGGCAAGAGTACTGGAGTGGGGTGCCATTGCCTTCTCCGAGATGCTTCATGGGGAGGTGTAATTCTTATGAACATAGACAGACTGCAGAATATCAACCTGGAACGATTTCTTAGTGTGTAACAAGAAGGGATCCTGAGGATAGGGACAACATATTGAGTCTTTGTCACATATACTGGCCCCCAAATCAAAAGGAGTTGTAATATGACAGAGTATGTTGACTCACTCAAAAGCAATAATTTTATGCAGAGAGGTGTACTCATTACTGAAGAGCCAGCAGTTGGTATGTTCAGTATATAATTGAAACCTAATATAAATTTATTAGTTACCAACCAGGGTGTCAATAGTGAAGCAGGCACTACTGAAAATAGAGATGAAAAAGTGTGAAAGTACTACTGCTACTTTGAATAATTCACTGGTAGATGAAATATGTCCATATGTCACAATTGTGATATTCTTTTAAAAGAAAGTTATCTTCCTTCTTAGCCTGCATCAGTGTGCACCTCTGCTTTCCACCCAGCCCCTACCCCCTACAAATAATAGTTCTTACTACCAGACAGGGTAATGAGGGATTTTGTGGTTTGAAGCAGGCTCCCCGTGGAATTTCTTTGAACTACAGAAACCCTGCTACTTGCTCTGTCTTTCTTGTTTTTACTAGTTTAGCATGAACGTTGTCTTTCAATGCGACTGCATGTTCAAAGCAAAACATAAAATTGTATTAGTTTAAAGGACTCATTAATTTCCTTTGTACTCCAAATCCTCTGCATTAACAATTGCAATATGCTGATTCTATATTCAAACTTACTCCTTTTCCTTGCTGTTAACTTCAAAGGAAACCTGAAGAAAGAGTGTAAGAGAATTAAATTCTTGTGTTGAAAAATTAATACATTACTGACAACTGACCCACTTTTTAGTTTCTCTCACTTATGAAATTTTAAAGTTTTTCTATTGTACGACAGATCTGTGGTTAAACCTGTTCCAGTGTATTGCTCCTTAAAGATAAAACCTTGTCCCCATCAAGTCAGTGTTGTTCTGTGAATGCTTGTGGTATGATTGCTTTAATATTACTTTCAGAACTCTGATTGTTTCCCTGGTCTGTGTGTGTATGTGTCTATATAGGCATTGAGCATAAAGACATTTCATATCTAAAATTATTAACTAGAAACAAAAACTAGTCAATTCAAGGAAAAGGATTTTAATTTATGTTGCTGTTCTTAAAAAGTATCCATTACTTTATATTAAAAAAAGAAAAAAAAAGGAAATAATGTTGGTAAAAATAGTAACAATATGTATAAGAGTTTCTCTTTTATTGCTGTGGGTTCAGTTCATTTTCGGCTAGTTCCTTGTTCCGGCTTAAGTTTCTCAAGATCTATAGGCCCCTTTCTCTGTAGTTGGTCTGTATAGTCCTTTGTTCTGTGCGCGGGCCCAGCAGTGTCTTGGGCCTGGGCCGGCCTCTTCAGTGGTCGGTGCCGCAGTCTGGTCTGCCAGCCTGACCCTCTCCCGGCGGGAACGGCCCGCGCAGAAAACTTTCACCTTATGGGAGATGTCAGTGTGTACAGATATTGAGCATGAACTTCTATGATTCCAGTATTAATAATATAAATATGTCTCTATACATGTGTGTGTAATTCAAATTCTTTTACTGAGAGAAATAACAAGATTATCAGTTTAGAAAAGTGAATGCTTGTAGTGGCCCCAATTTAGTAAAACCTTAATGAATAAGTTCAAATCATTTGTTTCCTTTACTATGATGATGATAAACTGATATTTTGCAATGACCATTTCTGAGAAAGATAAAAGGCAATGCCGCTGCTCAGATCAGATCAGATCAGTCGCTCAGTCGTGTCCCACTCTTTGCGACCCCATGAACTGCAGCACGCCAGGCCTCCCTATCCATCACCAGCTCTCGGAGGTCACTCAGACTCAGATTCATCGAGTCAGTGATGCCATCCAGCCATCTCATCCTCTGTCGTCCCCTTCTCCTCCTGCCCTCAATCCCTCCCAGCATCAGAGTCTTCTCCAATGAGTCAACTCTTCGCATGAGGTGGCCAAAATACTGGAGTTTCAGCTTTAGCATCATTCCTTCCAAAGAAATCCCAGGGCTGATCTCCTTCAGAATGGACCGGTTGGATCTCCTTGCAGTCCAAGGGACTCTCAAGAGTCTTCTCCAACACCACAGTTCAAAAGCATCAATTCTTCGGCGCTCAGCCTTCCTCACAGTCCAGCTCTCACATCCATACATGACCACAGGAAAGACCATAGCCTTGACTAGGCGAACCTTTGTTGGCAAAGTGATGTCTCTGCTTTTGAATATGCTATCTAGGTTGGTCATAACCTTCCTTCCAAGGAGTAAGCGTCTTTTAATTTCATGGCTGCAGTCACCATCTGTAGTGATTTTGGAGCCCAGAAAAATAAAGTCTGACACTGTTTCCACTGTTTCTCCATCTATTTCCCATGTAGTGATGGGACCAGATGCCATGATCTTCGTTTTCTGAATGTTGAGCTTTAAGCCAATCTTTTCACTCTCCACTTTCACTTTCATCAAGAGGCTTTTTAGTTCCTCTTCACTTTCTGCCATAAGGGTGGTGTCATCTGCATATCTGAGGTTATTGATATTTCTCCCGGCAATCTTGATTCCAGCTTGTGTTTCCTCCAGTCCAGCATTTCTCATGATGTACTCTGCATATAAGTTAAATAAACATGGTGACAATATACAGCCTTGACGTACTCCTTTTCCTATTTGGAACCAGTCTGTTGTTCCAGGACCAGTTCTAACTGTTGCTTCCTGACCTGCATACAGATTTCTCAAGAGGCAGATCAGGTGGTCTGGTATTCCCATCTCTTTCAGAATTTTCCACAGTTTATTGTGATCTACACAGTCAAAGGCTTTGGCATAGTCAATAAAGCAGAAATAGATGTTTTTCTGGAACTCTCTTGCTTTTTCCATGATCCAGCGGCTGTTGGCAA
This sequence comes from Tragelaphus eurycerus, assembly GCA_935064755.1. Taxonomy (NCBI): domain Eukaryota; kingdom Metazoa; phylum Chordata; class Mammalia; order Artiodactyla; family Bovidae; genus Tragelaphus; species Tragelaphus eurycerus. The sequence goes on from CAKXYN010000080.1 coordinate 6,851,986, forward strand.
TTTGATCTCTGGTTCCTCTGCCTTTTCTAAATCCAGCTTGAACATCAGGAAGTTCACGGTTCACATATTGCTGAAGCCTGGCTTGGAGAATTTTGAGCATTACTTTACTAGCGTGTGAGATGAGTGCAATTGTGCGGTAGTTTGAGCACTCTTTCGCATTGCCTTTCTTTGGGATCGGGATGAAAACTGACCTTTTCCAATCTTGTGGCCACTGCTGAGTTTTCCAAATTTGCTGGCATATTGAATGCAGCACTTTCACAGCATCATCTTTCAGGATTTGGAATAGCTCCACTGGAATTCCATCACCTCCACTAGCTTTGTTCCTAGTGATGCTTTCTAAGGCCCACTTGACTTCACATTCCAAGATGTCTGGCTCTAGGTCAGTGATCACGCCATCATGATTATCTTGGTCGTGAAGCTCTTTTTTGTACAGTTCTTCTGTGTATTCTTGCCACCTCTTCTTAATATCTTCTGCTTCCGTTAGGTCCACACCATTTCTGTCCTTTATCGAGCCCATCTTTGCATGAAATGTTCCTTTGGTATCTCTGATTTTCTTGAATAGATCCTTAGTCTTTCCCATTCTGTTGTTTTCCTCTATTTCTTTGCATTGATCGCTGAAGAAGGCTTTCTTATCTATCAATAATTCATTCATATGATACTAAGCAGAAAATTTAAATCCTAAGATATAATTTGATTTTCAAGAATATCTGTATCTAGCATGCAATTGATATTAATTGCTTATGTTTTTTCTTCTTAGCAAAATAAATACCTTTGCTATAAAATGATCTTCAAAAATCTGTTTTACATTTTCCTAATTTAATTTACCATTTTAGTTCCACATCTCTGTAAACAAACCAAAAAAACACATGTAGACATAAACTCAAATTATCCTACCAGCTTTTCTCTATTTTTTTCTCATGTTACTCCCCAAAGACTTGAAGCTCATAATTGTGTTTGCAAAATCGTTTCAGTTGAAACTTAGTACATCCTTCTGAACTCAAAGTTTCTGGAGGAGTACTTTTTTCTGGGGGTGTTGAGCATGCTGTAAAATCTGAAGGATTTTTATCTTTTAAAATAATGGGGACTTTGCACTGATGGTTCAGAGGGCTGGTGAAGCCCTTGAGTGCTGTGCTCTCTTCTAGGTTTAGAGACAGTGCTCTTGGGAGCTCTACCCGCTGTAATCATGTGATGTGTCTTACCATTCAGTAAGTCAGTAGAATCAAGCAAAACTTCCACATTAGACCTTACCAATATTTCTGCTTCATCTCTTGCCTAGTTACTCCTTGAATAAGCATTCCTTTCAAAGTTAGAAATAGGTGGCTATTTCTCTTCTGTTTATATTGTTTTATTGTGTTTCTTGAGCTTCCCTGGGAGCTCAGCTGGTAAAGCTGCAATGCAGGATACCCTGGTTCCATTCCTGGGTCAGAAAGATCCCCCGGAAAAGGGATAGCCTACCCACTCCAGTATTATTGGGCTTCCTGGTGGCTCAGAGAGTAAAGAATCCACTTACAATGTTGGAGGCCTGAGTGTTTGATCCCGGGGTTGGGAAGATCTCCTGGAGGAGGCCATGGCAACCTACTCCAGTGTTCTTGCCTGGAGAATCCCCATGGACAGAGAATCCTGGTGGGCTACAGTCCATGGAGTCGCAAAGAGTTGGACATGACTGAGCAACTAAGCACAGCACAGCACATCATGGTTTTCTGTGTAAAGGTAAAAACATCTCTAGCCTTAAAAAAAAAAAAAAAAAAAAACACAACAGTGCAACACTAAGTACGATTAAAGAGTTCATGAAATGCTTAACATAGCAGACAAAGATGAAAAAAATGCAACAAACTCTAATCCTACAGAGACTGGTCAGGTGGGAATCAAGTGAAGACCTGCAGTCATAGCAAAGTCACTGTTTAACTCCAAGTTATGATTCGCTCCCCTGGGGAAGGCAATGGCACCCCACCCCAGTACTCTTGCCTGGAAAATCCCATGGACGGAGGAGCCTGGTAGGCTGCAGTCCATGGGGTTGCTAAGAGTCGGACACGACTGAGCGACTTCACTTTCACTTTCACTTTTCACTATGATTCGCTCCAGTCCTGTAAGTATTTCAGAAGAAGCCCATGCTCTGGAAGTTTATATATGGTATCCCAACATTTAAACTTTAGCTTAATTTACAAAATTCAGATAAAATGATCTGTCAGAAGGATTTAGCTTAGAATATATAAACTTATTATTTTAAAACCAAGCAGTCCTCATCAATGAAGATATTCATATATGTAATACAATGTGAAATAGAAGCTAGCATCTCTATGCTTAAATTTCTCCTTTTCCTCCTCCTGATATATCTTGGAAGTACTGTAAGTAGCTCTCCTCATCATCAAAGGTGGTCCATGGCTATATTCTTTTTTTTTTTTTTTATAGCCATATTCGTAACAGCTGTATCAATCTAGTAAGATCTTCAAAATCTCTTGCATTTAGTATCTTTGTGCATGAGATTGAGAATGCTATTCAATTATGTGTCAGTCAGCATCACAGTTTCTTGCACTTAAGTGTTCATTTTAATTTTTTTTACATTTTTATTTCCCTTAAGTCAAAATAAGAATCAAATTTGCTTCATTTGTACATAATCACACAGGTTGAGTGCTGATTTGCAGACCACTGAATAGCTCTTTTGTTGGACTGTGAGGACAATAATGTTAATACCTCTTTCTGAGAGGTGTTGACTTCAGCAATTCAAACTCATGCTAGGCTCAAATTTTCATTATAGGTAGACACTGGCTTTTTAATTTTTATATTTTCCCCACCTGCTCCATCATAACGCACACCAATTGATGACCTCCAAGCCTTAGGAGGAATTTCTCAGGACTTTACCTGATCAGTTTTCCAATTGTATTTTAGAAGCATGGACAACTACAAGGAAGTATGAATTAAAGAGCTTTAAGGCAGTCACTGTTACCATATTATCATATTTCCAATGGTTTCCTTCAAATTCTTATCTGTCTCTTAATAAGACTTCCCTGTGTTCATAGTAATTGAGAATAGCTGGATTTAATATGAGAGCAGAATCCCCCTAACTGATTTATTAACACAGTGGTAATTCAGTTAGTGAGTATGAGGGCTAATGCTATTACTACAGCTTCTCAGAATGTTCTAAGATTTTTTTGAAATATTTTCAAAATGTTAGGAAGTAGTTATTTTCATCTCCCTCTTGAAAAGATTCTCCATACCCCCACCCTTACATTCTTGCTTTGCCTCAGTCTTTATTTCATGATTTTGATCATTTGTGTTCCTTCTATTCTGCCATTTCCCTAGTTTCTTGTCATCTAAACAAAGAAAAGTGAAACAAAGGCTTGCTCACAATTTAAAATCAATCCTGGAAGACAAGAGCTTAGTTGATGAAGAATCCTCCTGCAATACAGGAGACCCCAGTTCCATGCTAGGTCAGGAAGATTTGCTGGAGAAGGGCTAGGCTACCCACTCCAATATTCTTGGACTTCCCTTGTGGCTCAGCTGGTAAAGTATCTGCATGCAGTGCAGGAGGCCTGGGTTCAGTCCCTGGGTTGAGAAGATCCCCTGGAGAAGGGAAAGGCTAGTATTCTGTATTCTGGCCTGGAGACTTCCAGTCGGACACGACTGAGCGACTTTGATTTCACTGGAAGATTCTAAAGTTCTCAATAGTGTACTCAGATCAGGGAATGCTTTTACATTACGTTGTCATGCCCAGAGCTCACCTGAATGTGATCGGTGAGACTACCATCTTCACCAAGTGAACAAAGGTCAATACAGACTTGAGTACTTGGATTCTAACGAGACAAAGTGAAAGCTGAGTTGCTCAGTCTCATGTTTACCATTAAGTTACTGAAGGGAGGAGAGAATCATCCCCACCCTTTCTCAACCCAAAGAAGCAGTGGTAGATAAAATTGGGCACACTTTCAGGACAGCAACTCACCATGTCTATAGTAGGCAGGGTGGCTGGTATTAGAGTCAAATATTTGACTTTCTCTTTTCCTTTTCTTCCATCAGAAAAGCTGTTGATTTAAGAGTGAGGTTGCTGAGCTGTGTTTAGTCATTCAGTTGTGTCTGAATCTTTGCAACCCATGAACTGTAGCCTGCCAGGCTCCTTTGTCCATGGGGATTCTTCAGACAAGAATACTGGAGTGGGCTGCCATGCCCTTCTCCAGGGGATCTTCCTAATCCAGGTCTCACACATTGCAGGCAGATTCTTTACCATCTGAGCCACCAGGGAAGCATAATAGAGACTTAGACAAGAGAAATTTTAAAATTCAAGAGATGCAACTTTAGGGACCTGAAGGGTGGGTACAAAAATGTAGTTTTATTATTATAAGGAAGAAAGCAAGAGAACCAGAATGTCAACAATAGTAAGAAAGATTTTGGTTATTCAGTTGATATGCTTCTTTAACTTAAAAAAAAAAAAAAAATGGTGGAAGAAGCTTGCACATGCTTACAGGTTGTGGGGATATGACATGAGGAAGACCGGGCAGAGAAAAAAAGCATACAAGAGATGGAAAAGTAACCGTGAGTAAGTCTCAGAGTGTATGCGTCTGCGCAGAGGCAAAATGGTTGATGTTGCAGTGTAGACAGCACTAGCAAGAAGAAGGTTTGTGGGTGAAGACAGTGACTTGTGTAGATGCAGGAGGAAAAATTGGGGGCCTCCATTTCTTCATAGGAGGAAGTAGAGTTTTCCAACGTGGTAGGCTTGATGAGGTGAATGAAGGGTTGGAACAACCATTTTGGGAACTGGGGGAAGCTGCTGAGTGGGGTCATCTGAAAAGAATGAGGCATACTAGCATTTTTAAAAATTTAGTATGAAAATTTACGGAGGTGGTGAGGAGAAAAGACTGAGAGGTTAGGAAACCACCAGTGCGGAGGAGAAACTGCAGGTTGAAATGCTCAGATCACTGGCTTTTGTAGGCCTGGAGCTCCCAATCACCTAGTTTACAGAACCCTGAGTTTCTCCTTTGAGATATAGATCTAGGAGTCTGTTTGGAAGGCGATTTCCTGCTGAGTTCAAACTGCCTTGAGCCTTGAGTGCAATTTGAAGTTTGTGAGTAATAAAGAAAGGGCTTCAATGAGGGAGGAAATGGAAAACCATTTATATCAACAAATTGGTAAAGTCAGTTGGCCTCTAACATATCCATTAACTAATTAGACACAATTTCAATGCAAGGAATTTGTCTCAGTGTTGTTGCTCATTTGGAACTGATGAAAAGCGCTTTTATTCTGTGTGCTTGTAACTTCAGCGAGTCACCTTTGTGCTGGATGCTCAGCCATGTCTTTCCAGCTCACTCATCTGTGGCTCAATTTAATGAGACCTACATCTTGCCGTGCAGTAGATTGTGGGAATTATTGTAATGATTATTAAATCATTTTCCCAGGTCTTTTTAATCTTTGAAATGTTTAATTTCCCAAATCCCAAATCATCTAGTAAAATGAAATAGGCTTCAGAAGCAGCATAGCCCTCCTACCTTTGCCTAAAATGCATATTTCCCCTCTCATCTCCTTGATATTTACCGACATCCATTATGGAAATTAAAAAGCAGCAGTAACCCACATCATGAGGTTCTTGCTATTTGTTTGGAGATCTGAGTTTGAATATGGAGAATGTGAACCAACACAAAACAAAAATCCTGTCAGGGCAAAATTTTACGCCTACGGTGAGATGGAATATAAAGTCCACAATTCTATTATTTGGAAGTTCATATATAAGAAAAAGGTGTGGGTTTTTTTTTTTGGCTGAACTCTAAAGTTATTATTTATGAATACCTTAATTATAGATTGTGAGTTGTTTTAAAAGACATTTGGGAAACTTACTTATGGTCTGTCAGTTATAGCCAAGGTGACCCCAGTTTGTCCAGCAAAGTCATCTGTTTACATAGGTTGTCTCTGATGTAATAATTAATAGTATCTTCCTTTTACTTTGGTTTAAAAGATTACTTTTATATTCATCTTATCTAGTATAGCAAGTGTGCATTATATTCAATACAGAGTAGCAGGTGGGAAAATAAATCCTACCTGTGAATTTGGATAATTGGTCAACTTAGTTTTCCTTGAAGAGTGTGTTGTAAAATGATCCCTCATACAAAACCTCTTACCATTTTAGAAGTGGTAAGAATGCCTGAATTTATATAACTTCTCAAAATATAGAAAAGTATGATTGCCAGTACAGTTGTGCCAATCACAATTTGTTACCAAATTTATATTTTATTTACTGTAAAATTTAATACATTGAAAGCATTGTCAAAAGAATATCTTGAAAATGCTGCATGTTTTCTTCCATCAGTAATGCTTAATTGGAATGAATCATTCCTATCTGTAAAGTTCAGAAAAATAAATATTTGACAGTAGAGTCACCTTTGAAAAATGGGCTGTTTTTGAGAAATTCATTAGATTCCCTTATCACTTTGACTTAGAAAATATTGAAATTGCTTCTGAAATAATCAATGTGTACTACCAAACTCAAGAGGAGCATGCTATATTAATATGAACTCAAAGGGCAACTAAGGTGTCAGATTCTGTACATAACATAGTTTTTTTCTTTCAGTCACTTCCACAAAAATTCTGAAGGATTAGAAACATACAAATGAAAAATGCTATGTTACCTTAAGAAGTTGGCCAGTTACAGTTCTGAGAACAAGATGGAGACTATAGGACGTAAGCAGAAATCCTAGGTGAAAAAGTGCACGTTCTTGACTTTATAAGGAAAAAGAAGAAAACTGTATGCTGAGTTTGCTAAGATCTCCAGTGAGAATAAATCTTCTATTGATAACATTGTAAAGAACAGGAAAAAATCATTACTTTTGCTGGCATCTCCTGGCATCCTTAAACTATAAAAGTTACAGTTATAGCCACAGCTCATGATAAGCATTTAGTGAAGATGGAAGCAGTGTTAAATTTGTAGAGTAAGATATTTTGCGAGAGACAGAGACCACATTCACATAATTTTATTATAATGCACTATTTTACTATATTATTATTAATAATATATATTAGTGTTTAATTTATAAATTGATTATCATAGGTGTGTATGCATAGGAAGGTCTCTATAGGATTCAGTATTATCTACAGTTTTAGGCATTTTCTAGGGGTCTTGGAACATATTCCTGTTGGATAAGGAGGACAACTCTATGTATGTATGTATACATTTATTTTCATAAATTTTCACTGTCGAACTTTAACACTGGTATATTTTGGAAGTTGGAGGACACAAACACTGTTAAAATTTATTTTATGTTCTCAGCATGTTGTACGTAAGTGGTCTAGCACCTCATTATAGAACAGAGGTTGACAAACTTCAACCTACTGGCCAAATATATTTTGCTACCTATTTTTGTGTGACTCATGCCCTCAGAATGATTTTTATACTTTTAAAAGGTTGAAGAGAAAAATGAGAAAAAGAATAGTATTTTGTGATATGTAAAATGACAGATCCAAATTTCTGTGAAGGTTTCATTGGAACACAGCCATGCGTATTCATTTGTATGTTATCTATGACTTTTTTCTCCATATAATAGTACGATTGACTGATTAAAGTATTATGAGCTGCAAAGTCTAAAATATTTTCTGTTTAGTTCTTTTCAGAAAAAGACTGATTCCCTCCTGTATAATATGGTGTACTTGGTATCTTTTATATTGTTCTTGGCTATTGGGGTTTTGGTTGAAATTGAGAGCGCTTAAGTTCCATTTTAACATCTTGTAACTCTTGAGAAATTTGTATGCAGGTCAGGAAGCAACAGTTAGAACTGGACATGGAAAAACAGACTGGTTCCAAATAGGAAAAGGAGTACATCAAGGCTGTATATTGTCACCCCGCTTATTTAACTTCTGTGCAGAGTACATCATGAGAAATGCTGGGCTAGAAGAAGCACAAGCTGGAATCAAGATTGCCGGGAGAAATATCAATAACCTCAGATATGCAAATGACACCACGCTAATGGCAGAAAGTGAAGAGGAATTAAAAAGCCTCTTGATGAAAGTGAAAGTGGACAGTGAAAAAGTTGGCTTAAAGCTCAACATTCAGAAAACGAAGATCATGGCATCTGGTCCCATCACTTCATGGGAAATAGATGGGGAAACAGTGGAAACAGTGTCGGACTTTATTTTCGGGGCTCTAAAATCACTGCAGATGGTGACTGCAGCTATGAAATTAAAAGACACTTACTCCTTGGAAGGAAAGTTATAACCAACCTAGATAGCATATTGAAAAGCAGAGATATTACTTTGCAAACAAAGGTCTGTCTAGTCAAGGCTATGGTTTTTCCAGTGGTCATGTATGGATGTGAGAGTTGGACTGTGAAGAAAGCTGAATGCTAAAGAATTGATGCTTTTGAACTGTAGTGTTGGAGAAGAATTGATGCTTTTGAACTGTGGTGTTGGAAAAGACTCCCTTGGACTGTGAGGAGATCCAACCAGTCCATTCTGAAGGAGATCAACCCTGGGATTTCTTTGGAAGGAATGATGCTAAAGCTGAAACTCCAGTACTTGGGCCACCTCATGCGAAGAGTTGACTCATTGGAAAAGACTCTGATGCTGGGAGGGATTGGGGGCAGGAGGAGAAGGGGACGACAGAGGATGAGATGGCTGGATGGCATCACTGACTCGATGGACGTGAGTTTGGGTGAACTCCGGGAGTTGGTGATGGACAGGGAGGCCTGGTGTGCTGCTTTTCATGGGGTCGCAAAGAGTCGGACATTACTGAACGACTGAACTGAACTGAACTTTACATATGGAAACTTGAAATATTATTACTATATTAATTTATGATTGTTAAATCAGTGTGACATTTTTAATATGACTTATTAGTTTACTCTTATTGTCCATTTAGATAGAGATTTTACAGAACACAAATAATATGCTATGCTTTCTTGTCAGGAATATTCAGGCTGGAAATGTTGTCACAAAAGGCCTTGTAGAATCATTCATAGCATATAGCATTTAACTTCTGTTATGATCCAAAGCTTAGGAATCAAGGCAGAAGTTACTAGGAACTCCAAAATATTGGTGGTTTGTTACAAAATATTGGGGGTTTTTTAGTAGTTCCTGGTGGGATGAATACTCTAAATGTGTTCATTTGGTTTCAATTGCTTTTATTTTTTTTCTTAAAGTTTTAAAAGGGTAAAAATTTGTGACCATGTTATTTAAGCAATTTATACTGAAGTATGAGTGCTGTCTAAAGAAACAAAACAGAAATCACAAAATTATTTATAACAGATGAGAAGAAATGCTAGATGGGAGAGTCATAAATAAGACATGGGTAGAAATTTCCAGCAACCCCATCACCATGGCATTCCACAAAATAATTTACAGGATTGTTTCCAGATTTTGAAATTTGGCACAGCTGACTATTAACTATTGTATGAAAACTGTTTAACGTTTGAAAGTGAAAGTGAAGTCGCTCAGTCTTGTCTGACTCTTTGCAACCCCATGGACTGTAGCCTACCAGTTTTCTCCATCCATAGGATTTTCCAGGCAAGAGTACCAGAGTAGGTTGCCATTTCCTTCTCCAGGTTATCTTCCTGACGGAGGGATTGAACCCAGGTCTCCTGCATTGCACATAGACAGTTTACCCTCTGAGCCACCAGGCAGGTGTTTAAGGTTTAGGTAAAATAATTATAAATCTGCTCTGACCTTCACTGGACTACTTGATACTTTCAGAGTATATCTTTCATTTTGCAGTCTTTGTGCATTAGCTCAGATTTCGTTAGGCCAGTGGGCACATTCACCACCTTTGTTTTTGAAATCTTACCTGGTCTTCAAGAGCCAATTCAAATTTACCCCTCGCCAACTGAGCAAATTAATTGCACCTTCTCTTTTTGTCTTACTGTTCCCTTATAGTACTTCATTGATTTTTCCAGTGTTTTAAAGGCATATTTTGATTTGGTATAGTTATTTTCATCTGCTTCTTGCTTTTTGAGAGCAACAATCATGTCTTGAATGTTTGTCTTCACCAAAATGCTGGTACGTAATAGGTTTCACAGAAGCTAGCTATTGAAAAAAAAAAAGTGGATTCTAAGCTTATTTAAGTTTAATAAATTATTTTTAAGCATATGTCAGAAAAGTGACATTAAAGTGAAAGCTTTACTATCAGGCCCATGCTTGCTCTGTCTACCTATGTACTCATTTTAATTTTGTGAGATATAATCAGAGAGTAAATCTTGAAAAGTTTGGAAACTAAAAGAATATCCCGTATGCATATATATAAAGAGAACTGAGTCAGAAAGTCCAGAGTCCAGAAGGTCATTCATATAAATCAACATGCAGAGTGCTACCAGATGGCAGCGAGTTTCTGTAAACAGTGGTCTTACTATTTCCATGGAGGTTGGATTGTTGATGGGTTTGGGTTCGCTGATTATGTTTGGCAAAAATACTCTTCAGCAAGACATTGAGTAATTTCCTTTATGGAGTTCTTTCAAGTTTTAGTTATATATATTTCTGCTTCAGAGAGTTTCAGGCCCAGAGTCCTGCATAAAAGAAGTAAAATTGCCTATGCAGATGGTAATTGAGTCTTTTAGCAAGTGGTTACAATCTGACTTAATTTTTGTCATTTTTATTGAAAAAAATGCCTGTATTAAAATTGCACCATATTGTTATGTAAAGAAACTGGTTCTTAAAAAAAGAGTTTTTTTTCAAGAGTCATAATAGTATTTTCTGAGTAGGCATTTAAGTAATATATTGTTGACTGATTTAATACCAATTGAGTAAGTCAAAAGAAAACATAGAGAAATAACAGCATTGCGGAAGTTCATGATGTTTGTTCAAAATCTATTTATTTGTATCTATTCATATAAAATTACCCACATTTCTTTATTTGCAGGCATTTTACAAGATGAAAAAGAAAAAAATGCTTCATGTTGAATATGGTCATTATGCAGGCTTATTTGGAATTTCTCCATCTCATTCCCCAAGAATAGCCAAATAATTCAATACAAATGTTCCCAAGGTATTATTAGTCATTGGTTTTAAATTTTACTTTCAATACTGTTCTTTAGATATCATTTAATTTTCCTACCTTAATTTTTCCAGTTTCTAAATGCTATGACTATGACTGCCTCAGGAGAGTAAGTGATAAAAGTTCATCAAGTTTTATTTAAAAATATATTTGAATGTTTAAAATGAGAAGTACAAAGAATATATTACATAGAGTATGGTTTTATGTAATGACAACATAACATACTGTACTTATCTATTCCAGTGGATTAATCATATTGCTATATGTATCATCCCCTGGAATGGCATGATTAGAAGAAAGGGTGCATCTTAGCCAACATCTTGGCTTATTCACGATTGAAAGCCATCTGGTAGACCTAACGCCCACACTGCTATGTACTACTTTGTGTATGGAGATTGCTTTTTCAGAAACAATGGAATTTGGATAAAGACCCTTTTCCCACTGTCTCTGAAGGGAGGCAGTGGGAGATGGGGCATTGAGACGAAAAGTATAAAATGGGCGAATCAGTTTCTTTGTCCATGATGCAAATATTTAAGGTAGGATGTGGAATGTGGCTAAACGATGGTGTAATATTCTATGGGTTACTTGAGGTGCCTTTTTTCCTGCTTCACATTTCATTTTTATCCCTTGACCTTTCCTCATTTCAGGTGTTGCATATGAGCAATCCTTTGTTTTAGGGAAACTTATTGCCGTATAACCAGAGAAAAAAGATATCAAATCTTTTACTTTTATGCCATAAAACTGTCATCCAGGTGTAAGACAGAAAGGCTATACAGTCAAGCAGAACCATCTTTCCTTTCAGAAGAGATGAAGATCCCCTAAATTCAGGAGGGAAGGGAAAGATGGAACAAGAGGAAGGCACTGGAAAAGGTCTCTTGGGAAGAGATGATGAAGAAACCAAGAAGTCTTTTCTCACAGTTGTCAAGGAGATCTCTTCCGCTAGGTCCTGAGTTCCATAAGTACACTCTAAATGGATCCTACACAGAGAGAGGAAATGAAATGGGAACAACCTGGGTGTACTTTCAAGGGTTCAAAGTCAGCCTTAATTTAGTTGTTGTTTACTTTCTCAGCTTTGTCTGTCTCTTTGCAACCCTACAGACTGTAGCCCTCCAGGCTCCTCTGTCCATGTGATCTCCCAGGCAAGAATACTACAGTGGGTTGCCATTTCCTTCTCAGGGATCCTCTCTACCCAGGGGTCAAATCCTTGTCTCCTGTATTGGCAGGCAGATTCTCTACCTTTTAACCACCAGGCGAACGCCCCAACCTTAATTAGCAAGATTACATTTTACTTTTCTAGAAGAAGTGGGACTTCCACTTAGAGAGGGAATCAGTTTTTAAAAAAGTTCACAAGTTAAATTCCCACAGTCTTGACTGGGCTTCACATACTGCTGAGATTTAACTGTCAGCATCAGTTTAAGGTAAGAACAAAGAGCAGATGAGTTTTCAGTGTTTCCTTGCTGCTTTTGCCTTGTCGATAATGCCTTGCTGCTGACCTGCTTCTTCTAGTTCGTTTAGCTATAACACAGAATGGAACTCACAGTTTGTGCAGTGGCCGTCGCCACCATGTTACCTCCCACCCCATAACAGTGCCTTTTCCCATGTACTCTCCTTTCTCGGTGAGCAAAATTCATTTAACTTTCTTGTGTAAAATTCCCTTCTGGCACTGTAATGTCATCTCACAAACCAGTTAGGTGCAACTTTTGTTTTTTTCCATTTTGACAGGTGTGAGGAACAATGTATCAATATTTTATCTGTAATGATTGCTAACTAGATTATGATTCTCAATTCGGTTTCAGAGGTAGGTATATTAACATTCATGGTATATGTGTGTGTGGAATGGATTTTAGAGGAAAAAGAAATGTTCACACTTGATTTTAGTATTCCATACCCCTACTCCATGATCTGTAGCACACATCTCACATCCTTAGCAAGTCATTTCTTTGGCATGAGCAGTGAACAATCGCATGCTATAGAACACTTTTCTGAGTATTTGCATTTTAATAAGAGAGTTTGGAAAATGTACAATTTGTGGAAATAGCAGTTGATTTGTTTGTATGAAAATAAAGTAAGAGGAACCCAGATAAACAGATCAATGATCAATTTAAGAGAAGTGTGTAATATCTAACACTGATGGAGATATTCCCTATACTATAACTGTTAAAAATTTATGTGTACTTCATACAAGATATGGAGAAGGCAATGGCACCCCACTCCAGTACTCTTGCCTGGAAAATCCCATGGACAGAGGAGCCTGGTGGGCTGCAGTCCATGGGGTCGCTAGGAGTTGGACACGACTGAGCGACTTCACTTTCACTTTTCACTTTCATGCATTGGAGAGGGAAATGGCAACCCACTCCAGTGTTCTTGCCTGGAGAATCCCAGGGACGGGGGAGCCTGGTGGGCTGCCATCTCTGGGGTTGCACAGAGTCGGACATGACTGAAGTGACTTAGCACCAGCAGCAGCAGCAGCATACAAGATACATTCAAATTTAGATGAAAGTCAAAGTTGCTCAGTCATGTCTCTTTGTCATGGACTATACAGTCCAAGGAATTCTCCAGGCCAGGATACTGGAGTGGGTAGCTTTTTCCTTCTTCGGGGATCTTCCCAATCTAGGGGTTGAACCCAGGTCTCTCACACTGCAGTTGGATTCTTTACCAGCTGAGCCAAAAGGAAAGCCCAAGAATACTGGACTGGGCAGCTTATCCCTTCCCCAGTGGATCTTCCTGACCCAGGAATGGAACTGGGGTTTCCTGAATTGGCAGTGGATTCTTTACAAATAGCTTTCAGAGAAGGATAACATATATGAATGTATATGTCTTATAAATATATATATGAAAATGAAAAAGTGAAAGTGTTACTCAGTTGTGTCTGACTGTTAGTGATCTGTGGACTGTAGCCCTCCAGGCTCCTCTGTCCATGGAATTCTCAAGGCAAACAAGAATACTGGAGTGGGTAGCCATTCCCTTCTCCAGAGGATCTTCCTGACCCAGGAATTGAACCTGGTTCTCTTGCATTGCAGGCAGATTCTTTACCATCTAAGCCACCAGGAAGCTATATATACACACACACACACACACACACACACATATACACGCACATACAGACACATATGTATATAAATGTATGCAATATATGCCCTGTATATATGGAATGCAAAATCAGGTGGGCTTTAGGAAGCACAAAGCTAGTCGAGGTAATGGAATTCCAGTTGAGCTATTTCAAATCCTACAAGATGATACTGTGCTCAATATGCCAGCAAATTTGGAAAACTCAGCAGTGGCCACAGGACTGGAAAAGGTCAGTGTAGATACCAATCCCAAAGAAAAGCAATGCCAAAGAATGTTCAAACTACTGCACAGTTGCACTCATCTCACATAGTAGCAAAGTAATGCTCAAAATTCTCCAAGCCAGGCTTCAACAGTATGTGAACCATGAACTTCCAAATGTTCAAGCTGGTTTTAGAAAAGGCAGAGGAACCAGAGATCAACTGCCAACATCCGTTGGATCATGGAAAAAGTGAGAAATTTCCAGAAAAAAAAATCTACTTCTGCTTTATTGACTACAACAAAGCCTTTGACTGTGTGGATCACAACAAACTGTGGAAAATTCCTAAAGAGATGGGAATACCAGACCACCTGACCTGCCTCCTGAAAAATCTGTATGCAGGTCAAGAAGCATCAGCAGAACGACATGGAACAATAGACTGGTTCCAAATCGAGAAAGGAGTATGTCAAGACTATATATTGTCATCGTGCTTATTTAACTTATATGCAGAGTACATCATGAGAAATTCTGCACTGGATGAAACACAAGCTGGAATAAAGATTGCTGGAAGAAATATCAATAACCTCAGATATGCAGATGACACCACCCTTATGACAGAAAGTGAAGAAGAACTAAAGAGCCTCTTAGTGAAAGTGAAAGAGGAGAGTGAAGAAGTTGGTTTAAAGCTCAACATTCAGAAAACAAAGATCATGGCATCCGGTCCCATTACTTCATGGCAAATAGATGAAGAAGCAGTGAAAACAGTGGCTGACTATTTTGGGGAGCTCCAAAATCACTGCAGATGGTGATTTCAGCCATGAAATTAAGACTCTTACTCCTTGGAAGAAAGGTTATGACCAACCTAGACAGCTTATTAAAAAGCAGAGACATTACTTTGCCCCAAAAGGTCCGTCTAATCAAGGCTGTGGTTTTTTCAGTAGTCATGTATGGATGTGAGAGTTGGATTATAAAGAAAGCTGAGTACCGAAGAATTGATGCTTTTGAACTGTGGTGTTGGAGAAGACTCTTGAAAGTCCCTTGGACTGCAAGGAGATTCAATCAGTCCATTCTAAAGGAAATCAGTACTGAATATTCATTGGAAGAACTGATGTTGAAGCTGGAACTCCAATACTTTGGCCACCTGGTGCTAAGAATTGATTCATTTGAAAAGATCCTGATTTGGGGAAAGATTGAAGGCAGGAGGAGAAGGGGATGACAGAGGATGAGATGGTTGGATGGCATCAGCGACTCAATGGACATGAGTTTGGGTAAACTGTGGGAGTTGGTGATGGACCGGGAGGCCTGGCTTGCTGTAGTCCATGGGGTTGCAAAGAGTCGGACACGATTGAGTGACTGAACTGAACTGATGCCCTATATATACAAACTATGTTATATACTGTGTATAAACACACACTTGACAGATATATGTACATCTCAAGGACCATTGCTTACAATTATTCCCTGACTTCACCATTTGTATGTATAGTATGGTCTCTATTTTTTTATTACTTTGTTGTCTTGTTAGAATCCTTTCTTGTTTACCTTTGGTTCTGGAATATCTACAGTAATTTCCTTTTTCCTAGATAGGTGAGTGATACATTGACTGACTGTGGAACTCTAAGTTTTCAGCCCCCTTTTGACTTGTGGATGTAATTACAACCTTTTAGCTTTGTCTATTGAAGAAGAATAGCAATCTTCCAGCACCATTTGGTATGCTGTCAGTGAGGAATATGGGCATATTGAAACATATTAGCAGAAGACTGATCTCGAATATTCCCTAGCATACCCAGATCTCATAGTGCATAATTTTCCCCAATGTTCAGGCTTTAACAATCTATGTCATGGGTTCCAAGCCTGATCTCAGGTAGACTTCCATAGAACCAATGCATTCCCGAACCAGGAATCAAACCCGGGTCTCCCGCATTGCAGACAGACGCTTTACCGTCTGAGCCACGAGGGAAGCCCCATTTCTTACTCTAGCACCTATTAAAGCTAGGAAAGGAAGTTAAACTGGAATCATTAGTGGAGAGAAATGAAACTGCATTCAATTGCCATTTTCTTCTGCTGTATTTTTTAAAATTTTTATTGGAATGTAGTTATTTTATAGTATTTTGTTTTAGGGGTACAGAAAATTGATTCAGTTTTATATAGACATATGTTCATTCTTTTTCAGATTCTTTTCTCATATTGGTTATCACAGAATATTGAATAGAGTTCCCTGTTCTATACAGGAGGTCCTTTATGGTTATCTGTCCTATAGATAGTCATGTATGATCATCTCTAGGTCCATCCATGTTGCTGCAAATGACATTATTTTTTTTTTCTTTTTATGGCTGAGTAATGTTCCATTGCATATATGGAATGGAACACCTTCCATATATTCCACATCTTCTTTATCCATTTCTGTTAATGGATATTTAGGTTGTTGCTTACAATGTGTTGCTATTGTAAATAGTGCTTCAGTGTACATTATGTTGCATGTATCTTTTCAAATTATGGTCTTCTTCAGATCTATGTCCAGGAATAGGATTGCTGGATCATATAGTACTTCTATGTTTAGTGTTTTAAGGAACATCCATACTGTTTTCCATAGTGATTGTACCAATTTACATTCCCACCAAGAGTGTAGCAGAGTTCCCTTTTCTCCACATGCACTACAGCATTTACTGTTTGTTGACTTTACCAACTGTGTCTTGAGATAGCTGCAGTTGTTTTACCTACAGTTAGTTCATCTTTGCAAATGAGTATATAGAGTTAATGCTGATACCTTTGAATTAGTCCTTCCTATGATCAATCAGTTAATCAATAAGCAGAATCTAGTGTAGACTCATGCTATTCTATTGGAATTTATGGCTGCTTCTAATTTGCTTCTATACACATATGGATATAACTACATATTTTTACCTAAGAAGAGTATAAGTCTCCAGTGAACACTTCTCAAAATAGGAAAATAATAACATACAGAGGGTAAAAGAAATTGAAGAGCAAGTCTAAAAAGCCCTTAGAAGTCTTTTTACTTTGAGTGGGTATGATGCTAATAGAGCAGATAATAAGCTCTCTTGAGGTTCTAGACAAGGGCTGTTTTCTACTTGTCAAGTATTTCAGAACTCGTGTAGTCACTAGGCATACTGAAGGACTGACGGGTATGCCAAGGTTCTAGCTGCTATATTTTCACAGCTGGAACCAGGGTAGAGCTGCCCATATAAGTGTGCATTATCATTTACATTGGGAAAATAGCCATGACATCACTGACTTTCATTCTCAGTTTTATCATACTAAATTAGAATTATGCATGTTTTCTTCTATAAGGGAAATGATTTGGAGAAACAAAGTCAGGAAGATGATTTTGTAGACATGCTCCTTTGAAAATTCTTTTCAAATGCTGATTATCTGAAACCTGGGGAGTATGTGAAGAAGGAAACATCTTAAGCCCGTGGGATGCTCAAACGCTAAATTATATTGCCTCTCACTTTAGCACTGGTGAGCATTGCTTTGTTTAGTGTATTGACTCCAGATGCTGTGACACACTCAACTCATTTAAGAGAGCTCAGATTTCCTGCACAGCAGTTCAGAGGTTGCACTCTACGTGTAATACGTATGTCCCAGCCCCATAACTAATGGCTAGAACATGTATATCTGAAATAGTACTTCCATTCTGTTCCCCAGTCGGTACCACTCAGACTACTGGGGGCTGATATGTTTAAAATCTCAATAATTGAAAATTAGAGGTAGTACAGTGAAGTATTTGAACCACACCCCTAAAATGTAGTTTGAATAATTTTTAGTGGTGAATAATTCCATTTATTCTTGCTCTCATTTAATTCCCTTGAAAAATCTATTAGATAAGTATTGCTATTACCAGTCACTTGCCTAAGATTATGTAACTGGTGCCAGAGTTGGAATCTAAGCCTGGTAACCTGACTCTAGAATCACTTCTCTTTACTGCCTCATGAGCTTTGAAGCTTTCCTGTGATTGCTCTGTATCTGTATCTCTGTATCTCCATTTTCTTAAACCTAAAATTGTTGTTGTTGTTATTGTGTCACTAAGTCATGTAAGGGGTAAATTAAGGCTGATAAAGCACGGAGCAGCTGGCACACATTACATGTTCAAAGATTAGCTATTGTTATTATCACAATAATTAAATATTTGTTATACCAGCTATGAGTCTAAGCACCTTATTTTATGTATCTTACAACCCAGGGGATAGTAAATATCAAATAAAAACTTACAGGAGTGATGTGTGCTACTAGTGAAAGTGAAGTCTCTCAGTCGTGTCCGACTCTTTGCAACCCCGTGGACTGTAGCCCACCAGGCTCCTCTGTCCATGGGATTCTCCAGGCAAGAATACTGGAGTGGGTTGCCATTTCCTTCTCCAGGGGATCCTCCCGACCTAGGGATCGAACCCAGGTCTCCCGTATTGCAAGCAGATGCTTTAAACTCTGAGCTACGAGGGAAAAGTATAAGGTACCTTGGGAAAATATGATGATGGTTTACTGTAATCTTTAGGTCAGGGACGGTTCCCCTCTGGAGGTGACAGGTAAGCTGTGTTCTGAAAGGTGAATTTAGCACTAGAATTTTCAGACTAGAGAGATGCAAGGAGAAGAATAATATATAAAAATACCATAGACTCAGTGCAGGGCTAAAAGATACAGGGTCTCCTAGTCCAAGTAAAGATTCTGGGTTTGTTCCGAGAGCAACTTGAGGAAGTTAAAGAATTTCATCAGGAGAGTGATATGGTCAGATACAAATTTAAAGATCACTCTGAATGTGGTGTAAAGAATGGATTAGATCTACACGAGACTGGATGTGTAGAGATCAATTAGGCCATTTCAGCAGCGCCCATGAGAGATTAATAGTGATCTGAACAAGGGTGGTCTTGGTGAATTCAAGAACTTTCGAAGAATAGGAAAAAGAATGGATAGGTGACTTGTGTCCTTCTATATAGTCCTTTCTTCTTCGTGTTTTGTTTTGTTTGTTTTTTAATTTCCTACTTGTCACTAAAATAGGACTCTCATGTAACCACCAGTTGTGGACTGAATCTGTTTCTGGGTTAAATTTTTTCCAACCCAGTTCCCTTTTGTCTCACCCTGCAGTCTTATTTCCAAACTCAGCTTTAAATATCCCAGCACTGCCAGCACCCCACCCCCTTCTCTACTTGTACTTTCCTTCTCTTCAAGGAGATTCTGATGGTCTTTTAAGCAAATATTATTCTACACTAAATTTTTGAATGAACAGACACTTTACATCTTAACATTAGAAAATGACCTTTTCAATACAAGTCGGTCTTTCTTAGCCTACTTGGATGGATATGGTGCAGTGATTGGGTCCATTTACTGACTGAATAACAGATACGGTAATTCTTCAATGCATTTCAACTACTAACCACTTCTATGGGTAAAACTGGAGAGTTTGGTTGAGAGCCTTGACTACTAGACTGATACTTTACTTTTCTTTATCATAGAGAAGTCAGAATGACTTTAGAGCAAAAATACATGATTAGGCCACATTTTAGGAAAACTAGCTTGCAGAGGTAGTCAGAATGTTTTGGAGTGGGAAATAGAGTATAAGTCTACACTAGTAAAAAGAAGAAAAAGTATGGTTAATGGACAAGTCATGGATTCAGGGTTACATAAATCTATATTTGAATTTTGCCATGATCATTTAGGGCTTCTCAGGTAGCTCAAATAGTAAAGAATCTGCCTGCACTGCAGGAGACTTGGGTTTGATTCCTGGGTTGGGAAGATCCTCTGGAGAAGGACATGGTAACCCACTTCAGTATTCTTATCTGGAGAATTCCATGAACAGAGGAGCCTGGTGAGCTACAGCCCATGGACTTGCAAAGAGTCGGACACAACTGAAAGACTAACACTAACTTACTAACTATGGTCATTTAATCAACAGATATTTGAATATCTGTTAGCTATGATAATGAGGTGAATTTGGAAAGATAACCAAGGGTCAAACTACCTTCCAACTTCTGGCCCATGGTATGAAAATGTAGGCTTTATTAAAAGTGAAGGAGGGTGATATTAGAAGCCTTCACAAGAAAAGAACATTAAGATTTTTAAAAGATCACTGCAGAGCTTAAGGACAGTGGATTGGTGGAACCTGAGACTATGCAAGAAGTAAAAAACCTTAAGAAATCTAATTTATCTTCAATTAAATACAAGAGTGTAGAGATCTTAAAACATTAAACTATGATACCAGAACAGAATGCCCATTAAAAGGATTAGATGATAAAATTGAGGAATCCTCCCAGAGGATAGAACAAAAAATTAAAACGACAGAAAACAGGAGAAAAAAGACAAGAAAATCAGAGGGCTGCCCATCTGATTAGCAGGTCCATCCTCCAAATTATAGGCATTCTAGAAAGAAAAAAAATGGAGAAAATGGAGGAGTAGAAAGTGTCAAGGAATTACATATTCCAGAACTAAATGTTATGAATTGCCAAACTTAAAGGACTCACCATGTAACCAGCTTAATAGATGAAAATGTCAGAACATTTCAGACAGATATCCCAGGATTAAAATAATAAAGTTTCATGCAAATTTTCAGTATCACAGTGGCTTTAGACTTTTTAGCAGCAATACTGAAAGGGAAAAGATGATGAAGCAGTGCTGTTAAAATACTGAGGGAAATGCTATACATTCTAGAGTTTAGAATATTATACTTTGCTAAATTATCAATTAAGAGTAGTAGGTAAAAAATTTTCAAATATACAGGACGTTTTACGTTTCTACCTCTTATTGTTTCTCAGAAAGACATTATATTAGAGGGTATACTCCACAAAATAAGGAGTAAAGCAAGAAAGAGGAAGCATGGGCTCCATAAAATGGAGCACAGGCTCTAAAGAGAGCAAATAGGATTTTCAGGATGATGGTTGACAAGGATGCCAGAATGATACCTGTGTATCAGGTTTTAAGTTTAACCAATCTGGATTGAATTTTGAGTGGATACCAGTAGAAATCTCTGTAAGAAAGTGAGATGAAATTGAGAGACTGTGTAATGTATTTGAATGTTTTTAAGAAAAATCTCACAGCTGGTAGACAATGGGGGTTAAATTTATAATAAGTGTCTAGAATAATGAAACATGCATGGCTTGGCTATCAGTAGCATTTATGCATCAGAATAATGTCAGTATTGCATAGCTACATAATCAAAATTACAATAAAAATGTCCTAAGGATGAAGGTGTAGGAAGTGAATAGGTGCTTTCTGGAAGGAAATGGTAAGAGAGCCAAATCCTCATCTTCTATAGATGGAAGAGAATAGATAATGTTTCAAAATGAAAAATCAAGAAGTAGTATACTATATCAATATAACATGTTTTATAGATACACCCACACAAGATAAATACCAAATGAATTGAAAGTGATTATCTCTGAGAAGCATGATATGATTATGAACTAAGGGATTTCTTTTCTAATGTAAATTGAAAATTTTACTTGATTTATTTCAATCACTTATATGTATAATGGTTAAAAGTTACCATTAAAATTTTCAAACTATTACTCTTTGTGTTTTGTTAAGAGTGGATTTTGGTGAGGGGGCATCAGAAAGGGAGAAGGGAGAGAACTATATAGTCTTCTGGACGATGATACTGCCACTCATCCTGATAACACCAGGGCATTGCAGTAGTAGATGTGGAATTTTTGTCAGATTACCAGACATTAGAATGGGTGATAGCAATATAGAGTTGTATCAAAGAGGAGGGTAGCCTTGCATATGCTTAGAATCAGTCTTGGAAGTCTACTTGGCTCTAGCCAATAGAACTTAGAGATGAGGGATGAGGGAGAAGAGGAAAAATAATGAATGACCACCACTTTGGTAGCTTGATCAACTAGGTGGATCATTGCCTTCTAAGGAAAGAACAGTAGAAAAAGAAGTGGTTTTAGGAAAAAGGCAAGGATTTTTTTTTTTTTTTTTTTTTGACATCATGTTCAGTTGGAGTTGACTACTAGGCATTGGAGGTCTCTTTCTTGGAGACCCAAGGAAGTCATTTGACAGCTAGCTACATGTTAACCTACTTTTCTTGCCTATAAAATTCTAATCTCTTGAGTGCCAGGACTTGGTCATTTTCATCTCTCTTCATAGCTTGTGCAGTCAGGGAGGTAATAGCATGAAATTTGAAGTTTCTGGTTCTCTGTAACTCACTAGTGATAATGGATTATTGTTGTTTCAGCCTTTCCCCCTACCTAGTAAAACACATAATAATTCTTGTTGCCTAAGTTCCCTGAAGGAATATTATGAGCATCAATGAGATATCTGTAAAGTATATTGAGCTTTTGGGGGAAGAAAGCTGTTTTATAAATTATGAAGTATTAGAGTGTTGACAGGCTGTGAGGTGCTGGCTAGAAATATTCTATGCTTGTCCAACCAAAAGAAAAATGTAAAACATTGGATAAATAAGTGGACCTGTCTTAAAGTTGTAAAGGTTTTCTCTTTTTTCTTTGTCTGGCTCTCCCACCACCCCTCATTGTCTTTATCCTGGAGTAGCACTCAGATAAAATGTTAATCCTAAAATGTCTGGTGGGAGATGGGAGGGAAAGATTTAATTTATGAAGTGATTTGAATGAAGATAGTATAATATACTACAGTTACCAAAGGTGAAAAGCTGAAAAAAAATGATAAAGGAAAGGAAAGCATAAAAATTTGATGAGGACTGCCATTTACTGCCTTTGTCTTCTCTGCTCTATTTCATTCCTCTTAGCCTGTCTGCACTGCCCTATTCTGTTTTCCCTTTCTTTCATGTGTTTCGCCCACACCAGCAATACATGAGCAGATTAAAAAGTTTGTCAATCAGGTCAACATGCTTAAATTTTTCTGATACTTCATATTCTGTGAATATCCCCTGAATATGAAAGCCCAACGGCATTGCACAGCTTCAGTTTACATATTCTTAGAGTCTGATTTTGAGAAAGCAGTAGATTAACACCACACTGTTCTAAGCTCCAAATTTATATGGAAGTTTCTTTTAATTTATTTGCCATGAAAAACTAAAAGTGAGTGTGTGCCTTAGGATTTTATAAATGTCAAAGAAAAACAGAAAGCCCTTTGACTTAGAGCACAAAGAAATCTCTGCCCTGCTTCTTGCTAGTTTTGCCAAGTTTCTTGAGATCCTTCAACATTCTCATTTATACAATGCCAATAGAATTTATCTGCAAGCTTATTATGAGGGCTAAATAAGATAATTACCATCATGTGCTAAATACAGTGTTTACTGCTATCTGTTTGTGCTGTTTTTTAAAAATCATTATTACTTAAACATCTTTTCTCCTTGTATATTCATTTAATACTTATGACTTAAGAGTAAAGCATATTATGCAGTGTGTGTGAAATTTCTGGAAAAATAATACAAGCTATTTGCAACTGTACACATAAGAAGAGGTTGGTCAAGAGAGAAGCAGATTAGTTAGCTGAGGGTAAACATTTATTAATCCTTGCTCTCTATCAAAGGTAAATATGTAATAAAAAAATCATGTAAGTTTTAGGCACATTCATAGGGCTTTATAATGAAAGCTGGCAAGCTTTTCAAAATGGCCCAGTCCATCCTCTACATATATTCTGAAGCTGAAGGATGTTAAATAACCTTCTAGGAAACCAGTCAGGGATATTCATACTGCACTGGCTATTTATAAACACATTCATCTCAGGCTTAGTTCATGCATGTTACTGTGGAATTTTGTTTTATCATAATACAGTTTTCCTGGAAAATCTATAAAATACATATGGGGAAATAGAACATTTAACTTATTAAGGAAAAATTGGCTTTCAAAACTTACTGAATAATCCAGTCTTAAAATAGGGACACCAATATTCCTTAGCATTTGTCAATACCAACTCCAGTGGCCCATCGAGTCAATGTAACGTATGTCCTAAGCATTTTAAATTAAATACAGATCTATTGTAAAGTTAATTGAACATCTTGCAATGAAGAGGAAATGAACCAAATAAAAAAGCTGTTCAAGTACTTCCTTAGTCATACTCAAACCATTTAAATAGGAAGATTTGTTAGAGTTGGACTGGTAAATAATAATTGAAGTAGAGAGAATAAGTAAATAATAAATTAGAATTTTAAAAAATGAATAAATAGATCTCAAATTAGTAGTATAATCTTATACTTTAAAAAAAACTAGAGAAATAGAACATATTAAACTCAACAAAAACTGTAGGAAGAAAAAATAAAGATAAAACAAAAGTCAATGAATTTGAAAACAAGAAGCAAATAAAGTAACAAATGAAACCTAAATTTTCTTCTGTTGAGTCAATCAAATTGGTGAACTTCTAGTCAGACTAACAACAACAACAGCAAAATAGAAAGTAAAATTATCTATAGCAGAGAATTAAAGGAGCTCACTACAAACCCCTAGATTTTAAAAGAATCATTAAAAAAAAAATCTACTTCCATTTCATTGGCTAAGCTAAAGTCTTTGTGTGTGGGTCACAACAAACTGTGAAGATGGTAATACCAGACCACCTTACCTGCCTCTTGAGTAAACTGTATGCAGTTCAAGAAGGAACAGAGAGCCAGACATGGAAAAATACAATTCCAAAATTGGGAAAGGAGTACGTCAAGGCTGTATATTGTCACCATTCTTATTTAACTTATATGCAGAGTACATCATATGAAATGCCAGGCTGGATGAATCTAAAGCTGGAATCAAAAAATTGTGAGGAGAAATATCAGTAAACTCAGATATGCAGATAGTACCATCCTAATGGCAGAAAGAGAAGAGAAATTAAAAAGCCTCTTGATGATGGTAAAAGAAGAGAGTGAGAAATCTGGCTTAAAACTCAACATTCAAAAAACTAAGATCATAGTATCAGGTTCCATCACTTCATAGCAAAAAGATGGTGGGAAAATGGAAACAGTGACAGACTTTATTTTCTTAGGCTCCAAAATCACTGTGTACAGTGACTGCAGCCATGAAATTAAAAGATGCTTGCTCCTTGAAAGAAAAGCAATGACCAACCTAGACAGCATTTAAAAAGCAGAGATGTTACTTTGCCAACAAAGGTCCAACTAGTCAAAGCTATGGTTTTTCCAGTAGTCATGTATGGGTGTGAGAGTTGGAAAATAAAGAAAGCTGAGGGCCAAAGAATTGATGCTTTTGAACTGTGGTGTTGGAGAAGACTCTTGAGAGTCCCTTGGAGAGATCAAACCAGTCAGTCCTAAAGGAATATTCATTGGAAGGACTGATGCTGAAGCTGAAGCTCCAATACTTCAGCCACCTATGCAAAGAATCAAGTCACTGGAAAAGACCCTGATGCTGAGAAAGATTGAGGGTAAGAAGAAAAGAGGGCAACAGAGAATGAGATGTGCGAATGTCATCATCTATTCAATAGGCATGAGTTTCAGCAAGCTCCAAGAGATAGTAAAGGACAAAGAAGCCTGGTGTGCTGCAGTCCATGGAGTCATAAGGAGTCAGACATGACTGAGCGACGGAACAACAGCAGCAAGGAAATACCATGCACAACTCTACGTTTATGAAATCAGCAATCAATTGATTGATCAGATCAGATCAGATCAGTCACTCAGTCATGTCTGACTCTTTGTGACCCCATGAATTGCAGTACACCAGGCCTCCCTGTCCATCACCAACTCCCGGAGTTCACCCAGACTCACGTCCATCGAGTCAGTGATGCCATCCAGCCATCTCATCCTCTGCCGTTCCCTTCTCCTCCTGCCCCCAATCCCTCCCAGCATCAGGGTCTTTTCCAGTGAGTCAACTCTTCGCATGAGGTAGCCAAAGCACTGGAGTTTCAGCTTTAGCATCATTCCTTCCAAAGAAATCCCAGGGCTGATCTCCATCAGAATGGACTGGTTGGATCTCCTTGCAGTCCAAGGGACTCTCAAGAGTCTTCTCCAACACCACAGTTCAAAAGCATCAATTCTTCGGCGCTCAGCCTTCTTTACAGTCCAGCTCTCACATCCATACATGACCACAGGAAAAACCATAGCCTTGTCTAGACGGACCTTTGTTGACAAAGTAATGTCTCTGCTTTTGAATATGCTATCTAGGTTGATCATAACTTTCCTTCCAAGGAGTAAGCGTCTTTTAATTTCATGGCTGCAGTCACCACCTGCAGTGATTTTGGAGCCCAAAAAAATAAAGTCTGACACTGTTTCCCCTGTTTCCCCATCTATTTCCCATGAAGTGATGGGACCGGATGCCATGATCTTCATTTTCTGAATGTTGAGCTTTAAGCCAACTTTTTCACTCTCCTTTTTCACTTTCATCAAGAGGCTTTTTAGTCCCTCTTCACCTTCTGCCATAAGGATGGTGTCATCTGCATATCTGAGGTTATTGATATTTCTCCCAGTAATCTTGATTCCAGCTTGTGTTTCTTCCAGTCCAGCGTTTCTCATGATGTACTCTGCGTGTAAACTACCAAACTACACATGCTCAAAATGACCAGAATTACAAACAAGTTCACATTCACTGAAATGAGTATACCAAATATTGTAAGAATGTTGAGAAATTATAGGAATCATATACTGCAAATGAGAATGTAAAGTCTTAAAATATTTTAAGAAAACAATCTATCAGCTTCGTAAAAGATTAAATTTTATAATAAAACAATGTCAATTCCACTCCTAGATATTCAATAAAATCTAAGATGTATATCCAACAAAGATATAGGTTCACATGATGGTAGCAGTTTATTCTCAATAATCCCCAAACTGGGATCAACCCAAATGACTGTCTATAGATGAGTGGATTAAAAAAAAAAAGCATACTACAGCCATAGAGTACTTTTATCAATTTCAAGGGATACATTTTTGATAAATGCAATAATGTGGGAGGATCTCAAAATCATTATGCTGAATAAGAGAGGCATGACAAAAAAGGGGCACACAGTGATTGTTTTCATTTATTTAAAATCCTAGAAAATAAAATCTAATCTATAGAGCTAGAAGACAGATCCCTGTTTGCCTGTAGGTGGATTTGAAGAGAAAGATGTCTTGCAAAGTGACTGGAAGAATATTTTGGTGATGAAGAAAATGTTCATTGCTTGGATGTGATGATGGTTTCATGGACTTACATATATATTTATGTTTAAACCTCATATTTTTGTATGCTTTACATATATACAATTTGTTGTACACTAATACCTCAATAACATTGTGAAAAACAGAAAAAAATAGATCTGAATAAATGGAAAGAAATACCAAATTCATGAATAGAGGGACTCAACTTTGAAAAGCTGTTAAATCCAGCAGGTTTGTGTACAGTTTCAATGTGATTCCAACAGTTTTTCTGGAGGAATGTTTAAACATAAGGAATGGTATAGAGCCAAGAGTATTTGGGGATCAATTTTGAAAACAAGCCATTCATAAGATAATGATATGTTAAAAAGTATTGTATTTTCCCAGGGTTCAAAGAAAAAATCAGATTAGTGAAAGAAATTAAGAAGATTGGAAATGGATTGAAATAGTTTACAGAACTTGACATATGACAGTAAAACATTACAAATTACTAAACTTGTAATTTAAAACATAATGATTAGAAAACATAATGATAAGAAAATTGATAATACATTTTCCAATATAGACTCACTTTGGTGTCTTTCAGAGGTTAGTTATTTCTGAATCCTACGGTCTTTTAAGGGTTCTGTCTGCATTTGTACCCCTAGGAGTGAAGGCTGTGTTAAGTTTTGTATTCTCCATGCCTCCATTGCCTTGTTACTATCTGGCCACCATTAACTTTGAGCTGGAATCCTAAATGTCTACACAGTCCACATGAATCTTAACTATATGTTTACCATGATTCAAAGAAACTTGAAGTCTAGTTTCTTCACCTGGCTGTTCAGGGAATTTCATGCCAATAATGTGGCTCTGAATTAGTATTACCTCCAAATATAGGACAGTAAGAAATAAAAGCATAGACTAGAAGATGAAGCTGTAGTCCTGTATCTTATATTATTTCAGCAAATATCATTTTCAAATGCAATGTAGAGTACATAGTCTATGTTAATCAGGCACATAGGGAAACAAGATACATTACCTTTAAGAAACATCAGAAATAATAGGCAACAGAAATAAGCTCCTCAACCTATGGATACAAATTGGAAATATAATAAAAAGGCAAGCTCACATGCGATCACCAAGACTTGGGGATTATATTGGAAGATCAGAATTATCTTACACTCATGGTAGAACTATAAACTAGCCATCTGAGAAATTTGGCAATTTCAAAACTAAGATGTAAATATTTTATGACAGTAAATAATTAGCAATACTAGATCTGAACATGTACCTTAAGAAAAACTTATGTAAAGGATGCTTATTTCAACATCAGAAAACATACCAGTAAACGAATTGTGGAATAGTCCTGTAATAGAATGCTATGTAAGTGTTAAAAATAAATGAACTAAACAAGTATTAGTAAGAGTAGATCTCAGAAATAATGTTGATTGTAAAGTCAGTTATAGAATTATAAAAAGAAATTTAAACATTTATGCAAAGATGTAAAAGGAACAGTGACATATATTATATATTTTATGGAACCATACGTATAAAATGTATACAAAACAAGGAAGATTTTGATTTTATCTGTCATGTTTTATTCATTGAAAATAGAGTTGAAGCATTTACAGCAAAATTTTAACATTTGGCAAATCTGGGATATGGCTCATATTTCTTAAAAATCTTAGTTTTTTCTGTTCTTTTTAAATAACGGATGCCTGGGGCTGGTGCACTGGGATGACCCAGAGGGATGGTATGGGGAGGGAAGAGGAAGGAGGGTTCAGGATGGGGAACACATGTATACTTGTGGTGGATTCATTTTGATGAATGGCAAAAGCAATACAATATTGTAAAGTTAAGCAAAATAAAATTTAAAAAAAAATAAAAAATAAAAAAATAAAATGTTTTATATATATATAGTGTATTACATAATATATAATATATATAATATGTCATTATTAAGAAATCTTAAAGAAAATTTATGAAATTTCCACTTGTTGCAAAAGTAATGTTCTTTATAGCTATGCTGTGAAAGTCATATATTATGGGAAAGTTGTTCATTATGCATGCATTCATAAATGTTCTTGGACAAATATATATATGAAAGGGCATTACATCTATAATATTTGATTTTAAAATAATACATAATTGCCATTATAACCTAAATTTTGTTCAATATTGATAAAATATTAGTTTAATGTATTTTCTATTTTTGTTTTCAATATAAAATTCCAACAAAGCTTAAAATATTTGTTATAAATCTATTTTAGGTGAATTAAAAAAAAGACTTTCTGTTTTGGAAAAGTACTACAAAATTCCCTGGACACTCTAGATATGGAAAATAATTTTCTTGCAAAAATTGAGTTAAACTGATGATATATTTAAAATAGCATTATCAAATAGCAATTTGATATTAGTTTCTCTGAACTATTTATTTTTTCTCAATTTGCATCTCCCTAAGCATCTTTGAAACTCACTAGCTAGATTCATGCATATAGTAGAGAATGCGTGTGTGTGTGTCTGTGTGTGTTCCTGTGGTGATAAAAAAGAGAGGTCAGATCAGTTCAGTTCAGTTCAGTTCAGTTGCTCAGTCGTGTCTAACTCTTTGTGACCCCATGAATCACAGCACACCAGGCCTCCCTGTCCATCACCGACTCCCGGAGGTCACCCAGACTCACGTCCATCGAGTCAGTGATGCCATCCAGCCATCTCATCCTCTGGAGTCCCCTTCTCCTCCTGCCCCCAATCCCTTCCAGCATCATAGTCTTTTCCAATGAGTCAACTCTTTGCATGAGTTGGCCAAAGTACTGGAGTTTCAGCTTTAGCATCATTCCTTCCAAAGAAATCCCAGGGCTGATCTCCTTCAGAATGGACTGGTTGGATCTCCTTGCAGTCCAAGGGACTCTCAAGAGTCTTCTCCAACACCACAGTTCAAAAGCATCAATTCTTCAGCACTCAGCCTTCTTCACAGTCCAGCTCTCACATCCATACATGACCACAGGAAAAACCATAGCCTTGACTAGGCGAACCTTTGTTGACAAAGTAATATCTCTGCTTTTGAATATGCTATCTAGGTTGATCATAACTTTCCTTCCAAGGAGTAAGCGTCTTTTAATTTCATGGCTGCAGTCACCATCTGCAGTGATTTTGGAGCCCAAAAAATAAAGTCTGACACTATTTCCACTGTTTCCCCATCTATTTCCCATGAAGTGATGGGACCAGATGCCATGATCTTCATTTTCTGAATGTTGAGCCTTAAGCCAACTTTTTCACTCTCCACTTTCACTTTCTTTTTTTTTTTCACTTTCACTTTCATCAAGAGGCTTCTTAGTCCCTCTTCACCTTCTGCCATAAGGATAATGTCATCTGCATATCTGAGGTTATTGATATTTCTCCCGGTAATTTTGATTCCAGCTTGTGTTTCTTCCAGTCCAGCATTTCTCATGATGTACTCTGCATATAAGTTAAATAAACAGGGTGACAATATACAGCTTTGACGTACTCCTTTTCCTATTTGGAACCAGTCTGTTGTTCCATGTCCAGTTCTAACTGTTGCTTCCTGACGTGCATACAGATTTCTCAAGAGGCAGGTCAGGTGGTCTGGTATTCCCATCTCTTTCAGAAGAAAGAGAGTTAAATGACTGGAAACTTCTCCATCCAGTTTGCTAAAACTCATAGATGACACTGTTTTGATAACAAAGAGAATAACAAATACTTAGGTGACAAACTGAAATTATAAACTCAAATTATAAGTAAAGGTTTATAAAGTAACTATGATATACATTAGATCATATTAATTGCAGTGTGGTGCAAATACAATTAATTACAATTAAGGCTAGCAAAAAGAATTTGGCTTTTGAAAATGTAGACATCAGATTTGTGTGAATCTGTTAATAAACTGGTACTTTGGAAATAGAGCTGCCCATTTGGGCATAAACTGCCCTCCAAAATGCAATAATAGAGCTTTTTTTCATCTTGAACAGCAGTGTGTTAGGTGTAAGAATATAGTTTTTCACCTCAGTTGCCTTGAAGAGTGATTAATGAACTATAAGTGAAAACAATTGAATGTCGTTATCAAAATAACTCTTACAGAGCTCAGACTTGGCTGAGAGAACTGTTTGTTGGGTCCCTTCGCTTCCTAGAAAATGGATATGATGACTGGAAATCCAGCAGCCATCCTGTGATGCTGAGAGCAGAGGATATGTGTTTAAGATAGTGATAGAAAGGATAAATAATAGGAGCTTAATGCCTTAATGACTTTGTAGAGCTGACATACCAGGATTGGAATACATATACTTTGGTTTTACATGAGAAAAATAAACCATTAAATTAAGGGAAAAAAATGCTGTAGTCAGGACTCTCTTATAACACTAATAGCTGTATGTGATTATTAATAAACGGCTTGTAAAATTCATAGTAGTTAACCAAGCTATAAGAATATGCAATGAGGATATGCATCCACATAAGGCTGCATATGTGGATGCATATCCATTTGTGGGAAAGCTGCTGCTACTGCTGCTAAGTCGCTTTGGTCGTGTCCGACTCTGTGCGACCCCATAGACAGCAGCCCACCAGGCTCCCCTGTCCCTGGGATTCTCCAAGCAAGAACACTGGAGTGGGTCGCCATTGCCTTGTCCAATGCATGAAAGTGAAAAGTGAACAGGAAGTTGCTCAGTCATGTCCAACTCCTAGCGACCCCATGGACTGCAGCCTACCAGGCCCCTCCGCCCATGGGATTTTCCAGGCAAGAGTACTGGTGTGGGTTGCCATTGCCTTCTCCTGTGGGAAAGCTAGGGGAGAAAATAAGAATTTGTAATTTTTTTTTAGAAATTTAAGTGTTCCAAAAGAAAATCAGATGATCATAGTAAAATACAAAATTACTTCAGTAGTTGAAGTAATGAGAATTAGGAAAGAGGTGTCAACTAAACTGATAAAGGCAGTAGAAGCTATGAAAGTTAAAAGTTTTTGAAGGATGAGCACATGGGTGCTTAAAAATCCAATTTAAAAGTTCTTTAAGGAATATAGGGGAAAGGAGAGAAATGTCAATGATAAGCATAAAAGTGGTTTTTGAAACAGTTTAGATAACATAGGCAAAGCAATTTTCAACTGCTGAAATTTGCAAGCAGAATTTTTGAAGGATGCCAACTTTTACTTATGTTTGGTGCTGCTGCTGCTGCTAAGTTGTGTCAGTTGTGTCTGACTTTGTGCGACCCCATAGACGGCAGCCCACCAGGCTCCTCTGTCCCTGGGATTCTCCAGGCAAGAATACTGGAGTGGATTGCCATTTCCTTCTCCAATGCATGAAAGTGAAAAGTGAAAGTGAGGAAATAATTTACTTTAGAAATGCAGTGGCCACATCAGTAAAGAGCAGGGAAGATGAGAATAAGGCACCCTATGATTTCCCACAAGTTAGTATTGAGTCTCAGACTAGAATTCACTTCCAATAGCCATATGACATGGAAGTCATAAGATGTATTTTCTAAAATAAATATTTAAGATACTTATTATAAAAATATAGATTTATGTTTAAATACAAATTGTTTATTTTACTTGATCTAATTCTCTAGCAGTGTAAAATATTTTTGTTTTATGGAGACTTTAACTTATCTGGGATATTTAAATCAATTATTAATTTCAGTTCTAAAAAGACTTTATAGACTAAATATAATTGAGAAAGAGAAAAGTTATAGCCTTATAAAACTCAAGTTTTCTGATGCCATTGAGAAGAGAAAACCCAAAATATCTGTTCAAAAATCTTCTATCAATTTGTCAAAATGATAAAACCAAACTAATACACAAACTTTTAAAAGTTACTTAAAGACATACTACATAAATTAGAAATGGCATTAAGTAAGGACCAGTAACTTTTTCTCAGAGGTGAAGTAATGAGTAATATTGCTTCACTATGCACTCAGAGGGGAAAAAACTAATTTATAACAAGTCCAGAGAAAATTCTCTAATATTAACTTCACTATAAATCTCAGAAATGTAAAATGCATAGACACAACCAATCAAACAAAAGATGTCTGGTGAATTCTGGTGAAAATGGCAACACATAATCAAAAGATTTCAAAGTTTGGAAAACTCTGAAATACAGTGAGAATTTTGGAAGCTAAGATTAATGTGAAAATTTAACTCTAAAGTTTGTGAGATGTGGTAAGCTGGAGTAATTGCAGTGATTTTGAAAGTACTATTACTAATGGCCTCATCTTGCATTGTGCTCATGCTTTCTTTTCTACAATTTTCTTGCTATTAAACATTTTTTTCCATCTTGACTATACTTTATTTACCTTCATTTTCTCCATTGTGTTGGAAGTGCAAATGTTCTCTCTTTAAGAACTATATTTTCCTTCTCACTGGGAAACAAAAATAGAAACAAATATATACAATACACACCTTAATGTGATAATAATAATACATAAACACTTGTGATCAGCACCTAAATGGAAACAAAATTTTGCCTGCCACCACAGATCTTCCTCCATGATCTGGTGCTTCCTATACATCTAAAAGTAGCTATTATTCTGAATGCTACAGTAGTCATTTCTTTATATGGTTGTATAGTTTTATCACTCAGATGTGTATCCTTATACAGTAGAGTTTAGTCTTGAGAATTTAGAAAACTGGTTATATTTTTAACTCTCTTTTAATACAGAAGTTCCTTTCCATTCATATTTTTTTTTCTTTGAGTTATCTGTTGAAGAACAAAGGATGCTCGACCTGTAGAGGTGGCTGGTCTGGATTTAGCTGATTGAATATTAATGATGTGGTTCAACACATTTCTGTGTGGTCTACACATGGACACTTGGATCTAGAGGCATTTTCCAACTCAGATACTATGCTTTTAGCAAATGCAGAGGTGGTGTTCTGTTCTTCCATCAGGAGGAACTTAATATTTGGCTGTCTTTTTGTGACATTAGAGTTGTTGCCATTTACTATCTAGATCCACTTAATTCAGTTCAGTCCCTCAGTCGTGTCTGACTCTTTGCGACCCCATGAATCACAGCACACCAGGCCTCCCTGTCCATCACCAACTCCTGGAGGTCACCCACATTCACGTCCATCAAGTCAGTGATGCCATCCAGCCATCTCATCCTCTGTCGTCCCCTTCTCCTCCTGCCCCCAGTCCCTCCCAGCATCAGAGACTTTTCCAATGAGTCAACTCTTCGCATGAAGTGGCCAAAGTACTGGAGTTTCAGCTTTAGGATCAGTCCTTCCAAAGAAATCTCAGGGCTGATCTCCTTCAGAATGGTCTGGTTGGATCTCCTTGCAGTCCAAGGGACTCTCAAGAGTCTTCTCCAACACCACAGTTCAAAAGCATCAATTCTTTGGCACTCAGCCCTCTTCACAGTCCAACTCTCACATCCATACATGACCACATCTTTTAGTTTCTCATTTACTGTTAGGAATACTTCTATGAAGGAATTCTTTTTCCAATCTGTTAATTGGTTATCCAGTGTTGAATATGTATAAGGCAGGATAAATACCATTTTTAAAGATAATAAATTCACTATAGTTCTCCAAAGGGATTGATTTTTTTAAAAAAAATTATTAATATACTAATTTAAACTTTGTCATTACTATTTTGAAGCTCAGAAATCTCCATCTTTGGTCACATGAGACCTATTCACTTCACTCTTCCTGAGTCTTTTGGATAGGACCTGGTAGTCTTTGAGTGTGTCTTCACTATCTGGACTATGCCTGTTTTAGAGTCAACTTATATACTTCCTGCCCCACATCTGTAATCTACCATTTCTCTAGAACACTTTTTATTTTTTAATTAACTTTTAGATTGCTACTTCAAGAATACAATCTAGTTATTGTGGATGCCCACTGATGATCAGTTGCTCATTATATCTAGGCCTCTTCATTGGATTAGCATACAATAAATTTGTCTGTATTTCAATCTATTACAATATTGTAAAGTAATTAACCTCCAAGTAAAATAAATGAATTTATAAAAAATCAATCTATATCTAATAGTTGCAAATAGACGTGACTGAGTGAACAACAAAATGTCAAAAGCCAATAAATTTAACTTTTTAAATAAAAAAAAATCTATCTATATTTAAATCTACAATTATATGCTTGTGTGATATGCTTGTGATATGCTTTGCCGACAAAGGTTTGCCTAGTCAAGGCTATGGTTTTTCCTGTGGTCATGTATGGATGTGAGAGCTGGACTGTGAAGAGGGCTGAGCGCCGAAGAATTGATGCTTTTGAACTGTGGTGTTGGAGAAGACTCTTGAGAGTCCCTTGGACTGCAAGGAGATCCAGCCAGTCCATTCTGAAGGAGATCAGCCCTGGGATTTCTTTGGAAGGACTGATGCTAAAGCTGAAACTCCAGTACTTTGGCCACCTCATGCGAAGAGTTGACTCATTGGAAAAGACTCTGATGCTGGGAGGAATTGGGGGCAAGAGGAGAAGGGGACGACAGAGGATGAGATGGCTGGATGGCATCACTGACTCGATAGATGTGAGTCTGAGTGACCTCCGGGAGTTGGTGATGGGCAGGGAGGCCTGGCGTGCTTCGATTCATAGTGTCTCAAAGAGTCAGACATGACTGAGCGACTGATCTGATCTGATCTGATGTGCTTCATAAATTGATCATTCTAACCATATTTAGGGCTATAGGTTTTTATCTGAAATCTTTTATATTCTATTTCTATCATCTTTTCCACTCTGAGATTCTTGCTGTCAATGGCACAAAGGATGATAGAATTATATCATAATTACTTGGCCTTCCCTGGTGGCTCAGACAGTAAAGAAGCCGCCTGCAATGCGGGAGACCTGGGTTCGACCCCTGGGTTGGGAAGATCCCCTGGAGGAGGGCATGGCTACCCACTCTAGTGTTCTTGCCTGGAGAATTCCATGGACAGAGGAGCCTGGCGGGCTACAGTCCGTGGGGTCGCAGAGAGTTGGACATGACTGAATAACTAAGCACAGCATAGCACATAATTACGTAATTTTTTTATCCCACAGCACACAGAAAACAGCCTGAAACTAACAATACCAAAAATGTTACCACTTGTATTACCACAACATTTGCTAGGAAGAGTCTCCAAATATTTTTAACAGCTTTAAGATTTAACTTATATACATGGAATTTGGCCGTTTCAGGTATAAAATTCAGTGTTTTTTGATATCTTTACAGAGTTGCATAACCATCACAATTAATTTTAGTGAAGTTCATTCATCCCATAAAGAAAGATTGTCCAATAGTGGTCACTCCATATTGCTATTAATCTGCTTTTCTACAAATTTTGCCTTTTATGGGCATTTAACATTGATGATATCAGGTAATACGTGGTCTTTTGTGTGAGGCTTCTTTCATTTCCTTGAGATAAGTCTATGTTGTAGCATGTACCAATACTTCATTCTTTTTTATTGCTGAATGTTTTTTAACATTTTTAGATATGCCACATTTTATCTATCTATTCACTGGCTGATGGACATTTGGGTTGTTTTCACATTTTACCATTATGAATAATGCTACTATGGACATTTGTGTACAAATCAATCTGTGGTCACATATTTTTATTTCTCTTGGATAGATGCCTAGGATTGAAATTGCTAAGTCACAGGGGGAATCTATTTTTAGCATTTTGATAAACTGCCAAACTCTTTCCCAAAGCATCTGGCTGTACCATTTTACAGTCCCACCAGCAGTACACAAAAGTTTTACTTTCTCTACATCCTCATCAATACTTGTTACTGTCTGTCTTTGTGTTTAGGGCCATTCTAATAGATGGAAAATGGTTCTGATTTGTTGTGGATTGTGAATTTTGCTGTGATTTTGATGCATATTTTCCTGGTGAGTGTTGATATTGTGCATCTTTGCACTTGCTTATTAGTCATTCTAATATCATCTTTGGTGAAGTGTTTAATCAAATATTTTGCTGATTCTTGAATAATATTTCTTGTCTTATTATTTGTTAGTGTTTTTCATATATTCTGGATACAAGTTCCTTATCAGATATATAATTTGCAAATATCACACTTTGTTGATTTTTCTTTTGGCATTTTTTGTTTTTTTAAATGTAGAAGTTTAAAATTTTGATGCAATCCAATTTATCTTTCTTTTTTACTGCAACATCACTTTTAATGATTATATAAATTATGATGTTGTAAAACCAAATCGTCTGTCCATGGGGATTCTCTAAGCAAGAATACTGGAGTAGGTTGCCATGCCCTTCTCCAGGGGATCTTCCTGATCCAGGGATTGAACCCAGGTCTCCCACATCTCAGGCGAATTCTTTACCATCTGAGCCACCAGGGAAGCCCCATATAAATATGATGTCTTAAAATCAAATCCTCAGTTGTTGGTCACTTAGATTGTTTCTATTTTTTAACCATAATGTGTAATGTTATGATAAACACTCCTTCCAACCTCCAACAATTTTTTAATTGGAGGATAATTGAACCCAGAGATAAACCCAATTTAACTTTTAAAAAAATCATTTATGCTTTGGTCTTGTTTCTGAGAAACCCAAGGTCAAGAAGATTTACTGCTATGTGTTCTTCTGAGAGTTTTACAGCTTTAGATTTTACTTTTATGTTTATGATTAATTTCGCTTCTATTTCTGCATAGAGTGTGAGGTAGGGGTCCAAATTTAGGCTTTGTGTGGGCGTATCTAATCATCCCAGTGTCATTTCTTGAAAGACTAGTTTTTTCCTCCACTGAATATTCCTGGCAACATTGTTACAATTAAATTGACATAAATACATGAGTTTTTTTCTGATCCTCAATTCCATTTATCTGTATATCTATTTGTATGTCAGTGCCCTGCTGTCTTGATTATTACAGCATTGTAGTAAGTTTTGGTACCAGGATTGACATACATACACTTGCTGTATAATATAAAATACATAACTAATGAGGGCCTCCTATGTATCACCAGGAACTCTGCTCAGCACTCTGTAATGACCTATATGGGAATGCAAACTGGAAAAGAGTAGGTGTATGTAAAACTGATTCCCTTTGCTGTATAGCAGAAACTAACACATACATACATATAAACAAGGTCATGTCATAGATGTCTTTTAACAAGAATGGCTTGTAACTTGCTTTAAAAAGTAAAAATACTAGTTTTTATAAAACCTAGGATCATTTATCATGAGTATCATTTATTCCTTGGAAGGAAAATTATGACCAACATAGACAGCATATTAAAAAGCAGAGACATTACTTTGCCAACAAAGGTCTGTCTAGTCAAGGCCATGGTTTTTCCAGTGGTGATATATGGATGTGAGAGTTGGACTATAAAGAAAGCTGAGTGCCAAAGAATTGCTGCTTTTGAACTGTGGTGTTGAAGACTCTTGAGAGTTCCTTGGACTGCAAGGAGATTCAACCTGTCCATCCTAAAGGAGATCAGTCCTGGGTGTTCAGTAGAAGGACTGATATTGAAGCTGAAACTCCAATACTTTGGCCACCTCATGCGAAGGGCTGACTTATTTGAAAAGGCCCTGATGCTGGGAGGGATTGGGGGCAGGAGGAGAAGGGGACGACAGAGGATGAGATGGTTGGATGGCATCACTGACTTGATGGACATGGTTTGGGTGGACTCCGGGAGTTGGTGATGGACAGGGAGGCCTGGCGTGCTGCAGTTCATTGGGTCGCAAAGAGTCGGACATGACTGAGTGACTGAACTGAACTGAACTGAATCATGCATTCTATACTTTTTTTTAAATTTAAATTTATTTATTTTAATTGCAGGCTAATTACTTTACAATATTGTATTGGTTTTGCCGTATATCAACATGAATCTGCCACTGGTATACACATGTTCCCCATCTTGAACCCCCCTCCCACCTCCCTCCCTGTACCATCCCTCTGGGTCATCCCAGTGCACCAGCCCCAAGCATCCTGTATCCCGCATAGAACTTGGACTGGTGATTCGTTTCTTATATGATATTATACATGTTTCAATGCCATTCTCCCAAATCATCCCTCTCACACAGAGTCCAAAAGACTGTTCTATACATCTGTGTCTCTTTTACTGTCTCGCATACAGGATTATTGTTACCATCTTTCTAAATTCCATATATATGCATTAGTATACTCTATGGTGTTTTTCTTTCTGGCTTACATTCTATACTTTGGATAAACACTGTTTAGAAATACCGTTTTGTGCAAATAGCTACACTGGCAAGGAGCTTGAAATTCCATGATCAGTGTCATCAAACATTTTTATGTAAGATGGGTCATATTTAAGGAATAGATTGGTTGATAGGTGTCTGGGATCACAATGGTGGGACTGAAGGTAAAATAAAGGTCGTGCAGAAGGAGAAGAAAAATGAAGAGTGGCACTGGAAAACACTGTCTAAGAGAGTGTCAGAGTGTCTTATTTGTACTGTAAATTGCATTTATCAGTCAACACTAGCTGAGGATACAGCATGATGTTTCTTCCTTTGCTGGTAACTGAGATAGATGAATATAGTAAATCGAGTTTTCCTTAAAACTAGCTTCCTGTTTTTAAACAATCCAGTCTTAATATCAGTAACAACATATAAAGCAATATATATTTATGGTTACCATTGTTGGGAATAAGGTAATATAAACAGTTTTAGGGGAGTATTTGCTTCAGCAGAACAGAAACATCACAGTAGCATGCAATATTTCTTTCCAGGTATGCATATGCATACGTGTTAAGTTATTCTGTTTCAGCACTTTATGAGTCCCTCTCAAGCCAATCCATGGTATAATGGAAAAAACTCATGGTAAAGCATACTTATTGAATAATTGAAATCTTTTAGAAAAAGTGCTGTTAAAAGGTAATCTGTGCTTATTTTATTAAGTGGGTTTTTAACAAGATATTTTTTGACTTTAGGTTTGGATCACATATTTCTCAAGAGAATTATCCTCAAAAAAACAGAATCCTCATGGGATTGTAACACACAATTCCTGGAATGTTTATTAGTTTAGGTGAGAAACCTCTAAGTTTCTAAATGCCTTCTAGTGTTTCCAGTACTCTTAGGCTTTAGTTATCTTTAGTTTTATATTTCCACAAATGCTGAAGAGGTCTCATATTCTATTCAGAGTGTCTCATTAGGACATGAATGAATATAGTTTAAAATCAAATTGGTCTTGCAAAGAATATTTTGCCGACTACATAAAAGTAGTAAATATTGCACAAATCATGTTAGCTATTGCATTTATAAAACATCTTTTGCTGATGGCTTCAGGGCTAGAGAGGACACAGCTGCAGAGACTATATGCTCTCCTTATATTTAATTAATGTAAAAATATATTGTAATTCAAGCAGAATTCATAGTGTGGTATATAATTTTCAATGCTGTTAACTACCTCATAATAGATAGAGTCATGCTATGGTAACTGTACAAGATATCAAGTATAAAAAATTAAATAACGATTGATGCTTTCAACTTTTATACCCCAAAGATCATTCATTGTATGTGGACTAAAGAAATACGTTATTAAATTTAAAATAAGTAAAAGACAGCCTTTTTTTCCCCCAAATGGTGAAAGATTTGCATATGAGAATCTAGTTTAGGCCATAGGTGGAGGTAGATATTTGTCACTGTTTTTGTAATTTGAATTCAAATTCAGAGCCAAGTATAAAAGAAAAAACAGTTCTTGCTTTGAAGACTTGAAACCTTTGAAAAGCAAGCAAATAAACAAACAAAAAACTTGTTCTAAATGATTTGGAAAATACTCAATATTGTAAATCTTAGAAGGGACAGAGAAATAATACAATGTTTTAAAGCCTATCCAAAGTGTTGTAAACATTTTCTGGCCTGGAACTCTATATTATATAGTAGTAAGAGGTGAAGCATTACTTTCAGGGTTAAATATGGCTGAATACTCTTGCTCTGATGAAGCAGTGGTTAAAAGTGAGGTTCATGGGGTCAAAATTCTTGGGGTGCTTTGTGATTCCACCACTTACTAAGATTTAACCCCAAGCAAGTTAGGGCTTCCCAGATGACTCAGTGGTAAAGATTCCACCTGCCAATGCAAGAGATGTATGTTTGATCCCTGGATTGGGAAGATTCCCTTAAGAAGGAAATGGTAACCCACTCCAGTATTCTTGCCTGGGAAATTCCATGGACAGAGCTGTCTGGTGGGCTACAGTCTGTCAGGGGGCAAAGCATCAGACATGCTGAGTAGCTAAACCACCGCCACCACTAAGTCACTCAGTTCTTTACCCATCAGTATACAGCTTTTAGATTCGCTGTTTCTTACAATTAAATTTCATAGTACTTACAAATTGCTTAAAATAGTATAAATAGTAAGTGATGATATTAATATGTGTTTTTAGTTTCTAGTTTCAGGTTATTTTCTACTCAATACTGTGTTGAATATTCAATCAGTGCTCATTGATTGAATGCATGTATCAGCTTATTGTAGCTTACACTAGCTACTTTATTATTTTATTAATACAACAGAAGTACAGAAGTCAGTTGGTGCTGCTTTCTAATTAATTAAATCCCACAGAGATCTGAAGTCCAGATACGGCAGGTTAGGAGGCAGGAATGATGACCACAGGCTACTTTTCATTAAAGCTGCTAATTTTTCACTGCAAGAAAGAAATGGAAGCAGAATAAGTAGATATTCAGATACTACTGAGTATCTCAACTCTTCTTACCTAGAAAAGTTGGTAATATGAACATAAGTTTGGACCATTAATTAAAAACACAATTCTAGGTTAATCGGGTGATTATTTGTCTACCTTCAGGAAATGACATACGGTAGTTTTTAGGATTTTTCACTGGTAGAAAAACTTCACCTCCCTGTACATGGTCCCTGAGGAAGAGCTAATTAGTGACTGTGAAATGCTCATCTAATTCGCTATGCCTCATTGTCATCAACGGACTATAATTTAGAAAAGCACACTTATTTATGAGTAAACTTTTACACCTATACTGAGAATAAATTGTTAGCTCATGCATCATTGCCAGTCTCTTTTTGTAATTTCTGAGCATGGATTTTTAAATCATTGAAAAACAAGTCCAAAGCAGTACTTGAGAAGAATGAATTAAATAGCATCACTGAGGCTACTTAGTGTCAGGCAGTGTTTCAGGCACTGGAAATACAACATAAGCATAGTAGGCTGACTTTTCTCAAAGACAGCACACAATCAAAATATTTCATTGCAGTCCTTGAGACAACATATCTTCTAGCACCATGACCTTGGTTCCAGCATCACAGCTTCTCATAGCTATGGTGACCTGGACCAGTTGCTGAGACTGCGCATGTGTAATGGGCATTAGATTCTTTATTCTTTCCACCAACACTGTCAGACAGGTACCATTTAGTCCCCATTTTCCACATTCCAGAATGCAGTAGGAGACAAAGCACTTTAGAACCAAATTTTTTGTCTATACTTAGCAACTGTGCTAAGTCACTTCAGTCGTGTCCAACTGTGTGACCCCATAGACGGCAGCCCACCAGGCTTCCCCATCCCTGGGATTCTCCAGGCAAGAACACTGGAGTGGGTTGCCATTTCCTGTAAAGCACTGTATAAAATGAAAAATGCCCCACCCTTATGTACTTCTGGCCCAGTTTAACTTTATCCTCTTTCTTTAAATGTACGTTTAAACCACCTCACATATTATTTATGAGGTAGGAAATGTATACAGTTTCCTTCAATTGCTTCTGTGATGTAGTAGCATCTTGGGTTTTCTTAACTTCTAATGACTTCTCTAGTTGTTCTGCAGACTCAGCTTCTAACTTGCATTAAGTATAGATTTTCACATGGCTGGAGACAGTCTTCACTTCCTCCTCTATATTCAATGTGGTCCATTCCCACAGCCTTAACTTCTACCCATATACAATTTATTTACAGTTTATTATCTCTCATTCTGTTCTCCTTTCTGAGTATGAGATGAATACATTCATCTACCTCCTAGAAATATCATGCTGGGACTTCAACAATTTACTCATTATTTCTACCCATATCCTATGATGAAAGAAAACAAGATTATGGTCCTTTTTATTAAATAATGCTACCATTCACACAATTTCTCAACTGAACTATTAGAAGTCACCCTAATTCTTATCTTTCTTGTCCTGCCCTTCATATA
The DNA here is from genome assembly GCA_935064755.1 of Tragelaphus eurycerus. Classification (NCBI taxonomy): domain Eukaryota; kingdom Metazoa; phylum Chordata; class Mammalia; order Artiodactyla; family Bovidae; genus Tragelaphus; species Tragelaphus eurycerus. The sequence continues at coordinate 6,895,219 of CAKXYN010000080.1, forward strand.
GCCATCTCTGAAGAATTTTTCTCCACTTTTTCACCCACTTTTCTTCATACCCACCCCAACACTCTAGTTCAAGGTATTTATCAGAACTTTACTAAACTTCTGAAATAGCCTTCTAACTAGTTTGCCTATCAGCATAAGTCTGACACTGGACTCTCCAATAGCCAGAAATCAAAGTGATCTTTTCAACATTGACATCTTCTAAATAGGTTTTTGATACTCTTAGTGTTGAGGGAAAATAACTCCTTAAAATGACCCACAAGGCCCCTTGTTGTTTGGGTCCTAATAACTATTCCAGCTTCCTTGGTGGCTCAGAGGTTAAAGCATCTGCCTGCAATGCGGGAAACCCAGGTTTGATCCCTGGGTTGGGAAGCTTCCCTGGAGAAGGAAATGGCAACCCACTCAGTATTCTTGCCTGGAGAATCCCTTGGAGAGAAGAGCCTAGTAGGCTACAGTCCACAGGGTCGCAAAGAGTTGGACACAACTGAGCGACTTCACTTTCATACTTAATAACTATAGTGAGCTGCTTCATTTCCTTATACTTAACATTGTCCTGCCCATGACAGTTAATTTCCACATGTTTCTGCTGTCTGAAATTATTTACCTCTCATCTTTACTTGATTAAAATAAGTATATATTATGCTTCATATTTCTCTTCCAGTTCAAGTTCAGTCACTGAGTCGTGTCAGACTCTTTGTGACCCAATGAGCTGCAGCATGCCAGGCCTCCCTGACCAACACCAACTCCCAGTGATGTCTGTCGAGACCCATGTCCATTGTAGATGATGCCATCCAACCATCTCATCCTCTGTTGTCCCCTTCTCCTCCTGCCCTCAAACTTTCCCAGGATCAGGGTCTTTTCAAATGAATCAGCCCTTCACATCAGGTGGCCAAAGTATTGGAGTTATAGATTCAACATCAGTCCTTCCAATGAACAACCAGGACTGATCTCCTTTAGGATGGACTGATTGGATCTCCTTGCAGTCCAAGGGACTCTCAAGAGTCTTCTCCAACACCACAGTTCAAAAGCATCAATTTTTCGGCACTCAGCTTTCTTTATAGTCCAACTCTCACATTCATAAATCACCACTGGAAAAACCATAGCCTTGATTAGATGGACTTTGTTGACAAAGTAATGTCTCTGCTTTTTAATATGCTGTCTAGGTTGATCATAACTTACCTTGCAAGGAGTAAGCGTCCTTTAATTTCATGGCTGCAGTCACCATGTGCAGTGGTTTTGGAGCCCGGAAAAATAAAGTCTGACACTGTTTCCATTGTTTCCCCATCTATTTCCCATGACGTGATGGGATTGTATGCCATGATCTTTGTTTTCTGAATGTTGAGATTTAAGCCAAGTTTTTCGATCTCCTCTTTCACTTTCATCAAGAGGCTCTTTAGTTCTTTTTCACTTTCTGCCATAAGGGTGGTGTCATCTGCATATCTGAGGTTATTGATGTTTCTCCCAGCAATCTTGATTCCAGCTTGTGCTTCTTCCAGCTCAGCGTTTCTCATGATGTACTCTGCATAGAAGTTAAATAAGCAGGGTGACAATATACAGCCTTGATGTACTCCTTTTCCTATTTGGAACCAGTCTGTTGTTCCATGTCCAGTTCTAACTGTTGCTTTCTGACCTGCATATAGGTTTCTCAAAAGGCAGGTCAGGTGGTCTGGTATTCCTATCTCTTTCAGAATTTTCCACAGTTTATTGTGATCCACACAGTCAAAGGCTTTGGCATAGTCAATAAAGCAGAAATAGTTGTTTTTTCTGGAACTCTCTTGCTTTTTCCATGATCCAGCAGATGTTGGCAATTTGATCTCTGGTTCCTCTGCCTTTTCTAAAACCAGCTTGAACTTCTGGAAGTTCATGGTTCACATATTACTGAAGCCTGTCTTGGAGAATTTTGAGCATTACTTTACTAGCATGTGAGATGAGTGCAATTGTGCAGTAGTTTGAGCATTCTTTGGCATTGCCTTTCTTTGGGATTGGAATGAAAACAGACCTTTCCAGTCCTGTGGCCACTGCTGAGTTTTCCAAATTTGCTGGCATATTGAGTGTAGCACTTTCACAGCATCATCTTTCAGGATTTGAAATAGCTAAACTGGAATTCCATTACCTCCACTAGCTTTGTTCATAGTGATGCTTCCTAAGGCCCACTTGACTTCACATTCCAGAATGTCTGGCTTTAGGTGAATGTGAGTGATCACACCATCTTGATTATCTGGGTTGTGAAGATCTTTTTGTACAGTTCTTCTGTGTATTCTTGCCACCTCTTCTTAATATCTTCTGCTTCTGTTAGGTCCATACCATTTCTGTCCTTTATTGAGCTCATCTTTTCATGAAATGTTCCCTTGGTATCTCTCATTTTCTTGAAGAGATCTCTAGTCTTTCCCATTCTGTTGTTTTCCTCTATTTCTTTGCATTGATCATGAGGAAGGCTTTCTTATCTCTTCTTGCTATTCTTTGGAATTCTGCATTCAAACCGGTATATCTTTCCTTTTCTCCTTTACTTTTCACTTCTCTTCTTTTCTCAGCTATTTCTAAGTCCTCCTCAGACAGCCATTTTGCTTTTTGTGTTTCTTTTTCTTGGGGATGGTCTTGATTCCTATCTCCTGTACAGTGTCATGAACCTCCATCCATAGTTCATCAGACAGTCTGTGTATCCGATCTAGTCCCTTAAATCTATTTCTCACTTCCACTGTATAGTCAAAAGGAATATGATGTAGGTCATACCTGAATGGTCGAGTGGATTTCCCTACTTTCTTCAATTTAAATCTGAATTTGGCAATAAGGATTTCATGACCTGAGCTGCAGTCAGCTCCCAGTCTTGTTTTTGCTGACTGTACAGAGCTTCTCTATCTTTGGCTGCAAAGAATATAATCAATCTGATTTCAGTGTTGACCATCTGGTGATGTCCATGTATAGAGTCTTCTCTTGTGTTATTGGAAGAGGGTGTTTGCTATGACCAGTGTGTTCTTTTGGCAGAACTCTATTAGCCTTTGCCCTGCTTCATTCTGTACTCCAAGGCCAAATTTGCCTATTACTCCAGGTGTTTCTAGACTTTCCACTTTTGCATTCCAGTCCCCTATAATGAAAAGGACATCTTTTTTGGGTGTTCTAAAAGGTCTTGTAGGTCTTCATAGAACCGTTCAGCTTCAGCTTATTCAGCATTACTGGTCAGGGAATAGACTTGGATTACTGTGATATTGAATGGTTTGCCTTGGAAACGAACAGAGATCATTCTGTTGTTTTTGAGACTGCATCCAAGTACTGCATTTTGGACTCTTTGTTGACCATGATGACTACTCCATTTCTTCTAAGGGATTCCTGCCCACAGTAGTAGATATAATGGTCATCTGAGTTAAATTCACTCATCCCAGTGCATCTTAGTTCTCTTGGCCTGGTCAAATTGTCCATTTGCCATGTAAATTTAAACCTTTGTCATAATACAGTTAATAGTTATAAATTATATATGTATTTATTATTCTGTTACATTAGGAATAATTTAATACACAGTTTTTGTCTGAATTAATAAGCAACTTGATGGCAACTTTGTCATGTTTCCATTGTATTATCTGTCGCAAGGTCAAAATCATGTATTTGAATACGTAACCTCTGATTGTTTTTGGAATGGGATGAAGTAAAAATAAAATAAATAGGTCTTCTAGAGTATGGTAAATGCAAAACACAAGCCTGTCATTTCAAGGTATCTTGCTTCCTTATCAGTTGGGAAAATCATACCCAAAGATAGCATCTAACCACAGATTTAGAAATTTAGAGAAATAAACCATATATACTAGATCTGTGCTTTGCAGTGTGATAGTCATTAGCCACCTGTGGTTATATATACATCAATTTCAATTCATTAAAATTAAATTATTTAAACATACGGCTTCTCAGTCATATGAGCTGTATTTCAAGTGCTTAATAACCAAAACCCTGATTGTGCACATACAAAACATTTCCATCACTGCTAAAACTAGCATATAGCATTGCCCTAGATAGCTCCCACTAAGGATGGAAATGTTAAGTGGAATTAGAAAAATCACTGAGAGATTTCTGAGGTAAAGTTAATTGCTTTCATAGTAAAAACTCAAAGAAATTAGAAGGAAATTTTAATGAATTTCCCTTAAGCAGTTTCTGCTGGCTTGTAAAATCTAGTCATATCTTTCCTAAAGCCCCTTTCTCCTCAAAGAATTCTATTTATAGATATGTGAAAATTTCCTGGTGTTTTCTACAAGGTAAACTGAAGAAGAAATTCAAAACCTTTCACTAATCTGCAGGATGCAGTTGTAATAAAATTGGACATGATATTTTCTAGCTGTAAATATTTATCTAGAAAGTTACGCTCTCCTTTAAAATTTAGGATTTTCTATTAGATATGGTTTGCACAGATGAGATCTCCATCCCCTTCTTCTCTGTTTATTTTCATAAGGGACTCTTTTCACCTCTTTCCTCATCAGTGTATTTGAAGGAAAAGTCAGAAGGTGCATTTGTATTTGTTCACAGAATAAAGTTTAAGCTCCACATGAAATCTTTGGGATCATTAACTCATTCATCTGACATATACTCACAGAAACTGTTCTTTGTTCTGAGTCTTGTGCTAGACTGTGGTGAGAAGGGGAAGTAAGAATTAGTCAGAAGAAGGAGGGCACACGGAGTATTATGGGTAGAGGTGAATAACTTGAGCAAAGGACTAGAAAGTGAGAAGAAGTCTATACAAAACTTCAAGTAATTGTGTCTGGCTGAGTTATGACATAGTTATACCAGGCACTTTTTATGGATGAAGAAAAGGATGCAGAGAGGAAACATGCTCACACTTTTGTGGAGAGTTATTACCAGAGATGGAGGCAGATCACAGGTCTTTCGGTATGAACCCACTGTTCATCCCTTTGAAACTTGATTTTTCTAGTAGACTGAAAAGCTTCTAGAGACACTCATCAATACACCCTCTGAGGCTTGGGAAATATAGAAATTCTTGAGCATCTCAAAAAAATGACTCAGACCTAAGAGTATAAGGTTTGGGTTGGGAAAGATTGTGTAAGATGGAGCACTGAAATCAGAGAAGCTGAGCTCAAACTCTGGCCCTGTTTTCTATTAGCTGTGCAACTTTGGACCAGTCTTTGATTTGTGGGTTACAGTTTCTAAATCAGTAAAATGTTGCTAAAAACAACAAAATCCAACTCATAAAGGGGCAAATATGAGCTGGATTTTTAGAAGTTACATATAATCTAGAATTTTAAGGTATTCTTAGGGGGAAGCAATGGATACAGATATCCCAGGAGATGAAACCATATATGAGAAAATGTGGAATCATCAAGGAGTTGTGAGTATTTGGGGACAGTGAAAAAAGCTGGTGTAGCTAGAACATAGGATGTGGATATTTGTGTGTGAGTAAGGTCAGTGGCCTCTTGATGAAAATGAGAGAAGAGTGAAAAAGTTGGCTTAAAGCTCAACATTCAGAAAATGAAGATCATGGCATATGGTCCCATCACTTGATGGGAAATAGATGGGGAAACAGTGGAAACAGTGTCAGGCTTTATTTTTTTGGGCTCCAAAATCACTGCAGATGGTGACTGCAGCCATGAAATTAAAAGACGCTTACTCCTTGCAAGGAAAGTTATGACCAACCTAGACAGCATATTGAAAAGCAGAGATACTACTTTGCCAACAAAGGTCCATCTAGTCAAGACTGTGGTTTTTCCAGTGGTCATGTATGCATGTGAGAGTTGGACTATAAAGAAAGTTGAGCACAGAAGAATTGATGCTTTTGAACTGTGGTGTTGGAGAAGACTCTTGAGAGTCCCTTGGACTGCAAGGAGATCCAACCAATCCATCCTAAAGGAGATCAGTCCTGGATGTTCATTGGAAGGACTGATGCTGAAGCTGAAACTCCAGTACTTTGGCCACCTCATGAGAAGAGTTGACTCATTGAAAAAGACTCTGATGTTGGGAGGGATTAGGGGCAGGAGGAGAAGGGAACAACAGAGGATGAGATGGCTAGATGGCATCACCGACTCTATGGACGTTAAGTTTGAGTGAACTCCGGGAGTTGGTGATGGACAGGGAGGCCTGGCGTGCTGTGATTCATGGGGTTGCAAAGAGTCGGACATGACTGAGCGACTGAACTGAACTGAACTGAACTGAAGGTCAGTGGAAGCTGTGGGAAGTGGTGAGAGATGAAGCTAAAGAAATAACGTGAGGTCACAGAACCAGACACACTATCAAGATGGAACTTCATATTATCCGTATAGTGTCAGTGCCTCACAGAGACTAGATACTTAAACCCATGCTTTTGAAGTAGAGGGCAGATAAATATATGGGTAGATGGATAAATAGGTGGGTGGATAGATGGATATTGAGTAATTTTAGCTGAAGTAAGGACATTATGTATAAAGCTCCTAGTGTTGATCATATTCTTTAGCTTTTTGAGGTACTAGAAAAAAATTTTAAAGCAGGAAAATCAGGTGACCAAATTTTCATTTTTAAATTATAGTTGATTGGTATGGAGAACTCACTGGAGTGAGGAGGCAATATGGGCAGGATAATTAGAAAGGAGGTTGTTAGGATATTCAAGACAAGAGATCCAAATGTTGTAAGTTGGGAGTAGAGAAGAAATGGAATTTAAGAGCATTTCAGTATTTCTATTTAAAGGCGTAGAAAGTATAAACGTGTTTACATGGGGCAGGAAACATGAGACAAATGAATCTCCTCAACTGGAAAAACAATGAGAATTTTTTTTCAGATTCTTTTCCACAGTAGGTTATTTCAAGGTATTGAATATAGTTTCCTGTGCTATATAGTGAGTTTTTACTGTTTCTTTTATATATAGTATCATGTATCTGTTAATCTCCAATTCCCAATTTCTCCTCCTCACCTACCCTTTCATAATGTATTTTCTAGGTTTGTGAATCTGTTACATAAATCAGTTCATGTGTGTGTGTGTGTGTGTGTGTGTGTGTGTGTTTTATTTCACATATAAGTGATTTCCCTGGTGGCTCAAAGGGTAAAGTGTCTGCCTGCAATGTGGAAGACCTGGGTTCGATCCCTGGGTCAGGAAGATCCCCTGGAGAAGGCAATGGCAACCTACTCCAGTACTCTTGCCTGGAAAATCCCATGGATGGAGAAGCCTTGTAGGCTACAGTCTATGGGGTCGCAGAGTCGGACACGGCTAAGCGACTTCACTTTCACTTTATAAGTGATATCATGTGATATTTTACTTTGCCTAACTTCACATGATATGATAATCTCTAGGCCCATCCATATTGCTGCAAATGGCATTATTCCATTCTTTTTTATGACTAGATGATATTCCATTGTGTATATGTATGTTCAAAAAATATGTGTAAACATATACATATGCATGTATACACACATATATATGCCACATTTTCCTTATGCGTTTAGGATAAGGAAATGTTTCCATGGACATTTAGGTTGCTTCTATGTTTTGGCTATTATAATAGTGCTGGTGTGAATACTGGGGGTGCACTTATCTTTTCACGTTAGAGTCCTCATCTTTTCTGGATATGTATCCAGGATCATATGGTAATTGTTTTTGTTTTTTAAGGAAACTCCATACTATTCTCCTTAGTGGCTGCACCAATTTACATTCCCATCAACCATTTGGAGGGTTCCTTTTTTCTCTACATCCTTGCCAGCATTTGTTATTTGTAGACTTATTGATGATGACCACCCTGACAAGTGTGAGGTGATACCTCATTTTAGTTTCGATTTTCATTTCTGTAATAATTAGTATTGTTGAACAAAATCTTTTCAGGTGCCTGTTGTCCATATCTAAATCCATTTTGATATCAAACTATATGATCTCATGTTATCACTCCAACAGCTTTTCTCAGGTAACTCTCCAGTACTCTGTCCTTTACCTGCTAAACTGTGTTGTGTCTGCTCCCTTAACCCTTGTTGGGTTATAATTGACTGCTCACTTGTGTGTAACCCTTACTAAACTGTGTGGGGCTTCCCTTGTGGCTCTGCAATGCAAGAGACCTGGGTTTGATCCCTGGGTTGGAAAGATCCCCTGAGAAGGGAATGGCTACACACTCCAGTATTCTTTCCTGGAGAATTCCATGGACAGAGGAACCTGGAGGGAAACTGTCCATGGGGTCACATGGAGTCGGGGAGTACTGAGTGATAGAACGTAAACTGCTTACTCTTTAAAGGCAAACACTCTATCTCATTCTTTCTTTTATCCCCAGCTTCTAAAACAGTACCCAACATATAGCAGGTATTCAACAAATATTTTTAAAATTACTAATGAATATATGAATGAATAAACTTCTAACTAGGGGACACTTTATCACCTAAAGTTCTAAATACCTTGTTTGGTTACCATTCTGGCATCATCTCTAAGTTTTGTTTTGTGCTTGGTTCTGAGATACTAAGACTCTTTGGAGGGAATTTTCTACACCAATTCCTTCTCAGTACTATCGTTTCTAGGGTTGGATAGTGGAGGGCTTCTGCTTGAGACTTGAAAACTCTAAAAATACCTCAGGTTCAGTATGTGAATCAACTCTTATTCCAGGATTACCAGATGAAACAGTGTAACAGAAAGCCAAATCTGAAATGTCACACATGGAAAGCAAAGCAAACCAAACTCTGGTGAATGTAGTGCTTTGTAGGTTATGCTTCATGATTACTTTTCTATGAAAAGAGGTTCTTAGGTGATTATGGATTACTGGGAAAGAAATATACAATCATATTTTCAGTACCAATTCCATCTATCTTGCAATAATTGAATTTAAGGATAATGAATACTGTATTGTAAACATCATGTGACATTTTACATCACTTTAATGCCTAAATTCCCTTGTTTCAAATAAATAAAATACATTGCCCTGAATACTGAAAAAAAAAATTTCAAGACAGATTCTCCACTACCTACTTTAATAAATTATTTCACACTAGGGATGCATAAAATAAGTACCTTTAAGAAACAGCAGTTTTGTTTTAATGAAGTTTTATTTATTTATTTTACTGAGCAGAAATGTGCTTCTTCACCAGTTTGCACTTGGGATTTATTTATCCTTTTGAATTAGTCAATTTATTTAAATTTTCTGCTAACACTGTGAATATAAATTTTATTAATGTTTTACTGTACTTTTGTTTTAACTTCAGAAATGATGTATCTAAAATGAGAACGCTGGGTGGGTATACATGCCTCTTATGTTCTCAGTTCAGTTCAGCCACTCATTCGTGTCTGACTCTTTGTGACCCCATGGACTATAGTATGCCAGGCTTCCCTGTCCATCACTAACTCCCAGAGCTTGCTCAAACTCATGTGTATGGAGTCATTGATACCATCTGACCATCTCTTCCTCTGTTGTCCCCTTCTCCTGCCTTCAGTCTTTCCCATCATGGTCTTTTCCAGTGACTCAGTTCTTTGCCTCAGGTGGCCAAAGTATTGAAGTTTCAGCTTCAGCATCGGGCCTTCCAGTGAATATTCAGGACTGATTTCCTTTAGGATTGACTGGTTTAATCTCCTTGCAGTCCAAGGGATTCTCAAGAGTCTCTCCTCTGATACCACAGTTCAAAAGCATCAGTGCTTCGGCTCTCAGCTTTCTTTGTAGTCAAACTCTCACATCCATATATAACTATTGGAAAATCCATAGCTTTGACTAGATGGACGTTTGTTGGCAATGTCTCTGTCTTTTAATATGCTGTGTAGGTTGGTCCTAGCTTTTCTTCCAAGGAGCAAGCATCTTTTAATTTTATGGCTGCAGTCACCATCTCCAGTGATTTTGGAGCCCAAAAAAGTAAAGCCTGTCACTGTTTTCATTGTTTCCCCATCTATTTGCCTTGAAGTGATAGAACTGGATACCATGATCTTAGTTTTTTGAATGTTGAGTTTCAAGCCAGCTTTTTCACTGTCCTCTTTCACTTTCATCAAGAAGCTCTTTAGTTCTTCTTAAGGGTGATGTCATCTGTGTACCTGAGGTTATTATTATTTCTCCCTGCAATCTTGATTCCAGCTTGTGCTTCATCCAGCCTAACATTTCACATAATGTACTCTGCATACAAGTTAAATAAGCAGGGTGACAACATACAGCCTTGATGTACTCCTTTCTGGATTTGGAACCAGTCTGTTGTTTCATGTCCAGTTCTAACTGTTCTTATGCTCTAGCTGATTCTAAAAGAATCTGCTTAGTCCCACTACCTCTTTCAACCTGTGAGTATGGCTAAAGGAAATTAATTAAAGAACTTTGATCCTGAGTGCATAGGTCAGTTTGCCAAAGTGATTTTCACTGAACAGTTATTTCACTGAACTAAAATTGTACTTTAGAACTAAAACAGTAGTTTCACTGAACTAAAACTGAATAGTTGCTACTTCTGTGGGTGAAATGCTACTTTGATACAAGTATAGCAACAGAGGAAGGAGATTTTAGATTAACTACTCTGCTTCAGCCATGTCTGCCGAGACCAGTTGCTCAGTAGCTGAAGGCCACGTTTATAGTCAAGGTATTGAGATAGGACCAAGTCAGGCTGTACTCTCTTTGACAGAACTGTTTTAGATGCATGGGGATTACTGACAGAGAGAGCACAGGAGACTGAAACTTCAAAGGTAGAGAGACATTTTGCTTCCATTTCTGTCTGGTGGGTTTCTGCATCCCATCCAGGAAACTGGGCTTCAGATCATATTATTTAGCCATAAAAGGGAATGAAATTTTGCTTATTTGCAACAACATGAGTGGAGGGTATTATGTTTCATGAAATAGAAAAAGAAAAATACTCTATTTACCACTGATATGTGGGATCTAAAAAGGAAAATAAATGAATGTAACAAAATAGAAAGAGACTCACAGAGAGAACAAATTAACTTGTGGGGATAGAGGAGGTTGAAGAAACAACATAGGGATAGGGAATTAAGAGCTACAAACTACTAGTACAAAATAAACAAGCTACAAGGATGTATTTTACCACACAGGGACTATCACCAATATTTTATAATAGCTTTAAATGGATCACAATCTAAAATGTTGAATCATTATGTTGTACAACTGAGACTAACATAATAATGTGATTCAACTATAATTTTTTAAAAAGTTACAAATCAGTCTGTAAATAAAGGATCCCAGTTATATATGTTATTAGGTATACTAAATGTGAATTCTGGAACAGAAGCTAGAACAATTTAATTTCTTAAAAAGACTTCAACAAATATACTCTTGATTAAATTAAAGCCTGCTTTAATGAACCTACTTAAATCATTCTTTATGACCACACATTTATTTTACATGTACATTCACACTAATATGCACACACACACACACACACACACCTTATTCAGTTAAAGTTATATTAAAAGGAAAAACTGTGTTTGTAATGACAGGCAAGCTATTTTTAAAATGTCTACAAGTGCATTCATAATCTTTCGAGTCAAATCCATATGACAAATGATATTTATAAAAGAAATATTTCGCAAATATTTATGCCCTTCTCTCTGTAGTTGTAAAAGTGCTAGCCAATGTTTAGCAACTGGCAATAGTTTATGGAAATGTTAGCCAAGCAAGTCTTCTGCTATTATTGGCCAAAGTAAATACGTATTTTATTGCCAGTGCTTCAAACTAACATTTTCATAAAGGTGTATTTACCAAGGAGTAAACATCTCCAGTTAGAACCTGAGACAGGTATGTGACTGGATAAAGTAGATTTTTAAAATTTTATTTTGTCATTGTGTGATTTATAGGCATATTTTCATGTTGTATAAAAGAGTGCATATAAAACTTTAAGTTACATAGCAGGGGTGTTTGTTAATGATTCACTTTCTCTTGCATATCAGAGATGAAAACGATAAAATTGCTAGGCTTATATACTTTACAATCAGCCATCCTTAAGGAATTATTCCCCAAACGTATATTACTATGATCATCATCGAGCATGCTAGATAATTCGAGTATGATTTTTGCAAATAAATGTTTTTTTATTTTCAGAGCTGTCTTACAAGTTTTGGTAAAATTAGCCACTTTTGCATCATTTTACATTTCTATTAAATCTTATCCAGATGATGGAATAATTCTATGTTTTTCTTTGCTTCATTGCCACTTCTGAGACAATAACAAGATGGAGAGATTTGACAGCTAGAATATTTAGTGAAATATAAAACTTTCTGAAGTTTTTATGTATGAGAATTGGGCAGTGATTCCATTTTTCCCCTCCCTTACCAATCAAATGATAGAAAAACAATAGCAACTGTTATTCTTTATAAAGTACAAATCATACTTAAATCTCTGGTTCATTTTGTGATATGTATAATGAAAAGAACAAAAACTAATTCAGGATTAATCACACGTCATGAATTTCTAACTATAATAAAATGAGGAAATAGTACATTAGGATAGTAGGTAAGACCACTGCTATTTTAAGTCCACGGTAATTTTCGAGAAGGTACATCACTTTGTGGATTAGATTCTTGTTTCATTGCTGTGGAGAAATAGCTAATGAGTTAAAGATTTAGCTTAAAATCTATGGACTGGTTTGGGAATTTCCACATATCTGGACACAGAGCTCTCTTTTTTTCTATTTTAAACTCACTTTGTTAGCCCACAGATAGGGAACCTGTGATGTTATCAATGAATTACCTACACTTACAGTTATTGAGTCAGTTGCCAATGTTTCTTACTCTGGGGAATTACCTCTGCCTACCTTTTTTCCTAAGAAAGGAAAAAAGCTCTTTCTCTGAAATGTATTTCTCTTGAAGTCAGCATTAAATCTGTTGATGTCAATGCCTCTTATGATTCTAATAAATTATGACCCAAATGGCAGTAGTCTCTTTCAATGCATGCTAATTTTTGCATCTCTATTTTACCACAGGTAACCTGGGAATTGTGTATCTAGTTCATCTAATGCTATTGAGACTCAGTGAAGAGTTAGGACTGAGAGGAAGGGATACCTATGAATGTGTCAGTAATTATTTAACACCTGCTGATATGAAAAATAGTTGGACTGGCAGTGGCTTGGCAGTTGAGCCTCCAGGTAAAGATGCTTTCAGCTAAAAAGTAGTAAAGCTGGGATGACACCTGAAAGCCTGCAACTGTGTTGGATTTGGAATGAACAAGAAGCATACAGATTCGCTCTGTGTGTGTGTGTGTGTGTGTGTGTGTGTGTGTGTAATGCTTTTTGTTCATGCCTCCTTTACTGTGATGAAGTCAAGCCTTCTTCCCTTCTATTTGTGACCTTTTATTCTAATGATGCTTACCTATGCCTGAAGACAGCATGAGCACTTTGGTCTCAAATTTTTGAAATAGTAAGAGAAATGTTCTTGTTCTACTGAACTCAAACTGACAATTATAATCCCTTAGAACAATATTTCTCCTGGGGAAAAAGCATCACAATAGAAATTTTCTTCTGAATATATAGCTAAAAAATGAGTGAATCTTCACTTATGTTCAGCTTTTCTTAGTTCATTCATTATCATCCTCATCATCATTATCACAATCACATTAATGTAAAAGTACAACTTTTCAAAAAAGAAAAAATACCAGAAAATTTTGACTGAGGATGTATTTCTTGTTTGATCACCAGTGGAATCACAATGAAAAAAAGAAAGGAAATTCTTCCTCCCTTACAGAGCATGGCTTTGTGTTCTAAGTAGAGCTAGCAGGCTGTTTCTGAAAGTTGGGCTAAACTATACCTGGGAAATGAGTCACCATGTTACCCAAGCCATAGAAGGAAAAAGGGTGATATATTCAATTGAAAAAGTGTGTTCTTCTGTGGAGGTGAGTGTCAGAATGGGGAAAGGGCCGTATGTAGGATTATTCAGGTGGTACAGATTAGAACTCTGGCCAGATGCTGTGTGTTTTGTATATGCGTGACTGCTGAGTGGGTGTTTGGAAGACCTGGCAATTAAATAATGTGACCTTGGGCGCCATGCCCATAACTTGAAAGGGATTGCTGAGTGGGCACTGTGGCAACGACTCAGAGGGATGGGGTCTGGGTGATGGTGATGGACGAGAATCCAAGAGATGCAGTGTATCATAGGACCTGAGTAATGCAGGAACACTGTGGCCTGAAGCCAGGGTCCTCCTCTCTGAGTTTTCCAGGATATCCTCAGTCCAGGAATTCACGCTGTGTGATTTGATGGAGACTGAAAGGAGCTCAGGTAATGCCTGAGTTCGGGCTTTGTGACGATCTTGATTTATAGGCTGTTAAAGCCAGATTTTCTTTACTTTAGAAAAATGGGGAACATTGGCATTTTTTGCTCTTGGAATATTGTGGGGCAACTGCTGCTGCTGCTGCTAAGTTGCTTTAGTCGTGTCCGACTCTGTGCGACCCCATAGACGGAAGCTCACCAGGCTCCCCTGTCCCTGGGATTCTCCAGGCAAGAACACTGGAGTGGGTTGCCATTTCCTTCTCCAATGCATGAAAGTGAAAAGTGAAATACTTGCTCTATTAAGAACAATTTCATTAGTACCCTGCTGTGTGCTTATGTACACTTCATAATGCTTGCAAAAACCTTGTTAGATAAGTTTCTCTTGATTTTCTTAGATATCCTTATGTGTCTATTATGTTACTTGTTACATCAATACTATAGTTATATAACCAAAAACTTATTTATTTGGCAAATATTTATTGTTTGTGTCAAACACTGCTCTAGGTGTTTGAAATAAATAAGAGAAACAAGGTCCCTGCTGTCTAAAATGTGAAGAGGCTAAACAAGAGGCATTTTGATGAATGAAGGACCATATACTATTTACCCTATTATTCACAGGTGCCTGGAAGTAGAATAAAGCAATTAGCAATTTTTTGTGCACTTATTTTTTTTCCCCTTTGGTAAGCGTGTTTGTATTGTATATAGAATACAGCCTTAACAGTAAAATAGTTGATTGGAACAATTCCAGGACAGCCTTAGTGATCAAGGGATGAGAACTGCGGAAGCTCAATCTCTTTTTAACTGTCAGTTATATTTAACTGTCAGTTATATTAGCTTTGTTCTTTCCTGCAACACACAGGCTCTGTGTACTTGTTGGGACATTTTTAACCAGCCTTTCCATTTTTGTTCTCTTCCAGTTTCATGATCTGATAGGCAAAGAGACATTTGTCCTAGCAGTAACTGTCCTGACTTTGGGACAAAAGCCCAACCCTGGAAATTTACCAGGAGAATGAGGCCCCTATTACAGATCTAGCTGGGTCTAGTGCGCACCTCTACGTTTAGCACACAGGGCTAGCTAGTTCCTGGAAGGCAGAGCCTGAACTGGGTATACATCAGGTAGACTAACACAGCTACCCCACGTAATTCTTGTAGCAACTCTCTCAACAAGTATATCAGATTCCATATTTTACAAAAACTGAATTTTGTCTCAAGGCCATTAAATAAGTTAACTACATTCACTCAGCTTGTGGAGGTGAGATTCAAATTCTGCTCTGCCAGTGTGTTTTTGCTATGCTGTACTATTTCCATGATGCTTGGAACATGATGGCTCCTAAGTAATACTCACTGAATAAACACATAAATAACAAACTGTATGTGGCTAGGGTAATCCAGAAGAACCTATGCAGTTCTTACCCAGAATTTAAATTGTAATATATGTGAGCCCATGAATTTTTAGAGTTGAAAATGAGTATACTTAATTGATGGATGTATAAATATGTGTATGAACATGCTGTGATATACTCAGGGAACTATGAATTCCAAAGTAAAGAAATAATTATTTCAATGTAAAAAATATTACTATAAATTCTCAGTGGAAGCTTTTAAGTTTTGAAATTTCAAAAATCACTTTTGTTTTGACAAAAGTGAGTCAGGCTAAATGTGTTCTCTGGAATATTTAGAAGAATCTTCTTACTAAAATGGCCTCTCCTAGTTAATTAAGACATGGGCCATCACCACTGAGACTGCTTTTCTCACACCTCCTTTGAGCTTGTGTCTTGTGTCTTTGAGTGGTTAGGTCTATAGCCGAGTTCTGACTGGCTGGCAGCTGTCTCTTTGACTGTAAGTGAGGATCAGCATAGGTCCTAAATACTGACTGCAGAAGCTTCTCTAAGGTGTCCCAGTATAAGTATCTTCAAAGAGGTATGCTCCTAAATTGCAGTTTACAAAAACTCAATTTCAGATGATTTAGCCAAGAATAGTGTTACTTGTAGAACTGATCGGCATCCTGGCAGTAAAGCAAAGGCAGTGACAGAATGGAAACAGAATCAGACTGGACATTCCTTGTGGAATAACTTCAGGCACCCAAACAAATCCTATTTTTTCCTACTTTCTTTCAGTGTATTATATCACAGACCAGAAAACTTTTTTTCAATTAAGGCATTTCCTATAAAGCCTAGAATGTTTCAGGCTTTGTGGGCCATAGAGTCTCTGCTGCAGCTCCTTAACTCTGCTGTTGTAGTGCAAAAGTAGCCTAAGCACACACAAGCAACTAAGCGTGGCTGTGTCCTCCAAAAATTAACTTACAAAAACTGGTAGGAGACCATATTTAGCCCACAGCCCATAGTTTGCTGACCCCTCTCTTACATGTAAACGATTATTTCATCCATGTCATCTCCATACTGCTTTAACTATTTCCCAAGTGCAGTCCTCTGAATTAGATAGAAAAGAATGTGTTGTCTGTTGTGATCTCTCCATTTTCATTTCTAATTTTATTGATTTGATTTTTCTCCCTTTGTTTCTTGTTGAGTCTGGCTAATGGTTTGTCAATTTAATTTATCCTTTCAAAGACCCAGCTTTTGGCTTTGTTGATTTTTGCTATGGTCTCTTTTGTTTCTTTTGCATTTATTTCTGCCCTAATTTTTAATATTTCTTTCCTTCTACTAACCCTGGGGTTCTTCATTTCTTCCTTTTCTAGTATAGAACAGTCTTTTGGACTCTGGGAGAGGGAGAGGGTGGGATGATTTGGGAGAATGGCATTGAAATATGTATAATATCATATATGAAACAAGTCGCCAGTCCAGGTTGGATGCCTGATACCGGATACCTGGGGCTTGTGCACTGGGACGACCCAGAGGGATGGTATGGGGAGGGAGGAGGGTTCAGGATGGGGAACACATGTATACCTGTGGCAGATCCATTTTGATATATGGCAAAACCAATACAATATTGTAAAGTTAAATAAAATAAAATTAAATTAAAAAAATAAATATATTCAAGTCAAAAAAAAAAAAGAATGTGAGGGTGTCAGTAGCTTTGGGAGGTTATAAATCTAGCTTGAAAGACTGGAAATAAAGCCATAATGTCTCATAAGTAATGCAACATAAAGTTTTTTTTAAAAAATTTAAGGGAGAGATCTCTTCTAGAGCATATAGTCATATGAGAAAGGAGGACCTAAACAACAAAGCTTGAAGAATAGATTGTATTTAATTAAAAAAAAAAAGCACAGAGTGTTAAATGTGTGAAAGTGAAAGTCATTCAGTTGTGGTGCTTTGTGACCCCATGGACTGTAGCCTGCCAGGCTCCTTTGTCCATGGATTTCTCCAGGCAAAAATACTGGAGTGGGTGGCCGTTTCCTTCTCCAGGGGAATCTATCGAACCCAGAGATCAAATTGGGTTTCCTGCACTGCTGGAAGATTCTTTACCATCTAAGCTACCACGGAAGCTATATATAAATGTATGTAAATGTATCAGTTCAGTTCAGTCGTTCAGTCATGTCCAACTCTTTGTGACCCCATGAACCATAGCACCCCAGGCCTCCCTGTCCATCACCAACTCCTGGATTCTACCCAAACTCATGTCCATTGAGTTAGTGATGCCATCCAACCATCTCATCCTCTGTCATCCCCTTCTTCTCCTGCCCTCAATCTTTCCCAGCATCAGGATCTTTGCAAATGAGTCAGCCCTTTGCATCAGGTGGCCAAAGTATTGGAGTTACAGATTCAACATCAGTCCTTCCAATGAACACCCAGGACTGATTGCTTTAGGATGTACTGGTTGAATCCCTTGCAGTCCAAGGGATTCTCAAGAGTCTTCTCCAACACCACAGTTCAAAAGCATCAATTCTTCAGTGCTCAGCTTTCTTAATAGTCCAACTCTCACATCCATACATGACCACTGGAAAAACCATAGCTTTAACTAGACGGACCTTTGTTGACAAAGTAATGTCTCTGCTTTTTAATATTCTGTCTAGATTGGTCATAACTTTCCTTCCAAGGAGTAAGCGTCTTTTAATTTCATGGCTGCAGTCACTATCTGCAGTGATTTTGGAGCCCCCCAAAATAAAGTCAGCCACTGTTTCCACTCTTTCCCCATCTATTTCCCATGAAGTGATGAGACCATTTGCCATGATCTTCGTTTCCTGAATGTTGAGCTTTAAGCCAACTTTTTCACTCTCCTCTTTCACTTTCATCAAGAGGCTTTTTAGTTCCTCTTCACTTTCCGTCATAAGGGTAGTGTCATCTGCATATCTGAGGTGATTGATATTTCTCCTGGCTTATGCTTCTTCCAGCCCAGGGTTTCTCAAGAGGTACTCTGCATATAAGTTAAATAAGTAGGATGACAATATACAGTCTTGACATACTCCTTCTCCTATTTGGAACCAGTCTGTTATTCCATGTCCAGTTCTAACTGTTGCTTCCTGACCTGCATACAGGTTTCTCAAGAGACAGGTCAGATGGTCTGGTATTCCCATCTCTTGAAGAATTTTCCACAGTTTATTGTGATCCACACAGTCAAAGGCTTTGGCATAGCCAGGGGATGGCAAAATACAAAAACAGAAACAAAAGTAAGGATATGCTTAATAAAAACTCATTATGATTTGCATTTGAATAGTATGAAGGAGTTGGGTTCAGATTGTATAGGATTTTGAGTACTAGGTTAATAAATTTGAGTTTTATTTTTAAGCAATGAGAAATTTGTGAGGACTTGAAAATAGAAGGGGAATGATGTAAACTTTATAGTGAGAAAATGAATGTGCAGTTTGTGAATAGTTTGAATTGCAGGCAGAGAGTTTAGAAGTGCAGAGATAGGTGGGAAGTAATTGGAATTGTCCAAATGAATGGAGTGACTATTTGGATCAAAATATTGGTAGACATGTCAGTTAATATTACTCAAATCTTTAGTTGCATTAGTTTATAATTCAATTTAAATTTATTAAACCTAAATTCAAGCTTAAAGTATTGGGAAGTGAAAGTAAAACACACACACAAATGTATATATAAAACAAAAGGAAAAAAACAAAAAGAAATGAATATAAAAGATACCTGAGCATTAGAATGATGGAGTATAGTGAGTTAAGAAAAGAAAGAGGTAAAGAAACATTGGGTTGACCAAGCCCAAGTAACTTGAAGAAAAGTACTCATATTTAAAGAAATTGAAAAGTCAATAAGTAAGGCCAACTTTGGGAGAAATATGATTAATTTAGCCCTGACTATATGACACAAAGTGAAGAAAGAAAAAAAAATTGAGTCCAATGACATGAGGTGTTCTGCTCATGAAGAAAATTTCTTATCATTGAGAGTTGCATAATGGGAATATGTAACTGAAATTGTTTAACTCTTTTGTATTAAATTACTAGATCATGACTTATAATAGCAGACTTGCAATTACACTAACAATCTTCTTTGACCAAACATCAGCCCCAAAGAGTAGTAATTCTCTTGTTTATTTTATAAGAGAAAGTACAGAGGCGAACAGATGTGATGGAGAATATTGGTAGCAGAATTAAACCATGGTCTTCACTTAATATATTTTATTAAATGTCACTGATCATTGTTTTAAAGATTAATGGCTAACTCCTGGTTTGAATTACAGTACATTTCATTACTGATAGTGATCAAATGATGCAAAATTGTAAAAGCTGCATCACTCTAAATCAGGTTTAATAAACGGCAGCATATGTTTTGATGAAGAACAAAAGAGAAACCAAACTAAATCATGAATATCCTAATTACTGGCTAACATGGGAATAAAATGCCAGGTTGGATTTTAAAATCTCTATTTTTAATTAGAAGTCATTGAAAATGTCAGTTAGTAATCAAATTTAATTCCAAATTGAGGATTAGGGACACTCATATTTTTTAAAGTGATAAAAGGATATTGGTTAATGAAAGCACACAAAAATGACATTTTAAATGCCTAACTGCTAAATAATTAATAGCATTTCAGTAGGATACGTTTTTCTTTTGCTGAAAAGTTTGGATAATATCCCAGATGTTATAAAAATTAATCCTAAGACCACTTCTGTGTCATGATTGAGCCCCCAAAGTATCTATATTTTGTAGCGTGAAGCTTTCATACAGAACAGTTTGATAAATAAGGTGCCTTATGCCTAATTTTTCCTAGAATCTCACAAAAGGCAGAATTTAAGGTACATTAGAGAAGCTCTGCATCCATCTCCCTGTTTTGGTGCTTTATTTTAGACTGTTCCAGACCTACAGATCACCTACAGAAGATGATCTATACATGGGAAACATAAAGAATTTCACTTTACATTTGAAGGTCAGCAAACAATGGACATTAGTGAAAGTAGAGAGTAGGGTTTTCTTCTGAATTAAGTAATATGTTCTTAAGAAAATGAAATGTGCAAAAAAATCAATAGACTTGAGGCTATCAAGGAAAAGGGGGCAGAGTAACATGGTGAAATTCCTTTCATCTCAGTTCATGTTTGGAAGACACCAACTACTGTGTATAAAGATAGAAAGGAAATTTTATTCACAAATATTCTTAAGTAGAATACTGAAGAATTTTGACAAGATGTGTTTTGAAATGTCTGAGTGTGCGGAGGTTGTAGTCAGAGATAAGAAACTAAAGGTCATGTGAATTAAAGGGGACTACTAAAGTGTCCTCAGAGAAGGATTGGTCTTAAATTGTTTTGCACATCATTGTGACAAATTTGGATGTATGTGTTTGGGGAAAGGGGCTTCCCAAGTGGCTCAGTGATAAAGAACCAGCCTGACAATGCAGGAAATGCAATAGATGCAAGTTCAATCCCTGGGTCAGGAAGATTACTTGGAGGAGGAAATGGCAACCTACTCCAATATTCTTGAATGGAAAAGCCCATTAACAGAGGAGGCTGATGGGCTACAGACCATGGGGTTTCAAAGAGTTGAACAGGACTGAGTAACTGAATATGCATGTCTAGGGGAAGATGCTGTGGTGTATTTTAATTACACTGTGTTACAGGGTGGAGACCTAGGTTCCCAGGATAAATACAAAGGGCAGAAGCAGGAGACTAAATACTATGCAAGTTAAAAGTTTATAGAAGAAAAAGAAAATCCATGGCTGAGTAGGGATGTCAGTCTAGGGGTAACAGAATCATTTAATAGGATTTGAATTAAAATATTTCTTTGATTCTACAATTTTAAAGGCTCTTAAAATCACAACATGCTTCATGTGTTGCATTTCTTATTTAAATGAAGAAGTGGGTAAATTTTCTCTGCAGGTTGGTGTAGGGCCTGGCAGGAGTCATCAAGCATTCATGAATGAACAGATGATTAACCTGAGTGACAGTAAGTGTTTACTTCTCTGTTCTCTGTTGGGTTGATCCTTGGGTTGGGAAGATTCCCTGGAAAAGGGAAAGGCTACCCACTCCAGTATTCTGGCTTAGAGAATTCCATGGACTGGATAGTCCATGGGGTCACAAAGAGTCTGACAAAACTGAGTGACTTTCGCTTTCACTTTTCTTTACTGAAAATGAATTAGTGATAAAGCTAAAACTCCTTACTAGCTTAAAAACTCAAGTGTGTGATGCTAAACACGGAGAAGTACAGTCCTAATTTTACCAATCAAATTAAACCACAACACCCAACACACAAACACAACCACCTCACGGTGTAAGAACTATATTTGGTATTTCATATTATTGAATTAATATGGTGCAGGGATGGGTGCAGGGTTGGCTATTCCTGAGACTAATTCATAATGAGAAAGAAGCTTCTATATTTGGGCTAGGAAGAGATGATTTAGGAAGTGATCGGCCCTGGTCCTCAGGAAGACTCTTCCACTAGAAGCTCTTAATTTTCTCATCTTTCATCAAAAATTTTGAATTTACTTATTATTCAGTTCAATCAGATAGTGTAAGCCAGCCCTGGGTGCAGTATAGCCGGTACTACAGTTTCTGTAGTATTCAGTAAGATATTGCTTCTTTGGAGCCAGAAATTCAGCCAGTGTGGGAACAAAGTAATTTTATAATCATAACTGTGAGCTCCAACTACTTAAGCTGTGGTCTGAGGTTGTGATTTTAAAAATAGGCAAGTTTGGAGAAGCAAAAAATTTCTCAAGTCAACACTGAATGATTTTTGCCTCTTTCTACCTAGCTATTCAATGTGGTATTCTGATTTAAGGAGATTTACAAAAGTAAAGGGATGGTTTGCTAAAATAGAAACTGACCAAATATAGATGGATGTAGGTCTTTATTGGCAGATATGAAATGGAGGCAAGATCAGAAAACACAAATGAGGATGGAAATTAGCTACTGATTTAGTAGGCTGTGGAAACTGGATGGGAAAGATGGTGCAAATGGCAAGAGAGTCTCTGGAAACAAGTGCAGGTCTGGGCAGAAAGACTGACAAAACAAGGAAAAGTTGCATCACCGGTATATACTAACTACAAAGTTTATTCATGGGGTTGGTGATTTAAAGGCCATTACTGTGTATTCCAGTCCCAAAGAAAGGCAATGCCAAAGAATGCTCAAACTACCACACAATTGCACTCATCTCACACGCTAATAAAGTAATGCTCAAAATTCTCCAAGCCAGGCTTCAGCAATACGTAAACCATGAACTTCTAGATGTTCAAGCTAGTTTTCTGCTGCTAAGTCGCTTCACTTGTGTCCGACTCTGTGCGACCCGATAGATGGCAGCCCACCAGCTTCTCTGTCCCTGGGATTCTCCAGGCAAGAACACTGGAGTGGGTTGCCATTTCCTTCTCCAATGCATGAAAGTGAAAAGTGAAAGTAAAGTCGCTCAGTCGTGTCCGACTCTAGGGACCCCATGGACTGCAGGCTACCAGGCTCCTCCGTCCATGGGATTTTCCAGGCAAAAGTACTGGAGTGTGTTGCCATTGCCTTCTCCGAAGCTGGTTTTAGAAAAGGCAGAGGAACCAGAGATCAAATTGCCAACATCCGCAGGATCATGGAAAAAGCAAGAGAATTCCAGAAAAACATCTATTTCTGCTTTATTGACTATGCCAAAGCCTTTGATTCTGTGGATCACAATGAACTGGAAAATTCTGAAAGAGATGTGAATACCAGACCACCTGACTTGCCTCTTGAGAAACCTGTATGCAGGTCAGGAAGCAACAGTTAGAACTGGACATGGAACAACAGACTGGTTCCAAATAGGAAAAGGAGTATGTCAAGGCTGTATATTGTCACCCTGCTTATTTAACTTATATGCAGAATACATCATGAAAAATGCTGGACTGGAAGAAGCACAAGCTGGAATCAAGGTTGCCAGGAGAAATATCAATAACTTCAGATATGCAGATGACACCACCCTTATGGCAGAAAGTGAAGAGGAACTAAAAAGCCTCTTGATGAAAGTGAAAGTGGAGAGTGAAGAGGTTGGCTTAAAGCTCAACATTCAGAAAATGAAGATCATGGCATCTGGTCTCATCCCTTCATGGGAAATAGATGGGGAAACAGTGGAAACAGTGTGAGGCTTTATTTTTTGGGCTCCAAAATCACTGCAGATGGTGACTGCAGCCATGAAATTAAAAGACGCTTACTCCTTGCGAGGAAAATCATGACCAACCTAGATAGCATATTGAAAAGCAGAGACATTACTTTGACAACAAAGGTCCATCTAGTTAAGGCTATAGTTTTTCCAGTGGTCATGTATGGATGTAAGAGTTGGACTATAAAGAAAGCTGAGTGCCGAAGAATTGATGCTTTTGAACTGTGGTGTTGGAGAAGACTCTTGAGAGCCCCTTAGCCTGCAAGGAGATCCAACCAGTCCATCCTAAAGGAGATCATTCCTGGGTGTTCTTTGGAAGAACTGATGCTAAAGCTGAAACTCCAATACTTTGGCCACCTCATTCAAAGTTGACTCACTGGAAAAGACCCTGATGCTGGGAGGGATTGGGGGCAGGAGGAGAAAGAGAAGACAGAGAATGAGATGGCTATATGACATCACCGACTCTATGGACATGAGTTTGAGTGAACTCTGGGCATTGGTGATAGACAGGGAGGCCTGACGTGCTGCGATTCATGGGGTCACAAAGAGTCGGACACAACTGAGTAACTAAACTGTGTATTTGCTCAGAGAATATGAGCAGTCCCAGTATAGTCTGCAGGGGGTGCCTTGGGGTGCCCTGCACCTGTGAACTAACAATTTGTATGTTAATATTCAGCCAACCAAATTTTCCAAGTTTGCTCCAATGCACAACTCAATGAAAATGTGTGTATTTTGGTGGAAGTTTTTCCAATAACAAAAGAGCATTGGTGACAAAACATGAAAATGTGTGCCCCAGCAATAATCTACAGTCCTTGTTTTAGCTTTTATTATTGATCTGAGCTTTGTGTTGGCTGTATCATGCACAAAACTAACTATTGAATCTGTAGATAAGGACATAAGGAGATGCAAGCAGCATCAGTTCAGTTCAGTTGCTCAGTCGTGTCCAACTCTTTGTGGCCCCATGAATTGCAGCACACCAGGCCTCCCTGTCCATCACCAACTCCCAGAGTTCACTCAAACTCATGTCCATCGAGTTGGTGATGCCATCCAGCCATCTCATCCTCTGTCGTCCCTTTTTCCTCCTGCCCCCAATCCCTCCCAGCATCAGAGTCTTTTCCAATGAGTCAAACCTTTGCATGAGGTGGCCAAAGTATTGGAGTTTTAGCTTTAGCATCAGTTCTTCCAAAGAACACCCAGGGCTGATCTCCTATAGAATGGACTGGTTGGATCTCTTTGCAGTCCAAGGGACTCTCAGGAGTCTTCTCCAACACCACAGTTCAAAAGCATCAATTCTTTGGCACTCAGCCTTCTTCACAGTCCAACTCTCATATCCATACATGACCACTGGAAAAACCATAGCCTTGACTAGACAGACCTTTGTTGTCAAAGTAAGGTCTCTGCTTTTCAATATGCTATCTAGGTTGGTCATGACTTTCCTTCCAAGGAGTAAGCATCTTTTCATTTCATGGCTGCAGTCACCATGTGCAGTGGTTCTGGAGCCCAGAAAAATAAATCTGACACTGTTTCCACTGTTTCCCCATCTATTTCCCATGAAGTGATGGGACCAGATGCCATGATCTTCATTTTCTGAATGTTGAGCTTTAAGCCAACTTTTTCACTCTCCTCTTTCACTTTCATCAAGAGGCTTTTTAGTTCCTCTTCACTTTCTGCCATAAGGGTGGTATGATCTGCATATCTGAGGTTATTGACATTTCTCCCGGCAATCTTGATTCCAGCTTGTGTTTCTTACAGTCCAGCGTTTCTCGTGATGTACTCTGCATATAATTTAAATAAACAGGGTGATAGTATACTCAGAACAAAATACTGACTGACCTTGGAAGGAGAGGAGACTTGCTTATTTCACATCCTAACCAGAAATGTAGTCATCATTTTAACACGCAAAACAATTTTACTAGTTCTATTCTGGTTTATCAAATATAGCAAGTGTGGAATCTGAGCTCGGATTATGTTCAGGCTCTTGAATTTTTCCTAGAGAATCATTTGGGTGAGTGTCAAATTAAGTGTAGCTTCATTAATAACCTTAGCAGCCACTGTGGTCTCTAGAGTAGTTACACTAAATGTATTTACATATAAAAGTGATTATTCTTTAGTCTCTATGGAGATATGGAAATGTGCATGGCTAATGCCAACTATTAGGCCCTGTATTAGATTGAAGTTATATGATACTGAACTATTTCAGGATTTATATCAAAACTTGGAATTACATTTTAGTGTTGACAAGTAAATGCTACTGTTATTCCACATTAGATAACATCTTTAGCACTTGTGGGATGTAATTAATCTATTAAAACCTGCTGTTTTGTAATTTGGACAATGGAGAACATCACTTTAACTTTTTCCCAGCTCCAAACTCCTTTTGTTTGAGAGAAGGCAATGTAAAGAATGACGCAATTGATTAGAAAAGTGCATAACTGGCACTTGAATACAAGTGGCTTCTTTCCATCAAGGGGGTTCATTATTTGCCACCATTCAAAGCGTGACATAAAGCCAATAAAGCACTTTATGCCATTTTCAGTCACTCCTTGACAAGTATATAGTTTCTGTATGTGAGCCAGTGCCTCAATATTTTCAGGGTATATGTGCTATTTGGAACTTTATTAGATATGAAAAATATTTTTATTTGTCTAATTCACACTTGCACTTTTCTGATTTTCTGGCCTTTTGGGGGGAGTTCTAACCTAGTGAAGACACCCTAGCCAGTAGCATTTATCTTGCTCCATGAAAATTGGTGCTTAATTTCATAATACTACTAGATATGAACATATTTAAGACTAATGCTATGCAAAATATCCCATTTTGCAGTTCATCTCCTAGTAGTACCCTTTGACCTTTGTAATAGTATACAGATCCTGTTTCACTCTATGTCCCTGAAAGTCTCTGGGCTGTTTTATTTATTTATTTTTTGAGTCAGTAATTAATATCTTTCTGAATTTTGCTTATTGACTGTAGGAAGAAGTATATATCATGTATTATGTTGTTTAGTGCCATGATCAGATTTGTTGCACTTCCTTTTTTAAAAGAGTAAAAAATACCTTTCATCATGTAAAAAGTGAGAGCATAGCTTATATTTAATCACTGTCATATACTGTGTCAATTATGGTAGTTTTTACAACTTTATTTTTGCTTTCTTTATAGATTTTGAAAATTGCTTGGAGCCAATTTAAGAAAAGTAAGAGAAAAAGACCACTTTTGTATACTATTGGCATTGATAAGTTATTTATTTCATGGTATGCTTGAAGGACATTGAATATGGTTAAATCTCATTGATGGGACAGGTATAACAGAAGCAGAGTTCTGTAATATGACATTGATGGTTACTGTATATACATTAAAAACAAGAAAGTTATCACAATGTAGGCTTGATATTACAGAAAAAAAACATATATCAAATGCACTATTCTCTCCAAATTAAAATAACTATTTATAGACACATCACACTGGAGTGCATATTCACACACATACAAATTGATACTGCCAATCATTTCAAATTATGTCTTAATAGTTTTATTAGAGATATGAAATGATGTTAACTGAAGAAGGTTGTGAGAAAGGTGGTGACTGAAAGAAGTGATAAAAGAATAAAGAGACAGATCAAGCATCCTTGAGATCCTTTGGGAAATATTTAGCATCCTATTGAGGTCTTGTCTCCTTTATTGAATGTGACTCCTTGACCTGGATTCCTAAGCAATCTTTATTGTGGTATTTAGATTTTTTATTTCTTTTGTTAGGGTTTTGGTACTTTCATGTATAAAGATTCTGTACAAATTAGTTTAATTTATACATGAGTATTTCTTTTAGGGGGTACTACTGTAAATAATCAGTTTTTAAGAATTTTTCAAGTTCTCGTTTTTCACTGCTGGTGTATATAAAGATGGGGCTTCCCAGGTGACACAGTGGTAAAGAATCGACCTGACAATGCAGGAGACATAAGAGAATAAGAGATGGTTTCGATTCCTGAGTTGGGAAGATCCCTTAGAGAAGGAAATGGCAACCCACTTCCGTATTCTTGCTTTGGAAACCTCATGGAAAGAGCAGCCTGGCAGGCTACAGGCCAGGTGGTCACAGTAGAGTTAGACGTGCCTTAGCTTCTAAAACAATATCAACAAATATAAAATGATACAAAAATAATTGGCTTTCTTCCTAGTTTATTGGTTTCTGGAGGGTTTTATTAAGTCAACTTGAGGAGTGGCTTAGACACTAATGTCCTCTGGAAACAAAGAGTTTGATTTCCTTCCCTATTTGTATACCCTTTATCTTCTTTCCTTATCTTTGTTACCGGCTGGTACTTGAAGTACAGTGTTAAATACCAGTCTTAAGAGAAAATAAGCTTGTGATAGGTTTCACATGATTCATTTAATATGCTGCTGAATTTGGTTGTTAGTAAGGCATACCTTGAACATATAGCAAGTTCTGTTCTAGACCACCGCAATAAAAAGCAAATATTGTAATAAAGTGAGACACACAAAATTTTTGGCTTCCCACTGCATGTGCAAGTTATGTTTACAATACTGTAGTCTATTAAGTGTGCAATAGAATTGTGTCTTAAAAAGGTATATGTCTTAATTTAAAAATAACGTATTACTAAAAAATGCTAACCATGATCTGAGCCGTCAGTGAATTGTAATCTCTTTGTAGTGGTAGAGATCACTGATTACAGTTATCAGGACAAATATCTATGAACATATTTAATAAATATGCACAGAACAAATGTAATAAATGAACAAATGAAATAAATGAAATGTTTGATGAAAAATGAAAAAGTTTGAAATATTGTGAGAATCACCACCGTGTGATACAGAAACACAAAATGAGAAAATGCATTTGGAAAATTGATGCCCATAGAATTGTTCCATGCAGGGTTACCAGATACCTTCAATTTGTAAAAACATATCATCAGTGAAGTGCAGTAAGGTGAAGTGCAGTGAAAGGAGGTATCTTTGTATTTTGCTGAGGATTTTTGCATCAGATCTTTATAAGATTTATTGGTCTGTGAATTTCTTTTCTTATAGTATCCTGGTCTGGCTTTGGTATCAGGGTAACGAATGAACGAATATGAAGTCTCTCAGTTGTGTCCAGTGCTTTGTGAGCTCATGGACTGTACCCTGCCAGGCTCCTCTGTCAATGGGATTCTCCAGGCAAGAATACTTGAGTGTGGTGCCATTTAATGCAACCTCAAAAAATGAGTTAGGAAGTGTTTACTCTTCAGTTTTTTGAAAAAATTTAGAAAGAATGGTGTTCTTCTTTAAATGTTTGGTCAAATTCACCAGTGAAGCCATCTGATCCGTGGCTTTTGTTTGGTTGGGAGATTTTTAATCACTGATTCAAATTTCTTATTAGTCACAGTCTGTTCAGATAAGTGTTAGTTTGTTTTTGTGTTTCTGGGAATTTTTAAATTTTATTTAGGTCATCCAATTTGTTGGGTTAAAATTGTTCAGTACTCTCTCATAACGTTTTTATTTCTGCAGAATTAGTGGTAATATTTGCACTGTCATTTCTGATTGACAGTAACAGTTGATTTCTGTTTCAGTCTAACATAAAAAATGAAAAGTTACTTTAATAAGATGAGCTGTATAGGTTTCCTATTGCCATTGTAAAAAATTATCACAAACTTAGTGGATAAAAGCAAAGCAAATTTAGTGTTTTATAATTCTAGAGATCAGAAATCTGAAAAATATTTCAGCAGTTTAAAATCCAGGTACTGGCAGGCCTGTGTTCTTTTCATTTTTTAGAAGAGAATCTATTTTCTTGCCTTGTCCATCTTCTAAAATGTGTCCTCATTCCTTAATCCATAGCTCCCTTCCATTTTCAAGGTCAGCAATAGCTAGTGTAGTTTTTCTTCTCTATGAGTGCTCTGAAACTGATTGTTCTTTTTCTTCCCACATCCTGTTTTAAGAACCCTTGTAATTACATTGGGCCTGCCCTAATAAATCAAGATAATTTTCCTATTTTATGACCATCTAATTTGCAACCTTAATAGTATCTGAAGTGGTATTTCTCCCATGCCATATAATGTAACATAGTCCTAGGTTCTGAGAATTAGAAAATGAATATCTTTGGAAGGGCCATTATTCTGCCTACCATAAACACCATCTTGATTTTTGTTTAAGGTCACTTTTTCTGTATTTTATTTTCATTCAATTTGAAGGTTAAATATGGAGCATAGGACTGTAAAGTACTGGATAAAGATTTTGCTAGCACCTAATCTTTTCTTTCTATTGATTGAAACTTTATGGTTGATTGGATGGATGAGGAAGGTTTATTTGGGATTCTGACCCAGCTAGCAGAATGGAAGGAGTTCTACTCATAGAAAGGAAGAAACTTTTAGGAGCTGTAGATTTGGTTGAGGGTGATGAGGAGTTCAGTTTGAAATTGAATTTAAATTACCAAATGAATTTTTCTTGCGTAGTTAGATAGGAACATGAGGCTTAGGAAAGCTAAATTTGTGAAGATAAAACTTTAGGAGTTGTTCACATAGAGATGGTAATAAAAATCAGGAAAGTTTAAAAAATCTTCTTAGAAGTACTTATAAAAAGCTAGTGCCTTACCTAGAAATCAGAAGGGAAGCATTAAAGGACAGATCTATTCCTCTGCAAAGGAGATGGAGAAGGAGTGGACAGTCAGATAGGACAACAACATAAAAGAGTGGTATTATGGGTATTTTCCTTGGAAGAAAAGCTATGACAAACCTAGACAGCATATTAAAATGCAGAAACATGGCGTTGCCGACAAAGGTCCATCTCAGTCAAAGCTATGGTTTTTTCAGTAGTCATATATGGATATGAGAGTCGGACTATAAAGAAAGCTGAGTGCCGAAGAATTGATGCTTTTGAACTGTGGTGTTGGTGAAGACTCTTGAGAGTCCCTTGGACTGCAAGGGGATCCAACCAGTCCATTCTGAAGGAAATCACTCCAGAATATTCATTGGAAGGACTGATGCTGAAGCTGAAGCTCCAATACCTGATGCAGAGAACTGACTCTTTGGAAAAGACCCTGATGCTGGGAAAGATTGAAGGCAGGAGGAGAAGGGGACCACAGAGGAAGAGATGGTTGGATAGTATCACCAATGATGGACATGGGTTTGAGAAGGCTCTGGGAGTTGGTTGTTGACAGGGAAGCCTGGCATGCTGCAATCCATGGAGTGGCAAAGAGTTGGACACGACCGAGCAATTGAACTGAACTGATGGAAATGAGAGGAGGAGAGTATCTCTAGAAAGTTGGGACAGTCAAAAGTTCTAAATTATAAAGAAAGCTGGTTAAGCTAAAGCCTGAAAAGAGGCAATTGAATTTAGCTATAAGCACACTACCTTGAGAAAAGCTGGAGTAGTGCCTTGATGCAAATAGTAGCCACATTTAAGTGCACCGAGGTGAAGGAGGTGAATAGTTACCTGAAGAGCAACGAGGTGCTGTCTAAAGGGTACAAGGAAAGAACACAGGAGAAACCTGGGCACTTGATAAGGCCTGACTGAAGTCATCAGAGGACATTGTGAGAGTATAGGGAAAGAAAGAAATGGGAAGTAAAGACTTGAGTAGAAAAGAAAGATATATCATCAAGGAATTACTCTAAAACAGGAATATCTTCCTCTGAAATCAGAATAAAAATGAAAGAATGAGCAAAAATAGTCACACAGTTTCCTTTTGAGAGTCAGTAATTTGGAAGTCTCATTTGATTGTTCACATTTCCTCTGTGAATGAGGATAATGTCTCTGTAAGGAACATTTTCTCTGGGAGTAAGGAACTGCAGATGAACATGGAAGAGCAGGGTTGGAGAGATTTGTGAGGAGTAAGTGTGAAGTAGCTGCCCCTGATAAGCATGGTGCAAGTCTTTTTACAACATTCAACGACTCCTGTCAGTCTACCAAATAAACTCCTACTACTCAATGTTATTTCCCTTAAGATATCAACCCCCTTTGGCAACTTCAGTCATAATAACATTGTGATAATCAGACATCTAAGATAGTTCCTCCATACTCAACCATAGTGGTAATAAAAATAGTATTAGTCTCAGTCGTGTATGACTCCTTCTGACCCCATGGACTGAAGCCTGTCAAGTTCCTCTGTCCATGGAATTCTGAAGTGGGTAGCCATTCCCTTCTCCAGAGGAGCTTCCCAACCCAGGGACTGAACCCAGGTCTCCTGCATTGCAGGCAGATTCTTTATCTGAGAATCTTTCTGAGACACCTGGGAAGCCCATACTCAACAATAGATGGGAACAGACTGTTAGTACATAAACATCTTGGCTCAATCTAAAAGAGATTATGCTGTGTGAAAGATCTCGGTGCCAATAGGCCACATACTGTATCATTCAATTTATGTACTACTTTCAACATGAAAAAACATAGATGTTGAGAACAGATTAGTGACTGTCTTTTGTTAGAGATGGGGAGGATGGTGACTGCATTTACAAGAGGACAAAAATACAAAATGTCCTTAAGGTGATGATACTGTTAATACTGTAAATATGATGGCAGTTACACAAACTTGCACTTTTGATAAGATTGCATAGAATCATATGAGAGTACATAAAACTGATTAAATGGGGTTAGTGGATTGTAACAATATTGATTTCCTAGTTTTGTGATTGCGTGATAATGTTGTAAAATCTTACCATTGGGGGATGGGGAATTGGCTAAAGGTATACAGTATATCTGTAATTTTGGATGATCTTCCTATTTATCTGCAATAATTTTAAAATAAAAAAATATATTTTTTAAAAAATGAGAGCTGCCAATGATCCTCCTTCCTTCCTCATATATATATATACCCTGTATAATCTTCTCAACCTAAGTGTGGACTGGACTTGGTGACTTGCTAAATGAATAGAATATTACAAAAGTGATGGAATATCACTCCTGAGATGAATTTGTAGAAGACTATCACTTCATCGAAAAAGCAAGAGAGTTCCAGAAAAACATCTATTTCTGCTTTATTGACTATGCCAAAGCCTTTGACTGTGTAGATCACAATAAACTGTGGAAAATTCTGAGAGAGATGGGAATACCAGACCACCTGATCTGCCTCTTGTGAAATCTGTATGCAGATCAGGAAGCAACAGTTAGAACTGGTCATGAAACAACAGACTGGTTCCAAAAGGAAAAGGAGTATGTCAAGGCTGTATATTGTCACCATGTTTATTTAACTCATATGGCAGAGTACATCATGAGAAATTCTGGACTGGAAGAAACACAAGCTGGAATCAAGATTGCTGGGAGAAATATCAATAACCTCAGATATGCAGATGATACCACCCTTATGGCAGAAAGTGAAGAGGAACTCAAAAGCCTCTTGATGAAAGTGAAAGTGGAGAGTGAAAAGGTTGGCTTAAAGCTCAACATTCAGAAAACGAAGATCATGGCATCTGGTCCCATCACTACATGGGAAATAGATGGAGAAACAGTGGAAACAGTGTCAGACTTTATTTTTCTGGGCTCCAAAATCACTGCAGATGGTGACTGCAGCCATGAAATTAAAAGACGCTTGCTCCTTGGAAGGAAAGTTATGAACAACCTAGATAGCATATTCAAAAGCAGAGACATCACTTGGCCAACAAAGGTTCGCCTAGTCAAGGCTATGGTCTTTCCTGTGGTCATGTATGGATGTGAGAGCTGGACTGTGAAGAAGGCTGAGCCACAAAGAATTGATGCTTTTGAACTGTGGTGTTGGAGAAGACTCTTGAGAGTCCCTTGGACTGCACGGAGATCCAACCGGTCCATTCTGAAGGAGATCAGCCCTGGGATTTCTTTGGAAGGAATGATGCTAAAGCTGAAACTCCAGTATTTTGGCCACCTCATGCGAAGAGTTGACTCATTGGAGAAGACTCTGATGCTGGGAGGGATTGAGGGCAGGAGGAGAAGGGGACGACAGAGGATGAGATGGCTGGATGGCATCACTGACTCGATGAATGTGAGTCTGAGTGACCTCCGAGAACTGGTGATGGATAGGGAGGCCTGGCGTTCTGCGGTTCATGGAGTCTCAAAGAGTCGGACACTACTGAGCGACTGATCTGATCTGATCTGATCACTTCATCTTGCTAGCATTAAAAAAAACATTATTTATTTAACAGCACCAGGTCTTAGCCACATGTGGAATCTTCAGTCTTCATTGCAACAGATGGGATCTTTTAGTCATGGCATGTGGGATCTTTAGTTTATGGCAAATTAACTCTTAGTTGCAGCATGTGGGATCTAGTTCCTGACCAGAGATCAAACACTGAGCCCCGGCACTGGGAGCATGGAGTCTTAGCCACTGGGCAGCCAGGGAAGTCCCTTGCTAGCACTTTCTCCCTCTCTCTTGCCTGTTCACTTGCTCAT
This sequence comes from Tragelaphus eurycerus, assembly GCA_935064755.1. NCBI lineage: Eukaryota > Metazoa > Chordata > Mammalia > Artiodactyla > Bovidae > Tragelaphus > Tragelaphus eurycerus. The sequence goes on from CAKXYN010000080.1 coordinate 6,929,103, forward strand.
TCTGATGAAATCAGCTATCATGTTGTGAGCTGTCCTTTGGAGAGATTCTCATGGCAAGGAACCAAGGAGAGAGTCCTCGGGTTTTTATACGATGGGGGATTGAGCCCCTTAGTCCAACAGCCCATAGAGAACTAAATCTTGGAACAAGGAGAGTAAGCATAGAAATGGATCTTCTCTCAACTGAACCTTAAAATGACAGCAGCTCTGTTAGCTCCCTGATGGCAGCCTGGTGAGCGATCAGAACCAGAGGACCCAGCTAAGCTGTGCCTGGATTCTTGACATGCTGTGACATAATGAATACTGTTGTTTCGAGCCGCTGAATTGTAAAGTATTATACAGCAATAGATAACTAATAGGGACTTGTGTCCTCCTTTAGGGATGTATCTTTGATTGCTATTGTTAGAGAACAAGGTGTACGCCAGATGCATGGTGAGTTAAGAAGGAGTTTCTTAAGAAGAAGAACCTCAGTAAAATGTAGATGCTTCAGTTAATGAATTCAAGCCTTACTTGGAATTTTGGAAGATTAACTAGCAATCTTCTCCAATCTTCAAGTGAGATTTATGTTAAACAGAGCAGTTCTATATTACCCTTTGTTATCAGTAAAATGATCTCAGACTCTCAGACTTAATCTTAACCTAGGCTTCTTGTTCTCAATTAAGTACTTGAAGAGGGATTACATAAAGCAAGTTTTATCCTAATGGAAACAAAGGGATTAACCACCAGACTCACAGATATATATATATATATCTATATCTATATATCTATATCTATATCTATATAATATATATATATTACAGTTGAGCTATATATATATATATATATATATATATATATTACAGTTGAAGCTTGAAACACAGAAAAATCTTCTTTGCATAGACAAGGGCTCACTATATTTTTGACCAGTTAATAGCGGGCATTATTGTTTCACACAACATGGCTTAACCCTCCCAACAAATCCAAGATGAGCTTATCCTTCAAAAGAATACTGCTAATTAACAGAAAATTAACTCTATCTCCCAGGTCTCATGCATATTTTATTTCTTTAAGGTTAGGTGTCTGCAATAGTCACCTACAAACAGTATCAAATGTTGGGAATAAGGAGACTCAGTGATCCTGTGCGTGTGCTCAGTTGTGTCCAACTCATTGGTCAGCTTGAAAGTGAAAATGTTAGTTGTTCATTCTGTCTGACTTATTGTGACCACATGGACTGTAGCCTGCCAGGCTCCTTTGCCCATGGGGTTTTCCAGGCAAGAATACTGGGGTGGATTGCCATGCCCTTCTCCAGGGGACCTTCTTGACCCAGGGATTAAACCCGGGTCTCCTGCATTGCAGGCAGATTCTTTACTGTCTGAGCCACCAGGAAAGCCCACTGGTCAGCTTAGGTCATTACAATTAATAATTTATTAGACAGGACATTTTAGAGAGATTTATCTACTTGGAAAAGGGTACAGATACTAGAGACTATCTCAGATAAAGATGCACTCTGAGAGGAATAAGTATTTAAGTTCTTAATATATACTATGTGGCTCTGCATCCTAAAATAAAAATGGGTTGTCTAGTTCAGGCTCATTTGTTCTTTTTATTGAGAATCTACCATAAGCCAGATCCTGTACTAGCAAGTAAGGAGTGAACATAAGACATTTCTGAATTAGACTAACAAAAGAGTTAAACTATAATAGCTGTGTCAATTTCAACTAGCAGCTAGTGTCAGTCTAAAAATGCAAAACATGAAACACTGTTATCTAGTGTATGATATATGCATGAGCCACTAATCCAAACTCTCTAAGCTCTTGATGACAACCTGCTCACAGAATGGCTGGCATATTGTCTGTCTTGGTCTTGACTGGAATCATCCTCATTTTGACTGTCTTCAATTGATTCTATGAACATTTACTACTACTTTTATGGAGGAGTCTTTATGTTTGCTGCAAAAATAATTTCATTTCTCACTCAAAGTTGGTCAGATATTTAAATACTTACTACACTGATTTCAGGGCTTCCCTGGTGGATCAGCTAGTAAATAATCTGCCTGCAATGCAGGATTCCTGGGTCAGAAAGATCCTTTGATGAAGGAAATGGCAACCCACTCCACTATTCTTACCTGGAAAATTTCATGGGTAGAGGAGCCTGGTGGTCTATAGTCCATGGTGTCTCAAAGAGTTGGGCAAAACTGAGTGACTAACGCTTTCACTTCACATTGATTTCAGCTGTTAGTTTTTTTCTCCTCTGCTTATATTTTTAATTTTAATACATGAAATTAGAACTATTTGGGGGGAGGGGTAAATTAAGGTAAACTCAACTCCAATGGCTTCGGAGAAGGCAATGGCAACCCACTCCAGTACTCTTGTCTGGAAAATCCCATGGATGGAGGGGCCTGGTAGGCTGCAGTCCATGGGGTCGCTGGGAGTCGGATACGACTGAGCGACTTCACTTTCACTTTTCACTTTCATGCATTGGAGAAGGAAATGGCAACCCACTCCAGTGTTCTTGCCTGCAGGATCCCAGCAACGGGGGAGCCTGGTGGGCTGTTGTCTCTGGGGTCGCATAGAGTCGGATACGACTGAAGTGACTTAGCAGCAGCAGCAGCAACTCCAATGGCTTAAGTAAAAGCAAAATGCAGCCAAAAAAAAGCAAATCAAAAAATACCATTTATAGTTTCAAATGGAGAAGACCAAGAGTAGAAATAGTTTCATGTGGCTACAGTGTTCAGGGCTCAGCCTTGCACTGTCCCATACTGTGCTTTATGCTGAGGTGACATGATCCCAGGTACTTTCGTGGTGGCAATGTGACACAGGGGCTAGGAAAATTTTTCTGCTACACAGTAAATACCTAGTCAGCCTGTGTCAGAGCTATGCCACTCTGACATTGCAGTGCCAACGCAGCCACAAATATTACATAAATAACTGGTATGCTGTGTTCCAATAAAATTTTCTTTACAAAAAGGGTTATATTTTGCTGAACCAGGGCATGATCTTGTAGTTGCTTTTGTTGTTTAGTTGTTAGGTCGTATCTTTGCAATCCTGTGGACTGTAGCCAGCCAGGATTCTCCTTCCATGGGATTTTCCAGGCAAGAATACTGGAGTAGGCTGCCGTTTCCTTCTCCAGGGAACCTTCCCCACCCAGATATCAAACTTGTGTCTCCTGCATTGGCAGGTGGATTCTTTACCACTGAGCCACCAGGGAAGCCTGAATGACCTTAAGCAGTACCTAGTTTTACATCTCTCCTCCATGTCCATCCATGTCCATCTCTCATCCATGTCATCAAAGTTTCCCTTGTGGCTCAGATGATTAAGAGTCTACTTGCAATGTAGGAGACCCAGGTTTAATCCCTGCATAGGAAGTTTCCCTAGAGAAGGAAGTGGCAACCCACTCCAGTACTCTTGCCTGGAAAATCCCATGAACAGAGGAGCCTGGTGGGCTACGGTCCATGGGGTCACAAAGAGTCCGACACTACTAAGCGACTTCACTTTCACTTTCTTTCATCCATGTCCGAAAGACAGTGATTCACCTAAGCTATATATAGTTAAATAGTTAAATAAAAGTCAAGGACCCCATACTTAGGTGCTCCTCCTGGCACTAAACACAAAGTGAGAAAGAGTGTTTAGCATAAAGCAACAGAGGGTGAGGATAGGTTCCCCGTAGTGATTCTCCATAGAAGGGGGACAGGGTCAAGGAGAGGTGAATCCCATTGTCACCTGCATCATTCAGCACAACCTTTACACGCTGCTGACTGCTCTCTGCCAGCCTGGTGAGATGAGTTCTATGATATTACCCAAATACCTGTACCTCTAAGAATTGTTCTGTAATCCACTACGTATTTTTCTATGATCCACAAGAGTGTCAAGATTTCCATTTTGAGTTTATTTTTTATGTGCGGTGTTAGAGAATGCTCTGATTTCATTCTTTTACATGTAGCTGTCCAGTTTTCCCAGTACGACTTATTGAAGTGTGGTGCTTTTCTCTATTGTATATTCTTGCCTCCTCTTCTATGTTATAGTAAATCATATTAATTTCATGAGATTCTTTCAATCAGATTTTTTTTTTTCTGTCGAAATCCCAAAGCAGAGGTTTATTTCTATATACATAGGGGAGGGTTAAGTGAGGTACCTGTTAAGGAACTAAATAAAAGTTACAGCCATTAGAAAGCAGGTTACCAAATCCTTACCAGCTTTTCTCTCTTTTTTTTTTCAGTTAACTCTGATATCATGTAAGCCTGATTCCTCACCTCATGTCAGTCTCCCCTCTGAAATTCCACCTCCCCATACTTCTTTTCTCCCTCAGACTCTGACACCCAAATCAAAAAAAAAAAAAAAAGAAAAGACTTCCAGTGTGCTGTACACATGAGAATTCTGACATGTGCCCATGATCTTAACACTATATTTGAGTCTTCTTTGAATCTTATGTCTTTTTTGGCGTTCTGCACCTTGTATTTTCTATACGTGTGTAATCATATGAGTCAGCTGGCTTATGTGTTAGAATGTAGACTCCTGGTTCTTCCTCCAGATCTACTAAATCTGACCCAAATCAGGAGAGGACCCAGTGACTTGACATTTTCAGCTACTGACCCAGGAGATTCCAATAAACAGCAAATATAACTTTAAATAATTGTGCTTTGCTGCTAAGTCACCTCAGTCGTGTCCGACTCTGCGCGACCCCATAGACGGCAGCTCACCAGGCTCCCCTGTCCCTGGGACTCTCCAGGCAAGAACACTGGAGTGGTTTGCCATTTCCTTTTCCAATGCATGAAAGGGAAAAGTGAAAGGGAAGTCGCTCAGTCGTGTCTGACCCTTAGCGACCCCATGGACTGCAGCCTACCAGGCTCCTTCATCCATGGGATTTTCCAGGCAAGAGTACTGGAGTGGGGTGCCATTGCCTTCTTCCACCATATTTCACTAGCATTATATTTGGATTATAATTTAGACCTGGTCTTTAAAAATGTGCTACAATTGTTGACATTTTCTAATATATCAGAGAGTAGTCTTCCAACATGGCTGCATATTAGAATCACTTGAGAGCTTTGAAAAATATCGGTGACTGGATTCAGTCTCCTCCTCAAGATACTGACCAACCACATGGTAACAGCCACTGGTGTAAGAAATGCATACACTAAAACGTCTATGCAAGTTGTTCTTTGTCCCACCCGCCCCCCCCCCCTGCTTTTTTTTTTAGAATCAGACTTATTCAGCACTGATATAATTAACTGAAAAATTATTGCAATATCCTTTGCCACTCTAATTTTGGAAAGTTCTAGAAAGTGATTTGTTCAATTAAAGGAGGAAAACAGTGAGTTCTAAGGTGAAAAAAAATGGCTCCATAGATAAAGAATGAAATGGTATCTGCCAATGAGAAGGACTACTGAGAGTTAGAAGATATGAAAGGGATGAACAAGTTGTATCTCTTCTGTAACTCTGGGGGTGGATGTGGTGGGGATGGACAGAGAGGGAAACTGCCTGATGAAGTCATGGTTTTCAAGGATGCTATTTAACTTTGACATCACATTAGGGTCCTTTGAGAGCTATCAAAATCCTGATGCTCAAGATACACCTCCCCCCCACCTCCCTGGCCAATCACATCAGATTTGGGCTATTGGAATCTAGGAAACGTACATGTATTTGAAATTCCCCAGGTAATTCCAGTGTGCAGCTATGATTTTGGAATCCTATTCTCAGGATAAGCATGATAAATTTGACATGATTTGCAGGAATTAAAGGAAAATAAGGAAAGGTAATTATTTTGACTTTGATGCTAGGAATCCAAGAGATTCTGACCAGGAAAATAGAAATTCTATTATCCTTTGCTGTTTAGTCATGTATTTACATGGTTAAGGAAAATAAAATTCATTTTGTTTTAAACTTATTGTGTCAATTTGTAGACAATGTTGTAATAGAAATTCTATCTTAGGTTGATTATTTCTTATTCATCACTTGGCAGGGGTTTACATATTTTAATATTCTCTCAAAATGTTTTTGAAAGATAAACAATGAATATTTATAACATCATGTGTTTTGGACTAATATAAATTAACAGTATCTCCTCACTTCATTCTATCCCTGGCTCAAATGTAAATTCCTCACAGAAACCATCTCCAACACATACATACTCCAACTGCATATGAAGTAACAGCCTCCATAACATTCTTACTTTTATTCCCCTTAATTTTTCTTCATGGCACATATCAACACCTAGCTTTTTATGCATCCATTTTTGTTTCTCATTCCTACTTTTCTGAAAAGTACGCTTAGTGAAAGGAAAAAAAAAGTTTACTCCTTATATCAAGCAAGAGTGGATATTTAGAAAACAATAAATATATACTAAATAAATCAATGAATGGAACTGAAAAGTCTACAAGAGCATGGATTATGTCTTATTCCTCTTTTGTTCCACTATCAATCAGAGGGTTTTTTTTTTTCTTTCTTTCTTTCTTTATTTTTACAAAAGTATTTTTATTGTAAATGTTTTTTTTAATTAAATTTTATTGCTTAACTGTACAATATTGTATTGCTATTGCCATACATCAAGATGAATCCGTCACAAGTATACATGTGTTCCCCATCCTTAACTCCTCCCTCCTCCCTTCCCATACCATCCCTCTGGGTCGTCCCAGTGCATCAGCCCCAGGCATCCGTTATCAGGCATCGTACCTGGACTGACGACTCGTTTCAGATATGATATTATACATATTTCAATGCTATTCTCCCAAATCATCCCACCCTCTCCCGTTCCCAGAGTCCAAAAGTCTGTTCTATACATGTGTCTCTTTTGCTGTCTCGAAAACAGAGTTATTGTTACCATCTTTCTAAATTCCATATATATGCATTAGTATACTGTATTTGTGTTTTTTCTTTTTTTAATATAAATTTATTTTAATTGGAGGCTAATTACTTTACAATATTGTGTTGGTTTTGCCATACATCAGCATGAATCTGCCACGGATGTACACGTGTTCCCCATCCTGAACTCCCGTCCCACCTCCCTCCCCATACCATCCCTCTGGGTCATCCTGGTGCACCAGCCCCAAGCATCCTATGTTATGCATCAAACCTGAACTGGCAATTTGTTTCACATATGATATTATACATGTTTCAATGTCGTTTTGTTCTAGTTACAAATATCCACAATTCCATGATAAGAGAGAGAATAGGTCTGTTCCAAGGGAGCAAATTTAGTTGATTTAACTGAGCTAAGACTTCTTAAATTTATATAAATATACTCATTAATACTCAATTATTTCCAAAGCTCTGGATAAGGTAGCATGAAAGGCTTGCTGCCTGATACCTATGATACTGACCTTCCTGTATTCATTTCTGCTTCTATTCAAACCACTGCCTCCTAATCAAGTTTAAAGTGAGATTAAAAAAAAAATCTAGATAAAAGATTTGAATATCAACCATTCATTATATAAGAAAATGTGTGATTCTCAAATTGTTAAGAAAATAACTCATTCAAGTAGTTAGCACATTTCAAAATTTTATTCAGTTCATTAATACAAGATGACAAAGGTGATTCAATGAGAATATGAGAAATTCAGATTTATAAGGTCAATGGAAAAAGAAATTTGGATTGAGATGGCTTGGTCTGATAAAAAAAAATCTCATTAATATCCTACAAGGCAATAAGCTGTAGCCTTTGGATACCTTCTCTATGAAATGGGGGGAAAAGTCACACCTGGTTCATTTTCCACAAATCAATCTCTGACTTTACAGAGTTATAAGATGTATGAGCCTTAATCAACTGTGAATAGTAAATCAAAATTATATCCCATGAGAAAATCAGATGACCCTCAGGAAATCTTATTATAAAATACTGGAGTAAAACATTTAAAGAAATTATGTAACTCTTTTTAAATTATTTCCAAGATTTGGTTATTTCCCTGAACTAGGTAACTAGTCCTAAGTGCTGTGCTGGATAAATATACTAAGTGAAATAAGTCAGATAGAGAAAGGCAAATAATGTACAATATCTCTTATATGTGAAAAAATTAAACTTGTGAATATAACCAAAAGTAAACAGACCCACAGAAACAAAGAACAAACCAATTGTTAACCAGTGGGGAGAGTAAAGGGGGAGGGACAATAAAGGACAGGGAACTAAGAGGTACTGATTATTATGTATAAAGTTAATAAAATCCAGGGACATATTGTACAACACAAAGCATATAAAGTTTATAATAACAATAAATGAAATATAATGTTTAAAAATTGTGAATCACTGTTCAGTTCAGTCGCTCAGTTGTGTCCGACTCTTTGAGACCCCATGAATCACAGCACACCAGACCTCCCTGTCCATCACCAGCTCCCGGAGTTCACCCAGACTCACGTCCATCAAGTCAGTGAGGCAACCAGCCATCTCATCCTCTGTTGTGCCCTTCTCCACCTGCCCCCAATTCCTCCCAACATTAGAGTCTTTTCCAATGAGTCAACTCTTCGCATGAGGTGGCCAAAATACTGGAGTTTCAGCTTTAGCATCATTCCTTCCAAAGAAATCCCAGGGCTGATCTCCTTCAGAATGGACTGGTTGGATCTCCTTGCAGTCCAAGGGACTCTCAAGAGTCTTCTCCAACACAACAGTTCAAAAGCATCAATTCTTCAGCGCTCAGCTTTCTTCACAGTCCAGCTCTCACATCCATACATGACCACAGGAAAAACCATAGCCTTGACTAGATGGACCTTTGTTGGCAAAGTAATGTCTCTGCTTTTGAATATGCTATCTAGGTTGGTCATAACTTTGCTTCCAAGGAGTAAGCATCTTTTAATTTCATGGCTGCAGTCACCATCTGCAGTGATTTTGGAGCCCCCCAAAAATAAAGTCTGACACTGTTTCCACTGTTTCCCCATCTATTTTCCATGAAGGGATGGGACCAGATGCCATGATCTTCATCTTCTGAATGCTGAGCTTTAAGCCAACCTTTTCACTCTCCTCTTTCACTTTCATCAAGAGACTTTTGAGTTCCTCTTCACTTTCTGCCATAAGGGTGATGTCATCTGCATATCTGAGGTTACTGATATTTCTCCCAGCAATCTTGATTCCAGCTTGTGTTTCTTCCAGTCCAGCGTTTCTCATGATGTACTCTGCATAGAAGTTAAATAAACAGGGTGACAATATACAGCCTTGACGTACTCCTTTTCCTACTTGGAACCAGTCTGTTGTTCCATGTCCAGTTCTAACTGTTACTTCCTGACCTGCATATAGGTTTCTCAAGAGGCAGCTCAGGTAGTCTGGTATATACCTGTAATTTATGTAATACTGTACATCAATTCTATCCCAGGAAAAAAATGCATTAATTTTAAGAGGAAGAAAATTATGTTGAAACAGCAGAGATGCTATAATATTTAAGTATTTTGGGGAAAAAAAGAGTCCAAAGTCATCTCACTTGAAAAGCAGTGGATATAATTTCTTTTTAATTACATGTGCCTCACCCTTCTCAGGGAGAAGGCAATGGCACCTCACTCCGGTACTTTTGCTTGGAAAATCCCATGGACAGAGGAGCCTGGTGGGCTGCTGTCTATGGGGTCACATAGAGTTGGACACGACTGAAGTGACTTCACTTTCACTTTTCACTTTCATGCATTGGAGAAAGAAATGGCAACCCACTGCAGTGTTCTTGCCTGGAGAATCCCAGGGATAGGAGAGCGTGGTGGGCTGTCGTCTAGTGGGCTGTCGTCTATGGGGTCGCACAGAGTCAGACACGACTGAAGTGACTTAGCACCAGCAGCAGAAGTAGCAGCACCCTTCTCAAGTGATAGAAAGATGAACAAAACATTTGAAAGTATTCTCAGATATGTTGTAAAACACATAGTGCTGCTTCTTTTAAAAATTAATTCAGTCATTTATATATCAGATCAGATCAGTCACTCAGTCATGTCCGATTCTTTGCGACCCCATGAACTGCAGCACACCAGGCCTCCCTATCCATCACCAGCTCTCGGAGGTCACTCAGACTCACATTCATCGAGTCAGTGATGCCATCCAGCCATCTCATCCTCTGTCGTCCCCTTCTCCTCCTGCCCCCAATCCCTCCCAGCATCAGAGTCTTCTCCAATGAGTCAACTCTTCGCATGAGGTGACCACAATACTGGAGTTTCAGCTTTAGCAGCATTCCTTCCAAAGAAATCCCAGGGCTGATCTCCTTCAGAATTGACCGGTTGTATCTCCTTGCAGTCCAAGGGACTCTCAAGAGTCTTCTCCAACACCACAGTTCAAAAGCATCAATTCTTCGGCACTCAGCCTTCTTCACAGTCCAGCTCTCACATCCATACATGACCACAGGAAAGACCATAGCCTTGACTAGGCGAACCTTTGTTGGCAAAGCGATGTCTCTGCTTTTGAATATGCTATCTAGGTTGGTCATAACTTTCCTTCCAAGGAGTAAGCGTCTTTTAATTTCATAACTGCAGTCACCATCTGCAGTAACTTATATGCAGAGTACATCATGAGAAATGCTGGACTGGAAGAAACACAAGCTGGAATCAAGATTGCTGGGAGAAATATCAATAACCTCAGATATGCAGATGATACCACCCTTATGTCAGAAAGTAAAGAGGAACTAAAAAGCCTCTTGATGAAAGTGAAAGTGGAGAGTGAAAAGGTTGGCTTAAAGCTCAACATTCAGAAAACGAAGATCATGGCATCTGGTCCCATCACTACATGGGAAATAGATGGAGAAGCAGTGATAGTTGTATATAATTGCCTAAATTTCTTTGGAAGGACTGATGCTAAAGCTGAAACTCCAATTCTTTGGCTGCCTCAGGCAAAGAATTGACTCATTGGAAAAGACTCTGATGCTGGGAGGAATTGGGGGCAGGAGGAGAAGGGGATGACAGAGGATGAGATGACTAGATGGCATCACCAACTCGATGGACATAAGTCTGAATAAAGGCTGGGAGTTGGTGATGGACAGGGAGGCCTGGCGGCTGCGATTCATGGAATTACAGAGGGTCAGACACAACTGAGTGACTGAATTGAACTGAACTGAATATGCTACTAATAGCCAATTTTTAATAATAATTTTAACTGGAGTATAATCTATAAAAAGATTGAATCACAATATTTTACACCTGAGGCTAATGTAATATTGCAAATCAACTCTATTTTCAATTTTAAAAAAGTAAAAATTCGAAGAAAGCTAAAAAAAAAAAAAAAAACAGGTTTCTGGGCCACAAGAACAGGCTTTATCCAAGGTGCAACAGAGTACTAAGGCTTTTTCTGTTTTGGAGACTTGCCTGAGCATGATTTCCATCATTTCCTTTGTTGAATCCTGTTGTCTTGGGCTCTGTGAAGCCCAGGGTTGAGTGCTGATCCTTCCACTTTGAAGTTCTCCTACTCTATTATTTGTGACTTATACTAACACTGACCAGGCTTCCCTGCTAGTTCAAATGGTAAAGAATCTGCCTGCAGTGCAAGAGACTGGGGTTTGATCCCTGGGTCAGGAAGATTCCCTACAGAAGGGAATGGCAACCCATTCTAGTATTCTTGCCTGGAGAATTCCATGGACAGAGGAGCCTGGCTTACAGTCCTTGGGGTTTGCACAGAGTCAAGCATGACTGATCAACTAACACTTTGACTTTGAATCATGCCACTTGTTCAGTACTATCTTCTGATGGTTACATGACTGTAAGCCATGTCTTTCTCAAAACACTGCATGCCACTTGAGGTGTACATTTTACCCATCCTCTATGGAGTCAGGCAATGGGATTTAAGTGACTGTAAGGCCTCCTAGAGCAGGACCTCGACTCATCTATCTCTGGTCTTTCTAAAAAATGTGCAGAAAACCACTGCCCCCTTTTAAGGCCAAATTAAGGGGAAATTACAGTAAGTGAATTATTTACTGATAACTTTCTCTTTCCTCATCTCTTCCGCCTTCTAGTCCTTCTCTTCTTTCCCGCCTGATACCCAGCAGGTTCCTTTGTTCTTAAGGGCAGTGAGTGTGTCACCTGCTTCCTCTGGAAAGTGCTTAAGTCTCTGGATCTCTTACTAAGTACAATAATTGCTATTTCCTTATTGGTTACACCTCTTATGAAAATTTATATATATGTTAGGAAAAAACATTAAGTGTCAAGTATTTCATATGTTTGGCAAAATGTTTATTATTATTTTATAAAGACATCGAAATACAAAATCGGTTGCTTAGCATCATGAAGTGGGTCAGGCTGGTATAATGGCTCTCATACTTAACCTAGGGTTAATTCTGCTGCTACTGCTGCTGCTAAGTCACCTCAGTCATGTCTGACTCTGTGTGACCCATAGACGGCAGCCCACCAGGCTCCCCCGTCCCTGGTGATCTCCAGGCAAGAACACTGGAGTGGGTTGCCATTTCCTTCTCCAACGCATAAAAGTGAAAAGTCAAAGTGAAGTCGCTCAGTCGTATCCAACTCCCAGTGACCCCATGGACTGCAGCCCACCAGGCTCCTCCATCCATGGGATCCTCCAGGCAAGAGTACTGGAGTGGGGTGCCATTGCCTTCTCCGTTAATCCTGCTAGAAATGTGTATTTAGCACAGAATTTGTAGGCTTTGTAGTTAGGATGCCTGAGATTGACTTTGAACCTTGTCCTTGACTATCCCCGTGATTCTGAAATGTGGTTTCTGGACCAACACCATCAGCATAATGTGGGAATTTGTAGAAACAGCAAATGCTTACACTTCACACTCTAGATCTTCTAAATCATCAACTCTTGGAGTAGAAACATATATTCTGTGTCTTAGCAAGTTTTCCAGATCGTCCTCCATGATAAAGTTCAGGAAGCAACAGACTATACCATGTGTGTCAGCCTGAATAAGATGTTTAACTCCTTCAAGTAAATCAGTACTCTCATTGATAAAAAGGGGTTAATAATACTACCACTACTTTGGCAGGAGTCCTAAGGAATAAGTGAAAAAAGTCCATGTAATATATTTGAATAGTTCTTGGCATAGAACTATTCAATACATCTTACTTACTAGCTGTTATACTCTGACCCTTGAGCCATCTATTATCAATTGCCTGGAACCTGATTTTGCCACTCTTCTCAACTTTGTCTCCTTTAACCCATATTCTTAAAAGTGGAGGGATAAGTTCAAGAGAGAATAAATCAGTCAGTTTGGAGTCCAGGTAGTATGGATGCTACTAGTTCTATATGTTATTAAAATTCTCTCTTAGTTCCTCCAACATGAAATTGGGATGATAATTTCTTTGTGTGCTTGTTGAGAATACAATCTGACTAAAGGTGTAAAGCTTCTATAGTAGGGGGCGTATTAGGTATCCAGTACACATAGCTGCTTCTCCTTTATTCACTCTCCTTTTGACTCTTGACTCTTTTCTGTCTCATTGTAATTATTTGTGTTTTGTTTTACAAGACTCTAAGGCACGGTACTGGGCTTCCCCAGTGGCTCAGTGGTAAAGAATCCACCTGCAATGCAGAAGACACAGGTTCAATCCCTGGGTCAGGAAGATCTCCTGGAAGCGGGCATGGCAATCCACTCCATGGAGAGAGAATGGAGAGCCCCGTGGACAGAGAAGCCTGGTGGGCTACAGTCCCTAGGGTCACAAAGAGTCAGACACAACTGAAGTGACTTAGCACACGGGCACTCAAGGCATGATACAAGATGGAACCCAAGTTTTTCAAGTAGTTATTCCCTTCTCAATAGATCCAAATTAGATGCTTCCTATCTAGTGGTCTTTTAGATCAGGTTTTCCAAGAAACAATATGATATCAGAGTTTATATGCAGCAAGTTTATTGGAAAGAGTTTTCAGAAATAGTACCTGTGTGGGAAAAAGGAAAGAAAGAGTGTCAGAGGAGAAGTTGAACCACCATGTAAATACAACAGAGGTCTAAGCCAACCGCAAAGGTAGTTATGAAGTTGAGATGGTTCTTCAAGTGTTATCCTAGATTTAAGCAAAATGCCCTAGCTCTTGTATCATTGCATCAACCAATGAAGAATATGGGCTGCTTAGGTGAAGGAACAGATGAGTGCCTGGGCCCAAACGGGGTCTGGGGTGATCCACCTAGCATCCACTATACTTAACTCTTATACCACTGTTTCCTGCTTGCTTCACAGAGTAAGTCAACTTAATCTGAAAAAGTTCCTCCAGAAGTCTGGTTGTTCCCTTTCCCTGGAAAATCTCAGGAAAGTAAGATTAATAGATGAACTATGACTTTGATGATGTAGCCAGTCTCAGGCCTGCAACTGACACACATCATCTCCCTTCATTCTAATTTCTTCCCATCACAATACCGCCACTGGACTTCATGGCTTGAATGGTAGAGTATTACAGATCCTGGTCTCTTAGAGATCTGAGAATCTGCTCTTGTGCTTGTGCACTTACCAAATTCACACGGATGTCCCCATTGGGTAACAGTAGCCTCATGTCCTTCTAAAGTGGTCATCATTTCCTTATCTTCTGGTCCCTTGGCAAGAAGAGGTGGCAGTCATAGCTTAAAATTTAATAGACTACTTATTGTGCCCCCTGTTTGAAGTATTTCCCCTGGGAACAAGGAACTCTAAATCCATGGAGCCTAAAACTGAAAAAAAAACACAAAAAATTCTAGTGGGTAACTTGGGGTATGGCAAGTGAGCCATTGCTACTTTCAACCCTTTATTCTGGAACCAATATCTATTCTATCTACTAAAGACAGAGCTCCTTTTAATAGTTTTAGATTTAAGAAATATATTGCATCATGCAGATTGTGTCTCATCTTTGCAGTGTGTTTTCTCTATGTTGGTGCTTCAGACATACTTTCAAGTTGCTGTTCCATTGCTCTTATGGCACCTTTGGGTGGTATAGTATATGATGGCATGAGTGAACCTCATGGTCATAGTACTGCTACTGTACTATTATGGTAGAGATCCTTTGATTTAGGTGAGATGCCATGGAGGTGGGTTAAAAACTCTGTAAGATCTTGGGTAGTATTTCTGGCTAAGCAAACCATAGCCATTATATAGCTCAACCCCAGAAATATTAATAGATACCCATCTTGGAGTAGAAGGAGTCCAGTGTAGTCAACCTGCCACCAGGTGCCTAGTTGTATTCATGAAAGAATGGTGTTATATCTGCAACTCAGAGTCTCTATGGCTGAAAGGTTTGATATTCAGTAGCAGTAGATACTGTATGAGTCCTGGTGAGGAGTATAGGCAGTTGAGCCCATGAAGAGCCTCCACCATAGCTATTGTATTCACAAGTCCATTGTGCAAGCACTGGGGTGGCCAATGGCAGAAGCTGACAGATAGCAAATGGTTGAATCACTCTTCTATAGTGTTTAACATGTGACACAATAATCTTCACCATTCACGCACTGCCCCATAGGTGCATCGACATGGTCTTTCCCCAAAATCCTTGTTTCTAATATTCTGATCTTTTCTTCTCAGGATGCTGGCCTTCTTCCTAAGCCATTCACTGCTGCCCAGTAGTCCAAGTTCATTACTGTGCTTATTACTGCCCATTAGAGGATTCCTCTTCACCAGTGAATTGAGCTATACTTTACTATCAGTCATTTTGAGACTTGCATACACATATTTTACTGACCTATCCACAATAAGTGTTGGAACTTTTTCTTCCGCCATTCTTCATACTGGCCCATCACCTTATTCTTAGTGCATCTAATATAGTACTTCTCCTGATCTTAGGCTCAACCTTTAGATTCTCTATCCAGGCCCAGTATCATGCCAAGAACTGTTTTTCAAATGGTGTATATGTTCTTTATTACATAGTAGATCTATATGATATTCTGTGAGATATCCAGATAGTTCAAAAACCACTTGTACTATATTATTGCTTAAGTTGGAAAGTTGACATAACCCTCATCACATTGTAATACTTTACTGGTGTCTCTAATTTTCACACTAATGCTCAGGTTGATAATCACCCTTAGCCTTCCTTTTTATTAAGTGCAATCCTAGTCGTCAACAACAGTCATCCAGTTCCAATATATTTGCAACGATTGCTTCTGAATCTTTTGAGAGCCTGATATAGTATGTTCATCCACCTTTAACTGACAGACTATTGTAACTCAACTTCTGTGAACACTTAACACTTTCATGATTGTAGCATGCCAGGAGTTACCCGTATATCACTTACCACTAGAAATTGGGTCTTCATTTTGTGCAGTGTGGAAGGTAGTAAATCTCATTATAGTTAATTTAAATGTGCTTTTTAATAAAGATTTTGAAAGAAAATTCAAGGACAATAAAAATAACTTTTTCTTTGAAACTTCTGGGAACATGTCACCGATAGATCATCTCATCACGGCCAAATATTTTGTGTATTGTTTTACAAACAAGCATATTATCCTATTTAAGCTCAATACAACCATCACAATCAGGAAAATAGCAATGAAACATTACTACCATCTAATCTTCAGACTCTATACAAATTTTATGAATTGTACCATTAATTAGGCCCTTATAGCAAAAGTATTCAATACAGAATGATATACTGCATTTTGCTGTCATATTTTCTTCAGTTTTCTCTAGTCTGGAATAGTTCTTTCCTTGACTTTCTTGATATTGATATTTTTGAAGATTGTAGGCAATTTATTTTGTAGGATGCTTCTCAGTTTGGGTTTATTGGATATTTCTTCCTCATTGCATTTGGGTTCTACAGTATAATTTGGAAGAAATGTCAGAGTGATGCTATTATTCATTATATCATAACAAATTTGATTTGTCCCATTGCTAGTTGAATTATTTGAATCCTTAAAAGAATCTCCATTATAAAACTACTCTTTTATTCTTTGGTGTTAATAAGCATTTCATTAGGAGATACTTTTGCTCTAAATACATATCCCACTTTAAACTTTTAATTAATTAATATCACTATATACTCATGAATTCATATTTTATTCATTGGTTTTAATTTGTTATCACTACTACTCATGCTGATGCTCAATTTGTTCCAGATTTTGCCAGTGGAGCCCCTTCAAGCTGATTTTTTTGCTCTATACATCTCATCTGGAGAAGGAAATGGCAACCCACTCCAGTACTCTTGCTTGGAAAATTCCATGGACAGAGGAGCCTGGTAGGCTACAGTCCATGGGGTCGCTAAGAGTCAGACATGACTGAACGACTTTGCTTTCACTTTTCACTTTCATGCATTGGAGAAGGAAATGGCAACCCACTCCAGTGTTCTTGCCTGGAGAATCACAGGGGCGGAGGAGCCTGGTGGGCTGCCATCTATGGGATTGCAGAGAGTCAGACACGACTGAAGCGACTTAGCAGCAGCAGCAGCATACATCTCATCATCTTGCTGCTGTTAGGCCATAGTCCAAAAGAGTTGCAGACAGTTGAACGTGACTGAGCACGTATGCATATCATAACCATTATATCGCTGTATAATTATATTTATATAGATAGTATATACTCATATACTCAGTGCATTTGCTTATTTGATCAGCCCCTCTCTATATAACTATTTTCCTGCCTCCTTTCAACAACACCCAGGCAGACACCCTGCCTAACTCACTTTGGCTGATTCCCGAGTCCAAGCTTCTGTTGTATCACCTCTTATACAAACACCCTCCTCACTGGGTTTCTAAAACCATTACTGGACTTGCTGCATTAGCCCTGGAGGGATTTCTTCTTACCCTTCCCCAGCTTCTTTTGTCCATGCTGGGCTGACTTCCCATAGCTCCAAGCTAAATCCCTTCCCACTTCAGACATCCTGTTCAGGCCAACCTCCTCATGTCTTCCTCACCCCACTGAGCCTCTGACTCTTCCCCTTGTGCCATCCTCTGCCTGAATGCTGTGTTGAGTTCCTGCATTGCTCATATTCTAACTCATGGTGCTTGGGACCCGTAGTCCTTACGTCTTTCTCATTTTGCTTCACTGTCAGTTACTGCCTAGTTGAGGGTCCATATTCAAGGAATACTTATGAACCAACACTCCTTGCCTGGGTGTCTGGAGTGACTTATGCTAAGATGAAAAGTTGCTTGCAGGAATTTTCTTGTTATTCCTAAAATAACACCTCTGAGGGACTGAGAGAGGCATTCAAGGAGGAGGAGACTCTGCAGCTTTTGTTTCTTTAGCATTATCCTGAACCAAAGTATGCGTATGAGGTCTTTGACCTGTCACACCAGCCAGTCATTGAATGCCTGCTGCACCCACGGAGGTGGGAACTTGAGGGTGATTAAGTCTTCCTGAGAGGAGAATTTGAGCAACAAACCACAGTATTCACTAGATTTGGCTTCTGAAGCTGCATCATAATAGAAAGAATCAATTGAGTTAGCTTTCCAAGAATAAAGATTCTTAGACTACATCCCCAGAGAGTGTATTTCAATAACACTTGGACAGGGCCTAAGGAATCTTTTTTTTTTTTTTCTTTTTTTAAGTCTCCAGATGATTCACTATTTGTCTTATTTAGCTACAGTTGGACTTAGTTAAATACAATGATTTTCTGTGGCTGAGATTTTTGTTTTCATAGTAGGCAGAAGGCACTTGAACTTCACAGCTTTCAGTTCCCAGAACTGTTCTCCTTGGTTGCACTTCCTGCCCTCTCTCCTAATGATTGAGGGACAGTGAGTTGTTTTCTGTGGCCATGAAATGATATTGCTTCAAAAGTGACCACACCTGCCATTCACATCACCCAAGAGAAGATCAGTGTTACGTGTTTCAGTGTTTTTGTGTCGGCTTTAATGTAGTACGTCAAATATTCTGTAGTTGTTAAAAAAAAAAATGCTGTAGATTGTGTGTTGTATAGTTCCTACTTCTGTACATGTTGAAAATCATGTCACTGATGCTTTCAGTTCTGTGTTATTGGTTCAGCACAAGACATGTTTGGTGATAGCCTTTTTATACTCTCAGAAGTTTCTTATGAACCAGATGGGAGTCATCTTAGACCAGACACAACCCCATAGCATGGATGCCAAGACATCTCTCCAAGCCTCTTAAATGGAGAAACAGCCGGAGGGATCCAGTGTCCTTGTGACTTTTTAGAAGTTCTTTGCAGGCAAAGCTAAGTTGTCCATGATAGCACTATATGTGGATCCTGTATTCTCAGAAAATTCACTGAGCAGAATGAACAAGGCAGGAGCAGAAAAAGGCTCCTGGAGGATTCATTTCCACAGCTAGGTGGATGTCTGAAACTGTGGCAAGTCTAGAGAAACTAGAGATCTGTGAGCAAAAGTTGGAAACAGTATGAGCAAGTGTAAAGATTTCCATGCTATTTCTCTACACAATTAAACCTCATATTCTCTCTGTGGCGGTGATAGTCCACCACCCATAATCCTCTAGTACCAACAAAGTTATTTTGAATTTTATTACACTTCATAAAACATATATTGGAAACATTCTGAAAGGCTTCCCTCCATGAGGACAGCCTTCCTTCCTTTCTATCTTCTCCAATTTGTAGCACAGTACAGGTTCTACTGGGGCTTTCCTGGTGACTCAGTGATAAAGAATCTACCTGCTAATGCAGGAGATGTAGGTTTGATCCCTGGGTTGGGAAGATTCCCTGAAGAAGGAAATGGCAACCCATTCCAGTATTGCCTGGAAAATTCTATGGACAGAGAAAGCTGGTGGGCTACTTGCAAAAGTCGGATTTGTCTTAGCAGCTAAACAACAAAAATAACAGGTTCCAGAGAGCAAACTTAGAGTATTATAGAAGCATTATAAGAGAAAGCTCATGCACTATGTATTAATAGTTAATTAACATCAGTTTTTTGTTAAGGCTTCCAAAGAAAGATTTTCAGACTAAGTCAGGAGATCCCCCTGTATGTTATGAAATTTTTATCTAGATATATTCTTGAGAACATGCAGACCTTAAAAATAATGACCTATGTTTCCATCATGCTGCTGCTACTGCTAAGTCGCTAGTCCGCCGCCGACCAGCCCCCCGCCCTGGGACCCAGGGGGAGGGGTGCCACCCCCAATGCAGAAAGGAAAAGCAGCGACCCCAGGACGGAGCCCCAGGCTCCTCCATCCATGGGACAGGCAAAAGTATGGGGTGGGGTGCCATTGCCTTCCCCGAAAAGAGATCTTTATTCCATCCATCAGCTATTCAATGCATTGTGAATTTTCTTTGTGTGTTATTTCTCAGTATAGAATTGTGGAATCCAAAGTGTGAAATACATTATTCATCTATTAAGCTGAAAAGATAAATGGCAATTGACATTTTGTACACATCAAAGTTTCTTATTTCTAGTCATTAATACAGTGAGTATTTATTTGGTTTTTATTGAACTGGAGGCACTATGTGAGATGCTGGGGAAAGTGAAGATGTTTAGATCCAAGGTTAATTGCTGAATGGCTTTTGAATCTCCTTTGACTATTTTTAAACATCAAAACAATATTTTCCAGATTATTTTTCTAAAGTGAAATAAGGCAACTAAATTATAACAAGATGTAATTTTTAAAACAACTTTTATTTTTCCTCAGTAATTAGAAAGACAAAAAGCTGACTGAAATCAATTGAAATGAAAAACAACTATCTTTACCAATTTTCCCTCAGAATGTAGCAAAAATTTTACAAAAAAAGTGAAAATCCAGAGGGATTGAAATATTTGAGGTTTCACAATAGTTCTGAAAAGTCAGGGTTTTATAGTGATATCTATGACAGATGGAACTGAATGAGGATTAGAAATGAGATTCAGTTCAGATTCAGTCAGGGAAATATACTGGAGAATACTATTGACAAAGTGGAGAACATCACATATAAAGAAATGTTCCAGATAAAAAGGCTTTGAAAAGCTCAGTTTTGAATATCAGATCTGTTAATTTTCTCTTCCTGTGTAACAAGCTACTATAAACTTAGTAATGTAAAACAATACATATATATTACCCCATCATTTTTGTGGGTTAGAAGTTTGGGCAAGGCCAGTTGGGTCCTCTGCTCACGTGCTCCTCAGATTGCTGTCAAGGTGTTAGGCAAGCCTGGGATCTTGTCGAGGGTTGGAAAATCTTTTGGAAATTCATGTAGTTGTTGGAATTCATTTCTTTTCAGATGTAGAGCTCATGGAGGCTGTATCTTCAAGGCCAGTCCTTCTCTTTTAAAGGGCTCAGCTGATTAGGTCAGGTCTACACAGGATAAGGCAAAAGGAGAAGTCGGGGCAGAGGTTGAGATGGTTAGAAGTATCACGGACTGAAGGAACATGAATTTGAGCAACCTCTGTTAGACAGTGGAGGACAGAGAAACCTGGCTGACTATAGTCCATGGGGTTTCAGAGTCAGATAAGACATAGTGACTGAAAAACAATACAGGATGATCTCTAGTTTGATTAATTCACAGTCAACTTATTAATAACCTAGTCAGTCATGTGATATCCTAAGTCTTGCCAGGGAAGGGTATTATATAAGATATGCAAATCAGGGTCTGGAGAATCTTAGAATTCTACCTATTGGACTATCTGAAACATTTTTAAGGAAAAGAAACCACTAATTAAGTTCTAGGTAAATATGGGATAAACTCTTTGGAATTTGAAACGTTTCTGCTTTTACTCATTGAATGTCTTGACTGTTTTCACCCAAAGCAACCAGCTCAACATATGATCAATCCATCTTCAGTTTCAGCCAATCTGTCTAATCTAGGTGTATTTGTCATCTGTCTGTGAACTGTAGACAGTATCCAAAGAGTTTTCTCCAAGGGCTAATTTCCCTTCAGAGTAATGAGAAGGCCAGTAGGAAATTCAGCATATAATTAGCAGATGCTGACTGTGATATACTCATTCTTTGAGTGATTCAGTGCACAGTCTCTGTTTCTGGCTTCATACCCTTTGACAGCTGATCCATGAACCACAAAGTAAAGCTGTCAAGAAATCAGAATAGAGCGACTTCTCTTCATGCATAGAGTATTGCCATATGTTGCCAGAGAAATCAATCAGAGATTCCTGTTTTTTTTTTGTGTGTGTGTGTGTGTGTGTGTGTGTGTATGTATTTCTACTATCCTTCCTTTCACATTGAACAAGTCTTGAGAGAGTTTTATCCTCCTTAAGTATGCAGCAAAAGATATACCAGCTCGGAAAATAGCAATCTTTATGTCTCCTTTGACCACTTGCTTCTTTCCATATATTGTTGACAAGTGGCATATCTTAAATTCCTTTGCCTACTCCCTTCTTCACATGACTAATTTCTACACATGGCCAGTAGCTCGTAATGTGATGGAATCAAACTTTACTTCTAACTAAGCCTCAATTTTACTGCTGCCAGGCTGCTTTGTTATAAGAAGACTGGACTGAGCAGGATTTCCATAGCTCAGCTCAGCATAATCTAATCTGTTTCCTGGCTGCAGTGTTACCATACAAAATGGAGATCAGGCAGAATTCCAGGAGCCAGAGTCACAACACCTGGCAGCTAGCTGTTTTGCCAGAGCACCAAGGAATGATGGAATTAAGAAGTGCTATAGTCAGCTCACATAATGAAGATAAAAATGATAATTAGCCTTGTGGTAATTTGAATTATTCAACTAAATCTTAGTTTCGCTGTAAGATGGTTCTAGCAATCGATTGTGAACAGTTGAATCTGTTGGGATTTTGTCATTTTAAGAAATGGGGAGGGTAATGGCATTTTTTTTCAAAATGAAAATAAATTAACATAATTTTACATGTAGAAATTGCAGTCCATGTAAAGCCTGAGCATTAGGCATGGTCCCAAGTAAAATTCAGTAGAAATGAGCAAACCACAGCTCTTAAGCAACCTGAGCACATATTGTCCTAACTTAACCACAGCGAAATTATCTGTTATAGTCATGTATACCTAAAGGTGAGCTGACATTATGAAAGTAGCCATCTTATGCTTTTTATAATTTGTGGTCTTCTTTTCTTAAATAGTGTTAAAAATTATAACTAACAGCTTAACTTTCAATTAAAGCAATTGATAAAAACACTCATATGTATTTTATCTGAGCCATAACCGCTAAAGGATCTGGTGATGGGTGAGTTTGTTTTGTTACACTGTCAATCTGAGTTCTAATTCATCACACAGTAATTAATAACCAATTCCAAATCTTTCAACAAATTCTCAGCATCCGTAGAATTTGAGTGGGAGCCTCAAGCTCAAAAAGGGGTTTTAGTAATCAGAAAATAGAACTGAGTCTTTAATAGAAAACTGTTCAGATAGGGGTCTAAAATGACTCTGAACAAATCCATGCCCATTCAATGGTTGTTGAGGGAAGTTCAGTGGTAAGTGATTTTAAGAGGTCATCTGTTATCAGTGGAAGTGTGCATATAAAATAGTCTTTCTGGGGCCAAAATGCCACATATATATTTACCAATAAAGAGCACAAAGAACCCAGACACTTACAAATACCTGAGGAGGAAAGTTATCTAAGTAATTATTCTAAATATTTCTACAAATTGTGAGTCTATATAATTTCATGATTAGTAGCAGAGCTCTGGATAAGAACTAACTGAAATTCTATTGTGTCTCTGCAATTTGCTAATTGTGTATCCTTGACAAGTTTCCTAAACTTTCTGTGCTTTATCTCTTAATGTGTAATAATGGGGACACTAAATAGTATCTTCCCCATCAGAATACTGGGAGAATTAAGTGGGTAAATACACGTGAGATGCTTAATAGAATGCCTGAAACACGGCATGTGTGCGTGAAACACGTTGTGTGTGTGTGTGCTTAGTCACTTCAGTCGTGTCTGGCTCTTTGTGACAGCATGGATTGCAGCCCACCAGGCTCCTCTGTCCATGGAATTCTCTAGACAAGAATAATGAAGCGGGTTGCCATAGCCTCCTCCAGGGGATCTTTCCGAACCAGGAATTAAACGTGCGTCTCCTGCATCACCTGCATTGCCGGTAGATTCTTTATCGCTGAGCCACTGGGGAAGCCCCAAACACAATAATGACACATTAAATGTTAGCTGTTATTTTCATTATGTGTAGGCTCTGTTTTTGTTAGATTGAACCTTCAAGGACCATGTGTGTGCTGTGTGCCTGGCATGAGGCTAGGATTCAGGAATACAACAATGAATGAGAAAAGGCCATGTCCACACAGAGCTTACCTTTTATTGGGGAAAGCAGTAGCCAGTGAGTACTAGTACAAAGCTAGCCAAGCTAGCATGTATCAGAATCACATGGAGAGCTTGTTATTAGCAGATGGTTGGGCCCCACCCGTGGAATTCCTGAATTAGTGTGTTTAGGGTGAAGTCTGCAAACACACATTTCTGACAAGTCCACAGGTGATGCTGACACTGCTGGTTTGGAGGCCAAATTTGAGAACTGTAGCATAACAGATAATTTCGATATAATGGAGTTAATTTAGATATAGACAGGGTGTCACTGTAATACTGTCATTTGGACTAACACGGGGATTTCAAAGACTAAAACAAGATGATGCCCAAAGCTAAATAGTACCCTGATGAGCATTAACAAATGTGGAAAAACACAAGAAGCCCTGTTGCATGTAGGAAGCTTTCTGGCACCCTTTTATGAATACTCTTTTATTATCCAAATATGATTTACTCTCTTTCTAAAAACATTTAAAATAGTTCTCTGACATTTATACTTTCATAAGGCAACCCAATGTGAAATATTTTTGCCTTGAAAAGTGGATTTTAAAAATATAAATTAAAAGCAATATATAATCTAAATTTTGATCTGGAAGATTAAATTCTAATATCTGTATCTCTCATTCATATTTTTTCAATAATAAGTTTAAAATTTTGTTGGCATGTATTTTTGTAACTGTTAAAGTTTTGTGTAATTATGGAATGTGAAGCAAAATATTATCTTATTGCTTGTAATTTGTGTCTGTGGTGTAACAGTGTGAAGTAAGTGTTCAAAATAGGTGCTCATTTTTGTGACTAATGACTTTATTGTTTTGTAAAAACAAATTGCATTTGTTTTGTATCTTTAATTGTTTTATTTAATTTGTATTTTTTGGAAAATTAAAAAAAGGTAGATTTTTAAAAGCAGAAAAATAAAAGGGTAGAGTCTACCACAAATTTTCACTATCTAGAAGTAACTAATATTAATTTTTGGTACCCTAAAATTCAGATATTTCTGTATTAAAGACTCAAGGCAAGAAGCGTGAAAATATTTAAAATATTAGCTTATACTATGTATTATTTTAAATTATAATAGTTTTATCTAAATTTATCAAAGTAAAGCATTGAAATGAAACAAACTTTGCTAATATTTTGAGAAAACAGTAAATTCCTTCAGTATAAGAAATATTAGGTTTTGAAAGATTCCTGAAGGAGGAGCTAAGACGGCAGACGAGTAAGACGGGGAGAATACTTTCTCCTCCACAAATCCATTAAAAGAACATTTGAATGCTGAATAAATTCTGTAAAACAACTTCTGAATGCCGGCAGAGGACTTCAGGCACTTAGAAAGACAACTCATTGTCTTCAAAACGAGAAAACAAGCCCTGCGGTAACTCCTTTTGTGGAGAAGTGGCACGGACACCAGCATTTGCTATTGGCAAGTGGGGGCTGGGCTAGGAGGAGCGGCGAGGCCTGCATTGCTTTGAGAAAGGATTTGGCCTGGCTATCTCGGGTGCTATCTGAGCGAAATAACCAGACAGTCGGTTATCTACTACATCAAAAGCCAGCCCTAACTTAAGACACCACCAGGACTACCTACGGAACAAAGGGCTGCACAGAGTTGGCCGGCTTCAGGCCATCCCACTCCGGTGAAAGGCAGCCAGGGCCAGATCAGATCAGTCGCTCAGTCGTGTCCGACTCTTTGTGAACCCATGAACTGTAGCACGCGAGGCCTCCGTATCCATCACCAGCTCCCGGAGGTCACGCAGACTCACATCCATCGAGTCAGTGATGCCATCCAGCCATCTCATCCTCTGTCGTCCCCTTCTCCTCCTGCCCTCAATCCCTCCCAGCATCAGAGTCTTCTCCAATGAGTCAACTCTTCGCATGAGGTGGCCAAAATACTGGAGTTTCAGCTTTAGCATCATTCCTTCCAAAGAAATCCCAGGCCTCATCTCCTTCAGAATGGACTGGTTGGATCTCCTTGCAGTCCAAGGGACTCTCAAGAGTCTTCTCCAACACCACAGTTCAAAAGCATCAATTCTTCAGCGCTCAGCCTTCTTCACAGTCCAGCTCTCACATCCATACATGACCACAGGAAAGACCATAGCCTTGACTAGGCGAACCTTTGTTGGCAAAGTGATGTTTCTGCTTTTGAATATGCTATCTAGGTTGGTCATAACTTTCCTTCCAAGGAGTAAGCATCTTTTAATTTCATGGCTGCAGTCACCATCTGCAGTGATTTTGGAGCCCAGAAAAATAAAGTCTGACACTGTGTCCACTGTTTCTCCATCTATTTCCCATGTAGTGATGGGACAAGATGCCATGATCTTCATTTTCTGAATGTTGAGCTTTAAGCCAACCTTTTCACTCTCCTCTTTCACTTTCATCAAGAGGCTTTTGAGTTCCTCTTCACTTTCTGCCATAAGGGTGGTGTCATCTGCATATCTGAGGTTATTAATATTTCTCCCGGCAGTCTTGATTCCAGCTTGTGTTTCTTCCAGTCCAGCATTTCTCATGATGTACTCTGCATGTAAGTTAAACAAACATGGTGACAATATACAGCCTTGATGTACTCCTTTTCCTATTTGGAACCAGTCTGTTGATCCATGACCAGTTCTAACTGTTGCTTCCTGACCTGCATACAGATTTCTCAAGAGGCAGATCAGGTGGTCTGGTATTCCCATCTCTCTCAGAATTTTCCACAGTTTATTGTGATCTACACAGTCAAAGGCTTTGGCATAGTCAATAAAGCAGAAATAGATGTTTTTTCTGGAACTCTTTTGCTTTTTCGATGATCCAGCGGATGTTGGCAATTTGATCTCTGGTTCCTCTGCCTTTTCTAAAACCAGCTTGAACATCAGGAAGTTCACGGTTCACATATTGCTGAAGCCTGGCTTGGAGAATTTTGAGCATTACTTTACTAGCGTGTGAGATGAGTGCAATTGTGCGGTAGTTTGAGCACTCTTTGGCATTGCCTTTCTTTGGGATTGGGATGAAAACTGACCTTTTCCAATCTTGTGGCCACTGCTGAGTTTTCCAAATTTGCTGGCATATTGAGTGCAATATGTGAGAGCTCCTGGCCTACCTGCAAGCGGTGCACTGAGATCTCCCGGCCTACCCACCAGCGGCGCACTGAGAGCCCCTCGCCGGCTGCACGGCACACTGAGAGCACGCCCGAGAGGAGCTACCCAACGACCGAGGAAGGACGGCGGTGAGGACTGGTGCACTAAGCACAGCTGAGAGGAGCTACCCCATGACCGAGGTCAGGAAGGGCGGTGGTGAGGAGATACCCCTCCCCCAAGGTCAGGAAGGGTGGCAGTGAGGAGAGACCCCTGATCCAAGGTAAGGTGCAATGGCTGTGCTTTGCTGGAGCAGCCAGGAAGAGATAACCCACGCCCAAGGTAAGAGAAACTCAAGTAAGACGGTAGGTCTTGCAAGAGGGCATCAGAGGGCAAATACACTGAAACCATACTCACAGAAAACTAGTCAATCTAATCACACCAGGACCACAGCCTTGTCTAACTCAATGAAATTAAGCCATGCCCATGGGGCAACCCAGGATGGGCGGGTCATGGTGGAGAGATCTGACAGGGTGCGGTCTGCTGGAGAAGGGAATGGCAAAGCACTTCAGTATTCTTGCCTTGAGAACCCCATGAACAGTATGAAAAGGCAAAATGATAGGATACTGAAAGTGAAACTCCCCAGGTCAGTAGGGGCCCAATATGCTACTGGAGATGAGTGGAGAAATAACTCCAGAAAGAATGAAGGGATGGAACCAAAGCAGAAAGAATACCCAGCTGTAGATGTGTCTGGTGATAGAAGCAAAGTCCGATGCTGTAAAGAACAATATTGCATAGGAACCTGGAATGTTAGGTCCATGAATCAAGGCAAATTGGAAGTGGTCAAACAAGAGATGGCAAGAGTGAATGTTGACATTCTAGGAATTAGCGAACTAAAATGGACTGGAATGGGTGAATTTAACTCGGAGGACCATTATATCTACTACTGTGGGCAGGAATCCCTCAGAAGAAATGGAGTGGCCATCATGGTCAACAAAAGAGTCCGAAATGCAGTACTTGGATGCAATCTCAAAAATGACAGAATGATTTCTGTTCGTTTCCAAGGCAAACCATTCAATGTCACAGTAATCCAAGTCTATGCCCCAACCAGTAACGCTGAAGAAGCTGAAGTTGAACGATTCTATGAAGACCTACAAGACCTTTTAGAACTAACACCCAAAAAAGATGTCCTTTTCATTATAGGGGACTGGAATGCAAATGTAGGAAGTCAAGAAACACCTGGAGTAACAGGCAAATTTGGCCTTGGAATACGGAATGAAGCAGGGCAAAGACTAATAGAGTTTTGCCAAGAAAATGCACTGGTCATAGCAAATACCCTCTTCCAACAACACAAGAGAAGACTCCATACATGGACATCACCAGATGGTCAACACCAAAATCAGATCGATTATATTCTTTGCAGCCAAAGATGGAGAAGCTCTATACAGTCAGCAAAAACAAGACCAGGAGCTGACTGTGGCTCAGACCATGAACTCCTTATTGCCAAATTCAGACTGAAATTGAAGAAAGTAGGGAAAACCACTAGACCATTCAGGAATGACCTAAATCAAATCCCTTATGATTATACAGTGGAAGTGAGAAATAGATTTAAGGGCCTAGATCTGATAGATAGAGTGCCTGATGAACTATGGACTGAGGTTCGTGACATTGTACAGGAGACAGGGATCAAGACCATCCCCATGGAAAAGAAATGCAAAAAAGCAGAATGGCTGTCTGGGGAGGCCTTGCAAATAGCTGTGAAAAGAAGAGAAGCAAAAAGCAAAGGAGAAAAGGAAAGATATAAACATCTGAATGCAGAGTTCCAAAGAATAGCAAGAAGAGATAAGAAAGCCTTCTTCAGCGATCAATGCAAAGAAATAGAGGAAAGTAACAGAATGGGAAAGACTAAGGATCTATTCAAGAAAATCAGAGATACCAAAGGAACATTTCATGCAAAAATGGGCTCGATAAAGGACAGAAATAGTAGGGACCTAACGGAAGCAGAAGATATTAAGAAGAGATGGCAAGAATACACAGAAGAACTGTACAAAAAAGAGCTTCACGACCCAGATAATCACGATGGTGTGACCACTGACCTAGAGCCAGACATCCTGGAATGTGAAGTCAAGTGGGCCTTAGAAAGCATCACTAGGAACAAAGCTAGTGGAGGTGATGGAATTCCAGTGGAGCTATTCCAAATCCTGAAAGATGATGCTGTGAAATTGCTGCACTCAATATGCCAGCAAATTTGGAAAACTCAGCCAGGGCCAGAGGAGGGCAATTACAGCCCTAGAGAGACACGGTCTACGGAACTGTGAGTAGGTTTCTGTGCTGACTCACGCTTCTTGGGGCTCTGGATGGTTAACATCTGCCTGAGAAAGTGCGCTGTTTGTATACCCAGAAAACTGAGCGACGGAGAGGCGATAAGTCTCAGCAGCTGTGCTCGCTGAACATTTCATCACCTGCACTACTCGGATCTGGGAAGGGCATAAAATGCAGACTCAACCAAGTCTGTGCTTCTGAGGAGTATCTGAGTGCCTGAACCTGGCCGGTTTAGATTTGGGTGTTCATATCTGCCCGCTCTGTAACAGGGCAGAGATCAGATATTGAAAAGACCAGTAAACTGCCTCAATAAAGAGAATTCAACAAACTACCAGAATATAGTAAGGACACTCTAAACTTGGCAATTTTAACAAAATGAAGAGACAAAAGAATACCCAGCAGCTAAAGGAACAGGATAGATGCCCACCAAACCAAACCAAAGAGGAAGAGATAGGGAATCTACCTGATAAAGAATTCCGAATAATGATAGCGAAATTAATCCAAAATCT
Organism: Tragelaphus eurycerus; assembly: GCA_935064755.1. Lineage (NCBI taxonomy): Eukaryota > Metazoa > Chordata > Mammalia > Artiodactyla > Bovidae > Tragelaphus > Tragelaphus eurycerus. The sequence goes on from CAKXYN010000080.1 coordinate 6,958,891, forward strand.
CGAAATCAAAATGGAATCACAGTTAAAGAGTCTGGAGACAAGGATTGAGAAGATGCAAGAAAGGTTTAACAAGGACCTAGAAGAAATAAAAAAGAGTCAACACATAATGAATAATGCAATAAATGAGATCCAAAACACCCTGGAGGCAACAAATAGTAGAATAACGGGTAGAATATAGGATTAGTGAATTAGAAAATAGAATCCTAGAAATAAATGAATCAGACGAGAAAAAAGAAAAACCGCATCAAAAGAAATGAGGACAATTTCAGAAACCTCCAGGATAACATTAAACGCTACAACATTCAAATCAGAGGAGTTCCAGAAGAAGAAGATAAAAAGAAAGATCATGAGGAAATACTTGAGGAGATAATAGTTGAAAACTTCCCTAAAATGGAGAAGGAAATTACCACTCAAGTTCAAGAAATCCAGAGAGTCCCTAATAGGATAAACCCAAGGCGAAACACCCCAAGACACATATTAATCAAATTAACACAGATTAAATATAAAGAACAAATATTAAAAGCAGCTAGGGAAAAACATCAAATAACTCACAAGGGAATTCCCATAAGGATAACAGCTGATCTCTCAATAGAAACTCTCCAAGCCAGGAGGGAATGGCAAGACGTAATTAAAGTGATGAAAGAAAATAACTTACAGCCTAGATTATTGTATCCAGCAAGGATCTCATTCAAATATGAAGGAGAAATCAAAAGCTTCACAGATAAGCAAAAGTTGAGAGAATTTTGCACCACTAAACCATTTCTCCAACAAAAACTAAAGGACATTCTCTAGATAGGAATCACTAAAAGGGTGTAAAAATTCAAACCCAAAACAATAAAGTAAATCTTATTTATCAATAATTGCTTTAAACGTTAATGGGCTGAATGCCCTAATCAACAAAGACCCCTACATACCTTGTCTACAAGAGACAACCAAAAGACTAAAATGGGTCAAATGGATACAAAAACTAGACCCTTATATATGTTGTCTACAAGAGAACCACCTTAAAATAGGGGATATATACTGACTGAAAATGAAGGGCTGGAAAAAGATTTTATATGCAAATACGGACCATAAGAAAACAGGAGTAGCAATACTTATATCAGATAAAATTGACTTTAAAGATCCTGAAAAGGAGACAAGGAAGGTTACACATAACAACTTAAAGGAACAATCCAAAAAGCAGTTATAACAATTATAAATATATATGCACCCAACATTGGAGCATTGATATATCTAAGACAAACATTGATTGATATGGTAGAGGAAATATGCAGCAATGCAATGATAGTGGGAGACTTTGATACCCCACTCATATAATCTTGCTGTGATAGACGGGGTGGAGAGCAAAACATATTCACTTATGAGCTTCGAGAATTTAGTTCACTCAGGTGAGTTTAAAGGGAAAAGAAAGACTTGTTTGTTCACTCTGTAAAGGTTTATTGACTATTTTGTGGGTTTGGTACCACTTTGGGTAGTAGGGAGGAAGAGGTGACAAATGTGATCCTGTCCTAAATGATATATTGTGGTAAAGATAGACCTACCAATACAAAATACCAAGATGTGCCTAAGATGAGGACACCAAAACTGGACTTTTTGTTTCCTGAACTTTTCATTTCGAGATCAAACTTCCTAATATAGGATGAATTCAACATGATTTTTTTAAAGTGTTCTTTGTGATTAAAAACAGAAAGCCATTGGTTAAGAAATTGCATATACTCCACCCCACCATCACTCCCCTTCTTTCTTCCCATTTCCTCCCACCCTCACTGATCCTTTCCTTTGTCCATTTTCCCCTGCAAAAAAAAAAAAAAAAAACAAAAAAGCTATGGGACAGTGCAGAGCAAAAGCATGAAGCAGATTTTTCAATTCCCTCCATTGAAATGAGGAGAAGGCAATGGCAACCCACTCCAGAAAAAAAAAAAAAAAAAAAGAAAGATTCCTCTAAGATTCAGTCAATTCAGTCGCTCAGTTGTTACTGACTCTTTGAGAGCCCTTAGACTGCAGCACACAGGCTTCACTGTCCATTACCAACTCCCAGAGCTTACTCAAACTCATGTCCATAGAGTTGGTGATGCTATCCACCCATCTTATCCTCTGTTGTCCCCTTCTTCTTCTGCCTTCAATCTTTCCCAGTATCAGGGTCTTTTCCAATGAGTCAGTTTTTCACATCAGGTGGCCAAAGTATTGGAGTTTCAGCTTCAGCATCAGTCCTTCCAAGGAATATTCAGGACTGATTTCCTTTAGGAGATCTTTACTACTACTACTACTACTACTACTAAGTCGCTTCAGTCGTGTCCAACTCTCTGCAACCCCACAGACGGCAGCCCACCAGTGCTCCCCCACCCCTGGGATTCTCCAGGCAAGAACACTGAGTGGGTTGCCATTTCCTTCTCCAATGCATGAAAGTGAAGCGTGAAAGTGAAGTTGCTCAGTTGTATCCGACTCTTAGTGACCCTATGGACTATAATCTACCAGGCTCCTCAGTCCATGGGATTTTCCAGGCAAGAGTACTGGAGTGGGTTGCCATTGCCTTCTCCATTTAGGAGATTAGGAAAAGGAAAAAAAAATTTTTTTGAGAGTATAATTATTATACTGCTTCAACTTTAGAGTATACTTATTGAATTTTACATATGAATGATAAGAAAATTAGTATACTTTATCCAACCTTCTTCATCTTCACCCTTACTCTGATTTCTGTTACTCATGTTACTATTTTTCCATGGTTGATTTTTTAATAATATTTATATCATCTTTGCATTAGGTAGTAAACTTTCAACAGTTAGTCAAGGAATGAAATCACAGCGGCTTACATAATTAAAAAGGGTTATCACTCAGATGTGCTGGATGGATCTAGAGCTGACTGAAAACATCTTCAGCTTTTGCCACTGTGTGGATGTTGAGTTGTCCTCTTGTCTCTGTCTGGGTCCCAAGATAGTGACCAACAATTCCCAGTGGCACATTTGGGTGACAACACTAAGCAAAGAACTGTTTGTTTCTGTTTGTCGCTGGTCTTGGGTAGGGTTGTAAAGAGAGTTGAGGCCACCTCAACTTTCACCTATTATGTATGACATTTTTTCTGCTGCAGATCCTATATGGTTTTTTATTCATCTTGCAACCTCAGCACCTTCCTGAAGATCTGTTTTCTTGTGTATTTTTTGCCAGTTTTTGGCAGGAAGGACCTGATATGCCACATTAAATTTTTATTTGTGACTAGGGACAAGAGGGGAAGGCAATGGCACCCCACCCCAGTACTTTTGCCTGGAAAATCCCATGGACGGAGGATCCTGGTAGGCTCCAGTCCATGGGGTCGCTGAGAGTCGGACACGACTGAGCGACTTCACTTTCACTTTTCACTTTCATGCATTGGAGAAGGAAATGGCAACCCACTCCAGTGTTCTTGCCTGGAGAATCCCAGGGACGGGGGAGCCTGGTGAGCTTCCGTCTATGGGGTCGCACAGAGTCGGACACGACTGAAGCGACTTAGCAGCAGCAGCAGCAGGGACAAGAAATGTGCTTACTGGACATTTGTTCCCTTATCGTTGCCTTTATCTCTTTCTCTGTCTTTTTGTCTGTGTTTTTCCTTCCATTTCTAATTTCCTCAAAGCCATGGATCAATACTGTGTGTTTACATCTTCAGCCATGTTCATTGTTTAATCTCTGCAATAGAGGATAACCCTGTGCAATATATTTGTTTTTCTTTTCCTTTTCTAATTTATAGTAGCCAGTTTTAATTTCTTTTATATATTGAAATATCTTCTTTAAATGTTTGTTTCATTTCCTTTTCCCTAAGAAAAAAATTTTTGTGTTATCAACTGAGATGATAATCTATTTCTTTGAATTCATTTTCTAAGATACTTCTTGCTACGCTTTAGAGTGTTCCTCTACTTTTTGTGTGTGTTCTTTTCTTCTGTTCTTTCTCTAGGATTTTTTGTTTGTTTGTTTTATGTTTGCTTAGTAGTTCTTATGTAGGGGCCAGTGACACTTTTCCATCTTTGAATGAGCCAGCTACCTCTTGAAGGATAACATGGGTGGAAACAGGGAAAAGGAAAGAAACAGTGAACAGCTTCCAATGGCTTTATGTACAGAATATTTTCTCCCCATTGCTGTTATAAATATCTACTATGACATTTCACCTCAATTTTTATTGTATTTTTTGGAATTTTTTTTCTGCATTATCTGAAATCTGAACTTATCGCACATGGGGAGCAAAGGGAAAAATAGGCATATTGTTATGAGAAAGTGATCTAAATGCTGGGTCAATATATAAAGCTTATTTAATAGGAATTGCATAACATGGTATTATAAGTGCTTTGAAATAATGATTAAAAAAAAAACAAAAACATCCAGGGAGTCTCAGTTTTATGAGGCCTCAATTGTATACAAATTGGGAAAATTTAGAGGAAAATCAAGTCAAATAAAAAATTAGCTGCAAAAGTGAACATTGATTTAAGATGAGAAAATAAATTTCAATAAACTGCGAATTTTAAAAAGCTACCCAATATCAGTAAAATTATAAAACCCAGGGAAAATTATATTTAATTAATTAAATGCCTAATACAACTTTATTGCATTTCCTTTCTATTTATTTTTGGCTTTCAATTTGATTGCCATTTCATATGATTATAATTTCATATGAATGTGATGTAATAATGTTTTCTATAGAGCATAGAGAGAGAATTTTTGATTATCTTTTGATTTTTTTTAGGATATTTCCAAATATATTTCAAAATATATGAATAATTTTGACTTCAATTTACAAACTATTCAATAAATCAGATCATCAGGACACCAGGTTACAAAGTTAGCCACTAATCCAATTTATAATTTAGTTAATAATGCCCTATTATTAGAAATCATTTAAATTACTCAAAATACTCAATTCAGACTAGCATTCTCAATTCATGGATGTCCTTTAAAGCTAAAAGAGCACAAAACTCCTTGTTTCTGTATACTCTTTACAAGTTGCTCTATTACTGCCCTGAAACTTCATGTTTTAACTATGTGAATTCAGTGCATGAACCCTAGGAATCTAATATATTCTGTGAAGGCAATGGCACCCCACTCCAGTACACTTGCCTGGAGGATCCCACGGACAGAGGAGCCTGGTGGGCTGCAGTCCATGGGGTCGCTGGGGGTCGGACATGACTGAGCGACTTCACTTTCTCTTTTCACTTTCATGCATTGGAGAAGGAAATGGCAACCCACTCCAGTGTTCTTGCCTGGAGAATCCCAGGGACAGGGGAGGCTGGTGGGCTGCTGTCTATGGGGTCACACAGAGTCAGACATGACTGAAGTGACTTAGCATAGCATAAGTCTATCAAAGTGGAAGGTTATCTTTTGATTTTTTTTTTACATTATTGATAACTCAAAAATTTTCTTGCAACTTCACAACTTACTGTAATGTCAGGTAAATACTATACTATTATTGTCCAATATGGGGGAAAAAGCCTTATCAAAAGTTCTTTTTTTAAAATGAAATGTAAGAATTGAAGGAACTTTCCACAAGCTAGCTTTTTGTGCTCTATTGCTATGTATTTGAAACATTTCCCACCTCATTATCCTCATTCTTTTGGTGCTAATCTCAGTAGGATATATTCATCGCTCCATAAAAACTCTGCTTTGCATCTTTTGGTCTCAGCAATGAGGGAGACCCTATTGTGGGTTGTGAGAATTTCCTGGAAGTCATACCTATACCACAATGGCTAGGAAATGCTAAAATATATACTTGGACATGACTGTGATCCATATATGCAGATATAATTAAATCAGACTCAATTGTTCCTAGTTCAACTACTTCATAGCCACTCCACATGTGATCCGACATAAGTAGAAGTATGTTGGAGAGTAAACTGGAACAGAAAGTGACAACAATCTTATCTAATTTTGGTTAAGGTGCCTTGTGTTTGCAAATCCTACAAAAACATATAGAATGTATTGCTAGAAGGGGTCCATGCAAGGAGGAGACTCTGACATTTAAGCTTAATTACCATGTTGGTTAATTCACATCTGAACTAAAGGCAGACATGAAAGTGACTTGATATTTGACTTGATATTTGAAACCAATTCAGGCAAGTGGTAAATGTTATAAAAGAAGATCATCATTACCACTGGTATTAGGATAAGCAGATGTCCTGAGAATACACAAGATGAATCATTAGGGAAAAGTCCTGTTCAATTTTGCAAATTGAATAATACACTTAAGGAGTTTACAGTAATGTTCATAATTTCATGTGAGAAGTATTTACAACTAATTATCTTTGGTAGGAGCAAGAATAAGAGAAGAAATCATTCCCTCATTTCAACTGATTTTTGAGTAACAGATCTTTAAACTTCCTGTCAAAAAAAGATTTTTAATTGTTATTTTATTATTTAAAAATTGTCATTAAAATATAATCTAATATTTAACCTTTATCTCCTCCACTTTTTCTTCAATTTAATTTTAAGTGCCTCAAGGGGATGGGCATTGCTTTATCATTTTTTATTTATTACCTCTAATGCTAAACTTAAAATTGTTCTTGTTTAGTTGCTCAGTTATGTCCGACTCTTTATGACTCTATGAACTGCAGCATGCCAGGCTTCCCTGTCCTTCAGTATCTCCTGGAGTCTGCTCAAACTAATGCCACTGAGCTGATGACTCCATCCAACTATCTCATCCTTTGTTGCCCCCTTCTCCTCCTGCCTTCAATCTTTCCCAGCATCAGGGTCATCTAGCGAGTGATTTGGCTCTTCCCATCAGGTGGCCAAAGCATTGAACTTCAGCATCAGTCCTTCCCCTGAATACTCAGAGTTAATTTCTTTTAGGATTGACTGGTTTGATCTTGCAATCCAAGGAACTCTCAAGAGTTTTCTCCAGCAACACAATTCAAAAGCATCAATTCTTTGGCACTCAGCCTTCTTTATGGTCCAACTCTCATATCCATACATGACTACTAGAAAAATCATAGCATTGACTGATGACTTACAATGATCATTTAATAAATATTGCTTATCTGATGGTATGATATTTCTGCATTCATTTCCATTTATCTTTTATATTTTCTGTTATCATAAATCTAATGACTTCACTTAACCCTTTGCTTGGTCTCTCCATGATACTGTTTTTTCTGATCATACTCACTTTAGATAATTTTGAAATATTAAAAATATAAAGGCAGAGTTAACAATCATGTTGAATAGCAATCACAGTTCTAGTTTTAGAATATTTTCTCCCAATGCTTTCCCTATGAATTTTACAATGTAGAAATCATGTATATTTAAGATATGGCCTGTTCTCATCAAATTAAAACCTGTGCATAATTTAAAAATTCAAAAGCTAAAACAATTATAGTAAAGACCTTCACTCCCCCTTGAATCTCTAGTTCCACTCCCCAGAATATTTTCACCCTTGGGCCATTTCTTATACCATTTGGTATTTGCTGCCATATCCTAAGACAAGAGAAAAATATTACACAACTCTTGATTTCTGGTTTTTTGGCATTATTTAGTAAATCTTTGGACTGATTCAGTAGGGTTTATATTGTAATCTCTCTCTTTTTCTCTTGCTTCAATAATTTGATGGAATCATAGCACAAATTTTCTCACAATCAGTGTTGACTATGACTATATAAATACCTCTCACTACTGAACCAAGGACCAGGCAATGATTATTTTCCTTCCTAAATAACTTCAAAAATAATTCCTTCTTTTCTAGTTTCTTGATTTCAATGGAATTATCAACTTAATTAAAATACTTAACTCACTTGTTCGGTGCTAATACTTTTCTTTCTTCAAAAGGGTAAGGGCAAATCATTACTATTGCATTTTGTTTTCTGTAGCCCCTTCTTGCAGCCTTCTTTTCTCCTATAGTCTGGGCTGCTCTGTAATAAGAATCTGCTAATACCATTTACATCTTTATTTTGTTAATGGTTTTCTTTAAATCTAAAATTAAAAGGTTTATGTCACTATATCTTTTCCACTGTAATGTCTTTCAGTATTTTTTGGCTTTCAAATTACTGTTACAGGGAACCACTATTTATTAAACATGTAATAGCAGAACTGCCCTGGACAAAATGAGGATAAGGCCTGGAGCCTGACTTAGGCTCCCCACGTATCAGTTTATTGCCTCAGCCTAAAATTGCCCTTTAAAACCCACTCTGCAATAATGGATGGGATTTCTTAAAATTGTGCTTTAATGTGTGCACAATGTTACATTTTCTCTATAGAGGCTGTTGGACAGATGTTGTAGGAAGAAAAATTTTGTGGGTTCAGCAGCTGGTCACTGATCATCAGCAGTATATTCTCCACCAGTTGCCACTCAAGTTGTCCTGCAGGCTTGTTTCCTGTTAACTTACTGACTTTGGTCCAGCTTTGATCTGCACATGGCAGTGTAATTCTCTAGCATCCAGTGCTCTGCAGTTGTGCCTTCTCCAGTGAGGTTTGATCCTCAGCCTTGGAGAGACCTCTTTTCCAAGTTTCCTGTCCTTAGATACTCTCAGCAATGAAATGGGATTTAGCATTATCCTTCCATCCTCAGATCAGATCAATTGCTCAGTTGAGTTCGACTCTTTGAGACCCCATGAATCGCAGCACGTCAGGCCTCCCTGTCCATCACCAACTTCTGGAGTTCACTCAGACTCACATCCATCGAGTCAGTGATGCCATCCAGCCATCTCATTCTCTGTCGTCCCCGTCTCCCCTTGCCCCCAATCCCTCCCAGCATCAGAGTCTTTTCCAATGAGTCAACTCTTCACATGAGGTGGCCAAAGTACTGGAGTTTCAGCTTTAGCATCATTCCTTCCAAAGAAATCCCAGGGCTGATCTCCTTCAGAATGGACTGGTTGGATCTCCTTGCAGTCCAGTGGACTCTCAAGAGTCTTCTCCATCACCACAGTTTAAAAGCATCAATTATTCAGCCCTCAGCCTTCTTCACAGTCCAGCTCTCACATCCATACATGACCACAGGAAAAACCATAGCCTTGACTAGACGAACCTTTGTTGGCAAAGTAATGTCTCTGCTTTTGAATATGCTATCTAGGTTGGTCATAACTTTCCTTCCAAGGAGTAAGAATCTTTTAATTTCATGGATGCAGTCACCATCTGCAGTGATTTTGGAGCCCCCAAAATAAAGTTTGACACTGTTTCCACTGTTTCCCCATCTATTTCCCATGAAGTGATGGGACCGCGTGCCATGATCATCGTTTTCTGAATGTTGAGCTTTAAGCCAACCTTTTCACTCTCCTCTTTCACTTTCATCAAGAGGCTTTTGAGTTCCTCTTCACTTTTTGCCATAAAAGTGGTGTCATCTGCATATCTGAGGTTATTGATATTTCTCCCAGCAATCTTGATTCCAGCTTGTGTTTCTTCCAGTCCAGCATTTCTCATGATGTACTCTGCATGTAAGTTAAATAAACATGGTGACAATATACAGCCTTGACGTACTCCTTTTCCTATTTGGAACCAGTCTGTTGTTCCATGACCAGTTCTAACTGTTGCTTCCTGACCTGCATACAGATTTCTCAAGAGGCAGATCAGGTGGTCTGGTATTCCCATCTCTTTCAGAAATTTCCACAGTTGATTGTGATCCACATAGTCAAAGGCTTTGGCATAGTCAATAAAGCAGAAATAGATGTTGTTCTGGAACTCTCTTGCTTTTTTCATCATCCAGCGGATGTTGGCAATTTGATCTCTGGTTCCTCTGCCTTTTCTAAAACCAGCTTGAACATCAGAAAGTTCACGGTTCACATATTGCTGAAGCCTGGCTTGGAGAATTTTGAGCATTACTTTCTAAGCGTGTGAGATGAGTGCAATTGTGCGGTAGTTTGAGCATTCTTTGGCATTGCCTTTCTTTGGGGTTGGAATGAAAACTAACCTTTTCCAGTAATTTGGCCACTGCTGAGTTTTCCAAATTTGCTGGCATATTGAGTGCAGCACTTTCACAGCATCATCTTTCAGGATTTGGAATAGCTCCACTGGAATTCCATCATTTCCACTCTCTTTGTTCATAGTGATGCTTTCCAAGGTCCACTTGACTTCACATTCCAGGATGTCTGGCTCTAGGTCAGTGATCACACCATCGTGATTATCTGGGTCGTGAAGATCTTTTTTGTACAGTTCTTCTGTGTATTCTTGCCACCTCTTCTTAATATCTTCTGCTTCTGTTAGGTCCATACCATTTCTGTCCTTTACCGAGACCATCTTTGTATGAAATATTCCTTTGGTATCTCTGATTTTCTTGAAGAGATCCCTAGTCATTCCTATTCTGTTGTTTTCCTCTATTTCTTTGCATTGATCGCTGAGGAAGGCTTTTTTATCTCTTCTTGCTATTCTTTGGAACTCTGCATTCAGATGTTTATATCTTTCCTTTTCTCCTTTGCTTTTCGCTTCTCTTCTTTTCACAGCTATTTGTAAGGCCTCCCCAGACAGCCATTTTGCTTTTTTGCATTTCTTTTCCATGGGGATGGTCTTGATCCCTGTCTCCTGTACAATGTCACGAACCTCATTCCATAGTTCATCAGGCACTCTGTTTATCAGATCTAGGCCCTTAAATCTATTTCTCACTTCCACTGTATAATCATAAGGGATTTGATTTAGGTCATACCTGAATGGTCTAGTGGTTTTCCCTACTTTCTTCAATTTCAGTCTGAATTTGGCAATAAGGAGTTCATGGTCCGAGCCACAGTCAGCTCCTGGTCTTGTTTTTGCTGACTGTATAGAACTTCTCCATCTTTGGCTACAAAGAATATAATCAGTCTGATTTCGGTGTTGACCATCTGGTGATGTCCATGTATAGAGTCTTCTCTTGTGTTGTTGAAAGAGGATGTTTGCTATGAGTAGTGCATTTTCTTGGCAAAACTCTATTAGCCTTTGCCCTGCTTCATTCCGTATTCCAAGGACAAATTTGCTTGTTACTCCAGGTGTTTCTTGACTTCCTACTTTTGCATTCCAGTCCCCTATAATGAAAAGGACATCTTTTTTGGGTGCCTGCCCGCGACCGGCGCGCCATTTAAGAGCGCCCCCGCTGGCTGCGTCGCGCACTAAGAGCGGCCGAGCGCGGCCGAGAGGAGCTACCCCACGACCGAGGAAGGACGGCGGTGAGGGCCAGTGCACTAAGCACGGCCGAGAAGAGCTACCCCACGACCAAGGTCAGGAAGGGTGGCGGTGAGGAGAGACCCCTCGTCCAAGGTAAGGTGCGATGGCTGTGCTTCGCTGGCCGGGAGCAGCCAGGAGCAGCCGGGATGAGATACCCCACGCCCAAGGTAAGAGAAACCCAAGTAAGACAGTAGGTCTTGAAAGAGGGCATCAAAGGGGAAATACACTAAAACCATTCTCACAGATAACTAGTCAATCTAATCACACAAGGACCACAGCCTTGTCTAACTCAATGAGATTAAGCCATGCCCGAGGGGCAACCTGGGATGGGCGGGTCATGGTGGAGAGATATGACAGGGTGTGGTCCGCTGGAGAAGGGAATGGCAAACCACTTCAGTATTCTTGCCTTGAGAACCCCATGAACAGTATGAAAAGACAAAATGATAGGATACTGAAAGAGAAACTCCCCAGGTCAGTAGGGGCCCAATATGCTACTGGAGATGAGTGGAGAAATAACTCCAGAAAGAATGAAAGGATGGAGCCAAAACAAAAAGAATACCCAGCTGTGGATGTGTCTGGTGATAGAAGCAAAGTCCGATGCTATAAAGAGCAATATTGCATAGGAACCTGGAATGTCAGGTCCATGAATCAAGGCAAATTGGAAGTGGTCAAACAAGAGATGGCAAGAGTGAATGTTGACATTCTAGGAATTAGCGAACTAAAATATTTAGGACTGGAATGGGTGAATTTAACTCGGATGACCATTATATCTACTACTGTGGGCAGGAATCCCTCAGAAGAAATGGAGTGGCCATCATGGTCAACAAAAGAGTCCGAAATGCAGTACTTGGATGCAATCTCAAAAATGACAGAATGATTTCTGTTCGTTTCCAAGGCAAACCATTCAATGTCACAGTAATCCGAATCTATGCCCCAACCAGTAACGCTGAAGAAGCTGAAGTTGAAAGGTTCTATGAAGACCTACAAGACCTTTTAGAACTAACACCCCAAAAAGATGTCCTTTTCATTATAGGGGACTGGAATGCAAAAGTAGGAAGTCAAGAAACACCTGGAGTAACAGGCAAATTTGGCCTTGGAATACGGAATGAAGCAGGGCAAAGACTAATAGAGTTTTGCCAAGAAAATGCACTGGTCATAGCAAATACCCTCTTCCAACAACACAAGAGAAGACTCTATACATGGACATCACCAGATGGTCAACACCGAAATCAGATTGATTATATTCTTTGCAGCCAAAGATGGAGAAGCTCTATACAATCAGCAAAAACAAGACCAGGAGTTGACTGTGGCTCGGACCATGAACTCCTTATTGCCAAATTCAGACTGAAATTGAAGAAAGTAGAGAAAACTACTAGACCATTCAGGTATGACCTAAATCAAATCCCTTATGATTACACAGTGAAAGTGAGAAATAGATTTAAGGGCCTAGATCTGATAGATAGAGTGCCTGATGAACTATGGAATGAGGTTCATGACATTGTACAGGAGACAGGGAATGAGACCATCCCCATGGAAAAGAAATGCAAAAAAGCAAAATGGCTGTCTGGGGAGGCCTTACAAATAGCTGTGAAAAGAAGAGAAGCGAAAAGCAAAGGAGAAAAGGAAAGATATAAACATCTGAATGCAGAGTTCCAAAGAATAGCAAGAAGAGATAAGAAAGCCTTCTTCAGTGATCAATGCAAAGAAATAGAGGAAAACAACAGAATGGGAAAGACTAGGGATCTCTTCAAGAAAATCAGAGATACCAAAGGAACATTTCATGCAAAGATGGGCGCGATAAAGGACAGAGATGGTGTGGACCTAACAGAAGCAGAAGATATTAAGAAGAGGTGGCAAGAATACACAGAAGAACTGTACAAAAAAGAGCTTCAAGACCTAGATAATCATGATGATGTGATCACTGACCTAGAGCCAGACATCTTGGAATGTGAAGTCAAATGGGCCTTAGAAAGCATCACTACGAACAAAGCTTGTGGAGGTGATGGAATTCCAGTGGAGCTATTCCAAATCCTGAAAGATGATGCTGTGAAAGTCCTGCACTCAATATGCCAGCAAATTTGGAAAACTCAGCAGTGGCCACAAGATTGGAAAAGGTCAGTTTTCATCCCAATCCCAAAGAAAGGCAATGACAAGGAGTGCTCAAACTACCGAACAATTGCACTCATCTCACACGCTAGTAAAGTAATGCTCAAAACTCTCCAAGCTAGGCTTCAGCAATATGTGAACCGTGAACTTCTTGATGTTCAAGCTGGTTTTAGAAAAGGCAGAGGAACCAGAGATCAAATTGCCAACATCCGCTGGATCATGGAAAAAGCAAGAGAGTTCCAGAAAAACATCTATTTCTGCTTTATTGACTATGCCAAAGCCTTTGACAGTGTGGATCACAATAAACTATGGAAAATTCTGAAAGAGATGGGAATACCAGACCACTTGATCTGCCTCTTAAGAAATCTGTATGCAGGTCAGGAAGCAACAGTTAGAACTGGTCATGGAACAACAGACTGGTTCCAAATAGGAAAAGGAGTATGTCAAGGCTGCATATTGTCACCATGTTTATTTAACTTATATGGAGAGTACATCATGAGAAATGCTGGACTGGAGGAAACACAAGCTGGACTCAAGATTGCCGGGAGAAATATCAATAACCTCAGATATGCAGATGACACCACTCTTATGGCAGAAAGTGAAGAGGGGCTAAAAAGTCTCTTGATGAAAGTGAAGGTGGAAAGTGAAAAGGTTGGCTTAAAGCTCAACATTCTGAAAACGAAGATCATGGCATCTGGTCCCATCACTTCATGGGAAATAGATGGGGAAACAGTGGAAACAGTGTCAGACTTTATTTTGGGGGCTCCAAAATCACTGCAGATGGTGACTGCAGCCATGAAATTAAAAGACGCTTGCTCCTTGGAAGGAAAGTTATGACCAACCTAGATAGCATATTCAAAAGCAGAGAGATTACTTTACCAACAAAGGTTCGCCTAGTCAAGGCTATGGTCTTTCCTGTGGTCATGTATGGATGTGAGAGCTGGACTGTGAAGATGGCTGAGCACGGAAGAATTGATGCTTTTGAACTGTGGTGTTGGAGAAGACTCTTGAGAGTCCCTTGGACTGCAAGAAGATCCAACCAGTCCATTCTGAAGGAAGTCAATCCTGGAATTTCTTTGGAAGGAATGATGCTAAAGCTGAAACTCCAGTATTTTGGCCACCTCATGTGAAGAGTTGACTCATTGGAGAGGACTCTGATGCTGGGAAGGATTGAGGGCAGGAGGAGAAGGGGACGACAGAGCATGAGATGGCTGGATGGCATCACTGACTCGATGGATGCGAGTCTGAGTGACCTCCGGGAGCTGGTGATGGACAGGGAGGCCTGGCGTGCTGCGGTTCATGGGGTCGCAAAGAGTCGGACACGACTGAGCGACTGATCTGATCTGATCTGATCTGATCTAAAAGGTCTTGTAGGTCTTCATATAACCGTTCAACTTCAGCTTCTTCAGCATTACTTGTTGGGGCATAGACTTGGATTACTGTGACATTGAATGGTTTGCCTTGGAAACAAACAGAGATCATTCTGTTGTTTTTGAGATTGCATCCAAGTACTGCATTTTGGACTCTTTTGTTGACCATGATGGCCACTCCATTTCTTCTGAGGGATTCCTGCCCACAGTAGTTGATATAATGGTTATCTGAGTTAAATTCACCCTTTCCAGTCCATTTGAGTTCGCTGATTCCTAGAATGTCGGCATTCACTCTTGCCATCTCTTGTTTGACCACTTCCAATTTGCCTTGATTCATGGACCTGACATTCCAGGTTCCTATGCAATATTGCTCTTTACAGCATTGGACCTTGCTTCTATCACCAGACACATCCACAGCTCAGTATTGTTTTTTCTTTGGCCCCATCCCTTCATTCTTTCTAGAGTTATTTTTCCACTGATCTCCAGTAGCATATTGGGCCCCTACTGACCTGAAGAGTTTCTCTTTCAGTATCCTATCATTTTGTCTTTTCATACTGTTCATGGGGTTCTCGAGGCAAGAATACTGAAGTGGTTTGCCATTCCCTTCTCCAGCGGACCACACCCTGTCATATCTCTCCACAATGACCCACCCATCCTAGGTTGCCCCATGGGCATGGCTTAGTTTCATTGAGTTAGACAAGGCTGTGGTCCTAGTGTGATTAGATTGACTAGTTTTCTGTGAGTATGGTTTCAGTGTGTTTGCCCTCTGATGTCCTCTTGTAACATCTACCGTCTTACTTGGGTTTCTCTTACCTTGTGTGTTTGGTATCTCTTCACAGCTGTTCCAGCAAAGCACAGCCATCGCTCCTTACCTTGGACGAGGGGTCTCTCCTCACCGCTGCCCTTCCTGACTTTTAACCTGGGATAGCTCCTCTAGGCCCTCCTGCGCCCACGCAGCCATGGCTCCTTAGACTTGGGGTTAGTCCTCCCGGCCACTGCCCTTGGCCTCGGGCGTGGGGGCATAGGGTAGCTCCTCCGCTCACCACCCCTGGCCTTGGGCTTAGGGGCTTGGGATAGCTCCTCCCGCCCGCTGCCCCTGGCCTCAGGCTTGGGGCATGCGGTATGTCCTCTGGGCCGCCGCCCCTGACCTCGGACGTGGGGTAACTCCTCTTGGCCGCTGCTCTTCGGGCATGGGGTCCTCCCTGTTTCTGCCCCTGACCTTGCATGTGGGGTAGCTCCTCTCGGCCGCGCTGCAGCGCGCCGGCAGCAGCTGCCTGGTTTAATTATTTGTTGTGTGAAACTTACCCTGTTTAAATCACTGAATTGTTTCTGTCCCCTGGTTTGACCCAGATTTATATACCTATCTCTTGAACTTTTAAATCCTTCAAGGAAATCAAAAGCTCCCAAGAACATTTTGAAACTGGTAATATAAAAATATATGTCTATTTATTTGAATTACAGTGTATGCATAGAGCAAATTCATTCTGAAAGGGGGATTCAACTAAGGTTTCCTAATACTAAGTAAACCTTTATTTCAATTAGACTGGCATAGCTGGAGCTTTGAACTCTTTTGTTGAAATCAGTTCACATACCCAAAATAGCAATATTCTAAACAAGGACTCAGCAGACTAAACTTCTCATATATGGGTTCCATGAGAATAGAGCAAATGCTTAATGCAATGAGCTTCATTTTCCAAATCTGTTATAGAAAGAAGTTGAGCTTGGTTTTATGATGCTTAGAATTCTTAATCTTTATCCTGGAAAGTATTCCTAATGGTTCCGTTACACTCTAAATTCTCTCAAAGGTAGTTCACTCCCTTCTTTGTGAACTATTTTAAACATTTTACAGAAAAGAGATTTAAGTCTAAGACTCCTATCCACAGAAGGTGACTCAGTACAGCCTCAGGAAATGTGAAAGTAGAATTACCAGAAGAGTGAAAATCGTGCTGCTGCTTCCAGTGCTGGTGGAAGGATGGAGTGGATTTTCAGTTTTTTTCTTTTTTTCCCTGAGATTTTAATCTTTGTGCTGAAGTTCGCTAGGGGATTTCCAATGATGATGGAGTGACCTCAGTGGGATAAGGATCCTAGAAGCTTTTAAACAGGGTTTCTATAATTATGCTTCTGGAGAAGGCAATGGCACCCCACTCTAGTACTTCTGCCTGGAAAATCCCATGGGTGGAGGAGCCTGGAAGGCTGCAGTCCATGGGGTCGCTGAGGGTTGGACACGACTGAGTGACTTCACTTTCACTTTCATGCATTGGAGAAGGAAATGGCAACCCACTCCAGTGTTCTTGCCTGGAGAATCCCAGGGACGGGTAAGCCTGGTGGGCTGCCGTCTATGGGGTCACATAGAGTCGGACACGACTGAAGTGACTTAGCGGCAGCAGCAATAGCAGCATAATGATGCTTCAAAAAATTATAAAAGATCTTTACTTAAAAAGGATTTTTTTCTTATCCTAAAATATGAAAATTTAAGTGTGAAAGTAACAAACATCACCCTTAAATCTACCATTCACAAAGAGGCACTGTTAATTTTTTGAAATGTGTTCTGTAATTTTGCCTGATGTATATATATTTGCCTATAGCTTATGCTATATGCCAGGCATTATTGTAGATGCTGAAAATAAATAGAAGTAAATATATAGAAGAAAATAGTAGTAAATCAAAGCTTCTGTCCACAGGGTACTCACATGTGCATGCCTGCGTGCTCAGTCGCTTCAGTCGTGTCTGACTGTTTGCAAGCCTATGGAACATAGCCTGCCAGGCTCCTCTGCCCATGGGATTCTCCGGACAGGAATGCTGGAGCGGGTTGCCATTCTCTTCTTCAAGGGATCTTCCCAACTCACTATATAGGTAATTTTGCTTTCTGCATCTTAAATTTAATAATTTTTGTAAACAATTTTCCAACTCATTAGATAATTTCTATAGAACATGAATGATATTTAATTATATTCAGTCATATAATTTTTCACTTATTGTTGAAAAGTTATTTCAAACTTATATGATCATTCTGCAATAAGTGTAATTATTCAGAGATTTTTGTGTACATTCTTTCCTTAAGATAAATTTCTAGAAATAGAAATCCTAGGCCAAATAAATAATATTTTTGAGGCTCTTAATAGATCATCAAGTAACCTAGTGAAAGATTTTAAAAATTACAGCAGTGCTCCCCCCGACCCCGCCCTGCCACACCTCCTTGCAAGAGTGTTTCTGGGCAGGTTATCTGATGTTTGTTTCTCTGTAGCTACTCTCCACTGTGCTCCACAGGACTTTGTGTCCTGGGAGTCTGACCTGTAAATCTCCATTCCTCTCTGGCCTCTTGCTGAGTTCAAGCGAAGTAAGCACCAGCTGGAGATCAGCAGGAAGGAGGAAAGCGAGGTCATGGATTTATTCTCTTGTCTTTCTTCCTGCTGGGTTGCTAGTGGCTGTAGGATAAAGGCCATAGCTCCTACCAGTTGCCCTGACTCGCATAGGCCTCCCTCATTCCAGGGGATATTGGCAACTGCTCTTTTCCCTTGCTCCTGCCAGCCTAGATGTGGCGGTCGCTTCCACTATTCCCACTGTAGGGATGATTTTCTTTGTTACTGCTTGAAAGCTCTGCTCATACCTTTTATAAATGTTCTCTTAATTTAAACTCCCTTTGATTACTCAGTTTTAGTATACTTTTTCCTGTCAGAATCCTGACAAACATAATGCCAATTTAAATGCAATTCTTTAATAAAAAAGGTGCATAATGTCAATATATGTAATTATTAACCAACTAAATGTCATGCAATTTAATTTTAATTTTAATGCTGGTTACTCTAGAGATGAATATCTTTTCTAAGTACAACTTTTTTTTTCCTATGGGGGTTTGTGCATCATCATTTTTCTTGTCTTTATTGGGGTTGCAATTTTTTCTCATTGATTTTATTGAGTTCTTTACATATTAAAGACACTAATACCTTCTTATAATGGTTCAAATATGTTTTATTCAGATTACTATTTAGCATCAGTTGGTAAAATGGTATAGGTATATATGAAAATGCCAAAATTTTGCTTTGCTTTTGGAGCCAAATCCATCATCTTTTCCAGTATTCTTTCAAAAATAAACATTATGGTAATAGAAATTGTGCTAATGCCATGAGTTCTTTAGACTATATGGGCATTACATGGCTGTGACAAAGATAATCATCTCAGAAAGTTTAGAGAAACTTATCTAGGTTTCACTTGCTCATCTTTTTCTATCTGGTGACATATTACTTTATTGATTTATTTCCCAATCATTTTGTCCAGTTCTTTTGGTCTGCATAAATGGTTCAGATTTTTGTTGTCAAGATAATACCTGTTTTTTGTTTACTAACCAAGTCACACATTTTCTAATATGTTTCTTCTGCAAGTTTTGTATTAGGCATCTGTGATCCATTTTTAGGAAATTTTTAATTGTGTCCTAAAGTTAAGATTGAATTCTGTTTAATTTTGTTCTTTTGCACTTGAATATCTGTTGTTTCAGCACCATTTATTGAAATATTGTATCTACTGAAAAAAACTTTATTAAAAGAATTAGTTATTGAAAATACAGTTTATGACAATTTCTCTATTATCTGTACTATGAACACAACAATCCAAAGTTGTAATTTGGCATTAAACAGTCAAATGATTATAAAAAATGCATCAAGGAAATATACATACACAAGAACATATATATGGGTGTATGTATATGTGTGTGTGTGTGTATATATATATATATATGTATGGAGATTTATGGCAATATTTTCAGTTTCATTAAAGGACAGTTTCATCAGATATATAATTCTTAGGTGATAGCTTTCTTTTTTGTCTACACTGTTTCTGATTAGAAGTTGACCATCATTATTGTTGTTCTCTATGTGATGTGTGGTGATTATTTTTCTTGCTACATTCAAGATTCATTAGTTTGGGACTGGATAATTTTGGTGACTTCTATTTGGGTCTGCTATTCCTTAGTTTTGTTGTCTCAAATCTGTCCTTGGGCCCATCTAGTGAAACCTTCCCTTCAGGTATTTAACTTTTAATCTCTTGAATTATCAAGTGGTTCTTTGTGTAGTTTAAATTTTCCTATTGATAACCTCTATTTGATCTGATCTGATCTGATTTGATGTCATAGTGATAACATGCCCTTTATTTAGATCAGCAGTTTTGAAACATCCAAAATGGTTTCACTGAGCTGAAGAAGCAGAGGATAGTCCATTTTCTATTTTGTTTCTTGAGTATGAGTGTAGGTCACATTTATTGACTTTTGATTGAAAAACAACACTGTCAATAGTATGTTAGAGCAACTCTGGATTCTTTTTTAAATTTTCCCAAAGTTTTAGGGTTTTGTTTGTTTCCTTAACTTGCCTTAACTTAAATGGCAGAATTCATCTTCCTATAGCAGTGTATAACCACTGATATCTCTGCTTAATTCTTTCTCTGCCTTCCTGAAGATATCCTCTGTAGTTGTGTGATGGAGTGCTCAGCTACTGACTTGGGCATGGGTTACACATGCTCAGACATCTTAAGGCTACGATGTTTTTCCTGTCTGCTATGTATGAGGAACATGCTGAAAGTTTCCAAGTTCTCAAGTTTCCCCTAGCTTTCATTTTTTGGGCTTCCTGACTTTCCCACACTCATGTGCAATTTATTGATCAGACAAATCTGTGGGAAGTTTATTATCTCAGCTCTTCTACTGATCTCTCAATCCATGACCTCCTGGTTGGTTTACCACCTGCCTTGAACCAAGATCATGACCTCTGATTTCTGCTTTCTCAGTTCAGTAAACTGATGGTCTGTTTGAGTTCTACCTCCCTGCTGTAAACTCTGATTCAAACACCGTTTCTCACATTTACCAGCTATATGGCCTTAATGAGTCATTAAACTTCAATAAGCTTCATTTCCTTCTTCTTTCAAAATACCTTACCCATCTTCCTAAGAATAGTTTTAGAATTAGAATCATGATAAGCACCTAACACAACGTTGGCGAATGATGGTGTTGAATACCTGCTAAGACTTGTTTTGTAACACAACTGAGATTCTTTACTAAGAATAGGATATATGAATATAATTTGATTATATTACCTTGCTTTACAAGCGGTTTTTTGATCTTTTTCTTGAATGGTATGATCCCTGGTGAATGTTTTTTTTCACCTTGATTTCTATTATAAATCTTTTGGTTTTTTATTCAATTTTTTTTCTTGAAGTATAGTTGATGTAAATATTTGTTAGTTTTAGGTGTACAGCAGAGTGATTCATTTATATGTATTTCTTTAAATCTTTATTCCTCACTGATTAGACAAAAAGCACTAATCAGAGACCCTGCAATAATAATTCAGCTCTTCCATCCTCCCCCATTCCTTCCAAAATTACTTTTAGAATTTTAAAGTATTTTTAGCAAAAAAGTTCATAGAAAAATTTAACTCCCTGTTTGTAGTTTCTTTTGGAGAAGGCAGGCACCCCACTCCAGTACTCTTGTTGGAAAATCCCATGGACAGAGGAGCCTGTTAGGCTGCAATCCATGGGGTCGCTAAGAGTCGGACACGACTGAGCGACTTCACTTTCCCTGCTGTATGACAGGAAGTGCTTCCTGGCAGAGATCCAGAATGTGTATGGCAATCTACTTTGCAGCTTTTCTTTATCTTAAGTATCACAAACCTTTGTTGCCTATTGTTTTGCATCTTAAGACATTTGCCTCATATATGCTATGAGTTGCTCTTTAGAGTGAAGGACAAGTTCAGTGCCAGTAACTCTGAACATGACATGATGGGAAATTTAGTGATCAGATTTTAAGTATAAATGATTAAAATAATGGAATGTCAGTTTTATTTTAGACTTTTGAAATAGTCTCATTATTTTCAACAGTATAATGCTTTGTATTGGGTAAGTATATATGTATTTTTTATTCTCAAATGAGCACTATCCCACCCCTTTTGTCCATTTCCTAAAATCCACATATTTCTAGATAATATTAACTTTCATATCACCTCAAGACTCTGGGGGGCTTCCCAGGTGGTGCTCGTGGTAAAGAACCCACCTGCCTATGCAGGAGACATAAGAGACATGGGTACGATCCCTGGGTCGGGAAGATTCCCTGGAGAAGGAAATGGCAACTCACTCCAGTATTCTTGCTTGGAGAAGCCCATGGACAGAGGGGCCTGGCAGGCTACAGTCTATGGGGTCACAAAGAGTCAGACACAACTGAAGTGACTTAGCACGCATGTAGACAAGACTCTGGGGAAATTGTTAGAGGTGATAACTTGAACAGAATTTGAGCTGTAACATTAACAGCACCACCAGTAACAGTATTATCATAACATTTATCAAGGATCCATTATATCTTGGACATACTTTGAAAGCTGGGAAATCAAATACCTGACAAGGCATAATCCTTCTTCTAGTGTTTACAGTTTATTAGGGGAGAAAGGAAATACATATTATAAGATATATGATAATTGAGGTCACCTAATATTAAAGAATTTTTGACTTAGTAGTGAAATATGAAATGGCCATATAGAAAAGGTCATATGGATTTCATGGGAAGAGATTGAATAGATAAAAGAGGTCTTAAGTACCCTTTATTAGGGAGTAGGCTTCCCTGGTGGCTCAGGCATAAAGAATCTGCCTGCGATGCTGGAGACCAAGTTTGATCCCTGGGTGGGGAAGATCCACTGGAGAAGGAAATGGCAACCCACTCCAGTATTCTTGCCTGGGAAATCCCATGGACAGAGGAGCCTGGAAGGCTACAATGCATGTGGTCACAAAGAGTTGGACATGACTGAGTGACTAACACACAACACAGGCAATAAAATAAATGAATATTGTGAGAAGGTGTTAAGATAAATGAGACAATACCAAACACTTGTAATATATAGTAGCTAATTTGCACCTTCAACACGGCAAGAAAATAGGGGAAGGTGGTGACTGTGAATAGTAGAGTGTAAATAACCTTATAAAAGAGTTACCACAGCTCAACTTCTGCTGTATACTGTCTTATTACTTAATGGCAACCCACATATTACCAGACATCCCCAGTTTTTCAAAAATCTTAGAAATCTAAAGTTTTTGTGCAAAATCTCCCAATTTTTAAATGTCAGCAACCAATAAAATATTTTATCACCATGGAAGCCACAAATATCATGTCTAAGAATGAATTTGGTATTCAGGGTACCAGTCTGTGACCTTAGAGTTCACACATTCTGAAAGATGGATTAAGTCTATGGCAAGAAAATTTGTCTTGAACGTGTTTTCTGCTAACAATAATGACTTTAATGGCTTAACACAGTCAGCCCTGCTACTTCCCTGTAGCATTTGATGCTTGCTATTACAACTTAATAAGCATAAAATAATGGAAATGCCTTTATATCCTTTAGAAAACAGATGCATTTGAATTTTATTTAGAAATTTATGACTAAAAGTTGTAAACAGAATCATTATTTTTATGTACTTAGTGTTTGGATTCAGGGCTCTTTGGGTTTAGAAAATTAACATATTTTAAAAGGGAGAAAAAAGATCACTTGTAAATACCAACTCAGTGTGGCACAGTAGATTACAGTGTCTCCACAGGGGCCACAAGCTCATCATTTGAGTATCATACCCAAATATTTTACCAATTTAAAATGCATGTTATTTACCAGCTGCTGCTGCTGCTGCTGCTGCGTCGCTTCAGTCGTGTCCGACTCTGTGCGACCCCACAGACGGAAGTTCACCAGGCTCCCCCGTCCCTGGGATTCTAGGCAAGAATACTGGAGTGCGTTGCCATTTCCTTCTCCAATGCATGAAAGTGAAAAAAGTGAAGTCGCTCAGTCGTGTCCGACTCTTAGCGACCCCATGGACTGGAGCCTACCAGGATCCTACGTCCATGGGGTTTTCCAGGCAAAAGTACTGGGGTGGGGTGCCATTGCCTTCCCTGCTAGATTGCAGCATCTTCGGTAAGCTATGAAATCTATAGTCTCCGTATCTGTTTCAGCATTTTTAAAGTGTACTTTATCCTCAGTTAACCTAATAGAGAATAAATCCTTTAACAGCAGTAATGCTCTAGAAAATAGATGCACTGCTTGAACTGCCTTACTGCCCAGTTTAGACCTCGAAGTATATATCATTTCAGATTCAAAGCACAGTCACAATGGGGAAAAAGGAGAGAGAGAATTTTGTCAGTTTCTTCCATTTCTAGAAGAATATTTAAAGCAACATTTTGATTATTATTTAAGTGTAAATGAATTACAACTACATTAATATTGCTTTCTTCAAAAAATGTGGAATTAAATACAAGGCAAGATTAAATGGAGAAGTTAAGGGTTCCTGCCGAGGCTGAGCTATCTGAGTACTTATGAAGTCCCATTCCTAAGCAAATACAGCCATCATTTCAGGACACTTATCTCTTGTGTGTGCATCTCTGTGTGTGTCTGCAAGTATTTGCACATCTTTGTGTGTGTGTGTGTGTGTGTACATGTGTGTGTATCTATGTGTGTGTTTCTTGCAGAGGTTTATCCAGTAAATTAGCTAAATTAATTTTGTTAACTGTTTTAAGTAACATCTCTGCACTTGTTAACATTTTAACAGATTCTGGTCTTGACTTCATTTCTGTTGAGCTTAAACACTAGATAAGAGTGATATAAGTATAAATAATTAGTGTAACTCTGACCTCCATTTCTTCCCTGGTGGCTCAAATGGTAAAGAATCTTCCTGCAATGCAGGCTAGAGCCCCTGGTCAGGAAGAGCCCTGGAGAAATGAATGGCTACTCACTCCAGTATTCTTGCCTGGAGAATTTCATGCACAGAGGAGCCGGGTGGGCTACAGTCCATAGGGTCTCAGAGTTGGACATGACTAAGCGATTGTCACTTCTACTTTCTGTAATTAAGACTTTTGAAACTTAATCTCTTCTTAATCGTATCTTGTTAATCAAAGCCGAAAATCACTACAGATGGTGACTGCAGCCATGAAATTAAAAGACGCTTACTCCTCGGAAGGAAAGTTATGACCAACCTAGATAGCATATTCAAAAGCAGAGACATTACTTTGCCAACAAAGGTCCATCTAGTCAAGGCTATGGTTTTTCCTGTGGTCATGTATGGACCTGAGAGTTGGACTGTGAAGAAGGCTGAGCGCCAGAGAACTGATGCTTTTGAACTGTGGTGTTGGAGAAGATTTTTGAGAGTCCCTTGGACTGCAAGGAGATCCAACCAGACCATTCTGAAGGAGATCAGCCCTGGGATTTCTTTGGAAGGAATGATGCTAAAGCTGAAACTCCAGTACTTTGGCCACCTCACGCGAAGAGTTGACTTATTGGAAAAGACTCTGATGCTGGGAGGGATTGGGGGCATGAGGAGAAGGGGACAACAGAGGATGAGATGGCTGGATGGCATCACTGACTCAATGGATGTGAGTCTGGGTGAACTCCGGGAGTTGGTGATGGACAAGGAGGCCTGGCATGCTGCGATTCATGGGGTCTCAAAGAGTCAGATATGACTGAGTGACTGATCTGATCTGAATCAAAGCCCTAAATGATGAATCATGTTTTCAATTAATTTCTTTTTCAGTAAATCACAAAATTACTTGATTGAGATTTATTTTTTGGTTTTATTCTCTTGATTCTTTTTCCTTTTGTCTCTTTTTCTTTGTTTCAAAATTGCATTTAAATAGAAAAGATTTGTTGTTCATTTGGTCAGTCATGTCTGACTCTTTGCGACCACATGGATTGCAGCATTCTAGCCTTCCTTGTTATTCACAATCTCCTGAAGTTTACTCAAACTCATGTCCATTGAATCAGTGATGTCATCCAACCATCTCATCCTCTGTTGTCCCTTTCTTCTCCTGTATTCAGTCTTTCTCAGCATCAGGGTCTTTTCCAATGAGTAGGCTCTTTGCATCAAGTGGCCAAAGTATTGGAGCTTCAGCTTCAGCATCAGTTCTTCCAGTGAATATTTAGGGTTGATTTCCTTTTGAATTAACTTGTTTGTTCTCCTGGCAGTCTTTGGAACTGCATTCAAATGGATATATTTTTCCTTTTCTTCTTTGCCTTTAACTTCTCTTCTTTTCTCAGCTATTTGTAAGGCCTCCTCAGACAACAATTTTGCCTTTTTTGCATTTTTTTCCCCTTGGGGATGATCTTGTCACTGCCTCCTGTACAATGTCATTAACCTCCATCCATAGTTATTCAGGCACTGTCTATCAGGTCTAATCCCTTGAATCTATTTGTCACTTCCACTATATAATCATAAGGGATTTGATTTAGGTCATACCTGAATGGTCTAGTGGTTTCCCCTACTCTCTTCAATTTAAGTCTGAATTTTTCAATAAGGAGTTCATGATCTGAACCAGAGTCAGCTCCTGGTCTTGTTTTTGCTGACTGTATAGAGCTTCTCCATCTTTGGCTACAAAGAATATAATCAATTTGATTTCAGTATTGACCATCTGGTAATGTCCATGTGTAGAGTCCTCTCTTCTGTTGTTGGAAGAGGGTGCTTGCTGTGACCCATGCATTCTCTCGGCAAACCTCTGTTAGCCTTTGCCCTGCGTCATTTTGAATTCCAAAATCAAACTTGCCTATTACTCCAGGTATATTGGAATATATTGACAGATATATTGACTTCCTATTTTTGTATTCCAATCCCCTATGATGAAAAGGACATTTTTTGTTGTTGTTGCTAGTTCAAGAAGGTCTTGTAGGTCTTCAAAGAACCAATCAACTTCAGCTTCTTCGGTATTAGTGGTTGGGGCATAGGCTTGGATTACTGTGATTTTGAATGGTTTCCCTTGAAAATGAACTGAGGTCATTCTGTCATTTTTGATATTGCACCTAAGTACTGCATTTTGGAATCTTCTATTGACTATGAGCGCTACTCCATTTCTTCTAAGGGATACTTGCCTTCAGTTGTAGATATAATCAGATCAGATCAGATCAGTCGCTCAGTCGTGTCCGACTCTTTGCGACCCCATGAACCGCAGCACGCCAGGCCTCCCTGTCCATCACCAGCTCCCGGAGGTCACTCAGACTCGCATCCATCGAGTCAGTGATGCCATCCAGCCATCTCATCCTCTGTCGTCCCCTTCTCCTCCTGCCCTCAATCCCTCCCAGCATCAGAGT
Source organism: Tragelaphus eurycerus (assembly GCA_935064755.1). Lineage (NCBI taxonomy): Eukaryota > Metazoa > Chordata > Mammalia > Artiodactyla > Bovidae > Tragelaphus > Tragelaphus eurycerus. The sequence goes on from CAKXYN010000080.1 coordinate 6,985,514, forward strand.
CTTCTCCAATGAGTCAACTCTTCGCATGAGGTGGCCAAAATACTGGAGTTTCAGCTTTAGCATCATTCCTTCTAAAGAAATTCCAGGATTGATCTCCTTCAGAATGGACTGGTTGGATCTTCTTGCAGTCCAAGGGACTCTCAAGAGTCTTCTCCAACACCACAGTTCAAAAGCATCAATTCTTTGGCGCTCAGCCTTCTTCACAGTCCAGCTCTCACATCCATACATGACCACAGGAAAGACCATAGCCTTGACTAGGCGAACCTTTGTTGGCAAAGTGATGTCTCTGCTTTTGAATATGCTATCTAGGTTGGTCATAACTTTCCTTCCAAGGAGCAAGCGTCTTTTAATTTCATGGCTGCAGTCACCATCTGCAGTGATTTTGGAGCCCAGAAAAACAAAGTCTGACACTGTTTCCACTGTTTCCCCATCTATTTCCCATGCAGTGATGGGATGGTCATCTGAATTAAATTCGCCCATTCCCGTCCATTTTAGTTCACGGATTCCTAAAATGTCAATGTTTACCCTTGCCATCTCCTGTTTGACCACTCCCAATGTGCTTTGATTCCAAGTTTTTTTTATTTGATTTGACTGCAAGTTCCTATGCAATATTGTTCTTTTTAGCATAGTACTTCACTTTCACCACCAGACATATCCACAGCTGGGTGTCATTTCCGCTTTGGCTCAGTCTTTTCCTTCTTTCTGGAGCTATTTCTCCACTCTTCTCCAGTAGCATATTGGACACCTCCTGACTTTGGTGGTTCATCTTTCATTTTTTTGCCTTTTCATACTGTTCATGGGGTTCTGAAGACGAGAATGCTAAAGTGGTTTGCCATGAGTCTCAATAATTTGATTTCATATGCAACACATTATTTTGTACACACAAAAAAATCTTTGTGGTTTTTGTAAAACATCAAAAAGTTCTTTATTGTTTGAATTCAATTAAGCTATATTGGTCATCTCTTTTTAAATGTGAAATCAGGTGCATAGTCTACTCATTGTGTCATTGGTTTAATTTCTCATTGTAAATACAATTAGAGACAATCTATGTAACTAAAGCTTGAGGAACATGGATTGAAATATATATATGCAATTAAACATTTCCCTGGTGGCTCAGAAGGTAAAGAATCTGCCTCCAATGCAGGGGACCTGGGTTCAGTCTTCCTGGGTCAGGAAGATCCCCTGGAGAAAGGAATGGCAACCCACTTCAGTACTCTTACACAGAGAATCCCATGGACAGAGAAGCCTATTGGGCTATAGTCCATGGGTTCACAAAGAGTCAGACACGACTGAAAACTAACACACAACAATTAAACACTGTTTAACAAATCTTCATTTCTCACTGATTTCCATTGGTTACTTCCTAATGGTGTTCTTTAAAATATTTTAGAAAAACAAAGTTTTCCTAAACCTGAACTTGTTTGAAGGAAGTACTATATATAGAAGATATATAAATTATTTTGTGTTTCTCAAAATGCCCTTAACTGCTAGTTTGGAGGTTTGCTAATCTTTTTAAATTGGAATTAAATATATCACAGTTGTGAATAAGAAAGACAGTTCCATTAGTTAAAGCCTACAAGTTACCCTATATCTTAAATGATCTTGTTTTGCTTTTGTTTTATTTCTGCTTTGAAGTCTACTTGTTACACTTGTATTTGTGCATAGTATATCCTTTTTCCCACAAATTCATATTTTTACCATATTTTCACATAAATTCATATTTATTCTCATATGTGGCACCCCGCTCCAGCACTCTTGCCTGGAAAATCCCATGGATGGAGGAGCCTGGTAGGCTGCAGTCCATGGGGTCGCTGAGAGTCAGACATGACTGAGCGACTTCACTTTTACTTTTCGCTTTCATGCATTGAAGAAGGAAATGGCAACCCACTCCAATGTTCTTGCCTGGAGAGTCCCAGGGACGGGGGAGCCTGGTGGGCTTCCGTCTCTGGGGTCACACAGAGTTGGACACGACTGAAGTGACTTAGGAGCAGCAACCCTCTTTTCTAACTCAGGAGAAAGTTTTCCAACTCCAAATTTCCACAGTATCTAGAAATTCTGTTTGAGTCTATAATTGAAAATTTAAATTTAACTATTAATTGTATACCTTGATTTTAAAATGTTGTGCCAGTGATATTTTATATATTGGGTCCTTAGGTAAGAGTCCATTTGATGAACTTTGAATATTTAGAATGTTGTTTCCTATAGTGATGGTGCACAGCATGGCTTTCAAATAATTTTTGGTGAAATTAAGAGTTTCTTTGGAAGTATATTGAGCTCAGTGGGATTGAGATAGTAGGCAGGTCCCTGGACAAGCACAGTTAATGAATAATTAAATACAATTTTATTTCTATCTTAATAATGTATTTGAGTTTGGTTTAGTGGGAAAATCTTCTTTCCTTGCTCCAGAAAGCAGTGCTAGCTGATCTCATAATTTTAAACAATATTTATTTATTTATGCTGGGTTTTAATTACAATCTGTGGGATCTTTAGTTGCAGCATGTGAGCTCTTAGCTCTGGCATGTGGAATCTAGTTCCCTGACCATGGATCAAACCTGGGACCACTGCATTAGGAGCATGTAGTCTTAGCTATTGGACAACCACACTTTTATGCTCAGTGGCACCCCACTCCTGTGCTCTTGCCTGGAAAATCCCATGGATGGAGGAGCCTGGTAGGCTGCAGTCCATGGGGTTGCACAGAGTTGGACATGACTGAGCGACTTCACTTTCACTTTTCATTTTCATGCATTGGAGAAGGAAATGGCAACCCACTCCAGTGTTCTTGCCTGGAGAATCCCAGGGATGGAGGAGCCTGGTGGGCCGCCGTCTATGGGGTCGCACAGAGTCGGACACGACTGAAGTGACTTAGCAGCAGCAGATAACAGACAGCTAAGTCCTAAAACTACCTTAAGCTGGAAACAGTGATTCCATTCAATTTTTAGAATGTAAAATTTAAGATACTGATGAAACCACTGATTTTGGTGTCAAAAAAGATTAGAGCCAAGTTCTTAGTTAGTCTTGAAAATTAAACTTGAGTCTTTCCTGAAGTATTCTTATAGCTTCTTCATTGCTTTTTCACAGGGCTCTTGACTGGCTGGCTGACACTGTACTTAGATCTATTCCCTGTGTTAGCTTTGCATTAATTTTTAAAGTCTTATTATTTGATGATAAGCACCTAGGTTGTTCCTGCTCAGGTCTTCTGCTGTATGGCCTCATTTCTTCCATGGGAAACTCATGTACCCATCTTGAAGTAACTCAGAATTAGTCCCAGTGCAACAGAAGATTGATCCCAACATGGACCATATACTTCTGTCTCTGTCTCTGCAGGCACTAGTTAGCTCTTGTCTTGTTCTCTTGATCTTCTTGTTCAAGTTGTTGTTCAGGCATGAAGTCGTGTCCAATTCTTCAGTTGCCAAGTCATGTCGGACTCTTTGGGACCCCAAGGACTACAGCATGCCAGGTTTCTCTGTCCTTCACCATCTCCCGGAGTTTGTTCAAACTCATGTCCATTATTCCATGATGCCATCCAACGTTCTCATCCTCTGTGGTCCCCTTCTTCTCCTGCCTTTAATCTTCCCAAGCATCAGAATCTTTTCCAAAGAATCAGCTCTTTGCATCAGGTGGCCAAAGTATTGGGGCTTCAACTTCAGTATCAGTCCTTCCAATGAGTATTTAGGGTTGATTTCATTTCAGATTGACTGGTTTGATCAACTTGCAGTCCAAGAGACTCTCAAACGTCTTGTCATATGCAAATTATTTGCTTTAGTTTTTATAAATGATGGTCAGATGTTAATTCCTGTACCCTTCAACATTTCAGAATTCACAAGGCCAAGATCTCAAAATCATTCCCCTGAAGGTTTCTTGCTTTACCTTAATGTGAAGGTGTGTGAGGTACATCTCCCTTGAATCTTCAATGTAGAGGGAGAATACAGGAAAAGCACTTGGAAAGATCTTTCTCTACAAAAATCCTCTGTCTTCACTTTATCACTGACTCCATATATTTTCATGAACTTTGGAAACATTTCTGGGGATGTTTGATCATAAGTTTGCCTGGGGGTTTTTGGTGTTTCATACACATTTCTCATTAATATTCTTTTATATAACTTGAGTTTGTTTTAAAAAGGATTTTATAGTTTTCAAAAGTTTGTAAAGCAGTAATCAAATGGTAAATATTTAATTAAGAAATACAGGAAAACCCAACATAAAAAAAAAACTTTATAAATTTAAGAATTTTAAGATTTTTTAAATTAATTTTTTTACTTATTAGAGAGTTGACCTAGAGTTCAAACAGTAAAACTCATGACTTTATTGAAAATCTAGGGAAATTATCTTTCAAATGACCTATATAAATGACCTTCATCTTCTTAAAGTCAAGGAGAAATTGAAATCAGATTCTGCACCTATACTGAATATTAATAATATTCAGCATATTTTCTGTGATATGGAATATATTGGCTATTTAGTGATTTGTGTAAGTAATTACTCTTGTGCATACTCATATTTGAAATTAATTGAAATAATAGAAATCAGTACTACTTATATTTGAGTAAATAGTCATAGTTTTGACATATAAATATCAGTTATCAAATAATATCAGAGGTCATTTAACACGATAAATTCACTTTATATGTAAAGATATAGTAATAGCAATACTTATATTTTTAAAGAATTTTGCAGAATATGAGACCTCAGGGTAGTTATTAGTCTTTTTCAAAGTCAGTGAGACTTGCATTAGAACCCATATTTTCAAATTCTCAGCCTACATCCTTATAGTATTACACAAGGATTGGTAATTCATAATTCAACGTGGGAAACTGAGTGGTAAAATTGAAATCAGAGATCAGATCAGATCAGTCACTCAGTCGTGTCCGAATCTTTGCGACCCCATGAATCGCAGCACACCAGGCCTCCCTGTCCATCACAAACTCTCGGAGTTTCCTGGGACTCAAGTCCATTGAGTCAGTGATGCCATCCAGCCATCTCATCCTCTGTCGTCCCCTTCTCCTCTTGCCCCCAATCCCTCCCAGCATCAGAGTCTTTTCCAATGAGTCAACTCTTTGTGTGAGGTGGCTAAAGTACTGGAGTTTCAGCTTTAGCATCAGTCCTTTCAAAGAAATCTCAGGGCTGATCTCCTTCAGAATGGACTGGTTGGATCTCCTTGCAGTCCAAGGGACTCTCAAGTCTTCTCCAACACCACAGTTCAAAATCATCCCTCTTACACTGTTGGTGGGAATGCAAACTAGTGCACCCACTATGGAGAACAGTATGGAGATTCCTCAAAAAAATGGGAATAGAACTGCCTTAGGATCCAGCAGTCCCACTGCTGGGCATACACACTGAGAAAACCAGAATTGAAAGAGACACGTGTACCCCAATGTTCATTGCAGCACTATTTATAATAGCCAGGACATGGAAGCAACCTAGATGTCCATCAGCAGATGAATGGATAAGAAAGCTGTGGTACATATACACAACGGAGTATTCAGATCAGATCAGTCGCTCAGTCATGTCCGACTCTTTGAGACCCCATGAATCACAGCATGCCAGGCCTCCCTGTCCATCACAAACTCCCAGAGGTCACTGAGACTCACATCCATCGAGTCAGTGATGCCATCCAGCCATCTCATCCTCTGTCGTCTCTTGCCCTCAATCCCTCGCAGCATCAGAGTCTTCTCCAATGAGTCAACTCTTCACATGAGGTGGCCAAAGTACTGGAGTTTCAGCTTTAGCATCAGTCCATCCAAAGAAATCCGAGGGCTGATCTCCTTCAGAATGGACTGGTTGGATCTCCTTGCAGTCCAAGGGACTCTCAAGAGTCTTCTCCATCACCACAGTTAAAAAGCATCAATTCTTCAGCGCTCAGCCTTCTTCACAGTCCAGCTCTCACATCCATACATGACCACAGGAAAAACCATAGCCTTGACTAGGCGAACCTTTGTTGGCAAAGTAATATCTCTGCTTTTGAATATGTGATCTAGGTTGGTCATAACTTTCCTTCCAAGGAGTAAGCGTCTTTTAATTTGATGGCTGCAGTCACCATCTGCAGTGATTTTGGAGCCCAGAAAAAGAAAGTCTGACACTGTTTCCCCATCTATTTCCCATGTAGTGATGGCACCAGATGCCGTGATCTTTGTTTTCTGAATGTTGAGCTTTAAGCCAACTTTTTTGGCTTAAATGGAGTATTTAATGGAGTATTACTCAGCCATTAAAAAGAATACATTTGAATCAGTTCTAATGAGGTGGATCAAACTGGAGCCTATTATACAGAGTGAAGTAAGCCAGAAAGAAAAACACCAATACAGTATACTAACGCATATATATGGAATTTACAAAGATGGTAACAATAACCCTGTATCAGATCAGATCAGATCAAATCAGTCGCTCAGTCATGTCCGACTCTTTGCGACCCCATGAACTGCAGCATGCCAGGCCTCCCTGTCCATTACCAACTCCCGGAGTTCACTCAGACTCATATTCATTGAGTCATTGATGCCATCCAGCCATCTCATCCTCTGTCGTCCCCTTCTCCTCCTGCCCTCAATCCCTCCCAGCATCAGAGTCTTCTCCAGTGAGTCAACTCTTCGCATGAGGTGGCCAAAATACTGGAGTTTCAGCTTTAGCATCAGTCCTTCCAAAGAAATCCCAGGGTTGATCTCCTTCAGAATGGACTGGTTGGATCTCCTTGCAGTCCAAGGGACTCTCAAGAGTCTTCTCCAACACCACAGTTCAAAAGCATCAATTCTTCGGCGCTCAGCCTTCTTCACAGTCCAGCTCTCACATCCATACATGACCACAGGAAAGACCATAGGCTTGACTAGATGAACCTTTGTTGGCAAAGTGATGTCTCTGCTTTTGAATATGCTATCTAGGTTGGTCATAACTTTCCTTCCAAGGAGTAAGTGTCTTTTAATTTCATGGCTGCAGTCACCATCTGCAGTGATTTTGGAGCCCAGAAAAATAAAGTCTGACACTGTTTTCACTGTTTCCCCATCTATTTCCCATGAAGTGATGGGACCAGATGCCATGATCTTCGTTTTCTGAATGTTGAGCTTTAAGCCAACCTTTTCACTCTCCACTTTCACTTTCATCAAGAGGCTTTTTAGTTCCTCTTCACTTTCTGCCATAAGGGTAGTATCATCCGCATATCTGAGGTTATTGATATTTCTCCCAGCAATCTTGATTCCAACTTGTGTTTCTTCCAGTCCAGTGTTTCTCATGATGTACTCTGCATAGAAGTTAAATAAACATGGTGACAGTATGCAGCCTTGACGTACTCCTTTTCCTACTTGGAACTAGTCTGTTGTTCCATGACCAGTTCTAACTGTTGCTTCCTGACCTGCATACAGATTTCTCCAGAGACAGATCAGGTGGTCTGGTATTCCCATCTCTCTCAGAATTTTCCACAGTTTATTGTGATCCACACAGTCAAAGGCTTTGGCATAGTCAATAAAGCAGAAATAGATGTTTTTCTGGAACTCTCTTGCTTTTTCCATGATCCAGCGGATGTTGGCAATTTGATGTCTGGTTCCTCTGCCTTTTCTAAAACCAGGTTGAACATTAGGAAGTTCACGGTTCACATATTGCTGAAGCCTGGCTTGGAGAATTTTGAGCATTACTTTACTAGTGTGTGAGATGAGTGCAATTGTGCGGTAGTTTGAGCATTCTTTGGCATTTCCTTTCTTTGGGATTGGGATGAAAACTGACCTTTTCCAATCTTGTGGCCACTGCTGAGTTTTCCAAATTTGCTAGCATATTGAGTGCAGCACTTTCACAGCATCATCTTTCAGGATTTGGAATAACCCTGTATACGAGACAGCAAAATAGACACTGATGTATAGAACAGTCTTTTGGACTCTGGGAGAGGGAGAGGGTGAGATGATTTGGGAGAATGGCATTGCAATAAGTATAATATCATATATGAAACAAGTCGCCAGTCCAAGTTCGATGCCTGATACCAGATGCCTGGGGCTGGTGCACTGGGACAACCCAGAGGTATGGTATGGGGAGGGAGGAGGGAGGAGGGTTCAGGATGGGGAACACATGTATACCTGTGGCAGATTCATTTTGATACATGGCAAAACCAATACAATATTGTAAAGTTAAATAAAATAAAATTTAAAAAAATCATCAATTCTTCGGCCCTCAGCTTTCTTCACAGTCCAACTCTCACATCCATACATGACCACAGGAAAAACCATAGCCTTGACTAGAGGGACCTTTGTTGGTAAAGTAATGTCTCTGCTTTTTAATATGCTATCTAGGCTGGTCATAACTTTCCTTGCAAGGAGTAAGCGTCTTAATTTCATGACTGCAGTCACCATCTGCAGTGATTTTGGAGCCCAGAAAAATAAAGTCTGACACTGTTTCCAGTTTTTCCATCTGTTTCTCATGAAGTGATGGGACCAGATACCATGATCTTCGTTTTCTGAATGTTGAGCTTTAAGCCAACTTTTTCACTCTCCTCTTTCACTTTCATTAAGAGGCTTTTTAGTTCCTCTTCACTTTCTGCCATAAGGGTGGTGTCATCTGCATATCTGAGGTTATTGATATTTCTCCCGGCAATCTTGATTCCAACTTGTGTTTTTTCCAGTCCAGCGTTTCTCATGATGTACTCTGCATAGAAGTTAAATAAACAGGGTGACAATATACAGCCTTGACGTACTCCTTTTCCTATTTGGAACCAGTCTGTTGTTCCATGACCAGTTCTAACTGTTGCTTCTTGACCTGCATACATATTTCTCAAGAGGCAGATCAGATGGTCTGGTATTCCCATCTCTGGAAGAATTTTCCACAGTTTATTGTGATCCACACAGTCAATGACTTTGGCATAGTCAATAAAGCAGAAATAGATGTTTTTATGGAACTTCTTGGTTTTTCGATGATCCAGCAGATGTTGGCAATTTGATCTCTGGTTCCTCTGCCTTTTCTAAGTGCACCGGTTGCAGCCGCCTGCAAAAAATTGAAATATAATATACTAAAAAATTGGAGAAGGCAATGGCACCCCACTCCAGTACTCTTGCCTGGAAAATCCCGTGGATGGAGGAGCCTGGAGGGCTGCAGTCCATGGGGTTGCTGAGGGTCGGCAACGACTGACTGCCTTCACTTTCATGCATTGGAGAAGGAAATGGCAACCCACTCAGTGTTCTTGCCTGGAGAATCCCAGGGACGGGGGAGCCTGGTGGCCTGCCGTCTGTGGAGTCGCACAGAGCTGGACACGACTGAAGTGACTTAGCATAGCATAGCATACTAAAAAATATGAATTATATTTCTGTTCTAGTCCTCTAAGTGGCAACTACAAAGATACTGCTTATCAACATGATTAAAAATACCATGGCGACTGCTTCTTAATTCTAAGAGCAAACCCAACCACATTTATATATGAATAAATGAAAGGAGAAGGCATATAATGTAATGAAGAGTGTGTACCTTGGCTTCTAAACCCTTTAGGTGATACAATTTTTCAGTTTTAAGAAAAATATGTCACTTTCTACCAAAGATGTAGTAGAATGCTTAAACTTTTCCATAATTTTTTAGTTTCCCATTTTCTGTCAACATTGTCATAAAAATAATTATTCCGTTAATCAGCATATTGATAACAGAGAATAGAAATACGTGCATTTTCTTTTATACCTTGTTTTCTTATTTTGGTTTTGATTACCTGTGCAAGACACTGAAAGTCATTCTGCAACAGCCCTTTTGTTGTTCACTGCTGTTCTTAATCCAGGTTCTGAGTCAGACTGCTTAATAGGTGAAGACAGTAAAAATGAAACTTAACATAGCTAGAGAGAAACACACTGTAAATACTTGAGGGGTTTTAAAAAAAGAGTTTGTGGGCTACTTATGTGCAAATGAAGGCATTTAATTATAATGTGTCTTCAGTGATAAATGGGGGGGGGGGAGTCTTGAATAAATTTCCCATTATAAAATGAGAAATTGTCATGCTTTGCCCTTTTCATTTGTTCTTTGAGAAAGGTGAACTTATCTAAAAAAATTTATACCAGCAGAGCTGCTTTTTTTCAGCTAATGAACTATAGTAACTTAGGAAATTGCACTATGTTGGATGGTGGTAGAGGACAGGAATAATAACACTTTTACACTATTAAATTGATAACAGGATTTTTTTAAAAACTAATTTTATTCTCAATCACTTTTTCCTAGAAAATAGTGAGTGACAGGTAAGAGAGGTCCCAGAATTGCATAGGCTCCAGCATAAGCCTAGACAACCTCTCAGCGTCCTATAAAGCACCGCAAGTCCCCAGGGTGGTAGGCCATTTTCAGTTTAGAAATAAGCTTTTTGAGTTCAGTGTTAAGGACCCACTAATGTATCGGAGCTGTTTTCTGAAGTGCCAGCATAGCCCACGGTGAGTTCTGAAAAAGAAACAATTCATTAAAGGCCTTGTCTGGTCTTAAGTTGTAGCAGAGAGGATGTAAAATTGGTATATTAGAGTAGGAAATGGGATATTTTTAGAGTATCACAGCTATTCCTCCTGCTCATACACAACAAAGTTCTACACAAGGATAAAAAGGGGGGAATTTAGGTGTGACGTAAGAAGCAATTGTGGAGAAGGCAATGGCACCCCACTCCAGTACTCTTGTCTGGAAAATCCCATGGACGGAGGAGCCTGGTAGGCTGCAGTTCATGGGGTCGCTAAGAGTCGGACATGACTGAGCGACTTCACTTTCTCTTTTCACTTTCATGCATTGGAGAAGGAAATGGCAACCCACTCCAGTGTTCTTGCCTGGAGAATCCCAAGGACGGGGAAGCCTAGGGGGCTGCCGTCTATGGGGTCACACAGAGTCGGACACGACTGAAGTGACTTAGCATAGCATAGCATAAGAAGCAATTGACAAAGAATGGAAGAGTCAAGAGTACAAACACAATTACAAGAGAAAAATATTCTCTCTTGTATTCTATGTTCTAATATTACAATTAATTCTAACTTCATATTTCCTATTGCAATTAGTATATTTATGTTGCTATGAAAATCAATTTTGACATTATCCATTGTTTTTGCTCTGATCAACGCTGCAAATGCCCAAGGATTTCTTTTTACTGATAATATTAAATGGTGAGACACATTTACAGAAACAGTTCCAAAACCACCTTTTTAGGTGAATCGTTTTTCTTCTCAGAACACATACTGCAGATAGTCTTTAAATTCACTTAGAGGCCTGAGTGTGGAATATAATAAAAATCAATTGTTGAAAAAGAAATCAACTGCCGCATTTCATAAAGGCAGTTCAGCTTTACCAAATAGAGGCTTTGTTGTTTTGCTCTAGGCTAAGGTTCATGTTAGACAGTGCAACATTTTTTTCAACCTCGGTAGTCTAGTTTCACAAACATAAACCCAAAGAGTGATCTCTCTGAAGAGGTGATATTAGTTTAAGTAAAACCACAGAAACATTTTATTGGGAGGAAAAAGGTTTGAATGGGACTCACAAAATTAATATTAAATTTTCTGTCTTCTGCCTCATTGCTTTGGTAGATGACTTGCCTTGAAGGCAGCGAAGCAAAGAATCAGCAACATGGGTCTTTGCAATTTCTGCAGTGCTGCAGTGCACATTTCCTACAGTTTATTCAGAAATTATGTTATGTTTAGTGCACTTCGTTAGAATATCTGTGAACTGAACTAGAAATTATGCCTTGATGATGATTCTTGAAGGTTGTTGGCATTTCAAATTGTGAGTGGAAACGATGGTGATTAATAAGCAAAACCAGAAAACCAACAAATACACTTGGAAACAGTAATCATATGTAAATCAATAATTTTCATTTTTCAAAAGACAAAGAAGTTTGTACTCTTCCCTGAGAACTTAAGTGTTTCCTTTATTTAGTGTGGACATTTACTTCAAACGGCCCTTTCAGATATTTTTAGGGCCTTCACATGTTTCCTGAACTATCATTTATGAACCGTAATCCTGAGTGCCCTGTGGGTTCTGAAGTGCTTGAATGAAGTAACTCAGATAAGAAGGTAAGTGGGCTGACATAGGGCTAGGGTGTTTCTCTTGAGCTTGCTTTGACTCTATGGCATATTATGTTCTTGTTCAGTTGCTCAGTCGTGTCTGACCCAGCACCACAGTTCAGTCAGTTCAGTTGCTCAGATCAGATCAGATCAGATCAGTCGCTCAGTCGTGTCTGACTCTTTGCGACCCCATGAACCGCAGCACGCCAGGCCTCCCTATCCATCACCAGCTCCCGGAGGTCACCCAGACTCACATCCATCCAGTCAGTGATGCCATCCAGCCATCTCATCCTCTGTCATCCCCTTCTCCTCCTGCCCTCAATCCCTCCCAGCATCAGAGTCTTCTCCAATGAGTCAACTCTTCGCATGAGGTGGCCAAAATACTGGAGTTTCAGCTTTAGCATCATTCCTTCTAAAGAAATTCCAGGATTGATCTCCTTCAGAATGGACTGGTTGGATCTTCTTGCAGTCCAAGGGACTCTCAAGAGTCTTCTCCAACACCACAGTTCAAAAGCATCAATTCTTCGGCGCTCAGCCTTCTTCACAGTCCAGCTCTCACATCCATACATGACCACAGGAAAGACCATAGCCTTGACTAGGCGAACCTTTGTTGGTAAAGTAATGTCTCTGCTTTTGAATATGATGGGAATACCAGACCACCTGATCTGCCTCTTGAGAAATCTGTATGCAGGTCAGGAAGCAACAGTTAGAACTGGTCATGGAACAACAGACTGGTTCCAAATAGGAAAAGGAGTACGTCAAGGCTGCATATTGTCACCATGTTTATTTAACTTATATGCAGAGTACATCATGAGAAATGCTGGACTGGAAGAAACACAAGTTGGAATCAAGATTGCTGGGAGAAATATCAATAACCTCAGATATGCAGATGACACGACTCTTATGGCAGAAAGTGAAGAGGGGCTAAAAAGCCTCTTGATGAAAGTGAAAGTGGAGAGTGAAAAGGTTGGCTTAAAGCTCAACATTCAGAAAACGAAGATCATGGCATCTGGTCCCATCACTTCATGGGAAATAGATGGGGAAACAGTGTCAGACTTTGTTTTTCTGGGCTCCAAAATCACTGCAGATGATGACTGCAGCCATGAAATTAAAAGACGCTTACTCCTTGGAAGGAAAGTTATGTCCAACCTAGATAACATATTCAAAAGCAGAGACATTACTTTACCAGTCGTGTCCGATTCTTTGCAACCCCATGGACTGCAGCACACCAGGCTTCCCTGTTCTGTGGTGCACGCCAGGCACTTCAGTTGAAAGGCGTTAATTCTTCGGTGCTCAGTCTTTTTAATTGTTCAGCTCTCCACATGTAATATATGCCACAGCTCTCAATGGCGTATATTACTGTATTATCTTAAATGACCCTTGTCTCTGAAGTATTGTTAATTGGCTCATTGATGAAGTCATGTGATGAGTTGTGCCTACAAATGAAACCCCAAACCCCAACTTCCCATTTCTGGATTTTAAATCCCTGTGTCTTTAGAGATAGTGCTGAGAAATAAGAAAGTAATTTATCTATACAGATCAAAAGCTAAGAGCTCACTTTCTTGTGTAATGCGCATGGCTTATTCAGTCACTCAGTTGTGCCCGGCTCTTTGGGCATGGCTAGAAGATAACTCTGGGAAAAGGCAATGGCACCCCACTCCAGTACTCTTGTCTGGAAAATCCCATGGATGGAGGAGCCTGGTGGGCTGCGGTCCATGGGGTCGCTGAGGGTCGGACACGACTGAGTGACTTCACTTTCACTTTTCACTTTCATGCATTGGAGAAGGAAATGGCAACCCACTCCAGTGTTCTTGCCTGGAGAATCCCAGGGACAGGGGAGCCTGGTGGGCTGCCGTCTGTGGGGTCTCACAGAGTCGGACAGACTGAAGTGACTCAGCAGGAGATAACTAAACACAATCTAACAGATACATCATCAACAGCATAATGGTTTCTTAAAAGTTAGCTCCAGTTACCTTTTTGTTGATCCAGTGTAGAATAATATGTGCATATATCATATATCTGCAGTATCATGATTTATAAGAAATGTTTCTTTTTATTTATTTGGCTGTACCAGATGCAGACTCTTAGTTGTGGCATGTGGGATCTAGTTCCCTGACCAGGGATCGAACCTAGGTCCCTGCACTGGGAGCACAGTCTTATCCACTGGACTACCAAGTAGAAGTATTTATTTGGTCATCAGACGAACAAAATGTGTTTCTCATATACTTGTTCTTCATTCACAGTTGCTGATGGAGAAGGGCATGGCAACCCACTCCAATATTCTTGCCTGGAGAATCCCCATGGACAGAGGAGCCTGGTGGGGTACAGTCCATAGGGTCGCAGAGTCCTACAGCACTGAGCAACATGCACGCAAAGGCACATGCAGCCACAAGGACTCACAAAATCCCTGTGATTTCCTAAGGGTCGAGAGTGATTGAGGTATCTTTTATTATGTTAAAGAGGCCACTTTGGGAAACCGCCAAAGAATGGAAGCAGTTTGCAAATGAGTCAACTGGGTGATAGAGGGTTGCAACTTTCAGTCCCAATCCCGGACTTTTGGGGAAGGGAGAGGGCACTCCCCCGTCCCCAGGACAAAGAAATAACCAATGGCCAAGGATGTAATCAATCATGATCTTTGTAATGAACCCTTCATGAAACCCCCCAAGGACAGTTTGGAGAGCTTCTGTGTTGGTGAGTGAGGAGTAGAGAGTGAATTTGGAAGCTCTGAGATTTCTTCCTGTACCATACCCTGTGTATCTCTTCCATCTGGCTGTTCCTGGGTTTTATCCTTTATAATAAATTGGTAATCTAGTTAGTAAAATGTTTGTCTGCATTCTGTGAAGCACTGTAGTAAATTAAGCAAACTCGAGAAGAAGATCTTGAGAGCCTCTGACTTATAGCCAGTTACTCAGAAGTACAGGTTAACAGCTTAATCTTGGAATTGGTATCTTGAGTAGGAGAGGGTCATTGGAACCTCCATTCTATAGACCATAGGTTAGAAGCATAAGTTAACAGCTAGTGCTCAGAACTTGTGTCTAAAGTGGTACGTGGGGGAGTCTTGTTACGACTGAGCCCCTAACCTGTGGAATCTGATGCTACCTCTAGGTAGGCAGGACAGAATAGACATCCTGCTGGTGTCTGAGAATTGATTGTTGGTGTGGGTGGAACTCTCCAGCCTCACATGGGAAACTGACTCTCAGAACACACAATATAGACTTTGAAGTTGATTTTCCCTTGATTTTCCTTCTGTCCTGGAAGAAATTTTACACCAGGTAAGTGATTTGCTGAAGTTTCAGATGCTGTTTAAACTGTTTTGTTTTGTTTTCATTAAACCAGGACTATACTTCTGTATTCCCATTGCTATTGCTAAATCACTTCAGTTGTGTCTGACCCTGTGTGACCCCATAACAGGGGTCGCAGCCCACCAGGTTCCCCCATCCCTGGGATTCTCCAGGCAAGAACACTGGAGTGGGTTGCCATTTCCTTCTCCAATGCGTGAAAGTAAAAAGTGAAAGTGAAGCTGCTCAGTCATGTCCGACTTAGCGACCCCATGGACTGCAGCCCATCAGGCTCCTCCATCCACGGGATTTTCCAGGCAAGAGTACTGGAGTAGGTTGCCATTGCCTTCTCCGTCTGTATTCCCATAGGCACTAGTTTACTGGACATTATTTTGTACCCATATTATCTAATTCTCTATAGATCCTGCTGGTTAGGAACTCACAGAGTGCTAATATACTGAAGTGAATAAGTGCACATTCAGAATGGCTGAATTAATACCATCAGTGAATATGATCAGTGCACTTAGGGAGCAATAACACTTACTCCTATGAATCTCCAATGTTATCAAACTGTTTTTGTGATTGAAACCATTGAAAATAACCCAAATTACGGGTGTTATCTCCTTGACCAAAATCCAGGTATCCTTTATAAGGAAGATTCCCTGGAGTAGGGCATGGCATCTCACTCCAATATTCTTGTCTGAAGAATCCCATGGAAAGAAGAGCCTGGTAGGTAGGCTGTGGTCCACAGGATCACAAAGAGTCGGACACAACTGAAGTGCCTTAGCACACACACACCCTTTATCGAACTCCTCTTGTAGGATGTTTTACTCAGCTTTTTTTTTTCCCCATTGTCTGGGGTTCTTTTGAGACACTGAGGCTGCAGCAAAACTGTGAGTTTCTATGATTTGGGGAATTAATGATATTTTTTGTTTCCTTAAGTTATTTTGCTGAAAATGTTTTGAGCAAACTGTATCTATCCTATAAAAGTCTTGAAATCTTCTCAAGCAATATTTTTGCTGAGCCACATTGGGGCAGAGTAGGGGGAACTCTGTATGCTCCATGCTCTCTGATCATCTAAAAAAAAAAAGTAGAGAAATTATTTTTTCAAAAGCTATAAAAATCCATCTGTAAAAGTTTTAAACTAACCAAACAGAAAACTATAAATCTCAAAACAAAAATCAGAGCACGCAAGTCATCCAGAACCAACCCTAGGACTTTAAATAGCCCTAAAGCAACCCATGGAATCAATAGATTGTATACGCATCTGAAAACCTGGGAGAGCTAACAAAATTTACTTTATTCTTTGACTGGTTAATTTCAGGAAATAAACATGCCTCACTTGTCTTCCATAAGCATGTATGTTTTATTCAGAGCCTCATTAGGAGTTCCTCAGTGTTGCTCAAACAATCTGTGACTTGCAATTTAACCCCATAGAAAGTCATAGTTTGGGAAAGTGATGATTTCTGATTCTTGGCTATCATATCTTACAATGGATCCCAAGGTATTCACATTCAGGTGCAATAACTAGCATAGTGATGATTCTAAGAAATACTGAAACATGTGACATAGATCTAGTGGGGTGGGAGGGACCATTGGTTGAAGTGATTTCAAAAGAGAATTGTACAAGTTATTCATTAAGACTTGATTTAAGCAGTTGTTGCTGACTCAGAGGCTCTGCTTACTTCTGATGATCTTGTCATTCAAATACAAGAAGTCACACAGGCTTCATTGCTGTGGATCTAAGCAAATGGTCTTTTGGCCTTGTCCTTCAGCATCTCCTGGAGTTTGCTCAAATTCATGTATTGAGTCAGTGGTGCTTTCTAACCATATCATTCTCTGATGCCCTCTTCTCTTGCCTTCAGTCTTCCCCAGCATCAGGGTTTTCTCCAATGAGTCATCTCTTCACATCAGGTGGCCAAAGTATTGGAATTTAGCTTCAGCATTAGTCCTTCTAATGAATATTCAGGGTTGATTTCCTTTAGGATTGACTGGTTTGATCTCCTTGCTGTCCAAGGGACTCTCAAGAGTCTTCCCCAATGTCACAGTTTGAAAGCATCAACTCTTTTGCCCTCAGCTTTCTTTGTGGTCCAACGCTCATATCCATACATGACTACTGGAAAAACCATGGCTTTGACTATACAGACCTTTGTCAGCACGGTGATGTCTCTGCTTTTTAATATGCTGTCTAGGTTGGTCATAGCTGGTCTTCCAAGGAGCAAGTATTTGTTAATTTTGTGGCTGCAGTCACTGTCTGCAATGATTTTGGAGCCCAAGAAAATAGTCTGTCACTTTCAATTTTTACCCATCTATGTGCCATGAAGTGAGAGACCAGATGATATGATCTTCGTTTTTGAATGTTGAGTTTTAAGCTAGCTTGTTCACTCTCCTCTTTCACCTTCATCAAGAGGTTCTTTAGTTCCTCTTCGCTTTCTGCCATAAGGGTGGTGTCATCTGCATATCAGAGGTTATTGATATTTCTCCTGGCAATCTTGATTCCAGCTTCTCTACAGAGGGGTTGGTGAGGTTAAACTTGGGGTTAATGGGGGATTCTATATATAAAATAGAAACTGAATTACTAACCAAGGGTCTTTCTCAGAAGCTTAGTGGTTACTGTTGGCAACAGATGAATGCCAGGAATCTAGGAGGAAAGCTTGCATGTTGGATAAGTCACTAGGGCTCAAATGCAAGCTCTGAACTCAAGGCATAACTTTAGGCAAGTTGTTAGCTGTAGTTCCTTATCTTTAAAATAGAAATATAAAGTATGTAAACAAGTGAAAGTGCTTGTAGCAACAAATGAACAGTTAAATGATATTGTTTAAATACTACTTTGGTAAAATTGCTTTTGTGTGTGGTTTAGGCTGTAGGTATAGGGCCTAAGTGATTATAGTTGAAAACATCGTGAGAAATCCAGTGATCTTGGAGATCTAGTACCACTTTTGAGTTTCCCACTGGCAAATGAGCAGACAGTAAACAGTGAGGATGAGATGAAAGCCATGAACATTTTGCTCTAAATCTTCTTTTGTACCTAAGCATAAATGTGTTCCGTACTCTCACTGTTCTCTCCTTGATACTTCAACTCCTCTCTTTTTGTTTCCCTGTTCCAGTTTCATCACTTTTTAAAATGTCAATTTAAGTTTCCTTTGTATGTTCTTCCTCATTTCCTCAGCAAGCCCTGTTGTGTATACATGTGTGAGTATAGATGTATTAATGATGAAAAAAAAGCACAGATTTTTTTAAATTAATAAGATATTTTAGAGCAGTTTTAGGTTTATGGAAAAACTGAACAAAGAGTACAAAGAGTTCCTTATATATATATATATATATATATATATATATATATATAATTTTCTTTTCTTTTCTTTTCTTTTTGGACCACATAGCCTAGCTTTTGGGATTTAAGTTACTTAACCAGGGACTGAACCTGGGCCTATGGCAATAAAAGCACAAAGGTCTAACCTTGGGCCTTCAGGGAATTCCCCCATATGTTCCCCTCTCTCCCACATTTTTCCCCATTATCTTTACATCTTGTATTGATAACGTACATTTGGTAAAAATAAGAAGCTAATACTGTCCCATTATTATTAACTAAAGTTCATGATTTAAGTACTTGTTTGCATTGAATATTTTCTGGCTATTGAATGTATAAAGTGAAAGTCTCTCAGTCTTGTCTGACTCTTTGCATGGGCCATACAGTCCATGAAATTCTCCAGGTCAGAATACTGGAGTAGATAGCCTTTTCCTTCTCCAGGGGATCTTTCCAACCCATGTATTGAACCCAGGTATTGAATCCAGGTCTCCCACATTGCAGGTAGATTATTTTCCAGCTGATCCACAAGGGAAGCCCATTTGACAATGTATAATGATATGTATCTACCATACAGTATCATACAGGCCAGTTTCACTGGCATCAACTTTCCCTCTGGTCCACATATTCAACCCTTCCTTCCCTATAACCCCTGGCAATCACTGGTCTTTTTACTGTCTCTATGGTTTTACTTTTTCCAAAATGTTATATTGTTAGGATCTACAGTATGTAGCCTTTTTATAGTGGTTTCCTTCACTTACTGACATGCATTTAAAGTTCTTCTATGTCTTCTTATAGCATGATAGCTCACTTCTTTTTATTACTGGATAATATTGTACTCTATAGATATACCACAGTTTATTTATAGAAATATTGCAGGGTATCTTAGTTGCATCTAAGTTTTGACATTTATGAATAAGGCTGCTAAAAACATTCACGTGCAAGTTTTTGTGTGGATCTAAGTTTCACTCATTTGGATAAATAGAAAAAAAGAGCTATTGCTGCACTATAGGATAAGAATATGTTTAGTTTTGTTAGAAACCACCAAAAGGTCTTCCGAAGTGGCTGCGCAAGTTTGCATTCCCACCACCACTGAACAAGAATCCCTGTGATTCCACATCCGCACCTGCATTTTGTATTGTCACTGTTGATGGTTTCTTGTAAACGATCCACTTTCTTGAAGTTTTCATGGATGCAGTGCTAGTTGCTGTAACAAAAAGACCTGAATCATTCAGTGACCTAAAGTTTATTTCTCTTTCCTGTAATCATCTGTTGTGATGTGACAGGTAGCACTGCTCTCCTCAGTCATTCAGAGGCCCAGGCTGAGAGTGGCTTTGCCATCTTCAGTGGGTCATCTTTCAAGGTCCCTCTTCTCATGAACATTCCAGGCAAAGAGGGGGAAATATGCTAAGGAGGCACAACCACCTTTTAAATGTCTCGGCCTAGAAGTGGTAGGAACTAATTCTGCACCATACCCATGTTGAAAACTAGTCACGTGGCTATGACTAGCTGCAAGGTCAGCTGGGAAATGTAACCCGTGTCTAGCCAGTGGCTCCTGGGCAACAACTTAATTAGTAAGAAACGTCACAACAGATTCTGGAGGGAATCTATTGATCTTCCACACATTTGCTGAAACACTTCATTATGTCAGCTGTGACCAAAAGAAATTTATAGTTCCCTCATTTTAGGCACTAATGGCAGTACAGTTAAGAAAAAAAAAAAACCGAGGATTTCCTGGAGTCAATGATAATTGGGCATAATTCTGTCCAAGACATACTGTGATCATTGGCTTTTAACATTAGACTTCATCAGTAATACTTTTCCCAGTACTTTAATAAAATGATTGGGCATCTCATTTTCATATCTTATAGAAAGCAGTGTTTCTCAGGAGCAGAAAGCTCTTCTAACTTAATTGGAAAATAAAAAAAACAAACAATATACTTTTTAGCATATTGGTTCTGGTTAGAGAAGAGTGGGGAAGCAAGAAAATAATTACAGATTTCTAAATCCAATCATCTCTGTGTACTCCTTTTGCTATTCCCCTCCTTATGCACACAGTAATTTAGGTTTTGTTTTGACAAGAACATAGAGATATTCATAAACCGAGAGGCAATATTTAGAGATTTATTGAGTATCTTGTCAGAAATAAATAAGTGCCCTAAAGTTTTGAAAGCATGGTTTAGATATTAGTTGATTGGAATCGTGGAGACTATTTACAAATACAATAAATTCATGCCTTTAAAAGGTAATCCAAATACGTGTTTAGTTGACAAGCCCTCCCATCTGTTTGGCCTAATATGAAACCAAAAAACCAATTACTCAATAGTTACTTAACCACACCAGTAGATTAGCTGGTATCAATTAGCAACTTTATTGGTAATCTCCCATTTCTTTCTTACAGAAAATATTCTTTGTTGATATACTTCTATATTCCTGTTTGAAAGCAAAGAAGCAAGGAAGGAAGGAAGGAAGCTAGGAACGAAGGGTTGGGTAGAAAGGGTTGAGAGTCAGAGGGAGGGAAGGAGGGAAGAAGGAACTGGTAGCTTAAAACTAGATGCATGAGTTATAAAATTTCAAGAAAGCACTTGTTACTTGTCATCAGTGTAATAATTGTTCATTCAACATGCTAGCAGTTCTCTAAAAGCATTAAAATACTATGAGGAGATGACTTGTGTTTAATTTATAGTCTGCATTTGGTTTATGCCAAAATACCAACAGAATTTTAAAGTCTAGTTTTTTGAGACTCCACTTTCCTAATGGATCATTGGATGGAGATTCAGTTTGAATTCACTAATTCTATCTTTGTGTGGGAAGATACCATGAGTATACAGTTGAAATTTTATTAAAACAATTATTTCTGGATGCCAGAGTATTTTTAGTCTTTTTCTTATAAATAAAAGCAATTTCTGAAAAGAAGCACATGATTCTGAAGGCCAAATTGGTGAACCAGATACTTAAGCTCTGGCAAAAAATAACCTGCATACCAGGTTTTGAACAACTGGTTGTTAATGTTAAGTAAGCCAATGTCCATATATTTTAAAAAGATGGATGTCCTATTCAGATATTTTACAGTACACATCTCTTAGGATCTAAGAGATATCGAAACGCTCTCAGTAATAATTTCCTCAGAGAGAAACCATTGTTGCAGCTATGAGAGAGAATCAAAATAAATGTTTTGAATGTGCATTTACTCTAGAGCTATAATTTGTTCTTGAAAACAGATGTTGGCAGCACTGCTTTCTGGTCCCATGGCTTTGTCTCTACTAGTGATCCCTTAGAGAGGTACTCAACTTTTTTTTTTTTAATTGAAGTATAGTAGATTTATAAGGCCAGGAAATTTGGAAAACTCAGCAGTGGCCACAGGACTGGAAAAGGTCAGTTTTCATTCCAATCCCAAAGAGAGGCAATGCCAAAGAATGCTCAAACTACTGCACAATTGAATTCATCACACATGCTAGAAAAGGAATGCTTAAAATTCTCCAAGGCAGGCTTAAACAGTATGTGAACTGTGAACTTCCTGATGTTCAAGCTGGATTTAGAAAAGGCAGAGGAACTAGGGATCAAATTGCCAACATCTCTTGGATCATCAAAAAAGCAAGAGAGTTCCAGGAAAGCATCCACTTTGGCTTTATTGACTATGCCAAGCTTTTGACTGTGTGGATCACAACAAACTGTGGAAAATTCCTAAATAGCTGGTTTAAGAACTCTTACGGAGAAGGCAATGACACCCCATTCCAGCCTGGAAAATCCCATGGACACAGGAGCCTGGTAGGCTGCAGTCCATGGGGTCACTGAGAGTCAGACACAACTGAGCAACTTCACTTTCATGCATTGGAGAAGGAAATGGCAACCCACTCCAGTGTTCCTGCCTGGAGAACCCCAGGGACGGGGGAGCCTGGTAGGCTACCGTCTATGGGGTCATACAGAGTCGGACACGAATGAAGTGATTTAGCATAGCATAGCAAGAATTCTTAAATTCTCAAACCACCTTAGCTGCTTCTTGAGAAATCTGTATGCAATTCAAGAAGCAACAGTTAGAACTGGACAGGGAACAACAGACTGGTTCCAGATTGGGAAAGGTGTACATCAGTTAAGTTCATTTGCTCAGTCGTGTCCAGCTCTTTGCGACCCCATGAATCGCAGCACCCCAGGCCTCCCTGTCCATCACCAACTCCCAGAGTTCACTCAGACTAACGTCCATAGAGTCAGTGATGCCATCCAGCCATCTCATCCTCTGTCGTCCCCTTCTCCTCTTGCCCCCAATCCCTCCCAGCATCAGAGTCTTTTCCAATGAGTCAGCTCTTCACATGAGGTGGCCAAAGTACTGGAGTTTCAGCTTCAGCATCATTCCCTCCAAAGAAATCCCAGGGCTGATCTCCTTCAGAATGGACTGGTTGGATCTCCTTGCAGTCCAAGGGATTCTCAAGAGTCTTCTCCAACACCACAGTTCAAAAGCATCAATTCTTTGGTGCTCAGCTTTCTTCACAGTCCAATTCTCAAATCCATACATGACCACTGGAAAAACCATAGCCACTAGACAGACCTTTGTTGGCAAAGTGATGTCTCTGCTTTTGAATATGCTATCTAGGTTGGTCATAACTTTCCTTCCAAGGAGTAAGCGTCTTTTAATTTCATGGCTGCAGTCACCATCTGTAGTGATTTTGGAGCCCAGAAAAATAAACTCTGACACTGTTTTCCCATCTATTTCCCATGTAGTGATGGGACCAGATGCCATCATCTTCGTTTTCTGAATGTTGAGCTTTAAGCCAACTTTTTCACTCTCCACTTTCACTTTCATCAAGAGGCTTTTTAGTTCCTCTTCACTTTCTGCCATAAGGGTGGGTTCATCTGCATATCTGAGGTCATTGATATTTCTCCCAGCAATCTTGATTCCAACTTGTGCTTCCTCCAGCCCAGCGTTTCTCATGATGTACTCTGCATAGAAGTTAAATAAACAGGGTGACAATGTACAGCCTGACGTACTCCTTTTCCTATTTGGAACCAGTCTGTTGTTCCATGTCCAGTTCTAACTGTTGCTTCCTGACCTGCATACACATTTCTCAAGAGGCAGATCAGGTGGTCTGGTATTCCCATCTCTCTCAGAATTTTCCACAGTTTATTGTGATCTACACAGTCAAAGGCTTTGGCATAGTCAATAAAGCAGAAATAGATGTTTTCTGGAACTCTCTTGCTTTTTCCATGATCCAGCGGATGTTGGCAATTTGATCTCTGGTTCCTCTGCCTTTTCAAAAACCAGCTTGAACATCAGGAAGTTCATAGTTCACATATTGCTGAAGCCTGGCTTGGAGAATTTTGAGCATTACTTTACTAGCGTGTGAGATGAGTGCAATTGTGCGGTAGTTTGAGCATTCTTTACATTGCCTTTCTTTGGTATTGGAATGAAAACTGACCTTTTCTAGTCCTGTGGCCTCTGCTGAGTTTTCCAAATTTGCTGGCATATTGAGTGCAGCACTTTCACAGCATCATCTTTCAGGATTTGAAATAGCTCAACTGGAATTCCATCACCTCCACTAGCTTTGTTCGTAGTGATGTTTTCTAAGGCCCACTTGACTTCACATTCTAGAACGTCTGGCTCTAGGTCAGTGACCACACCTTCGTGATTATGTGGGTCGTGAAGATCTTTTTTGTACAGTTCTTCTGTGTATTCTTGCCCCTTCTTCTTAATATCTTCTGCTTCTGTTAGGTCCATACCATTTCTTTCCTTTATCGAGCCCATCTTTGCATGAAACGTTCCCTTGGTATGTTTAATTTTCTTGAAGAGATCTCTGTCTTTCCCATTCTGTTGTTTTCCTCTATTTCTTTGCATTGATTGCTGAAGAAGGCTTTCTTATCTCTTCTTGCTATTCTTTGGAACTCTGCATTCAGATGTTTATATTTTTCCTTTTCTCCTTTGCTTTTCACTTCTCTTCTTTTCACAGCTATTTGTAAGGCCTCCCCAGACAACCATTTTGCTTTTTTGCATTTCTTTTCCATGGGGATGGTCTTGATCCCTGTCTCCTGTACAGTGTCATGAACCTCATTCCATAGTTCATCAGACACTCTATCAGATCTAGGCCCTTAAATCTATTTCTCATTTCCACTGTATAATCATAAGGGATTTGATTTAGGTCATATCTGAATGGTCTAGTGATTTTCCCTACTTTCTTCAATTTAAGTATGAATTTGGTAATAATGAGTTCATGATCTGAGGCACAGTCAGCTCCCAGTCTTTTTTTTGTTGACTGTATAAAGCTTCTCCATCTTTGGCTACAAAGAACATAATCGATCTGATTTCGGTGTTGACCATCTGGTGATGTCCATGTGTAGAGTCTTCTCTTGTGTTGTTGAAAGAGGGTATTTGCTATGACCAGCGCATTTTCTTGGCAAAACTCCATTAGTCTTTGCCCTGCTTTATTCCGTATTCCAAGGCCAAATTTGCCTGTTATTCCAGGTGTTTCTTGACTTCCTACTTTTGCATTCCAGTGCCCTATAATGAAAAGGACATCTTTTTTGGGTGTTAGTTCTAAAAGGTCTTGTAGGTCTTCATAGAACTGTTCAGCTTCAGCTTCTTCAGCATTATGGGTTGGGGCATATACTTGAATTACCGTGATATTAAATGGTTTGCCTTGGAAACAAACAGAGATCATTCTGTCGTTTTTGAGATTGCATCCAAGTAGTGCATTTTGGACTCTTTTGTTGACCATGATGGCCACTCCATTTCTTCTGAGGGATTCCTGCCCGCAGAAGTAGATATAATGGTCATCTGACTTAAATTCACCCATTCCAATCCATTTGAGTTCGCTGATTCCTAGAATGTTGACATTCACTCTGGGCATCTCTTGTTTGACCACTTCCAATTTGCCTTGATTCATGGACCTGACATTCAGGTTCCTATGCAATATGCTCTTTACAGCATCAGACTTTGCTTCTATCACCAGACACATCCACAGCTGGGTATTCTTTTTGCTTTGGCTCCATCCCTTCATTCTTTCTGGAGTTATTTCTCCACTGATCTCCAGTAGCATATTGGGCACCTACTGACCTGGGGAGTTTCTCTTTCAGTATCCTATCATTTTGCCTTTTCATACTGTTCATGGGGTTCTAAAGGCAAGAATACTGAAGTGGTTTGCCATTCCCTTCTCCAGTGGACCACATTCTGCCAGATCTCTCCACCATGACCCGCCCATCTTGGGTTGCCCCACGGGCATGGCTTAATTTCATTGAGTTAGAAAAGGCTGTGGTCCTAGTGTGATTAGATTGACTAGTTTTCTGTGAGTATGGTTTCAGTGTGTTTGCCCTCTGATGCCCTCTTGCAACACCTACCATCTTACTTGGGTTTCTCTTACCTTGGACGTTGGGTATCTCTTCACAGCTGCTCCTGCAAGGCACAGCTGCTTCTCCTTACCTTGGACGAGGGGTATCTCCTCATCCCCGCCCTTCCTGACCTTCAATGTGGGATAGCACCTCTAGGCCCTCCTGCACCCGCGCAGCCACCTCTCCTTGTATATGGGTTTGGTCCTCCTGGCTTCCGCCCCTTGCCTCTTACTTCAAGGCTGTATATTGTCACCCTCTTTATTTAACTTATATGCAGAGTACATCATGAGAAACGCTGGGCTGGAAGAAGCACCAGCTGGAATCAAGATTGCCGGGAGAAATATCAATAATCTCAGATATGCAGATGACACCACCCTTATGGCAGAAAGTGAAGAACAATTAAAGAGCTTCTTGATGAAAGTGAAAGAGGAGAGTGAAAATGTTGGCTTAAAACTCAACATTTAGAAAACTAAGATCATGGCATCTGGTGTCATCACTTCAAGGCAAAAAGATGGGAAAACAGTGGAAACAGTGACAAACTTTATTTTTGGGGGACTCTAAAATCACTGCAGGTGGTATCTGCAGCCATGAAATTAAAAGACATTTGCTCCTTGGAAGAAAAGTTATGACCAGCCTAGACCGCATAAAAAAAAATAACTTTACCCACAAAGGTCCATCTAGTCAAAGCTATGGTTTTTCCAGTAGTCATGTATGGAATGTGTGTGAGAGCTGGACTATAAGGAAAGCTGCTGCTGCTAAGTCACTTCAGTTGTGTCTGACTCTCTGCAACCCCATAGTTGGCAGCCCACCAGGCTCCTTTGTCCCTGGGATTCTCCAGGCAAGAATACTGGAGTGGGTTGCCATTTCCTTCTCCAATGTGTGAAAGTAAAAAGTGAAAATGAAGTCGCTCAGTTGTGTCTGGCTCTTAGTGACCCCATGGACTGCAGCCTACTAGGCTCCTCCATCCATGGGATTCTCCAGGGAAGGGTATTGGAGTGGGTTACCATTTCTTTCTCCAATAAAGAAAGCTTAGTTCCAAAGAATTGATGCTTTTGAACTGTGATGTGGAGAAGACTCTTGAGAGTCCCTTGGACTGCAAGGAGATCCAACCAATTCATTCTAAAGGAAATTAGTCCTGAATATTCATTGGAAGGACTGATGCTGAAGCTGAAACTCCAATACTTTGGCCACCTGATACAAAGAACTGACTCATTTGAAAAGACCCTGATGCTGGGAAAGATTGAAGGTGGGAGAAGGGGACGACAGAGGATGAGATGTTTGCATGGCATCACCAACTCGATTGACATGAGTTTGAGTAAAGTCCAGGAGTTGGTGATGGACAGGGAGGCCTGGCATTCTACA
Organism: Tragelaphus eurycerus; assembly: GCA_935064755.1. Taxonomy (NCBI): domain Eukaryota; kingdom Metazoa; phylum Chordata; class Mammalia; order Artiodactyla; family Bovidae; genus Tragelaphus; species Tragelaphus eurycerus. The sequence goes on from CAKXYN010000080.1 coordinate 7,012,735, forward strand.
GTCCATTGGGTCACAAAGAATTAAATATGACTGAGTGACTGAAATGAACTGAACTCTAATATTGTGGTAGTTTTACATGTGTAATAAGATGATTCAATAATTTATAGATTATATTCTTTTTAGAATTATGATCAAACATTGACTATATTCCTTGTACTGTATATCCTTGTAGCTTATTTGTTTTATATATAGTAGTCTGTATGTTTTAATTCCCTAACCATGCCTTACCCTTCCAGTCTTCCCTTACAAATTGGTAAGCAAGTTTGTTCTCTGTTTATGAGTCTGTTTTGTTATATTCATTTTTTTAAATTTTTTTTTTAACTTTACAATATTGTATTGCTTTTGCCATACATCAAGATGGATCCACCACAAGTATACATGTGTTCCCCATCCTGAACCCTCCTCCGTCGTCCCTCCCCATACCATCCCTCTGGTTCATCCCAGTGCACCAGCCCCAGGCATCCGTTATCAGGCATCGTACCTGGACTGGCGACTCGTTTCAGATATGATATTATACATATTTCAATGCTATTCTCCCAAATCATCCCACCTTCTCCCGTTCCCAGAGTCCAAAAGTCTGTTCTATACATCAGTGTCTCTTTTGCTGTCTCGTAAACAGGGTTATTGTTACCATCTTTCTAAATTCCATATATATGCGTTAGTATACTGTATTTGTGTTTTTCTTTCTGGCTTACTTCACTCTGTATAATAGGCTCCAGTTCCCTCCACCTCATTAGAACTGATTCAAATGTATTCTTTTTAATGGCTGTGTAATACTCCATTGTGTATATGTACCACTGCTTTCTTATCCATTCATCTGTGGATGGACATCTAGGTTGCTTCCAAGTCCTGGCTATTGTAAACAGTGCTGCTATGAACATTGGGGTACATGTGTCTCTTTCAATTCTGGTTTTCTCAGTGTGTATGCCCAGCAGTGGGATTGCTGGATCATAAGGCAGTTCTAGTCCCAGTTTTTTGAGGAATCTCCATACTGTTCTCCAAAGTGGCTGTACTAGTTTGCATTCCCACCAACAGTGTAAGAGGGTTCCCTTTTCTCCACACCCTCTTCAGCATTTATTGCTTGTGGACTTTTGGATCGCAGCCATTCTGACTGGCGTGAAATGGTACCTCATAGTGGTTTTGATTTGCATTTCTCTGATAATGAGTGATGTTGAGCATCTTTTCGTGTGTTTGTTAGCCATCTGTATGTCTTCTTTGGAGAAATGTCTATTTAGTTCTTTGGCCCATTTTTTGATTGGATCATTTACTTTTCTGGAATTGAGCTGTAGGAGTTGCTTGTATATTTTTGAGATTAGTTGTTTGTCTGTTGCTTCATTTATTATTATTTTCTCCCATTCTGAAGGCTGTCTTTTCACCTTGCTTGTAGTTTCCTTTGTTGTGTGCTTGTAGTTTCCTTTGTTGTGCAGAAGCTTTTAAGTTTAATTAGGTCTCATTTGTTTATTTTTGCTTTTATTTCCAATATTCTTGGAGGTGGGTCATAGAGGATCCTGCTGTGATGTATGTCAGAGAGTGTTTTGCCTATGTTTTCCTCTAGGAGTTTTATGGTTTCTGGTCTTACATTTAGATCTAGATTCCACATTTAAGTGATGATGTACAGTATTTGTCTTTCTGTCTGACATTTCACTAAACATAGTGCCCTCCAGGTACATCCATATTATTGCAAATGGCAATGTTTTTCTTTCTTTATGGCTCAGTAGTATTCCATTGTGTATATATGTATATACACATATATACATATATGTGTATCATCTTTGTTCACTTATTTGTTGATGGACACAGGTTGCTCTGTATCTTGGCTACTATAAATAATTCATCTATGATTATAACACTGGGGTGCATTCATCTTTTCAAATTAGTATTTTCCTTTTATTAATACATATGCCTAGGAGTGGAATTGTCAAGTTGTAGTTGTCTTTTAAGCATGTTCCATATTGTTTTTGATAGCGGCTCTATCAATTTACATTCCCACTAACAGTGTGTGAGGGTTTCCTTTTCTCTACATCCTTATCACCATTTTTTATTTGTGGTGTTTTTGATTACAGCCATTCTGATGGGTGTGTGCTAATGTTTCATTAAGGTTTTGATTTGCATTATCCTGATTAGTGATGGTAGGCATCTTTTCATGTGGCTTTTGGCCATCTGTATGTCTTATTTGGAAAAACCTCTATTCAGGTATTCTGGAGGTCTACTTCTCTTTAAGACTGTATGAAAATGTGCAGAAAAAGAGCATAGCAGCATGATTTATGACATAGTGCTTCACTGTGGGTCTCTGAACATTATCTTGTTTACTAATTTTTCTCCATGTACATCTTGGCAGGTTCACTCTATCACTCTATTTCTTATTAGAAATATTGGAAATATCATGGCAAATTTGAGATATTTAAGGAGCATGACATTTTTATTGTTACACTGCTACTTAAAGAGGCATGCATGCTTAGTTAATTAGTCGTGTCTGACTCTTTGCAAACCCATGGACTGCAGTGTGCTGGTCCTCATTGTCCATCACCAACTCCTGGAGAATGCTCAAACTCATATGCATTGAGCTGGTGATGCCATCCAACCATCTTATCCTCTGTTGTCCCCTTCTCCTCTTGCCTTCAATCTTTCCCAGCATCAGGGTCTTTCCTCATGAATCAGTTCTTTGAACCTGGTGGCCAAAGCATTGGAGCTTCAGTTTCAGCATCAGTCCTCCCAATGAATATTCCTTTAGGATTGACTGGTTGGATCTCCTTGCAGTACAAGGGACTCTCAAGAGTCTTCTCCAACACCACAATTCAAAAGCATCAATTCTTCAGTGCTTAGCTTTCTTTATAGTCCAACTCTCACATCCATACATAACTACTGGAAAAACCATACCTTTGACTAGATGGACCTTTGTTGGCAAAGTAATGTCTCTGCTTTTTAATATACTGTTTATGTTGGTCATAGCTTTTCTTCCAAGGAGCAGGCATCACTTAATTTTAATTTTAATAAAGGGTAGCCATTCTTTTTTCCAAGAAGTGTTAGTGGCTCTCCTTAAATAAGGTCAGTTTGAAATCAGCCAACTTGTTTTATGAAGCTGCTTCTGAATAACCAGCTTTTGAGTGTTGAGACTGTTTTCTCTCCTTTGTTCACACAGTGGATCCAGATTCCTATAATCCCCATTCTGTCAATTCCAGTATTCTCTTCTGTAGTTCAGGAGGCAATAAAGTTCATGTTGATGGGATCACAGCATTTCAGAAATGTCATCTATCACAGTTAAGAGAAGAGAAATTGTCTTTAAAAAATAATACTCAGCTATAAGCTAGTTTAACTGCTTTGTTTTCAGGAAAAATTGTATTTAAACTTATGGTATGTATTTGAATATTTCACAAAACAATTATTTTTAATGTTGTGGTTCAAATTTTATTGAAGAATACATTGATGAAGTAGGCAAATCAAATTACAATCTTTTCAGTTTCTTATACAATAATGATCTAGAATTATTCTTATCTGGTATATAGTGTTCTTACTAGATGGTTAAATAATAGCTCCCCACATAAAGGAGGATGAAATTTGAGGATCATTTCCAGTCTAAATTGTAATCGTTCCCTGTCTAATAATATAATAGTGACAGATGGAAAACTTCAACAACTTGATGCTTCTTCAGTAACTCTAGTAATTTATAAGCAATAGTAAAGAACTATACTCCATACTGATACTTTTTTTGTACATTAGTTCAAGCACTCATTGTATATCCATTAACTAAAACCACAGAGAATAAGGTGATTTAGGTTCTTTTTAACATTTTGCCTAATTATATTTTATGTATACACATAAAATGGAGGTAAAAATAATCATTAAAAGTGTTGAGTATTTTAGATTTCTCCCAAACATTTTCACAAAAGAACTTATCATTTGACCTTCACAATAACCGTATTGGAAAGCAAATATAATAGGATTAGCCCCTTTGATTACAGATGAGATTACTGGGGTCCAGAGAAATTGTGTGACAAGCATTAGTCACAGAGAAACTAAATGGCAAAGCAGAAATTGAATTCAGGTCTTGTGATTGAATTTATATGTCTTATTAGCATCCTATTAAAAGCAAATAAACCTTACCTCTATGACTGAGTCAAACTGTGGTCTTTTTCCTTTATGCCACCAGGTTGCTTGAGTAGTCTACATGTAAAGCCTGTTTTGCCATGTCCTGCTGACTCTTGAACCCTTTTATAATTAGGTTTCTTCATTGTACTGACTGCTTTCTTCATGAAATTATCACTGGTTTTTTATATTTCATTCTTTTTTAAGAAATTGATTTATTTTTGGCTATGCTGTCTTCATTGCTGTGTGCAGGCTTTTCTCTAGCTCAGGCAAGCGGGGGCTACTCTTGGTTGTGGTGCGGGCTTCTCACTGCAGTGGCTTCTCTTGTTGCAAAGCACAGGGTCTTGGTGCATGGGCTCATAGCTGTGGACACAGGCTTAATTGCCCCAGGGCACATGGGATCTTGCTGACCAGAGCTCTAACCCATGTCCCCTGCATTGGCAGGCAGATTCTTAACCACTTGACCACCTGGGAAGCCATAATTTCATTCTTTATTTACTTTGAAATCTCCTTTTCTTCTTCTCTTCCTTCCTTCTCCACACCCCACCTCCTTTCCCTCCTTTCTTCTTTCCATCTTCCCTGTTTTCTAAAACATTGTACTCTTGTTTTTGTCTCTCTCAGATTCCTTCACTAACCATCCTAGAAGAAAATTTATTCATATGTATCAGAGAGTAGTCCTTCCTAGACCAAGCCTGCTGTGTGTCAGGCTTCCCTAAGAGTACCCATAGTCTCCAAAATTTGCTGAGAAGACACAGGAATCAGCAAAGATGTTATACTCATGGTTAAAGTTGATTATACCAAGAGGTTACAGTGTAAAATCAGCAAAGGGAAAAGGCAGAGGAGAAACAAGGCATATATTTCCATATGATTCCATATGTTCCCTCCCATTGGAGTTGTCTGGGGACTGGCTTCCTTCATCCAACAGTGATGTTTCTAACATCAAGTACTCAGACTCCAACCCCAGAGTAAAAGTAGGTCCTCATCATACATCACATGGTTAGCATAAACTATCTGATTAAACTGCTAATTCATGGCCCAAGACTTCAGATATAAAAAAATACTTGTATTGGTCAGAATATTTCAGGGTTATTTCTTAGAGTTTGGTGAGGGGCCAATCATGAATACAAGCCCTCCACCCCTTTTTTTTTTTTTTTTTTTTTTTTGAGTTGGGGCAAAGGCATTGAGTTTGAAAAACTCAGCCTGCTGAGTTAATCCCTTCCTGCACTTACCCCACTTACAGATACTTCTGTCTTATGTTTCAACCCTGATATTTTTTGATTTTCAAACTAGATTTAGAAAAGGCAGGGGAACCAGAGATCAAATTGCCAACATCTGTTGGATCATCGAAGAAGCAAAGAGTTCCAGAAAAACATCTACCTCTGCTTCATTTACTATGCTAAAGCCTTTGACTGTGTGGATCACAACAAACTGTGGAAAATTCTGAAAGAGATGGGAATACCAGACCACCTGACCCGCCTCCTGAAAAATCTGTATGAAGGTCAAGAAGCAACAGTTAGAACTGAACATGGAACAACAGACTGGTTCCAGATTGGGAAAGGAGTACGTCAAAGCTGCATATTGTCACCCTACTTATTTAACTTATATGCCGAAAACATGTGAAATGCCAGGCTAGATGAAGCACTAGCTGGAATCAAGATTGCTGGGAGAAATATCAAGATGCTCGGATATGCAGATGATGCCACCCTTATGGCAGAAAGTGAAGAACTAAACAGTCTCTTGATGAAAGAGAAAGAGGAGAGTGTAAAAGCTGGCTTAAAACTCAACATTCAGAGAACTAAGATCATGGCATCTGGTGTCATCACTTCATAGCAAATAGATGGGGAAAAAATGGAAAGTGTCAGACTATTTTCTTGGGCTCCAAAATCACTGCAGATGGTGACTGAAGCCATGAATTTAAAAGATGCTTGCTCCTTGGAAGAAAAGCTAGTATCAACCTAGATAGCATATTAAAAAGCAGAGACATTACTTTGCCAAAAAAGGTCTGTTTATTCAAAGTATGGTTTTTCCTGTGGTCATGTATGGACGTGAGAGTTGGACTATAAAGAAAGCTGAGCACTGATAAATGATGCTTTTGAACTGTAATCTTGGAGAAGACTCTTGAGAGTCCCTTGGACTGCAAGGAAATCCAACTAGTCCATCCTAAAGGAAATGAGTCCTGAATATTCATTGGAATGACTGATGCCGAAGCTGAAACGCCAATACTTTGGCCACCTGATGCAAAGAACTGACTCATTTGAAAAGACCCTGATTCTGGGAAAGATTGAAGGAGAGAGGAGAAGGGGATGACAGAGGATGAGATGGTTGGATGGCATCACTAACTCAATGGACATGAGTTTGAGTAAAGTCCAGGAGTTGGTGATGGACAGGGAGGCCTGGTGTGCTGCAGTCCATGGAGTGGCAAAGCGTTGGACACGACTGAACTGAACTGATTTTTTGATTGGACCACGGATCATCACACCTAGCTTAAGGGTAGGTTATGTATGAGGTATTGTGAGCTTCCCTGGTAGCTCCATGGGTAAAGAATCTGCCTGCAATCCAGGAGACCTAAGTTTGTTCCCTGGGTTGGGAAGATCCCCTGGAGTTGGAAATAGCCATCCATTCCAGTATTCTTGCTTGGAGAATTCCATGGACAGAGGAGCCTGGAAAACTACAGTCCATAGGGCTGCAAATAGTCAGACAGATGAGTGACTAAAACTTTCACTTCACTTCACTTGAAAATATATATATAGAGAGAAAACATAGGTTTGGCATTGGAGAGATCAGACTTAGCAATATATTTTTGTGTCCCCTTGGGCAAATTAAAATCTTTAATAAATACACATATTCAAGAAATATTAGTTCTTGGCCCTGTCTTACAATTCTCACATATGATTCTCACCTTCCCATAGTCATCACAGTGGCCCTTGCTGTGTCTTGCCTTGTTACTACTTTATAATTGATCTTTTTGACTCCAAATTGAACAGCTGTGTACAGAGCATTCTCCTCCCACCTGGCCTGCTGCTGTGACTCTAATTCATCCTTTATATGGCTCAACAAATTCTGTTGTTAAAAGGCATCTTTGATCACTCTAGTCTTCTTATCAAAACACATTTATGCTTTCTGGTTGCTCACAGATGAAAATTTACTCTACTTAGCTTGGCAGTCCATCTCATCCACAATCTGTTTCTATCGTGTATGTAAAAATTTGTCTTTCTTTACTTTGTTTATGATGCATGCTTTATTTGAAATAATTTTAAAGTTTTTACATATAAAAATGTTATGATTTCTGGGTTTGGGGGGTTTTGTTTTTATTACTTACTTGTTTGCTTTTTTGGTCTTATGTACAAAGATGCTTTCTAATCAAGATCATAAAAATGCTGTCTATTTTTTTAAAAATGTGTTGTGGTTTTAAATATATATTCTACCACTCTAATATACCTGCAGTTTATTTGGGGGCATGGTTTATAAAAGACATGTGGTTTTGTTTTCTCCAGATTTTCCCAAGAATTTAAGGAAATTCTTTACTTCATTAAGTTGCAGTGCTACAGGTATCATAAAATTAATTTTTCTGAATAGACAAGTATGCTTGTTGACTTTTCATTATTTTCCTTTAGTATATTTAGACATTTTACATAAAATACTCTTAAAATTTCATGAATTTTGCATGTATTGATATCCTACATTTCATTTACCCTGAAATTGTCCTTTTAAAAAGATTTTTAGCACTTCTATCACATATTTCCCACATATATGTTTAAAATAAGCTTAACTTGTTAAGTTAAACTTCACTAAAATTTTAAGTGGGATTACCTTAGTATTATTCATTCTTTTATAAAGGGCTTTTTAATGTATTTTGTCTCTCCATTAAAAAAAAATACAGTGTGACATTCTGGTTAATTAAATGCTAGTTTATTTCTTCTGTTTAATTTTTATAATTTTAACTTTTCTAATTTTTTCATATAATTGTCAGTTTTCAGTTCAGTTCAGTTCAGTTTGGTCGCTCAGTTGTGTCCAACTCTTGCAAACCCATGAATCGCAGCACCCCAGGCCTCCCTGTCTATCACCAACTCGTGGTAGACACTCAGACTCAGGTCCATAGAGTCAGTGATAGCATCCAGCCATCTCATCCTCTGTCGTCCCCTTCTCCTCCTGCCCCCAATCCCTCCCAGCACCAGAGTCTTTTCCAATGAGTCAACTCTTCGCATGAGGTAGCCAAAATACTGGAGTTTCAGCTTTAGCATCATTCCTTCCAAAGAAATCCCAGGGCTGATCTCCTTCAGAATGGACTGGTTGGATCTCCTTGCAGTCCAAGGGACTCTCAAGAGTCTTCTCCAACACCACAGTTCAAAAGCATCAATTCTTCTGCGCTCAGCCTTCTTCACAGTCCAACTCTCACATCCATACATGACCACAGGAAAAACCATAGCCTTGACTAAATGAACCTTTGTTGGCAAAGTAATGTCTCTGCTTTTGAATATGTTATCTAGGTTGGTCGTAACTTTCCTTCCAAGGAGTAAGCGTCTTTTAATTTCATGGCTGCAGTCACCATCTACAGTGATTTTGGGATTTTGGAGCCCAAAAAAATAAAAAGTCTGACACTGTTTCCACTGTTTCCCCATCTATTTCCCATGAAGTGATAGGACCGGATGCCATGATCTGTGTTTTCTGAATGTTGAGCTTTAAGCTAACCTTTTCACTCTCCTCTTTCACTTTCATCAAGAGGCTTTTTAGTTCCTCTTCACTTTCTGCCATAAGGGTGGTGTCATCTGCATATCTGAGGTCATTGATATTTCTCCCGGCAATCTTGATTCCAGCTTGTGCTTCCTCCAGCCCAGCGTTTCTCATGATGTACTCTGCATAGAAGTTAAATAAACAGGGTGACAATATACAGCCTTGATGTACTCCTTTTCCCATTTTGAACCAGTCTGTTGTTCCATGTCCAGTTCTAACTGTTACTTCCTGAACCTGCATACAGGTTTCTCAAGAGGCAGGTCATATGGTCTGGTATTCCCATCTCTTTCAGAATTTTCCACAGTTTATTTTGATCCACACAGTCAAAGGCTTTGACATAGTCAATAAAGCAGAAATAGATGTTTTTCTGGAACTCTCTTGCTTTTTCCATGATCCAGCAGATGTTGGCAATTTGATCTCAGTTCCTCTGCCTTTTCTAAAACCAGCTTGAACATCAGGAAGTTCATGGTTCACATATTGCTGAAGCCTGGCTTGGAGAATTCTGAGAGTGCAATTGTGTGGTAGTTTGAGCATTCTTTGGCATTGCCTTTTTTTGGGATTGGAGTGAAAACTGACCTTTTCCAGTCCTGTGGCCACTGCTGAGTTTTCCAGATTTGCTGGCATATTGAGTGCAGCACTTTCACACAGCATCATCTTTCAGGATTTGGAATAGCTCCACTGGAATTCCATCACCTCCACTAGCTTTGTTCATAGTGATGCTTTCTAAGGCCCACTTGACTTCACATTCCAGGATGTCTAGCTCTAGGTGAGTGATCACACCATCGTGATTATTAATCATAGGCAATTTTGTCAGTTTCTTTAAGAATGGGATCCATATACATTTTATCTTGCTGGTATACAGAAAAACTATTGCTTTTTTACATATAAATCTTATATGTGAAATATTTCATCTAAGATTGCAATCCTATTTGGGCAGCATTTGAAACATGACAATTTAGTCTAATAGTTTATTGGCAAATTTCCAAATCCAAAAAGAGCAAAGTCTGCACATCTCTAAGAGTTGAGGCAGCGAGAACATTTGTCTTGTCAGAAAGGATACTTTGAGAGCCAATGAGTCCCATTTTTTTTTTCTGAGTTTTTTTTACTCTGCTCAAAAGTAGAGGTCAAAAGAGAATTTGAACAAGAGAGCTTCACTTGATATTAGCCCAACTATTGTCCAAAGGATTACTCAAGAGGCAAAATAAAATAAGTCTGTACTAGCAAAGTTAACAGTTGATTGCCACTCCTGGTGGGATAAATTGCATCTGCCATAAAGCTGGTTTTATTTTTTGTTTTGTTTAAAGAGAATACTGCAATGCATATCTCTGTTCATGTTGCCTTAAGCCCATGGATAACTGTTGCTTTAGAAGACAAACCAAAGTGTGTAATTTCTGGATCACAAAAAGTGTGTATTCTAAAAACATTAATAGAATCTGCCAATTTTCTCTTTGGAGTAGCTATAATGAACTGCTTTTCATGTAATTCTTATTGCACAAATATATTTTCTCTCATTCTCTTTAACTCTTGATATGATCAAACTTAAAAAAAAATTCTGATGATTAAAATGATGATTAAAATGCCTTAGCATTGTTATATTTAAAATAAAGTTTCACAACTTATTTATGTATTTGTTTTATTTTGTTTATATTAATGTTAGTTTTGAACATGTTATTCCCTTTCATTAGGTTATAAATGCCTTGAGGGTAGAAAAAATGTTTAACATGGAGGGGGCTATTTGTAACCCCTGATGTGTGCTTTCACATACAAATGCCTAAAAGCACAATTTTCTTAATTGTCTTCTACCTCCTGATTTGTTGCTTTGTTGATGTAGTATCCAGAAGTTGTATGAATTTCTAAGATCACGTGACAAATTCATAAGGCTAGCTCAATCTTGATTTCCCAAAACATTTTGTTGTCTACTATATTTAGGATGAAGTTGCCTTACATAAAATTTAGAAAAGTTGTTCTTTACCTTCTGCCATATCACCACTGTATTTGATCTGGTTTACTATTCCTCAGTCTGTAATCTATACTTTTGTTGGTACATGTGTGTATAGATGTACAAATATCCTTTTATTTATTTATTTATTTTTTTAAAGAAAAAGAACAGAAGAGAACAAAATCAGCTTTTCAGTATCTTTGGGAAATTGCTTGATAATTATCTCTTTCAACATGAACATGACATGAAGTCGCTCAGTCGTGTCCGACTCTTTGCGACCTCATGGACTATAGCCTACCAGGCTCCTCTGTTTATGGGATTTTCCAGGCAATAGTACTGGAGTGGATTGCCATTTCCTTCTCCAAGGGATCTTCCCAACCCAGGGATCGAACCCGGGTCTCCCGCATCGTAGACAGACGCTTTACTGTCTGAGCCACCAGGGAATTCCAGGTTAAATTCTTCTCAGAAATATTTCTAATTTTTTTTCTTTGAAAATTTAACCTTGAACCCATTATATGAAACAACCTGCTTTTCTTGAAGACAGAGAAGTGTTATTAATGCCCTTGACTGAAGGCTTTTGCTTATTGTTAAGCAGTTACATACTTCTGAAGTGGCTTTGCTCTATCCAGATTTTTCATAGGGCATTCTATTTCTTCTTTGGAAAGTGAGCTGATCAGAGTATTAGAAAACATGAACTAACTGAAGTATTAATAATTTAACATTTTACAATAGTCCATGGAAGATCCAAGCTGTATTCAAACAGGGAAGACCATGTACTTCCTAACTGTAGACCAGAAAGCGGTCACTTTCCTCGTCCCTCTTAATTTCTTTCAGTCAGGATGGTGTGTGAGTAAAGCTGGTTCATCATTGTCCATTCGCTTCCTTGCCTCTAATTTTAGTCTGTTCCTGGAGTGTTGGCATCTTTGTCTCCCCCAGCTCCTCCTCCTATAATTTACAGGGGTTAACTTTCAGAGAAAAATCTTTCTCTTTTCAGAAACTATAGAATTCTTAATCATGCAGTTCTGAACTTTGTGTACAACCAATCTATCTGCCAAAGAGTGACTATAATTTTGGTGAGGAAAATTCTTGCTTTGGGTAAATTTGAAACAAGAAAATAAAGACTAGGATAAGGCTCTGTCTTAGAAGTGGGAGAGTAAGAAGTGTGGAGATTTCACAGAGCAGTGATGACTTTTCACTTTTAGTTGTCAGATGGCTACAGATTTGTTAGACATGAAATCTCACTTTAGGAAAGGTGGTAAAAAGTGAACTCACTTTTGAACTGAAAAATGGACTTGTAATTTCTGTGTTTAATTTGAGTGCTAATTGTGATATGTAACACTCAATATTTTTCTCTTTACTCTGTATAAACACATATTAAATTCACTGAGAAATAGCATATGCAAAGCAGATTAAGAGAGACATAAGCCTTTACACACAACAATACTGTTACAAGTACTACTAATATAATTAATAATACTTATAACAACAGTAATATTTGGGGCATTTACTATTACTAGGAATTGTGTGGTAAGCACTTGATATGCATAAATTTGTTAGATTTCTCAAAAAGTAGCAAGTGGAAGATAGGTAGTATCAGATCAGATCAGTCGCTCAGTCGTGTCTGACTCTTTGCAACCCCGTGAACTGCAGCACGCCAGGCCTCCCTGTTCATCACCAACTCCCGGAGGTCACTCAGACTCACGTCCATCGAGTCAGTGATGCCATCCAGCCATCTCATCCTCTGTCATCCCCTTCTCCTCCTGCCCCCAATCCCTCCCAGTATCAGAGTCTTCTCCAATGAGTCAACTCTTTGCATGAGGTGGCCAAAATACTGGAGTTTCAGCTTTAGCATCATTCCTTCCAAAGAAATCCCAGGGCTGGTCTCCTTCAGAGTGGACTGGTTGGATCTCCTTGCAGTCCAAGGGACTCTCAAGAGTCTTCTCCAACACCACAGTTCAAAAGCATCAATTCTTCGGCACTCAGCCTTCTTCACAGTCCAGCTCTCACATCCATACATGACCACAGGCAAGACCATAGCCTTGACTAGGCGAACCTTGGTTGGCAAAGTGATGTCTCTGCTTTTGAATATGCTATCTAGGTTGGTCATAACTTTCCTTCCAAGGAGTAAGCGTCTTTTAATTTCATGGCTGCAGTCACCATCTGCAGTGATTTTGGAGCCCAGAAAAATAAAGTCTGACACTGTTTCCACTGTTTCCCCATCTATTTCCCATGTAGTGATGGGGCTAGATGCCATGATCTTCGTTTTCTGAATGTTGAGCTTTAAGCCAACCTTTTCATTCTCCACTTTCACTTTCATCAAGAGGCTTTTGAGTTCCTCTTCACTTTCTGCCATAAGGGTGGTGTCATCTGCATATCTGAGGTTATTGATATTTCTCCCAGCAATCTTGATTCCAACTTGTGTTTCTTCCAGTCCAGCATTTCTCATGATGTACTCTGCATATAAGTTAAATAAACATGCTGACAATATACAGCCTTGACGTACTCCTTTTCCTATTTGGAACCAGTCTGTTGTTCCATGACCAGTTCTAACTGATACTTTTTGGTAATTATCTTGTAAGCTCACCAACTATGATTACAGGATACATTGTTCATTATTATGTTACCATCCAGAAAGAATGAAAGGATGGAGCCAAAACAAAAAGAATACCCAGCTGTGGATGTGTCTGGTGATAGAAGCAAAGTCCGATGCTGTAAAGAGCAATATTGCATAGGAACCTGGAATGTCAGGTCCATGAATCAAGGCAAATTGGAAGTGGTCAAACAAGAGATGGCAAGAGTGAATGTTGACATTCTAGGAATTAGCGAACTAAAATGGACTGGAATGGGTGAATTTAACTCGGATGACCATTATATCTACTAATGTGGGCAGGAATCCCTCAGAAGAAATGGAGTGGCCATCATGGTCAACAAAAGAGTCCGAAATGCAGTACTTGGATGCAATCTCAAAAATGACAGAATGATTTCTGTTCGTTTCCAAGGCAAACCATTCAATGTCACAGTAATCCAAATCTATGCCCCAACCAGTAATGCCGAAGAAGCTGAAGTTGAAAGGTTCTATGAAGACCTACAAGACCTTTTAGAACTAACACCCCAAAAAGATGTCCTTTTCATTATAGGGGACTGGAATGCAAAAGTAGGAAGTCAAGAAACACCTGGAGTAACAGGCAAATTTGGCCTTGGAATACGGAATGAAGCAGGGCAAAGACTAATAGAGTTCTGCCAAGAAAATGCACTGGTCATAGCAAATACCCTCTTCCAACAACACAAGAGAAGACTCTATACATGGACATCACCAGATGGTCAACACCGAAATCAGATCGATTATATTCTTTGCAGCCAAAGATGGAGAAGCTCTATACAATCAGCAAAAACAAGACCAGGAGCTGACTGTGGCTCGGACCATGAACTCCTTATTGCCAAATTCAGACTGAAATTGAAGAAAGTAGAGAAAACTACTAGACCATTCAGGTATGACCTAAATCAAATCCCTTATGATTATACAGTGGAAGTGAGAAATAGATTTAAGGGCCTAGATCTGATAGATAGAGTGCCTGATGAACTATGGAATGAGGTTCGTGACATTGTACAGGAGACAGGGATCAAGACCATCCCCATGGAAAAGAAATGCAAAAAAGCAAAATGGCTGTCTGGGGAGGCCTTGCAAATAGCTGTGAAAAGAAGAGAAGCGAAAAGCAAAGGAGAAAAGGAAAGATATAAACATCTAAATGCAGAGTTCCAAAGAATAGCAAGAAGAGATAAGAAAGCCTTCTTCAGTGATCATTGCAAAGAAATAGAGGAAAACAACAGAATGGGAAAGACTAGGGATCTCTTCAAGAAAATCAGAGATACCAAAGGAACATTTCATGCAAAGATGGGCACGATAAAGGACAGAGATGGTGTGGACCTAACAGAAGCAAAAGATATTAAGAAGAGGTGGCAAGAATACACAGAAGAACTGTACAAAAAAGAGCTTCAAGACCTAGATAATCATGATGATGTGATCACTGACCTAGAGCCAGACATCTTGGAATGTGAAGTCAAATGGGCCTTAGAAAGCATCACTACGAACAAAGCTAGTGGAGGTGATGAAATTCCAGTGGAGCTATTCCAAGTCCTGAATGATGATGCTGTGAAAGTGCTGCACTCAATATGCCAGCAAATTTGGAAGACTCAGCAGTGGCCACAAGATTGGAAAAGGTCAGTTTTCATCCCAATCCCAAAGAAAGGCAATGCCAAGGAGTGCTCAAACTACCGAACAATTGCACTCATCTCACACGCTAGTAAAGTAATGCTCAAAATTCTCCAAGCCAGGCTTCAGCAATATGTGAACCGTGAACTTCCTGATGTTCAAGCTGGATTTAGAAAAGGCAGAGGAACCAGAGATCAAATTGCCAACATCCGCTGGATCATGGAAAAAGCAAGAGAGTTCCAGAAAAACATCTATTTCTGCTTTATTGACTATGCCAAAGCCTTTGACTGTGTGGATCACAATAAACTATGGAAAATTCTGAAAGAGATGGGAATACCAGACCACCTGATCTGCCTCTTAAGAAATCTGTATGCAGGTCAGGAAGCAACAGTTAGAACTGGACATGGAACAACAGACTGGTTCCAAATAGGAAAAGGAGTACGTCAAGGCTGCATATTGTCACCATGTTTATTTAACTTATATGCAGAGTACATCATGAGGAATGCTGGACTGGAAGAAACAGAAGTTGGAATCAAGATTGCTGGGAGAAATGTCAATAACCTCAGATATGCAGATGACACCACCCTTATGGCAGAAAGTGAAGAGGGGCTAAGGAGCCTCTTGATGAAAGTGAAAGTGGAGAGTGAAAAGGTTGGCTTAAAGCTCAACATTCAGAAAACGAAGATCATGGCATCTGGTCCCATCACTGCATGGGAAATAGATGGGGAAACAGTGGAAACAGTGTCAGACTTTGTTTTTCTGGGCTCCAAAATCACTGCAGATGGTGACTGCAGCCATGAAATTAAAAGACGCTTACTCCTTGGAAGGAAAGTTATGACCAACCTAGATAGCATATTCAAAAGCAGAGACATTACTTTACCAACAAAGGTTCGCCTAGTCAAGGCTATGGTCTTTCCTGTGGTCATGTATGGATGTGAGAGCTGGACTGTGAAGAAGGCTGAGCGCCGAAGAATTGATGCTTTTGAACTGTGGTATTGGAGAAGACTCTTGAGAGTCCCTTGGACTGCAAGAAGATCCAACCAGTCCATTTTGAAGGAGATCAATCCTGGAATTTCTTTAGAAGGAATGATGCTAAAGCTGAAACTCCAGTATTTTGGCCACCTCATGCGAAGAGTTGACTCATTGGAGAAGACTCTGATGCTGGGAGGGATTGAGGGCAGGAGGAGAAGGGGACGACAGAGGATGAGATGGCTGGATGGCATTACTGACTCGATGGATGCGAGTCTGAGTGACCTCCGGGAGCTGGTGATGGACAGGGAGGCCTGGCGTGCTGCGGTTCATGGGGTCTCAAAGAGTCGGACACAACTGAGCGACTGATCTGATCTGATCTGAGATTTTGCAGGTACCATTCATTCAACAATGATTCAGTGTGTTACTGCTATGGGACAGCCTTGGGCTTGACACTTTGGATATCTAGAAGCAGTAGAGGACATAAAACATGAAAAGTGACAGAGTTAGGCAAACCTTAAACCCTTGGTCAGTTACACTTGATAAATTTCACTTATGCCAGAGCAAGTCTTTTGGATTAAAAGATGGAAATAGTTTTCAACTGCAAAAATATGAAAAAATATAATCTATGGAGATGAAATCTAATTTGAGAAGGCTGCAAAATATGAATAGAATGAAGATAGGTAGAAGGAGATTAAAAGAGCCTTTCATGCTAAGGGAATTACAGAGTGAACAGGCAGGCTGGCAACTGAGAGAGTCATGTCCTAAGCAGATTGATAAGGAGTCTAGGGGTCCCCAAGGAGAGAGGGGCCTGGAATTCTCAAGGAGTAAGAAAGGACAAACATTTTTTTCTTTCTCCACATTCCTTAGGATTATATAACAATAATGTATCCTGCCTGAGGACAGTCTCTGGATTAAGGACAGTCTCTGGATTAAACCTTCTGTTATCTTAAAATGTAAATTATGGGAGTAGACCTGGTCTTTACAAGGATGTATCCTGCCTGAGGACAATCTTTGGATTAAACCTTCTGGCTAATTCTGTTAAAATGCAAATTATGGGAGTAGGTCTGGTGAGGTCTTTACAACCTCCAGACAGTCTTTGGATTCATTGGAGAGTATATAACTTCATTGCTAACACTAGCAAGGGGGTATTCTTTCTATCCGCTTCTGACGCCTATGTCAGAAGCTTTCTCTATCTCCTTTATACTTTAATAAAACTTTGTTACACAAAAGCTCTGAGCGATCAAGCCTCGTCTCTGGCCCCGGATTGAATTCTTCTCCTCCGGGGCCCAAGAATCCCGGTGTCTTCATGTGACACAACAACCTTTCAGAACACAGGGTGTGTGCAGGTCTTGAAGGCAACCTAGCTCTGTCATAGCATGGAGGAGAAGTGGAGGCATGGTTGACTGAGATCAGTTCAGTGAGGACCTTTAGCATTAAGCCACATTTCCTTGACTTACTTGGTAGGATTCAGAGAAATATGAAAAGGTTTGATAAAAGGGAAGATGCAGTACTGTAAAGGTTTTACTCTGGAAGAGGTAGGTATAAAAAGGTAGATGGAGAAAAAAAAAAAACAACAAAAAACAGGTCAGTTAAGAGTCCACAATCAGAATTCAGGTATGAGGTGACAATATTTGCATTGGGTTGATGCCCATGGAATTAAAAGGAAAGGATCAATATTCAAGGTAATAAGAAAGACTAGCTGGGCTTGAAGTCTGGGGGGAATTTAGTGGGCAAAAAGTAAGAAACCATATCTTTACAAATGTAAGATCTATAAACAAAAAGCCTATTATCCTAATATAAATCATCCTGCATCTCAATGGCCAATGTATCTTTTGTAAGGCGTTGACTGTGTATTATTCCCTTTCAGAGTATATTTTTCTATTTCCATTTATTAAGGAATTAAATGAACTCCTTTGCTCTATCTTATAAGTAGTCTAATAGTTTAATATTCTGCATTCAACTTTCATTGAGATGGATTTATGAACAAATATTAGCTTTCTGTACTTTACTGCTTGCACAGGATCTCATGAATTTTTATTTTTAATTAAAAAGTGACTCACTGATTGCTAGATCCTTTTCTATTATTCTTTAGCTTATTTGTACCATCTAAGCATCTTTCCTCATTGTCTTCTCTAAGTCTAAACCCTCATTAGACTTCGCTGTTGGCTCAGATGGTAAAAGCGTCTGCCTACAATATGGAATACCTGGGTTCTATCCCTGGGTCAGGAAGATTCCCCTGGAGAAGGAAATGGCAACCCACTCCAATACTCTCACCTGGAAAATCCCAGGATGGAGGAACCCTCGATGAAGTCCTATGGTTAAATCTAGCTTTAAAAACAGTTTTCCAAAACCAGCAAATTTTTCTTTGTATCAAATATGATCTTGGTAGTTAAAAAAAGGGCTTTTATGTTAAAAATGTATGGTTAACCTAGCAAGCAACAACTACTTTCTTTAGAAAGTCTTTATGCTTCATTGAGAAAGAAAAGATTGCAATTAATTTTGTATTATTTAAGAGGTCTTGAAGTGGAGAGATAACATTATCCCTGCCTAGAATTTTTTTCTCCTTAGTTAGAAACCTGGCAAAAATGTGAAAATTTGAAAAGCAAATAGATTCCTCCCATGAGATGTTGCACATAAGAGAGACCCAGCACTTACTCAGTAAACTCAAGGGAAATTTATAGATGAAAACTACTTTTAATGGCTTCTGATAGGAAGCTGTCCTGAATCCCTAAAGCATTGTATGAGACACCTGCCATACCTTCAAAACATTGATCAATCATATGAGGGTTATGTATGATTAGCAAAGTCAATAGGAAAAAGACAATATAATTATTCAAAAGAGAGAGTATATATGTATATATATATATATGTATATATACTTGGATATAGGATAATGTTGATATGCAGAGATAGAGTGAGTTTTTATATAATATAAGAATTAAGAATTATTGAAGAGATTATCATTTTTATTATGCAACTAAATGTCTTCAAATCAGGTATAAATTGTATATATTTATAAATATGGTGTTCTCTACTATTTATAAGGGACTTCCCTGGTGGCTCAGATGGTAAAGAATCTGCCTGCAATGCAGGAGACCCAGATTTGATCCCTGGATTGGGAAGCTCCCCTGCAGGAGGGAATGGCAGCTCTGGTATTCTTGCCTAGAGAATTCCGTGAACAGAGGAGCCTGGTGGGCCATAGTTCATGACATTGCAAATAGTCGGACATGACTGAATGATGCACACTTGCACCTTTCATACTATGCATGCATAGTTTTTTTAAAATGATTTCCTAGTCTGATGAAAAGTTCACAATTGATGATATTTAACAATGTCTTTTGTATTTATTTTGGAGATTCTGACCATTTAGTCCACAAGAAACATTAGATTAATAATAGTCAGCCAAAACAAAATTATGGTGGGTAGCTTGGAACATATTCTTAAGCTTCATTGAGAGAAAAAAAAATATATTGGAAACATTATTTCCTACCATAAAGGGTTGCTCTTAACAGCTTCTGGTTCCTCTGTTTCCATTGATTATTGGTGAGTGGTTGGTGGTTTAGTCGCTCAGTCGTGTCCAACTCTTTGGAACCCCATGGACTATAGCCTGCCAGGCTTCTCTGTTTATGGAATTCTCCAGGCAAGAATACAGTAGTGGGTTGCGATTTCTTTCTCCAAGTGGTCTTCCTGACCCAGGGATTGAACTTGAGTCTCTTGCATTGAAAGCAGATTCTTTACCAACTGATCCACCAAGGTGAGTGATTAGGTTCTGACTGTACATATGGCAGGATGGAGGTTCTTGTCCTCTGAATAGCTTTTAATTCCTTTGTTTCTCCTCACCTTCACCGATTTGGCAAAAGGGGATTTCTCACATTCACCCTTCCATGCCAGTCATTAGTCCTGTCATGGAAGGAGACATTTCAGATAACACTGCAAAGAGTTTGCAAGAAAGAATATTGCTTGCTTTTAGGTGCTCCATTCTGAGGATTGAGGAGCCAGGATAAACATAACTTGCTTGTTTATGAGTCAGAGGCATCAGCAGGACTTACTGACTTGATTGTGTGGGGTTGGGTACCCATAAAGCAAGACCCTTTGGGTGAGGAAGCTGGGCTGAATAGAGGGCAGAGAGGATAAATAATTGAAGCTGCCAGGCATTCAAGTGATACAGGCCATATATAAAGTAAAATATTTCTACTGCCCAAAGTCGGCAAACGTGTTCATGATTAACACATGCTTGGGTCTTTCACCTGACAGTGACCCAGTCTTTTAGCAGATGTCAGTAATACCAGGGCCACATCTGGATAATATTGTTCTCCTCTGAAAGTAGGTAACCCACCAAAAAACCTTCCTCACTGAGTTTATGACAGCAAGTAACTCTCTTGCACACATTTGGAATTTGTTGTTTGGAAATGACCATAAAGCATTTGAATATTTAATCATATGCCAACATGTTTGTTTACAAAATCACTTTCTCTGTCTCTTTTCCACTGTTAGTTGCTCAGTCATGTCTGACTCTTTGCAACCCCATGAACTGAAGCCTGTCAGGCTCCTCTGTCCATGGGTTTTTCCAGGCAAGAATGCTGGCATGGGTTGCCATTTCCTTCTCCAGGGGATCTTCCTGATCCAAGAATTGAACCCAGGTCTCCCGCACTGCCTGCAGGCAGACTCTTTATCATATGAGCCACCAGGGACGTCTCTCTCTCTCACTGTCTCTCTCTCTCTATATATATATATATATGTGTGTGTGTGTGTGTACACATATATACACACACATGTCCTATACATATACATACACACAGATATATCACATATACATATTTTGAACCAAAACAAATATATTCCTTTATTTATACACAAAGCCACCCTTCTTAAATGTGTTTCCTAAATTGTTACTATTTTCTAAAGGCAGAGTCTATAGCAAACTCAAGACACTATGCTTTAGTGTATCAGTATTATTAGTTACCATAGTAAGAGCAGGCCAAAACAACAAAAAAAATATATTTAGGATTTTCTTAATAAGATGTACATGAGATGAGGAGAAGCCTAAGGTATTTCACCCAGCAAAGTGATCCTTGTGCTAGCAAGAAATAATTGTGCTGGTCACACTGAATCATGATCCATTCCAAAGGGACTGAAACTCTTTCATGAATGACAACTTATTCTTAAATATTTTTCTCCTTGAATTTTTATCATCATGGCACCAAGAGAATAGATATAATTAAGGTTGAAATGAGATTTCTATTAGAAAACTGATGACTAAGATTTAATATTTATCCCAGCTATACTGAACGAGAATCAATCGTATCCCCGGTTTGTTGCTCCAGATTTTGACGCTATAAAAATTTCACTCTATTCCTCATGGCATTTTTATGGTAAAAATTATCATTTTGGCAGGAATAACCTTTGTTAGTACATAATTTGGGGTTTATTTGGAAAAGTATAGCTGGACTGACATACAAAGTTGTTGACATTCTTGGTTTGTCCATCACTCTCATTAGAGAAAAAATAACATATGGAAGCATTTTTAGATTCATATATTGTAAGATCGTGATCTATTTAGCCATTTTCTTATAATAGAAGCTAAGGCTTTGACTTTCATATGTACTTAATCGACCTATTCTACCCTCTATTTTTTCTTCTTTTTTTCCTTTTTGGCCCTCCAATCTAGAAAGCTTAATTTCAAAAACTTGCAGTTGGGCAGACAGCTGGTCTTTGTAGAAGATTTAACACTTTGGATATTTTGAATACAGTTTTGTAGCTGCTAGAAACTGAAATATAAATAAAACAAAAAAAAAAGTGTGAGTGAGAAGAACATCCCATAACGAAGCCAGATCTCTAAGGATTCTTTTTCAAGTGAAGGCATTATTTCCCTCTTGGTTTTATAGTACAAACATGGAATGCATTCATGAATCATTTCAAACTGATAGAGCTCAATTTCAAGAATATATAGATACAGGATATTATCAGTAGAGAATTCAGAGTATATTGTAACTCAATGGGAACCTCTTGTGAATATTTTTTAACATTTCCGTTGTAGGAGTTTCAATAATAAATGATTTACAAATACTATCTCAAGATTATATAGAGCAATAAAATCGACATGATAACACAAAGCTTCTACTTTGGCCCCAAACATTTGCCAATGACATTTACTCTGTTTCGGTTTAAATGTGGTCCTGGTGTCCCAGGTTGGAATTCAGATTTGATTTTCCTATAGAAACAGTGTAAGAAATTATGATAGGTTTCACTGAATTAGTACAATTTATGAGTGAAAGTAAAATTGACACTAATTGAACATACTAAGCAATGTTTCAGGTACTGCACATGCAATTTACCATTCAGCATTCACTTTAATGCTCTTACCATACATAGGTAGTCCTGTTACTCCAATTGTATAGATGAAGAAACAAGTAGAACAGAAAGTTAAATAATTTGTCTAAGAGTATCCAGTTTGCCAGAGGAGGAGATGAACTTTAATGTCAAGCAGGTTGATTGGAAGTCCAATCTTGAATGCATCACTAAAACATCACCATGAGTTACAGAGGCTTTGTGTGTGTGTGTGCTTTTTTGAGGAATATAATCATTTATTCATATAAACTATTTCTCTGAGAAAATAGTTTCTGAAATTTTGGAATATGGCCCATATGTTTCAGTAAGAATGGAGAAGTATATTACAAGACTTAGTACTTGGAATTGTGCTAAGTAAGCATGAGGAAAACAGATTGTCAAATGACTGTATTGAAATCTGTTGGAATCTTTATCACCTGTTTTATCTCTATCCATGCACTAGCTTGTTTAATGTATTGAGTGGTTGGCAATTCGTGTACAGTTTACACAACTGCTTACTCATTGTTAGAGAAAACTAATCTTGGCTGTGCTTATTTAGGCTGTACCATTTGCTAGGAACACTTGGAAAATAAGCAGCATGACATAATGGTCATTTAGGGCAAGTTACTTAAACTCTCTATGCCTATTTCTTTATCTGTGAAGGGGGACAATAGTAGTTCATTATTTGTTCAAAACTAGTTCAAGTTACTAGAATTGGTAGAGGATTAAATGAGATACTATTTGTAAAGCATTTTATAGCAGTGCCTAGTTCACAGAAAGAAAAATATTATATTTGTTTAAAACAAATAGACTTATTTTGATAACATTTAACATCAATTTTTGATAAAAGTTTTCAACAAATAAAGAAGAGACTATAAAAGGACGTTTATAGACTCTCACGCTTAACATCATAGTTAATGGTAAAAGAATGAATGTTTCTCCCTGTAAATTTGAGAATAAGACAAGAGTATTTATTCTTATTATATCTAACTAAAACTGTAATGGAGATTCCAACCAGGCAATGAAAATAAATAAAAAGTATCCAGTTTAAAAGGAGGAAGAAAAACTGTTTATTTGTTGATGACATTATATCCATATCTGTATCTATATACAATCCAAAAGTCCTACCACAATCATTAGAACTAGTAAATATATTTAGCAAATTCATAAGATATAAGGTTAATAACTTATTACAAGTGTGCAGAAAGAAGATAATATGGTATAGCATAAGCCATATAGAGCTGTGGAACAGAATTAAGAGTCCAAAAATAAATCTTCACATTTACAGTCAAAGGATTTTAACAAGGATACCAAGACAATTCAACAGAGAAAGAATGGTATTTTCAATAAAGGGTGCTGGGACAATTGCACATCCATAGGCAAAAGAATTAAGTGGGCCCCTACCTCACACCATATACCAGAATGAATTCAAAATGGATCAGAGACCTAAATATGAGATAAAACTCTCTAAGAGTCTTATAATAAAATATAAGCATAAATATTCATAGTCTTGGATGATGTAATGGTTTCTTAGATATGACAACAAAAGCCCATATTTACAAATAAAAAATAAACTGAACATCATCAAAATGAAAATTCTGGTGACTCAGGGAACACCATCAAGAAAGTGAAATACAACTCACAGAATAGGAGAATAGTTTGCAAATACACAAAAAAGAATGTAATTCATCAATAAAAAATAATCTGCTGATACTCATAAGAATATATGCATTTCTCAAGTAGATTATACAGAGTATAATTCAGACAAAAGAAGCCATCCTGAATGACTACATATGCATGTTCTTCTATAATAGTCAGAGGGGCTATCAGTGAGTGATTGCCACCAGCCACACGGAAGGCTTAGTAGTCACCAGAAAAGGCCCTGAGGGCACTTTGTGAGACGCTGGAAATTTCTTCTGTTTGTAACGCTAGTTATATATATATAAGTCAAAATTCATGAATGATACACGTTAAAATCAGTACTTTTGTATTTGTAAAGTGTTCCCTGGTGGCTCAGCTGATAAAGAATCTGCCTGTAATGAGGAAGACCTGGGTTCAATCCCTGGGTTGGGAAGACCCCTTGGAGAAGGGAAGGTACCCCCTCCAGTATCCTGGCCCAGAGAATTCCATGGACCATATAGTCCATGGGGTTGCAAAGAGTCAGACACAACTGAGCAACTTTTGCTTCATACTTTAATAACACTGATTTTAAAATGAAACCACAGTACACAATAAAACAAAGAAAAGGCTTAAAATCTGTGAGTTGAAAGCAGATGTAGAAACTAGCTTTTAAATTTTTCTTATTTAGGGTACTCTTTCTGCCCCCTTCTGATGCCTATGTCAGAATCTTTCTCTATCTCCTTTATATTTTAATAAAACTTTATTACACACACACACACACACAATAAATTTTTCTTATTTAATATATCAGGAGACTCATGCCTTGGGATGGAAAATGCCTTTCTTAATGCTAACCTAACAGGTCAGCAGACTTAGCACTAGAGCTGAATTCTGACATTTTTCATTGCTGTGTACAAAATGCAGATGATATTGCTAAGTTATAACTCAGTTCATGTTTCTTAGGGTGCAAGTGTTATATCCATTAGTCAAGATTTAGAGGGAAATGAAGGCAGAATTAGAAACTTTATCCAGTTTTATTATAAATATACCAGAAAGTATGTATAGTGCATATGAATATCAATATATGGAAAGAAGTTCTCACATTGCTATCTAGATGGGCTGAGAAAATGTTTAGGGCTTGCCTCCACAGGTCCCATGCAATTGATGACACAGAGTAGGAGAATATGAAAGGAGGATATATTTCTCCAAAAAAATAGTTTTATCACAAATATAGTTGAGATTAAATTTCCCTATAGATTAGAATGTCATAAGCACTAATATTTTAAAAATAATGATACTAGGAAAAATACAAAATCTTACTATAAACAAAAATATTAAGTAAGTTTCAGTTCTGAAAGTAAGATATTCATAGAACAGTAAGAATTAATTTAATTCAGGCTTGTTTTGGTATTATGATAACAATTTATGAGCTGAAGGTATCAGATGTCTAAAACAATTTTGAAGCTAGAGCTCCATAAAGGATATGGTACTTTCCTTTTATACAAGATTATTTTCTTTGACATACATTTAATTAGCTCTCCGATTCTCAGAATATTTATATGCTACTTCTATTGTGACCCCGTCTAACTATGTCAGATACTTATTAAGATATTAAGAAGAGGTGGCAAGAATACACAGAAGAACTGTACAAAACAGATCTTCACGACCCAGATAATCATGATGGCGTGATCACTGACCTAGAGCCAGACTTCCTGGAATGTGAAGTCAAGTGGGCCTTAGAAAGCATCACTACGAACAAAGCTAGTGGAGGTGATGGAATTCCAGTGGAGCTATTCCAAATCCTGAAAGATGATGCTGTGAAAGTGCTGCACTCAATATGCCAGCAAATTTGGAAAACTCAACAGTGGCCACAAGAATGGAAAAGGTCAGTTTTCATCCCAATCCCAAAGAAAGGCAATGCCAAAGAATGCTCAAACTGCCACACAATTGTACTCATCTCACACGCTAGTAAGATAATGCTCAAAATTCTCCAAGCGAGGCTTCAGCAATATGTGAACCGTGAACTTCCTGATGTTCAAGCTGGATTTAGAAAAGGCAGAGGAACCAGAGATCAAATTGCCAACATCCGCTGGATCATGGAAAAAGCAGGAGAGTTCCAGAAAAACATCTATTTCTGCTTTATTGACTATGCCAAAGCCTTTGACTGTGTAGATCACAATAAACTGTGGAAAATTCTGAAAGAGATGGGAATACCAGACCACCTGATGTGCCTCTTGAGAAATCTGTATGCAGGTCAGGAAGCAACAGTTAGAACTGGACATGGAACAACAGACTGGTTCCAAATAGGGAAAGGAGTACGTCAAGGCTGTATATTGTCACCATGTTCATTTAACTTATATGCAGAGTACATCATGAGAAACGCTGGACTGGAAGAAACACAAGTTGGAATCAAGATTGCCGGGAAAAATATCAATAACCTCAGATATGCAGATGACACCACCCTTATGGCAGAAAGTGAAGAGGAACTAAAAAGCCTCTTGTTGAAAGTGAAAGTGGAGAGTGAAAAGGTTGGCTTAAAGCTCAACTTTCAGAAAACGAAGATCATGGCATCCGGTCCCATCACTGCATGGGAAATAGATGGGGAAACAGTGGAAACAGTGTCAGACTTTGTTTTTCTGGGCTCCAAAATCACTACAGATGGTGACTGCAGCCATGAAATTAAAAGACACTTACTCCTTGGAAGCAAAGTTATGACCAACCTAGATAGCATATTCAAAAGCAGAGACATTACTTTGCCAACAAAGGTCCGTCTAGTCAAGGCTATGGTTTTTCCTGTGGTCATGTATGGATGTGAGAGTTGGACTGTGAAGAAGGCTGAGTGCCAAAGAATTGATGCTTTTGAACTGTGGTGTTGGAGAAGACTCTTGAGAGTCCCTTGGACTGCAAGAAGATCCAACCAGTCCATTCTGAAGGAGATCAGGCCTGGGATTTCTTTGGAAGGAATGATGCTAAAGCTGAAACTCCAGTATTTTGGCCACCTCATGCGAAGAGTTGACTCATTGGAAAAGACTCAGATGCTGGGAGGGATTGGGGGCAGGAGGAGAAGGGGACGACAGAGGATGAGATGGCTGGATGGCATCACTGACTCGATGAATGTGAGTATGGGTGACCTCCGGGAGTTGGTGATGGACAGGGAGGCCTGGCGTGCTGCGATTGATGGGGTCACAAAGAGTCGGACATGACTGAGCGACTGATCTGATCTGATCTGAACTATGTCAGAATTTAAATGTTAGACATAGGAAGTAAGAGTAAAAATACCTTTGGGGTATGTTTGCGAAAAGAAGGAAGGAAGGGAGGGAAGAAGGAATATGAATGGAAAAAAGAAAAAGATTAATTCTAAATGGACACAAATTCCTTCCCAAAAAATGTGGACAAATCAGTTTTGCTTAGTTCAGTGCCTTTTCTAAAATACACCAAAATAAGCATATGCTATTTATAATTTAAAGAGATGAGTTAATATGCTGAAAGATGATATAGTATGACTAATGAAGAGGAAAAGGAAAACATTTGAATTGCCTTGTTTCCCTGAATAACTGTATGGCTTTAGAACCTTGGGTGGAATTAATTGTTACTACCACTAAGCCCAGTCTTGTCAGAACATTTTCAGTGGAATGCTGCCTGCTGTCAGTTATATACTGAAGTGACAGAGGGAAAAGTAGAAACAGACAAAGCCTCAAGAACGAGGGTGGTTTTTCTCCAGCTCCTGGTGTCTTTTCTGCTACATCCTGCCCAAAGCTTTCTTTGGGCCTGAGAAAAGGGCCTGGAGAGGCTATCAGGAGCAATGCATACACTGTTCTATGTGAGGTAGTATCCTTGACAAAGAAAATGGGTTTTGTCCTGCTGAAGTTGTTTCTATTCTGAAAAGTTGGGAAATTATTTATTTAATATGATCAGTGACTTAAAATCTATTCATATAAACAGTGTAGTGATTTCTCTATGACCATAAAAGCTTAGAATACTTTAGCACAAATCCCAAGCAAAGTCAGCCTGAATGATATTTTTGTTTGCTTTAATTATTGACAATATATCTAGAACAGATCTATTACCTATACTACAAGTGGATTAAATTAAAAAAGAAAAAAAAAGACACTAGAACATAAGTTTTGCTTTTCACTGTGAATATCTCTGTTAGGAAAACATTTTCACCTGTAGGATGAAGAGAAAAAGCTAGTTTCTGAAATTACAAATGAAAAGGTAATTGTTGTGGAAAAGTACTCAAAATACTACCATCTCTCTCTCTCCTTTTGATGATTAACAGCTTCTTAAAAAAGGGAGTGACTTGACTCATGCCAACTGCTGCTGCTGCTGCTAAGTTGCTTCAGTCGTGTCCAACTCTGTGTGACCCCATGGACGGCAGCCCACCAGGCTCCCCCCATTCCTGGGATTCTCCAGGAAAGAACACTGGAGTGGGTTGCCATTTCCTTCTCCAATGTGTGAAAGTAAAAAGTGAAAGTGAAGTCATTCAGTCGTGTCCAACTCTTCTCAACCCCATGGACTGCAGCCTTCCAGGCTCCTCTGTCCACGGGATTTTCCAGGCAAGAGTACTGGAGTGGGGTGCCATTGCCTTCTCTGTGACTCATGCCAACTACCTGTACATAATCTGATGAGAAACAGAGATGGCAGGCTCCTTCTGTTTTCTTTTTCCCATTGAATTAGAACTACTGGGAGTCTTGAAATATCAGACTGATACATTTTGCCTAAGTGAATCTGTAATGTTTACTCCAAATGTCATGTAATTTCATTTGGGGTTTTCTTGTGCCATGAACTGCTGAATGAGTCTATTAAGCTGGGTCACCTTGCTGTGAGTTTGCTAGCTAGAGCACAATAAGAGAGACACCCAAATAGTGATAGAATCATGAGAGGGTTGGAGGCACTGCGGATGCAGGAACCCGGTTTTGGCGTTCTTGTTAAAATGCCTGAGCCAAATGCTATGCTGCCTGGAGCCTGCTTGTTTTGCAAACTGTCGCATACTCTTTTAGATGACATTACATATGGAGCCATAAACTCAATCTAGCAATTTATTGGCTTCCAGTTTTTCTTCCAGCAATATCAATCTCTTGTGAATATTTGAAATTTAATCTCTTTGGATGTTCAATAGCAAGTGGTAGCCATGATTATTTAGTTTGTCTGGCATCAGAGAGGAGAGAAAAGTTGATGCTAAATAGGAGATGCTAGGAGAGAGAAATCGTTGAAGTTGTTTGCCTGTGACCATCAGCAAATGAGACTTTGTTTCCCTTTCAGGGTCTACTTTGTAATATGGTAGCTCTTTAGTGTCAATGCCAAGAAAGGAGAGTATGAGACCCCTATATTTTTCTAGCTTCAAAATCACTAGGGAAGTTGAAGTTGTAAATAAAAAATCAGATTTAAATTTTATTCTGCTCAAATTTTGAGCCTTTGATGAATGAAAAACATATGCTTTTCCCAAAGTTGTTTACTTGGCATGATGTGTGTTAAGTTACTTAGAAATTAAGACTCTGTTTGAGCTAGATACAGTATGATATTTCAGTAGTCTGTTTGAGACCCAAAGTTATATACCATCAAGATGTTTTAAATGATGGTGAGATTCATAGATCAACCAGTAAAGATATATTCAACCCATTACAGACATTATGGTTGAATCTTGTTATCACATCTTGAACCTGACTGTAAAGATTATATTTCCATAGAAAATGCACTTACAGATCCAAACTGAGTTGACTGGAAAGTCATCTCTACTAACGCCTTCTATAAGGGGAGTGATGAGCTGAATAAAATTTAAATCTGATTTTTTATTTACAACTTCAACTTCCCTAGTGATTTTGAAGCTAGAAAAATATAAGGGTCTCATACTCTCCTTTCTTGGCTGTGACACTATAGAGCCACTATATTCCAAAGTAAGACCCTGGAAGGGGAACAAAGTCTCATTTGCTGATGATCACAGGCAAACAACCTCACTGATTTCTCTCTCCTAGCATTTCTTGTTTAGCATCACCCTTTTCTCTCCTCTCTGATGCCAGACAGATTAAATGGTTATAGCATTTCTTTCAAGGAGCAAGTGTCTTTTATTTTCATGGCTGCAGTCACCATCTGCAGTGATTTTGGAGCCCAAGAAAATAAAGTCTGTCACTGTTTCCATTGTTTCTCCTAAAAGCTATGACAAACCTAGACAGCATATTAAAAAGCAGAGGCCAACAAAGGTCTGTCTAGTTAAAGCTATGGTTTTTCCAGTAGTCATGTATGGATGTGAGAAAGAAAGCTGAGTGCCAAGGAACTGATGTTTTTTGAAGACTCTTGAGAGTCCCTTGGACTGCAAGGAGATCCAAGCAGTCAGTCCTAAAGGAAGTCAGTCCTGAATATTCATTGGAAGGACTGATGCTGAAGCTGAAGCTGAAGCTCCAATACTTTCGCTACCTGATGCAAAGAACTGACTCATTGGAAAAGACCCTGATGCTGGGAAAGATTGAAGGCAGGAGGAGAAGGGGATGACAGAGAATGAGATGGTTGGATGGCATCACTGACTCGAAGGACATGGGTTTGGATGGACTCTGGGAGTTGATGATGGACAGGGAGGCCTGGTATGCTACAGTCCATAGGGTTGCAAAAAGTCGGACATGACTGAGCAACAGAACTGACTGATAGTTCACTGGTGGCAGCTACCACAGTCGGGGCAGGGTGAGTGGCTCACAGGCAGGGAGTGATGGCTAGGCTTGGGTAGTAAGGATGTCTGAGAAAAGTATCCATCTACCTACAGACGGCAGTAAGAGGCTGCCCAGTTCAGCTCATGACCCAGTGCTTAGATTTCTTTTCTTAGGCATGAAGTATTTGCTTGGGCTGGGATCAGCATGGATTTACAGCCTCTCACCTGTTTCCTATCCTGTTCACCTCTCATTAGCTTCCCTAGTGACTCAGACAGTAAATAATCTGCCTGTAACGCAGGAGACCTGGGTTCAATTCCTGGGTTGGAAAGATATCCTGGAGTAGGGAATGGCACCCCACTCCTGTATTCTTGCCTGGAGAATTCCATGGACAGAGGGACCTGGTGGGCTACAGTCCATGGGGTTGCACAAAAGTCAGACATTACTGAGTGACTAACACATATCTGTTTTCTATAGATTAAAAAAATTCTTCAAAAATACTTCTTTTTGTGATTCTATAACATTTCTTCATTTAGGGCTGCCCTGGAATGATAGTCCAAAAACTGATTTTACAGTATCTTCAGTAATTGGTGTTGGGAATTTGGACAGCCACATGTAAATCAGTGTACTTAGAACACAGAACACATCCTTACATCAAGCAAAAATAAACTCAAAATGGCTTAAAGACTTAAATTTAAGATATGATACCATAGAACTCCTAGAAGAAAACATAGGCAAAACATTCTCTGACATAAACAGTATTCATGTCTTCTTAGGTCAGTCTCCCAAGGCAATAGAAATAAAAGTAAAAATAAAGAAATGGGACCTAACCAGACTTAGAAGTTTTTGTACAACAAGGGAAACCATAAACAAAATGAAAAGACAATCTTTGCATTGGGAGAAAATGTTTGCAAATGATATGATAGACAAAGGCTTAATTTCCAAAATATAGAAACAGCTTATACAATTCAATAATTTAAAAAATCCAATTGAAAAATGAGCAGAAAAGCTAAACAGACATAAAGATGGCCAATAGGCACATGAAAAGATGCTCAACATCACTAACATTAGAAAAATGCAAATCAAAACTACAGTGAAGTACCACGTCACACAAATCAGAATGACTCTTGAGAGTCCCTTGGACTGCAAGGAGATCCAACCAGTCCATTCTGAAGGAGATCAGCCCTGGGATTTCTTTGGAAGGAATGATGCTAAAGCTGAAACTCCAGTATTTTGGCCACCTCATGCGAAGAGTTGACTCATTGGAGAAGACTCTGATGCTGGGAGGGATTGGGGGCAGGAGGAGAAGGGGACGACAGAGGATGAGATGGCTGGATGGCATCACTGACTCGATGGATGTGAGTCTGAGTGACCTCCGGGAGCTGGTGATGGACAGGGAGACCTGGCGTGCTGCAGTTCATGGGGTCGCAAAGAGTCAGACACGACTGAGCGACTGAACTGATCTGATCTGATCTGATCATTAAAATGTCTATAAATAATAAATGCTAGAGAGGATGTGGAGAGAAGGGAATCCTCTTACACTGTTGGTGGGACTGTAAATTGGTACAGCCACTAGGGAAAATGGTATGAAAGTTCTTCAAAAATCTAAGAGTTGCCATATGATCCAGCAGTCTCACTGCTGAGTCTATACCAGACAAAAGTATAATTAGAAAATATATATGCACCCTTATATTCATAGCAGCACTATTTACAATAATGAAGATATGGAAACAACCCAACTTTCCATCAATAGATGAATGGATAATGAAAATGTGACTCTCTCTCTCTCTCTTTATATATATATGCACACACACTGATACATACTGTGGGATACTACTCGGTCATGAAAAATGAAATAATGCCATTTCAGCAACATGGGTGGACCTAGAGATCATCATACTAAGAAAAGTGAGTCAGGACAAATACCCCAAAATACACTCATGTGGAACCTAAAATATGACACAAATGAACATATCTACAAACCAGAAACAGTCTCACAGACTTTGAGAACAGACTTGTAGTTGCCAGGGGTGACGGTCATAAGGGGAGAATTAGGGTTTGGGATTAGCAGATGCAAATTATTATACATAGGATGGATACACAACAGGGTCCTACTGGAATTATATTCAGTGTCCTGTGATAAACCATAATGTAAAGAATGTGAAAAAGAACATATATGTATAACTAAATCACTCTGCTACACAGCAGATATTAATCAGATCAGATCAGATCAGTCACTCAGTCTTGTCCCACTCTTCGGGACCCCATGAAGCGCAGCACGCCAGGCCTCTCTGTCCATCACCAACTCCCGGAGGTCACTCAGACTCACATCCATCGAGTCAGTGATGCCATCCAGCCATCTCATCCTCTGTCGTCCCCTTCTCCTCTTGCCCCCAATCCCTCCCAGCATCAGAGTCTTCTCCAATGAGTCAACTCTTCGCATGAGGTGGCCACAATATTGGAGTTTCAGCTTTAGCATCATTCCTTCCAAAGAAATCCTAGGGCTGATCTCCTTAAGAATGAACTGGTTGGATCTCCTTGCAGTCCAAGGGACTCTCAAGAGTCTTCTCCAACACCACAGTTCAAAAGCATCAATTCTTCAGTGCTCAGCCTTCTTCACAGTCCAGCTCTCACATCCATACATGACCACAGGAAAGACCATAGCCTTGACTAGGAGAACCTTTGTTGGTAAAGTAATGTCTCTGCTTTTGAATATGCTATCTAGGTTGGTCATAATTTTCCTTCCAAGGAGTAAGCGTCTTTTAATTTCATGGCTGCAGTCACCATGTGCAGTGATTTTGGGATTTGGGGGCCCAGAAAAATAAAGTCTGACACTGTTTCCACTGTTTCCCCATCTATTTCCCATGTAGTGATTGGACTGGATGCCATGATCTTTGTTTTCCGAATGTTGAGCTTTAAACCAACCTTTTCACTCTCCACTTTCACTTTCATCAAGAGGTTTCTTAGTTCCTCTTCACTTTCTGCCATAAGGGTGGTGTCATCTGCATATCTGAGGTTATTGATATTTCTCCCAGCAATCTTGATTCCAACTTGGGTTTCTTCCAGTCCAGCGCTTCTCATGATGTACTCTGCATAGAAGTTAAATAAACAGGCTGACAATATACAGCCTTGATGTACTCCTTTTCCTATTTGGAACCAGTCTGTTGTTCCATGTCCAGTTCTAACTGTTGCTTCCTGACCTGCATACACATTTCTCAAGAGGCAGATCAGGTGGTCTGGTATTCCCATCTCTTTCAGAATTTTCCACAGTTTCTTGTGATCTACACAGTCAAAGGCTTTGACATAGTCAATAAAGCAGAAATAGATGTTTTTCTGGAACTCTCTTGCTTTTTCCATGATCCAGCGGATGTTGGCAATTTGATCTCTGGTTCCTCTGCCTTTTCTAAAACCAGCCTGAACATCAGGAAGTTCACGGTTCACATATTGCTGAAGCCTGGCTTGGAGAATTTTGAGCATTACTTTACTAGCGTGTGAGATGAGTGCAATTTTGTGGTAGTTTGAGCATTCTTTGGCATTGCCTTTCTTTGGGATTGGGATGAAAACTGAACTTTTCCAATCTTGTGGCCACTGTTGAGTTTTCCAAATTTGCTGGCATATTGAGTGCAGCACTTTCACAGCATCATCTTTCAGGATTTGGAATAGCTCCACTGGAATTCCATCACCTCCACTAGCTTTGTTCATAGTGATGCTCTCTAAGGCCCATTTGACTTCACATTCCAGAATGTCTGGCTCTAGGTCAGTGATCACACCATCATGATTATCTTGGTCCTGAAGATCTTTTTGGTACAGTTCTTCTGTGTATTCTTGCCACCTCTTCTTAATATCTTCTGCTTCTGTTAGGTCCATACCATTTCTGTCCTTTATCGAGCCCATCTTTGCATGAAATGTTCCTTTGGTATCTCTGATTTTCTTGAAGAGATCCCTAGCCTTTCCCATAGTGTTTTCCTCTATTTCTTTGCATTGATCGTTGAAGAAGGCTTTCTTATCTCTTATTGCTATTCTTTGGAACTGTGCATTTAGATGTTTATATCTTTCCTTTTCTCCTTTGCTTTTCGCTTCTCTTCTTTTCACAGCTATTTTTAAGGCCTCCCCAGACAGCCATTTTGCTTTTTTGCATTTCTTTTCCATGGGGATGGTCTTGATCCCTGTCTCCTGTACAATGTCACGAACCTCATTCCATAGTTCATCAGGCACTCTATCTATCAGATCTAGGCCCTTAAATCTATTTCTCACTTCCACTGTATAATCATAAGGGATTTGATTTAGATCATACCTCAATGGTCTAGTGGTTTTCCCTACTTTCTTCAATTTCAGTCTGAATTTGGCAATAAGGAGTTCATGGTCTGAGCCACAGTCAGCTCCTGGTCTTGTTTTTGCTGACTGTACAGAGCTTCTCCATCTTTGGCTGCAAAGAATATAATCGATCTGATTTCGGTGTTGACCATCTGGTGATGTCCATGTATAGAGTCTTCTCTTGTGTTGTTGGAAGAGGGTATTTGCTATGACCAGTGCATTTTCTTGGCAAAACTCTATTAGTCTTTGCCCTGCTTCATTATGTATTCCAAGGCCAAATTTGCCTGTTACTCCAGGTGTTTCTTGACTTCCTACTTTTGCATTCCAGTCCCCTATAATGAAAAGGACATCTTTTTTGGGTGTTAGTACTAAAAGGTCTTGTAGGTCTTCATGGAACCATCCAACTTCAGCTTCTTCAGTGTTACTGGTTGGGGCATAGACTTGGATTACTGTGACATTGAATGGTTTGCCTTGGAAATGAACAGAGATATTAATACAACATTGTAAATGAACTGTATTTCAATAAAATTTTTTAGAAAGTTTACATTTAATTAGAAAAGACATACATATAAACAAAGATATGCAGTAATAATGCACTCTAGACATTGTAAGAGAAATGACCATAGGCTATTTTATCTGTTTCCTATTACTGTTGAAAAAAACCACACAAACTCATTGACCTAACACGACACAAATTTATTCTCTTATGGTTCTAAAATCCATATTAAAGTCCTAAAATCAAAACACTGACAGAGTGCATTCTTTATGTAGATCAATGGGAGAGTCCATTTTCTTGACTTTTCTAGCTTCTAAAATCTGCCTGCATTCCTTTGCTTGTAGCTCTACTCTCCATCTTTAAAGCCAGCAGCATGGCAACTTCCAGTTTCACTCTCTGTCTTCCTGCTTCTATCATTGCATTACTTTTTCTGACTCTGACCAGCCTGCTGCTGCTAAGTTGCGTCAGTCGTGTCCGACTCTGGGCGACCCCATAGATGGCAGCCCACCAGGTTCCTCCTTCCCTAGGATTCTCCAGGCAAGAATACTGGAGTGGGTTGCCATGTCCTTCTCCAGTGCATGAAAGTGAAAAGTAAAAGTGAAGCCACTCAGTCATGTCTGAATCTTCGCAACCCCATGGACTGCAGCCTACCAGGCACCTCTGTCCATGGGATTTTCCAGACTCTCATGATAATATTGGGATCACCTGGGCACTTGGAATTTGGATTTTGATGTTTTGTAAGGAAATAGTAACTAATGTACCACAGCTATAGTGGAGTTCAGAGGAATGGTATTTTGCATTTTAGGAGTGGGTGGATGTAGGATATTAGAGGAGACTTCTTTGAAGTATTATTGTTTGAGTCGAGATTTGGCCATTGTGTAAATACTCACTTGTGAACACAAAGTATCCAGCAGTCGCTGTCGCTAAGTCACTTCAGTTGTGTCAGACTCTGTGCGACCCCATAGACAGCAGCCTACCAGGCTCCCCCGTTGCTGGGATTCTCAAGGCAGGAACACTGGAGTGGGTTGCCATTTCCTTCTGCAATGGATGAAAGTGAAGAGTGAAAGTGAAGTCGCTCAGTCGTGTCCGACTCTTAGCGACCCCATGGACTGTAGCCTACCAGGCTCCTCCATCCATGGGGTTTTCCAGGTAAGAGTACTGGAGTGGGGTGTCATTGCCTTTTCCATATCCAGCAGTGGGCAGTGTGAAAAATTCTCACTGGGAAGACAGAGAAAAAGTAATGCTCAGAGAGCTGCAAGTAGTTTGGCTTGCCTAAAAGATAATTTTGAGGGGACAATTCCCACAGGGATAAACCCGGAAGTAGATGCTTGGGTGTTTATACAGAAGCTTATGTTCCAAAATAAGGTATCTATAGAGTGGGACTGGCACTCTGCCTTGTGAACTCTGGTCACCTTGAATTCCTGAGCTCTCAGTTATGTTTTCTAATACAGGGAAACCAGTGGCATCTACTTGGGTCCCCTCTGTTGGCATTGCAACCCAGAAGTTTTTCCAGGTGGTAAGCTGCTGCCATTGTTTTGTTGCCTATATCTCATTTATTCCCCATCTCAGGAGTCCCTGTCCTCCATTGCCACATATCTGATAAATTGAGTTCTCATAGTTGAAAAATAATTAAGAAATAAATTTCATAGTGGTGTAATGTCTGCTCTAGCTGAGACTGAACTTCCTTGCCCCCACTAAAAAAATAAGAACGAGAGTAGAGATGTAGCTGAGTTCACCTTTGAGGGCAGAATTCCTTTATTTTAGGAAAAACAGCTTAATGGACTTTTTCCATTATGCTAATTAAACCAGAGGCATTGGCAATTTCAAGAAAATGAAAATGTAAAAAGGAGGTGTTTGTGTTGCATCTATAAACAATCTACTTTTAGAAAACAAATAACTTTCTTCTGTGAGGGCCTCAGTGTGGTTGAAAGTCTAGACTTCAGGGTGAGGAGGCTCATTGAGTCATAGCCCCAGATTTGTCTGTTAGTGACCCCTATAGGGTTTAATAAACTAGGGGTTCAGAAGTAAGATATTAAGGAAGTGTCTTGACTTGTGAATTCTGATCATAACTTAATTCTAATTTTCTTTCCTGAGGTTCAATTTCCTCCTTTTATCTTGAAGTGTCAGGGAAATTTTATTAAACTTTTCAGTCAAGTCTTACTTGAAATCTAGACTTATCGAAGTTTAGGGAGAGATCTGTGTCTAAATTTGGGTAAAGTGATACAGAAGGAATGATGGCAGTCTGGGATGACTGGTGTATGATGTCAAGACATGATTGACAGACAATCTCTTTTTTTTGGGGGGGGGAGGTTAATTACTTTACAATATTGTATTGGTTTTGCCATATATCAAAATGAATCCACCACAGATATACATGTGTTCCCCATCTCGAACCCCTCTCCCACCTCCTCCCCGTACCATTCCTCTGCGTCATCCCAGTGCACCAGCCCCAAGCAACCAGTATCATGCATCAAACTTGTACTGGCAATTCGTTTCATATATGATATTATACATGTTTCAATGCCATTCTCCCAAATCATCCCACCCTCTCTCTCTCCCACAGAGTCCAAAAGACTGTTCTATATATCTGTGTCTCTTTTGCTGTCTTGCATGTAGGGTTACCATCTTTCTAAATTCCATATATATGCATTAGTATACTGTATTGGTGTTTTCTTTCTGGCTTACTTCAACAAGCAATAAATGGTGGAGAGGGTGTGGAGAAAGGGGAACCCTCTTACACTGTTGGTGGGACAGACAATCTCTTAATAGATGTCTTCAGGAAGACCAATGGTGGAGAAGACAAGCTACAACCTTCTTGTGTTTATGAATGTTGAGTGAATTCCATGAGGATTCCTGGAAATATGTGGAGAAGAAAATCCAAAGTTGGATTTCCAATGGAGTCTGATGAGAGCTTGCACTATTTTTATTAAGGGAAATGCCTGGAGACTAAGGCCATGTATCTTTATTAACATAGCCACCAAATAATAAGTAATGTGGCTTAGATATGAATTCCAATCTTCTTATTGGTGAAAACAATCCATGTATGGCTGAAGAGTCTTTGTCTTCAATTTATCCAGATGATGTTTTTTGATTATAATTTTTTTCAGGTCATTACCTAATAGTCTTGATTCTACATTCAGTTCAGTCCAATTGCTCAGTTGTGGCCAACTCTTTGTGATCCCATGGACTGCAGCATGCCAGGCTTTCCTGTCCATCAGCAGTTCTAGAGCTTGCTCAAACTCATGTCCATCAAGTTGGTGATACCATCCAACCATCTCATCCTATGTCACCCCTTCTCTTCCTGCCTTCAATGTTGCCCAGCATAAGAGTATTTTCTAAGGAGTCAGTTCTTTGCATCATGTTGTGAAAGTATTGGAGCTTCATCTTCAGCATCAATCCTGTGTTACCATACTTCTTTCACTAAGCAGCATCACCAGTCATCACTTTCTTGATTTAGAGAGTGTTTCTCAGTTCAGTTCAGTTTCTCAGTTGTGTCTGACTCTTTGCAACCCCATGAATCGCAGCATGCCAGGCCTTCCTGTCCATCACCAACTCCCGGAGTCTACTCA
This sequence comes from Tragelaphus eurycerus, assembly GCA_935064755.1. Taxonomy (NCBI): domain Eukaryota; kingdom Metazoa; phylum Chordata; class Mammalia; order Artiodactyla; family Bovidae; genus Tragelaphus; species Tragelaphus eurycerus. The sequence continues at coordinate 7,051,631 of CAKXYN010000080.1, forward strand.
AACTCATGTCCATTGAGTCGGTGATACCATCCAGCCATCACATCCTCTGTCGTCCCCTTCTCCTCCTGCCCCCAATCCCTCCCAGCATCAGAGTTTTTTCCAATGAGTCAACTCTCCTCATGAGGTGGTCAAAGTATTGGAGTTTCAGCTATAGCATCAGTCCTTCCAATGAACACCCAGGACTGATCTCCTTACAGATGGACTGTTTGGACCTCCTTGTAGTCCAAGGGACTCTCAAGAGTCTTCTCCAACACCACAGTTCAAAAGCATCAATTCTTTGGCGCTCAGCCTTCTTCACAGTCCAATTCTCACATCCATATATGACCACTGGAAAAACCATAGCCTTGATTAGACGGACATTTGTTGACAAAGTAATGTCTCTGCTTTTGAATTTGCTGTCTAGGTTGGTCATAACTTTCCTTACAAGGAGTAAGCGTCTTTTAATTTCATGGCTGCAATCACCATCTGCAGTAATTTGGGAGCCCCCCAAAATAAAGTCTGACACTGTTTCCACTGTTTCCCCATCTATTTGCCATGAAGTGATGGGACCAGATGGGACTTAAGTTTTCTGAATGTTGAGCTTTAAGCCAACTTTTTCAATCTCCTCTTTCAGTTTCATTGAGGCGTTTTAGTTCCTCTTCACTTTCTGCCATAAGGGTGGTGTCATCTGCATATCTGAGGTTGTTGGTATTTCTTCTAGCAATCTTGATTCCAGCTTGTGCTTCTTCCAGCCTAGTGTTTCTCATGATGTACTCTGCATATAAGTTAAATAAACAGGGTGACAATATACAGCCTTGACGTACTCCTTTTCCTATTTGGAACCAGTCTGTTGTTCCATGTCCAGTTCTACCTGTTGCTTCCTGACCTGCATATAGGTTTCTCAAGAGGCAGGTCAGGTGGTCTGGTATGCCCATCTCTTTCAGAATTTTCCACAGTTTTGTGATCCACACAGTCAAAGGCTTTGGCACAGTCAATAAAGCAGAAATAGATGTTTTTCTGGAACTCTCTTGCTTTTCTGATGATCCATCAGATGTTGGCAATTTGATCTCTGGTTCCCCTGCTTTTTCTAAAACCAGCTTGAACATCTGTAAATTCACGGTTCATGTATTGTTAAAGCCTGGCTTGGAGAACTTTGAGCATTACTTTACCAGTGTGTGAGATGAGTGTAATTGTGCGATAGTTTGAACATTCTTTGGCATTGCCTTTCTTAGGGATTGGAATGAAAACTGACCTTTTCAAGTCCTGTGGCCACTACTGAGTTTTCCAAATTTGCTGGCATATTGAGTGCAGCACTTTCACAGCATCATCTTTCAGGATTTGGAATAGCTCAACTGGAATTTCATCACCTCCACAAGCTTTGTTCGTAGTGATGTTTTCTAAGGCCCACTTGACTTCACATTCCAGGATGTCTGGCTCTAGGTCAGTGATCACACCATCATGATTTTCTGGGTCCTGAAGCTCTTTTTTCTACAGTTCTTCTGTGTATTCTTGCCATCTCTTCTTAATATCTTCTGCTTCTGTTTCTAGTGACGGCTTAAAATTTTTAATCACCCTGAATAAATTTTTGCATTATCAGACTTTAAGTATGGAGTCTTTATAAACTGTATATTTATGGTTATGGCTACTGCTGGATTTAAATTTGTTATTGAACAGATTTGTATGGTTTGGGAATTTAATGGTATCCCCTCTTCTCTATCATTACCTATAAATATTTAGTGTAGCTCAGTCAGAAATGACTCGATTTGTTCCGTGACAATGGAAGTAGTTTTATATAATTTTTCATGGTACCTTGTAGGAATAATATCTTCCAGGATTAGCATTATTTTTTAGTATAAAAAGAATCACTATTTCCATATTACTTTGTTGCAACAGTATCAATATATCCAATAATCTCAGTGTAATGCTTATATGTGATTTGTAATTTCTTCTAGCTAGCAAAATCACTGGGTTTAATACTAGCAATAGCTATAGAAGGATGCTATCTCTAATAACCTTTGCATGATTTTTAAATGCCACTGCTGCTTTATGTCATTCAGAAAAGCATGCTGGCTGTGAAATTTTTCTCTAGGGTGAAAGTGCCAGTGACCTCTTTCCCTTCCAAATAATGTCTCTTATAAAAGGAATGTATAATTTCTACTTTGCAACTTCTCTGACACTGCTTAACCTACTACAATTTGCTTTCTGACACTTCCATTCCATGGAAAGAGCACCCAACAATATCAACCATAACAGACTAATTGCAAAATCTGTCATTTTATACTCGTTTCTGTATTTGGCATCTCAAACACATCTGACACTATTGTACACTTTGTCCCTCTTGCAACTCTCTCTCCTCTTAACTTCTATTGAACCATTCTTTTATTTTTATTCTATATTTTGAGTAATTCCTCTCTTATATCTACACAGTTCTTACAAATTCATGTACCATGGACATTGTCTCTTCTTATCCTGTCTTAATCTGCTTGCTTTACTATAACAGAATTCCGTAAACTAGGTAGTTTATAAACAACAGAAATTTATTTCTCACAGTTCAGGAGGCTGGAAGTCTGAGTTCAGGGTGACAGCAGGCCAGCATTTTTTCTTCCAGACTGAGAATTTTTCACTGTATCCTCTTATTATGGACTGGGGCAGGAAGCCCCTCCAGATTTCTTTAATAGAGGCACTAATCCCATTAATGAGGACAGAGCCTCCTGACCTAACTACCCCCCAAAGGCCCCACATGCCAAGTCCATCACACTGGGCATTAGGTTTCTAATATATGTATTTTGTGGGTACACATACATTCAGTCCATAGCACTTAAGGGTCTACCAAAATCTTTATGTCCATGTTTTCTAGATCTGTACCTCTCATTCAAACATTCTTCTTTGAATTCCAGAGCAGACTATTTGCAATTTTTATAACCCTTGGGCTTCCCTGGTGGCTCAGATGGTAAAGCGTCTGCCTGCAGTGCAGGAGACCCGGGTTCGATCCCTGGGTTGAGAAGATCCCCTGGAGAAGGAAATGGCAACCCACTCCAGTATTCTTGCCTGGAGAATTCCATGGACTGAGAGGTTCCTCAGAGCCTGGTAGGCTACAGTCCAAGTGGTTGCAAAGAGTCGGACACTACTGAGCAACTTCACTTTCACTTTATAACTCTTTTTTTAAAAAATTTAAATTTATTTAATTAGAGGCTAATTACTTTACAATATTGTATTGGTTTTCCCGTACATCAGCATGAATCTACCACGGGTTGATGCCAAATCTTATCAATATGGATTTTGTTAACTCTCTTCCTAAGCCCAACACTATTCACCCAACCCTGATGCTCAGAAAGATTGAGGGCAGGTGGAGAAGATAGTGACAAAGGATGAGGTGGTCAGATGGCATCACCAATTCAATAGACATGAGTTTGAGTGATCCCTGGGAGATAGTGCAGGACAGGGAAGCATGGTGTGCTGTAGTTCATAGTGTCGCAAAGACTCAGACGTGACCTAGGGACTGAATAACACCAAATTCACCCGAAATCCAACTCAAAACATTAGAATTTATGTGCTATGGAGAGCAGATCCTGGCACAAGGACTAAAGTATTAGCACTTTATTTGGGAAATGTAAGTCCAGGATGGTGAGGATGAGGACAAAAGGAACACAAGGTAAGGAAATATGTAAACCATGTGATGAGGCACATTGTTAGGTTGATACTTTCTTTGCAACAGACTAGAATGGGGGATAGCAAATCCTTCATAACGTGTGTTTCCTGGGCCTGCAGAACTTCTCTGATTATGTTGCGAGTTGAAGTCATGCCTTGAAGTGCTCTACAGAAGAGAGAACAGAGGAGGAATTTAAATACCTGATTCTCTCCATCAGATCAGATCAGATCAGTCGCTCAGTCGTGTCCGACCCTTTGCGACCCCATGAACCGCAGCACGCCAGGCGTCCCTGTCCATCACCAGCTCCCGGAGGTCACCCAGACTCACACCCATCAAGTCAGTGATGCCATCCAGCCATCTCATCCTCTGTCGTCCCCTTCTCCTCCTGCCCTCAATCCCTCCCAGCATCAGAGTCTTCTCCAATGAGTCAACTCTTCACATGAGGTGGCCAAAATACTGGAGTTTCAGCTTTAGCATCATTCCTTCCAAAGAAATTCCAGGATTGATCTCCTTCAGAATGGACTGGTTGGATCTTCTTGCAGTCCAAGGGACTCTCAAGAGTCTTCTCCAACACCACAGTTCAAAAGCATCAATTCTTTGGCACTCAGCCTTCTTCACAGTCCAGCTCTCACATCCATACATGACCACAGGAAAGACCATAGCCTTGACTAGGCGAACCTTTGTTGGTAAAGTAATGTCTCTGCTTTTGAATATGCTATCTAGGTTGGTCATAACTTTCCTTCCAAGGAGTAAGCGTCTTTTAATTTCATGGTTGCAGTCACCATCTGCAGTGATCTTGGAGCCCAGAAAAATAAAGTCTGACACTGTTTCCACTGTTTCTCCATCTGTTTCCCATGTAGTGATGGGACCAGATGCCATGATCTTCGTTTTCTGAATGTTGAGCTTTAAGCCAACCTTTTCACTCTCCACTTTCACTTTCATCAAGAGGCTTTTTAGCCCCTCTTCACTTTCTGCCATAAGAGTGGTGTCATCTGCATATCTGAGGTTATTGATATTTCTCCCAGCAATCTTGATTCCAACTTGTGTTTCTTCCAGCCCAGCATTTCTCATGATGTACTCTGCATATAAGTTAAATAAACATGGTGACAATATGCAGCCTTGGCGTACTCCTTTTCCTATTTGGAACCAGTCTGTTGTTCCATGACCAGTTCTAACTGTTGCTTCCTGACCTGCATACACATTTCTCAAGAGGCAGATCAGGTGCAAGAATACACAGAAGAACTGTACAAAAAAAAGCTTCACGACCCAGATAATCATGATGATGTCATCACTGACCTAGAGCCAGACATCTTGGAATGTGAAGTCAAATGGGCCTTAGAAAGCATCACTACGAACAAAGCTAGTGGAGGTGATGGAATTCCAGTGGAGCTATTCCAAATCCTGAAAGATGATGCTGTGAAAGTGCTGCACTCAATATGCCAGCAAATTTGGCCACTCAGCAGTGGCCACAAGATTGGAAAAGGTCAGTTTTCATCCCAATCCCAAAGAAAGGCAATGGCAAAGAATGCTCAAACTACCGAACAATTGCACTCATCTCACACGCTAGTAAAGTAATGCTCAAAATTCTCCAAGCCAGGCTTCAGCAATATGTGAACTGTCAAATTCCTGATGTTCAAGCTGGTTTTAGAAAAGGCAGAGGAACCAGAGATCAAATTGCCAACATCCGCTGGATCATGGAAAAAGCGAGAGGGTTTCAGAAAAACATATATTTCTGCTTTATTGACTATGCCAAAGCCTTTGACTGTGTAGATCACAATTAACTATGGAAAATTCTGAAAGAGATGGGAATACCAGACCACCTGATCTGCCTCTTGAGAAATCTGTATGCAGATTCTCTCCATAGTTTCCCATATTCTATTGCTCAGTATTCACACTCTGAGGAACTAACTTTCAGACTGCATCATCTAAGCTCTTGGTGGTCAGTCAAGAAATCAAGTTTCCTCCTCAGGTGGAACACTAACCCAGGGAGAAAGGATGTAGGTTATTAAGGAACTCTGAAAAAATTCACATGTGTCAGCATCATCCCTATCTTTTCTGAATTTATTTCTATATCTCAATCTCTTGTTATTGTTCAGTTGCAGTCACATCCTACTCTTTGTAATCCCTTGGACTGCAGCACACTAGGCTTCCCTATCCTTCACTATCTCCCAGAGTTTGCTCAAACTCATGTCCATTGAGTCCATGATGCCAGCCAATCATCTTGCCCTCTGTTGGTCCCTTTTCCTCATGCCTTAAATCTTTCCCAGCATCAGGGTTTTTTTCCAATGAGTCAGCTCTTTGCATCAGGCGTCCACAGTATTGGAGCTTCAACTTCAGTATCAGTGTTTCCAATGAATATTCAGGACTGATCTCGTTTATTTATTTATTTATTTATTTTTGAGGCTACTAATACCTGCTTTATTAGGCTACAGATCAGAGATAATACATGCACAAAGCACCTAGAACATAGGAGGCACTTCCAAAATGGGAATATCCACTATCAGAAAGTCACATGGCAAAAAGGGTACTTGTCACAGATATTCAAATGTTAATGTTATGCAGTAATATTGGTACATTTATTTCCATGATCTATTTACACTGTACAAGCACTGTTGAAAAGCACCCTACAAGTTCACAGTACAATATATTTACTTTAAAAATATACTTCTTTATAAAAGGTTCATAGAACATTGGCATGTCAACTTGGGATGAAACTCAAAGCATGTCACCAATTCTGCGGTAGAAAGAACGCTTCCAAGCATTGTCAATTACACAATCACAAGTTACCATTTCAGTTTTAATTACATATTTTTAAATAAAAAATGAATTCTACAGTTGAAAGTTCTGGCAAGAATACTCATTAGTTAATTAACATATATTTTCATGGAGATGTTGTTTCATAATAATTTACAGTATCAACTTAATTTGCCAAAAAGACCCATTTCAACAAGTTTTGCAGTCCAAAGATTCTTGTCATTCTTGTCTATTTTTTCTTCTTTGTTGGTTCTCCAAGTTCAATTTTGCGCTTTTTAGAAGTATGCTCATCTTTTTCATCATCTGATTCCACTGTCTCCTCCTCTTCTGGTAGAAGCCTAGCTTTCTTAGCATTCTGTGGGGCATCATCACCATTGTCCTCATATACGTTAGACCATTTTATTGCCATATCCAGCTCTGGAGGAGGAGGTTTCTTCTCTGTAGAGTAGGTCTCCGGAGGTGGTACATAGTTTGACTTCCATATTTTGAATTCCTTTGGAGGCAAAGAAGAATCCAGTATCAGATACTACGCCAAGGCTGACCCCTTCAGGAGGCTGCAGCAGACACTGTCTTGGAGGCAGCACCGCAGGCACTTCGGTGTCATAGGGAAGGGGTCTCGGGGAGAAGCTCCTCTGGAGCTTTGACGACGTGCCTCTCCCAGTCTATCTATTTGTTGAGCGGATTGTAAAGAAAGGCCGGGCGAGTCACGCTCCGGAACAGCTCGGCAGGTCCAGGCAGCCGCTTCTCCGCCTTGTTCCCATAGCCGCCAGCCGACTTAGCTGGATCTTGGGCCTTAGGACTTGTCTCCTCCGGCTCGCTGTTATCCTCCTCGTCCGAGGAGCCTGAGCTGCTGCTCCCGTAAGCCGCGAAATAGCTCAGAGGATCCTTCTCTTCCGCTGCCATGACTGCTACCTGATCTCCTTTAGGATTGACTGGTTTGATCTCCTTGCAGTCCAGGGGACTCTCAAGAGTCTTATTCAGCACCACAGTTCAAAAGCATCAATTCTTCCTTGCTCAGCCTTCTTTATGGTCCAACTCTCACATCCGGTACACGACTCCTGAAAAAACCATAGCTTTGACTATACGGGCCTTTCTTGGCAAAGTGATATGTCTGCTTTTTAATATGCTGTCTAGGTTTATCATAGCTATCCTTCCAAGGAGCAAGAATCACCATTAGTTATTTATTCACAGCAAATATCCTTTGAATTATTCTTTTGTATCAGACATTACACTATGTTCTGATGATGCGAAAGTTAACAGAACGAGCAAAAATCCACCTCTTAGAACCCATATTCCAATAGCAGAGATAGGCAATAAAGTAATACACAAAATGATGGCTAGTCAGAAGTACCCAAAAAGATTAATTAGGGAAGAGTGATAAGAGCTATTTGGGGTTACAATTTTAGATAGGTTAAAGAGGTGACTTATGAGTAAAGACCTAAAGAAGGTAATGAAGCATGCCATCTTGGGGGAAAATCAGATCAGGCACAAAGGAAAGTAATTGCAATGACCTTGAAGGATAAGGAGACCTGGAATGCTAGAGGAGTGACAAGAAAACAAGGAAAGCTGGAATAGTTAATAAAGGCAGAAGAGTAGAAATGAGATTAAAAATATAGTAAAAGACCCAATTATAGGGACATGGAGACCACTGTATGACTTTGGAACAGGAAGCCAAATGAAACATTTTAAGTGGAAAGCAAAGAATGGCTTGCACTGTTAAATTGAGAGTACACAGTAAAAGGGCAAAGATCAAAGTAGGAGACTACTTAGTAGGCTACTGTAATAATCTAATGTGAGGTGATATTGGCTTGCTTAGGGTTGTGGTGATGAAGGTGATGAAAAGGTAGTTAAATAATCCATGTATTTAAATAATATAGCTGAGACTTGAGATGTCGAGTATGAGAATTTGGCATAAGCAATTGACATGGAAAGACGGGGGGTGGGATTGGGCAAGAGTATAAGGAGGTCAGTTTGGGGCATGCTAAGTTTGAGATGAGCATCAGTTACCCAAGTTTGAATGTCAAGTACACAGTTGGATAACTGAGTCTGGACTTCAGGGAAAGGTCTTTGCTAGAGAGAAACATTTAAGAATGACTATCATGGAGATCAGAGAAGGCAATGGCACCCCACTCCAGTACTCTTGCCTGGAAAATCCCATGGATGGAGGAGCTTGTTAGGCTGCAGTCCATGGGATCGCTAGGAGTCGGCCACGACCGAGCGACTTCACTTTCACGTTTCACTTTCATGCATTGGAGAAGGAAATGGAAATCCACTCCAGTGTTCTTGCCTGGAGAATCCCAGGGACGGGGGAGCCTGGTGGGCTGCCGTCTCTGGGGTTGCACAGAGTCGGACACGACTGAAACTACTTAGCAGCATCATGGAGATGTTAGTTAAATCCATACAATTGGATGGCTTCCTTTCTTAACTCAGAGTGAAACCCAAAATCCTATAATCACCAAGGAAGAAGTTATAAATAGAAAATGTTCACAGACAAGGGACATTTTGGAATCTAAAGATTAAAGATTTGAAGGAACCAGAGAAAAGACTGAGACAGTGTTAGTTGCTCAGAGGAGTCTGACTTTGCGTCCCACGGACTGTGGCCCTCGGGCTCCTCTGTCCATGGGATTCTCCAGGCAATAATACTGGACTGGGTTGCCATTTCCTTCTCCAGGGATCTTCCCAACCCAGGGATCGAACCCTGGTCTCCTACAGTGCAGACAGCTTCTTTACCATCTGAGCCACCAGGGAAGCAAGAATGAGAAGGAACTGCCAATCAAGTAGTGTTAGTTGCTCAGTCATGTCTAACTCTTTGTGACCCCCATGGACTGTAGCCTACCAGGCTCCTCTTCCAGGCAAGCATATTGGAGTGGGTAGCCATTCGACAAAACCAAAGATTACTGTCCTAGGATAGTGATTAAGGGAAGTTAGTCTTAAGTAATTAAATAACAACAAATATTTAACGGTTGAAACACAGCAGAGATTTGTTTTTCCATGACCTAATGATTTAAGCCAGATGTCCTGGGATAGGGAATGCCTTTCTTTCATGAAATGAGTCACCTATTCAGGATTTCTCTAACTTATGTCTGGTGCCACCATCCACTGGGCATTCACTGTTATTTTCAGTTAACAGTTTAAGAATATTGCCGGAGGATGCATATCCACTTCTTACTTTACTGGACTTGGAAATGGTATGTACCTTTTCCACTTATGCTTCCGTATCATTACTCAGTCTTATGGTCACACCTACCTGCAAGTGAGGTTTGGAAATGTGGTATTGCTATGTGTACCATAATAAGAAATAGCTTTTTTTAATGTATGAATAACTAGCAGTCCATGTCATCACCAATGAAGAAATTTTTCCAAGTTGCCACTCTCTGAATTTTAATTTTCCTTCAATTGCTATTTTCCCATAATGGAGTCATTGACAACATTTATTTTGTATCCCTGATGGCTTTCACATTGACTAGGCACTTAGAAGTTCAACAAATATTGTTGAGTATAAAGGTGAAGGCATTCACGTTGGAAGATGTTTATAGTTTACAAAATAAATGAGTAATCAAGTACAATCTCCATTTCTTTGGGTAACGTGAGGTTCAGAGAAGTGTCTGGCTAAAACCCACATAGCTAGTAGGTAATGGATTTGGCCCCTAAACTCAGGTTCTGTGATTTCAGGAATATGAATAACTTTGATCATGCTTCTCTGTTTTGATTCAGTTGCAGGAAACCTAAAGTGAAAATGAAATATTTAAATAGTTAACTCTGAGGTGTAATTTACTGAGAGTTTTACTCTACCCTCTATATAAGTATTGATCTTGGATTATGACACAGACAATGAGCTATTCTGTTTCTCTAATGACATTATGTTGAGCGGAGAGTCTGGTGGCACAGACATTGGCATTAAAATTTAAAATTACTGAGGCAAGCTGAAAAAGAAAACAAATGAAATTCAGCGGGGACAATTCAATTAAAGGACTACAGTGTAGAAGAAGGAAGAATATAAACAGAGAAATAATCTTAAAACAAAGTAGAATGCAGTGCCTAATAAGAGAGGTTCATGTGAAGTGTCAGGAAATCTCAGTGGAGAAAAACTACGTTTCACCTTGATTCCAGTCATGTTATGCTAAAGTCGCTTCAGTTGTGTCTGACTCTTTGCAACCTCACGGACTGTAGCCCACCAGACTCCACTGTCCATGGCATTCTCCAGGCAAGAATACTGGAGGGGGTTGCCACGCCCTTCTCCAGGGGATCTTCCCCACCCAGGGATTGAGCCCGAGTCTCATGTGTCTCCTGCATTGCAGGTGGATTCTTTACTACTGAGCTACCGGGGAAGGCCCCTGATTCAAGTCAAGGCTGCAGCAAATGTGCTACTGGAGGAGCGCATATTCCAGTTTTTGTTTGTGGGGCCACGAGTGCCTTTCACAAGAAGTATACTGTGTTCTGTTTCAGGGATCAAGAAAACTTTTATGATGGCTTTTGAAGTATCAGCAGTATCTTACAGGGCAGTGAGTATTTTTCAGTTATAACATCATTATTTGCAAGTGACAGAAAACCTCTCTCAAAGTGATTTAAATAATAAAACAAGATAATTTGCTCATGTCATTAAAAAGCACTGAAACAAATGCTTGATCAAAGTCTCAAACTAACCTCCTCATTTTAGTCTTGCTATTCACGGATCAGTGTTGGCTGCAGGTGATCAGTCTCTCTTGTGGTGGTTGAGCCTTTGTAGCAGTTTCCATGCTCCAGATGTCATTCCTCAGAGTGCATAGCAGACCGGGACATGTTTTCCTAGGATTCCTTGCCTAAGGCCTGGGATTCCCTCAGGATGCCTGCTGGGATCAAATGTTTGACTCCTAGACCTCAGAGAGGAGCCCCATCTCTTGAACCAAGTGATACCCAAGTGGAAATGATCAGTGTTTAAAAGTAAGGGAGATGCCCCAGAGTCCAGAGCAAAAAGGAGGGAATTACAGTCATAAGGAATTATTTTAGCAAAGATCAGAGCAAGATTAAGATGTATTTATTATTTTAAATAATATTATTTATTATTATTCTGTTCAGTGCCTAGAGTAATTATTGACAGATAGTGCTCAATATATTTGTATCAAGTAAACAAATGAATAAGTTCATGAATTAAAAAAAAAGATAGTACTCCAGTTTGGCTAAAGTATATGATGTACAAATAGGAAAATGTAAAGTAGGCAGTATATCAGTGGCAATAAAAACAAAATTTTTAAAACTACATAAATAACTCTCATTTTTAACTATTCTTGGAGAGTTTTCCTACTGACCATCTCTTGCCCATTGAACCAGCTGTGCTTCACTGCCCTCCTTGCTCTTGGATGACTTCCTACTGCTCAGGAGTGCCTGTAAGAACATACACATACACACACACACACACACACACACACACACACACACTCTCTCTCTCTCTCTCTCTCTCTCATTCTCTCTCTCTCTCTCTGATGCCAGCCTAAGTCAGCTATAAATATGAAGGTATATTCTTTGCAAAGTTTTTCATGTATTCCAAAACAAACAAACAAAAATGAAATGTTTTACGGTCAGCTGCTATTTGAGATGATTTGCGCCACTGCCCTCCTCCATTAGCCTGGGTAATTGGGCAGAGACTGAACACAGATGCAAAACGGGCATCACTGGCAGTGGACAAGTACAGTGGAGGGATCTAGGAGTTAGGGCTGATCACTAGCTGAATTAGTCAGAGGTGGTTACTTTTGTTAACAGCAAAGCTAACAAAACCCTCCTCCAAAGTGTTTACCTTCAATAGTTGAAATGGATGAAGTTTCAATAACATAGTGATGAGAATGGCATGACATGTATGTCCAAATAGAGGCTGACTTTCAAAATAGTCATCTTGGCACATTATACACGTATTCAACTAAGCTGTCCTTGCTCCTATTTGAGAAACTCTCTTTTTAGTGTAAGTTTCAATTTATAACTAAATAAGCAGACCTATCATGTTATTTCATTTTGTTTTTTATTTTGTTTGATTTTGAATTTGCTTACTTTTGTGTAGCAGTGGAATAGGTAATGCACTCATTAGTCACCAAGTTGTTAATGTCCAGTGACTAGATTGTGTTTAAAAATTAGATCACTTTCCACATCAGTAATGAGTCCATACCATGAAAATTCAAGAGAATGTGTTGTGGGATCACAAGAGAATTCAAAACAGACTTCTAAATCCATCTTCACCAATAGAAAGTCACCTGAGAAAGAAGACCTTGTTTGCCTACCCTTCAGAGCTTGTTGTGGAAGAGATGGAGTTCTATGCTTTGTTCTTCTTCATCCATAGTCTTAGACAGCCTCTCTGTCCCCTGGCCTTGGGAGTGGAACTTTCTCAGTGACCCTGCCCCTCCCAAACAGCCTAGGTCCTGGGTAGTCATCTGCCTCTCTCCAGAGACAGAGGTTTTTAAACCAGTGCCTTTGCCCCAGCCACAGTGACTCTTCACAGTTATCTTCTGGGTGACAATTTTTTGATGCCCTTGCCCCAGTTGCTCAAGGTTTTTGCTTCTGAAGGAAGAGAGTTCCAAGCCAAGCTTCATGCCTTCTCCACAACTGTGTTTGCTTTTCTGCTCCAGGCAGCATCACCAAGAGGCATCTTTTCTGTCCCAAGGTTTGTTGTTGTATTTTTTTTATTTCCTTGAGTTTTGACTGGTTGGATCTCCAGGCAGTCCAAGGGACTCTCAAGAGTCTTTTCTAACACCACAGTTCAAAAGCATCAATTCTTCTGTGCTCAGCTTTCTTTCTATAACTTCAGCTCTCACATGCATAACATGACTACTGGAAAAACCATAGCTTTGACTAGATGGACCTTTGTCAGCAAAGCAATGTCTGTGCTTTTTAGTATGCTGTCTAGGTTGGTCATAGCTTGTCTTCAAAGGAGCAAGTGTCTTTTAATTTCACGGCTGCAGTCACCATCTGCAGTGATTTTGGAGCCCCCCAAAAAGTCCCTCACTGTTTCCATTGCTTTTCCATCTATTTGTCATGAAGTGGTGGGACCAGATGCCTTGATCTTAATTTTCTGAATGTTGAGCTTTAAGCCAACTTTTTTACTCTCCACTTTCACTTTCATCAAGAGGCTCTTTAGTTCCTCTTTGTTTTCTGCCATAAGGGTGGTGTCATCTGCATATCTGAGGTTATTAATATTTCTCCGAGCAATCTTGATTCCAGCTTGTGCTTCTTCCAGCCCAGTGTTTCTCATGATGTACTCTGCATATATATTATATAAGCAGGGTGACAATATATAGCCTTGACATATGCCTTTTCCTCTTTGGAACCAGTGTGTTGTTCCATGTCCAGTTTTAACTGTTGCTTCTTGACCTGCATACAGATTTCTCAGGAGTCAGGTCGTCTTGTATTCCCATCTCTAGGAAGTTTTCCACAGTTTGCTGTGATCCACACAGTCAAAGGCTTTAGCATAGTCAGTAAAGCAGAAATAGATGTTTTTCTGAGACTCTCTTGCTTTTTTGATGATCCAACACATGCTAGCAATTTGATCTCTGGTTCCTCTGCCTTTTCTAAATCCAGCTTGCACATCTGGAAGTTCACAGTTCATGTACTATTGAAGCCTGGCTTGGAGAATTTTGAATATTACTTTACTAGTATAGATAAGTGCAACTGTGTAATAGTTTGAGCATTCTTTGGCATTGCCTTTCTTAGGGTTTAGAATGAAAATGGACCTTTTCCAGTCCTGTGGCCACTGCTGAATTTTCAAATTTGCTGGCATATTGAGTATAGCACTTTCACAGCATCATCTTTTAGGATTTGAAATAGCTCAACTGGACTTCCGTCACCTCCACCAGCTTTGTTCATAGCAATGCTTCTTAAGGCCCACTTGACTTCACATTGTAAGATGTCTGGTTCTAGGTGAGTGATAATACCATCATGATTATCTGGGTCATGAAGATCTTTTTTATATAGTTCTTCTGTGTATTCTTGCCACCTCTTCTTAATATCATCTGCTTCTGTTAGGTCTATACCATTTCTTTCCTTTATTGTGCCCATCTTTGCATGAAATGTTTTCTTGGTATCTCTAATTTTCTTGAAGGGATCTCTAGTCTTTCCCATTCTATTGTTTTCCTCTATTTCTTTGCACTGATCACTGAGGAAGGCTTTCTTATCTCTCCTTGCTGTTCTTTGGAACTCTCCATTCAAATAGGTGTATCTTTCCTTTTCTCCTTTGCTTTTCCTTCTCTTCTTTTCTCAGGTATTTGTAAGGCCTCCTCAGACAACCATTTTGCCTTTTTATATTTCTTTTCTTGGGGATGATCTTGATCCCTCCCTCATGTACAATGTCACAAACCTCCATCCATAGTTCTTCAGGTATTCTCTCTATCAGATGTAATCCCTTGTATCTGTTTGTCTCTTCTACTGTATCATCATAAGGGATTTGATTTAGGTCATACCTGAATGGCCTAGTGGTTTTCCCTACTTTCATCAATTAAGTCTGAATTTTGCAATAACGAGTTCATGATCTGAGCCACAGTCAGCTCCCGGTTTTTTTTTTTTTTTTTTGCTGACTATATAGAGCTTCTCCATCTTTGTCTGCAAATAATATAATCATTCTGGTTTCGGTATTGACTATCTGATGATGTCCATGTGTAGAGTCTTCTCTTGTGTTTTTGGAAGAGGGCATTTGCTATGACCAGTGTGTTCTCTTGGCAAAACTCTGTTAGCTTTTGCCCTGCTTCATTTTGTACTCCAAGGCCAAATTTGCCTGTTATGCCAGGTATCTCTTGACTTCCTACTTTTGCATTCCAGTCCCCTATAATGAAAAGAACATCTTTTTGGGGTGATATTTCTAGGAGTCTTGTAGGTCTTCATAGAATCATTCAACGTCAGCATCTTCAGTTTTACTGGTTGGGGCATAGACTTGGATTACTGTGATATTGAATACTTTTCTACTTCACCATGCACTAAATGGAAGCTGAAAGTCTGCTTTAGTCTTATCCATAATTGTTTTTGTCAGTCAGTAATAAAGCCAGTTGACCAACCTAAACGGCATATGAAAAAGGAGAGACATTACTTTGACAATAAATGTCTGTCTAATCAAAGCTGTGGTTTTTCCAGTAGTCATATATAGATGTGAGATTTGGAGTATAAAGAAAGCTGAGCCCTGAAGAATTGATGCTTCTGAACTGTGGTGTTGGAGAAGATTCTTGAGAGTCCCTTGGACTGCAATGAGATCCAATCAATGCATCCTAAAGGAAATCAGTGCTAAATATTCTTTTAAAGGACTGATGCTGAAGCTGAAACTCCAATACTTTGGCCATTTGATGTGAAGAACTGACTCCTAAAAAAAGACCCTGATGCTGAGAAAGATTGAAGGCTGGAGGAGAAGAGGATGACAAAGGATGAGAGAGTTGGATGGCATCACTGACTCAGTGGACATGAATTTGAGTGAGCTCCAGGAGTTGGTGAAGTACAGGGAAGCCTGCCCTGTTGCAGTCCTTGGAGTCTCAGAGTCAGACATGACTGAGCGACTGAACTGAATAAAGCTAGTTAACTTTAGTATCAATTTTTAGTGACTGTCTCAAAATAATTGAAAGATAATTATTTTGCATGGATAATCATTTTTTTCTTCTTATATCATCCTATATAAAGCATAATCATACCCACCACACCCCCACTCCAACATCTTGTCAATCCTCAGACCCTTCTATGTAGATATTCTCTGGAGCTACATTTTTTATTTGGCTAGACTACATGATATTATATCCTTTATGTAATAAAATGATGGGAAATAATCCTATTCGTTTTTTCCTTTCTCTAAATATTATTTGTCCTATCTGTTGGCTAAGAAAGTCTCTTTTATGTTCTGTTACAAAAGATTTTCCTTAATATGTCTTTTGAGGACTTCTTGTATCCTACAAGTTATTCTCTTGACTCAATTTCATTTCAAAAGGCACTTCTTACATAAGCTCTAGAGTACTTTTTTCAAGTCTCAGACAAATAGTAATTGCCGACTTTCATGAACTCCCAGATTTCTTCATGGGTGAGAAACACTGGTATATATTTCAAAATCTTTTTTTTTTTTTTTTAATGTGGCCTCTTTTTATTTCAAGTTCTAATTTTAAATAAAAGTATCAAGTAGGTACTTGTCAAGGTTGACTTCTGTTCTCCAGTCTATCCTGACCTCTCCTGCTTTATAAAAACCTTGTTCAAAATGCTATTTTCTCTGTAATTAAGACTCTTCTATTCGTATTTACTTCTCATAGGTTTGTACCATCCTTCCAGCCTTATTTTCCACTTGTGATGTGGTGAAAAGAGATCCGAACTGTGAGGCTGCTGCTGCTAAGTCGCTTCAGTTGTGTCCGACTCTTCGCGACCCCATAGACCGCAGCCTACCAGGCTCCCCAGTCCCTGGGATTCTCCAGGCAAGAACACTGGAGTGGGTTGCCATTTCCTTCTCCAATGCATGAAGGTGAAAAGTGAAATTGAAAGTGAAGTCGCTCAGTCGTGTCCGACTCTTAGCGCAGGAGACTGCATTTAAATCTGAGTGTTGCTACTTTCTAGTGGTGTTTTTTCTGTGTTTTTTTACTTAAAGACTTTTCTATTTCACAAGCAGTGCCTTTTTCAAGTTTTGACCAATTAAAGATATTTTATAGCTTCTCCAGGATTAATATATGCCATTTCATTATTTTCCTTTTAGGAAATTATGCTTGATTATGTACTCCATTACATTTTCAGATAAAAAGCAACCTATTTTTTAAACTGAAAATAAAAAAAGAAACCAGAGACATTTTAATGTTTTAGCAGTTCTGCTTATTGCTAGATTCTTGGTTTAAAGTTGCTGGATGGTTAGATATTATTTCAGACTTTTATCTGCTAGCAGGGGAATGATGAAATGTGATTGGTTTTACATGTATTATTTAAAATAAAAAAACAACATACATTGGTTGCATAACTCAGTACTTTTTATTAAGAAACTGGGACCTATAGAAAAGAGTAGTGTTTTAAAGGAATTTTTTACAGACTTTTGTCTTGTCTTTTATATTTCCCTCCTGGTCTCTGTGTACTTATTTGTGTCTCCTGCCTTAATTTTTTTTTTTTTTTTTAATTAATAGATTTTATTTTTTAGAGCAGTTAGAGAATTGATCAGAAGGTAGGGAGAGTTCTCATATGCCTCCTAGTTTTCCCCTGTCAGAATTTCTCTTAATATTAACATCTTGCACTTATGTGGTACAATTTTTTTTTTTTTTTTTACAATTGTTGAGCCTATACTGATTCATGATTATTAGCAAAAGTCCGTAGTTTACATTAGACTTCACTCTCTGTGTTGTATATTCTATGGATTTGAACTAATGTAATTGCACTCATCTCACACGCTAGTAAAGTAGTGGTCAAAATTCTCCAAGCCAGGCTTCAGCAATACCTGAATTGTGAACTTCCAGATGTTTAAGCTGGTTTTAGAAAAGGCAGAGGAACTGAGATCAAATTGCCAACATCCGCTGGATCATGGAAAAAGCAGGAGAGTTCCAGAAAAGCATCTATTTCTGCTTTATTGACTATGCCAAAGCCTTTGACTCTGTGGATCACAATAAACTGTGGAAAATTTTGAAAGAGATGGGAATACCACCTGAACTGCCTCTTGAGAAATTTGTATGCAGGTCAGGAAGCAACAGGTAGAACTGGACATGGAACAATAGACTGGTTCAAAATAGGAAAAGGAGTACGTCAAGGCTGTATATTGTCACCCTGTTTGTTTAACTTCTATGCAGAGTACATCATGGGAAAACACTGGGCTGGAAGAAGCACAAGCTGGAATCAAGATTGCTGGGAGAAATATCAGTAACCTCAGATATGCAAATGACACCACCCTTATGGCAGAAAGTGAAGAGGAAATAAAAAGCCTCTTGATGAAAGTGAAAGAGGAGAGTGAAAAAGTTGGCTTAAAGCTCAACATTCAGAAAACAAAGATCATGGCATCTGGTCCCATCCCTTCATGGGAAATAGATGGGGAATCAGTGGAAACAGTGTCAGACTTTATTTTTTGGGGCTCCAAAACCACTGCAGATGGTGACTGCAGCCATGAAATTAAAAGACACTTACTCCTTGGAAGCAAAGTTATGACCAACCTAGATAGCATATTCAAAAGCAGAGACATTACTTTGCCAACAAAGGTCCATTTAGTCAAGGCTATGGTTTTTCCAGTGATCATGTATGGATGTGAGAGTTGGACTGTGAAGAAATCTGAGGGCCGAAGAATTGATGCTTTTGAACTGTGGTGTTGGAGAAGACTCTTGAGAGTGCCTTGGACTGCAAGGAGATCCAACCAGTCCATTCTGAAGGAGATCAGCCCTGGGATTTCTTTGGAAGGAATGATACTAAAGCTGAAACTCCAGTACTTTGATCACCTCATGCAAAGAGTTGACTCATTGGAAAAGACTCTCATGCTGGGAGGGATTGAGGGCAGGAGAAGGGGACGACAGAGGATGAGATGGCTGGATGGCATCACTGACTCGATGGACGTGAGTCTGAGTGACCTCCGGGAGTTGGTATTGGACAGGGAGGCCTGGCGTGCTGCGATTCATAGGGTCCAAGAGTCGGACACAACTGAGCAACTGAACTGAACTGACTGATAATGACATATAATCCACCATGTATTACAGAATCATGCAGAATAATTGTCTTGCTGTTCCAAAAATACACTGTGCTCGATTTGTTCATCCTTCTCTCTATCTATCTAAGCCCCAGGCAAACACTGATCTTTTTACTGTCTTCATTGTTTTCTTTTCCATAATGTCATATAGTTGGACTTATACAGTTATGTAGCCTTTTTTAAATAGGCTTTTGTCCCTTAGCAATATTCATTTGTTTTCTCCATTACTTTCAGTGGCTTAATAGCTCATTTTTCATCCCTGAGTACCCCTTCCTATTTTATCATGTGGCAATACCAGTTTTTTGTTTATTTTTATCCATTCACCTACTGAAGGACATCTTGATTGTCTTTAAGTCTTGACAATCATTAATGAAGCTCCTACAGAGATACCATACTTCATCTTTGTAATGAAATAAAATCCCTAACCTTCTTCGCTCTGAAGTCAATAAAATCTTCACTCTCCTGTTTCACAGCTTATTGGGGCAGAGACAGCATATGACCCAAGGTGGACATCTATTGCATTGTCCAGTATATTGACAAGTGGTTCTATGGGACCTGATGTTAGAAGTCTGTAGAGCTTGTAATAGGCATTATGAAAACCAATCTGAACCTCTGTTTTGGAGAGTTTGAGTATTAAATATTCAGAAAACTAGTTTGCTGGCTTAAAATTCTACTGTAAAGAGAAATGGATGGATGTATACTGCCAAAAATGACTATTTGTCTGAGTTACTATGCTTAGGAGTGAGAAGTGACCACAAAGAGAAGAGACAATTAAACTGGAAGACACATGTGCCAAAGATAAACCTCAGCAGATTTGCAAACTTGTCTGGAATTGCCCACTACTAAAGCTTTGGTGACAGTAGCCTTGCTAAAGGCAAACTTGAAGGATAGTGGATAAAATGGACCACACTTAAAATCTCATCTCAAATAGACTTGATAATACTCTAGGAAATTTCCCCTTTAATTCCTTTGTGGATTTGTCCAGAATTCCATTCTTTTCTCTAGATTTATTAAAAATTAGACTGTTAGTTCTTACAGAAGGCTGTGTTAACAAGAGTTGCTGATGCAAATGATTGGTTTAAGACTATTAAGAGAATATGAGAAATAAATCAAAAAGAAAAATATTTTAAAAACAGTAAAAGTGAGGCTGTTTTTGCAAAAGAGATGCTTTACTGTCATAAAGTGACACTGTCTTCTATAAAATGTCTCTCAATTTTATTTTCCAATTCTCTGGAAAATATTTTGGTACTTTTTCCCAAAGTACACTGTATGTTGGGCTTCCTTTGTGGTTCAGTGTTAAAAATCTGCCTGAAATGCAGGAGATGTGGGTTCGATCCCTGGGTGGGTAAGATCCCGTGGAGAAGGAAATGGCAACTCACTCCAGTATTCTTGCCTAGGAAATTCCATGGACAGAAAAGCCTGGTGGGCCCATGGGGTCACATAAGAGTCAGTCATGACTTAGCAACGAAACAACATACTGTACGTCATTTCCTCCCACTTCTCCCATGAGGTTCAGCTGTCCCAGAAAATTTATTAGTAAATAAATAAATTGAACTCCAGTATCTATGTATCTTAATGAATGGAACTAACATTAATGTTTTCAACAATATAAGGAGTATTTTCAAGGCAGAAGGAATAAGAAGGGTGCTGGTACTGCTGATTAAAGCTAGCTTTTTCTAGTCCCTTACTCCTGATGCTGGAATCAGTGGTTTACATTCATGTTTTCATTTTATCTTCCAACAAATGTATGTAGACTTGAGTCAGAGAAGAGTTAAGAGGTACCAACTAGGCAGTGATTTGAAGTTGGAATAAAAATGGAAGTTAACTGTGATGCCACAGAGATAGGCAGTCAGTGAGAAGATCCATGTGTGACTGACAGAGGAGCTTGTGCAGAAGAAAAGGGTGAATAATGAAAGTACATTCCACAGTGCCTGTGTGGATCCCTCAAGGAAGGTGCAAAGTGATATCCCAGTTAATCAGAGCTCACTGTCTAAGAGAGCGCAGAGAGCTGCTTCCTATTGGCTGTGTGTATGACTACAGAGAAAGCGCATCTTCTCCCCCTACCCTCCCCCAATCCCTAACCTATTTCTCTTCCAGTTATTACAAATGCCAACATTTCAGGCTAAAGTGATTCAGCTGAACTGTGTCTAAATCCTTCTCTCTCTCTCTTATTCCAAATTTTTGAATTATTTCCAATTATAGTTATTCCTGGATCCTAGGGCTAATGCCTAACTTCCAATTATATTAAATTAGCTAGACATGACTTAGGCTATCTTAATTCTCCTAGTTCTTCCTTAACTCCTGGTGAAGCAGTTTTAACTTCAAATACAGAATTGAAGCAGGTGTACATGACAAAGGATTAGGCAATTTCAGGTACTTTATATGAACATCCCGCAAGGTGTTCATGGGGTTTCCAACAGCTAAATGGAACTGAAGTAGTCTTGCAAGAGAAGAAGGTAGAGGGAACAGTTTGTCTTTTATAATCTGCTTATGAGAATAATATTTGCACAGTTTTTATTTCTGCTAACAATGGAGAGTATGATGTTCGAATTTTTACACATCATGAGTATGTTTATTCTCACCTATGCTTGACTCTGTACTTCCTGTTGCTTATAATCTGCATTTCCTTTGTTAAGATCACCTGTGTCCTTAACTGAGCAGAGCCATGAAACATCATTTTATGGAAAATTCTTGCAACTAGACACATCCCAGAATAATTTCAAGTAATAATGTTAAATGAGGTAAAAATTACAGGGAAATGTGGTTTGAAAATGATGCCTAATGAATGAAAAAAAAATATTTGAAGCATTAACAGTAGATTAAAAATTCAGACTCACAGATGAAACTTGGAATGATTTTGAATGTTGCATCAAAGCAAGTCAAAAGCAGCTCCTACTCCAAGGAAGTGCTTGGCTTTGGAGGAGCAATCAGAGCTATTTTGGAAGAGTTTGAAGGCAAAATGGGTGGCCTCTTTTTAGTTATGTCTCATTTCTGACTATTACTTAGGAAAGAAATGGTTGCTAGGGAAAAAAAAAAAAAGTTTTATTACTGGCTTCTCAGGGTGATAAAATTCCCCCTGAGCCCATAATACCCATTAGTCCTTCTTTTCTACCAAACTCAATGTCAAAAACAAAAAAAGGTAAATCATATAGGCACACACAAAAAACTGATATCCAGTGAAAGCAGAAAGAAGTAAATTAACAAGAATTTTACTTTTACTTAAAAAGATGATTCTCGCAGATTTCAATGTTTGTAAGAGCTTAGATACTGAAATAAATCCTATTTTCTAAACATCTCCCTCTCAAGCCATCCCTAAAAGTTTGCAATGTTGCATTGAGCTCATTAGATGGTACTGCCATTTATAAGGATAATTACGAATATAGTGCTCCTTTGTAAAATTTCTTAGCCAAAGTGGTAAATTTATACGTATATGATACATTTTTGTTGTTGTTGTTCAAGTTAAATCAAAGAGTTACAAATGAAGTACTGCAGTAGTTACATTAGGACAGCTGCCAAATAGACATACATAAAAGTCAGAGAGGTTGACCTGCCTGGGAGAGGCCAGCAACTCCCTGGCAAGTATCTTGGCCACCCATCACTCAGTAACTGAGGTATTGATTCTGAGAGTTTGCTCTTCAGGCTCCACCCTGTCATCGATGTTTGTCTTCATTATCTGTTTCGTCTGGCAGCCGTTTGGTGTGATTGCAGTTCTGTTTCTAATGGCTGGCTTTTAGAATCACTGGGCCTTGAGGTTAGAAGGCATTTTGCAGACCACTGACTGCTATCCATCATTAATCCATTAACTGAGCGCCTTGTGTGGGATGTGGAACCTACTGCCATCCTTTCTCTGCTAGAATGCCTTGGGGGTCAGGGGCTCACAACTCCATCGTTGAGGAGCTTTTGTTGTTAGGAAGCCACTTTTTAGAACTGAAATCGGTATCCTTTAGGGCTACCTGTGAGTATTTAAATGATCTGCCTAGGTCAGCCTGCTTATTGGGTAGCTTGTTAAATTTTCAGTTGATCTACATTACAGAAAAAGTCAGGGTAGAGAGTTGCCCTCTTTGTCTCCTGAATTGTATAGTTTCTGTAGCAAATGAAACTGGATTTAGAGGGTAGGCTGCTATGGTCCATGGGGTCACAGAGTCAGACATGACCTAAGCAACTTAGCACACAAGCACGCTACATTCCGAGTCTGGTCCTTTAATTCCATTGCCTTAATTCCATGCTGTCTGGTCCCTACTTCTTTTTCCTAGACACACAGCTTAGGTTCACAAAGGAGATACACACACACGTGGAAAAAATGGCACCCATTAGTTGTAGGAATCTCTTGCTTTTAACCCCAATGCCATCTTCCTGGTGAGACGGTTGAACTCTGTGAAGGACTCTTGCATACAGAAGGCAGCCTACCTTCCACATACACACACATTTTCATGTATGAAGGATAAATAAAAGCTAGTCTTGAAAATTTAGAAAAAACTTTTTTTTTCTAAAATTTAGGAATTAATCTGCCTACACTAGCAAAATATCCTGTAAGACAAAAGCAAACAATGGTAAGAAAATTCCAAAACAGACCACAGCCTGAAAAAGCAAAGGACCATTTCTTTGACCTGGTTCCTTTGACCCCTCTGCCTGTTGTGGCTACAACACTACAGATGTACCAGGTGTTAGGTCCTCATCTATTCTTTGGGGCTTTCATATCAGATAGCATATATCACCCCCCACCCGCAACATATATATCATAGTGATAGGCAAAGAAAATTACTCAGAGAGGCCCTGAAGAGTCATGAATCAGTTTTTGGCACAAGTCTTTTTGGTCATGCTTGAGCAATTCATTTGAATGCCTTGCCTCACAGCTGAACTTTGTTAGGTAATTTCTGAATTGAGTTACTAGTGAATGTTATCAAGAGATAAGGGCTTTATTGGAATCTGTCCCTTATAATATTCAATAGAGGTCCCATTTGGCTTTTTTAGTTTGCTGTGAATAGCTGAAGTAAGATAATTTTCATGTTGTTCACTACAACAATTCAATTTGAATGAATAATGAATTGTTATCCTTAGAAAACACAAAGAGGACACAATGTCTTTAGCATTAAATTCAGGGAAGCCAGTATCTGTGCCTTAAATCTGATTCCTCTTCACCATTGGGTATGTAACCTTCAACAAGGCATTTAAATTTAAAGAAACCAAACTGTCTAAAACCTGTGGATAATTTCATGAACATACTGGTTATCAAAATGATCTACATAAGACTTAGAAATATTCTAACAACTGAAGAGATAGAAAAAAAAATAACTTTGAAGTCATGGGAGAGAAGGCTTTTGGCAACTGGTACTTCTCCTTGGGCCTTCGAGAGGAAATCTGTCATTTTCTTTCACTTTCTAGTCTCTCAATTGCTTCCTTCATTTGATAAACTCTCTGCCATATGTCACGTTAGGAAGCAGAGCCACCTCCCATCTATAAGCTGGAAAGTGCAGATCTTCGATACTTTAGGTAGGTTTCACCCATCAGAATCTGAATCTGAAGCTAATTGTACAAAAAGGCAAAAGCAGGAGACAATTTATTCTGAACATTGAGATGTCAAATCCACCTCCAGCTTCCAAGGGTAGTCATGTGGAAGCAGCAACAGCATCCTGTTCAAGGGGTAGTACTGGACCGAGTCTGTGTCTAGAGCCCAGAGGTAGCTGCAGGGGTGTTCTCACCACACAGATACTATGGTGTGATTTTTCATAGGGTTCTAGCTGCATGTATTCATGTTTCCTTAGCCATTCTGAGTCTGTGAGTTACCCTGAATAGATGTATAAGTATAAAATATTTATATTTATTTGTACATAGTTCAGGAGAAGGCAATGGCACCCCACTCCAGTACTTTGCCTGGAAAATCCCATGGATGGAGGAGCCTGGTAGGCTGCAGTCCATGAGGTCGCTAAGAGTCGGACACAACTGAGCGATTTCCTTTCACTTTT
The DNA here is from genome assembly GCA_935064755.1 of Tragelaphus eurycerus. Taxonomy (NCBI): domain Eukaryota; kingdom Metazoa; phylum Chordata; class Mammalia; order Artiodactyla; family Bovidae; genus Tragelaphus; species Tragelaphus eurycerus. Next base: position 7,076,589 of record CAKXYN010000080.1, read on the forward strand.
CACTTTCATGCACTGGAGAAGGAAATGGTAACCCACTCCAGTGTTCTTGCCTGGAGAATCCCAGGGACGGGAGGGCCTGGTGGGCTGCTGTCTATGGGGTCGCACAGAGTCGGACACAACTGAAGTGACTTAGCAGCAGTACATAGTTCAATTTTTTATTCTGTTTAAATCCATCAGATTTAGTTCCTGTTTCTCGCAATCAAGAGTCCTAATGGATTCAGTACTGGACAGACTACCATGCATGATTGAAATCAGCCCCTCCAAGGACACATGAAACTTTAAGAATTTTCTTCCTTTCCTTTTCCTTGTCCTCCCCAAGTACAGTCATTCTCTACTTTTTTCCCACACCAATCCCACTGGGCAGAAAGTGGACATGGAATAATTTAAGATTCTGAAAAACTGATTTAAACTACTGCAAATGGGGCTATGGTATGCTCTTAGCATTCAAAATAAACATTGTTGAATTGTCAGTGATTTAATATTTAGAAGTAATAGATTTTGCATACTGGAGGAATCCATTTAGTATATCTTTGTACATGTCGTAAGAGGACGGGAAGACTTTAGAGCTGTCTCTTCTTTAAAGGGACAATGCCTCCATTTTAAAGGCTTATATCAATGAATAGACTGCTGTTATGACCTACTCATTATATTTTCAATTTTGTTCACTATCTGACTTATGGTTGAATTTAGTATTGATTTAGTAATAAAATAGTCTTTTTCTCTTAGCTTCCTCTAACCACCAATTGATACCCCTTGACAAACAGAGAGCTCTAATTATAATATGTATTATATTTTATATCAGTACACTATATTGATTTTGGGCTTCCTAGGTGGTGCTAGTGGTAAAGAACCTGCCTGCCAATGCAGGAGACAGAAGAGATTCAAATTCGATCCCTGGGTCAGGAAGATTCCCTGGAGGAGGGCATGACAGTCCACTCCAGTATTCTTGCCTGGGGAATCCCATAGACATAGAGGAGCCTGGTGGACTACAGTCCATAGGGTCACAAAGAATCAGACACGACTGCAAAACACACACACACACACACACACACACACACACACACACACACACACACACACACACTGATTTTAGTCCATGTTAGGCTTTATATAACTTAGAAGGTATTATGACATATTTTATGTGAGAAATAATATTAGCATGGGTGCAGGTCTTGTACTCTTACCCTCTGAGACCTGGATGGTTTTCTTGGTTCTTTTGCCCTTATTCACTCTACTTTGGGGCTTCCCTGATAGCTCAGTTGGTAGAGAGTCCACCTGCAATGCAAGAGACCCCGGTTCAATTCCTGGGTTGGGAAGACAGATAGGCTACCCACTCCAGTATTCTGACCTGTAGAATTTCATGGACTGTATTGTTTGTGTTTGACTCGCAAAGAGTCAAACACAACTGAGCGACTTCTTTTCTCTTCACCCTACTTTTATTCCTGAGAACTCATTGCATGTTAAAAATGAGGTTGATAGAGGCAGGGAGGAGACCATAAAAACATGAATAACTACTAATACTAGCTAATATCTAGTGTGTTGTACTCTATACCAGGCACCATACAAAACTGGGCACATACTGAAGTCTGTCCCATGAGGTAGACACTTGTCTTCCTATTTCTCACAAATGGTCTGAAACTTGGTAAGAGTAGGAGGCTGTCCATGTTCATGCAGTGAGTTAAAAGCCTAGGATTCGGGTCTTTAAATTACAAACTAAAACTCCTGGTCCTTTTGCCTTCTTATGGAGTTGTGTTCCATTCTCAGAGCATGTGTTGACCAAGCACACCTGAGTAGCAGTATCTTCACTGAGATAGTGGACCCACAGGCAGGGACCATGATATTTATCTTTGTAACTCTAGATCTTAAACTTGTTTGCATCACAAATCCTTAGAATCAAATAAATATTGTGTATGTCTGTATACACACACAATATCTATGTATATATACACAATTTTGAACTCATTAACATTACCATAAGATCTTGTTTTAGGCATCTGTGTATTGCCTGCTGGGCTTTCCAGGTGGCTCAGTGGTAAAGAATTGCTGCCAGTTCAAGAGACATGAGACATAGATTCAATCCCTGGGTCTGGAAGATACTTTGGAGGAGGGCATGGCAACCCACTCCAGTATTCCTGCCTGGAGAAACCCATGGACAGAGGAGGCTGGCCTAGTACATTCCATGGGTTCACAAAGAATTGGACAGGACTGAGCAACTGAGCACACACACACATATTGCCTGATACACTGCAGGAAGTTCAGTTAGTGAATGACTAAATACTGTTGCTTATGATGTACAGGTAATATCCCCAATGTCATCATTTCATATATTTATTTCGCCTGTGGTCATAGTGGCTTTGAGAGTTGTCTTCAGAGTTCTGATACCCACTGCTAACCATTATTATTGAGAACAGATGACTCCCCCGAGAGAGCAGGCTTTTATGATAGAAGAACTTATCCAAGTCCCCTGGACCGTATAACACAGTTCATTGTAACATTCACCACTGTTAAATAATACTGTTATTGCTGTCAACTTTATTCAATTAATGTGAAATTTTTCATGCCAGTTCATTCACTGAAGACAATATAGCGAATGTTGTATTCTTCCTCATCAATACATTATTTCCTCTCCATATTTTGGGGGCGGTCATCTTGTCTGTCATTCAGAAACATGGCCTTTTAGGTCCAAGTATTCCCAAAAGATAAAATTCATGGGATTTTAACTATTCTTTAAAATACATATATATTCATCACAGTCTAATTTGAGAGATGACAATATCAGAGAGACAGAGACATTTATCACGTTTCCCAGTAGTTAAGACATCCTGTCTATTGGATGCTGTGAAGTGCTGCCTTGTGTATTTTTTTCTGACCAAGACACTCATTTCCTCAGCTGTGAGGGAGGGAGGTTTGTTGTCTGTAGACTACTTACAGCTGAGTTCTCCTCAGTGCTTGCCCTCTGTCAGAGAGATGCCTGTCCCAAAATTAAACCGTTATCTTAGGACTGTTTGATTTCTTGTTTAGTTGGTAAGTTGTGTCTGACTCTCTTGTAACCCCATGAACTGTGGCCTTCCAGGGTCCTCTGTCCATGGGATTCTCCAGGCAAGAATACTGGAGTGGATTGCCATGCCCTTCTCCAGGGGATCTTCCCGACCCACGGATTGAACCTGCATCCCTTGCATTCAAGGTAGATTCTTAACCACTGGACCACCAGGAAAGTCCCTGACTGATGAATAGAAAGGTATTAAGTGCTGACTGTTTGAGACAATTCTGAAAGGCTACACCAGTTCCACAGCCTGGAGAACTGACTGAGGCCTCACTTGTAAATCCAGTCATGTTTCAATTTCTCCCTCTGTTCAGCCTTGTTTTGCTTTCTTTTTTAGTTTTCATTTTTGTTTTTAAATTGGGGTAAAAGTCACCTGGATCTTCCCTGATAGCTCAGTTGGTAATGAATCTACCTGTAATTCATGAGACCCTGGTTCGATTCCTGGGTCAGGAAGATCTTCTGGAAAAGGGATAGGCAACCCACTCCAGTATTCTTGGGCTTCCCTTGTGGCTCAGCTCATAAAGAATCTGCCCACAGTGTGGGAGACCTGGGTTTGATCCTTGGGTTGGGAAAATCCCCTGGAGAAGGGAAAGGCTACCTACTCCAGTATTCTGGCCAGGAGAAGTCCATAGACTGTATAGTCCATGTGGTTGCAAAGAGTCAGACATGATAGAGCCACTTTCACTTCCACTTTCAAAAGTCACCTAATACGAAACATACTATTTTAACCATATTTAACTGTACAGTTCAATGACACTAAGTACGTCCTCATTGTTGTGCAATTCTTACCAGCACCCATCTCCCAAATTTTTCACCTTCCTAAACTGAAACTCTGTCCCCATAAATGCTAATTCCCCATTCCCCTTCCCCACCACCACCACCCACACCCTGGCCCCTGGCATCTCCCAATGTACTTTCTGACTCTTTGAATTTGACCATTCTAGGTGTCCTGTATGGGCTTTCCAGGTAGCACTAGTGTAAAGAACCTGCCTGCCAAGGTAGGTGATGCAAGAGACAGGGCTTTGATCCCTGGTTGGGAAGATACCCTGGAAGAGAGTATGGCAACCCACTCCAGTATTCTTGCCTGGAGAATACCATGGACAGAGGAGCCAGTGGGCTGCAGTTCATAGTGTTGCAAAGAGTTGGATGCAACTTGGCATGCACCCACATGCACAATGCATTTTGGAATGCATTTTTAAGGTTAAAAGTATATGTCCTACAAATAGATTAAATGACTCACTACATTACCTCCCAACAAAACTCCTGCATACAAATAGCAGTATCAGAGTCTACTTCTCAGGAAACCAACCCAAGACACATTAAGGAAGATTTTGAGACTGTGAAATGCTAGGATAATATTCTCCTAGGCTGAGAAATTCTTGAAGCAGTTACTCCCTGGTAATGGAATTTTCTTTCTCTGGTGACCAGATACTAAGCTTCCATGTCTCAGGAATATAGTTGCATGTTATAAACTGTCTTTATATTCCAGTTGTAAGTCATGATATATTTGAATGTTATTTTTGATTGTACGATAATTGCCTTATCTGAACATTTAAAAAAGGTCAGATGACTTAATTTTCAGTGGGGAGCCCAAACCTAAGCAGCTCAATGCTTTCTTGTTCAGTTTACTGATAGTGTGACAGTCACATGGTCCTTGAAGTGTTCAGTGGCTGTTTCTTTGGACAGACTATGGCAACAAGACAGACACTCAGTTAATGTTATTGTACTGTGTTTTCTGTAGCCAACCAAAGAAGGAGAATTTCTCTACTGGCTGGACAGGAACTCATAATGGTCCTCATTCTTTCTCAAGAAAATTTTGACTGGAGGTGGTGAAAACATAACTTCTTGTTTTAACTGACCATCGTCCCTCTCTCCCACACTGGATGACGGAACATGGTTACAAATAATGCTTGTGTTTGTTCCATACATTTTGAATCTCTTTCTCTATATAAAGATCCTACTCATATAGGACAGTCAAGTCACAAATCTAGTTGCAAATATGAAGAAGGCATGGCAACCTACTCTAGTATTCTTGCCTGGAGAATTCCATGGAGAGAGGAGCCTGGCGGGTTCTACAGTTCGTGAGGGTGCAAAGAGTCGGACATGCCTGAGACATTAACACTTGTAGTCGCAAATGTAGAAACAGAAATTATCATCTGATGAAACCATGACACCTTGGTATATTGATTAGATTTTAATATTAATTGTAGAACCTAAAAAGAAAGAAAAATAGCATCAATATGAATAGTTATGCCGCTGCTGCTGCTAAGTCACTTCAGTTGTGTCCGACTGTGTGACCCCATTGACAGCAGCCCACCAGGCTCCCTCGTCCCTGGGATTCTCCAGGCAAGAACACTGGAGTGGGTTACCATTTCTTTCTCCAATGCATGAAAGTGAAAAGTGAAAGGGAAGTCGCTCAGTCATGTCCGACTCTTCACGACCCCATGGACTGCAGCCCACCAGGCTCCTCCGTCCATGGGATTTGCCAGGCAAGAGTCCTGGAGTGGGGTGCCATCACCTTCTCCATGGATAGTTATAAAGCAGAGTGAAATGTCAATTTCCAGCTTACCGGTCCCTCTCATGAAGGTAACTAGTACTGATATTTTTTGCGGGGAGAATCTTTCTGGGGAACAAAATCATACCCACATGTGGCATGTACTCTTATGCATACCCAGTGCAGAAACTTGCCCAATCAGTGGCCCCTCGAGTTTGGACACCACCCTATGTTAAGAATTCAGGAACAGGAATTGTGAAAAACCCTGTGCTGTGTGTGTCCCTTTGTATTGTGAGTTCTCCTAGAATTATCACTCTGGAGTCTCAGTAAGAGATACTGCCTTGCGCACAGGTGAATTCAGTGAGCAGTTTGCATTTACCTTTCATGCTGTTTGTTTTCACCGTTTGTGACTCCAGCCATGAGGAACAAAGCTGTTTTCTGCAGATTAAATGCCACATAAACAAGTTGACAAGGGTAGAAAACATATGGCGAAGTTGGTGCATGTTGTTAAATGTAAATACCATTTGAAATCATCTTTTTAGTTACTGCACACTTAGCTGGGATGATGTGAAACCAGAATATCTAGTTATTCCATTAAACGGTCATTCAAAAAAAGAAAAGGAAAAAAGGCAGCTGATTCAGTATATGTGTATACATGTGAGAGTGCGGGTGAGGAGTGGGGAATAAAACTTCTATGATGCTTTAGGCAAAACTCATGATTCACTGAAATTTCTACATTTCAGTCAATTTATTATAAGCATTAGAGATAAATAGAATTTCAAACAGAAGCATGAGCTCAATGTGTAATTTGCTTTCTTATTGGTATGGAATTTTATTTAGATCCTTCTTAAGTACTTATTTAGTCCTTTATTTATTTACTGAAATTTGTCTTTTTATACAGTTCATGAGATTCTCACAAGTATACTGGAGTGGTTTGCCATTCCCTTCTCCAGTGTATCATGCTTTGTCAGAACTCTCCACTATGACCTGTCGGTCTTGGGTGGCCCTACAGGTATGACTCATAGTTTCATTAAGTTACACAACCCCCTTTGTCACAACAAGGCAGTGATCTGTAAAGGGAATCTCCTTCACAGATCATAAGGAAAAGAGGGTGTAGAGGATGAGTTGGCTCAATGGCATCACTGATGCAGTGGACATGAACTTGGTCAAGCTTCGTTAGATGCTGAGGGACAGGGAGGCCTGGCATGCTACAGTCCATGGGGTTGCAGAGCTGGACACGACTGGACGACTGAACAGCAACAAACTGAGATTTGACCTTGTACAAAGCTGAGTTTTAGTAGCTGAAAATACATGGCACAGAAGCTAGTCCAGGTTCTGGACCAAAACTGCAAACATTTACTAAGGATACAGACTCATTAACTTAAAAAATATTTCTCTAACTGGTTTATTGGATGGTCCAAATATGGTGGCTCAATTTTTTTAACCACTGACATTTAAGATGCACCTAGTCTAGCAACCCACTCCAGTTGTATTGCCTGGAGAATCCCAGGGACGAAGGAGCTTGGTGGGCTGCTGTCTAAGGGGTTGTGCAGAGTTAGACACAATGGAAGCAATTTAGCAGGAGCACTCTGGTAAGAGAAAGCCACTACTACTGAGTCCTACTTTGCAGACTTGGTTCTCAGTTAACTAGTTAATAGATGCCTTACCAAAGAAATGGTTTTTAATAATCTTGGCATTATATTATACTGTGAGTATTTAAAAACTCCTCTTAGTGGGTTAAAATACATTTGACTCCTATGTCTGAAACTGACTTGCCACATTTTCTATCGGTAGCAATTAACTGAAAAAGTTGATAATATAATGGATTATCAGTGAATACCATTAAGCAGGGCAAACAGGCTTCCCTTGTGGTTCAGACAGTATAGAATCCAGGAGACTTGGGTTCGATCCCTGGGTCAGAAAGATCGCCTGCAGAAGGGAATAGCTACCCACTCCAGTATTCTTGCCAGGAGAATTCCAAGGACAAAGAAGCCTGGTGGGCTACAGTCCATGGTGTTGCAAAGAGACTGATACAACTGAGTGACACTTTCACTTTTTCACTTTCAACTAGGGCAGATCAGATCAGATCAGATCAGTCGCTCAGTTGTGTCCGACTCTTTGCGACCCCATGAATCGCAGCACGCCAGGCCTCCCTGTCTGTCACCAACTCCCGGAGGTCACTCAGACTCACATCCATCGAGTCAGTGATGCCATCCAGCCATCTCATCCTCTGTCGTCCTTTTCTCCTCCTGCCCCCAATCCCTCCCAGCATCAGAGTCTTCTCCAATGCATCAACTCTTCGCATGAGGTGGCCAAAATACTGGAGTTTCAGCTTTAGCATCATTCCTTCCAAAGAAATCCCAGGGCTGATCTCCTTCAGAATGGACTGGGTGGATCTCCTTGCAGTCCAAGGGACTCTCAAGAGTCTTCTCTAACACCACAGTTCAAAAGCATCAATTCTTTGGTGCTCAGCCTTCTTCACAGTCCAGCTCTCATATCCATACATGACCACAGGAAAGCCATAGCCTTGACTAAATGAACCTTTGTTGGCAAACTAATGTCTCTGCTTTTGAATATGCTATCTAGGTTGGTCATAACTTTCCTTCCAAGGAGTAAGTATCTTTTAATTTCATGACTGCAGTCACCATCTGTAGTGATTTTGGAGCCCAGAAAAATAAATTCTGACACTGTTTCCATTGTTTCCCCATCTATTTCCCATGTAGTGATGGGACCAGATGCCATGATCTTCGTTTTCTGAATGTTGAGCTTTAAGCCAATTTTTTCACTCTCCACTTTCACTTTCATCAAGAGGCTTTTTAGTTCCTCTTCACTTTCTACCATAAGGGTGATGTCTTCTGCATATCTGAGGTTATTGATATTTCTCCCAGCAATCTTGATTCCAACTTGTGTTTCTTCCAGTCCAGCATTTCTCATGATGTACTCTGCATATAAGCTAAATAAACAGGGTGACAATATACAGCCTTAACATACTCCTTTTCCTATTTGGAACCAGTCTGTTGTTCCATGTCCAGTTCTAACTGTTGCTTCCTGACCTGCATACAGATTTCTCAAGAGGCAGATCAGGTGGTCTGGTATTCCCATCTCTTTCAGAATTTTCCACAGTTTATTGTGATCTACACAGTCAAAGGCTTTGGCATAGTCAATAAAGCAGAAATAGATGTTTTTCTGGAACTCTCTTGCTTTTTCCATGATCCAGCGGATGTTGACAATTTGATCTCTGGTTCCTCTGCCTTTTCTAAAACCAGCTTGAACATCAGGAAGTTCACGGTTCACATATTGCTGAAGCCTGGCTTGGAGAATTTTGAGCATCACTTTACTAGCGTGTGAGATGAGTGCAATTGTGTGGTAGTTTGAGCATTCTTTGGCATTGCCTTTCTTTGGGATTGGGCTGAAAACTGACCTTTTCCAGTCCTGTGGCCACTGCTGAGTTTTCCAAATTTGCTGGCATATTGAGTGCAGCAATTTCACAGCATCATCTTTCAGGATTTGGAATAGCTCCACTGGAATTCCATCACCTCCACTAGCTTTGTTCCTAGTGATGCTTTCTAAGGCCCACTTGACTTCACATTCCAGGATGTCTGGCTTTAGGTCGGTGATCACACCATCGTGATTATCTGGGTCGTGAAGCTCTTTTTTGTCCAGTTCTTCTGTGTATTCTTGCCACCTCTTCTTAATATCTTCTGCTTCTGTTAGGTCCATACCATTTCTGTCCTTTATCGAGCCCATCTTTGCATGAAATGTTCCTTTGGTATCTCTGATTTTCTTGAAGAGATCCCTAGTCTTTCCCATTCTGTTGTTTTCCTCTATTTCTTTGCATTGATCACTGAAGAAGGCTTTCTTATCTCTTCTTGCTATTCTTTGGAACTCTGCATTCAGATGTTTATATCTTTTCTTTTCTCCTTTGCTTTTCGCTTCTCTTCTTTTCATAGCTATTTGTAAGGCCTCCCCGGACAGCCATTTTGCTTTCTTGTATTTCTTTTCCATGGGGATGGTCTTGATCCCTGTCTCCTGTACAATGTCACTAACCTCATTCCATAGCTCATCAGGCACTCTATCTATCAGATCTAGGCCCTTAAATCTATTTCTCACTTCCAATGTATAATCATAAGGGATTTGATTTAGGTCATACCTGAATGGTCTAGTGGTTTTCCCTACTTTCTTCAATTTCAGTCTGAATTTGGCAATAAGGAGTTCATGATCTGAGCCACAGTCAGCTCCTGGTCTTGTTTTTGCTGATTGTATAGAGCTTCTCCATCTTTGGCTGCAAAGAATATAATCAATCTGATTTCGGTGTTGACCATCTGGTGATGTCCATGTATAGAGTCTTCTCTCGTGTTGTTGGAAGAGGGTGTTTGTTATGACCAGTGCATTTTCTTGGCAAAACTCTATTAGTCTTTGCCCTGCTTCATTCCGTATTCCAAAGCCAAATTTACCTGTTACTCCAGGTGTTTCTTGACTTCCTACTTTTGCATTCCAGTCCCCTATAATGAAAAAGACATCTTTTTTGGGTGTTAGTTCTAAAAGGTCTTGTAGGTCTTCATAGAACCGTTCAACTTCAGCTTCTTCAGTGTTCCTGGTTGGGGCATAGGCTTGGATTACTGTGACATTGCATGGTTTGCCTTGGAAACGAACAGAGATCATTATATAGTTTTGGAGATTGCATCCAAGTACTGCATTTCAGACTCTTTTGTTGACCATCATGGCCACTCCATTTCTTCTGAGGGATTCCTGCCCGTAGTAGTAGATATAATGGTCCTCTGAGTTAAATTCACCCATTCCAGTCCATTTTAGTTCTCTAATTCCTAGAATGTCGACATTCACTCTTGCCATCTCTTGTTTGACCACTTCCAGTTTGCCTTGATTCATGGACCTGACGTTCCAGGTTCCTATGCATTATTGCTCTTTACAGCATCAGACTTTGCTTCTATCACCAGACACATCCACAGCTGGGTATTCTTTTTGCTTTGGCTCCATCCCTTCATTCTTTCTGGAGTTAGATCAGGAAGGGCTACGGTGAGGAGATACCCCTCCTCCAAGGTCAGGAAGGGTGGCAGTGAGGACCGGTGCACTAAGCACGGCAGAGAGGAGCTATCCCACTCAACTAGGGCAAACAAAGTTAATTTCAAATAAAACAAGATATCAGCCACACACACACACAAAAGATGTTTAATCAAGGGTTTTTTTTTTTTTTTTTTTCACTCTTTCTCTACTCGTTCCTTACTCCTACTGTGTGACTTTCATGACTATATCAGCAGAATGAGGTTTAGAATGAAAGAGGCACATGTGATGCTCTAGGCAGCACCAGGCCTTCTCAAGGTGAGAAGCAGGCATCTGTCTTTGGGTTCATCTCTCTCTCTAGAATTTGGTGATACAAGCCATGTTCTTCTAAGAACTCTTCTCATTCCTCACCATGTGGTGGGTCCTCTGGGGCTGAACCTTTGAGTTCGGTAGCTTCCTGAGCTCCAGCCTGAGGGAAATGCTTATCTCTCTCTTTGCATTCTCCATCCTTGAGTGCTTCTCTGACAGGTGGAAATACCACTCCTGGGTTTTATCTGAATGGAGAAGGAGGATAAAAATATAATTACTCCTTACTTTTATCATTTCCCTTCAAAGAATTCTGCCTCAGATCTTTAGTCTTAAGTAGCTTGGATGGGGTGGTGGTCCCTGGACTGATCTTGCTGTTGGTTAGTAAGCTCTGCATGGATATTTTTAGTACCTCTCTTTCAGAAGTCTGTTTGCTTATTGTGCTTTGTCCTCACCCTTTTGGCTTTAGTGAAAATTTGCAAGCAACAGAAAAAGTCTCATTGATGTTATTACCTATAATATGCAGTACTTGGATGCAGTACTATAAAATGCAGCACTCAGATAATGTCAAAAACAGCAGAATGATCTCTGTTCGTTTCCAAGGCAAACAAATATTCGTTTCCATCACTACGAACAAAGCTAGTGCAGGTGATGGAATTCCAGTTGAGCTATTTCAAATCCTAAAAGATGATGCTACCAAAGTGCTGGACTCAATATACCAGCAAATTTGGCAAACTCAGCAGTGGCCACAGGACTGGAAAAGGTCAGTTTTCATTCCAATCCCAAAGAAAGGCAATGCCAAAGAATGCTCAAACTACCGCACAATTGCACGCATCTCACATGCTAGTAAAGTAATGCTCAAAATTCTCCAAGCCAGGCTTCAGCGATATGTGAACCGTGAACTTCCTGATGTTCAAGCTGGTTTTAGAAAAGGCAGAGGAACCAGAGATCAAATTGCCAACATCCGCTGGATCATGGAAAAAGCAAGAGAGTTCCAGAAAAACATCTATTTCTGCTTTATTGACTATGCCAAAGCCTTTGACTGTGTGTATCACAATAAACTGGAAAATTCTGAAAGAGATGGGAATACCAGCCCACCTGACCTGCCTCTTGAGAAACCTATAATGCAGGTCAGGAAGCAACAGAACTGGACATAGAACAATAGACTGGTTCCAAATAGGAAACGGAATATGTCAAGGCTGTATATTGTCACCCTGCTTATTTGACTTAAATGCAGAGTATATCATGAGAAACACTGGGCTGGAGGAAGCACAGCTGGAATCAAGATTGCTGGGAGAAATATCAATAACCTCAAATATGCAGATGACACCACCCTTATGGCAGAAAGTGAAGAGGAACTCAAGAGCCTCTTGATGAAAGTGAAAGTGGAGAGTGAAAAAGTTGGCTTAAAGCTCAACATTCAGAAAACTATAATCATGGCATCTGGTCCGATCACTTCCTGGCAAATACATGGGGAAACAGTGGAAAGTGTGTCAGACTTTATTTTTCTGGGCTCCAAAATCACTACAGATGGTGACTGCAGCCATGAAATTAAAAGACGCTTACTCCTTGGAAGGAAAGTTATGACCAACCTAGATAGCGTATTCAAAAGCAGAGACATTACTCTGCCAACTAAGGTCCATTTAGTCAAGGCTATGGTTTTTCCAGTGGTCATGTATGGATGTGAGAGTTGGACTGTGAAGAAAGCTCAGTGCCTAAGAATTGATGCTTTTGAACTGTGGTATTGGAGAAGACTCTTGAGAGTCCCTTGGACTGCAAGGAGGTCCAACCAGTCCATCCTAAAGGAGATCAGTCCTGGGTGTTCTTTGGCAAGACTGATGTTGAAGCTGAAACTCCAGTATTTTGGCCACCTGATGAGAAGAACTGACTCATTGGAAAAGACTCTGACGCTGGGAGGGATTGAGGGCAAGAGGAGAAGGGGATGACAGAGGATGAGATGATTAGATGGTATCACCGACTCAATGGACATGAGTTTGGGTAAACTCCAGGAAGTGGTGATGGACAGGGAGGCCTGGTGTGCTGTGGTCCATGGGGTCACAACAAGTTGGATAAAACTGAGTGACTGAACTGACTGAACCTATAATACAATTACCGATAATCACAGGTGCTATATGAAAAAAGAAAAAATAAAGTCAGATAAGGGAAAAGAGAGTGACAAAATAACTTTCCCAAGGTAGAGAGGCAGAGGGTAATTACCTTCTCCCTTCCTCCTGCTTCAAGGTTCCTGCCAGGACCTGCCATATGCCACACTCAGTCTGTAGCCCTGGTGGGGAAACCTGAGAATGCAGCCTGGAGAGCTCAGACCCTAAGGTACAAAGGGAGAACATGGACCAGAGGACTTAGGGGCAGTGTTTAGACCTGCTCCTCTAGCTTCACTGCTGTCCGGCAATAACTTGGCATCTCAGAAAAGCCTCAGTTTTTAATTGTTTCACTGCTTTGGGTTCCAATAAATTTATCCTTTTGAATTAGAAAAAAAAAATGATGTAATTTCAGCTCAGAGAGTCAACAAGCTTTAGAAAGATTGTTTCCTCCAATGAGTTTTGTATGAGGGTCCTTCAGACAGAAGGCAGCATGCTTTGGAGAACACAGAGAGAACATAGAGAAACCTCTTTAATCTCTGTGTGTTTATAAAATCTTGTACATTTCAAGTTTTTCATAGCCTTTAATTCATGAAAGCTGTTTTAAAAATATAAAGCAGGTTTTTTCCCCCACTCTGATAATCTATTTATGAATCAGATATGTATATTAAATATGGGTTTCCCAGGTGGCATTAGTGGTAAAGAACCCACCTGCCAATGCAGGAGACATAAGAGACTCGAGTTCAGTCCCTAGGTCGGGAAGATCCCCTAGAGTAGGAAATGGCAACCCACTCCAGTATTCTTGGCTGAAAAATCCCATGGACACAGGAGCCTGGCAGGCTACAGTCCATAGAGTTGCAAAGAGTCAGATACAACTGAAGCAACTTAGTATGCATACTTAAATATAAGAAGATGTGTTTCCATACACTAAGGAGGAGTATCCAGTAATATTATGAAATAGCAAAATAAAGCTTAAGTTTTTACACTTTTCAAATGTTAATTCTTTTGCAATAAAATATAGATTTAATTATATGTAACTAATTAGAATTATAATTTTAGAATTTTACATTCATTAATAAGGTACCATTTTGTATTGTAGTATTTTTCAACACTACAAATTGCTCACATAAAGTAATATTTTTTATAACTTAGGTTAGACTTTGCTTAGGTTAGACTTTGCTTCTTTGTGGTAAAATTATTTTGTAAAACTTTATAGTCTTCAGAAAAGCCAGTTTCCTTGACTTCTTCAGTGAGAATTTTATGCACAGTCCTTTTCTAAGTCCTCCTAGTCAGATTACAATTAACCCCCATATTATTACTTCAATTATCAGAGGAATAGATGTAAAATTTGTCATCAGTTTTCCATTCCAATTGAAAAATTTGTATTGCACATATGTCTTACCATTCTGTCTTATGTTTTCTGACTTCTTTTATTTGTTCTACTATCTGGAAACTAGAAATTTTTCCTGAGTGTTTATTCCTTTTATTTATATATATATATATATGAATTTATATAAAGATATAAATATATTTATAACTTAGTTATCTCTTGTCGTTCCCCCCCTTTTTTTTTTTTATATATATATAACTTTGTTTTCTCTGCATTTGGCCCATAAAATCCAATTTCTTTAGCATTTCATTAGAATTGTATGTTAAAGTTTAACTCATAGAGCTCATGAAATACAAATTCCACTCCTTCTCCCCACCTAAAAGAAAAGAAAAAAATTATTTTGATTAAAAATGCATCTTTTGGGGACTTCCCTCATGGTCTAGTGGCTAAGACTCTGCACTCCCAAATCAGGGGGCCTGGGTTCAATCTATGGTTGAGAAGTTAAGATCCCACATACTGCAAATAAATAAATAAATATAAATTAAAAAAACAAAAGAGGCAAGGGACTTAAAAAATGCTTATTTTGTAGATCAGTTAAATTGCCATTTGTTAAGAAACTGCATTCTGGGTCTGGTTTTAGCCACTTTGAATACAAATAGTAAAATGCAGCTCCTATGCTCAAGGAGTTTAAAACAGTTTTTTTTTTGTTTGTTTTGTTTTAAGCAGGACATCTTCTTTACTTGAAACTTGAACTTCAGGGTTCAGAATTTTTAAGTATGCAAATAAGTGTCATTAAGCACATTCACTGTTGTCTTTTCACCACCACTGTACATCTACAGAACTCTTTTTATTTTGCAAAACTAAAACTGTGAACCTCATAACCAATAACTCCTCATTGCCCCCACCCAGCCCCAGCACCAAAGAATAGCTGTTTTATTTTTGTTTGAATTTTGACTACTCAAGGTATTTCATATAAGTGGAATTTTATATTTGTCCTTTTATGACTGACTTATTTCACTGGGCATAATATTCTTAAACTTCATCCAGGTTGCAGCATGTGTCAGAATTGCCTTCTTTTTTAAAGTTAAATAATATTCCACTCTATATATATACTGCATTTTGTTTATCCATTCATCTGTTGATTGGCACTTGGGTTTCTTCTGCATTGACTATTGCAAATAATGCTGCTGGGAACATAGGAATACAAGTATCTTTTCAAGACCTTGACTTCAATTATTTGTGAGTATATTCCCAGAAGTGGAATTGCTAGATCGTATTGTAATTCTGTTTTTAAGTTTTGAGGAACCTATGTACTACTTTCCTTGACAGCTCCACCATTTCACATTTCCACCAGCAATATATAAAGATTCTGCTGTCTCCATATCTTGAAGTACTTTTTATTTTCTGGTTCTGTTTTTTTGTGTGTGTGTTTTTCTGATGATGGCCATTCTGTTCATTGTGAGATGATATTACATTGTGGCTGTGATTTACATCAGCCCAGCGATTATTGATGTTGCACATCTTTTTCATGTGCTCATTGGCCACTTGTATATCTTCTTGGAAGAAGTACCTGTTTAACTCATTTGCTCATTTAAAAAATTGAATTATCTGAATTTTTCATTACTGTTTTTTCAGGCCTATTTAAACATTATAAATTGGTTAACTAATGCATTATTTAAGTAAATATTTGTTGAGTACTATTTATGTATTTAGTGTTAATTATCTTAAGGCTTTTTTTCAGGAAATTTATTTTGATATGATATATGGAAATGCACTCCATTCTGACTTGTTTCCAAATATTGTAACTTCTCCCATATTGTTAGAGTTAAAAACAGTGAAGGAATTACTTTTATGAGGCAAGAGAGAATCTTAGAATTTTATCCCTGTAATTGATGAAGGCACCACCTGGAAACCTTATGGTGCTCTAGTGTTTCAAGTTCACGTTTCACTGTGGTGGATGAATTATAGGTAAGTATAAATTACTTTTTACATAGAGAAATTTTCAAGCAATATTCCCTAAAGCTAGTGATAGCATAAATTAGTGTTTTACTGGGATTGTAACTATCTGGACATCTGCTCATGATCATTTTTTAAATCTATTACATTTTTGGATAAACAGTGTGATGGAAAGAAACCCTCTCCAAACGTGACATGTCAATCCTGATGAAACTAGTCTTAATTAAAGGGAAAAGATCAAATAGCTTTGTAAAGTATTTTCTTTCTGTATGATTTTACAATAATAAATAGAAACTTTATTACTGTCAATTATATTTTTGATATAATTAAATTATTAGCTCTTTGATCTTTATTTTCTTTAAAATAGGTGAGGCGGAAAGAAGCTCTAATTTATCCTGAACTTAATTGGAAAAGTACGCCTTAGAAATTTTTAAGTCATCAAGTCCAGTACTTACTTGTTCTCAAAGGTTCACCTCGAGAGCTTGTTCAGTTGATGAGCCCCACCATCCAAGAATTTGTTTTAGCATAGAAAATGTTAGTTGCTCAGTTGTGTCCGACTCTGTGACCCTGTGGACTATAGCCCATCAGGCTCCTCTGTCTATGGGGATTCTCCAGGCAAGAATACTGGAGTGGGTTGCCATGCCCTCCTCCAGGGAATCTTTCCAACCCAGGGATCGAACTCAGGCCTCCCACATGGCAGCAGATTCTTTACCATCTGAACCAAAAGGGAGCCCTTGATTTATCATATTTTGGGCTACATTCTAAAAAGTAATTTTATCCAGTACCCATATGTATTCTGATATAGCCTGTTCATTATTATTTTGTATAGTAATTAGTTTACCAGGTTAATTTATAGAATTATAAGAGTAAAGCTTAGACTAGTAAAGTTACTTGTCCAAGAGCACATCAGTAGTAACTGAATAAGTTCAGATTGAAACCCAGTCTTTATTATTCCAAAACCATATGTGAATTGTCAGTGTTGAAAGAATTAAATACATTATCTATGGGCTTTCTATTTTGTTCCATTGATCTATATTTCTGTGTTTGTGCCAGTACCATACTGTCTTGATGACTGTGGCTTTGTAGTAGAGCCTGAAGTCAGGCAAGTTGATTCCTCCACGCACATATGGACACCTTATCTTTGACAAAGGAGGCAAGAATATACAATGGATTAAAGACAATCTCTTTAACAAGTGGTGCTGGGAAAACTGGTCAACCACTTGTAAAAGAATGAAACTAGAACACTTTCTAACATCATACACAAAAATAAACTCAAAATGCATTAAAGATCTAAATGTAAGACCAGAAACCATAAAACTCCTAGAGGAAAACATAGGCAGAACACTCTCTGACATACATCACAGCAGGATCCTCTATGACCCACCTCCAAGAATATTGGAAATAAAATCAAAAATAAATAAATGGGACCTAATTAAACTTAAAAGCTTCTGCACAACAAAGGAAACTATAAGCAAGGTGAAAAGACAGCCTTCAGAATGGGAGAAAATAATAACAAATGAAGCAACAGACAAACAACTAATCTCAAAAATATACAAGCAACTCCTACAGCTCAATTCCAGAAAAATAAATGATGCAATCAAAAAATGGGCCAAAGAACTAAATAGACATTTCTCCAAAGAAGACATACAGATGGCTAACAAACACATGAAAAGATGCTCATCATCACTCATTATCAGAGAAATGCAAATCAAAACCACAATGAGGTACCATTTCACGCCAGTCAGAATGGCTGCGATCCAAAAGTCTACAAGCAATAAATGCTGGAGAGGGTGTGGAGAAAAGGAAACCCTCTTACACTGTTGGTGGGAATGCAAACTAGTACAGCCACTTTGGAGAACAGTATGGAGATTCCTCAAAAAACTGGGACTAGAACTGCCTTATGATCCAGCAATCCCACTGCTGGGCATACACACTGAGGAAACCAGAATTGAAAGAGACACGTGTACCCCAATGTTCATAGCAGCACTGTTTACAATAGCCAGGACTTGGAAGCAACCTAGATGTCCATCCACAGATGAATGGATAAGAAAGCAGTGGTACATATACACAATGGAGTATTACTCAGCCATTAAAAAGAATACATTTGAATCAATTCTAATGAGGTAGATGAAACTGGAGCCTATTATACAGAGTGAAGTAAGCCAGAAAAAAAAAACACAAATACAGTATACTAATGCATCAGATCAGATCAGATCAGATCAGTCGCTCAGTTGTGTCCGACTCTTTGCGACCCCATGAACTGCAGCACGCCAGGCCTCCCTACCCATCACCAGCTCTCGGAGGTCACTCAGACTCACATTCATCGAGTCAGTGATGCCATCCAGCCATCTCATCCTCTGTCGGAATTTAGAAAGATGGTAACAATAACCCTGTTTACGAGACAGCAAAAGAGACACTGACGTATAGAACAGACTTTTGGACTCTGGGAATGGTAGAGGGTGGGATGATTTGGGAGAATAGCATTGAAATATGTATAATATCATATCTGAAACGAGTCGCCAGTCCAGGTACAATGCCTGATAATGGATGCCTGGGGCTGGTGCACTGGGAGGACCCGGGGGGATGGTATGGGGAGGGAAGAGGGAGGAGGGTTCAGGATGGGGAGCACGTGTATACTTGTGGCAGATCCATCTTGATGTATGGCAAAAGCAATACAATATTGTAAAGTTAAGCAAAATAAAATTTAATTAAAAAAATAAGTAAATACATTATCTAACAACTAGCTATATACTAATTATACTGAAACTGTTCCTATTCTTTTTCAATTTTAAAATAAACTTGATAATCTGTCAGATATTCAGCTTCATCAGTATAAATGCTGATCCTCATTATAAATAAAGATGCTAGAAGATGAGCTAGATGGAATCAAGATGAAGTCTATGCTTTACTCTAAAGTTACTTACTGAATTCACTTACTACATGAAATTTTATAAAACTTAGTATTAATTTTTTAATAATGAAGTGCACCCTGAAGGAGACGTTTGTTTGCTAACGTGGATATCGGATATCTGTGCATACTGTTATTGTTACCATTACTGTAGCATGATGCTTAAGATATGCAGTTTAAAGCCAGATTACCTGAGAGCAAATCTTGAACTTATTATTAATATTTGATATCTCCATAACTTGGGCAACTTTGCTGTGATTTGTGGACCTTTATTTTCTTATTTGGAAAATGAGAATATCATAATCATTATATGTCACAGAATTGTTATGAGAGTTAGATGAATCATATAAATAATTTGAACAGAACTAGGAACATAGATTCTGCAGCAAATTTAACTCTATCTGAATGACTATGTAACTTGTTCATGGGTTAAAAATATCTTTATACTTGAATATTATGCCTGAAAGATGTAATTATTTCAGGTGAATGAGTCAGGAAATCATTGTGGGCATAGATGGTATTTGAAATGCAAAAAAAGAAAAACACACACAAACATTTCTGAAAGGCATGTAGAATAAAAGAAAATGAAATTTCTTTCATAATAACAGTTTTTCTTCTTGATTATTATTTTCTTTATATATTTTATTTTACTTTTTAACTTTACAATATTGTATTGATTTTGCCATATATCAACATGAATCCGCCACAGGTATACACGTATTCCCCATCCTGAATCCCGCTTCCCTCCTCCCTCCCCATACCATCCCTCTGGGTCGTCCCAGTGCACCAACCCCAAGCTTCCTGTATCCTGCATCGAACCTGGACTGGCGACTCATTTCATATATGATATTATACATGATTCAATGTCATTCTCCCAAATCATCCCACCCTCTCCCTCTCCCACAGAGTCCAAAAGACTGTTCTATACATCACTGTCTATTTTACTGTCTTGTATATGGGGTTATTGTTACCATCTTTCTAAATTCCATATATATGCATTTATATTGGTGTTTTTCTTTCTGGCTTACTTCACTCTGTATAATAGGCTCCAGTTTCATCCACCTCATTAGAACTGATTCAAATGTATTCTTTTTAATGGCTGAGTAATACTCCATTGTGTATATGTACCACTGCTTTCTTATCCATTCATCTGTGGATGGACATCTAGGTTGCTTCCATGTTCTGGCTATTATAAACAGTGCTGCGATGAACATAGGTGTACACATGTCTCTTTCAATTCTGGTTTCCTCAGTGTGTATGCCCAGCAGTGGGATTGCTGGGTCATAAGGCAGTTCTATTCCCAGTTTTTTAAGGAATCTCCACACTGTTCTCCATAGTGGCTGTACTAGTTTGCATTCCCACCAACAGTGTAAGAGGGTTCCCTTTTCTCCACACCCTCTCCAGCATTTATTGCTTGTAGACTTTTGGATCGCAGCCGTTCTGACTGGGGTGAAATGGTACCTCATAGTGGTTTTGATTTGCATTTCTCTGATAATGAGTGATGTTGAGCATCTTTTCATGTGTTTGTTAGCCATCTGTATGTCTTCTTTGGAGAAATGTCTATTTAGTTCTTTGGCCCATTTTTTAATTGGGACATTTAATTTCCTGGAATTGAGCTGTAGGAGTTGCTTGTATATTTTTGAGATTAGTTGTTTGTCTGTTGCTTCATTTGTTATTATTTTCTCCCATTCTGAAGGCTGTCTTTTCACCTTGCTTATAGTTTCCTTTGTTGTGCAGAAGTTTTTAAGTTTAATTAGGTCCCATTTGTTTATTTTTGCTTTTATTTCCAATATTCTTGGAGGTGGGTCATAGAGGATCCTGCTGTGATGTATGTCAAAGAGTGTTTTGCCTATATTCTCCTCTAGGAGTTTTATGGTTTCTGGTCTTACATTTAGATCTTTAATGCATTTTGAGTTTATTTTTGTGTATGATGTTAGAAAGTGTTCTAGTTTCATTCTTTTACAAGTGGTTGACCAGTTTCCCAGCACCAGTTGTTAAAGACATTGTCTTTAATCCATTGTATATTCTTGCCTCCTTTGTCAAAGATAAGGTGTCTGTGCTGCTGCTGCTGCGTCGCCTCAGTCGTGTCCGACTCTGTGTGACCCCATAGACAGCAGCCCATCAGGCTTCCCGTCCCTGGGATTCTCCAGGCAAGAACACTGGAGTGGGTTGCCATTTCCTTTTCCAATGCATGAAAGTGAAAAGTGAAAATGAAGTCTCTCAGTTGTGTCTGACTCTAGTGACCCCATGGACTGCAGCCTACCAGGCTCCTCCGTCCATGGGATTTTCCAGGCAAGAGTACTGGAGTGGGGTTGCATTGCTTCTCCAAAGGTGTCCATAGGTGTGTGGATTTATCTGGGCTTTCTATTTTGTTCCATTGATCTATATTTCTGTCTTTGTGTCAATACCATACTGTCTTGATGACTGTGGCTTTGTAGTAGAGCCTGAATTTTAATAGAGTCCATTGTAACTGCTAAAAGTGGTGTAGAAAAAAATCTCACTTTGCCCATTAGAAAATTTTTTATGGAAAGTTCCAAATTCTTATGTATTTTTGATCCTTGGCCTCCTTGACCTTCCTATGTAGTATCTACCAAGTTCAAGCAAAGAAATGAGTTGATAATTAAACTGAAGTCAGAACTTGAGTTATCAGAGCCCTTATTCACATGTGTCTGAAACATCAAGTGAAGAACTGCTTTAGAAAACACTCTTCAACTATTGCTATCGCATCTTTTCTCAGAGGTCTTAAAACTCATCAGTGATGTCAGGATTGAGTAGTTTGTCATTTTATATCTTTAATTTGCTTTAATTCAACTGATACTTCTGTTATTAGTGTCTAATAATTTTGTTACTTGACATTTGTTGAAATTGACTTGCAACATGTATTCTGTTTTTCTTCTGCTATTAACTGATTCATCAGTTAAAGATGGAAACCATTTTGTTTTCCTCACTTTGTTATCATTTTCAATCATACTTAGAAACTGTAAAATTGGATGGATTTCCTCTGAATTTTAAATACCAGGTTTGTCTGGATATGCTAGGTGTCAAGCATCCACAAACTTGTGAGCCTTTGCATCAATGTTTCTAAAACATCACTGTATTTAAAAGCTACCTGGGATATTTGTTACATCTCTGATTCCTAGCCTCCCAACCCCTGAAGACTCTGACTTGAGATAATAATTAGGTTGAGAAACTTAAGTTTTTAATAGAAACCAGACAGCATTTAAGGAAATGGACCAGGATTGATACTTACAGAAACTGCTAGACTAAAACTTAATCTTATATTAGAAAATCAGTTATTGCTTCCTACTCCCATTGAGAGAGGTTCAGATATTTACTTCAGAGACAGGCTTTCTCTCCCTCATAAAATAGATTGTTCTGACTTGGGGCTTCACACTGGGCTGTAACATGGGGGTAGTTCAAAGAACACTCTCTTTGTTGCTTTAACCTTGACTTTTATCACTGGGTAACCCTTGCAAAGCTCCTTAAGTTCTCCCCTTTTCTATAAATAACAGTATAAACGACTGTCAGAGGCATTTGGGAGGATTAAGAGAAATAAGAGCTGTCTGAAATGATGGTGTCATTGTGCCTGGTATATCTTGAGAAATCAATACATGTTAGTTCTTTTCCCATCTATCTGCCTCATTTCTGCCACTTACCTTTCTTGACTCTGAGTCTTCATGACCTCCGCCTCTAGAATATTTACTAGCATTTAAGCCACTTCTTTGCCTTGATCTCTTGTTTCAGTGTGATTTTGGCTGTTGGTTTCTGAATCTTTCCTCCTCTTACCCCATTAGTTCAAATGAACTCACAACTTTGACACCACTATGCTACTCTCATTGAGTACTGAACTTAAGTTCTGAATTTGACACTATTAATACATGGCAATTAAGAACTCTTTAGGTGGAATTATAGATCCAAAAACCAGAGTAATAAAAATGTTATTTACTAAAAATCTCTATTGTTCTGTAAACTCTATTCTACATTGTCTTAAGTAGATCTCCTGTCTAGTGGTCTATTTTTTTCTTGGAAATTAAAATATAATTTAACACTTTTTTTGGGTCTTCTTCTTAATGACTGCTTAACAAAAAGTATCTCTTGCATAAATGAAGGGGCCCTAGTATTGGTCACAATATCATCTTGGTGCAGTTCTCTCAAAGCCCAGGTTACTGCTTCCCGCAAATAATAATGTAAACATTTATAACCTCTTGCCTTCTAAGACGGAGAAGGCGATGGCACCCCACTCCAATACTCTTGCCTGGAGAATCCCATGGATGGAGGAGCCTGGTAGGCTGCAATCCATGGGGTCGCTAAGGGTCAGACACAATTGAGCGACTTCACTTTCACTTTTCACTTTCATGCATTGGAGAAGGAAATGGCAACCCACTCCAGTGTTCTTGCCTGGAGAATCCCAGGGACGGGGGAGCCTGGTGGGCTGCTGTCTATGGGGTCGCACAGAGTCGGACACGACTGAAGCCACTTAGCAGCAGCAGCCTCCTAAGAGTTAAGCAGCTTCTAAACAGAACTTGCTTTCAGGGAGTACTTTGTGATCAGAGAAACTAGTTCATTAGTTTGAAGTGAAAGCTTACATTTCAAAGTATAAAGATATAATAAATGTATTTTTGGTATAGTTGAGTGCTCCTAAAGAAAGTTATTATAGAGATGCTACACTGATTTCAAGACTTTAAAATTCAAGTGTATATCATGGCAAATGCCAAAAAGCATTGCTTGACTAAGTCCCCTTTGCTCAGAAGCTACAAATTATATTGAACTAAACAATCACACTTTATTGAAGCATGGGGATTTTCATATCTCAAATCTTCTAAATAGATCTATTTGGGATGCTTGTTGAATCTGAGGTATATAATATGACATTTATAAAGATACATGCACCTACCTATGTCCCTATATATGTTGATAACTGTGTGGATAAATGATTTGATTATTCAATATCAATGCTTTTATTCACCCCTTCAGGCAAGTATCACATGCTAGTTACATGCCAAGAAGTATAACACGTTTTTCAGGAAATATAAAGAAAAAGTAACGAAATTCAAGACATACACATTCTCCAACTCTGTTGATGAGGCTGAAACTTCATACATTTTTGCAGGATGACTGGGCAGAATTATTTGAAATGTATATTTCTTTTATTCTACTTTGCCACTGCCATTTCTGGATGTTTCTTTGATGGTGAAATAGGTGTGTGTGTGCATGTGTAAAGAGAGAACTGAATTTTAATTATATCATGTTTAATAGTAAATGAGAATTAACACAAATACCCATCAGTTGAGGAGTTATTAAATACACATGATGTAAGAAACTTGTAGTTTGTTATTCATAATGAAATAATTCCATACTATGAAGGTAGGCTTACAAAGTAAAATAAGAGTTGTTGGGCAATATGTATATCATGGTTATATTTTTGTTTAAACAGTCATACTGCTAAGTCACTTCAGTCGTGTCCGACTCTGTGCAACCCCATAAACGGCAGCCCACCAGGCTCCCCCATCCCTGGGATTCTCCAGGCAAGAACACTGGAGTAGGTTGCCATTTCCTTCTCCAATGCATGAAAGTGAAAAGTGAAAGTGAAGTCGCTCAGTCGTGTCCTACTCTTAGCGACCCCATGGACTACAGCCCACCAGGCTCTCCCATCCATGGGATTTTCCCGGCGAGAGTACTATCCGAATAAAAATAATAGTAATATAAACACATTAAGAGAAATATTAAAACTATTGAAGGGAATTATCTCTACAAGATAGGATAATGGAAATTTAACTGTCTCTAAATATATTTCTATAATATTTAATATTGTAAAACTTGTAATATTTTGTATCCAGAAAGATAATGTGTTTTTTTTTTTTTTCTTTTTTAAAAAAAGCACCCCTTAATGGCCTACATTCTCCTATGGGAAGCAGATATGTGTACTAGGCTTTATGGAGTTAAGTCACTTGCTTTGAAGTCAAATGCTCATCAGAGATGGCAGGACCAGAAGCCAGTTTCCAACTCCTTAGGCAACAGCCTAGTATCTTGTCCAAGTGTGTGTCTTTCCCAGCTTTGCAGGAGACTAGGAATGCTTATGGAGAAGGCAATGGCACCCCCACTCTAGTACTCTTGCCTGGAAAATCCCATGGACGGAGGAGCCTGGTAGGCTGCAGTCCATGGGGTCGTGAAGAGTCGGACACAACTGAGCGATTTCCTTTCACTTTTCACTTTCATGCATTGGAGAAGGAAATGGCAACCCACTCCAGTGTTCTTGTCTGGAGAATCCCAGGGACGAGGGAGCCTGGTTGGCTGCCATCTATGGGGTCGCACAGAGTCGGACATGACTGAAGCGAGTTAGTAGTAGTAGTAGGAATGCTTAACTGTATGGTTGACTTTCTAGGATCAATAGCCATTCAAAAATATTGATATCTTTGGTAACAATATCCCTGTATACTAGACAGCAAAAGAGACACTGATGTATAGAACAGTCTTTTGGACTCTGTGGGAGAGGGAGAGGGTGGGATGATTTGGGAGAATGGCATTGAAATATGTATAATATCATATATTAAACTAGTTGCTAGTCCAGGTTCGATACATGATCCTGGATGCTTGGGGCTGGTGCAATGGGACGACCCAGAGAGATGGTACGGGGAAGGAGGAGGGAGGAGGGTTCAGGATGGGGAACACATGTATACCTGTGGCAGATTCATTTTGATATATGGCAAAACCAATACAATATTGTGAAGTTAAATAAAATAAAATTTAAAAAAATATTGATATCTGGAGATTTTACAGCCTCTAATTAAAGAGAAGTTACACTAGAAGACAAGGTTGGCCGAATAATGATCAAATTAGTAACCAACTAAAGGCTATTATTCTTCAAAAAAATATTCAAAATGTTTGCGTAATTTTTTAAAAAAGTAATTATTTTACTTTTAACCTAACATGATGGGTTGGAACAATCACAGCTTTAGAAAGGGAAAATTATAGATATAAACTTTCAAAGATGGCAGTGGATGGAGGTCTCTCTTGCTTTAATGCATTACAGTATGTCATTTTTCCTTTACCAACATAGCAAATGCATTTAACTGTCAAGGAACTTAAATGTATCCAAGTATTATGTTTCACTTGGAGCTTGGATAGATGAGGATGAAAGATAGAATGTGTTTATTTGAAAGGACTATATTTATTTACTCTTACTTTCAACAATGTTTTTATGAAAGCAGGAAATGTAACCTGTCTGTGGATTGTGGTCAAATCTTTGCCTCCTCTCAGGATTAAATTTCTGTGTGGATATGCCTGAAAACCTGTATTTCTATATTTGTAGCTCTTACTACTGTCTCTAGAAGTCCACCATATTCCTGTGACTTTTAGAATAAATGCTAGAAAGTATGAAGTTGCTGTTCTTTGCTCTATCACATTCTAAGTCTCCATCATCTTGAATCCTTTAATCTGCAGCATGGAGTTCACTACCAGCTAGGAGACTTATGTTTCTGTGGCCATAAGCAATGATCTAGTAATTTGCCCCGGAGAAGGCGATGGCACCCCACTCCAGTACTCTTGCCTGGAGAGTCCCATGGACGGAGGAGCCTGGTAGGCTGCAGTCCATGGGGTCGCTAGGAGTCAGACACGATTGAGCGACTTCACTTTCACTTTTCACTCTCATGCATTGGAGAAGAAAATGGCAACCCACTCCAGTGTTCTTGCCTGGAGAATCCCAGGGACGGGGGAGTCTGGTGGGCTGCCGTCTCTGGGGTCGCACAGAGTCGGACACGACTGAAGCGACTTAGCAGCAGCAGCAGCAGTGATTTGCCCATTTTCCTAAGCAGGCAGGTAGAAACTATTTCTGTTGTAAATGGCACCTGTAATAAATAATAGGATTTATTCAACAAATCCTCTTTATATCCTGCAGAGTAAAGCAGAACTATCTTAATGCAGGGAATAAGGGGGTAATTTTGTTGGCAGAGTCTTGATTTTATTACCTTGCACTCTCCTTAGATTCTCTGAGCCATATCCAGCTGAAAAATAATCCTTTTGGTTCAGAGCTTGCAAAATCTCAGCATGCCACCTTAGCACAGATGCTCTAAGGTGAGGGATGGAGATGCCTGCTGTTTGGAGACTACACAGGTTAAAGGCTGTCAGATTCTAACATGAATGGTGGCCCCTTTTCAGTTGGTGACAGAGATATCAAGTAGGACTGCAGAGTGATTGGCGGTCTGCCTCAGTTTTTCTCTGGAGTCCTTCAGAAGCCATCCACCTCCCAGGACATGTTCTTTGTTATTGCCTCTGAAGAGGCTTCCACTCACTGGTTCTTAAAGAAATGTACATGGACGCATGCACATGTGTGTATGCAAACACACATATGCTGACACACACATATACACATGCATGCATACATGCACACACACATGCCTTGCTGGCACCTTTCAAAGCACTGAAGTGCTGAGTGATTCTTGGGCGACGGATGGATTTGCCTAATGGTTTCCTTGTCTTGACTTCACTAGATTTTGGTGTAGAATGGGAATGAACTAATGTTTGTTGATGAATTATACACTAAGCTCTGTGTTAGGCATTTTACAATCATTATCTAATTAAATGAGCCTATGAAGTAGATGAGATAGCTAATATTATCCCCATTCTCTGAGAAAAGAAATTGAGGTTCGCAGTTTAAGCAAATTTTTTCAATTTCATGGAAGAGCTGGCATTCAGACTTCTGGTGTTCCTAGCTCTAAAATTCATGTACCTCTCATGGCATGATACCTCATAAATAAACCAGGATTTGGTATTATGATGCCAAAAAATATTTTTAAAATATTATGGAAGAAAAAGACAAAGTTTTTTTAAGAACTGGTAGAATTTCCTTTGTTACACTTTATTATATTTACTGAAATGAACTCATATATTTTATCTACAGAAAAGGCATTTAAGGCACTCAATTATGTTTACAGTGAATAAGCCAATAATTTACCTGGTGAATTTATCAGGTAGATTTTGTCATCTCCTTTTTACTAAGGAAGCTGAGGATCAGAAAGGGCATTTGGTTTGTCTAGTGTCATAGAATTTTACAGATAACAGCACTAGGAAAATATACAGGAAAAGAGTCCTTATCATGCTCCATTAACCCCTTGAGAGCATGTCTCACAGGCCTCACTTTGTTATAAAGATCTGTCACTTAAGGCAATAAACTCTGACCTACCCATTGTTTGAGTATTCACCTCAACTTATGTTCTAGTTCTATTTGGAATTGTAAAGTTTCCTATTTCTATTTTTTATCATTTTTCAATTTTTAAAAGCATTGGGTCTTCTGGACTTTGGGTAGAATTTCTGATCCCAAATATCCCATTGCAGAATTTTTCTTGTTGTTTTTATTATTATTGTTTAACCATTTTGTTGTAGTTGTTAAGTTGCTATGCAGCATTGAGGTATATTTTAAAAATACTAATTAAAATATTTAATTATATTCATTATCTCTATGATAATGATGTTCCTTAATGAGAAATAAAATGAGGTATATCTAACTATATGATGTAAAAAAAATTTATTCTAGACTTTTGTATAAGCTGCCACTTAATAACTGGAACAATACACCATGCTGCTCTGGTGAGAGGAGTCTTGCTACTTTCTTCTAGCTCCCCTGTAGCACTGCTTGGTCATATGTTTGGATCACCTGCCCCATCAGGCATCCACAGACACCTGTTTTCCTAGCACAGAAAGATACTCTAGTTTGTGTTTTTACTGTCTACTATTTGATAAGAGAAACTGACATTGGAAGTCACAAATGAGAAGCCGTTGAGGAAAGGCATGACTTTTTTAAAATGTCCATCCTATACTTTACTCCTTTTTAGACTGTCAGCACTATCTCCCCGCTTTTGGTATGTGCATAACCACAGGAGAGTTAAGTAGAAGTGATTATTGACTAACATCTTGGTTATTAGGGATTCATTGATATCCAGCTGAGAGCCAGGAAACTTCGGGTGCTCGAATACTGGAAAGAAATAAGGGGAATTGGGAGTAGAGAAATGTGACCAAGTAAAGGAAAAGACATGGTTAGACAGGAGGTTGGAGATTCACTGTCACCCTATTAGGACTATTTTCAAAACACTGTGTCTGGATCTCCCAGGAGAGAGCCTGGGTTTGTTTCATTGCCGCCACCATAAGAACACAATTAATTACATGAAACTCTTTCTGGTACCTCTTTCTGCATGAACCAGTACTCAGGTAATTAAAATGTCAGAAAGACTTACCAGGTGTAACAGGAACAGTGATGCTTATCTCTTTTGCTTTGAACTCTTAAACAGCAACTAGGTAAAGAATGTCTTAGAATTTAACTGTTGTGTGACTTTACTTTAGAAATACTTCACAGTTGTAAGTTGGAGTACAACATGGTGCAGTGTTGAGCAACAATTCTTCGTCCCACATATATGACATAAATGTTATCTTTATTGTCCTATATTTTCTGTATCTTATGGGGAAATGGAGGAGGTTGTCTGGGTAGAAACACAGAGGCAGCTTAAAACGTTAATGTGAGAATGAAGGATTCTATTTATCTGCACATATATTTTTGTAATGTATCAAATGTAAGTTTAATATATTTTGAAACTGAAATGAGCAAAAGTGAATATTTTTTGAGTTAACTATAATTTGTCAATTCAGAAAGTAGTGTAAATGAATGTAAGATAACAGATACGTTTTTGTATCTTGTTTTGCATCTTTCAGTAGAAAATGATATAAAAGAAGTAAGATTCCAAACATTTAAGAAAAGATGAAGCCATTTCTCCTCACCATGAGATTCTGGGAAAAAAAATTATTTAATCTTAGAAGTCTTTCAGAACTTTGGTATTGACATCCGGACTCCTGAAAGAGTCCTTTGTTTAGAGTCTTTTTAGGTCAGCTTTACATTTTTAAACAGAGAAAGCTAATCAGTTCTATGGTACTCACTGATAATCAAGACAAAACTCAGTCTAAGAATTATATGACACAGGAGCCCTGGGTTCAATCCCTGGGTTGGGAAGGTCCCCTGGGGAAGGGAAAGGCAATTCATTCTAATATTCTTGCCTGAGGATTTCATGAACAGAGGAGCCTGGCAGACTACAGTCTGTGGGGTAACAAAGAGCCAGACCCAACTGAGCAACTAACATTTCCACTTTAAAGAATTCTCAATGTTGCTACACAGTAAGTTTACCTTCTTAACTCTCATTTTTACATAAAGGTCAGATATTGAGGGAAGTGTACATATTAGAGGTGTTGTTTTTATGAACATAGAGTGAGGAGAGTTATACAGGGAGGTGAACCGAACTTACCTGATTTAATACATGAAGCACTGGTTCATGACAGCTGATATACTGAAAGGAAGCAATTAACAAAGCCATAGTTAGAAGAGAACAAACATAAATATGATGAAGTACAATGCATTTTAGAAGATGCAAATTTTAAACTAAGGATTTTGATAGCTTTCCACATTTTAAAATATTCTCCCTTCTTGTAAAATATCTACTCTTTCTATACCAAATTATAACATCTCAGCTACAAGGAAGAGGTCAGGAGAGAGGAGATGACTAGTGAAAATGTATATCCTCTGATAAACATGGAGTTCAGTTCAGTTCATTCACTCAGTCGTGTCCGACTCTGTGACCTCATGAACTGCAGCACACAGGGCCTCCCTAACCATCACCACCTGCTGGAGTCTACCCAAACCCATATCCATTGAGTCGATGATGCCATTCAACTATCTCATCCTCTGTCATCCCCATCTCCTCCTGCCCTCAATCTTTCCCAACATCAGGGTCTTTTCAAATAAGTCAGCTCTTCACATCAGGTGGCCAAAGTATTGGAGTTTCAGCTTCAACATCAGTCCTTCCAATGAATATTCAGGACTGATCTCCTTTAGGATGGACTGGTTGGATCTCCTTGCAGTCCAAGGGACTCTCAAGAGTCTTCTTCAACACCACAGTTCAAAAGCATCAATTCTTCGGTGCTCAGCTTTCTTTATAGTCCAACTGTCCCATCCATACATGACCACAGGAAAAACCATAGCCTTGACTAGATGGACCTTTGTTGACAAAGTAATGTCTCTGCTTTTTAATATGCTGTCTAGGTTGGTCAAAACTTTCCTTCCAAGGAGTAACCGTATTTTAATTTCATGGCTGCCGTCACCATCTGCAATGATTTTGGAGCCCCCCAAAAATAAAGTCAGCCACTGTTTTCACTGTTTCCCCATGTATTTGTCATGAAGTGATGGGACCGGATGCCATGGTCTTAGTTTTCTGAATGTTGAGGTTTAAGCCAACTTTTTCATTCTCTTCTTTCAATTTCATCAAGAGGCTCTTTAGTTCTTCTTTTCTTTCTTCCATAAGGGTGGTGTCATCTGCATATCTGAGGTTATTGATATTTCTCCTGGCAATCTTGATTCCAGCTTATGCTTGATCCAGCCCAGCGTTTCTCATGATGTATTCTGCATATAAGTTAAATAAACAGGGTGACAATATACAGCCTTGACCTACTCCTTTTCCTGTTTGGAACCAGTCTGTTGTTTCATGTCCAGTTCTAACTCTTGCGTCCTGACCTGCATACAGGTTTCTCAAGAGGCAGGTCAGGTGGTCTGGTATTCCCATCTCTTTCAGAATTTTCCACAGTTTATTGTGATCTACACAGTCAAAGGCTTTGGCATAGTCAATAAAACAGAAATAGATGTTTTTCTGGAACTCTCTTGTTTTTTTGATGATCCAACGGATATTGACAATTTGATCTCTGTTTCCTCTGCCTATTCTAAAACCAGCTTGAACATCTGGAAGTTCACGGTTCATGTATTGCTGAAGCCTGGCTTGGAGAATTTTGAGCATTATTTTACTAGCATGTCAGATGAGAGCAGTTGTGCAGTAGTTTGAGCATTCTTTGGCATAAACATGGAGAGACCACCTCTAATTATTGAAGATGATTTTAGCTTGGTTTAGCTTCTAAATTCAGGTGACATAATTGCAAGTCACATAATGTAAGCTCACTAAGCATTTTTTGAAGGTTTTTATTTATTTATTTATTTATTTTAATTGAAGGCTAATTACTTTGCAGCATTGTAGTGGCTTTCTCCATACATTGACACGAATCAGCCATGGATGTACACATGTCCCCCATACTAAACACCCCCACCTCACATCCCTCAGGGTCATCCCAGTGCACCGGCCCTGAATGCCTTGTCTCATGCATCAAACCTAGACTGGAGATCTATTTCACATATGGTAATATGCATGTTTCAATGCTATTCTTTCACATCATCCCACCCTTGTCTTCCCCCACAGAGTCCAAAAAGTCTGTTCATTATCTCTGTGTCTCTTTTGCTGTCTTGCATATAGGGTCATTGTTACCATCTTTAGAAATTCCATACATATGCATTAATATACTGTATTGGTGTTTTTCTTTCTGACTTACTTCACTCTGTATAATAGGCTCCAGTTTCATCCACCTCATTAGAACTGATTCAAATGCATTCTTTTAGATAGCTGAGTAACTGGTCATAGCAAATACCCTCTTCCAACAACACAAGAGAAGACTCTATACATGGACATCACCAGATGGTCAACACTGAAATCGGATCGATTATATTCTTTGCAGCCAAAGATGGAGAAGCTCTATACAATCAGCAAAAACAAGACCAGGAGCTGACTGTGGCTCAGACCATGAACTCCTTATTGCCAAATTCAGACTGAAATTGAACAAAGTAGGGAAAACGACTAGACCATTGAGGTATGACCTAAATCAAATCCCTTATGATTATACAGTGGAAGTGAGAAATAGATTTAAGGGCCTAGATCTGATAGATAGAGTGCCTGATGAACTATGGAATGAGGTTCGTGACATTGTACAGGAGACAGGGATGAAGACCATCCCCATGGAAAAGAAATGCAAAAAAGCAAAATGGCTGTCTGGGGAGGCCTTACAAATAGCTGTGAAAAGAAGAGAAGTGAAAAGCAAAGGAGAAAAGGAAAGATATAAACATCTGAATGCAGAGTTCCAAAGAATAGCAAGAAGAGATAAGAAAGCCTTCTTCAGTGATCAATGCAAAGAAATAGAGGAAAACAACAGAATGGGAAAGACTAGGGATCTCTTCAAGAAAATCAGAGATACCAAAGGAACATTTCATGCAAAGATGGGCTCGATAAAGGACAGAAATGGTATGGACCTAACAGAAGCAGAAGATATTAAGAAGAGGTGGCAAGAATACAGAGAAGAACTGTACAAAAAAGAGCTTCACGACCCAGATAATCATGATGGTGTGATCACTGACCGAGAGCCAGACATCCTGGAATGTGAAGTCAAGTGGGCCTTAGAAAGCATCACTACAAACAAAGCTAGTGGAGGTGATGGAATTCCAGTGGAGCTATTCCAAATCCTGAAAGATGATGCTGTGAAAGTGCTGCACTCAATATGCCAGCGAATTTGGAAAACTCAGCAGTGGCCACAAGATTGGAAAAGGTCAGTTTTCATCCCAATCCCAAAGAAAGGCAATGCCAAAGAATGCTCAAACTACCACACAATTGCACTCATCTCACACGCTAGTAAAGTAATGCTCAAAATTCTCCAAGCCAGGCTTCAGCAATATGTGAACCGTGAAATTCCTGATGTTCAAGCTGGTTTTAGAAAAGGCAGAGGAACCAGAGATCAAATTGCCAACATCCGCTGGATCATGGAAAAAGCAAGAGAGTTCCAGAAAAACATCTATTTCTGCGTTATTGACTATGCCAAAGCCTTTGACTGTGTAGATCACAATAAACTGTGGAAAATTCTGAAAGAGATGGGAATACCAGACCACCTGATCTGCCTCTTGAGAAATCTGTATGCAGGTCAGGAAGCACCAGTTAGAACTGATCATGGAACAACAGACTGGTTCCAAATAGGAAAAGGAGTACGTCAAGGCTGCATATTGTCACCCTGTTTATTTAACTTATATGCAGAGTACATCATGAGAAATGCTGGACTGGAGGAAACACAAGCTGGAATCAAGATTGCTGGGAGAAATATCAATAACCTCAGATATGCAGATGACACCACTCTTATGGCAGAAAGTGAAGAGGGGCTAAAAAGCCTCTTGATGAAAGTGAAAGTGGAGAGTGAAAAGGTTGGCTTAAAGCTCAACATTCAGAAAACGAAGATCATGGCATCTGGTCCCATCACTACATGGGAAATAGATGGAGAAACAGTGGAAACAGTGTCAGAATTTGTTTTTCTGGGCTCCAAAATCACTGCAGATGGTGACCGCAGCCATGAAATTAAAAGACGCTTACTCCTTGGAAGGAAAGTTATGACCAACCTAGATAGCATATTCAAAAGCAGAGACATTACTTTACCAACAAAGGTTCGCCTAGTCAAGGCTATGGTCTTTCCTGTGGTCATGTATGGATGTGAGAGCTGGACTGTGAAGAAGGCTGAGCGCCGAAGAATTGATGCTTTTGAACTGTGGTGTTGGAGAAGACTCTTGAGAGTCCCTTGGACTGCAAGAAGATCCAACCAGTCCATTCTGAAGGAGATCAATCCTGGAATTTCTTTAGAAGGAATGATGCTAAAGCTGAAACTCCAGTATTTTGGCCACCTCATGCGAAGAGTTGACTCATTGGAGAAGACTCTGATGCTGGGAGGGATTGAGGGCAGGAGGAGAAGGGGACGACAGAGGATGAGATGGCTGGATGGCATCACTGACTTGATGGGTGTGAGTCTGAGTGACCTCCG
Organism: Tragelaphus eurycerus; assembly: GCA_935064755.1. Classification (NCBI taxonomy): domain Eukaryota; kingdom Metazoa; phylum Chordata; class Mammalia; order Artiodactyla; family Bovidae; genus Tragelaphus; species Tragelaphus eurycerus. Next base: position 7,111,443 of record CAKXYN010000080.1, read on the forward strand.
GGAGCTGGTGATGGACAGGGAGGCCTGGCGTGCTGCAGTTCAGGGGGTCGCAAAGAGTCGGACACGACTGAGCGACTGATCTGATCTGAATATTCCATTGTGTATATATACCATGGCTTTCTTATCCATTCATCTGCCGAAGGACATCTAGGTTGCTTCCATGTCCTAGCTATTGTAAACAGGGCTGCGATGAACACTGGGGTATATGTGTCTCTTTCAATTCTACTTTCCTCGGTATGTATGTCCAGCAGTGAGATTGCTGGGTCATATGGCAGTTCTATTTCAAGTTCTTTATGGAATCTCCACACTGTTCTCCATAGTGGCTGTACTAGTTTGCATTCCCACCAACAGTGTAAGAGGGTTCACTTTGCTCGACACCCTCTCCAGCATTTATGTTTGTAGACTTTTGGATCACAGCCATTCTAACTGGCATGAAATAGTACCTCATTGTGGTTTTGATTTGCATTTCTCTGATAATGAGTGATGTTGAGCATCTTTTCATGTGTTTTTAACCATCTGTATGTCTTATTTGGAGAAATGTCTGTTTAGTTCTTTGGCCCATTTTTTGATTGGGTCGTTTATTTTTCTGGTATTGAGCTGCATGAGCTGCTTGTACATTTTTGAGATTAATTCTTTGTCAGTTGCTTCATTTGGTATTATATTCTCCCACTCTGAAGTTTGTCTTTTCACCTTGCTTATCATTTCCTTTGTTGTGCAAAGGCTTTTAAGTTTAATTGGGTCCCATTTGTTTATTTTTGCTTTTATTTCCATTACTCTGGGAGGTGGGTCATAGAGAATCCTGCTGTGATTTATGTCAGAGAGTGTTTTGCCTATGTTTTCATCTAAGGGTTTTATAGTTTCTGGTCTTAAGTTTAGATCTTTATCCATTTTGAGTTTATTTTTATGTATGGTGTTAGAAAGTGTTCTAGTTTCTTTCTTTTACAAGTGTTTGACCAGTTTTCCAAGCACCACTTGTTAAAGAGATTGTCTTTTTTCCATTGTATATTCTTGCCTCCTTTGTCAAAGATAAGGAGTCCGTAGGTGCGTGGATTTATCCCTGGGCTTTCTATTTTGTTCCATTGATCTATATTTCTGTCTTTGTGTCAGTACCATACTGTCACTAAGCATTTTTAAAGACATTAGTGAATAAATCAGTAGATAGCATTGGCCACACACAAGAAACCACTATTTCTTCATTGAACTAAACATAGCAAATTACTTTATGGAGAATCCATTTTGTTATTATATTCAATCTTTGCTCATTATTATATTTTTATATACCTCACCTTTAGTGCTTTACTATTTCAAGGTAGCAAAGATGTGCTAGGATCAATTATGTAAATGGAATTTTGAATTATTGTGGTTTTGGTTAATAAAACACTATTTTTCCTCTAGGGAGAGCTCTATGATTTAATAGTGTTAAAGAGTTGTTGTATGGCTATACCTGTATATGTGTGTGTGTGTGTGTGTATGCATTGTCTTCAGATGATGGTTACTTAATTTTCCCAAGTCTGTGCCTTTTTATGTTCCTTTTCCTTTAGATGATTCATAGCACTTAAGCAGAAATTAAACTCAGGAAAGAAAAATAACGCCATTTTAAGCTGTCAATTTGGCTTCCTTAGGGATCATTCAAATTTTAAAACAAACAACTGGAAGAATTCACTAAATAAAGGTCATGAGATTTCTCTGGATATCAGCCCATATCATATTTGTTTTCCATGACCAAATATTTGGATATCCAATTAGACAGAAGTAGTATGTTGAACTTGTGAAATTAACAAGAATTTTTTTTGTTGTTGTTTAATGTGCTGGTTTGGTGAGTTATTATGCAGAAGACTATTTTCCAGACAGAAAGAGTTATTATGATGTTTTTGTCTATGACCTTCCGCATTACACACTACTTGAAATCCCACTGAGATCTCCCATTAGATGAGACCTTTAAACGTTCCTCCTCGGTTCTGAAGCCTTATGTTTCATTCCCCACTTTGGACCTAGTGTCATTAACCACACAGAGGAAATAGGTTTATAGTTCTTGAATAGTTCCAGCTTCTTGATGGTTTGAAAACCTACAGTGACCTTCTATATATGCCAAAAATAAATTGTCCATCACAGCTAAAATGTGTCTAATGGTTATAAGTAACTTCTTTACAAGTAACTTCTCTGATTTGTGAGATGCATAAGACCATTATACTTACAGTGATGATAGTTGTGACAAATAGTTTGCAAGGACATGACATGTGGCCATATCCACATAAGGGTCTGGAAGTAGATCAATTAGGTTATGCATGAGATATCAAGCTTATTTATTATCATTAATCTATTAAGTGAACTGACTAAATCAAGCAGTGATATTTACACATAAGGATAATATTCATTTCAAAATAGTCTTTATCAATACCTATTTTCTAAGGCTTACAAATAAAGTTACTCAAGGATAAATTAAATTTGGGAAAGATTCTCCTTTAATTTTCTGCACAATTTAAAAATGAAATTATGGGTGGTGGTCCAGTGGTTAAGGCCCTGCAATTCCCATGAAGGGGACTTGGCTTTGAGCACTCACTGCTTGGGGAAATAAGATCCTATAAAGCATGTGGTACAGCCAAAAATAAATGTAAACATAATAAGTTAAATAATAACAATGAATATGCTGGCAAAGACTGTGCCCCAATATAGGTCATTATATTGGAAAGTTGTTAAAATACCTAATTTGTGCTTGGTCCCTTATACATATCAACAAATATTTTCTTATTCTGAGAATATTGAAATTAGTATGAATTTCAATGGAGTCTAATATAACATATTAAATATTTTTCAGAATATTTTGTAATATGTCAAATAATATAAATCTAGTATATCACAAAACTGAAGTGGGCAAAAGTAAATATCTGTTGAATAAAATATAATTTGTTAATTCAGAAAACCTTGTAAAATAATGTAACATAAATTATTTTTAGTGTCTTATTTTGTATCTTTGGGTAGTGGATGATATGAAGGAAGTTAGATTTCAAACATTTCAGAAAATATGAGGATATTTCTCCACACAATCAGATTATGAGAAAACTTTATTTAATCTTAGAAGGCTTTTATAACTTTGGTATTGATTATGAAAACTATTGCAGTGAATAAGAAAATACGAATGTAATGTAAGAATTCACTGTGGATCCATGAACATTTGAATTTGAGCTTTAGGCAGTCAGATAAAAACGCTGGGAAAGAAAGATAAACATATGAGACTATGAGAATGATTTAACTTGGTGGAAAACTAAAACAAAAGTATAAAGTTAAAGAAAGTTTACTAAAAGCTAAGGGCAATGAAAAGGAATTTTAATGTTTGATTTGATGTTGTTGACTTAAAAAATATTCCAACTTAAACGTAGAGAGTTACATTTTATTCGGTGGGATGTTTTAGGACTTAAAATCTGGGAGGCAACATGTCAAGAACCCTAAGAGAACTTTTCCAAGGATGTGGCTGGGGAGTAGCCAGGATATGTAGGAATTTTGAAACAAAGAACAAGTAGTAGGAATATCAAAAGATTATTCTTAAAGAAAAACAGATTTCACAAGTTAAGGAATTTAGGGTTTTTCTATATATGGGAAGATGCTGGAGTCTTGGCTCACTGAAATTATTCTTTTGATATGTACCTCAGTGGTGATTGCAATGGCTGATGACTGTGACATCCTTTGTTTACTGATATGGCAGGAAATACTCCATTTCTTGATGTGAATATGTAACTTATGACCAGTATGCAAATTAATGATGCTGCTAAGTCGATTCAGTTGTATCCAACTCTGTGCAACCCCATGGACAACAGACCACCAGGCTCCTCTGTCCATAGGATTTTCCAGGCAAGAGTACTGGAGTGGGATGCCATTGCCTTCTCCAAATTAATAATAACTCCATGAAAAAAATTTTCCATTTGATATTTGCTTTTGTATCTGGCTTGAGGAAGAAAGATATTAAGGTGAAAGTACATGCTGGTTTAGATTTTAAGATAAAGACATATTCATTACCTTTCTGAACAATATGAAATCAAATATTTGATGTATATGTATCAAGTTTTATTGGGGTCCAATTAAAAACTGTAGAATATTTAACATATACAATGTGATGACTTGATGTACATATACTTTGTGGAAGAATTCCTCCCATTGAGTTCACTTCATTTCAGTCGCTCAGTCATGTCCGACTCTTTGCGACCCCATGAACCACAGCACGCCAGGCCTCCCAGTCCATCACCAACTCCCAGAGTTTACCAAAATTCATGTCCATCGAGTAAGTGATGCCATCCAGCATCTCATCCTTTGTTGTCTCCTTCTCCTCCTGCCCCCAATCCCTCCCAGCATCAGAGACTTTTCCAATGAGTCAACGCTTCCCATGAGATGGCCAAAGTATTGGACTTTCAGCTTTAGCATCAGTCCTTCCAATGAACACCCAGGACTGATCTCCTTTAGGATGGACTGGTTGGATCTCCTTGCAGTCCAAGGGACTCTCAAGAGTCTTCTCCAACACCACAGTTCAAAAGCATCAATTCTTTGGTGCTCAGCTTTCTTTATAGTCCAACTCTCACATCTGTATATGACTGCTAGAAGAACCGTACCCTTGACCAGATGAACCTTTGTTGGCAAAGTAATGTCTCTGATTTGTAATATGCTGTCTAGGTTGGTCATAACTTTCCTTCCAAGGAGTAAGCATCTTTTAATTTCAAGGCTTCAGTCACCATCTGCAGTGATTTTGGAGCCCAGAAAAATAAATTCAGCCACTGTTTCCCCATGTATTTGCCATGAAGTGATGGAACTGGATGCCATGATCTTAGTTTTCTGAATGTTGAGCTTTAGGCCAACTTTTCACTCTCCACTTTCACTTTCATCAAGAGGCTTTTTAGTTCCTCTTCACTTTCTGCCTTAAGAGTGGTGTCATCTGCATATCTGAGGTTATTGATATTTCTCCCGGGATTCTTGATTCCAGCTTGTGCTTCCTCCAGCTCAGCATTTCTCATGATGTATACTGCATAGAAGTTAAATAAGCAGGGTGACAATATACAGCCTTGATGTACTCCTTTTCCTGTTTGGAACCAGTCTGTTGTTCCATGTCCAGTTCTAACTGTTGCTTCCTGACCTGCACATAGGATTCTCAAGAGGCAGGTCAGGTGGTCTGGTATTCCCATCTCTTTCAGAATTTTCCACAGTTTTGTGATCCACACAGTCAAAGGCTTTGGCATAGTCAATAAAGCAGAAATAGATGTTTTTCTGGAATTCTCTTGCTTTTTCCATGATCCAGTGCATGTTGGCAATTTGATCTCTGGTTCCTCTGCCTTTTCTAAAACCAGCTTGAACATCTGGAAGTTCACATTTCATGTATTACTGAAGCCTGGCTTGGAGAATTTTGAGCATTACTTTACTAGTGTGTGAGATGAGTGCAATTGTGCAGTAGTTTGAGCATTCTTTGGCATTGCCTTTCTTTGAGATTGGAATGAAAACTGAACTTTTCCAGTCCTGTGGCCACTGCTGAGTTTTCCAAATTTGCTGGCATATTGAGTGCAGCACTTTCACAGCATCATCTTTCAGGATTTGAAAGACCTCAACTGGAATTCCATCACCTTCATTAGCTTTGTTCATAGTGATGCTTCCTAAGGCCCACTTGACTTTACATTCCAGGATGTCTGGCTCTAGGTCAGTGATCACACCATCGTGATTATCTGGGTCATGAAGCTCTTTGTTTGTACAGTTCTGTGTATTCTTCCCACCTATTCTTAATATCTTCTGCTTCTATTAGGTCCATACCATTTCTGTCCTTTATCGAGCCCATAAATGTTCCCTTGGTGTCTCTAATTTTCTTGAAGAGATCTCTAGTCTTTCCCGTTCTGTTGTTTTCCTCTATTTCTTTGCATTCATCGCTGAGGAAGGCTTTCTTATCTCTCCTGGCTATTCTTTGGAATTCTGCATTCAGATGCTTATATCTTTACTTTCCTCCTTTGCTTTTTACTTCTCTTCTTTCACAGCTATTTGTAAGGCCTCCCCAGACAGCCATTTTGTTTTCTTGCATTTATTTTCCACGGGGATGGTCTTGATCCCTGTCTCCTGTACAATGTCACCAACCTCATTCCATAGTTCATCGGGCACTCTATCAGATCTGGTCCCTTAAATCTATTTCTCATTATCACTGTATAATCATAAGGGATTTGACTTAGGTCATACCTGAATGGTCTAGTGGTTTTCCCTGCTTTCTTCAATTTAAGTTTGATTTTGTCAATAAGGAGTTCATGATCTGAGCCACAGTCAGCTCCTGGTCTTGTTTTTGCTGACTGTATAGAGCTTCTTCATCTCGGCTGCAAAGAATATAATCAATCTGATTTCGGTGTTGACCATCTGGTGATGTCCATATGTAGAGTCTTCTCTTGTGTTGTTGAAAGAGGGTGTTTGCTATGACCAGTGCGTTCTCTTGGCAAAACTCTATTAACCTTTGTCCTGCTTCATTCTGTACTCCAAGGCCAAATTTGCCTGTTATTCCAGGTGTTTCTTGACTTCGTAATTTTGCATTGCTGCTGCTGCTGCTGTTGCTGCTAAGTCACTTCTGTGTGACCCCATAGACGGCAGCCCACCATGCTTTCCCATCCCTGGGATTCTCCAAACAAGACCACTGGAGTGGGTTGCCATTTCCTTCTCCAATGCATGAAAGTGAAAATTGAAAGTGAAATCGCTTAGTCGTGTCCTACTCTTTGCAGCCCCATGGATTGCAGCCTACCAGGCTTCTCTGCCCATGGGATTTTCCAGGCAAGATTACTGGAGTGGGATGGCATTGCCTTCTCTGTTTTGCATTGCAGTCCCCTATAATGAAAAGATATCTTTTTGGGGTGTTAGTTCTAAAAGGTCTTGTAGGTCTTCATAGAATAATTCTAGGCTTGGATTACCTTGATACTGAATGGTTTGCCTTGGAAATGAACAGAGATCATTCTGTCGTTTTTGAGATTGCATCCAAGTACTGCATTTTGGACTCTTTATTGACCATGATGACTACTCCATTTCTTCTAAGGGATTCCTGCCCACAGTAGTAGATATAATGGTCATCTGAGTTAAATTCACCCATTCCAATCCATTTTAGTTCGCTGATTCCTAGAATGTTGACGTTCACTCTTGTCATCTCCTGTTTAACCACTTCCAATTTGCCTTGATTCATGGACCTAACATTCCAGGTTCCTATGCAGTATTGCTCTTTATAACATTGGACCTTGCTTTTATCAGCAGTCATATCCACAGGTATTCTTTTTGCTTTGGCTTCATCCCTTCATTCTTTCTGGAGTTATTTCTCCACTGATCTCCAGTGGCATATTGAGCACCTACCGACCTGGGGAGTTCCTCTTTCAGTATTCTATCATTTTGCCTTTTCATACTATTTATGGGTTTCTCAAGGGAAGAGTATTGAAGTGGTTTGCCATTCACTTCTCCAGTGGACCACATTCTGTCAGACCTCTCCACCATACCCCTTCCATCTTGGGTGGCCCCACATGGCATGGCTTAGTTTCATTGAGTTAGACAGGGCTGTGGTCCATATGACCAGATTGGCCCATTGAGTTAATACACCCTTAATATGTATTTTAAATGAATGTGATATTTTCAAGGACTCGATTGTACTTGATTTTGGTTCGAGGTGCAACATTCCACATTAGCTGGATGATGGCTGTTGTGGTTCAGTTGCTCAGTTGTGTCTGACTCTTTTGCAAAATCATGGACTGTAGCCCACCCAGCTGCTCTGTCCATGGGATTTCCCAGGCAAAGAATCCTGGATTTCCACTCCAGGATTGGTCCTTTTCCAAAGGACCTTCCTGACCCAGTGATCAAACCCATGTCTCCTGCATTGCAGGCAGATTGTTTTTTGCTGAGCCACAAGGGAAGCCCCAATTAATTGGAGATTAAACTGCATTGATTGAGAGTGAGTAGAGTCTAATACCAATATCTAGGATATAAATGTTTTAAGAGCCAGAAGAGGTGGAGACGTCTATGAGGAAGACTTGTGGAGAGAGCTCGTGGGTGTGTAGGTAGGAAACTTTGAGTGGGGGATGGGGTCTGGCCCTCTCCTTCAGGACAGTAGTGCAGACCACTGTAAAGAGACCACAGTGCTCTCTTCAGGGAGCAGGCATGTTGTGCTTGCATTAGACATGCACTTGACTGAGCAACTGATCTGATCTGATCTGAGTAAAAAACTTCATCTTCTAACTATGTAGTTAGCACTTTACAAGAAATAATTAAATGTACAGCAAATTTGAATATATCACAAAGGCCAAGATCCTGGAGAGAAAGAAGATGCATAGAGGTTTACCTTATCCCTGTTTTTCAGTTTAGGGCATTTGCCGGTTACTAGTATTAGGAAGAAATGCTCAGGAAAAAGCAGTAGCTCAGAGCATATGCAATGTCACTGGGCTAAAGAGAAAAAGAAATAGTCAAACAAAATGTTTTTCAACTTGTCTATCAAAGCAGCAGTTAATGGGACAAGATTCTGAAGAGAAGATATGTATATGCATGGGATGAGAGACAAGGAAATTTTTAAAAGTCAGTTAAAACTAGTATGATAAACAGAGATTTATGAAGTCTCACAGTGCTGTAGAAATAAACAAACAAACAAACAAAAAGTTAACTTTAAGCTTTGTTAGGCTTCATTAATAATAAGGGTCAGGGTAAATGCTTAAGGCTTCCAGTTGAAATCCCTAGTGATTTATTACAGTTGATTTAAGGGCAAATCTTAGATAGATTAACCTTCATAATGTCTGAATGTTTCCTCAAATAGATCTGCCTATATTCTCTCTGTCTGCAGAAGTAGCATGCTTTCTCTAGAGATCTGTAACAACACGTAGTTTCAAAACATTTTTACAATAAACAGCCAACATTCAGTAAACTATCAGGGATTTCAAGATAGTTTAATTAATAGCATTATAATGCTATATTAATAGTACTATAATGGTATGTTAATTTCCTATGTTCAATAATTGCTGTATAGTTGTAAAATATGGTAACTTTAGCCTAAAGTGGGTGAAAGATACAGAAGAATTTTCGTACTATTTTTGAAACTTTTATATAAGTCTAAAATAATTTCCAATTAGTTTAAAAATTATAATAAATATATAATAAATGTTGAATGCCACAAAATCTTAGGATAAGTCTACCAGATTAATTCATTTTGTAGGTTTTATTTCTGTTTGTATATACATGAAGAATGTATTCAATTGTCATAATGAGTAGTTTAATAACAGCTAATCTTTGTAAATAATTAGAGAGCAAATAGGCTTTTAAAATATTATATAGTCCACATGCATGACATAAATAAATACTGTAGAGGCCAAATTGGACTTGCAACCCTCACACAAAATTTTTAAAAATAAAAGCATCATTGCTCTTATTAATTTCATCAATAACTTTCTAAGCTTATATTTATGAAATAAATTTATCCTAATAGTGTGTCAGTTCAATTAATTATATATGTACTGGGAATTTATGTATGATTTCATCAGCAAAATGCAAGCTACTTCTAAAAAGTTGCTAAACTACTACACAGAACTACTAGCACATTCATGGCAGGGAAGATAGCTACACTGCTTAAAAGACTGCTTGATCATGTGCATTTGATAATTAAGCTAATAGACTATGTGTTTAACAGGCATAGCTAAGCCTATACTGATTGTCTTAAATTTTTAAAGAATAGCACTCTTCATACTCGTGTTAAAATAACCAAATTTGCAAAATGCTGCATAACTTCTTGTGCAGTAGTTTGAACATTCTTTGACATTGCCTTTTTGGGGGTTGGAATAAAAATTGACCTTTTCCAGGCCACTGCTGAGTTTTCCAAATTTGCTGGCATATTGAATGCAGCACTTTCACAGCATCATCTTTTAGGATTTGAGATAGTTCAGTTGGAATTCCATCACTTCCACTAGCTTTGTTCATAGTAATTAATGCTTCCTAAGGCTGACTTGATGTCACACTCCAGCATGTCTGGCTTTAGGTGAGTGACCACACCATTGTGGTTATCTGGGTCATTAAGACCTTTTTTTGGGTATAGTTCTTCTGTGTATTTTTGTATCTCTTCTTGATCTGTTCTGCTTTTGTTAGATCCTTGCCTTTTCTGTCCTTTATTGAGCCCATCTTTGCATGAATTGGTCCCTTCGTATCTCCAATTTTCTTGAAGAGATCTCTAGTTTTTCCCATTCTATTGTTCTCCTATATTTCTTTGTTTTGTCATTTAAGAAAGTTTTCTTATCTCTCCTTGCTATTCTTTGGAACTCTGCATTCAGATGGGTATATCTTTCTCTTTCTCCTTTGCCTTATGCCTCTTGTTCATGGGGTTCTCCAAGCAAGAATACTGGTTTGCCATTCCTTTCTCTAATGGACCATATTTTGTCAGAACTGACCACCATGACTTGTCCATCTTGGGTGGCCCCGCATGGCATGGCTCATAGCTTCATTGAGTTACATAAGACTGTGATCCATGTGATCATTTTGGTTAGCTTTATTTGATTGTGATCATTTCCCATGCTAGCAAGTTAATGCTCAAAATCCTTCAAGCTAGGATTCACTATTAAATGAACCAGCACTTCCATGTAACAGTTGGATTTAGAAAAGCCAGAGGAACCAGAAATCAAATTGCCAACATCTATCTGTTGGGTTATAGAAAAAGCAAGGGGATTCCAGAAAAACATCTATTTCTGCTTCATTGACTACCTAAAGCCTTTGACTGTGTGGATCAGAACAAACTAGAAAATTCTTAAAGAGATGGGAATAAAGAGACCACATTGTCTGCCTCCTGAGAAACCTGTATGCAGGTTGAGAAGTAACAGAAACTGGACATGGAACCATGGACTGTTTTAAAATTGGGAAAGGAGTACATCAAGACTGTATATTGTCACCCTTCTTATTTAATGTATATGCAGAGTACATCATGAGAAATGGTGGGCTGGTGACTCACAAGTTGGAGTCAAGATTGTTAGGAGAAATATAAACAACCTTAGACATGTAGATGGCACCACTCTAATGGCAGAATTGATGCTTTTGAACTGTGGTTTTGGATAAGAATCTTGAGAGTCCCTTGGACTGCAAAGACATCAAAGCAGTCCATCCTAAAGGAAATCAGTCCTGAATATTTATTGGAAGGACTCATGTTGAAGCTGAAACTCCAATACTTTGGCCACCTGATGCGAAGAACTAACTCATTTGAAAAGACCCTGATGCTGGGAAAGATTGAAGGCAGGAGGAGAAGAGGATAACAGAGGGTAAGATGGCTGGCTGACATCACTGGCTCAATGGACATGAGTTTGAGTAAACTCCAGGAACTGGCAATGGATAGGGAGGCCTGGTGTGCCACAGTCTATGAGGTTGCAAAGAGTCGGACACGACTGAGTGACTGAAATAAACTGAACTGAATGGCAGAAAACAAAGTGGAACTAAAGAGCCTCTTGATGAGGGTGAAAGAGGAGAGTGACAAAGTTGGCTTAAAACTCAACATTCACAAACCTAAGATCATGGCATCTGGTCCCATTACTTTATAGTAAATAGAAGGAGAAAAAGTTGAAACAGTGGCAGATTTTATTTTCCTGGCCTCCAAAAGCACTGTGGACAGTGACTGCAGCCCCAAAATTAAAAGATGCTTGCCATTTGGAAGAAAAGCTGTGACAAACCTAGACAGCATATTAAAAAAGAGACCTTACTTTGCTGACAAAGGTCCATACAGTCAAAGTTATGGTTTTTCCATACATTCCATGTATGGATGTGAGAGTTGGACCATTCAGAGGGCTGAGTACCAAAGGATTGATGCTTTTGAGTTGTGATGCTAGACAAGACTTCTGAAAGTCCCCTGAACTGCAAGGAGGTCAAATCAGTTAATTCTAAAGGAAGTCAATCCTGAATATTCATTGGAAGGACTGATGCTGAAGCTCCAATAACTGTGGTCACCTGATGCAAAGAGCTGATTCATTGGAAAAGACCTGACTCATTGGAAAAGACCCTGATTCTGGGAAAGATTGAGGGCAAAAAGAGAAGGAGGTGACAGAGGATGAGATGGTTGGATGGGATCACTGACTCAGTGGGTGTGAGTATGAGCATACTCTGGGAGATAGTGAAGAACAGGGAAACCTGGTGTGCTGCAGTCCATGGGGTCACAAAGAGTTGGGCATGATTTACCAACTGAACAACAGCCACGTCACATCTTAGTCATTAAACCAAATGATGAAATGTCTGTTATAAATAGCTATGAAATGATCCCCACTTCAGCTATGATTTTGGCACAGATGTGAGCCTAAATATCTTCCTCAAATTTGGATGATCTTACTAAGATCTGAATTTGAATGTTACTGATCTCTGTTGCAGACCACTTAAAAATGTGGAGAAGAGTAATCAAAACTAACACAGCTACTGAATCAACCTAATCCTTACAAGCTGATGGCACTATAGCCTGTAATGTAAAAAAAAAAAAAAAAAGACTTGGGATGTTATTGGAAGAAGATACTTGTATATTTGAAGGTGCAAAACATGCACTTGACTGAACACATACACCAAGGAGGATTATGATTATACTTTATTCGCTCAGTCGTGTCTGACTCTGAGACCCTATGGACTGTAGCCTGCCAGGCTTCTCTGTACATGGAAATTCTTCAGACTAGAATACTGGAGTTGGTTGCCATTCCCTTTCTCAGGAGATCTTCCTGACCCAGAGATCGAACCCAGGTCTCCCGCATTGCAGGCAAATTCTTTACCATTTGAGCCACTCAGGAAGCTTCCTAAGGATGAAGGGAATGAAATCCAACTCTATACATATATATATATATATTTTTTTTTTTTTTTTCCTGTAAACTGAGTAACACATGATATACTTGCCTGATATGTATATTCCTCAGAAATGCAAAAATACATAAATATTATTTCCCCCAGCTTGCCCATGATCCATAAAACATTCCATAAGTGTATGGAGGTCTGCTGGAATAAGAAAGGAAGAAAAAGAAGTGTTTAATGTGTATTTCAGCCTCTAGGAAAAACCTGAAATAATGTGAAATCTGTTCAGTTCAGTTCAGTCACTCAGTCGTGTCTGATTCTTTGCAACCCCATGAACCACAGCACACCAGGCCTCCCTGTCCATCACCAACTCCTGGAGTTTACCCAAACCCATGTCCATTGAGTTGGTGATGCCATCCAACCATCTCATCCTCTGTCGTCCCCTTCTCTTCCTGCCCTCAATCTTTCCCAGCATCAGGGTCTTTTCAAATAAGTCAGCTCTTCACATCAGGTGGCCAAAGTATTGGAGTTTCAGCTTCAATATGAGTCCTTCCAATGAATATTCAGGACTGATCTCCTTTAGGATGGACTGGTTGGATCTCCTTGCAGTTCAAGGGTCTCTCAAGAGTCTTCTCCAATACCACAGTTCAAAAGCATCAATTCTTCAGTGCTCAGCTTTCTTTATAGTCCAGCTCTCACATCCATACATGACCATAGGAAAAACCATAACCTTGACTAGATGGACCTTTGTTGACAAAGTGATGTCTCTGCTTTTTAATATGCTGTCTAGGTTGGTCATACTTTCCTTACAAGGAGTAAGCGTCTTTTAATTTCATGGTTGCAGTAACCATCGGAAGTAATTTTGGAGCCCAGAAAAATAAAGTCTGACACTGTTTCCACTGTTTCCCCATGTATTTGCCATGGAGTGATGGGACCAGATGCCATGATCTTCGTTTTCTGAATGTTGAGCTTTAAGCCAACTTTTTCACTCTCCTCTTTCACTTTCATCAAGAGGCTCTTTAGTTCTTCTTCACTTTCTGACATAAGGGTGGTGTCATCTGCATAGCTAAGGTCATTGATATTTCTCCCGGCAATCTTGATTCCAGCTTACGCTTCCTTCAGTCCAGCGTTTCTCATGATGTACTCTGCATAGAAGTTAAATAAGCAGGGTGACAATGTACGGCCTTGACGTACTCCTTTTTCCTATTTGGAACCAGTCTGTTGTTCATGTCCAGTTTTAACTATTGCTTCCTGACCTTCATACAGGTTTCTCAAGAGGCAGGTCAGGTGGTATGGTATTCCCATGTGAAGTCTGTATCCTGTGATAAACAGGATTATGGCTATGATGAAAATTAGCTTGAGCAAACCCAGAGTTTCGATATGGAGTTTTCCAATTGATCGGGACTTTTTGTGTCCTTGGTAGAGGAATGATGCCTAGTTTAAGATCTACCTAATTATTTTAGCACTAAGTTTTACAATTTTTCCTAAAACCACAAGTCACTTTGCAGGACATAAAACGAAACAGACCATCTTAACCAATAATATTGTAGTACCTATGAGGAATGCAATATGTCTTTCATGCAGGCCCTTACAAATACACTCTTTGTAAAGATCCTCACACTTAATTTGTAACTCTTTGGTATTTTTGTTTTTCTTAAAGACATTTGGTGATGGATGTGGAAGATGAGTGGTCTGCTCAGGAATCACTGGGTGAGTGTCTCTTTCTTATAATCCACTTGGAGATGAATTTATCAGTGGTAACTAGAAGTATTCTGTGGAAAGTACTTCAATTTTTTTTTTTTAAATAAGTGGAAATTATTCTCTCAATTGGTGAAGGCAGTTTGAGTCAAAGTGTCTTTTCTAAGACAGATATTTTTTAGAATTTTTTTTGTGTGTGTTATTAAACTTTCACCATAATGAATCTTTAAGGGAATAATAATATACTGAATGGCTCTTCTAGGGCCCCAACTTGAGATGCCTTGCTACTTATAGCATCATATCCTGAGGTCAACTGCTTCAGTCATTTTGTAGCTTCTGGTCAGCCATGGGGGTGGAAAATGAGTCTGCTCTAGATTCTGTGTTGAAAAAAGATGAAATTTGGCAAGGTCAATTGGGCACAAGGCTGGGTCATTTCCAAATAGGACTGAGTAAAGCTGCAAGCCGAATCTTTTCCTCGCCACTCCTCTGTGTCTTCCTGCCAGGAGTGGAACTGACTGGCAGGTGGGAGTTTGGAATCTAGAAGCGACTGTCATGTTTAAGAGATGAGTGATCATTTATTCTTTTTTTAGGACATTTTTAGTTTGTAAAAAAAATTTAGGACATTAGAAGTTTGTAATTTGTCATTTCTTAGCACTCTCATAAGAATCGGAGTCAAAAATTATTTACCAAGAGCATTAACTAAAAAAACATTGTTGATAATGGCATTGAAAATTGTCACATACCTACTTGTCCAGGCTTATAACGACTCTCTGTGGAAGAGACAGCAGACAGTACGACAGGTTTCACTTATTTCACTCTCAGCCGTGTCCATCAGGAGGGAATAATTTGCTGATCTAGATTAGAGCCGGTTGGTAAATTATGTCTGTCTTTACAAACTTCCTTTGTAGTTTTCATAACCTTCCAGTTCAATTTTACCTTGGATTCATGGTCTATAGAAATGGATTTCATAATAATTAGTTGGATTTATGGTTTCAGGATTCTCAACATATACATATATTCGTAGGCCTATAAAATTTTATAATGTTCAATTGACAACTGCCATCACCCCACAAACCTGACCCCAGTTGTCCTGTCCCTTCACTAGAAACCCATTGAAAAAGCAGAAAGTGACGTGTCTAGAGTTTTTCTCAAAGTGTTTAGACTTTCACTTTTTTGTGGATCTGTAAGGGAGAAAAATATAATCTATTAAGTCTATACTTACTATTTTGCTTTTCTGCCACCAGAAAAACAAAAAAAATTTCATCTTTCAAAGAAATTCGTAAATGATACTCCCTCAAGTCCTTCAAAATGTTTTATTAAAGTTTATTAAAAAATAATGTTACTGTGATAGGTTATTGTGCTGTGCTTAGTGGCTCAGTTGTGTCCGACTCTTTTGCGACACCATGGACTATAGCCCGCCATGGTCCTCTGTCCATGGGGATTTTGCAGACAAGAATACTGGAGTGGGTTGCCATGCCCTCTTCCAGGGGATTTTCCCAACTCAGGGATTGAACCCAGGTCTCCTGCATTGCAGGTGGATTTTTTGCCATCGGAGCCACAAAGGAAGCCACTGGTAAATAAGAGGTAAATAAATGTAAATCTGTTATCCACCTGTAATGTGGGAAGCCTGGGTTCAATCCCTGGGTTGGGAAGATCCCCCTTGAGAGGGGAAAGATTACCCCACTCCATTATTCTGGCCTGGAGAATTCCATGGACTATATAGTCCATGGTGTTGCAAAGAGTCAGGCATGCCTGAGCAGCTTTCACTTTCGCTATTATCAAAGGCAGTTCAAATAATAGTAAGTTATGGGAAAACCACTACACCATTCAGGTATGACCTAAATCAAATCCCTTATGATTATACAGTGGAAGTGAGAAATAGATTTAAGGGCCTAGATCTGAGAGATAGAGTGCCTGATGAGCTATGGAATGAGGTTCGTGACATTGTATAGGAGACAGGGATCAAGACCATCCCCATGGAAAAGAAATGCAAAAAAGCAAAATGGCTGTCTGGGGAGGCCTTACAAATAGCTGTGAAAAGAAGAGAAGTGAAAAGCGAAGGAGAAAAGGAAAGATATAAACATCTGAATGCAGAGTTCCAAAGAATAGCAAGAAGAGATAAGAAAGCCTTCTTCAGCGATCAATGCAAAGAAATAGAGGAAAACAACAGAATGGGAAAGACTAGGGATCTCTTCAAGAAAATCAGAGATACCAAAGGAACATTTCATGCAAAGATGGGCTCGATAAAGGACAGAAATGGTATGGACCTAACAGAAGCAGAAGATATTAAGAAGAGATGGCAAGAATACACAGATCAGATCAGTCGCTCAGTCGTGTACGACTCTTTGCGACCCCATGAACTGCAGCACGCCAGGCCTCCCTGTCCATCACCAGCTCCCGGAGGTCACTCAGACTCACACCCATCAAGTCAGTGATGCCATCCAGCCATCTCATCCTCTGTCGTCCCCTTCTCCTCCTGCCCTCAATCCCTCCCAGCATCAGAGTCTTCTCCAATGAGTCAACTCTTTGCATGAGGTGGCCAAAATACTGGCGTTTCAGCTTTAGCATCATTCCTTCCAAAGAAATTCCAGGATTGATCTCCTTCAGAATGGACTGGTTGGATCTTCTTGCAGTCCAAGGGACTCTCAAGAGTCTTCTCCAACACCAGAGTTCAAAAGCATCAATTCTTCGGCGCTCAGCCTTCTTCACAGTCCAGCTCTCACATCCATACATGACCACAGGAAAGACCATAGCCTTGACTAGGCGAACCTTTGTTGGCAAAGTAATGTCTCTGCTTTTGAATATGCTATCTAGGTTGGTCATAACTTTCCTTCCAAGGAGTAAGCGTCTTTTAATTTCATGGCTACAGTCACCATCTGCAGTGATTTTGGAGCCCAGAAAAACAAAGTCTGACACTGGTTCCACTGGTTCTCCATCTATTTCCCATGTAGTGATGGGACCAGATGCCATGATCTTCGTTTTCTGAATGTTGAGCTTTAAGCCAACCTTTTCACTCTCCACTTTCACTTTCATCAAGAGGCTTTTTAGCCCCTCTTCACTTTCTGCCATAAAAGTGGTGTCTTCTGCATATCTGAGGTTATTGATATTTCTCCCAGCAATCTTGATTCCAACTTGTGTTTGTTCCAGTCCAGCATTTCGCATGATGTACTCTGCATATAAGTTAAGTAAACATGGTGACAATATGCAGCCTTGACGTACTCCTTTTCCTATTTGGAACCAGTCTGTTGTTCCATGACCAGTTCTAACTGTTGCTTCCTGACCTGCATACAGATTTCTCAAGAGGCAGATCAGGTGGTCTGGTATTCCCATCTCTTTCAGAATTTTCCATAGTTTATTGTGATCTACACAGTCAAAGGCTTAGGCATAGTCAATAAAGCAGAAATAGATGTTTTTCTGGAACTCTCTTGCTTTTTCCATGATCCAGCGGATGTTGGCAATTTGATCTCTGGTTCCTCTGCCTTTTCTAAAACCAGCTTGAACATCAGAAAGTTCACGGTTCACATATTGCTGAAGCCTGGCTTGGAGAATTATGAGCATTACTTTACTAGCGTGTGAGAATACACAGAAGAACTGTACAAAAAGATTTTCACAACCCAGATAATCACGATTGTGTGATCACTGACCTAGAGCCAGTCATCCTGGAATGTGAAGTCAAGTGAGCCTTAGAAAGCATCACTACGAACAAAGCTAGTGGAGGTGATGGAATTCCAGTTGAGCTATTCCAAATCCTGAAAGATGATGCTGTGAAAGTGCTACACTCAATAATCCAGAAAATTTGGAAAACTCAGCAGTGGCCACAAGACTGGAAAAGGTCAGTTTTCATCCCAATCCCAAAGAAAGGCAATGCCAAAGAATGCTCAAACTACCGCACAATTGTACTCATATCACACGCTAGTAAAGTAATGCTCAGAATTCTCCAAGCCAGGCTTCAGCAATATGTGAACCATGAACTTCCTGACTTTCCAGCTGGTTTTAGAAAAGGCAGAGGAACCAGAGATCAGATTGCCAACATCCGCTGGATCATGGAAAAAGCAAGAGAGTTCCAGAAAAACATCTATTTCTGCTTTATTGACTGTGCCAAAGCCTTTGACTGTGTGGATCACAATAAACTGGAAAATTCTGAAAGAGATGGGACTACCAGACCACCTGATCTGCCTCTTGAGAAATGTGTATGCAGGTCAGGAAGCAACAGTTAGAACTGGACATGGAACAACAGACTGATTTCAAATAGGAAAAGGAGTACGTCAATGCTGTATATTGTCACCCTCTTTATTTAACTTATATGCAAAGTACATCATGAGAAACACTGGACTGGAAGAAACACAAGTTGGAATCAAGACCGCCAGGAGAAATATCAATAACCTCAGATATGCAGGTGACACCACCTTTATGGCAGAAAGTGAAGAGGAACTAAAAAGCCTCTTGATGAAGGTTAAAGTGGAGAGTGCAAAAGTTGGCTTAAAGCTCAACATTCAGAAAACGAAGATCATGGCATCCGGTCCCATCATTTCATGGGAAATAGATGGGGAAACAGTGGAAACAGTGTCAGACTTTATTTTTCTGGGCTCTAAAAGCACAGCAGATGGTGACTGCAGCCGTGACATTAAAAGACATTTACTCCTTGGAAGGAAAGTTATGACCAACCTAGATAGCATATTCAAAAGTAGAGACATTACTTTGCCAACAAAGGTTCATCTAGTCAAGGCTATGGTTTTTTCTCTGGTCATGTATGGATGTGAGAGTTGGACTGTGAAGAAGGCTGAGCACCGAAGAATTGATACTTTTGAACTGTGGTGTTGGAGAAGACTCTTGAGAGTCCCTTGGACTGCAAGGAGATCCAACCAGTCCATTCTGAAGGAGACCAGCCCTCAGATTTCTTTGGAAAGAATGATGCTAAAGCTGAAACTCCAGTAATTTGGCCACCTCATGGGAAGAGTTGACTCATTGGAGAAGACTCTGATGCTGGGAAGGATTGGGGGCAAGAGGAAAAGGGGACGACAGAGGATGAGATGGCTGGATGGCATCACCAACTCGATGGACATGAGTCTGAATGACCTCCGGGAGTTGGTGATGGACAGGGAGGCCTGGTGTGCTGCGATTCATGGGGTCGCAAGAGTCCAACACAACTGAGCGACTGATCTGATCTGATGATAGGCTATTGTACTGCAACCTTAATTACTTGAATGAATCCAGGCCAGCCAAAGAGTAGAAAGAAAAAGGACCTCTTCATCTTTTGTTTCACTTTGGTGAACATGTTCGCCCCCACACCATTCAGTACTCAATTATAAATACTTGAAATATTATCTAATTGGTACATATATATTTGTTCTATCTCAAAAGAACCCACTTTCTAAACAGTCTCTGTTTTTAATATGATGCTGGTTCACCAGTTGGGACTTCCCTACTGGCTGAGATGGTAAAGAATCTATTTGCAATGTGGGAGATCCAGGTTCAATCCTTCGGTTGGGGAGATACCCTGGAGAAGGGAATGGCAACCCACTCCAATACTTTTGTCTGGAGAATTCCATGGACAGAGGAACCTGGCAGGCCACAATCCATGGAGTCACAGACAGTAGGATACGAATGAGGGAATAAGGGACTAGCACTTTCACTTTTAAGCAGTTGTGCTCCTGCTTGCTGCAAAAGAAAAAAAAAATGATAATTTTTCCTGTGGTTGTATGGATGTTGAGAGTTGGACTGTGAAGAAGGCTGAGTGCCGAAGAACTGATGCTTTTGAACTGTGGTGCTGGAGAAGACTCTTGAACGTCGCTTGGACTGCATGGAGATCCAACCAGTCCATTCTGAAGGAGATCAGCCCTGGGATTTCTTTGGAAGGAATGATGCTAAAGCTGAAACTCCAGTACTTTGGTCACCTCATGGGAAGAGTTGACTCATTGGAAAAGTCTCTGATGCTGGGAGGGATTGGGGGCAGGAGGAGAAGGGGACGACAGAGGATGAGATGGCTGGATGGCATCACTGACTCGATGGACGTGAGTCTGAGTGAACCCCAGGAGTTGGTAATGGACAGGGAGGCCTGGCGTGCTGCGATTCATGGAGTCACAAAGAGTCGGACACGATTGAGCGACTGAACTGAACTGAATTATCTATCTGTAGGTGTGTATCTTTCTTTATCTATCATCTAACTATCCATCCCTATACTTTTATATGAACTATGATATTTGAAAATAAAAGCAATATACCAGCCAAAACTAGTTTTCATACTTTTGAAGGCATGCTCATTGGTGAGTTTGATAAATAATTTAATTCCCAGGCTTCTCACTTAGAAATTCTGATTTGGTAGGTCAGCAGTGGTGCCCAGGACTGCATTTAATAAGCTTACCTATGATTGTATTGCAAGTGTTTCTTCTAACCATGTTGATAAAACATTGATTTAGAGAATCTGTGTTAAGGATGATTCTGGTTTGAGTTTATCTATTTTCCAGCTATTCAACTTATACTTCCAGGGCTGGTATTTGGTTCTGACTATCTGAAACCCAAGTTTATCTCAGAAGGGCTTTATTAGCCTGCTCTGAACCCTGCATTCAATCCTACTTTCTTTTTTATTGACTCTTGCTTGACCCACTCAAAAATAACTATTATTTGGTCCAGTGAGGCCCCAGGCTGTTACATATTTAGCACTTCCTTCTCTAACTCTAAAGCCACCCAGCTTGGTTTAGCTATATAAAAAGCACTTGCACAGCAGGTGTTTCTTGCTGTATGTTTATTTAGCTGGATATCAGTTCAAGGTTGCTTGCTGAATTGTTTCTTTTTGCCTGGCAGAAATGTTAAAGTACCTACTTCTATTGCTACATATTGTCTAGATCCTCCAGCCAAAATTATTAAGCAGATTTTGTTCAGTAAACCCTCATTTATTTTAAACAATTTTCTTTGCCTGTAATAATTTCTATTTTTCAAGATCTTTTTTCTGATATGACTGAGTTTTTTTTTTTAATGATTACTCACTAAATAGTAAATGGGAAAGTGTTTTCTAAAACCTTTTATTTGAATAGTCTAAAAGATTTAATTTCCCTCCCACCCTGACACATACCTCTTTTTCTGAAATTTGTGTATGTCTGTGTAAACACTTTTATCTCCTATCAATTCCTGAAAGAGAAGAAACTCCATATAATTAGTGGCCATTTAAGTCAGTGGTAATTTTTAGTTTATAGTATCCATATAAACTGACAGCACAGTTATTATTTCAAAAACACTATTCCATTTTCATCATGAATATATTTATACTTGTCAGAGCGTGAGTGAGTACTGAATTTGGGGTGAGAGTTTTGTCCATTTGCAACAATTTGTGTTAATTTTATCTTCTAAATACCTCTCAGATTCGTAGTATCCATTCCATCCCAACTGTGATCACTGTAGAAAGCTATTAAAATCATCTAACTTATAAAATTGGAAACCTGAACCCCTACTTCTGTTTGCCCTCTGAATGATCCAGTTTAAATTCTTCCATTACAATGAAGTAATCCTCAAAACTGTAGTTCTGGGTGTGCTGCTTCAAGTTTTCAAAAATCCCTTAATGGCCATGACACTGATTCTAAGATAAAGCCCAAACTCCAAAAATGCCAAGAAAGCCTTTCCCTGTCTTCCTGATCTTTCTGCTCTTTTTTTTTTTTTTTTTAGTTTAATCAAGAATCTCTTTTATTGATTATCAGAAACATTACAAACATCTAGTATGAGCAAATTGTAACATGATAGTGTTTAGTTTGAACAATTAATACATTTCAGATATAATATTATACATATTTCAATGCTATTCTCCCCAATCATCTCACCCTCTCCTGGTCCCAGAGTCCAAAAGTCTGGTCTATACATCAGTGTCTCTTTTGTTGTCTCGTAAATAGGGTTATTTTTTACCATCTTTCTAAATTCCATATATATGCGTTAGTATACTGTATTTGTGTTTTTGTTTCTGGCTTACTTCACTCTGTATAATAGGCTCCAGTTCCATCCACCTCCTTAGAACTGATTCAAATGTATTCTTTTTAATGGCTGAGTAATATTCCATTGTGTATATGTACCACAGCTTGCTTATCCATTCATCTGTGGATGGACATCTAGGTTGCTTCCACGTTCTGGCTATTGCAAACAGTGCTGCTATGAACATTGGGGTACAGGTGTCTCTTTCAATTCTGGTTTTCTCAGTGTATATGCTCAGCAGTGGGATTGCTGGATCATAAGGCAGTTCTATTCCCAGTTTTTTGAGGAATCTCCATACTGTTCTCCAAAGTGGCTGTACTAGTTTGCATTCCCACCAACAGTGCAAGAGGGTTCCCTTCTCTCCGCACCCTCTCCAGCATTTATTGCTTGTGGACTTTTGGATAGCAGCCATTCTGATTGGCGTGAAATGGTATCTCATAGTGGTTTTGATTTGCATTTCTCTGATAATGAGTGATGTTGAGCATCTTTTCATGTGTTTGTTAGCCATCTGTATGTCTTCTTTGGAGAAATGTCTATTTAGTTCTTTGGCCCATTTTTTGATTGGGTCATTTATTTTTCTGGAATTGAGCTGTAGAAGTTGCTTGTATATTTTTGAGATTAGTTGTTTGTCAGTTGCTTCATTTGCTATTATTTTCTCCCATTCTGAGGGCTGTCTTTTCACCTTGCTTATAGTTTCCTTTGTTGTGCAAAAGCTTTTAAGTTTGATTAGGTCCCATTTGTTCATTTTTGATTTTATTTCCAATATTCTGGGAGGTGGGTCATAGAGGATCCTGCTGTGATGTAAGTCAGAGAGTGTTTTGCCTATGTTTTCCTCTAGGAGTTTTATGGTTTCTGGTCTTACATTTAGCTCTTTAATCCATTTTGAGTTTATTTTTGTGTATGGTGTTAGAAAGTGTTCTAGTTTCATTCATATGGAGGGGTCTTGTTTTTGTATCCATTCAGCCAGTCTCTGTCTTTTGGTTGGGGCATTCAACCCATTTACATTTAAGGTAATTAATGATAAATATGATCCCGTTGCCATTTACTTTGTTGTTTTGGGTTTGAATTTATATATCCTTTTTGTGTTTCCTGTCTAGAGAATGTCCTTTAGTATTTGTTGGAGAGCTGGTTTGGTGGTGCTGAATTCTCTCAGCTTTTGCTTGTCTGTAAAGGTTTTGATTTCTCCTTCATATTTGAATGAGATCCTTGCTGGGTACAATAATCTGGGCTGTAGGTTCTTTTCTTTCATCACTTTAAGTATGTCTTGCCATTCCCTCCTGGCTTGGAGAGTTTCTATTGAAAGATCAGCTGTTATCCTTATGGGAATTCCCTTGTGTGTTATTTGTTGTTTTTCCCTTGCTGCTTTTAATATTTGTTCTTTGTGTTTGATCTTTGTTAATTTGATTAATATGTGTCTTGGGGTGTTTCGTCTTGGGTTTATCCTATTTGGGACTCTCTGGGTTTCTTGGACTTGAGTGATTATTTCCTTCCCCATTTTAGGGAAGTTTTCAACTATTATCTCCTCTAGTATCTTCTCATGGTCTTTCTTTTTGTCTTCTTCTTCTGGGACTCCTATGATTCGAATATTGTAACGTTTAATATTGTCCTGGAGGTCTCTGAGATTGTACTCATTTCTTTTAATTCGTTTTTCTTTTTTCTCCTCTGATTCCTTTAATTCTGCCATTCTATCTTCTAATTCGCTAATTCTATCTTCTGCCTCTGTTATTCTACTATTTGTTGCCTCCAGAGTGTTTTGGATCTCATTTATTGCATTATTCATTATATGTTGATTCTTTTTTATTTCTTCTAGGTCCTTGTTAAATCTTTCTTGCATCTTCTCAATGCTTTTCTCCAGACTATTTATCCATGATTCCATTTTGCTTTCCAGATTTTGGATTAATTTCACTATCATTATTCGGAATTCTTTATCAGGTAGGTTCGCTATTTCTTCCTCTTTTGTTTGGTTTGGTGGGCTTTTATCCTGTTCCTTTACCTGCTGGGAATTCTTCTGTCTTTTCATCTTGTTTAAATTGCTAAGTTTGGGGCGTCTTTACTGTATTCTGGTAGTCTGTGGAGTTCTCTTTATTGTGGCGTTTCTGCACTATATGTGGGTTTGTACCGGTGGCTTGTCGAGGTTTCTTGTTTATGGAAGCTTGTATCGGTGTTCTGGTGGGTGGAGCTGGATTTCTTTTCTCTGGGGTGCAGTGGAGTGTCTAGTAGTGAGTTATGAGATGTCTATGCTTTTGGGGTCGCTTTGTGTAGCCTGTGTATTGGAGCTCAGGCTGTGTTCTTGTTTTCCTGGAGAATTTGCTTGGTATGTCTTGTTGTGGAACTTGCTGGTCTTTGTGTGATGCTTGGTTTCAGAGTAGGTATGGAGGCTTTTAATGAGCTCCTGTCAATTAGTATTTCGTGGGATCAGGGTATGGACTTAAGCCTCCTGGTTCCAGTTATTGGTCTTATTTTTACAGTAGTCTCAAAAACTTCTTCTTCTATAATGCATTCCACAACTGGACTGCTCAGAGATGTTCACGGAATTATACATAGAAGGAAAAAGGGAGGAAGGAGACAGAGGTGGTCAGGAGGATAAAAGGAGGGAGTGTGAAGGAGAGAGACAGATCTAGTCAGTAATCAGTAAAGAAAAGAAAAAAGGAAAGGAAAAAAGCAAAGGACAAAAAGGAAAAAAAAAAAAAAAAAAACAAAACAGGGTCGCAAAAGTTATATCTAAACGTGGAGATTAAAGAAGTACTAGAGGATAAAAAAATAATAATAATAAAAAAATAAAAGAAACAAAACAAACAACAACAAAAAAAAATTAAAAGAGAAAAAAAAAATTTTTGTTTTCCTTTTTCCAATTAAAAAATAATAAAAATTTTAAAAATATATATATATTAAAAAAAGAAAAGAAAAAAAAAAGGAAATAATGATGGTAAAAATAGTAACAATATATATAAGAGTTTCTCTATTATTGTTGTGGGTTCAGTTCATTTTCAGCTAGTTCCTTGTTCCGGCTTAAATTTCTCAAGATCTATAGGTCCCTTTCTCTGTGGTTGGTCTGTATAGTTCTTTGTTCTGTGCACGGTTCGGCGGTGTTCTGGGCCAAGGCCGGCCACTCGTGTGGTCGGCGCTGCACAATCTGGATTGCCGGCCCAAACTACTCCAGTTAGGCAGCACTCCAGACAATCAGGCGAACGAAGTCTGCGCTGAGGCCCACAGAGGGGGAGGGGTCGGCGACGGGAATGGCGGGCGGGCGGGTGGGGGGAGGGGATGGGGTGGCCCTCGTGGGAGCCGCCGGCACAGCAGGCGGGGGCACGCCTGCGCGGGAGTGGCCGGCGGGGGAGCGTCCAGTGGGGGGAGAGTCCCGCGGGGGGAGCGTCCCTCTGGGGAGCGCCGGCAGCGGAGCGTCCCGCGTGGGAATGGCCAAGGCGTCTCCTTGCCCAGCCCCGGCTCCCCAATGGCAGATGCGGGCGTTTGCAGTGGTGCTTCTCCGCTGCGGAAGTTACCGCAGGGCCCGCAGTCTGTGGGTTCTAATTGCTCAACTGTTCTCCTCCCTGTTATGATAGTCTCCGTGTTTCCCAGGTTTGGCGCAGATTTCGCAGGGAGAGTGTTTCCTGGTGTTTGGAAACTTCTCTTTTTAAGACTCCCTTCCCCGGACAGAGGTCTGCCCCTCCCTCTTTGTCTCTCTCTGGCTTCTATATTCTTTCCTACCTCCTTTAGAAGGCAGTGAGTTGCTTTTCTGGGTGTCCGACGTCCTCCGCCAGCACTCCGAAGCTGTTTGTGGTATTTACTCGGCGCCCAGATGTCCCATTGATGAATTTGTGGAGGAGAAAGCGTATTCCCCGTCCTAATCCTTCGCCATCTTAACCGGAAGTTCTCTCTTTCTGCTCTTTACTCACCCAGCCTCACATCCATTCCCTCAGTGTAAATGAGTCCAACCAATGTAAACTAGCCTAACCACAGCAAACTATCTTTAGTTCCTAAGTTTCTTTTCATCCCTCCCATATGTTTGCTCCTGGTCTTCCCTGGGCCAAAGATGCACCCCCATGCTCACCCTCAGCTTGCCCACTGGGTAATGTCCAAGCATTATGTAGGAAAGTCAAAGTATGGATTGTGAAGAAGGCTGAGCGCCGAAGAATTGATGCTTTTGAACTGTGGTGTTGGAGAAGACTCTTGAGAGTCCCTTGGACTGCAAGGAGATCCAACCAGTCCATTCTGAAGGAGATCAGCCCTGGGATTTCTTTGGAAGGAATGATGCTAAAGCTGAAACTCCAGTACTTTGGCCACCTCATGCGAAGAGTTGACTCACTGGAAAAGTCTCTGATGCTGGGAGAGATTGGGGGCAGGAGGAGAAGGGGACGCCAGAGGATGAGATGGCTGAATGGCATCACTGACTCGATGGATGTGAGTCTGGGTGAACCCCGGGAGTTGGTGATGGACAGGGAGGCCTGGCGTGCTGCGGTTCATGGGGTCGCAGAGAGTCGGACACGACTGAGCGACTGAACTGAACTGAACTGAGGAACTTTGGAATTCCTCTCTCTTCCAAGTGAGCCACTTTATTCCATGCTCTCATTTAGTCCCTGTGTCTTCCTTTGTCATAAAAGTTGTCACCTGGCATTAGAAATCATTATTTTTCTCTGATCTGATCTTTCTTTTGGAAAAATGACTTCACTTTTCCAATTAAAAATCTTTGTATGTAGCCAAAGATCTTGCAAGAAATAAATGTTGGTTTAAGAAGCATTTATATGTGGTGAGGAGAAAGAATATAAAACATTGGCATATTTATCTTCATTGGCCTCAATTATCTTTGATGTAGATGTTATTTCACTTACCAAATTATTTGAATCTGGAGGAAAACCATTGCCTTTCCTGTGATAAAAATTTTGTGTTTTTAAGGCCTTGTTGAAGAGTTGGTTTCCAATTTCTCCCTATTAAATATAATTTATATTACTATTTTTCCATCTCTGTTATCATTACTCAGAAGGCAATTTAAATACAATCTTATGTTAAATTTGATCTCAACTTACCACAAACCCTACCCTCCTTGGTGGCTCAGACAGTAAAGCGTCTGCCTACAATGGAAGAGACCCAGGTTTGATCCCTGGGTCGGGAAGATAGCCTGGAGAAGGAAATGGCAACCCACTTTAGTACTCTTGCTTGGAAAATCCCATGGACGGAGGATCCTGGTAGGCTATGGTCCATGGGGTCGCAAAGAGTCGGACACGACTGAGCCACTTCACTTACTTGACTTACCACAAACCCCACCTATGAAATAGTTTCATCAATGGAAGGGTGTCGTGTATGTTTTGTTGATTCCCATTATTTCAAAATGTGGTTAAATTTTGATGCTTCTGATGCAGGATGATGTAGCATTCTCTTTGAAGAGATTTTTCTTGCTGCTTCTTCTCTAGCTACCCTACCTGAGGCCTGAACAACTCAAAGGCAGTTCAGATCTCAAAACATCACTGCTTTAAGGATTCTTTTGTGATTGTTCAAGGCAGAGCCTAGGGACTGTAATTTACTTCTGTAAGCCCTGAATTTGCCTTTAAGAGCACTTCCTACTTTGCAACCTGATTGTACATACACATCTTTGTATTGATCACTAAAGTATAAAACCATGGAGATCAGAGACCATCTGAACAGTTAAACCCATGTTCCTAAAGTTGTGCTTATACAATACATATTTATCACATAACTTTAGACTTTTTTTGTATTAAAACTGAAATTGTTTTGAAAATTGAGCTTATGTTCCTTGAAATATCCATACAGAAATATAAAACCTAGAACCTGTAAAACTAAGCTTATTTTACTGTTTTATAATTCAGTATAAGCTTGCTGATGGTCAAAACACATCTAATCTATGTTACCCTCTTGCGTTTCATAGAACACAATTATGTTCCTTTTTCATGCCAGGAAGCTTAAATAGTGTTATTGTTTGGTTCTGTCTGAGAGCTCGAGCTGACCAAAAGTAGACAATCCAGAGGATGCTCAGGGGATGTCAGTGTCAATATCCTGATGAGCCATGGTTGCTTATGAGAAGGACACAACTATGTTTGAGTGAGACGTAGCTGAGTGGACAGGTAGCCATCTCGCTGGAGAGTAGACAAGGGGACTGTCCTTTTAGGAAAAAATGGCAGAAGTAGAAATGAATCTTTTATGAGTATGAGATGGATTTAATTATAGTTAATTGAGGATATCAGGAGAGATACAAGATAGAGTTGACATCTAATGTAACCTTTGGCCTTATTACGCTATGTGATGACACTCTGGCTATGAGCTCCCTTTTACTTGATGACACACAGATTTTCCCCTTAAATATACAGGGTCCTTTGGACAGCAGAGTTGTAGCGCACTCATCTTATGGATATTCTATCTTTTGTCCCTCATCCCCAAATTTCTCCAAGAAAAAAGGAATCCCACTCAGACATGGAACCAGTGTAAGTATTGTACCTGGAGGATTTTGTTCAATGACCTGCCAGTTAGTTGCTCAATGATCTGACAGTTTCTTAAGTTGACATGCTTCTATCCTTTTTCAATGAATGAATAAACATCTACTTAACTAATTGAGGCTCCAATTAATCTCCCAAATTCTCACAATTCAATATATGCCTTTAAAAACATTTTTCCTGATAACCTTCTCACTTGCAACCTCTTTGTAAATGATATTTAGAAAATATACATGAAAATGACATAGTGCACACCATCCTGATCCTTGTTGTAACTGCTGTTTCCTGATGTTTAATGAACTCACATTTATATATAGCCCATCCATCTCTTCCCCTCACCAGGACACAGAATCGTTTTCATTTTATCCAGGCTCTTTTCCTTTTAACGTTCAGCACATTGTCAAACCTACCTTATCTGAAGTAAATGATGTTACTTGCTCTCCTGGGGGAACACAGTAAATATCAGTAAGTAAATGGAAGCTCTGGTAACTTCTGCAGTGTCAGCTTTATCTCTGTCACCGTTATGGTGATGGACAGCATGCAGAGCCTGTGGTCTGTTCCATCTCCCTGCCTATAGCCCTTGTGGTTGGGGGAATATGACTAATGTGTAATTACGCATGAGCTTCAGTGACTCGGAATACCATAAGCAGCAAGTAATGATAAAGTTTCAATACTTACATGTCCTCAGAGGCTCAAGAGTCATAAGGACAGGATTGACATTCATTTATCTGTTTATTCATTGGAGTCTCAAGCTTATGTAGGAAGATTTGACCTATTTAAGGAGTTCAGGAAATGTTTCTATGTGCAAAGTGGTCTTGTTCTACTACATGAATGATTGGGGGGAATTAAGTTGAACAAAAGGAAAGAGAGAGGCCTTCCAAGCAGAGGGTATGTCAGAGGTCTTTCAGTGAGGGGACATGCAGAGTACATGGGACAGACAGAAGTTTGGTGTGGCTTAAATCAAGAGGCTGAGGGTTCAGCATGGTTTGAGGTGATGTTGGACAGACAGGTGGACGTTATACTGTGTAAACCCTTGTTACCCATGTTAAGGGCTTTTGCTTTGCTTTGCTTTTTTTTCCCCACAAAAACAAGGAGAAGACTCTTGAATTTTTAAGGAGTGTGAGTGTGTGTGTTTATATAGCATGTGTGTCTGTGTAATATCTGTGTTTTACTGTGTGTGTGTTAGGATGAGTGATTAATTAAATTCTGTTACTCTAGTCAATAGATATTTGACCACTTTAATGCTCAGTGGTCAATCACTTTAATGACTTCCCTGGTGGCTCAGACAGTAAAGCGTCTGTCTACAATGCGAGAGACCCGGATTTGATCCCTGGGTTGGGAAGATCCCTTGGAGAAGGAAATGGCAATCCACTCCAGTACTATTGCCTGGAAAATCCTATGGACAGAGGAGCCTGGTAGGCTACAGTCCATGGGGTCGCAAAGAGTCGGACACGACTGAGCAACTTCACGTTCACGTTCATGGTTGCGTTTTAAAAATCTCTGTCTTTGATATAGAACAGATTGTTGGGGAAGCACTCTTATCTCACACCCTACTCTTAGTAACCAAACTGTAGTCAAAGTGTGATTTAAATACACATACTTAAAGGAGGAGGTGGTTTAAGAAGGAGGTGTAGTCATAGTGAAGAGTTCCAAACATAATTTGGATTTCATAGTGGAGTTGGGTGTGAGGGTTTAAATATTTCCCTAGGTGTTAGCTGTCTGCCAAATTAATTTGGTTCTTGTTTCCTGATGGAGGAGGAAAATGAGACATCCTCTGCTTTCCATTTAATTATGTAACTCCTCCACAGAGCATCATGTAAGGCTGCAGACTGTGCCTACACAAATTTGGGAGTGATGCTCCAAGGATAAATCCTAACACTACCCCTTGTAGCTGAGTAAACTGGTAGACTTTCTCCTACTCTACTGATGAGTATAAAGCTATGCTGTATAATACAGTAGTCACTGGGCACACATGGCTATTTAAATTTATTTAAATCAAAATAATATTTAAAATTCAGTTGTTTGGTAACACTAACTTTATTTCATGTGTTCAGTAGCCACGTGAGGCTAGTGGCCATCATAAAGAATTGGGCACACACACAATATTTCTATCACAGGAAGTTCTTTTGAACAGAAAGAAATGGATTAGAGTTTGGAGTTATTTTTGTATTATAGTTCAATCTCTTTCTAGTGAGACTAGAAAGCAGATATTTCCTTAGTTTGGATAATCTAGTCTAGATTCAGATTTAATGGAGTTTATCATCGGACTATCAAGTAAGTTGGAGCCATATATATCCAAATTTTTCCTATATAGATCTTACCTTGAAGTAAGTAAGACACACACACACCAGCTCATATAATAAAAGAACAGATCATTGCTTTTTGGAACTGAGGCCAGGGAACATGGCTTCTGCATTAATGCAAAGAAATATAATGAAAACTAGAGCCAGTCAAAGCTTGTTCATTCTATTTAGATTCCTAGAAATGTACTTTTTATTCCTATTGTCCCAGTTTGATGAAGCTTTGCCCTTATAGAGAATTATGTAAGTTGTAAACAAAGAGCTGCATCATTATGAGCAGAAACTAATGTAATATCAGCTTTTAATGGTCTTTTATAAACCTGCTATGAACAGCGGTGCCTCACAGAAAAGCAGCACAATTGATTTAAAGAAAACTCATTGTACACACTAACTAGAACAAGAATAAAGGACATCCCACCAAACAGGGAATTGGACTGAAATAGAAAAAAATATGTGAGGCAAGACTGCCAAATTATTTATCTTTCATTAAAGGAGAAAATCACACATAATTATCTCTGGTAAATGAGCATGTTTGTGAAAGTTGGCAATGAGCTCAGAAATAATAGGCATAAAAAATATCCTACCCTTAATCAACTTAAATAACTGTCTGTTTTTACATGAATTGTAGAAAAGGGACTTCTCAATAAGGAGTGCATTCAAAAGGGAGTAGAAATAGCTCCCTGAGCCCTGCTTGATCCTCACTACGGATGGCACACCATGGATCTCTGTAACCAAGCTGAGCAGCTAATCCAGGCTGAAGGTTTTTTTTTTTTTTTTTTCCTTCCCTACCTACCCTACCTAAATTACTAAGAAGTTACAATGTGTAGCTTCATAATTCATGTATAAGCAAGTAACAACTAAATGTTTTTTAGTCAGGGACACTTAGAAGCTTATGTTCAGAAAGGATGCAGATATGCAGTACTTTGTGGTATGTGTGTGTGAGTTTTGCAAAATTAAATGGAATGTGCCAGAATTAGACACCAAGTAAAAAATTGCATTTTAGCATGGAGCTAATGTACAAATCTCATCTCCTTGCTCTCAGCATCAGAAGGGAAAAAGTCTCAGCCTACTAAACCTGAACAGTTTCAAATTTTAGAATAGCTTCGCTTGGGATTCTAAAGATAAACCTATTGGTATGTAGAAAGCAAGGATCTGCCAAATCAAAAGTTTCTTGGGCTGTTCAGAGAAACTCTCTTTCTCTTTCTTCTCTCCCTTTTTTAAAGGGGCAAACTACTCTGCCTGTAAATATTCCTGGCAGAACTTCTGAACAGGCTGCTCTTGATATCCATTGAAGACTCTTGTCACCTTAGAAAAAATGGAAACAGACTCCAGCTCTTAACTATTCTAGGGTGAAACTGAAGTGAGAGTGGAAGAGTTTTTGTTTATCTAGCATGATCTGGCGAAAGCTTTTGCAAACTTTGAGACTTCTGAGAGAGGTAAAAACACCTCAGAAGCAAGGTGGCTGTCTCTGGCCACTGACTACTTTTCCATGATTCACAATTACTTTAAGAGCTCAGATAAATAAATGTTCACTGATACTGTCATGTTAATTAATGATTATGGCACCTCCAGCCCCCTCCTCTTTTTCGTGCTGTCCTTTAAATAGAAGACTAGATTCCCTTTTCATGGACAGTCTTTCCTTTAAGGAAATGTGTACATTACTTCATAAAACTATATCTTAGAGTTATTATTTTATTTTTGGCTTGAAGAAGCTCTTGGGTCCTTCTCTTTTTGTGACCACTTCCCAACTTACAAAGATGACCTGAGTTCACAACAGCCATTGTTTGTCACAAGGAAAGAGAATTTTGGGAGCCCCATTGGTATCCTTTTTGTTCTCACTGTTATTTTACCTCGGCAGATTATTTATATTTAAAGACTCTCTTTCACTCTGTTGTCAAAGGTGACAACTAGGATTCTAAAGAAACAACTTCCTTCTTCATAGAATTGTTGAATGTCAAAGCTGGAGGAAACCTAAAAAATAATCATGTCTATCTCCTTAAGTTTAAAGATTTTAAAATGATGATCTAGACACAGATGAAAGTCATGAACATCAAAGGAGAGTCTAAAGTTTAGGTCTCTTGATACTCATTTTTTTTTTTTTTTCCCCAACATCTTGCATTCTGATGTTGTTTTCCCACAGTGTTAAATCTCTAACTTATTTCCTTTTCCTCCAAGTGGAGTTGCCAACAGGCCCCTTCCTGGTCTCTGGAGGGTTTGGTTCTTTCCTTGTGTGCCCCAGCTCATCCTCAAGCCCTACTGACCCTCAGTGGCTCCCACCCACCTTCCGTGTAACAGCCCTATTCCTTTCTGTGATCCTCTGACATCTGTTTTCCCAGCCATCATTTTATTTCTCCTCCTCTGTCTCTGTGCCTAGGAGTTTATCTGAAATCTCTTCTCAAAATAAACTAGGCAGGCTATAAATTTCCCTTATAGGGATTTTTAGACAGGAACAGCCTGGCTTATCTAGAACTTTGTCACATCAAAGAATTAGGAAATATACTTCATCTTCTCATGGGAGACATCTCTCAGCAAAGCTGGGAAAAAAAATGAGTGTTTCTCAGGTGTACTCTATTCTCTTTATGTGTTTCCTTCTAATTTTTTAGTAAGTTATTCACTTCCTGGATTATCATGAGAATACAGTATTGGTAATAACAACAATAATGAGAAGCTTCTCTAGAGAGGAAGAGAATTTGGGATGATAAATCATACTGAACAGAAGAAGGAACTAGGTTCTAAATATATCATAATTATTATTGGTGAAGAGGAGTTGAGTACTGCTATTGGAATGATCTTCCACATTGAATTGACATACTTTTTCAGACATTTAATTACCTCCAAAGGAGGGGAAAGCTGGTTATAAGCAGGGCTTGGGAAGCAGAGAAGTGACCTGATCATGACACAGGAAATAGGGAGGAGGAGAAGAGACAGAGATGCCAGGGAAGTACCTCCTCCAAGGAGGGACCTCTAACTCGGTGACTTCCTTACTCACAACCCTGCACAGATGGAAATGAGGGGATTTCCATTTATCCTCATTAGGGATGTTCCTCCTGTTAGGAGGGCTGAGTAAGGCTCAGGAAGGATTGTCCAAAGATTTATTTGAGTACCTCTAGGAGAATCCCATGGACGGAGGAGCCTGGAAGGCTATAGCCCATGGGGTTGCTGAGGGTCAGACACGACTGAGCAACTTCACTTTCACTTTCCACTTTCATGCATTGGAGAAGGAAATGGCAACCCACTCCAGTATTCTTGCCTGGAGAATCCCAGGGATGGGGAGCCTGGTGCTGGTGGGCTGCCGTCTATGGGGTCGCACAGAGTCGGACACGACTGAAGTGACTTAGAAGCAGCAGCAGAGAAGTCAAATATGGAGAAGCTCTATACAATCAGCAAAACAAGACCAGGAGCTGACTGTGGCTCAGATCATGAACTCATTATTGCCCAATTCAGACTGTAATTGAAGAAAGTGGAGAAAACCACTAGACCATTCAGGTATGACCTAAATCAAATCCCTTATGACTATAAAGTAGAAGTGACAAATAGATTTAAGGGACTAGATCTGATAGACAGAGTACCTCATGAACTATGGATGGAGGTTTGTGACATTGCACAAGAGACAGAAATCAAGACCATCGGCAAGAAAAAGAAATGCAAGAAAGCAAAATGGCTGTCTGGGGAGGCCTGACAAATAGCTGTGAAAAGAAGCAAAGAGAAAAGCAAAGGAGAAAAGGAAAGATATACCCATTTGAATGCAGAGTTCCAAAGAATAGCAAGGAGAGATAAGAAAGCCTTCCTCAGTGATCAGTGGAAAGAAAACAATAGAATGGATCAGTGGAAAACAATAGAATGGGAAAGACTAGAGATCTCTTAAAGAAAATGAGAGATACCAAGGGAACATTTCATGTAAAGATGGTCTCAATAAAGGACAGAAATGGTATGGACCTAACAGAAGCAGATAATGTTAAGAAAAGGTGGCAAGAATACAAAGAAGAACTGTACAAAAAAGAGCTTCACGACCCAGATAATCAAGATGGTGTGATCACTGACCTAGAGCCAGACATCCTGGAATGTGAAGTCAAGTGGGCCTTAGGAAGCATCACTATGAACAAAGCTAGTGGAGGTGATGGAATTCCAGTTGAGCTACTTTAAATCCTGAAAGACGATGCTGTGAAAGTGCTGCACTCAATAATCCAGAAAATTTGGCAAACTCAGCAGTGGCCACAGGACTGGAAAAGGTCAGTGTTCATTCCAGTCCCAAAGAAAGGCAATGTCAAAGAATGCTCAAACTACCGCACAATTGCACTCATCTCACACGCTAGTAAAGTAATACTCAAAATTCTCCAAGCCAGGCTTCAGCAATATGTGAACCATGAACTTCCAGATGTTCAAGCTGGATTTAGAAAAGCCAGAGGAACCAGAGATCAAATTGCCAACATCCGCTGGATCATTAGAAAAGCAGGAGAGTTCCAGAAAAACATCTATTTCTGCTTTATTGACTGTGCCAAAGCCTTTGACTGTGTGGATCACAATAAACTGTGGAAAATTTCTGAAAGAGATGGGAATACCAGACCACCTGACCTGCCTCTTGAGAAATCTGTATGCAGGTCAGGAAGCAACAGTTAGAACTGGACATGGAACAACAGACTGGTTCCAAATAGGAAAAGGAGTACATCAAGGCTGTATATTGTTACCCTGTTTATTTAACTTATATGCAGAATACATCATGAGAAACACTGGGCTGGACGAAGCACAAGCTTGAATCAAGATTGCTGGGAGAAATATCAGTAACATCAGATATGCAGATGACAGCACCATTATGGCAGAAAGTGAAAAGGAACTAAAAAGCCACTTGATGAAAGTGAAAAAGGAGAGTGAAAAAGTTGGCTTAAGGCTCAGCTTTCAGAAAAGTAAGATCATGGCATCTGGTCCCATCGCTTCATGGGAAATAGATGGGGAAACAGTGGAAACAGTGGCTAGCTTTATTTCTGGTGGCTCCAAAATCACTGCAGATGGTGACTGCAGCCATGAAATTAAAAGACGCTTACTCCTTGGAAGGAAAGTTATGACCAACCTAGACAGCATATTAAAAAGCAGAGACATTACTTTGCCAACAAATGTCTGTCTAGTCAAGGCTGTGGTTTTTCTAGTAGTCATGTACAGATGTGAGATTTGGACTATAAAGAAAGCGAGTGCTGATGCTTTTGAACTGTGGTGTTGTAGAAGACTCTTGAGAGTCCCTTGGACTGCAAGGAGATCCAACCACTCCATCCTAAAAGCCCTGGGTGTTTATTGGAAGGACTGATGCTGAAGCTGAAGCTCAAATACTTTGGCCACCTGATGCGAAGAGCTGACTCATTTGAAAAGACCGGAATGCTGGGAAAGATTGAGAGCAGGAGGAGAAGGGGAAGACAGAGGATGAGATGGTTGGACAGCATCACTGACTCAGTGGACATGGGTTTGGGTGAACTCCGGGAGTTGGTGATGGACAGGGAGTCCTGGTGTGCTGGGGCTCATGAGGTTGCAAAGAGTTGGACACGATGATTGACTGAACTGAACTAAGAGAAGTCAAAAGTAACAATGGAGCTTACCATTAACAAGTTGGAATCAGGAATATAGAAGTGAAATTTGGCGGGGGAAAAAGCTTCTTTTAATACTAATGAATGACAACCAAAGTTAAGAAAAAGATTTCTCATTTAGCAGCATTTCTCAAACATCAGACTAGTGATGTTAGGAGTTCACGTCCTTCATCTCATTTAAGACTATAAATGAGATGAAAGAGCATAACAGAAGAACTCACACTTCCCACACCCTCCCCCCATAATCCATGACAGTGCAGAAGGCTGTTGAATTTAAATATCACCCTAAGGAGAAGGCAGGGACGGAAAAACCTTCAGACTTGAAGTTTAAATAGTTAGTAACTGAATTCATCAAAATGTTACTGTTTTTTTGATGCAGCAGAAGAGGAAAAGAAAAATAAAGAAAGATGTCATTTTAGTACATCTGAATACTTTTCAGGTCACATAACAGGGAGGGAACACTGTCCCACCCTTCAACAGAAAATTGGATTAGAGATTTACTGAGCATGGCCCCGAACATCAGAACAAGACCCAGTTTCCCCCTCAGTCATTTTGTCCCTTCAGGAAGCTTCCATAAGCCTCTTATCTTTCATCCAAGGGCAACTAGACTGGAAACCACAATCAAAGAAAACCAACCAATCTGATCATATGGATCACAGCCTTGTGTAACTCAATAAAACTATGAACCATACCTTAAAATGCTGTAAATACATGTACACATAATAATACAAATGACTGTTCTGTATCATAACATGATCAAGTTAATATGCTATTGACCCAAGTTAAATAAACATTTAATTAATAGTTTTCCATTTATCAGTACACGCTAGTAAAGTAATGCTCAAAATTCTCCAAGCCAGGCTTCAGCAATATGTGAACCGTGAACTTCCTGATGTTCAAGCTGGATTTAGAAAAGGCAGAGGAACCAGAGATCAAATTGCCAACATCCGCTGGATCATCGAAAAAGCAAGAGAATTCCAGAAAAACATCTATTTCTGCTTTATTGACTATGCCAAAGCCTTTGACTGTGTAGATCACAATAAACTGTGGAAAATTCTGAGAGAGATGGGAATACCAGACCACCTGATCTGCCTCTTGAGAAATGTGTATGCAGGTCAGGAAGCAACAGTTAGAACTGGTCATGGAACAACAGACTGGTTCCAAATAGGAAAAGGAGTACGTCAAGGCTGTATATTGTCACCATGTTTATTTAACTTATATGCAGAGTACATCATGAGAAATGCTGGACTGGAGGAAACACAAGCTGGAATCAAGATTGCCGGGAGAAATATCAATAACCTCAGATATGCAGATGACACCACTCTTATGGCAGAAAGTGAAGAGGAACTAAAAAGCCTCTTGATGAAAGTGAAAGTGGAGAGTGAAAAGGTTGGCTTAAAGCTCAACATTCAGAAAACGAAGATCATGGCATCTGGTCCCATCACTACATGGGAAATAGATGGAGAAACAGTGGAAACAGTGTCAGACTTTGTTTTTCTGGGCTCCAAAATCACTGCAGATGGTGACTGCAGCCATGAAATTAAAAGACGCTTACTCCTTGGAAGGAAAGTTATGACCAACCTAGATAGCATATTCAAAAGCAGAGACATCACTTTGCCAACAAAGTTTCGCCTAGTCAAGGCTATGGTCTTTCCTGTGGTCATGTATGGATGTGAGAGCTGGACTGTGAAGAAGGCTGAGCGCCGAAGAATTGATGCTTTTGAACTGTGGTGTCGGAGAAGACTCTTGAGAGTCCCTTGGACTGCAAGGAGATCCAACTGGTCCATTGTGAAGGAGATCAGCCCTGGGATTTCTTTGGAAGGAATGATGCTAAAGCTGAAACTCCAGTATTTTGGCCACCTCATGCGAAGAGTTGACTCATTGGAGAAGACCCTGATGCTGGGAGGGATTGAGGGCAGGAGGAGAAGGGGACGACAGAGGATGAGATGGCTGGATGGCATCACTGACTCGATGAATGTGAGTCTGAGTGACCTTCAAGAGCTGGTGATGGATAGGGAAGCCTGGTGTGCTGCAGTTCATGGGGTCGCAAAGAGTCGGACACGACTGAGCGACTGATTTGATCTGATCTGATTTATCAGTACATGTAGAATATCTCATTTTGTGCTAGTTTTTTTAATGTTGCTTTTAAGAATTAATGATTTGTACATGTAACAAATATGTTCAATGTTATTTACATTTATAGAATGGATTTTTGGAAGTAAAATTGCTGGCTCAAAAAATACGTACATGTAAAATTATTACTTAGCTAGTTCAGTCTCTCAGTCATGTCCAACTTTTTTCGACCCCATGAATTGCAGCACGCCAGGCCTCCCTGTCCATCACCAACTCCTGGAGTTCACTCAAACTCACTTCCATCAAGTCGGTGATGTCATCCAGCCATCTCATCCTCTGTCGTCCCCTTTTCCTCCTGTCCCCCAAATTTTATTAGCTACTACCAAAATATCTTCCAAAGAGACAGTACAAATTTATACTTCCAACAAGAACGTGTGAATGCTTACACTGTCTATAATAAACTTTCTTTTTCTAAACTAAGAGAAAAATTGATATCACAAAATTTTGATGTGCTTTTCTTTAAATAATTGTGTTGGTTATTTAAAGGTTTTTGTAAGGGTATGTGTGTGTATAGATTGCTTGTTCATATCCTTAACCCATTTTAAAAATTGAGTTTTTTACCTTTTTTCATCTTAAACTTATTTATCCACATCAGTGATCACTCATATTAACAGCTGGGGTCCTTCAGAAATTCTTAGATGCTTTAGAGGATGGCATTAAGTTTTGTCAATATTGATTTTCAGATAAGGAGAGTTAGAAATAAGGAACTTTGTTAAGAGATAGGAAACGGTCACATAAAGTAATAGCTAAAAGTAATAGGGACATTTTTTTTTCCTTTTCATCAAATAATTAATGCCCCATTCATACAGTGGAGAATATCTGTGAAAAAATTTCATCATTTTCCTCTTCAAGTTCAACAGGATGCTCCGTTATTTATTTTTTGAGTACTTTATAGATAGGTATTTAAAGTTTATTCTTTCCATCCATTTGTGCAGCCTCTGTGCTAAAATATACAAGGTCAGCAAAATACATCAAAGAGATTCAAAAATATTGTTTAGGTTTTCGACCTCTGGATATTTGAATAGATCTTTTTTATGTACCCTGGTCTTAGATAAATGTCTCTTCCAAAATAAACTTCTATATCTTTCAGATTTGGTAAAGCAATTAATTCAAGGCTATTAGCAACTTTCAATAAAAATATGCCTGTTCTCACTTATTCACTAGATATATTTCCTCTGGAAAATGTTAAACAGTATAAACTATTCTCAAGACAATGAAATATTATGTAACTATAAATATAATGCACAATGATAATCATATGAAGGCAGATATAAATAGACATTTTAAAGTTAGGAATAATTTCATTTTAGAGTATTTGGAAGAGATTGATTTAAACAAATAATTATATACAAGCCACCTAGTCAGAATATAACCTTTAAAAATATTTAGAAATTGAAATGTCATGTGAGAGATTTAACTTGCCTAATTCTTTGCAGACCAGGTATTTTTGAGACAGATCTCCATTTATTGATATGATCCTCTTTATAGTGATATCAAATATAGCATTGATTTTAAGTTCTCAGAAGAAATTTAATATAATCTCATATATGAATCTCCTTTTATATGAAGACATTTCTGGTCCACTCTCAGAAAGTTTATTGCAATCTTCTCCTCAAGAAATGATGATAAGTTTGAAGAAATGTATTCACATGATCCAAATATGATTCCCTTAAAGAAATAAGCCATCCTGTTTTTGAAAGGGTACCAGTTTTTTTGAGGAAGTGAGATCATACACTAAAAATAGCTTTTTGAAGTTTAATAGCAGTAGATTATGCATTTTATTTTCAATATTTCTTTTAAAAATGTAAATAATGTTTTAATGCAAAGGCAGAAAAGTGAAGAAAAACCCAACAAGCTTCTAAGAGATGTTGAATACTGCTGGGCTGTGCACCACACTGTGTGTGGCAAAGCTTTGGAGTACTTTTTATCTTTGGAGTCGAACTGTGCATTCTAACACTTACCCAGATGGGAAGGTGGGATGAATTACACTATGCATCAGTCTCCTAATCTTTAAAATGGGATCTTGATGAGTTTACCTTTTTAAGTTTACTGGGAGGATTACATGAGTGAATACACCTAAACTCCATTTAATAGTCCCTGACAGGTGATAGAAATTCTTGACACTATCATTTTAATTATTATTTATTTCAACTTAAGCAATAATGTGCTGTGGTATTATTGCACCCTTTGTGATATTACTGCACCCTTATGGCAGAAAGTGAAGAACTAAAGAGCCTCTTGATGAAAGTGAAAGAGGAGAGTGAAAAAGTTGGCTTAAGGCTCAACATTCAGAAAACGAAGATCATGGCATCTGGTCCCATCACTGCATGGCAAACGGATGGGGAAACAGTGGCTGGCTTTATTTTGGGGGCTCCAGAATCACTGCAGATGGTGACTGCAGCCATAAAATTAAAAGATGTTTACTCCTTGGAAGGAAAGTCATGACCAACCTAGATAGCATATTCAAAAGCAGAGACGTTACTTTGCCAACAAAGGTCCATCTAGTCAAGGCTATGGTTTTTCCAGTAGTCATGTACGGATGTGAGATTTGGACTGTAAAGAGAGTGAGTGCTGAAGAATTGATGCTTTTGAACTGTGGTGTTGCAGAAGACTCTTGAGAGTCCCTTGGACTGCAAGGAGATCCAACCAGTCCATTCTGAAGGAGATCAGCCCTGGGATTTCTTTGGAAGGAATGATGCTAAAGCTGAAACTCCAGTGCTTTGGCCACCTCATGCGAAGAGCTGACTCATTTGAAAAGACCCTGATGCTGGGAAAGATTGAAGGTGAGAAGAGAAAGGGATGACAGAGGATGAGATGGTTGGATGGTATCACCGACTCAATGGACATGAGTCTGAGTAAACTCTGGGAGTTGGTGACGGACAAGGAGGCCTGGCATGCTGCAGTCCATGGGGTTGCAAAGAGTTGGACATGACTGAGCGACTGAACTAAACTGAATTGAAGTGATGCTGTGACATGGATATAGAAATCACCATCAGAGACACTAGAAATAATCTAAGCAAAACCCCTTGTTTACAGTCTCAGGGTTCAGATTGGTTAAATGACAGAAGAAGCAGCATATATTAATCTCCTGGTATATAGACTGGTGGGCTTCCCTGGTGGCTCAGCAGTTTAAGAATCCTCCTGCCAGTTCAGGAGGTGTGGATTCAGTCCTGGGGTTGGGAGGATCCCCTGGAGCAGGGAATGGCTACTCACACCGGTATTCTTTCCTGGGAAATCCTATGAACAGAAGTAGCCAAAAGAGTTGAACATGACTCTCTGTAGTCTATGGAATTACAAGTCAAACATGACTTAGCGACTAAACAACAGCAACAATACATACTGTTGCTTGTTGCCACCATTGCTGTTGCCGTGTAGGGCTACCCAAGACGGACAGGTCATGATGGAGAGTTCTGACAAAATGTGGTCCACTGGAGAAGGGAATGGTAAACCACTTCAGTATTCTTGCCTTGAGAACCCCAAGAACAGTATGAAAAAATAAAAATTACCAAGAGGCAAATCATAGTCTCTGTCAGCTAGAAACCCAGATATTTCTTCAAAGGGACATAAGAGCTATTTGCTATTATGCTTCTCTTCACTATAGTAGTGATACACTGCTACCCTCAGAAGTATAAGCTATATCCCTGACATTGAATTTTCTTTGAATAAGATAGAGAACTAGAAAAAAAATAAAGTGGATGTGATTCTTTTCAAACTCCTGCAACGCATGCATTGATGGTCTTTGCTTACAAGAATGTCATTGAACATGAATGAAGCATGCATTTCATGATTGGAAAAGTGGGTTAGGAAAAAATGTGACTTCTCTGAAGCCCTGGTAGCTCAGTTGATAAAGAATCCACCTGCAATGCAGGAGACCCCGGTTCAATTCCTAGGCCAGAAAAATCTGCTGGAGAAGGGATAGGCTACTCACTTCAGTATTCTTGGGCTTCCCTTGTGGCTTAGCTGGGAAAGAATCCCCCTGCAGTGTACAAGACTAGGTTCAATCCCTGGGTTGGGAAGATCCCCTTGGAGAAGGGAAAGGCTACCCACTCCAGTATTCTTGCCTGGAGAATTCCATGGACTGTATAGTCCATGGGGTCACAAGGAGTTGGACACACGACACAGTGAGTTTTACTTTCACTTTCTGCAGTCAGAGGATGCCTCTATGGCTCAAGGGTATAATATGGCACTGTTGGAAAAAGCATTTGTGTTCAAGTGCCTGCATAAATCTAAAGACCAGAAAGAACAAAAGCTGCTTCTTGGTTTTTCTTGTTCCTTTATGATAGTAACTGGTATTTACTCTACAGAAAAGATAATTTCTGTTAAGATTGATTGCATTGATCTCCTTGCTATCCAAGGGACTCTCAGGAGTCTTCTCCAGCACAACAGTTGGAAGGCATCAATTCTTTGGCACTCTGACCTCTTTACAGTTAAGCTCCCACAAGCATATGTGGCCACAGGAAGACCATAGCCTTGATTATACAGACCTTTGTCAGCAGAGTAATGTCTCTGCTTTTCAACACACTGTCTAGGTTTGTCATAGTTTTCCTGCCAAGAAGCAATTGTCTTCTTATTTCATGGCTGCAATAGCCATCCGCAGTGACTTTAGAGCCCAAGAAGTGATTTCATAGCCCAAGGATAATGATTTAAGAGTTACTAAATAATTACTGGGGTCAGGTACTATATTTAGCATTGAGGAAGGTGCAGATATATAGATAAAGCAAATTTCAGTTTCCAAGAAATTCATAAACTATAAAAGTATACAAGGCTACTCATATTTAGTTACTTCTAAGTAACAATGAGACAATTATTACAAAAGAAATATTGGTAGTATTCTGAGGTGGAAGTGAATTTTTCAGGGGAATCTTCCAGAAGGAACAGATACTTAAATTACCTAGAAGATAAGAAAGAATTTTAATATATAAACAGAGGGGAGCATATCAGATGGAGTGTAGTTGACGAAGAGAAAGTCCTGGGACAGTTCTGGTTACTCAGACATTCACATTTTGGCTTCAACATAAATTGTATAGCTAATGGTGGGAGAGGAGGGC
This sequence comes from Tragelaphus eurycerus, assembly GCA_935064755.1. Classification (NCBI taxonomy): domain Eukaryota; kingdom Metazoa; phylum Chordata; class Mammalia; order Artiodactyla; family Bovidae; genus Tragelaphus; species Tragelaphus eurycerus. The sequence goes on from CAKXYN010000080.1 coordinate 7,155,335, forward strand.
ATTTTAACTCCAGGTCTTAAGGAAATTTGTTTGCTGTGCTAAAGAATTTGGAAGAGACCTTGCTGACGGGAAAGACTGAAGGCAAAAGGAGAAGGGGTAGCAGGGGATGAGATGGTTAGATAGCATCACTGACTCAATGGACATGAATTTGAGCTAATTCTTGGAGATAGAGGAGGGCAGAGGATGTGCCCATGGTGTGCTACAATCCATGGGCTCACAAAGAGTTGAACACAATTTATTGACTAAACAACAATGACAAAGAATTTGGACTGTTTTTCTTCTAATAGAAATGGTGAAACACTAAAAGATTTTACACAGCCAAGGTGACATATCTGAATTGTGCTTCCTGGGCATGCCCAGATGAACTGGTGGATCTGGGACAAAGATTAGTGAAAATACAAGCGGGAAAGACAGGATAATCTGTGGCTGTAGGCTTCTTCCCGCTTTATGATATGTCAGAAGGCTGAGACTAAATAACCCTTAGTAACTATATAAATCTAATTTCCATGTAACCCTGATGTCATACCGATTAAACTCTATGATTAAAATCTATTTTCCACTCTGTCAGTACAACAGAGTGAATATGTAGTGTAGAAACTGTGGTGTGAGCACCATCTGAAAAACAGCTTTGCTGTATTCTGAATCTAGACAGAAGCTTAACTCTTAGTCAAATCTAAGGGGAAAAGAACATCGGCTGTGACAGAAGATATTGTGTTTCTAATGGTAACAACTAGTAGGGAAATTATTTTAGTCAATGTTGATGTAAGTCAGAGGAGAGATTGAAAACAATAAGAAGTTTATAAGATTTAAGGATCAATTAGTACATTAAAAGGCTAGCTTTTTTTTTTTTTTTTGCATCATGTACCTAATATTAGCCTTCCCTGGTGGTGCAGAGGTTAAAGCATCTGCCTGCAATGTGGGAGACCTGGGTTCGATCCCTGGGTCAGGAAGATCCCCTGGAGAATGAAATGGCAACCCACTCCAGTATTCTTTCCTGAAGAATCCCATGGACGGAGGAGCTTTAAGAGTCAGACATGACTGAGCGACTTCACTTTCACAGACTTTTTATTTCATTTCTATAAAGCAAAAAGATTTGTTTTAAATCCGGGGTCAGAGGAACTATATGAAATCTTGATGACTTTTAAAAACCATTTGGGCATATCTTGCAATTAGTTCTTCACTTCAGTTCAGTCGCTCAGTCGTGTCCAATTCTTTGCAACCCCATGAATCACAGCACGCCAGGTCTCCCTGTCCATTGCCAACTCCCGGAGTTCACCCAAACTCATGTGCATCGAGTCGGTGATGCCATCCAGCCATCTCATCCTCTGTCGTCCCCTTCTCCTCCTGCCCCCAATCCCTCCCAGCATCAGGGTCTTTCCCAATGAGTCTTAACACAGTTCTATTTCATAGTTGCTATTAACTCCTACTTCACAGATGAGGAAACAGTCTTGGAAATAAAAGCATTTTTCCATATTCATACAGTTAGCAAATAACAGAGCCAAAGCTAGAACCAGATTTATGGGCTCTAAATCCCATATTTAAAATGTTCACTCGTGTTGCCTCAAGTTCCATTAATCTATTTTACAAAAGAATTATAAAGCAGGTTATTTCAGTCGTTGAATTTGAGTCTGAGTAGCCAAGTTTATGTTTGGGCTCTGCTCCTGAACTAACTTGGTGTGATTATATATGAATTGCTAATTATTTCTGGACTTCTTTGTAAGGTCATGGTATGTGCCACCTGTCTTGGGGATACTGCTAGACTAATGGAAAAACTTGATATCATCTTGATCTTGGGTGGTGTCAGCCTGCAGCAGCTAGAAGTAAACCTTTGTTCCCAGACAGAGATTGAAGTCAGGGAACACTGAATCCTAGCCACAAGACCACTGGCCCTTTGCTTTGCAGAAAAGAATCCCTACAAAGACAGAAAATAGTGAAACAAGTAGATAATTTATTAGGAGGAAAAAAGAGTACAGCACGTGTAGATAGACACATGGGTAGATTCACAGATAATTGCTCCCTTGCAATAGTTTAAATCACATTTATGGAGCATTTCTTCTGGATTTTCTTTAACCAATCATGCAGCTTTGCCTGGTTCGGAGTTTGTATTTATCTCAGTGTCCTTCCATGAGTGTGTGTGCATCTCTTAGCCAAGATGGATTCTAGCAAAGAGGCCTATGGGTAGGTTGACATCACTTTCTATGAGGTGATGTTCCCTCTCTTTTGAACTCCAAGGAGCCTTTCTGTGCGTGTGTAGTCAAAGAGGTCTCCTGACTCTGAGAATAAGAAATATATGTGGTCTCTTCTATCTGGGCAGGGCCCAGCCTCCTCCTTTGATCGTCCTGCTGTTTTTGTCTTAGAGTATACAGAAAATGAACTCCAGCTCTTTGCCCTGGGAGCTCATCTACATCTTGCCTCGTACTCATCTTGCAGTGTCAGTTAAGCTTAATATTATATAAATAATATCAATGTCTAATATTTCATTAAACATTAATGATAATAATATTGATTGGGTTTATATATTGCTATTAGTGTGTTGCTGGCGTGCTGCAGTTCACGGGGTCGCAAAGAGTTGGACACAACTGAGCGACTGATCTGATCTGATGTTGCTATTGGTTCTTATGTTTAAATAGAGTTATTTCCAGCTGTCCAAAATATATACAATATCAATTTAGAGGCAGAAAACCAAATGTAAATGGTAGATGAGAAGCAGCTTGGGATATTGGTAAGTATTTGCTTTATAAGTCCCGTAGACTTGGTTTGATTGTCAACCTAAACAACCCTGGCTGTATGTATGCAGGTAAATTACCTAACTTGAAATATTTCCATATTTACAAAATGAGGATATTAAAACATGTGGTTAAAGTTGTTTTGAGGATCTGAGATCCTGTACATAAAAAAATCTGGCAAATAGCGAAAAGCAGATACTACCATAGTTACTAAATTAATTTTCCATTTAATTTCCTTTTGTAGATGAAAATGTCACAGTGATGTGGCAAAGGAGATAGCTTTGGCAAAGAATACTTTATTTTCCTTCTGAAAAATTAATGACAACTAAGATAACTAATCTAATCAATGGCACCCCACCCCAGTACTTTTGCCTGGAAAATCCCATGGATGGAGGAGCCTGGTAGGCTCCAGTCCATGGGGTCGCTGAAGTCGCACACGACTGAGCGACTTCACTTTCACTTTTCACTTTCATGCATTGGAGAAGGAAATGGCAACCCACTCCGGTGTTCTTGCCTGGAGAATCCCAGGGACGGGGGAGCCTGGTGAGCTTCCGTCTATGGGGTCGCACAGAGTCGGACACGACTGAAGCGACTTAGCAGCAAGATAACTAAAAATTAATAACAACTAAGTGCCAAATTCATAACGTCCACATTCTCAAGTCATTTCTTGACCTTTACTATGTCAGTCCTAAGAAATGTAAAATTATATACTGACCAAAAAAAAATCAAAAGGAGGTGATGTGTTCATGTGGTTGAGATTCCTTTACTACAAAGCACTCTTATGTTTAGCTACATAGATGTTGAGTTTTTTGAGATCAAGTGTATATAGAAAGTTTGTATATTACTTAATTTATAATCTGTTACAGGACTCAACTCTCTCAGAAGTAATGTAAAAGGAAGTAATCAACAATAAAATTAACCAAAGGACAACCTCCTTTGAAGATTGCTCATATATGGTCTCAAGATCATAAAATAAATAATCTCAGGTCAGATCACTTAGTTTTATTCTGGCTTTTTTCTGCTACTTACATGAGGTTCCATCTTATTCTTTCTGGAGCTTTTTCTCCACTGATCTCCAGTAGCCTATTGGGCACCTACCGACCTGGGAAGTTCAGTGTCCTATCTTTTTGCCTTTTTATGCTGTGCATGGGGTTCTCAAGGCAAGAATACTGAAGTAGTTTACCATTCCCTTCTCCAGTGGACCACATTTTGTCAGAACTCTTCACCATGACCAGTCTGTCTTAGGTGGCCCTACATAGTTTCATTGAGTTACACAAGGCTGTGGTCCATATGATCAGATTGGTTAGTTTTATGTGATTGTGGTTTCCAGTCTGTCTACCCTCCGATGGAGAAGGATAAGAAGCTTATGGAAGCTTCCTGAAGGGAGAAACTGACTGAGGGAGGGGGAAACTGGGTCTTATTCTGATTGGCGGGGCCATGGTCAGTAAATCTCTAATCCAGTTTTCTGTTGAAGAGTGGGACAGTGTTCCCTCCCTGTTATTTGACCTGAGACCAAATTGTGCTAGAGGTAATGAAGATAATGGTGACCTCCTTCAAAAGGTCTCATGCAGGCACTGGTACACTCAGTGCCCCCAGCCCTGCAGCAGGCCACCACCGACCCACAGCTCCACTGGAGACTCCTGGCCCCTCATGGGCAAGTCTGAGTCGGTCTCCTGTGGGGTCACTGCTCCTTTTCCCTGTGTCCTGGTGCACACAAGGTTCTTTTTGTGCTCTCCCAGAGTCTGTTTCCCAGTCCTGTGTAAGTTCTGGTGGCTCTGTGGTGGGTTAATGGCGACCACCTCCAAAGAGCTTATGCCATGCACAGGTCTACTACACCCAGAGCCCCTGCCCCCACAGCAGTCCACTGCTGACACGTACCTCCTCAAGGAAAGTGAAAGTGAAGTCGCTCAGTCGTGTCTGACTCGTGTGTGTGAAAGTGAAAGTGAAGTCACTCAGTCGTGTCTGTCTTGCGACCCCGTGGACTGTAGCCTACCAGGCTCCTCTGTCCATGGGATTTTCCAGGCAAGAATACTGGAGTGGGTTGCCATTTCCTTCTCCAGGAGATCTTCCCAACCCAGGGATTGAACCCGGGTCTCCAACATTGTAGGCAGACGCTTTACCATCTGAGCCACCAAGGAAGTCTAACTTCCTCAGGAGACACCCAAACACAGTTCTGTCTCAGTGTCTATTGGGTCACTGGGTCCTGATGTGCACAAGGTATGTTTGAGCCCTCTAAGTTTCTCTGGGGGTATGGGGTTCGATTCTAAACTCGATTTGCCCCTCCTACCATCCTTTTGGGGCTTCACCTTTGCCCTTGGACATAGGGTATCTCCTCACAGTCTCTCCAGTGCTGCACTGGAAAACAATAGAATGGGAAAGACTAGAGATCTCTTTAAGAAAATTAGAGACACCATGGGAATTTTTCATACAAAGATGGGCATAATAAAGGACAGAAACAGTATGGACCTTAAAGAATCGGAAGATATTAAGAAGAGGTGGCAACAGTACACAAAAGAACTATATGAAAAAGATCTTCATGACCCAGATAATCATTATGGTGTGATCACTCACCTAGAGCCAGACATTCTGGAATGCAAAGTCAGTGGAAAGCATCAAGTGGGATGCTTGGGAAGCATCACTACGAACAAAAGCTAGTGGAGGTGATGGAGTTCCAGCTGAGCTATTTCAAATCCTAAATGATGATGCTGTGAAAGTGTTACACTGGATATGCCAGCAAATTTGGCAAACTCAGCAGTGGCCACAGGACAGGAAAAGGTCAGTTTTCATTCTAATCCCAAAGAAAGACAATGCCAAAGAATGCTCCAACTACCTCACAATTGCACTCATCTCACACATTAGCAAAGTAATGCACAAAATTCTCCAAGCTAGGCTTCAACAGTACTTGAACCGTGAACTTGCAGATATTCAAGCTGGTTTTAGAAAAGGCAGAGGATCGAGAGATCAAATTGCCAAATCTGTTGGATCAATGGAAAAGCAAGAGAGTTCCAGAATAACATCTATTTCTGCTTTATTGACTATGCTAAAGCCTTTGTGTGGATTGCAACAAACTGTTGAAAATTCTTAAAGATATAGGAATACTAGACCACCTTACCTGCCTTCTGAGAAATCTGTATGCAGGTCAAGAAGCAACAGTTAGAGCTGGACTTGAAACAACAGACTGGTTCCAAATCAGGAAAGAAGTATGTCATGGCTTATATTGTCACCCTGCTTATTTTACTTGTATGCAGAGTACATCATGAGAAATGCTGGGCCGGATGAAGCACAAGCTAGAATCAAGATTGCCAGGAGAAATACTAATAGCCTCAGATATGCAGATGACACCACCCTTATGGCAAAAAGTGAAGAAGAAATAAAGAGCCTCTTGATGGGGGTGAAAGAGAAGAGTGAAAAAGTTGGCTTAAAACTCAACATTCAGAAAACTAAGATCATGGCATCTGGTCCCATCACTTCATGGTAAATAGATGGGGAAACAATGGAAACAGTGACAGACTTTATATTTTTGGGCTCCAAAAATCACTGCAGATGGTGATTGCAGCTGTGAAATTAAAAGATGCTTGCTCCTTGGAAGAAAAGCTATGCCCAACCTAGATAGCATATTAAAAAGCAGAGACATTACTTTGTCAACAAAGGTCCATCTAGTCAATGCTGTGGTTTTTCCAGTGGTCATGTATGGATGTGGGAGTTGGATTATAAAGAAAGCTGAGTGCTGAAGAATTGATGCTTTTGAACTGTGGTGTTGTAGAAGACTCTTGAGAGTCCCTTGGACAGCATGGAGATCCAACCAGTGCCTCCTAAAGGAAATCAGTCCTGAATATTCATTGGAAGGATTGATGCTGAAGCTGAAACTCCAATACTTTGGCCACCTGATGCAAAGAACTGACTCATCTAAAAGACCCTGATGCTGGGAAAAATTGAAGGCAGGAGGAGAAGGGATGGCAAAGGATGAGATGGTTGGATGGCATCACTGACTCAATGGACATGACTTTGAGTAAACTCTGTGAGTTGTTGATGGACAGGGAGCCTGGTGTTCTGAAGTCCATGAGATGCAAACAGTCTGACATGACTGAGCGACTGAATTGAATGTGAAGTTAGATCATTTTAGTTTCAATTTCAGCTTGTTCAATTGTTTAAAAAAATAATGTAAAAAAGGATTAACATCTGCTCTTAAGGCTGTAGAGATTAATAAGAACATTTATGCTGAGTATATTATGCAATGCCCTTCCCAAATGCCATTGTTACTACCACAGTCAGGAACATCAGCAATCATTGTGGAGCCTCTCGTCTTATAGAAAATACTGGGCATGGGGCTGCCTCTGCCCTGAGTAGAATAGTCCTTTGGGTTCAGTATGTAGTCATCATTTATTTGCTTGCCATTTTTAAAATCAGTCTTCCCAAAATAGGTTAGAATGCATTATGTGTATTTGGAATTTCTCTCTTTGATTACAGACTGTCTATGACAGTTTTCTATTTCTGTCTTTAAATGTCTTAGTCTGTTTGCAGTACCAAATTTGGAATATTTTACTAATTGAAATCAATTTACAAAAGCAAAATCAACTTTTAGCTTTCGAGATAGGCCCATAATTTTTCACCTCTGGTTTCTCTGCATGCCAGAGTGCACACTTCATGGGAAAATCTCATTTCCCTTGAAAATCTGCAGGCATAAATTTGCAAGCCACTTTCAAAATGTTGCTTCATTACGCCTAATCCTTTTTGGAATCATACTAAACTATTTGCTTCAATAATTTCCTTTGGGAACTAGTTCTATGGGTTAACTAAGCTTTATGCAGAGAAGCATTTGTTTTTATCTATTCTTAATTTCTTGCCTTTTAATTCTATTGTGCCTTACTAAAATGGAGCATCTTTATCACTTATTAAAACTTAAAAATCCTGTGTGTGATTGACAGGATATACGCATATACTGATAGTTTGTTAAAATATTAAGAAAACATGTAAAAACAGCATAAATAGTCTACAACTTACTCAGAAACTAGACATCCAAGTCTTGTTTGTGGTTTTATTTTTGCAATAGGGAATGGATTGTCCATAATAATGATTGAAGAAATAGTAATTAGAATATAGTTAATATAAATTTATATTTATGGCACACATACTATGTATCAGGCTCTGTGTCCTATTCCCTACTGGGGACATGATCTCTTACCTAACATATTCTACAACATACCTGTTTAATAATAATAATGAGTGACCATTTACTGAGAACTTATGCTAAATATTATTCTATAATAAATGCTATATGTACATTATCTCATTTATCCTTCACAAGTGCCCAATGATGTAGATGCAAATGTTATATTCAATTTATAAATGAAGAACCAAGACTTACAGATATTTAGTGTGCCACTAGCTGTCTATGGGGTCGCACAGAGTTGGACACGACTGAAGCGACCTAGCAGCAGCAGCATTCAGGAAGTGGCAGAGTCCTTATTTGAAATCAAGCATGTCAAACGTCAAAATTCATATTCTTACCCATTAAGTGGTAGTCTCATTTGCCTTACGTTAGTACTTCTAAGAAACACTATTAGCTGGATATATGTAGGTTAAACTGAGTACCTATTTACCATGTATGGCATCGCTTTCGTCAAGAGTATCCCTCAGAATGTCAGTACTGGAAGTTAGCAGGGACTCCTTCCAACCTCAGGTCTAAAACTGAGTCCTGCTGGCTTTGTCTCAGCAATGATGGCAAGAGCAGGCATGCCAGCGGAAGGGAGTAGAAAGGTGTTAAGGTCCCACATGCGGTCAGTATCTTTGCCCTGAAGAGAGGTTTGCATTCTAAATACAAATGGATGAAAAGAGTAATTCCCCAGACACAGACAGACTTGTTCATCTACTTGTTCCATGTATATCATCTTGAGTTGGTATCTTAGGAAGTAATTTGTAAATGGGAAGGAGTTTCAAGGAGAAAATGGCTAACTTATGGAATAATAAAATCGAGAGAAATTAGGAGAATATAGTGTTGTTCAGTCACTCAGTCATGTCTGACTCTTTGCGACCCCATAGACTGCACCACACCACACCAGGCTTTCGTGTCCTTCACCATCTCCCAGACTTTGCTCAAACTCATGTCCATTGAGTCAGTGATGCCATCCAACCATCTCATCCTCTGTCTCCCCTTTTTCTTCCTGCCCTCAATCTTTTCAGGCATCAGGGTCTTTTCCAGTGAGTTGGCTCTTCATAACAAGTTGCCAAAGTACTGGAACTTCAGCTTTAGCATCCGTCCTTCCAATGAATATTCAGGGTTGAATTCAAATCTCCTGCTTTGGCAGGTGGTTCTTACCACTAGCACCACCTGGGAAGCCTGGAGAATACAGTGAAAGTTAAGTCACTCAGTCGTGTCTGACTCTTTGCGACCCTGTGGACTGTAGCCTACCAGGCTCCTCCGTCCATGGGAATTTCCAAGCAAGAGTACTGGAATAGGTTACCGATAGTAGGAATCTCTTAACACCAAATTTTAAGACACAGCAAAGCAAAACACTTTCCTAAAAATATTTCTCAAACTTAGATATGTGTTTTTTTATTGCACAGACATTTCTAAACACATGAAAATCTCATGGCTTTCTGATTTTGACTCAGATTCAAAGTATTTAAAGAGGAAAAGCCAGATATAATGGGATAGAGTCCAAGAGATTACATTATTCACATGCAGATAACTGCACAGTAAATGGACTGTTAACCTCTTCTGGAAGCTTCATGGGTTGAATTGGATGGAAGAGTTTATGAAGCAAACCTGGATGCCTGTATACATTTTAAATTGGCAGAACAAATTTGAATATTTTCCTGATGGGAGGTGAATAGGCTAATCTGTGGAACCTTTTATTTATCTCTAGATTATGCAAACCTATGATTCTGTCATTAGACATTTTCTGAATAATTACTAAAACATAAAAGCTGCATCATGATTAAAACATGAAATATAGAAGAAGTTTATCAGAAAAATTATCCAGATCTCTTTGAACTTAAAATTCCACAAGAGTAGATTCTTTTGAGATTACCTCCTGGGGAAAGCATGACTATCTAATCATAATAAAAGTTTTTCTTTCTCTGTTTACAGAATTGACTGATGTGATTTTCAGAAAAATCAGATAACTCAGAAGTTGAGAAAAAGACAAAAAATGATAAGTTTGTAAAATGGCCTAAACTTTTTCACTTTTTCTTTCTTAGTGTTTGAGAAGTTGCAGACATTCTTTTGTTGTTGCTCTTGTTATAATCACACATGAATAAATTATCTAAAAGAAATAAAACAAAATTATAAGAATTTTAAAATGAATAAACCATTTGGTGAATGTATTTGAATATTGGAAACCTAGAATTCACAGCAGTTAGTTAGATTTTTCTTAGCAACAATGTTTGATAGCTTAAAGCTCATGAGATTATGAACCTGGAACATCTTGAAGGTTATTCTAAGTGTCTTATTTTTACAAATGAGAAAACTGAAACAAGACATTATGGCTTACCTAGGTGACATAAATTGGCGAAACTTTACTGGAAGCCAGTTGTCAGAATTCTCAGTTGACCTTTTTTTTTCTATGATTTTTTCCTATGTTTATTCCATTAAATTGCCCTTAATATGGAAAAAAAAAAAAAAAAAAACCTTCTCCCTTCACTCATTATTTACAAGAAATGGTAAGCAGTAAACATATGGAGTAAATGCTTTATAAAAAAACCCAGTAATACAATATGCTAATTTTTTTACTGCTTAACTTAAAGATACCATTTAACTAAATGAGAAAAACAACTGGCTTTGTTTGGACAAGTCGGCCCATATATTCTATTTATATTCTATTGTCTGTGCCAAAGTGATGAAAAGATTAGTTCTAATTTTCATGTGTCTAAAGACTCAGGTGGCTACTGGTTTAGAGGTAGCTTCTAAAAAATAGCAAAATTAAATATGAACTAATTATAAAAGAGAAACTTCATGTGTGTGTGCTTAGTCGCTCAGTTGTGTCCGACTCTTTTTGACCTCATGGACGTAGCCCACCAGGCTCCTCTGTCCCTGGGATTCTTCAGGCAAGAGTACTGGAGTGGGTAGCCATTTCCTTCTCCAGGGGAATCTTTGCGACCCAGAGATCAAACCCAGGTCTCCTGCACTGCAGGTGGATTCTTTACTGTCTGAGCTACCAGGAAATCTCCGAACATTCATAATAATGCTAACTAAATAGGAAAATAAAAAGAGGGACCAAAAGATCTAAATGCAGATGAAAGAAATTCTCCCCTCTGCCTGTGGTCTTTCTGTGGAGAGGCAGGGCAAATGTACTTCAAGAGCGTGTGTGTTTCAGAGCCAGCTGGTCTGATGACACATCCTGCTGACTAACTCTCAGCTGATGCAGGAGGGGACCTCTGGAGAGCCCCAGAGTTGTGTGTCTGTGTAGCCCTATCTTTCCTGTGCTCTACCTTGCCACTTCAAGCTGATTTGGCTTCCCTGTACTTCTAACTCAGCATACTCCATGCAAGGAGACAGCGATGTTCTTTTTGGGTTTCTACTTTTGTCATTGTAGATATGATTTTTAATCATTCCAGGCAGCACACTGGGGCTACTGTGAGGCTGATCTTGTTTGTTTTCTGTGCTTTCCAATGTCTGAACACTATTGTTTCATATTTTTGTCTGGTTTTTCAGTTGTATCAAGTGAGAGGGTAAATCTAGTCTCAGTTATGCCATTTTGGTTGACAGAAAAAGTCCTTTTTATGTTTTCATGCACAACTTGTGACATAATCTAGTTTATCCATCTCTGACCATCTCTCTAAGCCTAGAGGAGAGTGAGAGATGGAAATATGATTCAAGACTGAGGAGAGTTCAAGATCTGGGGAAAAGAAACCTGAGATCAGGGATATATTTTCAGCATCTTATATAATGTTGACAGATGCCTTTATATTTTGTTATTGAAAAACAAATGAATCAAGTTGTCCAGCTCTCTGTGGTCATGGGCTCAGTCATGTCTGACTCTGTGACCCTATGGACTGTAGGTCACCTGGCTCCTTTGTCCATGGGATTTTCCAGGCAAGGACACTGGAGTGGGTTGCATTTCCTCCTCCAGAGGATCTTCCTGACTCAGGAATCAAACCTGCACCTCCTGCATTGGCAGGTATATTCTTTACCACTGAGCCACCTGACAAGCTCTCTCTTGACTTTTCTCCTGTGAATTATTAGAACTACTAGCTTGAGAGAAAAATACAGAGATTGAGTTTCACATTGTTTTGTCTCCCATAACCATCCTTCCTTATGCACACACCACACACACATACCCTCTTGTTAATTTTTGCTCTGTTGAATGTTGCACAAAATACCAGAATTGAGCATTCTTTTGAAAACTGTGGACTCTCTCTCTCCTTGTGCTGTACTCTGCTTAGTTGCTTCAGTTGTGTCCGACTGTGACCCCATGGACTATAGCCCACTAGGCCCCTCTGTCCATGGAGATTCTCCAGGCAAGAATACTGGAGTGGGTTGCCATGCCTTCCTCTGGGAGATCTTCCCAACCCAGGAATTGAACTGGGGTCTCCTGCATTGCAGGTGGATTCTTTACCAGGCTGAGCTACCAGGTTATACAAACACACAAACAAAACAAATAAAAAAGACATTTGACAGAACTTCTCCTTCTCCCCTGAAGTTCCTTTGTGTGTTTTTATGACAAGCTCAGCATCCATTTTTCTTATCTCATGGCTTTTCTTCTCCTTAACTCATTTACAAAACATTGATGAATAAATTACCTAGTTAACCTCAACTTCTGTTTTGTCATACTTCTATATTTATTGGCTAGAAAACCACTTCTTGTCTATTTTAGCTGTAACTCACAAGCCTTTTAAAATTTTTATTAATTTTAAATGGAGGATGATTATTTTACAATAGTGTGATTTTTTTTTTTTTTTTTTTTTTGCCATACATCAATGTGAGTCAGCCATAGGCATATGTGTCCTCTCTCATCCTGAACCCCTCCCCCTTCCCTCCCCACCCTATTCCTCCAGGTTGTCACAGAGCACAGGAGTGTCTTATGTTTAGAAAAATGCATCCAGATACAGTTTTTGCTTTGAAACCGATCAATTGAAAAGGTCACAGTTAGGCAATAATGATTTAAATGGTTGTGTTTCACATCTTTGCTTTTTAGTGAAAAAGCAGTTAATATCTTCAGAGGTAAAGGAGGATATGATAAAAGAACATTATCTCTGTCCCTGAAAACCTACAAAAGAAAATCAAATAAATAAAAATTAAAAAATGATAAAAGAGAATGCATTGTTATATATTTTGAAAAGACATAGTCAAAGATAAAAGAGAAGGTTTTAAATAACTTTGTTGCTTAATCAGCTCCAATTCCCTTCCTATGCCCAAGTTGGGCTTCCCAGGTGGCTCAGATGGTAAAGAATCCTCCTGCAAAGTGGGAGACCTGGATTCTATCCCTGAGTTGGGAAGATTCCCTGAAGAAGGGAAAGGCTACTCATTCCAGTATTCTGAACTGGAGAATTCCATGGAATATATAGTCCATTGGAGTTACAAAGAGTTGGACATGACTATAACCCTCACATTCACACATTGGGAAAAAAAGTTTAAGGGATGTATCATGAAAAATCTCCTCATTACCTGTCCCCTGCATTCAATATGGAGACAAATAGAATGAACCAGAGGAAAAGTTCCCCTTAAAATGAAGATCAGAGCAGAAAATTTTGCATTTAGAGTACATCTTAATGTCTTTGCTTGGCCCATAAAGTGTTACATGGCCTGATGCCTGCCTACCTCGCTTTACTATTTCAGATCAGTTCAGCCAAACCAATCTAGGAGCTTAGTCTTTGCCAGAAATGCTCTTATGCAAGATCTCCATATAATTAGCTTCTTTTATTTTTGTTTAGATCTTTATGCCAAAGGTGATTGTTTTGGCAAAAATTCATGATAAAATAAGCAGAATTCATTTCAGTTACTAAGTCTGAATAGAGCTTTCCCTTGTAAGCTTGGTGATGGAAGAGGACAATGACAAGAAGTACTTCCATGTGGAAAGGGGAGTGCAAGTGTGTCAGTTTCTTAGTCTAGCATGTGGGTAAATTTTGTGTCTAGGCTTGGACATTGAATCTTTTAATTTTTTAAAATTATAAGATAATTGCTTTACAATGTTATGTTGGTTTCTGCATTATAGAAACCAACAACATGAATCAGCCCAAATTCCCGTCCCTCTTGAATCTACCTCCTACCCCCTCATCCTACCCCTCTAGGTCATCACAGAGTGACAGGCTGGGCACTAAGTGTTATTTAGCAGCTTCCCACCAGCTATCTATTTTACATATGGTAATGTATATATGTCAATGCTAATCTCTCAGTTCATCCAACTCTCCTTCCCCTGCTGTGTCCACAAGTCCATTCTCTACATCTGCATCACTGTGTCTGCCCTGCAAATAGATTCATCAGTACTGTCTTACTAGATTCCACATATATGCATTAATATATGATATTTGTTTTTCTGACTTACTTCACTCTGTGCAGCTGGCTCTAGGTTCATCCACCTCAGTTCAACTGACTCACATGCCTTCCTTTTATGGCTGAGTAATATTCCACTGTATGTGTGTGTGTGTGTGTATATATATATATATATATATATATATATATATATATGTCACAACTTCTTTATCCATTCATCTGTTGATGGACATCTAAATTGCTTTCAGGACATTGATTCTTGAATATGTTTAGTTTGAAAAAAAAATCTATTGATCTGCACAATTATTTCTTCTAGTTCCATGGAAAATTTCACGGGCATTTTGATAGGGATTGCATTAAATCTATAGATTGCTTTGGGTATTATGGCTATTTTAACAACTTTAATTCTTTCAACCAAGAGCATGGAATATCTTTCTATTTCTTTGTATCATCTTCAGTTTCCTTCGTTATTATTTTATAGTTTTCAGAACATAATTCTTTTACCTTCTTGTTTGAGTTTATTCTTAGATATTTACCTTGTTTCATGTGATTTTAAATGGGATTTTTTTTTGCTTCTTTTCAGATAGTTTATTATTAGTATGTAGAAAAGCAACATATTTCTGTATATCAATCTTATATCCTACAACTAACTGTACTGAATTTATTAGTTCTAATAATTTTTGGTGAGGATTTCAGTTTTTTATATGAAGTATCATGTCATCTGCAAATAGTGACATTTTTACTTTTCCCTTCCAATGGAAGATTTTTATTTCTTTTTCTTGTCTGATTTCTATGGCTAGAATTCTCAATAGTATCTTAAATAGAAGTAGAGAAAGTAAACATACTTGTCTTATTCCTCATTTTGGAGGAAAGGCTTTCTGTTATTCATGATGATGATGATGTTAGCTGTGGGTTTGTTATACACAACCTTTACTATGTTGAGACATGTACCCTCTAAACCCACTTTAATGAGAGATTTTATGGATTTTGAATTTTGCAAAATGACTTTTTGGCATTTTTGAGAAGATAATATGGCTTTTACTCTTGATTTTGTTAATGTGATGGACTACATGGTTGATTTGTGAATATTGAATTATCTAAAGGTCCTTAGAATAAATCCCACTTGATTCCTTTTTATATGTTTTTGAATTCAGTTTGCTAACATTTTGTTGAGAATGCTTATATCTGTATTCATGAAAGATATTGGCATGTAATTTTCTTTGAATGTAGTGCCTTTGTCTGGTTTTTGTATCAGGGTAACAGAGGATGAGATGGCTGGATGGCATCACTGACTCCATGAGTGTGAGTCTGATTGAACTCCAGGAGTTGGTGATGGACAGGGAGGCCTGGCGTGATGCGATTCATGGGGTTGCAAGAGTTGGACATGACTGAGCTACTGAACTGAACTGAATAGTGGGTTTGTACAATGAATTTGGGAGTGTTGCAGTCTCAATTTTTTTTCTTAATAGTTTGAAAAGACTAATTATTAGCTCTTCTTAATATGTTTGGTAAAATTGTCCTGAAGCCATCTTGTCCTGGACTTTTGTTTGCTGGGAGTTTTACTTTATTTTAAACATTATTTTATTTATTTTCTTAAAATTCATGGGTAGTGATTGGTTAGTTTAAATTGTCTGCTTCTTCATGCTTCAGTCTCAGCAGGTTTTATGTATCTTGAAATCTGTCCATTTCTTCTAAGTTCTCTAACTTATTGGCATACATCTGCTGGCAATATTCTCTTATGAATGTTTTTTCAACCTTTGTGGTATCCATTATTTTTCTATTTTCATTTCTTATTTTGTTTGAGGCCTCTCTTTTTTTCTTCTCGATGAACCTGGCTAAAAGTTTATCAATTTTATTTATCTTTTAAAATTAAAACAACTCTAGGTTTCATTGATCTTTTTTTGTTTTTGTTTTGTTCTGTTTCATTCATTCTCTGATGTTTATTGCTTCCTTTCTTCTGCTGTCTTTGTGCTTTGTCTCTTCTTTTTTTTCCTTTAGGTGGTAGATTAGGTTGTTTATTTTTCCTATTTTATGGGGATGGCCTTTACCACTATAAGCTTTCTCCTTAGAACTGCTTTTGCTGAATTCCATAGATTTTGGAGTGATGTGTTTCTGCTTTCATTTTTATCAAGTATTTCTGAGTTCCTTTTGATTTCTGCATTGACTCACTGAGTTTTTAGTAGCATGTTGTTTAGTCTTCATGTGTTGGTTCTTTTCCCATTTTTCTTTCTGTGGTTGATTTTTTAGTTGCATACCTTTGTGGTCAGAGAAAAAAACTGACATAATTTCCATCCTCTTAAATTTGGTGGGACTTCACAGACTTAGGGAAAAATCTTATGGTTGCTATGGGGAAAGATAGGGAGAAGGGATGGTTAGGGAATTTGGGTTGGACAAGTACACAATGCTATATTTGAAATGGATAACCAACAAAGATCTACTGTATAGCACATTAAACTCTGTCCAATGTTATGTGGTAGCCTGGAAAGGGGAGAAGGCAGTGGCACCCCACTCTAGTACTCTTGCCTGGAAAATCCCATGGACGGAGGAACCTGGTGGGCTGCAGTCCATGGGGTCGCTAAGAATCGGACATGACTGAGCAAATTCACTTTCACTTTTCACTTTTATGCATTGGAGAGGGAAATGGCAACCCACTCCAGTGTTCTTGCTTGGAGAATCCCGGGGAAGGCGGAGCCTGGTGGGCTGCCGTCTATGGGGTTACACAGAGTTGGACACGACTAAAGCGACTTAGCAGCAGTAGCAGCCTGGAAAAGAGGAGAGTTTGAGGTAGAATGAATACATGTATACGTTTGGCTTAGTCCCTTTGCTATTCACCTGAAATTATCACAACATTTTTAATCAGCTATACCCAATATAAAATAATAAGTTAAAAAAAATTTGGTGAGACTTATACTGTGGCCTAGTGTGTGATCAATCTTGGAGACTGTTACATGTGCACTTGAAAAAAAAATGTGTATTTTGCTGAGATCCTTTAAGCTATTTTCATTTTTTATATTTGTTACCTCTTGGTTGTATGGGAGTCTTTCTGCTATTTTCCAGTTTTTTCAGTGAGAATTGTTCTATATGTAGATATACTTTTGACCTGTTCATGGTAGAGGCAAATTCAAATCTTTTACTCTGCTATCTTGCTCAGTTTCTCTCTATGAATTTGATGAGTAATTCCATCAGAACTATCATATGGTTGGCTGTTAGATCTCATTTGTCCTCTGAAATATTCCCTCCTGTGGCCTCCTGCTCCAAAAGCTCAAGAAGGCTCTTGCTTTAAGACAGCAGCACAGGCTCACCTTAGAGCAACAGTGATGGGGAGATGCACCTTTGGTTCCAATCACCCTTGCCTGTTTTACCTAGCTGAGCTTTCAAAATCAGGAGTTATTATTTTTTTTTAAATGCACACATAATGGAAGGAAAATCCAAGTGGATAAGGATGGGGAAAAAAGAAGCCCCTAGGATGCCAGAGCCTATGATGAATGCAACTGAATGTGATCTATTAATTCAATGCTTTAGGTATTCTTATTACAATATTTTAATTTTCACTTATAATATGGAATGTATGACAGGATAGAAGGTGACTTCTATGGGATGTATTATAGGATAGAAGTCTCAAATGACAATTGTACAGAAGCCTAGCCTAGAAGTATGAAGTATTTCAGAATAGAAAGTAATAAGCAATCAGAAAAAAGCAATAGAAGTGTTCTTAGTGAGTGAACGATGCTCTGCTGCTGCTGCTAAGTTGCTTCAGTCGTGTCCAACTCTGTGCGACCCCAGAGACGGAAGCCCACCAGGCTCTCCGTCCCTGGGATTCTCCAGGCAAGAACACTGGAGTGGGTTGCCATTTCCTTCTCCAATGCATGAAAGTGAAAAAATAAAGTGAAGTCACTCAGTTGTGTCCGACTCCTAGTGAGCCCATGGACTGCAGCCCACCAGGCCCCTCCGTCCATGGGATTTTCCAGGCAAGAGTACTGGAGTGGGGTGCTCAGTCATGTCTAATTCTTTGTGACCCCATGGACTATAGATTTCATGGAATTCTCAAGGTTAGAATACTTGAGTGGGTAGCCTTTTCTCTCTCCAGGGGATCTTCCCAACCCAGGGATAGAACCTAGGTCTCCTGCACTGCAGGTGGATTCTTTACCAGGTAAGCCACAAGGGAAGCCCAGGAATACTGGACTGGGTAGCCTCTTCCTTCTCCAGCAGATCTTCCCAAACTGGGAATCGAATCCTCCTGAATTACAGACGGATTCTTTACCAACTGAGCTATCAGGGAAGCTGATAGTCAATGAGCAGAGAAGTGGCCTAGACATGAAACTGTGACTGTTTACTATGCATGATTGAACTGGACCATTTGGATTCAACCAGTCAAACAAGTGATATTCCAGGCCTAATATGATTTTTTTTTTTTTTTTTGGAACAGCACAGGCTTTATTTAATGGCCAAAGAATTGAGAAGTGGGAACCTACTTTAGGTTGTTTAGGAGATATTCAATGGCACCCCACTCCAGTACTCTTGCCTGGAAAATCCCATGGATGGAGGAGCCTGGTGGGCTACGGTCCATGCTGTCACAAAGAGTCAGACACGACTGAGTGACTTCACTTTCCCTTTTCACTTTCATGCATTGGAGAAGAAAATGGCAACCCACTCCAGTGTTCTTGCCTGGAGAATCCCAGGGACAGCGGAGCCTGGTGGGCTGCTGTCTATGGGGTCGCACAGAGTCGGACACGACTGACGTGACTTAGAAGCAGCAGCAGCAGGAGATATTCACTAAAAAAAAAAAAAAAAATCCTACTAGTTTCTTTCCCTGAAAACCTCATCCCACAAGGTCTAATGCTTCCGTGTTATATTAAAGTTTTCCTGCTTTTTCTAGCAATAAATTCAGGTGAATTTTTGTTACATATCAAAGGTTTTATTTTTTCCTTATCAACTCAAAACCTAATTTGTATCTAAAGTTGTATTATTGTATTCTAAACAGAATTTTTATTTATCTCCCACATATATATATGTGTGTATATATATATATATATATATATGCCTTTGTGTGTTTAATTATTGAATAATTGGATAATTAGTGTTTTAAATGTATTACACAGTGAAGGGATTCTCAATAAGTTATTATGGAAGTACTTAGGATATATAAGTAGTAGTTGGGGAAAATTGGTTGAGATTTTGAAATAGACTTGGAACAAAATATTTTTCACATTTAAATCAATAGAACAAAGACTCCTATTATTCAAAATTTAATATTCAATGACTTTTCAGAATTCATTCAGATAAAGAAATGCCTATGTTAACAAATTGAATTAAATGATGCAGAAGTATAATATGTCACTGTATCATGGCGAGTTAAAGTTCATGCCATGAATAAATAAATAAAGAAAAGAAAAAAATCACTCAATGATAACAAATACAATACTTTAGAGAATGAGGCAATTGAAAAACTACTAATGTTATCACCATGCCAGTTACTAAATTCTTATATTTTGAATAGTTTTTCAGTTGATTTTATGAGGGAAATTTCTATTACTGCAGTCAAATTATCTGAGAGAAAGTGAACATTTTTTCTACTCTTGTATAAGTTTTATATTTCTTATTTCTGTATCTTGTCAAGTTACATCCTGATCATCTAGAAAGGGTAAACAGCAGTGGTGACACAATGGGGATTGATGTCTTGTTCCTGACTTAGTAAATACAAATATACTTTATGTGAGCAAGTTGCATTTCATATAAGTGAGGAAATACGAGGATTATTCTATACATAGGGTAGAGAAATGACCAACTACTTCATTTTATATATGTCTGTCTTAATATACCCAAATACATTTCAGATGCAGTAAAGCTTTAATTATAAAGATTTAATTTATAAACTTGTTAGAAGAAGGTAAGAATGAATTTATTTACTGGAATAAGGTAGGCTATTTACACCAGTATTCTTGCCTGGAGAATTCCATGAACAGAGGAGCCTGACAGGTTATGGTCCAAAGGGTCGCAAATAGCTGGACATGACTGAAGTGACTTAGCGCACACGTGCACACACACACACATACACACACACACAGGCTATTCTGAACAATAGAGGAAACTGAGAGTCTATAAAGAGAAAGATTAGGGTAAATTTACTGCTTTTAAATGATAAAAATAACCAAGAAAATGTTAAATGATACATCATACATAGTGAAAAATGAGTATATTGCAAATTTCAGGCAAAAAGCAAATTTACTTGATTTACAGATCCCATGCAAATTAATGAGAAAAATACAGAAAAAAACTTATAGAAAATAATATATGAGTTATATGCATGATTATTTCATTGAATAAAAACTAAAGATATTAATAAATATATTAGAAACTCAGTCTCATAATTAAATAAATGTAAGACAAAATAACAGATAATATTTTAATCCATAATATTGGCAACTATTTAAAAATCTTAATGATATTTGATGTTGGCACATAAATTGGCAAGCAGAAACTCTTATATTTCATGAAAGAAGCCAAAATGTACAATAGGATATGCCTTGCAGCATTATTTATAATAGTAAAAAGCTAGAATATTAGCTAGGAAGTGGTTATAAATTTTAATTGTACTTATCACATGTTAAATAGAATGACATAAAGTCTACATATTTTGACAAAGTGATATGGGATCCTTTTGATAAAAATAAATAAGTAAATACTATATATGTGCCAGTATATACACTCTATCAGAAAAATACATTTGTAAAAATGTCCTTACTTTTAAGGAAATACACAGAGGAAACTGGATATAGGAATTAAATAAAGGATATTAGCATTTCATATCAAAGACTTTTGTAAGTATTTTCGGACCATTTACATGCAATATGCATTTTAATGTCAACAGGGGTTCTTTGAGTAATGAGATTAAAAATCTTTTTTTTTTGTTTATCTCTCTATAATATTCTTTAACAGCAGAATAAAAATATAAAAATTAAAGTAAAAGTTAGCTACGTCAGATATTTTTTCATGAATGAATATTCTTATAGACATTTTCCCCCAACTGTCCTCTAGGGTAATTTTTCTAGGTATTTTAAATATCAGAATTGTAAATTAAATCATCTATTAAACAATCTGAACTTGAAGTGATATTAAACTTGAAATAAAATTATTTTTATCTCATCTCTCTTTCAAATAGTATGTATTTATGCATATCAAATCATCCTTTATCATCACTAAACCATCATACAATTTTCCTGTCAGTTTGTTTATTTAAAAGCACAAGTAGGCCCATTTTAAACCTCTGATCTCATCTTCACTCTGTCTTGACCTTGGCTTGGAGGGAACTGGGGAATGGATCCTCTTTCTTCTTTTTCTGGTACTGGAGTAGGAAGGATGCATCAGAGGAAAGAAACAAAGTATTTTCCCTGAAACTGAGCATGGAAGTGTGCCATTGTTCTGAGGTGGCTGAATCTAAAATCTCCTTGGAGCACATGTATGAATTTTTTGGAATGTCCTTCAGAAGCCTCTCCATTACCCAGTTTCTTAATATATGAAGTCTAACTCCATCATCCTTTTTCAATCCTATCCCCTTTCTTGGTAGAGTGGGAAGTGGTAGGCATCTAAACCCCACTGAGGCAAAGCACACTTGATTCTCCTGACTACCCTTCACTCTCATTCTAATTCTTTCCTTCCTTGTTACAGTGATGGAGACAAAAAGTGCAGGTTATACAAACAGATGCTGTTAACCAGCTAGTTCTCCTTTGATAAGATGGAAGGACAGGGTGCTGACTTCTACTGAGTCCAGTTCCAGGACAGCAAGATTACCATCCGTTCTTATTTTCCACTAAATTCTCTCATAGTATCCTAATATGCCCCAAATGCTAGCTATCTTTTTAAATTTGAGTAAGTCTTTGATGCTAGGGATCTGACAGTTTATTCTAAATCTCTTGTTAGATATAAGATTTCTTGAGGATATTACTAAGTTGATAGTGCTAATAGTTATTCTGTGCCTATAAGAGATGAAATGATAAGACATAAAGGCTGAAGAGATAAACTAGAATAAGATTCTTAAAATTATTTATTACACCAAAAAATGAGAATTTTGCCCTGAGAAGTCTCTTAAAAATCTAAGTTTACATGGAGTTTCAGAGAAGGAAAGTCATAGGATTTGTGAAATGATAGAGTTTAAAAGAGACACAAATGATACCCCAAGTACCATTTTGGGAAACTGGCAAAATGATGTTGCCATTTATTTTAATAATGAATATTTTAGCAAATTGGAGAGGATATTATTATTTCAATTTTTAGATATAGAGTAGTTGACTAGATGAGGATTTCTCAGCCTTGACATTCTGTACATGATGACTCTTTGTTGTGGGGTAATATTCTATGCATTGTACATGCTGTGCAGCATCCCTGGCCTTTTCTCTCTAGGTGTCACAGATCCTCAAGCTGTGAAAACAGACTCCAGACATTGTCAGCTGTCCCTGGATATCAAAATTGCCCCAAATGAGAAGCACTGACATAGAGGATATGAAAAAAAGTGAAAGTAAAAGTTGCTCAGTCATGTATGACTCTGCGAGCCCATGGACTATACAGTCCATGGAATTCTCCAGGCCAGAATACTGGAGCGGGTAGCTGTTTCCTTCTCCAGGGGATCTTCCCAACCCAGGGATCGAACCCAGGTCTCCTGCATTCCAGGTGGATTCTTTACCAGCTGAAACACCAGGGAAGCCCATAGAGGATATAACCAAGGCAAAAAGTTAGTTGGGAAATTTACTAGGATAGGGAAAAATTACCATAGTTATATCAACATTAATTGTATATGTAAACAAAGAACCATTTTCAAAACATAGTGAAGAAAATCTACCCCAACAAAGGAAGGAAACAGAGGAGCATGGAATCATAAAATCATGAGGAGAGTTCAAGAAAGAAGTGGTAAATTATACGGAAAACACAAAAATAAGATAAACATATTTATTCTCTATTGATACTGCTGTTGCACTACAAACTTGGTGACTTAAAACTACAGACTTTTGTTTTCCTATGGTGGAAGAGTTCAAGGAAAAAGTGTTAAATTATGCGAAAGCTGAAATAATAAGATAAACATATTCATTTTCTATTGATGATGTAGCAAATCACAACAAACTTGGTGACTTAAGACTGTAGAATTTTGTTTTCTTTCAGCTTTAAAAGATCAGAAGTTCAACAAGGGTCTTGCTGAGCAAACATCAAGGACTCTTTAGAGCTGTATTTCTTTCAGAAAGTTCTAGGGGAAATCTGTCTCTTCACCCTTCCCAGTTTCTAGAGTCTGCCCACTTTCCTTGGCTTGCGTCCCCTCTTCTGCATCTCTGAAGCGGGTAGCATTGCATTTGACTCTTCTTCCTTTGTCACATATCATATCTCTATTTCTGACCACAGCTTGGAAATTTTCTGTTTTAAGAGTTTGTGCAATTATATTGGCTACTGTAATCACAGGATTGTTATGGGTAATCCAGACTACTCCCTCTGTCTTATTGTCCTTAATGTAATAGCATGTACAAAGTATCTTTTGCCCTGTTATGTGATATATTCTCTGATTCTGGAATTCAGACATGAACATCTTGAGAGGGGGATTATTTCGCCTTCCGAAATGAATCAATGAAGGACATTCAGATTTAGAGAACCCACACAACTCATTTTCCTTTAAGTTCAGATATGTTCTTATTAATAGTCCATGCTGACCATTTTTCAAAGCAAATGCAGTGAAAATGTGTGTGTGTGAGCTCAATTGTGTCTGACTCCTTGTGACCCCATGGACTATAGCTGACCAGGCTCCTTTGTCCATATAATTTTCCACACAAAAATATTGGGGTGGCTGCCTAGCCATGGTCAAGCATATTAGAATAGAAATCTTAAAAAATTAGAAAACTATTTCAATTAAAAATAAATATTATATATAAAATTTTGTGAGATGCAGATAAAGCTTTGCTGTGAAAAATATAATCTGATAGGTTTGTATTAGAATAAAATACAGATTTATATTAACATAAAATATAGATTTATATTAGAATAGTGAGCAAAGAGTACATTTCAAGTAATTAAAAAAGAAACAAAAAATAAAAGATGGTAGAAGAAGAAAATAAAGATTTAAAGGGAATATGGTTGAAAGCAAGGATATATGAATGGAAATCAGATGAAAAGAAAGCTAATTCTTTTTTTTTTTAAGTCTTTACAGTAGAAAATTTTGGGGGAGTGCTGATCAAGAAAATAAAAGAGGTGCAATTAAATAAAAATTAAATGCTAAAGGAAGGGGAAGTAGGGTGTGAGAGGGAAATGGAATAGTGTGAGTTCCCTCAGAGGTTGGGTGGTGATGAATTCTCCAGATTTTGTCGAGCAATTTGTCTTAGAAAGGAGTAAACTTCATTGTAAGAAGAGAGATTGAGGAAGCATGGGTGTGAATGCAGGACAGTTTGTTAATTAGGTGACTGAAAATTTACAGAATGCATTAACTTTATCTGGGAAAAATAAAACAAAAATAATTTTTTAAGGTGAACATCAAAGATTGGTAGGGGGTTTTGAGGTAGGAGGCAGATGGGTCCAGGGTAAAGTAATTGGAGATTCATTCCCTATTAACCAAAACTTCAAGACAGGAACAGCAAGATAATTAACAGCAGGATAATTAAGGTGAGGAGGCTGAGCCCTGCCCAGACCACATATTTCTTGTTCCTGAAGTCAGGATGCCTCCTCGACCATACCTGTGCAAAAAGGCCTCCTTGCAGGCCAAAGGAAGTGTGATGTTAAGGGATGCTCTACCCAGACGCTTGTGGTAGGATCTATCTTGGCTAAGAGATGTGTGTGCAAACATGGAAGGGTCCTGAGATGTACCAAATATGGACTAGGAATCAGGCAAATCAAAATGATTGGCCAAAGGAAAACTGGAAGAAATGCCCTATCTAAGCGATTAAACCGCCTCACGGGCGCAACTCAGGGACTCTTCCTCTGAGTCTGCCCATGTGTCTATTCACACATACTGTACTCTCTTTCCTCTTAATAAACACTTTACTTGCTTCACTACTTTTTGTCCCTGGGGATATTCTTTTCTGCAAAGCCGAAGAGCCAGGGCCTTGTCACTGACTACTGGTCTAGTAGTTAGGATCTGGTGCTTTCACCACCACAGCCTGGCCTCAGTCTCCAGCTTAGGACCCCAAGTCCCACTCCAAGCTGCTGTAGGCCAAGGCCACTGGATATCATATTGGGAAAACTGGAAAACATATGAAATATTTCACTTAGGAGATCAAACTGTGGAAACATAAGAAATGTTGATGGACATTGTTGAGTAGCTAGAGTAGTTCTCTTTGATATCTTCGTGAGCTTGGTGTATTCCTGAGTAACTTTCCATAGGCATTCACCCAAAACTGTGTTACTGAAATGACAGCTTGGGTCTGCTTGTTCCAATTTTGACACCTGGTTGTTGTGCAGGAAAGTATAGTGTTTATTTGCAGGGCAACAAGCCAGGAACAAAGGGCAACTCTTGTTCAAAAGACTGGAACTCCCTGATAGCATTTAGGAAAGTGTTTTAAAAGATAGCACTTGGGGTGAGGATTTCAGTCATGGAATTCATTCTGATTGTGAATTCATTCTCACTGCCAAGTGAGGTAACAGGGTGACTTTTCAGAAATCTCCATCCTCATCCTTCTGGTTTCAACCAGTCTAGGGTCTGCATGCTTGGGGTCAGCATGTGGTCACTATCCTTCACCTGGATAGGGTGGTTATTTTCTGCAGAACAACTCAAAAAAATGCATCAGGCATCCCTTGAGTAGTAACTAGGACTTTGTTTGATTGCTAAACTATAGTTTCTTGATTGCTTTTCCTTTGTTTTTGCATTTCTTCATTTCCCTAATTAGTAACTGCATGAGTCTGCTCTTTGGAACTCAGGGAAGGCCTAGAAAACTAAAGCCTTTCCTACAAATAGCAATGAGAGACCAGAGGGGCTTTTGTACCCAGGAAGGCCCCATAGGGTCCTGCTCAGTTTCAAGTTCCCCTTTCTTTTAATACTCCTCAATACTGAGGGGAACAAGGGTAGGATAAGAAAGGAAATAAGTTTTGGATGAAGAAGTTCATCATAAACTTGGGGAACTCAGTTTTAGGGGGACTCAGTTTCAGGAACACTGGGTCTAATCTTCCTTCAAATCTTATCTAAATTATATTCCACTGCATCTAGATATAGATCTTTGGGATGCATCCTTAATGTCCCACTCTATGCCTGTGTAGGGGAGGAACAGTAATTTTTCCTCTACCTATCATTTTAGGTTCTTAGCTGAGATCCTACCTCTCCGCTCAAATAGTAAGAGAAAAACAAATAGAAGTTTAATAACATGTATAGTTTCTGGATACATAGGAGATACCCAGGAAAACTGAGAAACTCTCTGAAATAGTCCAATACTTTGTTCACTCAGTCATGTCTGACTCTTTGTGACCCCATGGACTGTAGCCTGCCAGGTTCCTCTGTCCATGGATTTCTCAGGCAGAATATTGGAGTGGGTTGCCATTTCCTTCTCAGGGGATCTTCCCAACCCAGGGATTGAAGGCAGGTCTCCTACATTGTAGGGAGATTCTTTACCATCTACACCATCGGAGAAACCCTGAAATGGTTTACGACCTTAAATACCATCTTAAGTTAAAGACAAAAGAAGATGTTGGGATTGGGGAGTCAGTCATAGGAGGTTACCAGGAAAAGCACAGTAAGCAGAGTAAGGTTGTTATGGGGATATAAATCATTGCCTGATGCATTGATGAATTTCTACAGATTCATAGTCAACATTCTCTTACTAGCACAAAGAGGAAGACATTCTTATAAATGGAAATTTTCTTTATAAATATCTCCTGAAAAGGGTAACTGCTACTTAGTTTACATAGCTTCACCTTCATTTGCTGTTTCTTAAAAATAACCAGCTCAAAACAATCAGTGTGCCAGAGAGGCGTATTTGGATTGTAGATTTTGCTCCCTCTCACCTGGAACCATAGACATTTTACATCTTTTCTTCAGACAGAGAACTTCATTCGAGAAATTCTGGCAGACCTTTGTGTGCCCAATCGTTTCAGTCATGTTGTCAGGCTCTTAGTGACCCCAGGGACTGCAGCTCTCCAGGCTCCTTTGTCTATGGGATCCTCTAGACAAGAATACCAGAGTGGGTTGCCTTGCCTTCCTCCCAGGAATCTTCCTGACCCAGAAACTGAACTCACATCTCCCGCATTGCAGGTAGATTATTTACCGCTGAGCCTCTAACCCCTGCTAGTAGGCCATGGTTACATTAAATTCAGAAATGTTTAAGGTATTCTAAGATTTAATTTAGGATTAAAATTGTTCATTTGGCCTGCACATTATTATACAGGTCTCATTTTTTAACTAAATGCTATTTCTATTTTTAAATCATTGTTAGTCTCACTGCTGCCCCAAATATCATATTCGTTTTGCATCCACGCAACTATTTAAAATCATAACTGCTTAATTTTTTGAATTTTTAAAAATGCTTTCTTTGCCTTTTTCTTGACTATGCATGTACATGCTGCTGATTGAAACAGTATCCAATCATAAACACATGTTACACAATCAATGATTTCCAACTTAAAGTCTGAGACAGTTGGTCAATGTAAACATTTCTGAATAATCAAAGTATGCAGCATATTTTATTACTGTAGTCCTCAAAAGGTTTGTCTGTTTCATCCACCATATTGATGTTTTTATGCTGTTGCTCTCAAGGTAGATGATTAAGAGTTTCTGCTATAAATTGTTTTTGATGTTTTGTGATCTCTTTTGGAAATAAAGTGAGTAATGGCCCAGAATTGAGGGGTTCTCAGACTGTGAGATTTCTTAGCTTTAAAACAAGGACAATCCTGGGCAAACTGATAAAATTGGTCATCCTATCTGAAAGCCAAAGTAGGTTCAAAGTTTGTATTATTTCTTTTTCTGGTCAGAATTCAATCTGTCACCAGTTTGTTATTATTTCAGTTTTTCTTATACTCATAAATATGATGGGCTTCCCAGGTGGCAGAGAGATAAAAATTCTGCCTGCCAGTGCAAGAGATGCAAGAGATGTGAGTTCAGTCCCTGGGTTGGGAAGATCCCCTGGAGGAGGAAATGGCAACCCAGTCCATTATTCTTGCCTGGAGAATCCCCATGGACAGAGGAGCCTGGCGGGCTACAGTAGATCAGGTTGCAAAGAATCTGACATGACTGAGCACACACACCTACCATAAATATGATGGCTGCATTCCTGTGTTCTACCTTATATGTTTGACTTCAAAAGTCTTACAAAATGTACATTTTAAATGAGGTACACACACAAAAAAATTTAAGAAACCAGTTTGAAGAAGTAATATGTGTTCTTAAAACTCATGCACTTATGTGTATGAGCTTTTACAGAGAACAGCATCTCAAAAAGTCTGGAAGTAATTTGAGGTTGCAGACCGTGAAACCTTTTGCTTTAGATCTGAAGTCAAATGTCAAGACACTTTACCAGATTTGTCTGACACAAAAAAGAAGTGAATACATATATGAATTGGGGGAGCAGGGTATTGTTGACTTGCAGAAAGATATGCAGCATAAGAATTGTGAATTTAAGTTTTATTCAGAGTCTTACCTGGGCCTGAAAAAAAAGCTCTGGGGAACTGCTATGAAGAGATGGGGGAAGAACCAGTATATATATATGTGTGTGTGTGTGTGTGTGTGTATATATATATTTTTTTTTTGGCTAGGAAATACGTGTAGCCAAGCACACATTTTGATAAAAGTTTACTGTTAATCTCAAAGAATAGATATCTCAAGCTAATAATTTTAGTGCTTTCTTAAGTATAGGAAGATAGAAGAATCTGTGGTCACTGAAATTCTTCCTGGGATATGCATCTATCTAAAGGCATGCTTCAACAAAGCACAGAGTGTCTCACCCTATTTTTCATCCTGAATTCCTCTCCCTCTTGGGGTGCACTCTCAGTGGGCTGCAACATTACCCTTGTGTAATTGGATGATGGTAAGGCTCTTTCTCCTTTTATGTTGTTACTATTCACAGTACTGTCTAAGTTATGCGAGAAGATATTGTAAGGGTGGAACAAATTTCCCGTATTCCTTTCTAAGTTTTTTGGCTGGTCTAATAATTAAATTGACATGAGAGATTAACTGGAGAAAAAAACAAAATTACTTACATACAGGTGTGCCATAAAGGTATGAAGACTCCAAAGACAGCCAGATAATTAAAGCTTACATAACATCATGAGCTAAAAGAAGGGTGGGGGTCTGGGAATACAAAGGAGAGAAAGAATATTCCCAGGAGGGCAGAGGGGATGTTTAGAAAACAAAGGTTTCTCTGTTATGCAGGTAAGTTTCTGAGCTCAAAAGATGTCTCTGGTCACAAGTGGTTCTCCTCCTAGTACAGGCCCCCTTTCCAAAGAAAATGTAGGCAGTTGAACGCACAGTAAAGAGCTTTCCTGAATTTGCTGGGTTTTGATTGCCTTTAGCTCAGGATAATCCTGATGCCAAAGTGACATATTTTGGGGTGACAAATTCTGTTCCTCATGGGGAAGAATGTAACTTTGGTATTACTGCCTGGGAGCCCACCTTCTTCCTCTGCATCATCCAACTTCCTTCGCTTCCTGGGACATTCCCTAGTAAACTTCCTGCTAAATTCTGCCACTTGGTGATTTTGGTTCAAGGAGAATGGAAAAAAACAACAACAACAACAATTAAACAGAAACAGGTATATTGTGCAACAGGTATATTTCTGAGCACTGTGGTCAGAGAGGGAAAACTTTGAAAATATGGATAAATATTTACATCACTGAAAGACAGGATAATCTATTAGAAAGAAGCCAGAAGTGGTACTTTTATACATCTTTCTTTTCCTTCATGGTAATTAATGCCAAGGATAACTACTGTTCTGGGGAAGAATGTGAGAATGGTCATGCCATGATTCTGTGTGAATCATTCATTTCTGTGTGGATGAGATCTAAAGATTTCCCAGGAAGGACTAGTGACTTTTGAGGAGACTGGCTCAAATAAAATTACTTTTTCTTGATATAGGAGACTGAAGGAAGAGGAGAAGATCTGTAACAGCATGTAAACAAAGAGGGTAAGGTCAGAGGAGAAGATTCTTGATAATGACAAGCTTTTCTGACAAGGCCCTCAAAACCCATCAAAGAGTTGATGGAGCTCCAATAGTGGCCAGGCTTGCAGAGTGGTAGCTTTCTTTGCAGAGAACACAAGAGAAACTAGTATCACCAGGTGACTTGTTTACTTTTCACCTGTTTTCCTTGAAGCAGGTGAATGAATGGGAAGGGAGACTCAGCAGTACCTGTCTTTGCTCTCCTCTCCCCACCCTCCCCATCACGTACCTTTTCATCTGGCAGAGGGTGAAACAAGGCAGGTGAAACAGCTGGAGAGATTCCCATTATATAATACAGTTTCCCTAACTTGTGGGCGTGTCCACAGAGTAAGCTAGATGTATGTTGGCTGGTAAGGTTAATTCATTCTTCTAATCATAAACCAAGGACCTAGGGAATTCCTTCCCATGATCAACGTTTATGAAAAAGGCTGAATTTTTATGCGTATTTCCTCCTTCCATCTGCTAATTTTTAATCAGCAAATTCACAAATGACAAGGCCAGGACATGGTGTGGCCTTATTTCTTATTTTGCCCTGGCCTGTTCTATCCCTAAATGTGAGGGCCTCATGATATCCAGCCTGTTTTATCTAAATCCAGAGAGTGCGTCTGACCCTTTCTTGAAAGCCCAATTTTTCTTCCTTTTTTATATTGATTTGTTTACAGCACTGCCAAATGCATTGATTTATCCTCTTACCTACTGTCAAAGCAGCCCTGTTCTGATGTTGAACACGGGCCATTTCAGGTAATCTATCACGAAGTGGCTCAACAGTGCCAAGTTTTTCTAAACTCCTTTTCTGAATGTTTTCTTACTCCACAGCAACCACTTTGTGGAGTGACCCCTGCACCTGGTGTGTCAAGATTCGATAACTAATTGAATACACAGTGATTTCAGTTTTCTACCTGAGACAGTCCTGATAATCAAACTGAGGCTTATCTCTCTCAGCGGGTCCCATAAATTAGTTAGTCCATCAATCCAGGCTCTGTCAAAAAAAAAAAAAGGAAGGAAGGAAAGGAGAGAAAGAACTGTTAGCAAAATTGCACCCTTCCACATTTGTACTATACAAGCAAATAATCATCAGCACACTGATGCATGTTAGGAAGTGGAATAAATATAGCCCTCTATTGAAATCCTTGGCACATAGAAGGAAAAGAAAACACTCATTTGGGTTGAACACATTTTACTTAACAATGAAGGTCTAAATCCCAATTTCATCTTCACTGTCATGAGCCTTACCTATTTTTATATATAATAGGCATTATTGTTGTACACGGAGAAGGCAATGGCACCCCACTCCAGTACTTTTGCTTGGAAAATCCCATGGACGGAGGAGCCTGTTAGGCTGCAATCCTTGGGGTCGCTAAGAGTCGGACATGACTGAGCGACTTCACTTTCACTTTTCGCTTTCATGCATTGGAGAAGGAAATGGCAACCCGCTCCAGTGTTCTTGCCTGGAGAATCCCAGGGACGGGAGAGCCTGGTGGGCTGCCGTCTATGGGGTCACACAGAGTTGGACACGACTGAAGTGACTTTGCATAGCATAGCATAGAATTGTTGTACAAAATATATGCTTGTTACAGTATAAAAACAAGGTAATCTAATAAATCTGGGGCTGCGGGTCAGTTCTCTGAGATTCTGAAATGAAATTTAGCAGAAAGTTTACTAGGGAATGTCCCAGGAAGCAAAGGAAGCTGGATGATGCAGAGGAAGAAGGTGGGCTCCCAGGCAGTAATACCAAAGTTACATCCTTCCCCACGAGGAGCCTGATGCCTTGAATGCCCACCCAAGATATATAGATTTGGGGTTAGGTCCTTGTACGCTTGATCAGTCACTGTATACAGGATGCTCAGGGGAAAGGGCGTGACCTTGGCCAAGGTGACTATCCTCAAGTTCAGGACAGAACTTAAATGACAGCGCTCCCAGCAGCTGAGGGAACAAACCTATAAATCCTGAAGGGGGATCCCGGCTGCGCAGCAGAGTGTACACTAGGTCAGGCTAATGACAGCTATAACAATCCAGTTGAAGCATCCAGACAGATGCAGGAATTAAAAAAAAAAAATCACTTGGATTTCAGGTGAAATCCAAGTAAATTAACTATTGCATTTCTTCCCAAAATAAATACTGGTGAAAATCCTTGAATACAAATGTCCCACTATTGAATTCCTTATTATTTCAATCTTTTAAGCATACTTTGGTTGAGATGAGGGTGATTTGACTCCACAAGATATATCACAAATTTTGCCTGATGATTTAATAAGCCAAAAGATTTTTGATAGCATCCTCAGGAGCAAAGGGCATTTTGAGACCCAGAGAATAGGCAGCCACAGATGTCATCACTTTCCCAGAGATTTTGTTGTTGTTGTTCAAGGAATATTCTAGAAATAGGTGAGTTTCCACAGACCACAGACTCATATTATATAGTTAGAAGGTAGAGAGGCCATCAGTGTCTTGCACGCCATTAAACTGGAGATAATAAGTAAGAACAAGTTATAGGTGTTAGAAGAGTTGATTTAAATTAGTTGGTGCATGAATAACTAGTGCTTTGCAAGAAACATTCTATTATAGGAGGCAAAAGTTTGCTGTGAGAAAACACATGGAGAAGACCAGATGGGAGTGATGTGGGGTGAAGTGTCTCTTTTGGGCAGGTCTTCTCTGCTGCTGCTGCTGCTAAGTCACTTCAGTCGTGTCTGACTCTGTGCAACCCCACAAACGGCAGCCAACCAGGCTCCCCTATCCCTGGGACTCTCCAGGCAAAAACACTGGAGTGGGTTGCCATTTCCTTCTCCAATGAATGAAAGTGAAAAGTGAAAGTGAAGTCATTCAGTCGTGTCCAACTCTTTGTGACCCCAAGGACTGAAGCCTACCAGGCTCCTCCATCCATGGGATTTTCCAGGCAAGAGTACTGGAGTGGGGTGCCATTGCCTTCTCCGAGGTCTTCTATACCTCAACATTATTGACATTTGGAGTTGGATGATTCTTTGTTGTGGGGGATGCCCTATCCATTGCAGGATATTAAGCATCATTCCCAGGCTTTAATCCTGTAAAGCAAAGACTATTGCCCACTATTCACTTCTGCATGGTTTAAATCACTAGCCACTGCACACATTGACCAACAGTGCAGCATGGAAGGAATTCAGGACACATTCATGGAAGGATGTGTAAATCTGGACTTTGGGAAAAACAGTTGCCTTAGATAGATGTATATCTCAGAAAGAATTTCAAGGAACCAAGGTTTGGGATCTTCTCATACAGAGGAAGGCACTAATATCAGAAGCTTGAGATATATGTTCTTTTAGACTAGCAGTAACCTTCCACCAAGATATAAGCTTTAGTGCATGTATTCCTTAGCCCAAAATCATATATATTCTGGCTTCTCCCTCTGTCTATTCAGAAGAGGTCTTTCAGATGTTCTGGGAGGCTGTTACCTAGACTATAGTTGTTGTTTAGTCACTAAGTTCTGTCCAGCTCTTTGTGACCCCATGGACTGCAACATGCCAGGCCTCCCTGTCCTTCACTGTCTCCCAGAATTTGCTCAAACTCATGTTAAATGAATCAGTGATGCCATCCAACCATCTCGTCCTCTGTCATCCCCTTTTTCTCCTGCCTTCAATCTTTCTCAGGGTCTTTTCCAATGAGTCAGCTCTTTGCATCA
This sequence comes from Tragelaphus eurycerus, assembly GCA_935064755.1. Lineage (NCBI taxonomy): Eukaryota > Metazoa > Chordata > Mammalia > Artiodactyla > Bovidae > Tragelaphus > Tragelaphus eurycerus. The sequence goes on from CAKXYN010000080.1 coordinate 7,189,241, forward strand.
GGTGGTCAAAGTATTGGAGCTTGAGCTTCAGCTTTAGCACGAGTCCTTCTGATGAATATTCAGGACTGATTTCCTTTAAGATTGACTGGTTGGATCTCCTTGCAGTCCAAGGGATTCTCAAGAGTCTTCACCAACACCACAGTTCAAAAGCATCAATTATTCCTCACTCAACTTTCTTCGTAGTCCAACTGTCATATCCATACATGACTACTGGAAAAACCATAGCTTTGACTAGACAGAATTTTGTTGGTCAAGTAATGTCTGTGCTTTTTAATAGGCTTTCTAGGTTGGTCATAGCTTTTCTTCCAAAGAGCAAGCTTCTTTTAGTTTCACGGCTGCAGTCAACTATATGCATAAAGTTTTATTCTTCTCTCTTTTTTTAAATTTATTTTATTTTTTAACTTTACAATAAGAATTTTCCAAGCTTGTTGTGAGCCACACAGTCAAAGAGGTAGTCAGTGAAGCAGAAGTAGATGTTTTTCTGTAATTCCTTTGCTACATAGCCATATATATATAAGAATATATATATATAAAAGAATATATATATATGATTATATATATATATACATATATATATATATATATTCATTCCTCAGCTATAGACCTCCGTAAAGTCCCTGAAGAAAACTGAAACCCATATCTCTTATATTAAGCCTATTCCTTTCAATCAAGATCCACAAGATCCACAAGATCCACCTAAAATCATAATGTTCAAAAATGTTTCCAAATTGCCATTTGTCCCCCAGAAGTAAAATTACCTTCCACTCTCATCTTCCACTAAGAACAACTGATCTCAGAGAGAAACTATATTTTAATTACCCCCTCAAATTGTTTTAATCCTATTTTGTGTTGTTGTTGAATAATACTATTGTCTGTTCATCTAATGAATGTGTTCCTTACTTAATACTTATCATTTTTTAGGTTATGGTAGCTGTGAGTGTAGGAGAAACCATCTAATTGGAAATTGGGTGCAGAAAGAATGAAAAGCGTAATGGAGAGAGTAGATGGCTGTTTAATCCTCGGGAGATTTGTAAAGTATTTCAGGGGTGGTTTATCCCTGGAAATATCTAATAGTTGTACTCTAGAGGCATATATGATAATCAAGTCTTTCTTAGACTACATGATTGGAGCTCAATCATTTCATTCTTCATCTGAGTTTTTATTGGAAGTTTTGAATGTTATGCATATATTAGGCATCCTTTTCTCATTTTCCAAATGTGTGAATTGGAGTAAATGCAATTCAGTGTTACCTGATTCTAAATGGCTCTATATCACATTGCATGAGACACTAAGACAACATCATGTTACATGATATAAAGGACATGTCAAATTATGCTATCACTTTTTTCCATTTCAGGGACAGTTTTATAATATTGTTTAGATTTATAATGCTATATGAGTTCTACGAAGCAGAAGTGTCCCATTTCCTTTCACACACTTAGAAAATAAACATTGTGCCAGATTTATCTGTTCCCACAGCTGTGTGTTTGTAAATGTCAAAGTAAAACATGTTACTTTAGATCAGAATCTATTATCATTCACGAAAATAAGTTGCATTTGTATAGTTACAAAAAAGGGACAGAAAGCTAAAAGAAAATTAAATTCTTCTAGAACATAAAGCAATAATAAAGACAATCTATATTTTACCTGGCTGTTACAAAGACTTTGCTTTCAAATTCCTTATGGTTGTTGATGTCGTGTTCAGTCTTTGAAAATCCAAGTAGGTTTCTATTCTATTTTCTTTTAGCCAATGGAAATATTAAATATCTTTGTAATGTGAATTGTATTCACCTTAGTTCTTTACTGACTCTATTCCTCCTCCCTCGTGTATGACCAGTTGAAAGCAGCATTGCTGCTCATTGTGTGTGTGCGTTAATGTGCTAAGTCAATTCAGTCATGTCTGACTCTGTGCTACCCCATGGACTGTAGCCCACCAGGCTCCTCTGTCCATGGGATTCTCCAGGCAAGAATACTGGAGTGGGTTGCCATGCCCTCCTCCAGGGAAACTTCCCAACCGAGAGATCGAACCCGAATCTCTTATGTCTCCTGCACTGCAGGTGGGTTCTTCACCACTGAATCACCTGGAAGACGGCTGCCCAAACTTCCCTGGTGGCTCAGATGGTAAAGCATCTGTCTATAATGCGGGAGACCTGGGTTCCATCCCTGGGTTGGGAAGATCCCCTGGAGAAGGAAATGGCAATCCACTCAAGTACTATTGCCTGGAAAATCCCATGGACAAAGGAGCCTGGTAGGCTACAGTCCATGGGGTCGCTAAGAGTTGGACACGACTGAGCGACTTCCCTTTATTGGGTTGGCCAAAAGTTTGTTCAGGTTTTTCTGTAACATAATACAAAAAATTCAAACTTTTTGGCCAATCCAATACATGACCAGAGAGAGGAACAAGGATATATTATTTTGAGAAATGAGAATTTAAAATGTTCATCAAAATAATTCTTGAATTTCCTTTCAGTAACATTGGATTCCTTTCTATTCCCCAAACCACACCTCAATTCCCATTTTTGACTGCATATTCTCTTCCAGCTGAATATGTTCAATCTCAACTCTGATCAACTCATTCTTAATTTAAATACCATATTTTTCCTGGTATCTTAGATAAGTTATAATTCCTCCTTTGCTGGCTCTCTCAGGCTGCAATGCCTGTGAAAAAGATTATACCTTCCCTTTTGCTAGTGGCTTTCATCCTCAGCATCTGGTTTTTCCAGGGTTGATCACCCACCCCTGCCAGACTATCCTCCTTCAGCTGGATGTAAGCTGGCTCAAGGGTGGATCTGTCTCTCAGTTTTTCATATCTGTGTTGGGAGACATTTCTCCAAGAGTCTATTGTGTTCCTGTGTGTCTTTTGAGCCTAGGCACCATCTGTCTTTGTTCCAGACTACTTTTTCAAGAATGTTTGTATAGGGAGCACTCTTGGAAAACAGAGAATTTCTAACTTCAGGGCAAAGAGGGGATCAGTTTGTTGTTCAGTATAATACAAATAATGTCTGCCCCTGGGGTAAATATCATATGGAGTAATGCTAGCTCTAAAGCCCTGTGTTCTTTAAGCTCAGGATTCCTCACTTGTGATCCAGCCCAATGCCTGTGAAAGTGTGTCTTAGTTCTCTTGTATCACCCTGTGGGTGCTGGGGCTTGGGCAAATAGTTCAAATGCTGATTCTCTGGCTATTACTATTTCTGTGACTAGTAAATCAGCTTTTGTCTCTGACTCAAGACTCTTGTTTCTCCTATTAGTTTACAGGAAATTTGGGCAGCATGTCTTGTTAGCTCAAAAGTAGGCTAAAGTCTCAGACCCTTCACACTCTTGCCATTCTTGTCCAGGGAAAATGTTAACCTCAACTTCCTCACCTGTCAGTGGGTTAGACAATGCCCTCTTTTCTCTCTTCTGTGATGCATCCCATCTTTAGATTCATCAGGTATGTGTCAGCTCAGAGTCAAATGAAATTTCAGACTCAAGGGCAACATCTCTGACTCTCCCAAATGGTTCTTTCAAAGCCTCTTCTTTCTAAGGTCATGCTGAAGGAAGCAGCATCCCCTCCCACTGGAAGGCAGATTATATTATGGAAGTAATTCTCTCCAAAGAATCTTTTCAAAAATTTATTTTTTCTTCTCTAATCTGTTGAATTTTTATTTTTAATCTAAGAGTACTGCAGTCCATGGGGTCACTGAGGGTCGGACACGACTGAGCAACTTCACTTTCACTTTTCACTTTATTCATTGGAGAAGGAAATGACAACCCACTCCAGTGTTCTTGCCTGGAGAATCCCAGGGACGGGGGAGCCTGGTGGGCTGCCGTCTATGGGGTCACACAGAGTCGGACACGACTGAAGTGACTTAGCAGTAGCAGCAAGAGTACCTAAGAAGGACCCCAAAATAATACAATTATTTTTTGAAAACCTACATTGAAAAATGTGCCTTTTGATATACATCCTAACTGTTGTATTGGGTATCTATCACATTAAGACCTTCACTGAAACTGAAGCAAGAAAAATCCTATTTTTAGTTTCTTTTTATATATAGTTTAAAACATGCAGAAGTTTATTATATTATGAACACATGTATACTTGTGGCAGATTCATTTTGATATATGGCAAAACCAATGCAATATTGTAAAGTTAAATAAAATAAAATTTTAAAAATATTTATTATTTAATAAAACATTTCTAAATAAGTTCCTGGTACACTCATGGGAAATATAAACATCAAATTCAGACAAGCATTCACACTTAGACATGAATGGAGAGAGAGTGGAATGGGAGAGTTCAAGAGGAAATAACATCAGCTGTATTTGAAAGAGATGAGGCAGAAGTGGGGAGAATAGATAAAACATGAAGATTTGACATAGAATGGAACTATTAAATATGTGGTATTTGCTATCTTAATCTCTGTACTGTTCTGTATCCTAGACAGAGTTTAACAAGTAATAAGTAATGTTTCAGCATCATTCCTTCCAAAAATACCAGGACTGTATCTGCTTGATTATTTCAGAATTACTATTTGTTTCTTTTGAGATTAAGTGTTGCCATGGTTTAAGGCTGATGCCACCCACATCATCTTTTTCCATTTAATTACATTCCTTCCTTATTCATACAAGATTCTTCTCTGATGTCCTATTTGTTATTATCATCATCATCCTCAAAATCATCTAATATGAAGATAATAATAGTAAATGTTTTTAAATCCTTTCTTTTTGTTAAGGATGACTCTAAACAAATAGCTTATATTCATTTGTTTAATTCCGCTTGTAACTCTCTGTAAGGTGTGAGTCATTGTTATTCACCATTTATATACAGATAAACAGACACACAGAGTACATTACACAAGGCCATACAGAGAGTGTTAATCTGGGTTTGAACACAGGCAATATGGCTCCAGAGCCTGTATTCTTAATCACTACGGTATGGTGCCTTTCCAAGTTATATAAATTGTCCAAATGAAACATAAGTGCATGTATAATTCCTAAGCATTAGAATGATACAAATACAGATAGCAAAAGCTAAAATTCCTTTGCTTACCAGTTCCACTTCCCTCTGTAGAAGCAAACAATCACTTGAGCTTGTATCCTTAATTTTTATTAATCATACAAGCATGCACTCATATATAGCAGAAATGTTTTCTGCAATCAGTAAGATCATGGCATATTGTTCTGCAATTTAAAATATGAAAATACATATTCAGTTCAGTTCAGTCACTCAGTCGTGTCTGACTCTTTGCCACCCCATGAATCGCAGCACACCAGGCTTCCCTGTCTGTCAGCAACACCTGGAGTTCCCTCAAACTCACATCCATCGAGTCCATGATGCCATCCAGCCATCTCATCCTATGTCATCCCCTTTTCCTCCTGCCCCCAATCCCTCCCAGCATCAGAGTCTTTTCCAATGAGTCAACTCTTCGCATGAGGTGACCAAAGTACTGGAGTTTCAGCTTTAGCATCATTCCTTCCAAAGAAATCCCAGGGCTGATCTCCTTCAGAATGGACTGGTTGGATCTCCTTGCAGTCCAAGGGACTCTCAAGAGTCTTCTCCAACACCACAGTTCAAAAGCATCAATTCTTCGGTGCTCAGCTTTCTTCACAGTCCAACTCTCGCATCTATACATGCCTACTGGAAAAACCATAGCCTTGACTAGATGGACCTTTGTTGGCAAAGTAATGTCTTTGCTTTTGAATATGCTACCTAGGTTGGTCATAACTTTTCTTCCAAGGAGTAAGCGTCTTTTAATTTCATAGCTGTAGTCACCATCTGCAGTGATTTTGGAGCCCAGAAAAATAAAGTCCGACACTATTTCCACTGTTTCCCCATCTATTTCCCATGAAGTGATAGGACCAGATGCCATGATCTTCGTTTTCTGAATGTTGAGCTTTAAGCCAACTTTTCCACACTCCTCTTTCACTTTCATCAAGAGGCTTTTTTGTTCCTCTTCACTTTCTGCCATAAGGGTGGTGTCATCTGCATATCTGAGGTTTTTTATACTTCTCCCAGCAATCTTGATTCTAGCTTGTGCTTCTTCCAGCCCAGTGTTTCTCATGATGTACTCTGCATATAAGTTAAATAAGCAGGGTGACAATATACAGCCTTGACATACTCCTTTTTCTATTTGGAACCAATCTATTGTCAAAGCTAGTGGAGACTGCATCTTAAATACACACATAAAATAATTATGTCTTCCATGTGACTTACACTTATTTCACAAGTGAAGCAGATATGTGTGTTAGATTCAGTTGAAGGGAATTATAGAGGGATACTAGGTGGTTCTCTCTTATGCATCTTTCTTTTTTGTTTTAATATTTATTCATTTATTTGGCTGCACCAGTTCTTAGTTGCAGCATGTGGGATCTTGCTCCCTGACCAGGGATCGAACCTGGGCCCCCTGCATTGGGAGCCGAGAGTCTTAACCACTGGACCAGTAGTGAAGTCCCTCATATGCATCTTTCTATGATGTCAAACACATACTAGAAATACTAGAAGAAAAAATGGGATGCCTGTGGATGGGGCAAACTTAGACCACGTGGGCTTTTTCCTAATTTCTTTCCTCCCAAGACTAGAATGATCAGCCCAGTGTATACATCAATAACTAGCATCCATATATGCACTTATGAGGACCATTCATTAGCTGCACTTTAGAAGGTAGTCAAGCTTGTGCTTTTTACATTGCCTTTTCAGAATCTTCTCATACTCCGAAGTTCAGCCTTGCAAGAATTTTGTCTGAATAGTGTCACTTGGGTTCTTCATTTGCAAAGGGTTAAACTTTTGGATGAAGCACAGACACTATCTCATGGATTGTCCTTGAGTAGGGGAACTTAACCTCTGCATTATTTTTTATCTTACCACCTATCAGTCTATCGTAGCTTTGTGCCAATTCGTGGTTGTCAAGCTCTTTAATATCCTTAGCTGAAAGGTGTTCTAATAAATAGATAATATTAACATAATAATGTGAATGACAATAAAGAGATAGGAAAAATGAACTCAGAGAACCTTTAATTAGCTTATTTTAAAATGAAAATATCAGATGAAGATCCCTTATAAGCATTGTATTTGCATATAGAGTTATAAGGATTTAGTAGTGAAGCTGAGCACAGTAAAGCCTGACAGTTTTATCCAGAGACTTTCCATGTTTAAGAAAAGCCATAATACTGAGTTCTGTTCCTTTCTGTGGCAGTGAAACATGATTTAAATGAATTCTGAGACTGGATCTTTCTGCTAATTTCAGAAATAGATAGTATGTCTTAAGCAATTAAATAACAATCCATTTTCCTTTAAGCTGATGGCAGAGGACAGGAGGGAGTCTTGTTTCAAAATAAGTTAAACATTTTCAAATATTTGTGCTTACCACTCTGACAGCAATGGAAAATAAAGTTTTCACATAATACCAGCTCCTTCAAGTAGAAATACCATGAGAATTTTCTTTACTTCACTAAAACTATCAGAAGCTAAAGAAAAATGGGCAGTATACCAGCTAATGAGACCTTATATTTGAAGAGAGTTTCAGACGGCTCACCAAAAATTTTCTGAATTATCTCATTTGAGTATACAAATTTGTGATGTATGTAAACCAATTAGATTGTATATTCTACTATTTTTCAATATGATGCTGTTTTGCCAGTTTATTATCTGAATGTAAGGGTATGTGTGTGTGCTCAGTCACTCAGAGTCTTGCGACCCCAAGGACTGTAGCCTGCCAGGCTCCTCTGTCCATGGGATTTCCCAGGCAAGAATACTGGAGTGGGTTGCCATTTCCTTCTCCAGGGGATCTTCCCAACCTAGCGATCAAATCCGCATCTCCTGCTTTGGCAGGTAGATTCTTTACCACTGAGCCACCTAGGAAGCTGTAAAAGTATATAGTAAAACACTATTTTGAAATAGTAACAGACCAGATGATGGAAAGTGTACTTGGAAACTTATCTCATGGAATTTGAAAACTTTTTAGAGTACAAAGGTTCACTACATGCTATTTAGGTTTGATTATCAATGCTTTTTTAAAAATAAGATTAAAGAACTAAGGCTAATGGATACCACATGGTAGTTTAAATATTCTTGGTTCCATTAGCAATTCTGTGTTATTATACAAAGAAAATAACTCTGACTCTATTTTCACATCAGTGAAATGACAATAGCGTATTTTTTGCACCAATTTTTCTTTATTTTTGTTCTTTACTGTAGTGTATTTTCTGATCAGGGAAAGTATCTTGACTGTTTGGTATTGATGTCTGTCCCTCATCTATTAGCCTTAATTTGTCTTTCAACGAATAGCCATCATAGGGCATTTATCATACAAGTGTGGCTACAGAAATTGTAGGGATTATCATGTTCCCTCAGGATTTTTGAGGCTCTCCAGGGAAAGCTTACAACTCCCCCATTTCTTTTCTGCTACATTCTCCTAAGCATCCAGTGAGAGGAGCAAACTTCAGATTTCCTGGAGTCTCATTAATTTCATGGCTTTCCCAGAGATCATCCTCTTGTCCAAATCGTGACAATTCCCAACCTTCTTGGAGAAAGCAGTTTAGCTACTCTTCTTCTCGAGCTCTTATTTGGAACTGGATCTATGCTGTTCTAAGCATAAATAGAGGTTCTGGTAGTGGTTTTGTTTGGTTTTCTTTGCCTCCTAAATGAAATATCAAGATCCTGCAAGTGGAAATTTAACTATCTTAAGTAAAAAGAAGAGACTGATGGCATTAAAAGAGCAACGAGTAAAAACCAAAAACTGTATTGACACGCGCTTGTATTTCTTGGCTTCTAAGAATTTAATTTTGATAAATAATTATCCCTGCATATTTAAAGAGAAACTATATAATTTTGAAATTAGGTCAGGGGGACCCAGAGTCCTACAGTGTTCTGTTTCTCTTCCATGTACCCCAGGTTCCTAAGGCTCCTGCGAGACCCTCAAGGGTTGTACTACCGGAGCCTAAGACTGAATATGGACAAAGGTCACACGTGAATATGTGGGGGTGCTCTTCTAAGAGAGCACAGACATGGCACACCTCAAGCATAAGCTGGGATTTGTATACTGTCACAGAAAGACAACCCTCACAGAAAGCAATTAAGAACAGAGAGGGTTTTGCAAAGCAGCCCTGGGTCTTCACACGGCAAAGCTCTGCCTCCCCTGTCCCATTTGCTCCCACATCAGACAGAGGGCTTGTGTGAAAGGCAGTCTTGCCTTTTTCTCTTTGTTCCTGGGAAATTGCCTATTTAGTCTCTGTCATCATAATCGCTGTGGTGGTGAAGACTGAGGAAAGAGAACAGAAAAGTCTGTTGATGCTATTTAATTAAAAATAAGATTACAACTTAAAAAGAACTGGCAAAACTGAATCTCAGTAAAAATGTATTGAGATTCTGAATGGTCAGGAAAAGGGAGAGCATAAAAACCTCAATACTTATTAACAAAGTCATTATCCTATAAGAAAAAGGACTGGATATAATATACCTGGGGCAGACGTTTGAGAAAACTGCTTTTAGGTATTATTTCAACAAGTTGAAATTCAAGAGTAAATTGGTTATATAATCAAGGAAGGTGATCATGGGGAGACTGAAAATAAGTGCATTTTAATTTTTTTCCCTTAATGCAGATGTAGAAAATAAGTCCTGACTACTGAGAATCTTGGTGCAAGTTTAACAGTCTCTGAGGTATTTATTATTGTCACTGTCCTATCAAATGACTTTCTGTTTCTTTTATCATGAATTTGAGAACCCTTTCTTAATTCTCTATAGCCCCAGGAAATCTGTTTTTGGATCTGGTTCCATTTAACTGTGCCTAAGAGTCGGATCGAAGAAGGCAATGGCACCCCACTCCAGTACTCTTGCCTGGAAAATCCCATGGACGGAGGAGCCTGGTAGGCTGCAGTCCATGGGGTCACTAAGAGTCAGACACAACTGAGCGACTTCCCTTTCACTTTTCACTTTCATGCATTGGAGAAGGAAATGGCAACCCACTCCAGTGTTCTTGCCTGGAGAATCCCAGGGACGGGGGAGCCTGGTGGGCTGCCGTCTATGGGGTCGCACAGAGTCGGACACGACTGTAGTGACTTAGCAGCAGTAACAGCAAGAGTTCGATATGACTGAGCATCTTCACTTTAACTTTTCATCTTCATGCATTGGAGAAGGAAATGGCAACCTGCTCAAGTGTTCTTGCCTGGAGAATCCCAGGGACGGGGGAGCCTGGTGGGCTGCCGTCTATGGGGTCGCACAGAATCGGACATGACTGAAGTGACTTAGCAGCAGCAGATTTGCTTAATTAGTACTTTCCTTAGCATCAACACTGTAAACTCATCCAGAACACTTTGGGTTCTTTTTCTCAGGATGCCTGCTCTCTCCTGACTATGAGTGACATGGAGGAGCATTTAGATAGTGAGATCACTTCCCAAAGATATAGTAGTGACAACAGTTAGTGGAAAGGTGCTCCTAAAGTTCAGACGTTTGGGTGGAGGGAGTCAGGGGTCAAGGATTATGTTCTGAGCACTCTACCTTATTAAGTCAAAAGTAGTTGCATTGGTGCAAAGATTCAAGCAGTGGTCACCCAGAGGATAGGAGGGTGCAGAATAGAAGCCACTGGGATTTCCTGTTAGCTGTGTTCAGTTACGGAGTTAAGGAGTTGATTCTCAGCTACAGAGCCTAGAGAGTGAGCTGAAAACACAATAGCAAGCAGAGATAACACAAGGTTCTAGTCAGCCCTGGACCAAGGCAAATGATGGTCTGGGATTAAATGACTCAATCACTGAAATAGCTGCAGCTGGGTGATGGACAGGATAAGAGTGATTTTACTTAGAATGAGGTATGTTGCAGGTGGGAAGAAATAAAGGCATTAGGTGCAGAGCTATTTTCATTTAAAAAAATTACTCCGAAAGGGAGAAAAATTTAGATTTTAGAGAAGACTTGGGTCTTAGTGATCTTGAAATATATACTTTTGTTATCATAATACACTAAAGTTTATTATATAGGCTTTTGTGATGAAGGGCTTCCCTTGTGGCTCACCTGGCAAAGAATCCACCTGCAGTGCAGGAAACCTGGGTTTGATTCCTGGGTTGGGAAGATCCCTTGGAGAAGGGAACCACCACCCACTCCAGTATTCTGGCCTGGAGAATTCCATGGACTGTAGAGTTCATGAGGTGGCAGAGTCAGACAGGACTGAGCGACTCTCACTTTGTGATGAAGACTACTTAATCATTCAAATCTATTTCACTTCCCTCCTATGCTTTTAGCTACATAGGATACTACGTTTCCTAACCCCCATGGCAGTTGGTGAAGCTTTTTGACTGAAGTCTGTAATTGCATCAGCAAGGATATAGAGAACACTGGGTTTCCGTGGTGGCTCAGCAGTAAAGAATCTACCTGCCAATGCAGGAGATGCAGGTTCAATCCCTGGGTCAGGAAGATCCCCTGGAGAAGGAAATGGCAACCCACTCCAGTATTCTTGCCTGGGAAATCCCATGGGCAGAGGAGCCTGATGGGCTACAGTTTATAGGGTCACAAAGAGTAGGACATGACTTAGTAATTAAACAACAATATGGAAGAACTAGTAGGACAGCCGGCATCATCTACTTTAGTTAATTTCTACTTTAAAAATACATTTTCTGTAAATCGGTGGAGATAGGGAAGAAAAGAATGAAATATGCATCTATGTATAGTGTGTGTCAAAAGCAGGGTGGAAAGTTAACCATCAGATGCCCTTTTTTAGCATTTATGGTGAGGATCACAGGTGACTCCTAATTGGATAGGCTCATAGAAAGATAAATCAGCAGAAAGATGTGATTCAAAATATTTTCTCAACTAGGCTGGGTGCTGTATGGCAAGCCACTCAAGGTGACTGTTCTCTTGCTCTCTGTACATCTGTTTGACCAAGGCCTGCTTCATGTACATGCTCTTCACATGACTGATCTTACTACATACTTGCTCCAGGCCCCAGCTGGTGATTGTTTCAATCAAAAGGGCGGTAAGGGGCATACCCCTTTGCTGGTTTCCCTGGTAACTGGTAAGCCCATCTGATATCTATTCCCCCTGTAACTGGCAATCTGGCAATCTCGCCCTCACCCCAGCCAAGACAGCTGCCTACCCTCTGCTGCGCATTGTGGGGTATTGCTCCGGGACCTTGCTTCAAACATGTAAGCTCCCCCATCCATTAAACCACTGATATTTATTTTCTCTTCAGTTGCCCGAAACTCAGCTTCATGCCAAGTCATAATTAGCTTAATGTTTTATTGGGTCACTTTTTCAATAGCTTCTATCCATTAAAGTTATTTTGGTCTCCAAATATATACATATGTCCTTAGAGGTTATCCTAAAATAACAGGAGATAGTTCACAAAGTTTGAGCCATTGAATTTGATGTTTTGAATTAAACAAAGATCAAAGCAAATATGTGAATATGGATTTCAGACTGGTTTAGATAGAATGCCATTGGAAACAATTAACAAGAGGCATTCATTGGTATCCCAGCTTTATCGCAGTTGAAGACCTTTACTCAGGGCTCAGTGAGGTCTCTTGTTTTGGGCGATGAAGTGGAGATAAGGGATAAAGACATGTCAAGAACCAAAAAAAAAAAAAAAGTTCCTTTACCTTATGCATTTTTATAACCCATGCCATTTTTGATAGCGTTAACTGACCTCTGCTTATTACAGTAGATGAAGTTAAACTCCTTTGTTGGGGGGTAGGATGAAGTCTCAGTTTTTAGATTCTAGTACAAGTATTGAATTTGTCTGCACACTCAAGGTCAGAACCCTGTGTCACCGTGCACACTCAGGCATTTACTCTGAAATCGCCCGAGTGCCTATGATTTCTGTTCTGTGTTCAGACTGCAGCTGGCTTTCTGCCACTCACTCTGAGTGTTGAGCAGGCTTGTGATTGCCTTCAATCAGAATAAATAAGGAGATTACTGTGGCACAACAAATAAATTATGGGCTAAGTCCTGTCATAATAATAGTTTTCATTTTTATAACAGATTGACTTGGGAAATCTTGAAGAATTTGCAAATATGGTTTCCCCTGTTTTGCTGATAGGAAAATAGTCCCTGGCACCAGTTTAGAATTACAAATCTCAGGGACCAAAGTTTAAAACCAACAACTCACATTTTAGTGATTTGGACTCTGTGCGTTAGAGCAAGATGATAAAACATGACCAGGATCCACATCCTTCTGTCAATGTGAGGACGTGGATTTGCTGATTCCGCTAAAAGAAATACTTGACAAAGAATTATTGTTTCCTGTGCTGAGACTCTGAAAGCGTTTAGAAAATGCAGAATGTGAATCCTAAAAACTAATGGCAGAGGGTCCTACCTAACTGCCATCTCCCAGGAAAATCTGGAAGCACATTTTCCACTTTGAATAAACACTTTTATTTATGGAGAACAATCTATCTGTCAACACACCAAGAGGCTCTTCTTGGTTAAATATTCTAATACAATTAGCAAGCTAATGTAATTGGCTGGCCTTAATAGACCTCAGCTCTACAGGCAGTATCACTAAAATTAACAGTTATTCTGGAGATGGGACCAAGAAGCTGCAAATGAAGCCAGATGTGCACACAGAGGGGCTCTAGACTCATCGGGATTTCCTGGGGGAAAGAGTCATTAGACAGCTCATCTGGCAGAGTTCTTCAGAAACCTGTGCCTCCTCAATGATCCTTTGGTACATGTGTTTGAAAATACTCCCCACTCCCCCATCCATTTGAAAGGCAAACATATTTAGTTCTTTGGCCCATTTTTTTGATTGGGTCATTTATTTTTCTGGAATTGAGCTGTAGGAGTTGCTTGTATATTTTTGAGATTAGTTGTTTGTCTATTGCTTCATTTGTTATTATTTTCTCCCATTCTGAAGGCTGTCTTTTCACCTTGCCTATAGTTTCCTTTGTTGTGCAGAAGCTTTTAAGTTTAATTAGATCCCATTTGTTTATTTTTGATTTTATTTCCAATATTCTGGGAGGTGGGTCATAGAGGATCCTGCTGTGATGTATGTCAGAGAGTGTTTTGCTTATGTTTTCCTCTAGGAGTTTTATGGTTTCTGGTCTTACATTTAGATCTTTAATCCATTTTGAGTTTATTTTTGTGTATGGTGTTAGAAAGTGTTCTAGTTTCATTCTTTTACAAGTATTTGACCAGTTTTCCCAGCACCACTTGTTAAAGAGATTGTCTTTAATCCATTGTATATTCTTGCCACCTTTGTCAAAGATAAGGTGTCCATATGTGCGTAGATTTATCTCTGGGCTTTCTATTTTGTTCCATTGATCTATATTTTTGTCTTTGTGCCAGTACCATACTGTCTTGATGACTGTGGCTTTATAGTAGAGCCTGAAGTCAGACAGGTTGATTCCTCCACTCATTATCAGAGAAATGCAAATCAAAACCACTATGAGGTACCATTTCATGCCAGTCAGAACGGCTGCAATCCAAAAGTCCACAAGCAATAAATGCTGGAGAGGGTGTGGAGAAAAGGGAACCCTCTTACTCTGTTGGTGGGAATGCAAACTAGTACAGCCACTATGGAGAACACTGTGGAGATTCCTCAAAAAACTGGGAATAGAACTGCCGTATGATCCAGCAATCCCACTGTTGGGCATACACACTGAGAAAACCAGAATTGAAAGAGACACGTGTACCCCAATGTTCATAGCAGCACTGTTTACAATAGCCAGGACATGGAAGCAACCTAGATGTCCATCCGCAGATGAATGGATAAGAAAGCAGTGGTACATATACACAATGGAGTATTACTCGGCTATTAAGAAGAATACATTTGAATCAGTTCTAATGAGGTGGATGGAACTGGAGCCTATTATACAAAGTGAAGTAAGCCAGAAAGAAAAACACAAATACAGTGTTTTTGCATTAGGTAAATACTAACGCAAATATATGGAATTTAGAAAGATGATAACAATAACCCTGTTCACGAGACAGCAAAAGAGACACTGATGTATAAAATAGTCTTTTGGACTCTGGGAGAGGGAGAGGGTGTGATGATTTAGGAGAATAGCATTGAAATATGTATAATATCATATCTGAAACGAGTCGCCAGCCCAGGTACGATGCCTGATAACGGATGCCTAGGACTGGTGCACTGGGACGACCCAGAGGGATGGTATGGGGAGAGAAGAAGGAGGAGGGTTCAGGATGGGAAACACATGTATACTTGTGGCAGATTCATCTTGATGTATGGCAAAAGCAATACAATATTGTAAAGTTAAGCAAAATAAAATTAAAAAAAAAAAAGAAAGGCAAACATACATATGATCTTAAATTAATGTTTTCACTAAAAGCATTGCTCAAGACAACATGATAGCTCCCTAAAAGGAAGAGTAATGGAAACCCCCTCCCTATCTCCTACTGTTAGAGAAATTAAAAAGACATGTACAGGAGTAGATTAAAGAGGGTTGTCCATTCCTTGACACTGTGCTTATCGAGAAATGGAGGTCTGTGTTTCTTCTCAAGTGTGAGGAGATCCTGTGACTGTGTTGGCCAATAAAAAATCGCTAAGTGATTTTATGTCAGTTTTCTGACTCAGGCTCTAGATGTGGCGAGTGTCCATTTGGTATCTCTCAGACAGTCACTTTTGGAACCCAGGTGTGAGGAAAGCAAAGCAATGCCATTGGACAGGCTCCTGTAGAGAAGAGCTGAGGCCCCAGATCACAGTTCTAGATGAATTTTTTTTTTTTTAATTGGAGGATAATTTCTTTACAATGTTGTGTTGGTTGCTGCTCTAAAAAATTATTTAGCCATGAGTGTGTGTATATGTGTGTGTGTATTTATATGTATGTGTGTGTATGTATGTATGTGTATGTATGTATGTATACCCCCTCCTTCTTGAGCCTCCCTTCCACCGCTCCCTCTCAACCCACCCCTCTCAGATCAGATCAGATCAGTCGCTCAGTCGTGTCCGACTCTTTGCGACCCCATGAACCGCAGCACACCAGGCCTCCCTATCCATCACCAGCTCTCGGAGGTCACCCAGACTCACATTCATCGAGTCAGTGATGCCATCCAGCCATCTCATCCTCTGTCGTCCCCTTCTCCTCCTGCCCTCAATCCCTCCCAGCATCAGAGTCTTCTCCAATGAGTCAACTCTTTGCATGAGGTGGCCAAAATACTGGAGTTTCAGCTTGAGCATCATTCCCTCCAAAGAAATCCCAGGTCTGATCTCCTTCAGAATGGACTGGTTGGATCTCCTTGCAGTCCAAGGGACTCTCAAGAGTCTTCTCCAACACCACAGTTCAAAAGCATCTATTCTTCGGCGCTCAGCCTTCTTCACAGTCCAGCTCTCACATCCATACATGACCACAGGAAAGACCATAGCCTTGACTAGGCGAACCTTTGTTGGCAGAGTGATGTCTCTGCTTTTGAA
This sequence comes from Tragelaphus eurycerus, assembly GCA_935064755.1. Classification (NCBI taxonomy): domain Eukaryota; kingdom Metazoa; phylum Chordata; class Mammalia; order Artiodactyla; family Bovidae; genus Tragelaphus; species Tragelaphus eurycerus. Next base: position 7,205,572 of record CAKXYN010000080.1, read on the forward strand.
TATGCTATCTAGGTTGGTCATAGCCTTCCTTCCAAGGAGTAAGCGTCTTTTAATTTCATGGCTGCAGTCACCATCTGCAGTGATTTTGGAGCCCAGAAAAATAAAGTCTGACACTGTTTCCACTGTTTCTCCATCTATTTCCCATGTAGTGATGGGACCAGATGCCATGATCTTCGTTTTCTGAATGTTGAGCTTTAAGCCAACCTTTTCACTCTCCACTTTCACTTTCATCAAGAGGCTTTTTAGTTCCTCTTCACTTTCTGCCATAACGGTGGTGTCATCTGCATATCTGAGCTTATTGATATTTCTCCCAGCAATCTTGATTCCAGCTTGTGTTTCCTCCAGTCCAGCATTTCTCATGATGTACTCTGCATATAAGTTAAATAAACATGGTGACAATATGCAGCCTTGACGTACTCCTTTTCCTATTTGGAACCAGTCTGTTGTTCCATGACCAGTTCTAACTGTTGCTTCCTGACCTGCATACAGATTTCTCAAGAGGCAGAAAGATTTCTCAAGAGGCAGACCTAGACCCACCCCTCTAGGTCTTCACAAAGCATAGGGATGAGCTCCCTGTGTTACACAGCAACTTCCCACTAGCTAGCTATTTTACATCTGGTAATGTATATATTTTAATACTACTCTCTCAATTGATCCCAACCTCTCCTTCTCTCATTGTGTCCACAAGTTCATTTTCTACATCTGCCTCTCTATACCTGCCTTGGAAATAGGTTCATCAGTACCATTTTTCTAGATCCCATATATATGCATTAATATACAATATTTGTTTTGTTTTTCTGACTTCACTCTGTATAACAGGCTCTGCCTAATAGGTGGAGCTTCCTCCCCCTCAGTTCAGTTGGCTCAAATTCATTCCTTTTTATGGCTGAGTAATTTTCTATTTTATATGTTTACCACAACTTCTTTATCCATTCCAGATGAGTTTACATTAACAGCCAGTAGGAAAATGCTATCTTTGAAGCTGTCCCTCTACCCTGATCCAGCTGCCCTACCTGATTTCATATGGAGCAGAGACGAACTGTCTCTGTTGGAGCCTTGCCCACCTTGCAGAATTTTTGATTCAAATAATTTAGCATTATCATTTTAAGCCACGAGGTTTGGGGGATAATTGGAATGATCCACAAGGAAATGTATCAGCAAACTGATATTTTCGCTTAATTCACAATTTCTATTGCTTTTCTTGATCTGAAAATACATTTCCCCCAATAAAGTGCTCACCAGCTGTTTTCTCTAGGTCTGTGTTCCTAATTGATAGCTTAGAATCTCTTTTTAGAACATGATTCCCAAATATGTTAGGTCTCTAATTCATCTGTTGCCATTCACTCTCTGGATATACATCCCTTTTTCTGGCTTTCTGAAATTCTCATCAGGGTAAAGACTGCTGACAGCACCTTCACTCATGATCACAGAGAATGTAGAGAGGGAAACTTCTTACAAGAATTGAAAGGGATTTAACTATGTTATTAGTAATTGAAGTATTTTTTTTTCTTTGTGTGTTTCTTTTTTACTGAAGCATAGTTGATTTATAATACATTAGTTTCAGGTGTACAACAGAAAGGTTTAAGTGTTTTTAGAGATTATACTCCATTAAAAGTAATTACAAGATAATGGCTATAATTCCCTGTGCTCTACAATATATCTTTGCTTCTCATTTATATTATACCTAGTAGTTAGTATTTTGTAAAATCTCATACTCCTATTTTGGAGGAGGCAATGGCACCCCACTCCAGTACTCTTGCCTGGAAAATCCCATGCACAGAAGAGCCTGGTAGGCTGCAGTCCATGGGGTCGCCAAGAGTCGGACATGACTGAGCGACTTCACTTTCTCTTTTGACTTTCATGCATTGGAGAAGGAAATGGCAACCCACTCCAGTGTTCTTGCCTTGAGTATCCCAGGGATGGGGAAGCCTGGTGGGCTGCCATCTATGGGGTCGCACAGAGTCAGACACAACTGAAATGACTTAGCATAGCATAGCATAGCATACTCCTATTTTGCCCCTATACGCTTCTTTCTCCTCACTGGTAAACAGTAGCTTGTTTTCTGTATGAATGAGTCTGTTTTGTCTTGCTATATACATTCATGCCAGAGAAGGCAATGGCACCCCACTCCAGTACTCTTGCCTGGAAAATCCCACGGATGGAGGAGCCTGGTAGGCTGCAATCCATGGGGTCGCTGAGTTGACACAACTGAGCGACTTCACTTTCTCTTTTCACTTTCATGCATTGGAGAAGGAAATGGGAACCCACTCCAGTGTTCTTGCCTGGAGAATCCCAGGGACGGGGAAGCCTGGTGGGCTGCCGTCTATGGGGTCACACAGAGTCCGACACGACTGAAGTGACTTAGCATAGCATAGCATAGCATACATTCATGCATTTTATTTTTTAGATTCAACATATAACTGATACCATGTAACATCCGTCCTTCTGTGTCTGACATTTCACTAAGTATAATATTCTCTGGGTCAATCGATGTTTCTACAAATGGCAGAATTTCCTTCTTTTTATGGCTGAGTAATAGGCATCACTGACTCGATGGACATGAGTCTGAGTGAACTCCGGGAGTTGGTGATGGACAGGGAGGCCTGGCATGGTGCAATTCATGGGGTTGCAAAGACTCAGACACGACTGAGTGACTGAACTGAACTGAACTGAATACTCCATTGTGTGTGTGTGTTTGTGTGCATATATCTCACTTTTCTGTATCCATCCTTTTGTCTATGGATACTTCAGTTGCTTCCATATCTTGGTTTTAGAAATAATGCTGCTGCGATCGCTGGGGTGCATATATGTTTTCAAAAGAGTGTTGTTTTTTTCTGGCTCTATACCCAAGAGTAGAATCATTGAGTTGTATGATAATGTTTGGTTTGTTTGTTTTCTGAGATACCTGTCTACTGTTTTCCATAGTAACGGCACCAATTTGCATTCCCACCAACAGTGTAGGAGTGTTCCCTTTTCTGTGCATCCTCACCAACATTTTTTACTTGTAGATTTTTTGATGATAACTATTTTGACAGGTGTGAAGTAATATCTCATTGTTTTGCATTTCTCTGATGACTAGTGATTTGATCATCTTGTCATGAGCCTGTTGGCCAGCTGTATGTCTTCTTTGGAAAAATGACTGTTCAGATCGTCTGCCTATTTATTTTTTGATTGATTGCTTATTTTTGTTTTTTGATATTGACTTACATGAGCTGTTTATATATTTAGGGTATTAACCCCTTGAAGTTTGCTTTTTCTTTTTGCCTTGGAGATAGATCAGAAAAAAAAAAATATTGCTACAGTTTATTTTAAATTGCCTATGTTCTCAAGTAGGCATTTTATTATTTCAGATCTTATATTTAGGTCTTTTTGTTGTTAATATTTATTTACTTATTTGACTGCATTGGGTGTTATTTGAGGCGTGCAGGCTCTTCATTGCAGTGCATCAGCTTCTCTCTCATTGTGGCATCAAGGCTCATTAGTTGTTTCATGTGGGGCTTAGTTGCCCTGTGGCATGTGGGATGTTAGTTCCTTGACCAGGGATCCATCTCATGTCCCTACATTGGAAGGCAGATTCTTAACTACTGGACCACCAGGGAAGTCCCATACACTATGTCCTTTGATTAGAGCATTTAGTGGATTGATAATTAGAGTAATTATTGAGAAGTATGTACTTATTGCCATTTTATTACTTATTTTCTGATTGTTTTTGTATTTCTTCTATGTTCCTCTTCTTCTTTTGCTTCTTCCCTTAGTTTTATTTAGTAGTTTTATTTCGTAGTATGCTTGTGCTCCTGTCTTTAGTTTTCATATATCTGTTGTAGGTTTTTATTTGTGGTTACCATAGGAGTCATATATGTTTGGGCTATAACTTTATCTTCTTGTTTGAAACTAATAGTCATTTAGTTCAAACACATATCAGAAGAGATACCTTTTTCTCCCCTCCCCCACATCATGTTTCTGATATCGTATTATATCATCTTCATGGTTACCTTTTTGCTGTTTATTGTAGCCATAGTTGCTTTTACAATTTTTTTGTTTTTTATATCTTTATTTCTTTGTTTTTTGTACCTTTATAACTTTTTTTTTTTTTAAACCATGGTCAATCCTGAGCCCATACTATATATTTGCCTTTCCTTGTGGGGTTCTACCTCTCTTACTGATTCTTTCTTCTTTCCCACTTAGATGAGAGCCGTTAACATTTCTTTTAGGGTTGTTTTTGTATTGAGGAACTTTTTTAGTTTTTGCTTGTCTGACAAGTTCTTTGTCTCTCCTTTATTCTAAAATATAATATTATTGGGTAGAATGCCTCATTTGTAGATATTCCCCTACAGCACTTCAGATATCTCATACAACTCCCTCTTGCCTGCAATTTTTCTGCAGAGAAATAAGCAAATAGTCTTCTGGTAATTCCTTTGTATGTGACTCTTTGTTTTTATCTTGCTGACTTTAGAATTATTTATCTTTAAATTTGCCATTTTAATTATGAAAGATTTGGGTTTGGATCTGCTTAGGTGTATCTTGTTTGGGGACCTCTGTGCTTCCTGTACATGGATATCTGTGTCCTTCTTTAGGTTTGGGAAATTTTCAGGCATATGTTTTTCAAGTACGTTTTTGATTCTCTTCTCTCTCTCCCTCCCTCTCTTATCCTTCTGGGGCCTCTATAACACAAATATTGGTATTCTTTTTTAACATTTATTTTTAATTGATTGATGACTGCTTTACAATATTGATTTGATTTCTGTCATATATCAAATGAATTAACCATAGGTGTACGTATGTCCCCTCCCTCTTGAGTCTCCCTCCAACCTCCCACCCATGGTCACCCCTCTAGGCTATTACAGATCCCGTTTAGTTTCCTGAGTCATACAGCAAATTCTCATTGACTGTCTATTAACATATGTTAGTGTATATGCCTCCATGCTACTCTCTCCATTCATCTCACCTGCTCCCTCTTCTCCTCTACCCTGGTCCATAAGTCTCTTCTGTGTATCTTCATCTCCACTGCTGCTCTGAGAACAGATTCATCACTAATATCCTTCTAGATTCCATATATATGTGTTAATATATGATATTTGTTTTTCTCTTTCTGACTTACTTCACTCTGTATAATAGGCTCTAGGTTCATCCACTTTATTAGAACTGACTCCAAAGTGTTTCATTTATGGCTGAGTAGTATTCCATATGTACCACAGCTTCTTAATCCATTCATCTGTCGATGGACATCTAGGTTGCTTCCATTTTCTGGCTATTGTAAATAGTGCTGCAATGAACAGTGGGATACATGTGTCTTTTTCAGTTTTGGTTTTCTCAGGGTATATGCCTAGGAGTGGGATTGCTGGGTCATATGGTGGTTTTATTCCTAGTTTTTTAAGGAATCTCCATACCATCTTCCATAGTGGCTGTATCATTTTACATTCCCATCAACAGTGCAAGAGTGTTCCCTTTTCTCCACACCCTTTCCAGCATTTATTGTTGGTAGACTTTTTGATGATGACTATTTTGACTAGTTTGAGGTGATACCTCATTGTAGTTTTGATTTGCATTTCTGTAATAATGAGTGATACTGAGCATCTTTGTTTATTAGCCATCTGTATGTCTTCTTTGGAGAAATGTCTGTTTAGGTCTTTTCCCCACTTTATGATTGGGTCATTTGTTTTTCTGGTATTGAGTTGTTATGAACAGCTTGTATATTTTGGAAATTAATCCTTTGTCAGTTGTTTCATTTGCTATTATTTTCTCCCATTCTGAGGGTTGTCTTTTTACCTTGTTGATGGTTTTCTTTGCTGTGCAAAAGCATTTAAGTTTAATTAGGTCCCATTTTTTTTCTGTTTTTATTTCCATTACTCTAGGAAGTGGATCATAGAGGACCGTGTGCATCCTTACTGCTGCCAGCCCGCTACTTATCCCTGGAATGTTTGTCATAGCTTCCATCCCCAGGCCCCACCCTGCACTGCAGGCCAAAGCTTGCTGGGAAGGCGATTGTGTGGTGTACTTTTCTCAGCTACTGACCTTGCTCTCTGCTTAGTGGAGACTTGTGTGTGCTTCCCTTGGCACTCTGAGTTTGCCCTCTGTGCCATGGGGCTTGTGTGCACATCTCTCGGCTCCCAGAACCCACTCTCTGGTTGGGGCCAACGTCTGTGAGCTGCTTATAAGCTGAGAAGTACAGCTTTATTTGTATTCTGTCCTCTGGGTCCCCTCCTTGCCCAGCTCTCAGAGATTTTAAAGCTCCCCCTTAGTCCTACCTGTGAGGGAGCTTCCCAGGGCCTGGAAACTGTTCCTCCTTAATGACTCCCTCCCTTGGGGCACAAGCTCCTATCTAGAAGTTCTCTGTCTTTTCTGTTTTTATGTCTTGATCTCTCCTCTATCATTCCAGGGAACTTAGACTGCCCCCATGGAGGCCTGGGGTCTTCAGCTGTCGCCTAGAGGTTGCTTTGTAGATGTTGTTCCATATCTTGATGAGTTTTAGATGTATTTGTGTGGAGAAGGAAAAGGCAACCCCATCCCAGTATTCTTGTCAAGAGAATCCCGTGGACAGAGGAGCCTGGTGGGCTGCTGTCCATAGGGTCACACAGAGTTGGACATGACTAAAGCGATTTAGCATGCATGCATGCAATGGAGAAGGAAATGGCAACCCACTCCAGTATTCTTGCCTGGAGAATCCCAGGGACAGAGGAGCCTGGTGGGCTGCCTGCTGTCTGTGGGGTCGCACAGAATCAGACACGACTGAAGCAACTTAGCAGCAGCAGATGTATTTGTGAGATCCTGGAGATCTCCCCGTCTTATTCCTCTACCGTCTTCTCACAATGCTGTCAATATTGGTATTCTTAATTTATCTGAAATGTCTCATGCAGGTTTCATTTTTTTAAAAAATTTAATCTTCTGATGAGATGATTTCCATTATTCTGCCTTTCAGATCACTTATGCGTTCTTCTGTATAAGTTAGTCTACTATTCATTCCTTCTAGTGTGTTTTTATTTGAGGTATTAAATTCTTCATATGGGTGTTTTTATGTTTTCTAGTTCATTGTTAAATATACAGTGTGTGTATCTCTTATCTTCCTTCATTCAGTTCATATTTTTATTACCATTGCCTTGAATGTATTCTCTTAATCTGGTTGATCATTTATTTCTGTTTCATTATTTACTTATTAGGAGTTTGCCCTTGCTTTTTAAGTTGAGACCAGTTCCTCTGCCTTTTCATTTTGCTTAATTCTTTTTGCCTCTATTGCAGTCTTGAAAGGGTTTTCATGTGTCTTTGTGAGTGGGGCCTGTGTGGGGCTGTTGGCCTGTGTTGGCTCCAGACAGAGGTCGAAGTGGTCTTCAGTGAGCTACCTGTGTAGATGACTGCGGTTGGTTTTCCTCATTCTACTCAGACTCAGTCTCGGGGACAAGTCCCCTTTTTCCCTCACAGCTGATCACTTCCTCCCACCTGTGCCATCCCTGCCTGATTGCGGGGCTATATTGTGGGGCTGTGGGCACCAGCAAGGACTCTCAGCATACATCAGTGGGTGTGCCCATGTATTCTCCCTTTTTTCTGGGTCCCCTCCTAGGGTACAAGTCCCAGCTTGATTGCTTTCCTTCCCTTCCTACATGGTTGATTACATGTGTATCTTTCTTATAGCTTTGGCTGTACAGAAGCTCTACTGCCAGTTTCCAGTTAGTTTTCAGTGAGAATTGTTGCACCTGTAGATACATTTTTGATTCATTCATGTGGGGAAGTGAGTTCCATATTCTCTTACTCCGCCATCTTTTTTTTTTTTTCTAATTTGTTTATTTTTTGGCTATGCTGGGTCTTCATTGCTGCACCAGCTTTTCTATAGTTGCAGCGCACAGGCTTCTCATTCCAGCAGCTTCTCTTGGTGTGGAGCACAGGCTTCAGAGTGCATGGGCTTCAGTAGTTGTGGTTCCTGGGATCTAGATCACAGGCTCACTCAGTAGTTGTGGTGCATGGGCTTAGGTTGCTTTGAGGCATTTGGAATCTTCTTGGATCAGGGATCAAACCTGTGTCTCCTGCATTAGCAGGCAGATTCTTTAGCACTGAGCCACGAGGGAAGCCCTTACTCTGCCATCTTGATCAATCTGCTATATTGCTTCATGTATTTCTATAAGATGTGAAAGATCTTTGAAGACTCTTCACCATCTAAGCCACCAGGGAATCCCTTTGAAGAACACAGTTACATGTATAAATTACTACAATGATAACACTCTCTCTAAATTAATAGGATTCATCTCTACACTTGTACCCTGAATCTTAGCTCTTATAAATTCCCTGTGAATTATGACTTCCTCTGTGTCCAACTTCTCTATCTAATGACATGTTCAAGACTTTACCTTATTTTAAGTAAACTGATTCCTCCCTCAGCCTGGTTTCAGAGTTTTTATTATAAACATTTTTAAAAGAGTAATTTCTGCTCTTGATTATCTCCCTTACTTCTGTCACTATTTCACTGATATAACTCTCAGTGAGTCACCAATGGCCGTTTATACTCTGAACCTAAAGGATTCTTTAGTTCCAGTATAATCTTCTGCATCGGAGAAGGCAATGGCACCCCACTCCAGTACGCTTGCCTGGAAAATCGCATGGGCAGAGGAGCCTGGTGGGCTGCAGTTCATGGGGTCGCTAAGAGTCGGACACAACTGAGCGACTTCACTTTCACTTTACACTTTTCATGCGTTGGAGAAGGAAATGGCAACCCACTCCAGTGTTCTTGCCTGGAGAATCCCAGGGACGGCGGAGCCTGGTGGGCTGCCATCTATGGGGTCACACAGAGTCGGACACAACTGAAGTGACTTAGCAGCAGCAGCAGCAATCTTCTGCATAGTAGTTAACATTGATAACCATTTCTTCCTTCTTAAAATACTATTTCTTTGACCTCTGTGGCATCGTTATCACGACATTTTCTCTTATTTCTGTGACTGCTCCTCCTTCAATTTTTTATTCCCATCATATTCTTTTCTCTTTCTAGATGGTCCTCTTTATACCTGTGGCCAAAAAAAAAAAAAAATTGCTCTGTGGGTCAGAACTCTCTGTTGAGTTCCAAACAGTTATAACTACTTTCCTACTGGATGTGTCCACCTTTCCCTTATTGAACTGGCATTTTTCTCTTTTCCACTTCTGACCAAACTGTCCTATCTTTTATGTTACCAATTTCAGTGAGTGACAACATTTTCATTTGTCAAAGAGAAACCAGGAATAAAGTTTGATTCTTGGCTCTCTGTTACATCTCCCAAGTTCAATCAATCACTAAGAGCTGCTTTTCCCATGCTCTTTAACTCACGCATGTGTCCACTACTTTCCACTTGCAATGCTCCAGCCCTTGCTTAGGCAGTCATCACCTGATATTTCTTACCCTGGACCTCTGACTCCTTTATTGATCACTCCAGTCCATTTTTTTTTTTTCCGTTCTACTCAAAATAATCATTCTAAAATGCCATTCCCATAGATCAAAATCTTCTCTGATACCTATCTCTGATACCTACACCCTGTTTGAACATAGGATCTTTCACATTTTCTGCTTCCCAGAGTTCCTTTCTCTCTGCTTGCTTTCATTGGCTGTGAACTTTGCACAGGTGCCATTCAAATTCCTTTTCTAAACCATCATTGAAAAATATCAGTTTGCAGTTCAAGTCACTCTGATAAATGGCAGAGGGCTAGATTACCTTTCTTCATAGACTGCTTTTCTGTGACATGCTGGGCAAACCTCAAGCTGTACCACGTATAAAATGAGACCAAAATCATTTGAACTTTGACACAACATCTCTTAAGAATGCCACCTGCTAAGTTTTTAGAGCACCATTTATTTTGATTAAATATCCCTTTTGAACCACATCCTTCTGTTTTTCTCTATGAGACAGTTCTTAACTACATTTTGTGAATAATAGCAGCATGTGTCACATTAAATTTTTCTTTGTCTTGTTTCTCTTTTCAAACTAAAGTCAGTCTGCTTCTGGAGGTTGCTTGTCCATTGCCAGGACATACTAGGACACTGTGATAATCTAAATCCAGTTTCATCCAAGTAAGAATGTGTTCATTCATTTTCATTTTCAGTGAGAGTCAACAAATGATGGCTGTTTTGTGGGTGTAATCTGATCTGTAGAAGACAAATCTGTATGTTTATTTACATTTTTTTAGGTTTGTATAGTTCAGAATATGTGGTGGCAAGTTAAAATATATCTTCTCACTGATTTTTTGTTTACTTTTAGAGCTCAGGGTTTTAAATCAATGTTTTTAAACAATTCTGGTTACACTCCAGTGCAATAGCAAAGCCCAAGGAAAAGCTCAAAACAACTCAGCTTTCACTTATTGATTTACAAATTGAGTAGCTGATCTCATAAACAATGCATAGAGCCATACTCTGACTCAGATTTCTCAAAGCTTAAATTTTGCTTTTAATATCCTCATAGAAATTATACTGTGCCAGTTATAAATGTTTAAAAAAAGTTTTAGAAGTAATTTCTACTCACTATAGAAAGTAGGAAGTACAAAAAAAGTGAAAAAATATTAAAATTTTATATATTCTTTATGCATTAAAAATAAGATCTGCTAACATTTTTAGTGTTGTCTTTTAGCTAAATATAATTTTATCACATTATAAATACTCAATAAGTATAATAAAGGTTTTTGAATGAATGGAGATAAGTATATAAATGTAAATAATGGTATTTTCTCATGTCCTAAAGTTGTTCCTTAATATCACAATAACAAAAGCATACTCTCTATTATATAAGTGATAATTTCCCTATAGGTAACATTTTTTCTATTATTAGGCATCTAAATAATTCCATATTATAGATAAGAATAATTATGAAATAACTTGGGCTGTAGCTTATCTACATTTTAAAATAAAGATTTTCTTGTCTATTATGTTTGAATATGTTTAAAAAGTTGTTGATATATATTATCAAATTGCTTTTCAGAATGATTGTATTTATTTCAAACAAAAAATGGTTGAGAATATCTGCTGCATAGTAATTTTATTATATTAAACATTGTTATTTTAAAATATGAATTGCATGGCACAGTCATTTTATATTATTTGAGTTACAATATTTTTTAGTACTATAGTTAAACATTTACCAATACTTTGACTTCTGTGGATTTTCTGTGTGAACTTATTGACAAGATTTTTTCTAACACTTAATAGATACCAGGGACTATTCTGAGTGTTTAACATTTATTGGTTTACTTGATCCTCATAACAACCTCTTAAATCATGCTGCTGCTGCTGCTAAGTCGCTTCAGTCGTGTCTGACTCTGTGTGACCCCATAGACGGCAGCCCACCAGGCTTCCCTGTCCCTGGGATTCTCCAGGCAAGAACACTGGAGTGGGTTGCATTTCCTTCTCCAATGCATGAAAGTGAAAAGTGAAAGGGAAGTCACTCAGTCTTGTCTGACTCTTAGCGACCCCATGGACTTCAGCCCACCATGCCCCTCCATCCATGTGATTTTCCAGGCAAGAGTATTGGAGTGGGATGTCATTGCCTTGAGATACCCCTATAATCCCCATTTTACAGATGAAGGAAATAGATCACTGGAATGATTTCTGATGTTGTCTTATAAGATATAATAAGATATTTTTTGTTATGGATGTGTAGAAACTGTTTGCATATTGAAAATATTAGCCAGGGTAGAGAGATGTTTTTCAAATGGTTCCCTATTACATGAATTGTCTTCTGTTAGTTTTATCAATACATTTTATTTTGTAAATTCAGTCCTTATACCATCAAGTTCATTAAAAGTTTGAGTTCATAGGGTTAATTATTAATACATTATCCCTATAATTTATGAGTTTTTTTGTTTTTGTCTCTTTGTTTCTTCTGTTTATTTATAACTCATATTCATTTGAAAATTATGTGTTATATTAAATTAGAATCTCACAATATTTTCCCTCAATAATCAATAAATTCCCTACTGATTTATAATACTCTATGAAGTATACTGAGCATATGTACATCTCCAGCTTCAATGAAAAAGAAATTTTTTTTCTCTTACCATATATGATCATTATGTACCATCTGGATATATTATGCTCTTTTACACAGTAGCATAAATATGTATCTAACATTTGACATTTATTTGTTCTATTAAAAACTTCTTTAGTTGGTGCTACTTATAAGTAATTCTGAAACAAAATGAAAATTTATGATCTATGTATTTACATGATTTATTCTTTAGTAATAGCTCTTTCATGCTTCAGTTATGTTTTAGATGAGCCAAGTCAACATTCATTTTAAGGCCAACATCTAAATGCATATGAGAATGCATGGGGGTGTGAAAGTTTTTATATGGCAAATAGAATGTCAATAAAGACAGTATTCTTGCAAATTTCAAGACATCTAAAAATGCCCTCCAGTGTTATTTAATGGGATTTATTTGATTAGTCTCTATGTAAAATTTGTGAATTGTATTCTAATTGTCACTGTTCAAAGAGTACTTCTCATTGACAGTATGTATATAATATGCCATTATAGTTCAGTAAAGATAGACTTTGATCATATATAATGTTTTTCATGAAATAATGATACGAAATTCATTTATTGTTTGTCTGCTTTATAATAGATATTTTGCTAGATTTTTAATATATAAACTTTCTATCACTTTTATCAGTTTCATTTTTCATAACTACTGTAATCCTAGGCATATTTGTAGATACAGATATTAAAACATATAGAAGTTAATAAAGAAGTAGATTATAAAAGAAGGAATATCTCAAACACCCTAACTTTATACTTCAAGGAGCTAGAAAAACAAGTCACACCCAAATTTACAAGGGGGACAGGAAAAAAAAAAGACAAGAGCACAAATAAATAAGATAGAAAAACAAAACAAAAAAATAATTGAAACCGAGTTGGTGTTTTGAAAAGATAAACAAAATTAACAGAACTTGAGCTAGACTGACTAACAAAGAGGTTAAATAAAATCCAGTGAAAGAAGAGACGTTACAACTGATGACACAGAAGTTAAAATGATTATAAGAGATTTTATGCCAATGATTTGGAAATCCCAGAACAAATGAATACATTCCTAGAAATGTATAATATGATAAAATTAAATCATAAAGAAAGAGGGCAAGCAAACAGATACACAACTAGTATGGAGATTGTATCAGTATTCAAAAACCTTCCTACAAATGAAGGAAACCCCGGGACTGGATGACATCACTATTGAATTGTACAAAACATTCAAAGAAGAATTCTTTGAATGAAGTCAGTTCTTTTCAAACTCTTCCAAAAAAGTCACACTACTCTAAGTGAGAGTTACTTATAATGTGGTAGTTTCTAAAGTATTAATAGCTGATTACCAAGATCACTCTGACTCTTTGGGACCCCAGGGACTGTAGCCTACCAGGCTCCTCCATCCATGGGATTTTCTAGGCAAGAGTACTGGAGTGGGTTGCCATTTCCTTCTCCATTTTAAAAGACAGAGATAATTAAATCTCTTCCCCAGAGGTTATGCTTTAAGTTGAGGCCTTGAATTCAGTATTTTAAAAGTCTGACTCTGACACAGAGTTGGTTTTCAGTAATGTGATCACCTCTTATGGACTGTTGTCTCTTGCTGAGAGAATGGTGGGCAGGTGCTGGTCATGTGCGATACTTCGTGTTTTCTTCACCTTTCATGTAGTGATTCAATATCTTTCCTCATTTTCAAGCTGTATTGAGATATGTCTGGATTTACCGAAGAGTCTTTCTGAAAATACTCCTCAAGAATCACTTCTGGGTTTAGGGATGGCTTCCTGAGTACTTCTTAGATCTTTTTGTTGTCTACCATAGGAATTGGCCTGTATCTCTAAATCATTGCTGTAGAAAAACTGCAACTCTTTCTTCTTATAACTATCCTTCTTTTATAGTCTGAAACCAAATTATATAAAATCTTCTCCTTCCCATACAATAGCTATTTAGGAATGAACACATTTTCAAGTTTATTGTCTGTTTCTTTTTCAGCATTTTCACAAATAATAACATGTAGAGAACAAAAAGAATGAAACAAAGTTTACCAACACTTTAAGATCACCTATCCAAGTTGTCTTCCAAGTGTAACTCTGAAAACAATCTTTCTTACCCTTTAACTCCTCCTGGGAGTTAGAGACAGCCAGGCAAGCCTTCTAGCTAACATTTTATTCCTTAGATTAATACATCACCACTCTTTAACCTCTTAGATCCTCTTTTTCATTCTTATCTTAGACATAACCATAATTCACATATGTATGCGTGTACTGTGTGCCAAGTTGCTTCAGTTCTATCTGACTCTTTACAACTCTATGGAGTAAGCCACCAGGCTTCTCTGTCCATAGGATTTTCCAGGCAAGAATACTGGAGTGGGTTGCTGTGCCCTCCCCTAGGGAATCTTTCCAACCTAGGGATTAAACCCACATTTCTTGTGCTTCTACATGGCAGATGGAGTTTTTACAACTAGCATCACCTGGGAAGCCCTCAATTCACATGCAGGGGCAAGCAAATACTGCACTGTGGGCCCTTGGCTTGAAATCAAGGAAGCAAGACAGTTTATCTTAAACACTAAAATGGAAATGTTAACATTATTTGTGGTCCAAGAAAGAATCATTTCAGGAGATTTCAGGTTAATCACTTCCAAACTCTCATGGTTCTTACATAATGCAGACATTTGGAATAATGCACTTTTGGCTAGGAAGATCCCCTGGAGAGAGAAATGGCAACCCATTCCAGTATTCTTGTCTGGAAATCCCATGGACACAGGAGCCTGGTGGGCTACAGTCAATGGGGTTACAAAAGAGTTGAGGTACAACTTAGTGACAAAACAACAATTTTTGGAGTTAATGCACAATACACAAAAAAGTTAATGCACAAATATTCATTTGAGGTGCTTCCTAGATAATAGTTTCCTCTTTCCTACATTTTCCGGTAATCAGTGTCAAACCTCACATTCCCTTTTGATGTTTGATTTTGTGAGGTAATGCTAGAAACTACTCACATAAACAAAGTGCTTTACAGCAAAGGAATTTCAAGAGATGCTGGTTGATGATGTTTGTCATGTGTCAAAATATATTATTACATGCAAATAAGTCAACCAATTTTAAATACGTATCCTCAAAGACTATCTTCCTCCCTTGATTTTTTTTCCTCTAAGTCCTTTTGAGTTTTGAGGAGTTTTATTTTGGAAAACAATTAAAGGAGAGTCCTGGGAAGGTGCTCTAGAGAAAATGTCTGAATAACAATCTGGCTACTGGTTATGAAAATTTGACATCTTCAAATGAAATGCCCCATAATATGCAAAAATATGAACGTATCTCCAAAGTGATTTATCAACATACTTCCCAATTCTTACAATTAGAAAATCATTTACAATGGAAACACTTTATCATTCTTTGTATTTTATTTTAGTACATCTCAAATAATATGATTTATGATATACAGTGTATTTCTACAAGAAAATTATGTTTATACAATACATATGATTTCCCTTTTTGTCTTGCACAGGATTCACATATATGTTCAGTAATTTTCTGTGCTATGGGGAGTTAAAGAAGTCTCATCCTCTGAAAGCTGATATGCTTGCTGGTGCCCCTTAGCTGTGTGCTCCATAGGTGCCTTCTGAACACCAGAAGAGTGGATACATGTACAACAACTCCCTTTGACTTTTTTATTTTGTTTTGTTTCAGATCTCAGGCTGAGAAACCTGTTGTTGCTTACAGCAATGTCTCATCACCTCTGCAATAACTTAGCAACTCTGTGCACAATGAGGTACTATGACCTTTTTTTTTTTTTTTTTTATTCTGCTTGCATGTTGGGATATAAGATTGTTTTTCTGTAGAAAGATTGCATTCCAGATCAAGCCCTCAAGAGCTTTTGAAATACTACTGTCAATACATGGGTGAAGTAAAAGGACGGCCACAAGGTACAGTCTCTGAGAATACATCTTGTTGTTCTACATCTCCCTCTTTTAGATGAATGTGTTTGTGACTTTTCTTTAAGAGGAGGATTGAGGAAGGCTATCAGTGGTCTAAGATGTCAGGATTAGAAGTGTCCATTTAGTTGATTCTGAGAATTAAGCAGAGATAATGGTGATTATCTTTTTCAAGAAATTAAACATGATGTCATTGAGTAGAACTGGGCAACATAGCCATAGGAAGATAAAATGACCCACTTGTTCTGTACACTTTAGTTCTTGGAGTTGATACTTCTTTTAGCCTTTCTTACTTGACAGCTTATG
The DNA here is from genome assembly GCA_935064755.1 of Tragelaphus eurycerus. NCBI lineage: Eukaryota > Metazoa > Chordata > Mammalia > Artiodactyla > Bovidae > Tragelaphus > Tragelaphus eurycerus. The sequence continues at coordinate 7,221,760 of CAKXYN010000080.1, forward strand.
CTTTGGCTTGATTAATTCAATTTGTTTCCTCAGTATTTATTTGTGCCTGTTTTGTTCTCCTAAGATGGCAATAAAAATAAAAAGTGGTTTGGGATGTAAATTGACTTTGGTTGGAAGTTGACTTATCAGTAAAAATTGTTTTTGGACACAAATATGGCTTGGGCATGATTTGGCTCAAGTATAAATTTTGCATTATTTTAAAATATTGTTCTACTGTGAGATACTAAAGTTATAAACTATAAAGAAAATGTTCAATTCTATAATACTAAATTTAATATGTGGTTGGCAATTAATATGAGCCCAACTTCCCACTCCAGTACTCTTGCCTGGAAAATCCCATGGGCAGAGGAGCCTGGTAGGCTGCAGTCCACGGAGTCACTAAGAGTCAGACACGACTGAGCTACTTCACTTTCACTTTCACGCATTGGAGAAGGAAATGGCAATGCACTCCAGTGCTCTTGCCTGGAGAATCCCAGGGACAGAGGAGCCTGGTGGGCTGCCGTCTATGGGGTTGCTCAGAGTCGGATACGACTGAAGCAACTTAGCATTAGAAACTTGTATAATACTTCAATTTTAGTTGAATATATATAAGAGGCATGAATTACTTTGGAAAAAGCAAATATATGGTTGATATGTCTAAAGTTACAAATACTTAATAGAGGACTACATAATGGAGAGTAGTGTTAGTTTTCAAAGAACATGTTTATTGATTCTAATTCTTGCATGTTCTCTGAGACCAAGTTGTGATGTGTATTTGTTACATATTCATAATATCCGAACATCTTTTTTGTCCCTGTTCTTAACCTCTGACCAGCTATTTTAAAATTTATGGTTTGTTTTCTAACTGGCTGGTGTCTTATAGTATGCTAGTGATAATGACAATCAGTTCTATGAAATGGAAGCTGAAACAGTGAAAACTACATCATCATTAGGCAAAAAATATTGACGGGGGAGGGTTTTCAGAAGAATCCTGGGCATGAGATACAAAGATGATTGGGACAGGGCAGAGAAGTGAGAAGCTACTCCAGGAAGGAACGAGAGCAGAAACATAAGTCTTCAGTGGTGGAATGAGCATGAAAGGATTGGAAAGTGTGGAGATGGATTGTCTGCAGTAGAAGGTGACTCCATTCCAGTCATGGAATTCATAGGCAGAGAGGTTCTGATAATAAAATACGGGCTTTTTAGATTGGGTGTTGAAAAGCTTGATAAGTTAAGAGAAGCTTCTGTACAGACTCTGAACAAGGAAGAAGCACTGTGAATCAGGAAGTTTCTGGGAGAAGTATCTGTTTACAAAAAAAGTGAAAGAAGATATCTTTGGGTTCATAGACAAGAATAAGCAGCACAGGAGATGGAAAAAGCTGTAAGCTCTTTCTCTGACAAGACAGCTTTTGAACAGTGGGCAGGTGGTACAGAACACTGTAAATGTTGAAGTAAAGGGGCAAGTACATAAAAAAGTGACACTGAGTTGAACATTCAGATAAATATAACAACTGGATGTGTGCAAAATTTAAAGAAAAGGAGATAAAGGAGAAAACAGAAAGAACAGGATTTTAGTCCAGACATGAAGGCAAAGGAAGGAAAAAAGCATATCAGATTGACTCAGCATATTTTAGGTCCATGAAGACAAGCATTATACCTTATTCCTTTTTTGAAGCCACAAATAATACTTTGAACCTGAAATCACTCTGTATGTACTTGTTAAATGACGAATAAATGAATAAAAGGAGTCTTGTCATTAACAACTGATGATAGTAGAATTGAAACAAAAGTAGCTCCCAGATTTTGAGATGGAATGACTAAAAGATGGGAAGCATTTGAAGTGGAGTGGTACAGTAGGGAGAATAATGGCCCTCAAATTTATATACCTGTTATGAGACCTGTGAATGTGTTAGGTTATATGGCAAACGGGAATTAAGGTTGCAGACGGAATGTAGGTTGCTAGTCAGCTGACCTTAAATTATGCAGATTATTTTGGATAATCTAGGTTGGCCCATCGTGGTCACAAGTGTCCTTTAGTTTTGGAAGAAAGAAGCAGAAGTTTCCATATCCGAGTGATGCCATGTAAGACAGACTTGAGGGACCTCTCCTGGCTTTGTAAATGAAAAGAAGCCACAAGCCAATGAATGTAGGCAGTTTCTAAAAGCTGGAAAAGGAAAAGGAATAGGTCCTACTCTAAAACCTCCAGAAATGAGCCAACCCTACTGAAATGTTGATTTTAGCTGTTGCTGCTGCTGCTAAGTCGCTTCAGTCGTGTCCGACTCTGTGCGATCCCATAGACGGCAGCCCACCAGGCTCCCCCGTCCCTGGGATTCTCCAGGCAAGAACACTGGAGTGGGTTGCCATTTCCTTCTCCAGTGCATGAAAGTGAAAATGAAAGTGAAGTCGCTCAGTTGTGTCCAACTCTTAGCAACCCCATGGACTGCAGCCTACCAGGCTCCTCCATCCATGGGATTTTCCAGGCAAGAGTACTGGAGTGGGGTGCCATTGCCTTCTCCAATTTTAGCTGAGTGTGACCCATTTCAGACCCCTTGTGACCCATTTCAGACCCCTTGTCTCTAGAATTGTAAGAGAAATACACTTAATTTTGTTAACAATAGCAAACAGGAAACTAATGGAAATTGTGAGGGAGGGTTATGTCAGGATTTAGTAGTGCTAGATTTGATATTTGGAAGAATGACTTTGTGATTATCTAGCTGGAAAATCTTGGGGAAATTGCTTATCTTCTTAGAATATTACTTTCCTTATTAATGATTACTTTGGTACCCAACAAGACTTGTTCTTGATTGTATTGCTGCCTTTCTGACTGATTTTTTTCTGATTTCTCCTTTCTGTCTCTTAAAACTCTTAACCTGCTTCTGATATCCAGTATTTGGATTTCCTCATTTCTGATTTCCTTTTTAATAAATTGACTCTTATACTCTGGTAGTTCCAATTGCCACATATTTTCCCAAATGCGAAGCATGTTTATCTACTCATAACCCAATTGTTTTTTCAAATTACTTCCATATTTACAAATGACTCCCTAGTACCATTAGAAGCTCAGCTTGTATGTAAAAAAAAAAGAAAAGAAAAGAAATTACAACGTTCTCTTCCTCCTGAGATTCCTTTTAAGCATTTCAGTTTCACTTAAGCAAATGACTTTTAAGCACCTAAAATATCAATGTTTTGATCTTTTTGGGTTAAATTACATACTTTTATTCTTTATCATCATCCTCATTGAGAAGAAGAGGTCTGAAAAGGAAATTAACATTTATTGAAGATTCAGTATATGACAGATATTGAAAAAGATCTTTTCATCTTTGAAATGGGGATTTTTAAAAAGTGTTAAACACTTACCAAGCTTTACCGTGCCTTTCCAAGCATTTAAACTAAGTCATTCATAACTTCTGTAGGAGAGAAGATACCAAATAGAACAAGGGTTGGCAAACTTTATCTGTAGAAGACTCATTAAGCCAAATATGATTTTTGTCTCATATTTTTCTTTGACTTTAGGTTCTTTGATCATTTGTTTGTTCTTTAGCAACTTCTTTCATTTATTTATTAAATGGTATTGAAGTATAGTTGATTTACACTGTCGTGTTAATTTCTGTTGCATAGCAAAGTGATTGAGTTATATACACATACTATTTTTCACATTATTTTCCATTATGGTTTATCACAGGATATTGAATATAGTTTCGTGTGCTACATGGTAGAATCTTGTTGTTTATTCATTCTATGTATAATAGCTCTAGAAACATCTGTGAAATGTAAAGTCTATTCTTAGTACACGGACCATTCAAAAACAGACTCAATTTAGCCCAGGGACTGAATTGGGCTTGCATACTATAGCTTGGCTTCGCTGGTAGCTCAGACAGTAAAGAATCTGCCTGCAATGCAGGAGACCTGGATTCCATCTCTGGGTTGAGAAGATCCCCTGGAGAAGGGCATGACAACCCACTCGAGTGTTCTTGCCTGGAGAATCCGCATGCACAGAGCAGCCTGGTGGGCTATAGTCCATGAGATAGCAAAGAGCTGGACACAACTGAGCAGCTAAGCACAGCCCTGTAGCTTGCCTACGACAACAAATAGGGCAATGATGAATTTTATCATAGTGAAAATATTCTTGCAACACAGATTTCACTGAGGAAAAAAGCAAAAACTAGTTCTAAGGAAATGAGCATTTTTACAATTAGCTCTAGAACAGAGGGATGGATTTAAGGGATATTCCTAAAAGACAAGAAAGGGAAGTAGAAAGACCTTCTGGATCTGAGAGGTGAAGCCAAAGAAAAAGAAACTGAGAGAAATGCAAGTAGACATTAGAGCTCTTGGACATTTTTTCCAAGGCCTTAAGTCCAATTACAAGGATCAGATCAGATCAGTCGCTCAGTCATGTCCAACTCTTTGCGACCCTATGAATCGCAGCACGCCAGGCCTCCCTGTCCATCACCAACTCCCGGAGTTCACTGAGACTCACATCCATCGAGGCAGTGATGCCATCGAGCCATCTCATCCTCTGTCGTCCCCTTCTCCTCTTGCCCCAAATCCCTCCCAGCATCAGAGTCTTTTCCAATGAGTCAACTCTTCACATGAGGTGGCCAAAGTACTGGAGTTTCAGCTTTAACATCATTCCTTCCAAAGAAATCTCAGGGCTGATCTCCTTCAGAATGGACTGGTTGGATCTCCCTGAAGTCCAAGGGACTCTCAAAAGTCTTCTCCAACACCACAGTTCAAAAGCATCAATTCTTCTGCACTCAGCCTTCTTCACAGTCCAGCTCTCACATCCATACATGACCACTGGAAAAACAATAGCCTTGACCAGACGGACCTTTGTTGGTAAAGTAATGTCTCTGCTTTTGAATGTGCTATCTAGGTTGGTCATAACTTTCCTTCCAAGAAGTAAGCGTGTTTTAATTTCATGGCTGCAGTCACCATCTGCTGTGATTTTGGAACCCAGAAGAATAAAGTCTGACACTGTTTCCACTGTTTCCCCATCTATTTCCCATGAAGTGATGGGACCGGATGCCATGATCTTTGTTTTCTGAATGTTGAGCTTTAAGCCAACTTTTTCACTCTCCACTTTCACTTTCATCAAGAGGCTTTTTAGTTCCTCTTCACTTTCTGCCGTAACGGTGGTGTCATCTGCATATCTGAGCTTATTGATATTTCTCCCAGCAATCTTGATTCCAGCTTGTGCTTCTTCCAGTCTAGCGTTTCTCATGGTGTACTCTGCATATAAGTTAAATAAACAGGGTGACCATATACAGCCTTGACGTACTCCTTTTCCTATTTGGAACCCATCTGTTGTTCCATGTCCAGTTCTAACTGTTGTTTCCTGACCTGCATACAAATTTCTCAAAGGCAGATCAGGTGATCTGGTATTCCCATCTCTTTCAGAATTTTCCACAGTTGATTGTGATCCACACAGTCAAAGACTTTGGCATAGTCAATAAAGCAGAAATAGATGTTTTTCTGGAACTCTTTTGCTTTTTCCATGATCCAGCGGATGTTGGCAATTTGATCTCTGGTTCCTCTGCCTTTTCTAAAACCACCTTGAACATCAGGAAGTTCACGGTTCACATATTGCTGAAGCCTGGCTTGGAGAATTTTGAGCATTACTTTACTAGCGTGTGAGATGAGTACAATTGTGCGGTAGTTTGAGCATTCTTTGGCATTGTCTTACTTTGGGATTGGAATGAAAACTGACCTTTTCCAGTCCTATGGCCACTGCTGAGTTTTCAAAATTTGCTGGCATATTGAGTGCAGCACTTTCACAGCATCATCTTTCAGGATTTGGAATAGCTCAACTGGAATTCCATCACCTCCACTAGCCTTGTTCGTAGTGATGCTTTCTAAGGCCCACTTGACTTCACATTCCAGGATGTCTGGCTCTAGGTCAGCAGTCACACCATTGTGATTATCTTGGTCGTGAAGGTCTTTTTTGTACAGTTCTTCTGTGTATTCTAGCCATCTCTTCTTAATATCTTCTGCTTCTGTTAGGTCCATACCGTTTCTATCCTTTATCAAGCCCATCTTTGCATGAAATGTTCCTTTGGTATCTCTGATTTTCTTGAAGAGATCCCTAGTCTTTCCCATTTCTGTTGTTTTCCTCTATTTCTTTGCATTGATCGCTGAGGAAGGCTTTCTTATCTCTTCTTGCTATTCTTTGGAACTCTGCATTCAGGTGCTTATATCTTTCCTTTTCTCCTTTGCTTTTCGCTTCTCTTCTTTTCACAGCTATTTGTAAGGCCTCCCCAGACAACCATTTTGCTTTTTTCCATTTCTTTTCCATGGGGATGGTCTCATTCCCTGTCTCCTGTACAATGTCACAAACCTCGTACCATAGTTCATCAGGCACTCTATCAGATCTAGGCCCTTAAATCTATTTCTCACTTCCACTGTATAATCATAAGGGATTTGATTTAGGTCATACCTGAATGGTCTAGTGGTTTTCCCTACTTTCTTCAATTTCAGTCTGAATTGGCAATAAGGAGTTCATGGTCTGAGCCTCAGTCAGCTCCTGGTCTTGTTTTTGGTGATTGTATAGAACTTCTCCATCTTTGGCTGCAAAGAATATAAGCAATCTAATTTTGGTGTTGACCATCTGGTGATGTCCATGTACAGAGTCTTCTCTTGTGTTGTTGGAAGAGGGTGTTTGTTATGACCACTGCATTTTCTTGGCAAATCTCTATTAGTCTTTGCCCTGCTTCATTCCGTATTCCAAGGCCAAATATGCCTGTTATTCCAAGTGTTTCTTGACTTCCTGCTTTTGCATTCCAGTCCCCTATAATGAAAAGGACATCTTTTTTGGGTGTTAGTTCTAAAAGGTTTTGTAGGTCTTCATAGAACCGTTCAACTTCAGCTTCTTCAGCGTTACTGGTTGGGGCATAGACTTGGGTTACTGTGATAGTGAATGGTTTGCCTTGGAAACGAACAGAGATCATTCTGTCGTTTTTGAGATTGCATCCAAGTACTGCATTTCGGACTCTTTTGTTGACCATAATGGATTGGGTAAGAAATATCGAGGGAAAGATTTCAGAAGACTGGAAATTGTCATGGACTCCCAATGTGTATCCCCCCAAATTATAGCTCATTAAATAGGTACCTTGTCCCCAAATTATTAAATGTTGTAGAGCAACTTTGGCTGAAGATGGTGGTTGACATGGCCTGAGTATCTCTTCTGGCATACCTAGTTGCTGATGGCCTATAGGAGACTGACAATATCCTAATGCCCTGGAAGCAAGCAGCAAGGTACTAAAAGGACAGGTAGTTAAGAAGAAACCTAGTGTTTGAGATGAAGGGGTTTCACAGCTTCATAATAGTGGAATCTGTAAGGGACCATGAACTTCAAAAGCTGATACACTTTTGATGCTCTGTTAGACAAATTTACCAGTAGCGTACCAGGGACCAGATTAGAGTGACTATCTCCCAGAAGGTGTCCACAGGACAGTGTGGTGGACATTATTGCTTCTTGAGATTCAGCCAAGAAATAATAGAATACAAACAACCAAAATTTTCTTATAATCCTCCCATCATCCAGTGGGGATTATATCACCCTCCTCATATCAGATCAGGTTCTGTGAATGGTCTGACCAACATAACGTAATGGAAATAATGTTGTGCCAGTTTTCATACCCAGGCCTTCTGGGGCAGACACACTTTTCTTCCTGTCTCTTGAAACACATGCGCTTGGAACACACCCTTTGAGAATCTCCAAACTCATTATTTTGAGAAGCTCAAACAAGAGAAAGCTTCATGCAGGTGTTCAGGTCGACAGCCTCAGCTGACCTGCCAGATACATCCAGTGATATAAGAGAGCCAGATCGGATGCCTAACCCAGCTGCTCTCTTAGACATATCTGTAACCTCAGTTGATTTCAGATGTTTCTATGTAAGGAACCTCAAGTTATAACCCTCCAACAGAGCCCAGTTAGTCCACAGAGCCACGAGAGACAGGGCAATAGTACAATAGATAATTGAATAACAGGCCAAGAACACTTCATCCTACATGGAGAACAATTCTCTGGGTGAATCTCCTAATCCAGAAGTGGGCATTTTATGAGTGAGAAGTAGGCATTTGTATATTAAATCACTTAGATTTCAGGGTTAATTTTTGCCACAGCCAAACATATAGTTTCTCAAAATATGCAGGCTTTGGAGCTTAACAGTTATCAAAGTATGGTCTGCAGAACTGGGACTCCTGAACAACACAGCTGTGAGGTCATAAACTAGTGGTAATTTATTATGGCAACAGTAGAAAACTAATACATTTGGAAAACTTTTATTTGTTACCTTAAGCTCGAGAGACATTGCTCATGACATCAGTGGTATTACTAATGGATTTTATTTTTGACTTTGTGTAATGAAATGTGTCAACCAAATGGAAGATCTGCATCAATTATTCAACCAATATTTTCCAAGAGATGTTGGGAAATCATGCATGACTAGAAGAGCTATTCAAATTACAAGGTAAACTTGATAACAAAAAAACAAACAAAAAATTATTGATATGGTTTCTGAATACTTAGCTATTATTTGCTTTTAAGATGTTCTCACACATTGAGTTGGGTTTTGTTATAGTATCAAAGAATACCCAAAATCATATGAAAAAACCATTACAATACTCCTTTTTCTAATAAAATATGTGTATGAGGCAGGATTTTCTTCAAATATTTCGACTAAAAGAATATATCTCAGCAGATTGAGTGAAATATTTATGAAAATCCAAGTATCTTCTATTAGGTTAGTTAGCCAGACATTAAAGAGATTTGTGAAATGTAAAGGAATGCCATTCTTACCACTACTTTTTGGAAAATTTTATTTTTCATAAGAATATTTTTATGTTAATATAATGAATTTTTAGTGTTAATTTAAAATGAATGTGCATTTAACATTTTTCTGTTTTGATCTCTAATATGGTGATTATCAATGACCCACATAATCATAAAAGCAATGTAACCCACATAAACACATTTTTTTAGGTTTCTTTTTTTAAAATTGAAATATAGTGTACAATATTATATCAGTTACAGGTGTACAGTATAGTGATTCACAATTTTAAAGGTTATATTCCATTTATAGTTACATATCCTTGTAGCTTGTCTTATACATAATAGTCTGCCACCCCAATATTGCCCCTCTGCCATCCTGTCCCACTCCCGATGTAGCCACTACTTTGTTCTCTATATTCGTGAGTCTGTTTCCTTTTTGTTATATTCACCAGTTTGTATGGATTTCTTAATAGTTTTTAATGTCAAGGGGATCCTCAGATCAAGACATTTAAGAAACAATGCCTTCATCAATTCCCACAAATACACATTGCATATGAACCAGAGAGCCCTCCTCCTACTTCTTTAAGAGGAAATGAGCTCTTTCTTCTTCTCTCTGTGCCTGGGACATTTTAAGCAAGAGGAAAGGGAGGAAAATGCTTTCAGAAGGGGAAGCAGATTTGGTTTTGAACCTGAGCTTTGAACTGATGGAAAAAGTAAAGCTAAAAACTCTATCTTAAACCAGAATTAACGAAGTTGTTTTTCATTGGCCAGGTTAACTTTATTTACCTTGTACTCTCAGTTCTTTTGTTATCAGCAAAAACAGAATCCAGGATATAATAAAATCAATTTAAAAATTGTAAAAAAATTTTATCATTTATCATTTTTGTACTTTACTCAATTTTATCATTTATAAAAATGGAGAGAAAATATAAATTTACTTTTGCATTTTTTTTTTATTTTAAGCCATTTATTTTGTATTGGGGCATAGCAGATTAACAATGTTGTGATAGTTTCAGGTGGACAGCAAAGGGACTCAGCCATACATCTACATATACCCATTCTCCTCCAACTCCCCTCCCTTCCAGACTGCCACATAACACTGAGCAGAGTTCCATATGCTGTACAGTAGGTCCTTGTTGGTTATCTGTTTTAAATAAAGCAGTGTATATCTGTCCATTGCAAACTTGCTAAGTGTCCCATCCCCCTAGCAACCATAAGTTTGTTCACTAAGTCTCTGAGTCTCTTTCTGTTTTGTAAGTTAATTTGTATCATTTCTTTTAGATTACACATATAAGAGATATCATATATTTCTCCTACTCTGTCTGGCTTACTTCACTCATTATGACAATCTCTAGATCTATCCATGTTGCTACAAATGGCATTATTTCATTCTTTTTAATGGCTGAGTAATGTTCCATTGTATATATGTACCACTTCTTCTTTACCCATTCCTCTGTCAATGGGCATTGAAGTTGTTTCTGTATCTTGGCTATTGTAAATAGTGCTGCAGTGAACACTGGGGTGCATGTATCACTTTGGATCATGTTTTTCTCCAGATATATGCCCAGGAGTGGGACTGAAGTGTCCTTTCCTGGTGGCTGAGATGGTAAAGAATCCATCTATAATGTAGGAGACACAAGTTCAGTCCTTGGGTTGGGAAGATCCCTTGGAGAAAGGAATGGCTACCTACTCCAGTATTCTTGCCTAGAGAATTCTATGGACAGAAGAGCCTGGTAAGCTATTGTCCATGGGGCTGTAAAGAGCTGGACATGATTGAGGAACTAACACTTTCTTTCCCTTTCACTCTCATGGTAGCTCTATTTTTAGTTTTTTAAGGAACATCCACTGTTCTTCATAGTGGCTATACCAATTTACATTCCCACCAGTGGTATAGAAGAGCTCCCTTCTCTCCACACCCACTACAGCATTTATTGTTTGTGGATTTTTTTGATGATAGTCTTTCTGGCTGCTGTGAGGTGATATCTCATTGTAGTTTTGATTTATATTTCTCTAATAATTTATGATGTTGAACATCTTTTCATGTGCCTCTTGGCCATCTATATGTCTTCTTTGGAGAAATGTCCATTTAAGTCTTCTGTCATTTGTTGATTGAGTTGTTAGTTTTGATTCTGTTAAGCATCATGAGCTTTCTGTAAATTTTGGAGACTAATCCCTTGTCAATCACATCATTTGCAAATAATTTCTCCCAATCTGTGGGTTGTTTTTTTGTTTCATTTATTGTTTCCTTTGCTGTGCAAAAGCTTTTGAGTTTAAGTAGGTTCCATTTTTATTTCCATTATTCAGGGAGACAGATCAAAAAAGATTTATGTCAGAGAATATTCTGCCTATGTTTTCCTCTAGGAGTTTTATGGTGTCTGGTCTTACAGTTAGGTCACATTTTGAGCTTATTTTTCTGTATGGGGTTAAAGAATGATCCAATTTTATTTTCTTACATGTAATTCCATGTTCAGTTTTTCCCAGCATTATTTTTTGAAGACACTTTCTTTCCAATATTGTGTAATTTTATCTTTTTCATAGATTAATTGACCATAGACACATGGATTTATTTCTGGGTTTCCTATCCTGTTCCATTGATCTATACTTCTATTTTTGTGCCACTACAATACTGTTTTGATGACTAGCTTTGTAGTATAGTCTAAAGTCAGGGAGTCTGATTCCTTGAGCTCTGTTTTGCTTTCTCAAGATTGCTTTGACTATCAGGCTGCTTTGTGTCTCCATACATATATAAGATTTTTTTGGTTCTAGTTCTATGAAATATGCCATTGGTAATTTGATAGGGATTGCATTGAATCTGTAGATTGCCTTGGGTAGTATAGTCATTTTGACAATATTTATTCTTCCCACACGTTTGCTGATTGGCACTTCTTGCTTAAATAGCTTCTCATTGCCTTCTAAGTGATGTATAGATCCCAGTCTGGACACTGTCTAGTATGGCTGGTTTCTTGGCAGTGTTTTCTGCCACCAAAATTTTATATCTTGTGTGCATACTTATATTCTTGGTGACTTTCTGTTTCCTAAATACAACAGCTTTCTTTCCTCCCAGTTCAGTTCAGTTCACTCAGTCGTGTCAGACTGTTTGCGACCCAACGAATCGCAGCACGCCAGGCCTCCCTGTCCACCACCAACTCCTGGAGTTGACTCAAACTCACATCCATTGAGTTGGTGATGCCATCCAGCCATCTCATCCTCTGTTGTCCTTCTCCTCCTGCCCCCAATACCTCCCAACATCATAGTCTTTTCCAATGAGTCAATTCTTTGCATGAGGTGGCCAAAGTACTGGAGTTTCAGCTTTAGCATCATTCCTTCCAAAGAACACCCAGGGCTGATCTCCTTCAGAATGGACTGGTTGGATCTCCTTGCAGTCCAAGGGACTCTCAAGAGTCTTCTCCAACACCACAGTTCAAAAGCATCAATTCTTCGGTGCTCAGCTTTCTTGACAGTCCAACTCTCATATGACCACTCCGTACATGACCACTGGAAAGACCATAGCCTTGACTAGACGGACCTTTGTTGGCAAAGTAATGTCTCTGCTTTTGAATATGCTATCTAGATTGGTCATAACTTTCCTTCCAAGGAGTAAGCGTCTTTTAATTTCATGGCTGCAGTCACCATCTGCAATGATTTTGGAGCCCAGAAAAATAAAGTCTGACACTATTTCCTCTGTTTCCCCATCTATTTCCCATGAAGTGATGGGACCAGATGCCATGATCTTCGTCTTCTGAATGTTGAGCTTTAAGCCAACTTTTTCACTCTCCTCTTTCACTTTCATCAAGAAGCTTTTTAGTTCCTCTTCACTTTCTGCCATAAGGGTGGTGTCATCTGCCTATCTGAGGTTATCGATATTTCTCCCAGCAATCTTGATTCCAGCTTGTGCTTCTTCCAGTCCAGCGTTTCTCATAATGTACTCTGCAAATAAGTTAAATAAGCAGGGTGACAATATACAGCCTTGATGTACTCCTTTTACTATTTAGAACCAGTCTGTTGTTCCATGCCCTGTGTATTTCTTTTCTGTCTTTAAAATGTCCTTTTCCTCTTCTTTTTTTTTCCCTTCCCTCCCTCCTTTTTTTTTTCCTTTTCCTTCTTATACACCCAAGGTTCTTACTTTAAAAAGACAATTATTATGTCACCTCTTGTGTGAACCCTACCTTGATTAATTCCCCTAAGATCTCCACCAACCATGATTAATTCCTTCTTTCTCTGTCTTCTTTTATATTTCTCATTTATTTCTAAATGGAACTGTAAAGTGTTTAGTAGGGTTTCTTAGGGGGTGAAAGATGAGGTAGCATGCTATTTTCTTGGTAAATGGTAGAATTCGACTTTTCCACTTTTGACTTGTATTGTACTTTTATTTCTTGTCTGCTCATCTCATCTGGCTACTCCATTCGTGTTGGCAGCAAAACTTGTAGTCCACCTGGATATGTCAGTTAAGATGGAATTGTGCAGGAAACAGAAGATGTTCTGTGAAACTGGGGACAGGTGAAGGTTGTTTAATTGTTAATTGTGCCACTGCACTATAAATCCTTAGAATATAGTATTCTATCTTTGTGTTCTTAGTACAGTTCTTGGCACATTTAGATGCAATGCTGAGTAAATATGTGGCTGGTAAGTGCCTTGGTGTTACAACGTTTGAACTGGATAATCTCTCACTCTTTCAAAAGGTCCTTCCAACTCTTTATATCTTTTTTCTCTGAACTGGCTTTCTCATTTTCTCCATTAATTATTCTTTTTATTTCTGGCTTTGTTTTATTTTCCTTGGTCATTTTTGTATCTAGATTTCTTTCATTTTCTCTGATTTTTTCCTACATTTTAAAACAAACAAATGTACAGACGTCTAATTTAAAATGACACTCAGCAGTTTTCCCTGTACTTTCCTGTTTCCTATTTTCCCACTGATGCATGCATGGAGGTAAAGAGGGAATGTTGCCTTAAGTGAAGATGAGCAGAGTACCTCTTGCTATTATAGTGAAGGTATATTTTAACTGAGATAAATTATCAGGGGCCCATTCATGGCTTAAGTGATTAGGTTGATGATGATGAGAATTAGGACAACCATAACCAAAGAGAGCCACCAAATATACTTTAACTATAAACACTTAGCTGCTGCTGCTGCTAAGTCACTTCAGTCGTGACTTTGTGCAACCCCATAGACGGCAGCCCACCAGACTCCCCCGTCCCTGGGATTCTCCAGGCAAGAACAATGGAGTGGGTTGCCATTTCCTTCTCCAGTGCATGAAAGTGAAAAGTGAAAGTGAAGTCGCTCAGTCATGTCCGACCCTCTGTGACCCCATGGTCTGCAGCCTTCTAGGCTCCTCCATCCATGGGATTTTCCAGGCAAGAGTACTGGAGTGGGGTGCCATTGCCTTCTCTGATAAACGCTTAGCACAAAAGTTCCATAATGTAGCATGCATATAAAGGGCTCAATGGATGGATTTGGTAATAGCAAGATTGAATATGTATTTTATGTTTTGCAAAATGAGTAAAATTTCTCTCTGATACCAGGAAAAATTTAAGCAAGAATAAAAGTTATTAAATGTTAATTCTCACAAATATTTAGACCTGATTAAAAAAATTAAATAACTAAAATTTGATCTGATGGATTCTGATCATATACTGAGGGTTTATACATGCCGGCATAATAGTACTGCTGAGAAGACGTTACTCATCTTTGTACTTCATCTTTCTTATTCTATTCAGAAAAACTAATCAAGACAGGAAATGGAGTTTGCTGGAAAGGAGAAGGGCAAGGAGCTTAGTGGAAGCACATTTTATCATAAAAATTATGTAACTATAGAGTCTATACATTCAGTGATATAGGAGGATTGGAACCTGGAGGAAACTCAGTAGCTATATGAGCTCCAGATGGCTCTTCTTTTGTCATCCTGTCCTCAGTGATCACAACCACAGAATCACATTTATACGGGACACTGAGCATTTCGCTGGGTACCATTCATATAAAGCTATTCTACTTCTCAAATCTAAGAGAAGCTTTTCATCAGAATAAGAGTACAGATCTAAGATCTGTATAGTTCTAAGGTCCACCTCTCTGTGAGCAATCACTGCATCAAGAGAGTTTTTCTCCTTCAAATAAGAGAAAGAATAAGTTGTTTGTTTTTTTTTAAAACTAACCAACGTGGGACCTACAAACAGATACTATAGTACAAAAGATAGAAAATATAATCTTAAATATTCTTAGGAAGAGTATTTCAAAAGTGACTTTTGGTATAATCCACGATTATATGGTCTATACTAAGCAGAAGCAAAAAAAAAAAAAAAAGAAAGAAAAAGAAGAAGAAGAAATTTGAAAAGGAATGTGCAAAATAAAGAAGAATTTCAAGGAGACTAAAATTGTAGTATAATTCAACTTATCATATAAGACAAAGAAGGAATCTGACATTGCAGAAAATGAATTCATGATGTGGATGATAAACTTTAAAATAGAAATAAAAGACATAAAACTAAGAAAGGAAATGAAAACGCAAAGTGCCGAAAATGTTATCCAACCTAAAACTTTTCTTAAGAAGTTCAGAAACGTTACAAGGGAAAAATGTTTAAATCAGTAGTATTTACTACAAAAGAAACAACTATATACCTTGCTCCTAGATCATGACTGGATAATATAGTCACTCAGTTAATACTTGCTAAATGGTTGAATTAAGGAAAGATTAATTGATGATAATTACCTAAATGTGGTCAAATGATAGTTTATAAGCAAATAAGACTAGCAGGTATATTTTACTTGGCTCATGCAATGTCACTCAAAGAGAAACAGATTTAATCCAACATGTAGACAGTGTGATTTCATAGCTTCTCTTGAAAAACTAGACTGTTTGGGTACACTTAGACCCCATTTCCAAATTGCAACCATCTCTTAAGTTTGAGTAGCAACTACTCCCTTTAGGTAGGGCCTGTATTTTCTCTGAGGATACATTTTAATGTTTATATTACCTGCCTAGACCTACTGGAGTTATTGGAATTTATGAACCCTGCTTTACAACAAAGAAAAAGAATCAGTAAGAGCATATTAAAACGGCTTATAACAATGTAAGTATATCTGAAGAGAGGTCAATGAGTCTAGACACATTCTGGCAAAACAATTACAGAGATCGAAAACAAATTTTTACAAGCATCTGTGCTAAAAATATGGTTTCCTTACCAAATAAGAGAAGTCAGAATGAATTCAGAGTTTTTCTCTTTAGCAATAAATATGGAACAATAATGGAGCAATAACTGCAAAATTTCAAGAGAAAATTTTACAATTTGTAAAATATATACTGAAATCATCTTTCTGAATGCAACATTTTATAGCAGAAACAAAGCATTGAAAGCATTACCAACGTGCTACTAAAATATATACACACACATACATACATACATACATACACACACACACATTTTACAGTGATATTTTAGTTAAGTAAAGCTCAAGAATAGTGATTGTTTTGTTTAATGGGATGGAGATGATCTCTGAAGCCATTTAAACATACAATTGCCCATGTAGCCATGACAATTATTACGACATATAGCCATATAGTGGCAAAATAATTTGAAACACAGGAAGTAACAACACAGACACACATGCTAAACTCCAAATCCCATATTAACAAATGTTAAAAAAAAAAGACACATCTTCAAAGGTCAGTGAAAACCTGCTGAGTTGTTAGTTTTATATAAAAGGAAGAGATTCAAGAGATATCAATTAGTTCATGACTTTGATAATCAGGTAAATTCACATGAAAGAAGGCTTTCAAAAATTTTAAAGCGGAATAGTAGTGTATATAAAACAGTAAGCAATCAAAATAGCACATAACAGTGATGATCTTGCCTTACCCAAATGGGAGAATTCACTAAAAGAGAACTATAACCATCTATAATCACAAAGCATCTACTGTAGTTATCATGACAATAGGTAACATTTATTGAATTTAAGATTTATTTTTGAATGCTGCAAATTGGGTACCTCCTTTGCACTAATGGGTTCACTTCTATTTGCTAGCCCATTGCATTCTCAACCCATATAGATGCTGTTACCCACACCTTTAAAATGATAATAACAGAATTTGGACAATTTGAAACAGTCCACACATATAGTACTTGATAGCATGAAAATTCAATCCCTAGAAACATCAGGCCACACTCTCCACTAAGTGACATTCGAAGTCCCTAGGAATGATTCAATAGGCAAACTAATTGCTGTTGCTGTTAAGTCACTTCAGTCATGTCCGACTCTGTGCGACCCCATAGACGGAAGCTCACCAGGCTCCCCCGTCCCTGGGATTCTCCAGGCAAGAACACTGGAGTGGGTTGCCATTTCCTTCTCCAATGCATGAAAGTGAAAAGTGAAAGTGAAGTCACTCAGTCGTGTCCGACTCTTAGCGACCCCATGGACTGGAGCCTACCAGGCTCCTCCATCCATGGGATTTTCCAGGCAAAAGTACTGGGGTGGGGTGCCATTGCCTTCCCCGCAGGAAGCAAAAAATCCAGAACTCCACCCAACAGAGGGGGTAAACGTTTTCAGGTGACATTTCAAAAAGAGCTTTGAAATTGCTTTGTAAGTAAAAAATGAAATTTTGTTACATTTGTTTATACTTATTTTAAAGTCTAGTATTCTTATTTTTAAAAACTTTTCAGCGTGTGTGTATGTTTTGGAAGTGGGGACGATAATTCAGTGCTTAGGTCATGAAAAAAAAAATGTTTACCTTGATCATTGTTCCCTCAAATCATGGTGTGCACATCATTTATGTTGTAATCTCTAGAGGGAGTGATAAAAATATGGGTCCACCTCACCCCAGCTTTGGC
Source organism: Tragelaphus eurycerus (assembly GCA_935064755.1). NCBI lineage: Eukaryota > Metazoa > Chordata > Mammalia > Artiodactyla > Bovidae > Tragelaphus > Tragelaphus eurycerus. The sequence goes on from CAKXYN010000080.1 coordinate 7,239,326, forward strand.
CTCTTGAATTGAGCTTTATAGTGATGAGACCTAAAGGCTAAGGGTTTAATATGCTCTCCAGATGCCTTTAATGCACATTAGAATGTAAAGACATGTATTTAGATAAAATCTAAATGAAGCTAGGCTTCCTCTGGCTGGATAATACTTATTCTAGGTTTTCTGTTATCCGTTTTGGTAGATATCGCTCAGTTGTGTCCGACCCTCAGCGACCCCATGGACTACAGCCTACCAGGCTCCTCCATCCGTGGGATTTTCCAGGCAGAAGTACTGGAGTGGGGTGCCATTGCCTTCTCCAAGATATCTTCTAAAGTAGCTGCCAACTGCACTTCACTCCTAGTAGTAACTCCCTTGTATAGCTCCTTCTCAGTGTCAGCTGAACCTCATAACTTGATTCTGTTGAATAGAATGTGACAAAGTAATGGGACTTCTTTTCTGAGATTAGGTTACAGAGAGAACATAATTTAGGGCTCCAGTGTGTTCTGTTCTCTCTCCTGTTCCCTTAGACAATCACCCTGCAGGAGGCCAGCTGCATGTTGTGAGGCTGATCTAGAGGCTCAAGAGAGTGGATTTGGAATCAGATCCTTCAGCCCCAGGCAAGTCTTGAGATGAGCAGTAGCCTGGCTGACAGCCTGTCTGAGGACCTTGAACCAGAGGCACCAGTTGCATTGTGCCCTGACTCCTGACCCACAGAAACTATGAGATAATCAATACTTAGTGTAAGGTGCTAAATTCTGGGGTAACTTGCTACACAATATATAACAAATGCTTCTTTGAGGCATAAAACCTATAGGATTGTTCATTAGCATTATTATGATCCCACCTGTCTTTATAACCCTCTCTTTAGACTGTTACTTCCCTAATTTGTCCTTCTTAGGATCCCCATGACCTAGTTTCCTTGCCATCTAGTGATCTCTGACTCAGATTTGTATATTCAATCAAGTCAATTTCTGGATTAGGTCAACCTAGACAGTAAACCTGGTCTCTCAACTTTGAGATCCAGGTGGACTGGCACAAGATGCTGCTATTTAATGAAGTTCTGAACTTCATTAAAATTCAATATCAAGTGTCTCCCTTTAACTGTATCCCAAGGGACCTTTGAAAGATGCCAAAATAGTAGTCTCCTTCCAAGAGGTTGAGTTGCTCAGGCCAACTCATTTTATAAACTTAGATGTTGCTTGAGGGCTATTCACCTATAGGTGATAGTTAAATTCAAAATAAAGGATGAACCTTCTAAATGTGAAATGTAGAGGCTAAAAAAGTTTGATGGTGTATATGTGTGTGTGTGGCAGGCAAGTATAATAGTTTTTGTACATCTAGTCTTTTTGACACCCAACCATTCTGTAACATTTGCTATCACACCTAATTTGTAACAAAAATGCATGTGAACTTCATTTTGCAAAGCTTTATTACCACTAACCTATTTAACTCTACTAGGATTTGAAAATGTTTTGTGTAGCCAAACTCCTAAAGTCATTGCCTCAGAGTAAATCTGTTGAGATGGCAATAAGATGATGTAGAGGGCATGGTACTGTCCTCTAAATTTCCCTGAAACCCGCTGAGCTGTGAAGACTGGGGCTGATGTACTCTGCTGTGGCTTGAACCTCTGCTGGGAGTACATGATTCACAGTGTTGTGAAAACAATGCTGACAGAGACTCTGGCCAAGAACCTCCCTATAGTATATGGTGGCTAGACAATGACTTTGCCTGCCGATGCCAAATCAACTGATGTGCCCTGTCAAAACTACTAGTCAAGCTGTTTATTTGCCATTGGGGAGAGAAAATGACCTGAAGATTGCCTGGAGTTTGCGATTTACAACTGCCTTTACTGGCACCAACAAGACAGACTTACAGCTGCAGCTCTTTACTTCAACCTTTTATTCCCCAAGCTAGTACTTTGTGTTAATACTGTGGAATTGAAAACATGGGCTTTGAGGTTAGAGTACATGGGTCAGGATTCTGGCCCCATCACCTATCAGTTCTGTGTCCTTGCCCAGAGTGTTTGAATTTTCAGTCTCAGTTTTCTCATCTGTAAATGGTTATCAAAATAGTAATTCACACCTGAGGAGGAGGAGGTAGTGAAAATAAGAGAAAAATACCTGGAAACAGCTTAAAATACTAGCTGGCACACAGCACTTAATAAATGTTAGCTATGAATATTTTACTATTATAAATATTTTTTTTTTTATCAAGAATCTCTTTTATTGATTATCAGAAACATTACAAACATCTAGTATGAACAAATTGTAACATGATAGTGTTTAGTTTGAACAATTAATACATTTCAGATATAATATTATACATATTTCAATGCTATTCTCCCCAATCATCTCACCCTCTCCTGGTCCCAGAGTCCAAAAGTCTGGTCTATACATCAGTGTCTCTTTTGTTGTCTCGTAAATAGGGTTATTTTTTACCATCTTTCTAAATTCCATATATATGCGTTAGTATACTGTATTTGTGCTTTTGTTTCTGGCTTACTTCACTCTGTATAATAGGCTCCAGTTCCATCCACCTCCTTAGAACTGATTCAAATGTAATCTTTTTAATGGCTGAGTAATATTCCATTGTGTATATGTACCACAGCTTGCTTATCCATTCATCTGTGGATGGACATCTAGGTTGCTTCCACGTTCTGGCTATTGCAAACAGTGCTGCTATGAACATTGGGGTACAGGTGTCTCTTTCAATTCTGGTTTTCTCAGTGTATATGCCCAGCAGTGGGATTGCTGGATCATAAGGCAGTTCAATTTGCAGTTTTTTGAGGAATCTCCATACTGTTCTCCAAAGTGGCTGTACTAGTTTGCATTCCCACCAACAGTGCAAGAGGGTTCCCTTCTCTCCGCACCCTCTCCAGCATTTATTGCTTGTGGACTTTTGGATAGCAGCCATTCTGATTGGCGTGAAATGGTATCTCATAGTGGTTTTGATTTGCATTTCTCTGATAATGAGTGAAGTTGAGCATCTTTTCATGTGTTTGTTAGCCATCTGTATGTCTTCTTTGGAGAAATGTCTATTGAGTTCTTTGGCCCATTTTTTGATTGGGTCATTCATTTTTCTGGAATTGAGCTGTAGAAGTTGCTTGTATATTTTTGAGATTAGTTGTTTGTCAGTTGCTTCATTTGCTATTATTTTCTCCCATTCTGAAGGCTGTCTTTTCACCTTGCCCATAGTTTCCTTTGTTGTGCAAAAGCTTTTTAAGTTTGATTAGGTCCCATTTGTTCATTTTTGATTTTATTTCCAATATTCTGGGAGGTGGGTCACAGAGGATCCTGCTGTGATGTAAGTCAGAGAGTGTTTTGCCTATGTTTTCCTCTAGGAGTTTTATGGTTTCTGGTCCTACATTTAGCTCTTTAATCCATTTTGAGTTTACTTTTGTGTATGGTGTTAGAAAGTGTTCTAGTTTCATTCATATGGAGGGGTCTTGTTTTTGTATCCATTCAGCCAGTCTCTGTCTTTTGGTTGGGGCATTCAACCCATTTACATTTAAGGTAATTAATGATAAATATGATCCCGTTGCCATTTACTTTGTTGTTTTGGGTTTGAATTTATATATCCTTTTTGTGTTTCCTGTCTAGAGAATGTCCTTTAGTATTTGTTGGAGAGCTGGTTTGGTGGTGCTGAATTCTCTCAGCTTTTGCTTGTCTGTAAAGGTTTTGATTTCTCCTTCATATTTGAATGAGATCCTTGCTGGGTACAATAATCTGGGCTGTAGGTTCTTTTCTTTCATCACTTTAAGTATGTCTTGCCATTCCCTCCTGGCTTGGAGAGTTTCTATTGAAAGATCAGCTGTTATCCTTATGGGAATTCCCTTGTGTGTTATTTGTTGTTTTTCCCTTGCTGCTTTTAATATTTGTTCTTTGTGTTTGATCTTTGTTAATTTGATTAATATGTGTCTTGGGGTGTTTCGTCTTGGGTTTATCCTATTTGGGACTCTCTGGGTTTCTTGGACTTGAGTGATTATTTCCTTCCCCATTTTAGGGAAGTTTTCAACTATTATCTCCTCTAGTATCTTCTCATGGTCTTTCTTTTTGTCTTCTTCTTCTGGGACTCCTATGATTCGAATATTGTAACGTTTAATATTGTCCTGGAGGTCTCTGAGATTGTCCTCATTTCTTTTAATTCGTTTTTCTTTTTTCTCCTCTGATTCCTTTAATTCTGCCATTCTATCTTCTAATTCGCTAATTCTATCTTCTGCCTCTGTTATTCTACTATTTGCTGCCTCCAGAGTGTTTTGGATCTCATTTATTGCATTATTCATTATACATTGATTCTTTTTTATTTCTTCTAGGTCCTTGTTAAATCTTTCTTGCATCTTCTCAATGCTTTTCTCCAGACTATTTACCCATGATTCCATTTTGCTTTCCAGATTTTGGATTAATTTAACTATCATTATTCGGAATTCTTTATCAGGTAGGTTCGCTATTTCTTCCTCTTTTGTTTGGTTTGGTGGGCTTTTATCCTGTTCCTTTACCTGCTGGGAATTCTTCTGTCTTTTCATCTTGTTTAAATTGCTAAGTTTGGGGCGTCTTTACTGTATTCTGGTAGTCTGTGGAGTTCTCTTTATTGTGGCGTTTCTGCACTATATGTGGGTTTGTACCGGTGGCTTGTCGAGGTTTCTTGTTTATGGAAGCTTGTATCGGTGTTCTGGTGGGTGGAGCTGGATTTCTTTTCTCTGGGGTGCAGTGGAGTGTCTAGTAGTGAGTTATGAGATGTCTATGCTTTTGGGGTCGCTTTGTGTAGCCTGTGTATTGGAGCTCAGGCTGTGTTCTTGTTTTTCTGGAGAATTTGCTTGGTATGTCTTGTTGTGGAACTTGCTGGTCTTTGTGTGATGCTTGGTTTCAGAGTAGGTATGGAGGCTTTTAATGAGCTCCTGTCAATTAGTGTTTCGTGGGATCAGGGTATGGACTTAAGCCTCCTGGTTCCAGTTATTGGTCTTATTTTTACAGTAGTCTCAAAAACTTCTTCTTCTATAATGCATTCCACAACTGGACTGCTCAGAGATGTTCACGGAATTATACATAGAAGGAAAAAGGGAGGAAGGAGACAGAGGTGGTCAGGAGGATAAAAGGAGGGAGTGTGAAGGAGAGAGACAGATCTAGTCAGTAATCAGTAAAGAAAAGAAAAAAGGAAAGGAAAAAAGCAAAGGACAAAAAGGAAAAAGGAAAAAAAAAAAACAAAACAGGGTCGCAAAAGTTATATCTAAACGTGGAGATTAAAGAAGTACTAGAGGATAAAAAAAATAATAATAATAAAAAAATAAAAGAAACAAAACAAACAACAACAAAAAAAATTAAAAGGGAAAAAAAAATTTTTGTTTTCCTTTTTCCAATTAAAAAATAATAAAAATTTAAAAAATATATATATATTAAAAAAAGAAAAGAAAAAAAAGGAAATAATGATGGTAAAAATAGTAACAATATATATAAGAGTTTCTCTATTATTGTTGTGGGTTCAGTTCATTTTCAGCTAGTTCCTTGTTCCGGCTTAAATTTCTCAAGATCTATAGGCCCCTTTCTCTGTGGTTGGTCTGTATAGTTCTTTGTTCTGTGCACAGTTCGGCGGTGTTCTGGGCCAAGGCCCGCCACTCGTGTGGTCGGCGCTGCACAATCTGGATTGCCGGCCCAAACTACTCCAGTTAGGCAGCACTCCAGACAATCAGGCGAACGAAGTCTGCGCTGAGGCCCGCAGAGGGGGAGGGGCCGGCGACGGGAATGGCGGGCGGGCGGGTGGGGGAGGGGATGGGGTGGCCCTCGTGGGAGCCGCGGGCACAGCGGGCGGGGGCACGCCTGCGCGGGAGTGGCAGGCGGGGGAGCGTCCAGTGGGGGAGAGTCCCGCGGGGGAGCGTCCCTCTGGGGAGCACCGGCAGCGGAGCGTCCCGCGTGGGAACGGCCAAGGCGTCTCCCTGCCCAGCCCCGGCTCCCCAATGGCAGATGCGGGCGTTTGCAGCGGTGCTTTTCCGCTGCGGAAGTTACCGCAGGGCCCGCAGTCTGTGGGTTCTAATTGCTCAACTGTTCTCCTCCCTGTTATGATAGTCTCCGTGTTTCCCAGGTTCGGCGCAGATTCCGCAGGGAGAGTGTTTCCTGGTGTTTGGAAACTTCTCTTTTTAAGACTCCCTTCCCTGGACAGAGGTCCGCCCCTCCCTCTTTGTCTCTCTCTGGCTTCTATATTCTTTCCTACCTCCTTTAGAAGGCAGTGAGTTGCTTTTCTGGGTGTCCGACGTCCTCCGCCAGCACTCTGAAGCTGTTTGTGGTATTTACTCGGCGCCCAGATGTCCCATTGATGAATTTGTGGAGGAGAAAGCGTATTCCCCGTCCTAATCCTTCGCCATCTTAACCGGAAGTCCTATAAATATTATTAATAACTCTTAATTCTATAAAATTACCCATAGCTTCAGTGAACAATCCTTTCTGTAAACAATAATTTTAAAATTCCACTTTTTTTTTTTTTTTTTTTTAGGTAATTTGGCCCTTTTGGAGACTACTGCTCTGATCAATGTTGAAGACTTTAATTTAAAAAATTTAAAATGTTTTCTTAAAGTTAAAGGCAAAATTAAATATATGGTTATGATATACTGTTAGTACTTAACTATAAACTTGGGGTGTTTTAAACTATATATTTCTCCATGTCGTTTTTAATATAAAATGTAAAAACTTTTACATTTGTCAATTGGAAATACTTGTCTATTGAAATTAAAAAAAAATTGGTCCCTCTTTATATTTGAAAACAGATTGTCCCAACCATAACGACTTTTATGTATTTTTCCTCAAATAAATTATTCTTAGAGCTTTAATGAAAAAATTTTCTATTCCCCCTCTACATTTGCATAAAAAAGAAATCATGTATTCATAATGCAGGTACATACCCCAAGTGTAGATGCTTTTCTTATGAAAAATTGGCAGTGTAGCCAGATGTTCATTTTTCTGCCAGCATGATCATCATTTAACCAGGAATCCTAAATTTGTTTCTTCTTTTTTCTTTTTCTTTTTATCCTCGGAGACAACTATAACCAAACCACCTTACTGCACGAGGTCAATGTAGTCAAGACGTCTTTTCATTATTAATGATATCCACATCCTATATTTAGATAAGGTAATGCAGATTGGCAAGTAAGTCTGGATCCTTAGAGGCCTTGACCAGGTCAGTGCATTAGCTGCAGAGTCTGGCTGATTAAATACTACTTAGCATTCTTGATTTAGTGGCATTTATCCTAATATTGGCATAAGGTCTTTGCTTACTTAGTTCAAAAAGAATTTTTAAACTCTATTGTATTTTGAGAACATCCTATCCTAGCCTATCTTCCTTGCAAACTAATATGTACCAGAGTCATTATTGTAGTAACTGAACCTCCTAACCTTTTCTTAAAATAGAAATCTAGATAAAATTTTACTGTCATTTCCATATATAATGACAGCATTCAGAACAGCCCTGGAACTTAGAAATGTTCCCAAACCAAAGGATGTTTGGTAATTCTTCCAATTGCCACAGTTTTGGAAAGGCATTTACTCAGAAAGGATGTCAAATAATAGGTGAGTGTTTTAGATACATTCACCTCCTAAGTGTATGAGATTGCTGTGGATTCACAGCATATTGTAAAATACTAGACTACAATATATTTTATACTCAATGTAGTTCTATTATCATTCCCAAGAAGATGGATTGAGTTCTCAGAAGTTGATTCATTCATTAATTCAGTCATTCTATGATTATTGGTTAAATTTGTGGAATTTATTGAATTATTTGCATCCTGTGATTACAATAGTGAACAAACAAGTCCTTTTGCTTTATGGAACTTACTTTTTAATGAGAAGAGACAAACAACAAATCAACACTTTATGAGTCAGATGGTAAAAAAAAAATGCTATGGGAAAATAAAGGTACAGGATATAGAAAAGCTGGGAGGGTAGGAGGTGATGGTATAATAAACGTAGCTAGATGAAATCACTCTACAAAGGCAGTGTTAGAATATGGGAGAAAATGAGGGGGCTAGTCATATTTCAGTTCAGTTCAGTCACTTAGTCATGTCCAACTCTTTGCAAGCCCTTGGACTGCAGCAGGCCCGGCTTCCCTGTCCATCACCAGCTCCCAGAGTTTACTCAAACTCATGTCCATTGAGTCAGTGATGCCATCCCACCATCTCATCCTCTGTCATCCCCTTCTCCTGCCTTCAATCTTTCCCAGCATCAGGGTCTTTTCCAATGAGTCAGTTCTTCACATCAGGTGGCCAAAGTATTATTCAGCATCAGTCCTTCCAATGAACACTCAGGACAGATCTCCTTTAGGATGGACTGGTTTGACCTCCTTGCCATCTAAGGGACTCTCAAGAGTCTTGTCCAACACCACAGTTCAAAAGCATCAATTCTTCAGCGCTCAGCTTTCTTTACGGTCCAACTCTCACATCCATACATGACTACTAGAAAAACCATAGCCTTGACTAGACACACCTTTGTTGGCAAGGTAATATCTCTGCTTTTTAATATGCTGTCTAGGTTGGTCATAGGTTTTCTTCCAAGGAGTAAGTGTCTTTTAATTTCATGGCTGCAATCACCATCTGCAGTGATTTTGGATCCCCCAAAAAGATAAAGTCTGACACTGTTTCCACTGTTTGCCCATCTATTTCCCATGAAGTGATGGGACCAGATGCCATGATCTTCATTTTCTGCATGTTGAGCGTTAAGCCAACTTTTCACTCTCCTCTTTCACTTTCATCAAGAGGCTCTTTAGTTCTTCCTCACTTTCTGCCGTAAGGGTGGTGTCATCTGCATATCTGAGGTTATTGATATTTCTCCCAGCAGTTTGATTCCATTTTGTACCTTATCCAGCTCAGCGTTTCTCATGATGTACTCTGCATATATGTTGAATAAGCAGGGTGACAATATACAGCCTTGACATACTCCTTTTCCTATTTGGAACCAGTCTGTTGTTCCATGTCCAGTTCTGACTGTTGCTTCTTGACCTGCATACAGATTTCTCAGGAGGCAGGTCAGGTGGTCTGGTATTCTCATCTCTTGAAGAATTTTCACGGTTTGTTATGATACAGACAGTCAAAATCTTTGGCATAGTTAATAGAGAAGAAATAGATGTTTTTCTGGAACTCTCTTGCTTTTTCGATGATTCAACGGATGTTGGAAATTTGATCTCTTGTTCCCCTGCCTTTTCTAAAACCAACTTGAACATCTGGAAGTTCATGGTTCACATACTGTTGAAGCCTGGCTTGGAGAATTTTAAGCATTACTAGCATGTGAGATGAGTGCAATTGTGTGGTAGTTTGAGCATTCTTTGGCATTGCCTTTCTTAGGGATTGGAATGAAAACTGACCTTTTGCAGTCCTGTGGCCACTGCTGAGTTTTCCAAATTGCTGGCATATTGAGTGCAGCACTTTCACAGTATCATCTTTTAAGGATTTGAAACAGCTCAACTGGAGTTCCATCACCTCCACTAGCTTTGTATTTAGGATATGCCAATAGACAGGAGTACGACCTGCATCATGATACAGTGGATCAAGGAACAGTGTTAAGACTAATGTGACAGAAGCAAAATGAACAAGAGGAAGAGTAGTAGGGGATAAAATCAAAGGGTTGGAGTGAAGGAGTTACTTTGTTGAACATTGGTGAAAATGGGAAAAACTGCTACTAAGATGGAGCAGGCAAACATTGGAGAGTCTTGAGCAGAGGAGAGAGATGAGTTTTCTTATATTTTATAAGGGATTGCTCTCGTTGTTATATGTGAATAGACTGAAGAATTTAGGGCGTGAGAATAGGCCAAAAGCCAATTACTAGTCTAAGTGGATAAGAACTGAAAGTTGGTCATTAAACTTAGCATCATGATGGCCATGTTCTGACTTTGATAAGAACTTCCCAGCATGGCATTCTACATAAGCAGACACTGTTATGGACCTCAGCATCCTGGATATACATTAGAGATCCACCCCTGTGGAGGGAGAATAAGAAAGCAAAATGGAGTAGATGATGAACTTGAACCATGATGCATTTGTATTTTGATGCAGGTTCTAAAAAGGATTGGACAGTTCTATGCCACCTCATGCGAAGAGTTGACTCATTGGAGAAGACTCTGATGCTGGGAGGGATTGGGGGCAGGAGGAGAAGGGGACGACAGAGGATGAGATGGCTGGATGGCATCACTGACTCGATGGATGTGAGTCTGAGTGACCTCCGCGAGTTGGTGATGGACAGAGAGGCCTGGCGTGCTGCGGTTCATGGGGTCACAAAGAGTCGGACACGACTGAGCGACTGATCTGATCTGATGGAGTGCTAAGACATAATTGGAGTGTTAAGGGTGTTTTCATTGGGCTTAAATATCTAGATGTTAATAACCTAGTACAATCAGTCATTTGCATGCCCACTGGGAGGGGCATGTGCATGGTTGGGTAAGGCAGCTTTCTGCAACTGCAGCAAACCCTGAAGTAGCTGGTAGCTGGAGTTTTTCTGTGCAGTGATCCAGCATTAAGGGAAAATATGAACACAAGAGAGTGGGGAATTGCTGGAGTGATGTACCTTTGAAGGTGAAAGAAACTGGCATCTAGCTGATCTTTGAACAAAGTAGTGTTAACCAGTGGTTATCAAAATGTATGCATCTAATTATAAAGTGACCTATTTCTTTTCCCCATTAAATATTTCAGTGACATTAAATTTATGCTTATTAGAGGAGAACCTAGGGAAGGAAATCTTAGGTTATTTCCTGCTACTGCTAAATCGCTTCAGTCATGTCCGACTCTGTGCAACCCCATAGATGGCAGCCCACCAGGCTCCACCGTCCCTGGGATTCTCCAGGCAAGAACACTGGAGTGGGTTGCCATTTCCTTCTCCAATGCATGAAAGTGAAAAGTCAAAGTGAAGTTGCTCAGTCGTGTCCAACTCTTAGCGACCCCATGGACTGCAGCTCACCAGGCTCCTCCATCCATGGGATTTTCCAGGCAAGAGTACTGGAGTGGGCTGCCATTGCCTTCTCCAGGTGATTTCCTACTCATTTAAAAAAAAGTCGTTTTTAGGAGGTGACTCTAGAAGAGTTTCCTTTCATAGATCTCTCATCAAATTATTGAGTTCAGCAACCTACAACAATGTCAGTCTGCCATTATACTTAAAATTTGAAGAGAAGTTGGAAATCATGTTGGAAAAAACGTTTGTTTTTCAATTTTGTGAAGTTTGGCCTGAAAGCTTCTGAAACCTGTTGTAGTGGTATCATACTTTACTACCACTCCAACCCCAGGACCTGAAACACGCATTTTAGTGGTACAAGTGAGGTGGTATAGAAATCTGGAGTAGAGGAATAAGATGACGTTCTGTGACTCCTACTGGGATGACATGTATTTTTTTTTATCAACTCAATTGCTTTCAGCATAGAGCATGCTAGTCACATGAACACACTATACTGAAGAGAAATAAAATATGTAACATAAGTCACATAAATTCAAATTTTGTGTGTGGTAACTTAGGTGTACCTTATTTCATGTATTAAAGTCCAAAAAGACCTCCTAAGGACTCTCCTGGTGATCCAGCAGTTAAGACTCTGAACTGCCACTGCAGGGGACACCAGTTCAATCCCAGGTTGGGGAACTAAGATCCCACATGCCACCTGATGTGGCCAAAAAATAAAAATCCTCCCTAACTTTGTAGTGGACATGGTTTTAAAATTTACATTGGAAATGAATAAAACTGGCAAGTACTGTGCTTTGTGTGCAAGCAATTAAAATACTAAGAAACACATTTGTTGGAGAGATATTCACTCTAAGTGGGCTGCAGTCAGGCAGGAGCAGTTCTAGGAGAGATAACTAACATAGACTTGTAAACTTTTGAGAGGTCAGTGAAAAAGGACACAGAAATTCCTCCCCTGGAGGGCACTGAATAACATAGTTAGCCGTCCAATGAGAATGACAGTTGATGCCCTCTGACTGTTTCTTTCAACCTTAGGATTCTCTTCCAGTCTGTCCCAGAAGCACTGTTGGCTGATGGCTGAACTACTTTATTTCTCTATGCCTCATTTCTCTTCCTAATAAATTTGTGAATGTTCTTCTAACACATCTGGTGGAATGGTTGTAAGGAAACCCACCTGTAAAGATTATTTTCACCTAAAGTTTGGATTCAACTTAGTTCTATCACCTGACATTACAATAGCCCTATACTTTTGCAAGCTTCTTTTTTAAGAAATGAAAGAGAAAGATACAGATGTTTTAGAGCTTATCATTATTGGTTAATCAAGGTTGTAACCAGAAAGAAATCATAAAAGTTAAGGTCTTTTAAAGACCAATTAGAGTTTATGTTGGATTCCATTATATCCCCCATTTTATTTTAATCCATACCTATTTCCACTTTTCCCCAATATCACCAACCACGGCAGTTAGGGCATTCCATTGCCAGGAATGCACTTCTTGCTATAACATATGCAAGCCCTATTCACTCTTCAAATCACTCTCATTACATATTCTTCTGTTACTTCAGGTCTCATTGATCTTTTTTATTCACAAATCCAATAGGATTTATAGTGTGCAGAAGACTCTTCTAGATTTAATTACACAAGGTCATGTATTCTTCACCAGAGTTTCCATTGTCTCATTTTATTCCCAACACCTACCACAGTGTTCTGCCATTAAAAGATCCCTGGTAATTGCCCTCTTAAAACACTGATTTAGTCATGAGATTTCTAAAGGAACACTCTGTGCATCTTTCAAGGGCATAGTCCAGGTCCAGTTAGACCTGGATTTCTAATTAATTGCATTTCTAAGGAGTGACTGCAGTTTTCATTTTTCAAAGAGCTTTGGACTAGATAATTTGGATCAATTATCATGAAAGTAAAATTGGCAGACAGTATTTATTTATCTGTGGAACCAGAGAAAAGGAATTAAAAAAAAAGAACCTCTCACAAAGGCATGCAGTTTTCCTCTTTAACATAATCATACAAGAGTTCAGAAACAAAATGTAGCAAAAATAATTATCTACTTAAGAAATAGTCTTTGTTGTTTCATGGTTCAAAATGGTAAGCAAAGTCTTTCATTTAGAACTAAAATCTTGACAAATATTAACATAAATGATTGAATGTACACATGGATAAATCACCTCTGAAAGAGTTTGTCATAATAGGTAACCTTAAAAACATACTACTGTGAAAATTGAAGCATAAATAAAGAGGCATACAGTGTCAGGGTGGTGTTCCTTGAGGGGAAATGAGACTGGGGAAGGTTTGAAAAGTAATTCAACAGAATATGTATGATTTATTTAAAAAGGAACGATCTGGAGTAAATATGGTAAAAAAGAATAACATTCTTTAATTTAGGGTTAATTGGGCTTCCTTGGTGGCTCAGCTGGTGAAGAATCTGCCTGCAACGCAGGAGACCTGGGTTCAATCCCTGGGTTGGGAGGTTCTCCTAGAGAAGGGAAAAGCTACCCACTCTAGTATTTTGGCCTGGTGAATTCCACGGAGTGTATAATCCATGGGGTCAGAAAAAGTTGGACACGTCTGAATGACAATGACTTTTACTTTCACAGGTATGAAAATTACTGTCTTATTCCCAGTGTTCATTTTCTAAGTTTTTGTTCAGTAAAAATGTTAGTAATCTAGTGTCTTCAAGTCTCCTATTTTCAAAGATAACAGTCATATTTCATTGTTAATTGACACTTTGATGAGCCATTAAATCTGCCTAATATATATTGAGCACCTAACATGTACTTATGCATAGAACACACTCTCAGGAAGTTAATGGGGTGGGAGAATAAATAAATTAATAATAGGAATAAAAATGACTCAATGGATATTCAGTTCAGTTCAGTCACTCAGTCGTGTTCCACTCTTGGTGACCGCATGATTCACAGCATGCCAGTCCTCCCTGTCCATCACCAACTCCCAGAGTTCACTTAAACTCATGTCCATCGAGTCGGTGATGCCATCCAGCCATCCTATCCTCTGTCGTCTGCTTCTCATCCTGCCCCCAATCCCTCCCAGCATCAGGGTCTTTTCCAATGAGTCAACTGTTCGCATGAGATGGCCTAAGTATTGGAGTTTCAGCTTCAGCACCAGTCCTTCCAATGAATACCCAGGGCTGATCTCCTTTAGGATGGACTTGTTGGATCTCCTTGCAGTCCAAGGGACTCTAAAGAGTCTTCTCCAACACCACAGTTCAAAAGCATCAGTTCTTCAGTGCTCAGCTGGCTTCACAGTCCAACTCTCACATCCATACATGACCACTAGAAAAACCATAGCCTTGACTAGACGGACCTTTGTTGGCAAAGTAATATCTCTGCTTTTCAATATACTATCTAGGTTGGTCATAGCTTTCCTTCTAAGGAGGAAGTGTCTTTTAATTTCATGGCTTCAATCACCACCTGCAATGATTTTGGAGCCCCCCCAGAATAAAGTCTGACACTATTTCCACTGTTTCCCCATCTATTTCCCATGAAGTGATGGGACCAGATGCCATGATCTTTGTTTTCTGAATGTTGAGCTTTAAGCCAACTTTTGCACTCTCCACTTTCACTTTCATCAAGAGGCTTTTTAGTTCCTCTTCACTTTCTGCCATAAGGGTGGTGTCATCTGCATGTCTGAGGTTATTGATATTTCTCCCGGCAATCTTGATTCCAGCTTGTGCTTCTTCCAGCCCAGAGTTTCTCATGGTGTACTCTGCATATAAGTTAAATAAGCAGGGTGACAATATACAGCCTTGACATATTCGTTTTCCTATATGGAACCCGTCTGTTGTTCCATGTCCAGTTTGAACTGTTGCTTCCTGACCTGCATATAGGTGTCTCAAGAGCAAGGTCAGGTGATCTGGTATTCCTATCTATTTCAGAATTTTCCATAGTTTATTGTGATCCACACAGTCAAAGACTTTGGCATAGTCAATAAAGCAGAAATAGATTTTTTCTGGAACTCTCTTGCTTTTTCCATGATCCAGCAGATGTTGGCAATTTGATCTCTGCTTCCTCTGCCTTTTCTAAAACCAGCTTGAACATCTGGAAATTCACGGTTCGTGTACTGCTGAAGCCTGGCTTAGAGAATTTTTAGCATTACTTTACTAGCATGTGAGATGAGTGCAATTGTGCAGTAGTTTCAGCATTCTTTGGCATTGCCTTTCTTTGGGATTGGAATGAAAATTGACCTTTTCCTGTCCTGTGGCCACTGCTGAGTTTTCCAAATTTGCTGGCATATTGAGTGCAGCACTTTCACAGCATCATCTTTCAGGATTTGAAATAGCTCAACTGGAATTTCATCACCTCCACTAGCTTTGTTTGTAGTGATGCTTTCTAAGGCCCACTTGACTTCAGATTCCAGGATGTCTTGTCTAGATGAGTGATCACACCATTGTGATTATCTTGGTCGTGAAGGTCTTTTTTGAAAAGTTCTTCTGTGTATTCTTGCCACCTCTTCTTAATATCTTCTGCTTCTGTTAGGTCCATACCATTTTTGTCCTTTATTGATCCCATCTTTGCATGAAATGTTCCCTTGGTATCCCTGATTTTTGCAATGGATAATTCATGCCAATGAACATTAGGAATGGTAAGATCTGCAGTAATTTTAAAGGTGGAATGGAGTGAAGTAGGGATTCTGGAAAGGATACAACCTGAAAAAAAGCAAATAGGAAACTCAGTATATGTTTGGGAAATAGTGCATCATAAATTTTAGTTTAAATCCTGGAAGCAGGAAGAAATCAGGCTTGCACTGTTCCTTAGAGTATTAAGCATACATTCTGTACCCCACACCCATACAATAGGAGAATTAAAAACTAAATTATAACCAAGTCACAGTTGGAAATAAAAGAAAATAAAACATTATTTTCCAATTTTTTTTTTTTTTTGCTATATATCATTGTCTTCAAAAATAGCACCATATTTTGGAATTGTTTAAAAGAGAAATAGGGCAAGGATGAATTTTTGATTAATGAAAGTTATAAGTCAATCAGAAAATATTATAGCTCTCAACTTCTAAGCAGTACATAAATTGGCAATATAACATTTAAGGAAAGATTGTTAAACATAAAAGTGTAAATTACCAGGAACCCAATTAGTAGTAAATTTTAATGTATCATTTTCAGTTCTTGCCAGGAAAAAAGTATGCAAAAAAGTAGTAATGCTTTTTTTGCTACTCAACTGATAAAAATGAATATAGGTATCTTGTAAACATAGATTATGGTTCATTCAAACATTCAGTTGATGTAGATAAAATCAGAATAAAAACTAGTCTGCACATTATTACAGCCAGTCTAATAGAGAAGTGTATACTGGCTACTGTAGCCCAGCACTGTGTAATAAAACATTCAGCAATGATGAAATGCTCTGTATTTGCATAATTCAAATCAGCTTTCTATACAGTATTATAACTACTGATATATGTGGCTATTGCATACTTAAGATGTGGCCAGTGTGACTGAAGAACACAATTTTAATGCTATTTAATTTTAATTGATTTAAATGTAAATGGTCACATGGAGGTTACTGGTTTACATGTTGAGTAATCTACCTCTAGCATTTTATATATTTAGGTTTTCAAGTGATTGAATTAAAAAACTTCCCAATCCAGCATTAATGTCAGGTTTTGCTAATAAGTGGATTCAGAAGTGATGTGTATTATTTCTGACTTTTAAAATAGTGAATGCTCTGTGTCCTAAGGTGGATTCCAATTTTGTAAATGTTCTTCGATGCACACAGTTCACTGTACATGCACTGTTGTATATAATATCAGACAGTAATAGCTCAGTTGCTGAAAAGAGAGTAGATGTGATTTTGAAGACTCTACAGATTAGTACTGTTGTATTAGAAAGTCTGTACAGACACTGTGCATTTAAGAGTGTCTTATTGTAAATAGTTTTGGTAGGTTGCAAAGCGAGACTCAAATGGTGCTTAGCTAACAAAAAAAGTAAGAACTGAGAAAGGTCTTTTTTCTAAAAATCTGATCAGCAAACAAGATGACTTAAAGCCTCCTAGTTTTTTGAGGGCTAGTAAAAATAATTTAAGAATTTAAAAATATTTTTTATTCATGTATTAAATATATCTTGTGGATGTTCATGCATTTTCATATCACTTGCTGTTGCTGCTGCTGCTGCTGCTAAGTCAATTCAGTCCTGTCCACCTGTACGACCCCATAGATGGCAGCCCACTAGGGTCCCCCGTCCCTGGGATTCTCCAGGCAGGAACACTGGAGTGGGTTGCCATTGCCTTCTCCAATGCATGAAAGTGAAAAGTGAAAGTGAAGTCCCTCAGTCGTGCCCATCTCTTAGTGCCCCCATGGACTGCAGCCTACCAGGCTCCGCTGTCTGTGGCATTCTCCAGGCAAGAGTACTGGAGTGGGGTGCCATTGCCTTCTCCGTCATATCACTTGACTAAACAGAAAAGCAGGCCATCATTTCCAGTGCTTTGAAATTCTGAAACCTAAAATTACTCAATACCTGCATCATTTAGTTTTGATCAGTTTCAGAAAGCAGAAAGTGATTTATTATGACAGTAATTTAATGGAACTCACTTAAGATTAGTTTCCTAAACTAAACATTTAACATATTCCTCCTTGTAACACTTCTTGAATCATGTGTTCTTTTTTCAAATAAATGCAAACATAAATCTAAGCTATCAAGGAAATAAATGACCCAAATCATGCCAGTGACCCATACATGAAGCGATTATCATAACAAATGAATTTAGATCTTTGAGGAAAAACATGTACATTCAAATGTGTTCAGGAAAACAGAATATAGCTACAGATAATATTAGGAAAATAGTGTGGGGATATTTCTGAAATAGCAAGAGCAATTTGAAAATTTTCTTTGTATTAAAAATAACTGTGAATATTAAGTAGTTCAGCTATAGAGCATTTGAAATGCAAAAGCAAATTTCTAGAAGAATTTTCTAAATCTGTGGACCAAGTATAAATTATAATTTTTCAATAAATCTCCTGAGAATAAGAAATTGGGAACCATCTAGTGAGACCTGAACACTCATCAAATAGGTGTCAATAATATATCATATCTGGGACTTCCCAGGTAGTGAAGTGGTAAAGAATCCATCTGCCAATGCATGAGACATAGGGCACGCAGGTTAGATTTGTAGGTCAGGAAAATCCAATGGAGGAGGTAATGGCAAGCGACCCCAGTATTCTAAATGTGATAATCCCGTAAGGGAGCATTGCAGGCTATGGTCTGTGAGGAAGCAAAGAGTCAGATATGACTGAGCATATACACACACACTATAAAAAAGAGAACTTAATGACTCAGATAACCATGATGGTGTGATTACTCACCTAGAGACAGACACTCTGAAGTATGAAGTCTAGTGGGCCTTAGGAAGCATCACTATGAACAAAGTTAGAGGAGGTAATAGAATTCCAGCTGAGCTATTTCAAATTCTAAAAGATGATGCTGTGGAAATGCAGCACTTAATACGCCAGCAAATTTGGAAAACTCAGCAGGGGCCACAGGACTGGTAAAGGTCAGTTTTCATTCCAATCCCAGAGAAAGGCAATCCCAAAAAATGTTCAAAGTACCGCACAATCACACTCATTTCACAGGCTAGCAAAGTAATGCTCAAAATTCTCCAAACTAGACTTCAACAGTATGTGAACTGAAAACTTTCAGATGTTCAAGCTGGATTTAGAAAATGCAGAGGACCAGAGATTAAATTGCCAACATTTGGATCACCAAAAAAACTGAGAGAATTCCAGAACATCTGCTTCACTGACTACACTAAAGCCTTTGACTGTATGCTAAGTCACTTCAGTCATGTCCGACTCTGTGCGACCCCATAGACGGCAGCCCACCAGGCCTCCCCGTCCCTGGGATTCTCCAGGCAAGACTGTATGGATCATAGCAAATGTAGAAAATTCTTAAAGATATGGGAATACCAGACCACCTGACCTGCCTCCTGAGAAACCTATATGCAGGTCAAGAAGCAACAGTTAGAACCGGACATGGAACAATGGACTGGTTCAAAACTAGGAAAGGAGTATATCAAGGTTGTATATTGTCACCCTGCTTATTTAGCTTATATGCAGAGTACATCATGAGAAATGCCAGGCTGGATGAAGCACATGCTGGAATCAGGATTGCCAGGAGAAATATCAATAGCCTCAGATATGCAGATGATACCACCCTTATGGCAGAAAGCAAAGAAGAACTAGAGAGCCTCTTGAAGATGGTGAAAGAGGAGAGTGAAAAAGCTGACTTAAAACTAAACATTCAAAAAATGAAGATCATGGCATCTGGTCTCATCACTTCATGGCAAATAGATGGGGGAGCAATATAAACAGTGACAGACTTTATTTTCTTGAGCTCCAAAATCACTGCAGATGGAGACTGCAGTCACGAAATAAAAAAAGATGCTTGCTCCTTGGAAGAAAAGCTATGACTACCTTAGGCAGCATATTAAAAAGCAGAGACATTATTTTCCTGACAAAAGTTTGTCTAGTCAAAGCTATGGTTTTTCCAGTGTCAAATATGGATGTGAGAGTTAACCATAAAGAAGCCTGAGCACTGAAAAACTGATGCTTTTGAACTGTGGTGTTGGAGAAGACTCTTGAGAGTCCCTTGGACTGCAAGGAGATCAAACCAGTCAATATTAAAGGAAACCAATCCTGATATATTGGAAGGACTGATGCTGAAGCTGAAGCTACAATTCCTTGGCCACCTGATGTGAAGAGCCAACTCATTAGAAAAGCCCCTGATGCTGGGAAAGATTGAAGGAAGAAGGAGAAGGGGATGACAGAGGAAGTGATAGTTGGATGGTATCACCAACCAAATGGATGTGAGTTTGAACAAGCTCTAGGAGACAGTGCTGCAGTCCATAGGATCACAATGACTGGACAACAATGATACACACACACACACACCCATGCACACATATCATATATTACACTGCCAAACCAACATCAATGACATCAGATATTTTTCTCAGCTTCACTTTTACTGTTTTACTTCCTTGACCAGATTAAGATTATAAAATAAATGATACCCACACACACACCCATGCACACACATTATATATTGCACTGCCAAACCAACATTAATGACATCAGATATTTTTCTCAGCTTTGCTTTTACTGTTTTACTTCCTTGACCAGATTAAGATTATAAAATAACACCCCAACATGAAAACTTATATTCACATCAGTATATGTTTGCTTATGTATGAGTATGTTTGTATGTACATATATACAAATGTGTATTTTATGTGTGTATTTTAAACTGGAAAATTACACCTTTTTACTCTATACTTCCCATGGCCAGGACCTATGGTTGTAAAGGTTAGAAATATAGTTTGCAAAATTCAACTATTAAAAAGTAATTTGAGGAAATTCCCTGGCAATCCAGTGGTTAGGGCATGGCGTGGCCCAAAAAAGAAAAAGTAATTTGATTTTATGAGAATTTAGAGAAGTATTTTGTTGTATTTTATATAACCCATTAACATATGTTGTATTTAACATTAAAAATAAACACTCTTTTGTTAAAGTAACTTAATTAAAACCTGGAAATAAGGCTCACATGGTTTTATGTTCTTTCAAGGTCATATTAAAGTGTTACCTATCAAACTAGGTCATCTGAATTTCTAAGGGAATGTGACTTATTTGACTTTCAGTTTAGGATTAATCAGGACCCAGATTCTTTAACGTTAGAGATTAACTTGGAGAAAACAGATAATATGCAAGCTATTTTGGTACAATACTCATTTATTGATTTCTGTCTTATAAAGAAGATATGTTCCAAGATTATGATTTTTAGAATCATTTAAAAAAATCTAAACACATTTTTTGCAAAAATTTTTCCATTATTATATGTCTTTTTGCATTCTCTCTTGAACCACTTTTGTCATCCTGCTGGCCCATCATTAGTGAGTCAAACAAAATTTTGACACATGCTCACTGTGAATTTATATGACAATTAGGCTTTTAACATTTTGTTTGAGATCACTATGATATGTTGGTGATAAGATTTTTAAAAGCTAATAGAATTTCATGGAATGCTTGGCACAATTTATCATTAGGAAAAAGCCATAAGGTTGCGTGATATTTGAGGCTGAGGAAACCTGAGGAGGAACATCATCTCTGTGGGAATTAGCTTACAATTTTCCACATGCCATCTGTTCATCACAATCAATGCAATGACCATCAGAAGTAAGAGGAAGCAAATCTGTAAACTTCCCATTTAGTACTGTTTTTTAAAACTCTAATTATCATTAAGGCAAAATTCATTAAATTATCTTTTGTGCAGAGTAGTGGATACATCAATTTAACAACATGTCTCTTGCCTCCTGGGAACAGATTAAAATAAAAAGTAGTGATAAATCTAAGGGCAAACTGACATATACATAAGATTAGCACCATGACAGAGTAAATGGATAAGATTAATATTTGTTTTAAAAAGAAGAGAAAATGATGTGACTCTCACTCAGAAGTTACAGAATGCTGTGGTCTTTTTTTCAGTCTTGTGTCTGAATCATAACTTTCAGCTCCATTGTGCGGACTTAATCATGAAAGGCCTCTGGAGAAGGGAATGGCAAACCACTTCAGTATTCTTGCCTTGAGAACCCCATGAACAGGATGAAAAGGCAAAAGATAGGACACTGAAAGATGAACTCCCCAGGTCAGTAGGTGCCCAATATGCAACTGGAGATCAGTGGAGAAATAACTCCAGGAAGAATGAAGAGATAGAGCCAAAGCAAAAACAGTACCCAGTTGTGGATGTGATTGGTGATGGAAGTAAAGTCCAGTGCTGTAAAGAGTAATATTGCATCAGATCAGATCAGATCAGTCGCTCAGTCATGTCCGACTCTTTGCGACCCCATGAACCGCAGCACGCCAGGCCTCCCTGTCCATCACCAGCTCCCGGAGGTCACCCAGACTCATACCCATCGAGTCAGTGATGCCATCCAGCCATCTCATCCTCCGTCGTCCCCTTCTCCTCCTGCCCTCAATCCCTCCCAGCATCAGAGTCTTCTCCAATGAGTCAGCTCTTCGCATGAGGTGGCCAAAATACTGGAGTTTCAGCTTTAGCATCATTCCTTCCAAAGAAATCCCAGGATTGATCTCCTTCAGAATGGACTGGTTGAATCTTCTTGCAGTCCAAGGGACTCTCAAGAGTCTTCTCCAACACCACAGTTCAAAAGCATCAATTCTTCGGCGCTCAGCCTTCTTCACAGTCCAGCTCTCACATCCATACATGACCACAGGAAAGACCATAGCCTTGACTAGGCGAACCTTTGTTGGTAAAGTAATGTCTCTGCTTTTGAATATGCTCTCTAGGTTGGTCATAACTTTCCTTCCAAGGAGTAAGCGTCTTTTAATTTCATGGCTGCAGTCACCATCTGCAGTGATTTTGGAGCCCAGAAAAACAAAGTCTGACACTGTTTCCACTGTTTCCCCATGAACCTGGAATGGTAGGTCTATGAATCAAGGCAAATTGGAAGTGGTCAAACAGGAGGTGGCAAGAATGAACGTCGACATTTTAGGAATCAGTGAATGAAACTGGACTGGAATGGGTGAATATAACTGAGATGTCCATTATATCTACTACTGTGGGCAAGAATCCCTTGGAGGAAGTGGAGTAACCATCATAGTCAATAAAAGTGTCTGAAATGCAGTACTTGAATGCAATCTCAAAAATGACAGAATGATCTCTGTTCGTTTCCAAAGCAAACCATTCAATATCTCAGTAATCCAAGCCTATGCCCCAACCAGTAATGCTGAAGAAGCTGAAGTTGAATGGTTCTATGAAGACCTATAAGATTTTCTAGAACTAACACCCAAAAAAGATGTCATTTTCATTATAGGGGTCTGGAATGCAAAAGTAGGAAGTCAAGAAACACCTGAGTAATAGGCAAATTGGCCTTGGAGTACAGAACCAAGCAGGGCAAAGGCTAATAGAGTTTTGCCAAGAGAACGCACTGGTCATAGTAAACAACCTCTTTCAACAACACAAGAGAAGACACTACGCATGGACACCACTAGATAGTTAATATTGAAATCAGATTGATTATATTCTTTTGAGCCAAAGATGGAGAAGCTCTATAGAGTCAGCAAAACAAGACCAGAAGCTGACTGTGTCTCAGATCATGAACTCCTTATTGCCAAATTCAGACTTAAATTGAAGAAAGTGGGGAAAGCCATTGGACCGTTCAGATATGATCTATATCAAATCCCTTACAATTATACAGTGGAAGTGACAAATAGATTCAAGGGATTAGATCTGATAGACAGAGTGCCTGAAGACCTATGGACGGAGGTTCCTGACATTATACAGGAGGCAGTGATCAAGAAGATCCACAAGAAAAAGAAATGCAAAAATGCAAATGGTTGTCTGAGGAGGTCCTACAAATAGGTGTGAAAAGAAGAGAAGCAAAAGGCAAAGGAGAAAAGGAAAGATATATGGATTTGAATGCAGAGTTCCAAAGAAAAGCAAGAAGAGATAAGAAACCTTCCTCAGTGATCAATGTGAAGAAATAGTGGAAAACAATATAATGGGAAAGACTAGAGATCTCTTCAAGAAAATGAGAGATACCAAGGGAACTTTTCATGCAAAGATGGGCACAATAAAGGACAGAAATGGTATGGACCTAACAGAAGCAAAAGATTTTAAGAAGAGGTGGTAAGAATATACAGAAGAACTATACAAAAAAGATCTTAATGACCCAGATAACCATGATGGTGTGATCTCTCACTTAGAGCCAGACATCCTGGAATGCGAAGTCAAGTGGGCTTTAGGAAGCATCACTATGAGCAAAGCTAGTTCATGTGTTGGAATTCCGGTTGATCTATTCAAATCCTAAAAGATGACGCTGTGAAAGTGCTGCACTCAATATGCCAGCAAATTTGGAAAACTCAGCAGGGGCCACAGGACTGGAAAAGGTCAGTTTTCATCCCAATCCCAAAGAAAGGCAATTCCAAAGAATGCTCAAACTACCACAAAATTGCACTTATCTCACACGCTAGCAAAATAATGCTGCAAATTCTCCAAGCCAGTCTTCAACAATACATGAACCATGAACTTCCAGATGTTCAAGCTGGATTTAGAAAAGGCAGAGGAACCAGACATCAAATCGTCAATATCCATTGGATCATCAAAAAAATGAGAGAACCAGAATAACATCTACTTCTGCTTTATTGACTATGCCAAAGCCTTTAACTCTGTGGATCACCGCAAACTGTAGAAAATTCTTAAAGGGATGGGAACAAAAAACCACCTGACCTGCCTTCTGAGAAATCTGTATTCAGGTCAAGATGCAGCAGTTAGAACTGAGCATGGAACAACAGACTAGTTCCAAATCAGGAAAGAAGCATATCAAAGCTATGTATTGTCACCCTGCTTATTTAACTTATATGTAGAGTTAATCATGAGAAATGCTGGACGGAATGAAGCACAAGCTGGAATCAAGATTGCTCAGAGAAATATCAGTAACCTCGGATATGTAGAGGACACCACACTTATGGCAGAAAATGAAGAAGAATTAAAGAGCCTCTTGATGAAAGTGAAAGAGGAGAGTGAAAAAGTTGGCTTAAAGCTCAACATTCAGAAAACTAGGATCATGGCATATGGTCCCATCACTTCATGGCAAATAGATGGGGAAACAGTGGAAACAGTGACAGACTTTATTTATTTATTTATTTGGGAGGGGATGCAAAAATCACTGCAGATGGTGACTACAGCCATGAAATAAAAACCATGCTTGCTCCTAGAAAAGTTATGACCAAACTAGACAGCATATTAAAAAGCAGAGATATCACTTTGCCAACAAAGGTTGTGTAGTAAAAGCTATGGTTTTTCTGGTAGTCATGTATGGATGTGAGAACTGGATTATAAAGAAAGCTGAGTGCTGAAGAATTGATGCTTTTAATCTGTGGTGTTGGAGAAGACTCTTGAGAGTCCCTTGGACTGCAAGGAGATCCAACCAGTCCATCCTAAAGGAAATCAGTCCTGAATATTCATTGGAAGGACTGATGCTGAAGCTGAAACTCCAATACTTTGGCCACCTGATGCGAAGAACTGACTCATTTGAGACGACCCTAATGGTAGGAAAGATTGAAGTTGGGAGGAGAAGGGGTCGACAGAAGATGAGATGGTTAGATGGCATCACTGACTCAATGGACATGAATTTGAGTAAACTCAGGGAGCTGGTGATGGACAGGGAGGCCTGGCATGCTGCAGTCCGTGAGGTCACAGAGTAAGACATGGCTGAGCAACTGAACTGAACTGAACTGAATCATGAGGGGTGGTTGTAGACATTTTTAATAAAAAAAAATTTTTTTTTCCCTCTAAGTCAGAGACCCAATGGTCTTAGTTGGAAATGTAGTACTAAGAACTTTGAGGGTAGAAGGGATCACTGAAAACTATACAAGTTACTTTCTGTGCTTGATGAACTTGTCCAAGTAATGTGTTCCATTAATCAGGTTTGTCTCAGTTGCATTTTTTTTTTTTTTTTTGTATTTTTACTGCAGTCTGTTTATCAGTAATTGTGAAATGCTGCAATATCCTTTGAAATAGTTATTTTGAAGCCAAAATCTGGGTGCTATGTGGGCTCACTGATATTTGGATGTCATTGCTTCTGGGGCCTTTCCAGGGACAGAGCTGAGAAATTTAACTATGACCTCCTACTGATAGCTCCAATTTTAGTGCAACCCCATAGGATTCTCCTTAGTTTTTTTTTTTTTTTTTCTTTCTTTTTTTAAATTTTATTTTATTTTTTAACTTTACAATATTCCACATTGAGGATGACTAGAACTTATAGTGATGTCACCTCTTTCAATTCTTATATTATTAATATACATCTTTTCTTTCATGGTTAATCTGATAAGGAATTTATAAATTTATTTCCTCTCAAAGAATCAGCTTTTGATTTTAATTTTTATTTTATATTATAGTTGATGTGCTAGTTTCAAGGGTATAGCCAAATGATTCAGTTATCCATATACATATGTTAGTTCTTTCTCAGTCTTCCCATAAGGGTTATTGCAGAGTATTAAAAATAGATCCTTTTTCTATATGGTGGGTCCTTGTTTATTATCTTTTGTATATAGTAGTATGTACATGTTAGAATCTGTTCTTGCTTTCTATGAAGGCTCATGGCAGAGACAAGGTGGAGCAGGAATGTGTAAGATCATGCTCTGGGATGTATGGAGGATTTTTCTCTTCTTAGTTATGTGTCTTTTGTTGTTTTTTGCTGTGTTGTTCAGTCGCTCTGTGATGTACAACTCTTTGCAACCCCATAGACTGCAGTAGGCCAGGATCCCTGACCTTCACTAACTCCCAGAGCTAGGTCAAACTCATGCTCACTTAATCAGTGATGCAATCCAATCATCTCATCCTCTGCTGTCCCCTTCTCCTCCTGCCTTCAATCTTTCACAGCATCAGTGTCATTTGCAACGAGTCAGCTCTTTGCATCAGGGGGCCAAAGTATTGGAGCTTCACCGTAAGTTGTTCCAGTGAATATTCAGGGTTGATTTTCTTTAGGATTGATTGGTTTAATCTTCTTGCAGACTAAGGGACTCTGAAGAGTTTTATCCAGCACCACAGTTCAAAAGAATCAATTCTTCAGCACTCATCTTTCTTTATGGTCCAAATCACACATCCATACATGACTAGTGGAAAAACCATAACTTTGACTATTCAGAGCTTTGTTGGAAGAGTAATGTCTCTGCTTTTTAATACACTGTCTAGGTTGGCCATAGCTTTTCTCCCAAGGAGCAAGTGTCTTTTAATTTCTTGGCTGAAGTCACCATTGGCAGTGATTTTGGAATCCAGGAAAATAGTCTGTCATTGTTTCCAATTTTTTTCCATCTATTTTGCCATGAAGTGATGGAACCAGATGCCATGATCTTAGTTTTTTGAGTTTTAAGCCAGGTATTTTACTCTCTACTTTCACATTCATCAAGAAACTCTTTAGTTCCTCTTCACTTTCTGCCATTAGGGTGGTATCATCTGCATATCTGAGGTTATTGATATTTCTCTCCCTGCAATCTTTAGGGCAGCTTGTGCTTCATCCAGCCTGGAATTTCACATGAAGTAATCTGCATATAATTTAAATAAGCAGGATGACAGTATACAGCCTGACACACTCCTTAACCAATTTGGAACGACTCTATTGTTCCATGTCCGGTTCTGTTGCATCTTGACTTGCATGCAGGTTTCTCAGGAGCCAGGTAATGTGGTCTAGATTTCCCACTGCTTTAAGAATTTTCCACAGTTTGTTTTAATCCACACAGTCAAAGGCATTAGTGTATTCAATGAAGCAGAAGTTGTTTTTCTGAAATTCCCTTGCTTTTTCTATGATCCAACACATGTTGGCAATTTGATCTCTGGTTCCTCTACCTTTTCTAGATACATCTTGAACATCTAGAAGTTTTCAGTTCATGTGCTGTTGAAGCCTTGCTTGGAGAGTTTGGGGCATTACTTTGCTAGTGTGTGAAATGAGTGAAATTTTGTGGTAGTTTGAACATTCTTTGGCATTGACCTTTTTTGGGATTAGAGTGAAATTTGACCTTTTCCAATCTTGTGGCAAATGGTGAGTTTTCCAAATTTGTTGGCATATTGATTGCACCACTTTAACAGCATTGTCTTTTAGGATTTGAAATAGTTCAGCTGGAATTCCATCACCTCCAGTATCTTTGTTCTAAGTAATGCTTCCTAAGACCCACTTGAATTCACCCTCTAGGATGTCTGGCTCTAGGTGAGTGATCACGCCATTGTGGTTATCTGAATAATTAAGACCTGTTTTTTAAAGTACTTCTTTTTTTTAATCTAAAAACATTACTTTATTTTTTTAACAATATAAATATTTCATTAAAAAAAATAAAGTACTTCTTTGTATTCTTGCTCTCTTCCTAGTATCTTCTGCTTTTGTTAGGTCCATACTGTTTCTGTCCTTTAGTGTGCATATGTTTGCATGATATATTCCCTTGGTATCTCTAGTTGTCTTGAAGATATCGCTAGTCTTTCCCATTCTATTGTTTTCCTCTGTTTCTTTGCATTATTCACTTAGGGAGGCATTCTTATCTCACCGTGCTATTCTTTGGAAATCTGCATTTAGATGGTTATATCTTTCCTTTTCTCCTTTGCCTTTCACTTCTCTTCATTTCTCAGCTTTTGTAAGTCCTCCTCAGATAACCATTTTGTGTTTTTGCATTTCTTTTTCTTGGGGATGGTTTTGATCACCACCTCCTGTACAGTGTTACAAACTTCCAGGTCCATCCTTCTTTAGGTTCTATCAGGTCTAATCCCTTGAATCTGTTTGTCACTTCCACTGTGTAATCATAAAGGATTTGATTTAGGTCATATCTGAATGGCCTAGTGGTTTTCCCCGCTTTCTTCAATTTAAGTCTCATTTTTGCAATGAGTTCATGATCTGAGCCACAGTCAGCTCCTGGCCATGTTTTTGCTGACTGCATAGAGCTTCTCCACCTTCTGCTGCAAAGAATACAATCAATCTGATTTCGGTATTGACCATCTTATGATATCCATGTGTAGAGTCATCTCTTGTTTGTTGGAAGACCGTGTTCTATGACACATGCATTCCCTTGGCAAAAAACTCTGTTAGCCTTTGCCCTGCTTCATTTTGTAATCCAAGGCCAAACTTGCCTGTTACTCTAGGTATCTCTCGACTTCCTATTTATGCATTCCAGCCCTTTATGATGGAAAGGACATCTATTTTTAGTGTTAGTTCTAGAAGGTCTGGTAGGTCTTCATGGAACCATTCAACTTCAGCTTCTTCAGCATTAGTGGTAGGGGTGTAGGCTTGGATTACAGTGATACTGAATTGTTTGCTTGGAAACAAACCGAGATCCTTCCGTTGTTTTTGAGGTTGTACCCAAGTACTGTATATTGGACTCTTTTGTTGATTATCAAGGCCACTCCATTTCTTCTAAGGGATTATTTTTCACAGTAGTAGATATAATAGTCATCTGAATTAAGTCTGCCTTTTCCCATCCATTTTAGTTCACAGATTCCTAAAATGTTAATGTCCTCTCTTGCCATCTCCTATTTGAACATTTTCAATTTATCTTGGTTCATGGAACTAACATTCCATGTTCCTATGCAATATTTTTCTTTACACTATTGGTCTTTACTTTTCCCATAAGACAAATCCACAACTCAGCTTCATTTCTGCTTTGGTTCAGCCTCTTCATTCCTTCTGAAGTTATTTCTTCACTCTTTTTGAGTAGCATACTGTACACTTACTGACCTAGGGGGTTCATCTTTCAGTGTCATATCTTTTTGCCTTTTTAATATTTTGATGTTTATGTGTTTTCTATATTCAGTTATGCTGAGGACATGATTTTTGTATAGTGTTTCTTTTTTCTTGTTTTTTACTGTTTTTGAAGGGATTATTGAAAAATGAATATATTGAAATCTACTATTGTCTTACAACATCTGGAAATCCAGAATGTAAGTTTTCATCTATTAAACCAATGATAGTTTAATAGTATTTTAATATAGATTAGTTATTGGTTATATTACTACCCTGACTGTATTAATGAATATTTGAAAGACATGAATTATTTTTCTTTCTTTACAAAGTCTTAATAATTTTTGAATCATAATTATTCTTTAATGAATTTATCCCAATATTCTGCCTCCGTCAATACAATGATCCCAAACTATCATTTCCATTAATATCAGTAATAAGCCAAGTACATCTGCTATGTAAATTATTATTTAATATTGTTTTATAAGATATTTTAAAAAGTAATAAGTCTCGAAGCAGTAGCAGAGATATACAAGTTGTAGAAGATGAGAAAAACACATTATTTCAAATACTATTTATATATAATTAGCAATTAACCACTTAAGGACTATAAATGTCTAGCATAGAAAGACAAATTAAATGCAGATATTTCAGACTTAGTTAAAATAGTAACAACCTTCTGGAAAATTACTGAAAATAAAATTTCCATTCATACTTCAGCAGAATTAAATTATTTGCATTTCAAAAGAGGAGATAAATGATACCAAAATCAGTTCAGTTCAGCTCAGTCACTCAGTGACTTAATGTATATATGTGTTCCCCATTCGAAACCCCCTCACACCTCCCGGCCCATACCATTCCTCTGGGTCATTCCAGTGCACCAGCCCCAAGCATCCAGTATCATGCATCGAACCTGGACTGGCAATTCATTTCATATATGATATTATACATGTTTCAATGCCATTCTTCCAAATCATCCCACCCTCTCCCACAGAGTCCAAAAGACTGTTCTATACATCTGTGTCGCTTTTTCTATCTTGCATACAGGCTTATCATTACCATCTTTCTAAATTTCATATGTATGTGTTCAGTTCAGTTCAGTCACTCAGTCGTGTCCGACTCTTTGCAACCCCATGAATCACAGCATGCCAGGACTCCCTGTCCATTACCAACTCCCGGAGTTCACCCAGACTCATGTCCATCAAGTCGGTGATGCCATCCAGCCATCTCATCCTCCGCCATCCCCTTCTCCTCCTGCCCCCAATCCTTCCCAGCATCAAAGTCTTTTCCAATGAGTTAACTCTTCATATGAGGTGGCCAAAGTACTGAAGTTTCAGCTTTAGCATCATTCCTTCCAAAGAAATCCCAGGGCTGATCTCCTTCAGAATGGACCGGTTGGATCTCCTTGCAGTCCAAGGGACTCTCAAGAATCTTCTCCAACACCACAGTTCAAAAGCATCAATTCTTCGGCACTCAGCCTTCTTCACAGTCCAACTCTCACATCCATACATGACCACAGGAAAAACCATAGCCTTGACTAGATGGACCTTTGTTGGCAAAGTAATGTCTCTGCTTTTGAATATGCTACCTAGGTTGGTCATAACTTTCCTTGCAAGGAGTAAGCATCTTTTAATTTCATGGCTTCAGTCACCAGCTGTAGTGATTTTGGAGCCCAGAAAAATAAAGTCTGACAATGTGTCCACTGTTTCCCCATCTATTTCCCATGAAGTGATGGGACCAGATGCTATGATCTTCGTTTTCTGAATAGTGAGCTTTAAGCCACCTTTTTCACTCTCCTCTTTCACTTTCATCAAGAGGCTTTTTAGTTCTTCTTCACTTTCTTCCATAAGGGTGGTATCATCTGCATATCTGAAGTTATTGATATTTCTCCCAGCAATCTTGATTCCAGCTTGTGTTTCTTCCAGTCCAGCGTTTCTCATGATGTACTCTGTATATAAGTTAAATAAACAGGATGACAATATACAGTCTTGACATACTCCTTTTCCTATTTGGAACCAGTCTGTTGTTCCATGTCCAGTTCTAACTGTTGCTTCCTGACCTGCATTTCAAATTTCTCAAGAGGCATATCAGGTGGTCTGGTATTCCCATATATGCGTTAGTATACTCTATTGATTTCATGGCTGCAATCACCATCTGCAGTGATTTTGGAGCCCCCAAAAAATAAAGTCTGACACTGTTTTCACTGTTTCCCCATCTGTTTGCCAAGAAGTGATGGGCAGATGCCATGATCTTAGTTTTCTTAATGTTGAGTTTTAAGCCAATTTTTCACTCTCCTCTTTGACTTTCATCAAGAGGCTCTTTAGTTCTTCTTCACTTTCTTCCATAAGGGTGGTGTCATCTGCTTATCTGAGATTATTGATATTTCTCCTGGCAATCTTGATTCCAGCTTGTGCTTCCTCCAGCCCAGAGTTTCTCATCATGTACTCTGCATACAAGTTAAATAAGCAGGGTGACAATTTAGAGCCTTGACGTTCTCCTTTTCCTATGTGGAACTAGTCTGTTGTTCCATGTCCGGTTCTAACTGTTGCTTCCTGACCTGCATACAGATTTCTGAAGAGGCATGTCAGGTGGTATGGTATTCCCATCTCTTTCAGAATTTTCCACAGTTGATTGTGATCCACACAGTCAAAGGCTTTGGCATAGTCAATAAAGCAGAAATAGATGTTTTTCTGGAACTCTCTTGCTTTTTCGATGATCCAGCGGATGTTGGCAATTTGATCTCTGGTTCTTTTGCCTTTTCTAAAACCAGCTTGAACATCTGGAAGTTCACAGTTCACGTATTGCTAAATAAATATGTCAAAAACTGAAAATTTATTAAATTTAAAAAAATGAAGTATTTATCAAATTTGAATACTTAGTATCATAATGCCATCAATCATTTTCCATTGAATTTGAAATCATTTTGGTAAGTTAAATTAAAAACAAAAAAATTAATTTTTCTCTATTGCTTTATGTTTACTGGAGAAGGGAAAGATTACCCACTCCAGTATTCTGGCCTGGAGTATTCCATGGACTATATAGTCCATGGCATCACAAAGAGTGGGATATGACTGAGTGACCTCACTTTTCACTTGATGTTTACATACTTCATCTATTAGGATAGCTATTATTTTGAAAAAGGGTTTTAATAGGAAATCAGATCAGATCAGATCAGATCAGTCGCTCAGTCGTGTCCAACTCTTTGCGACCCCATGAACTGCAGCACGCCAGGCCTCCCTATCCATCACCAGCTCTCGGAGGTCACCCAGACTCACATTCATCGAGTCAGTGATGCCATCCAGCCATCTCATCCTCTGTCGTCCCCTTCTCCTCCTGCCCTCAATCCCTCCCAGCATCAGAGTCTTCTCCAATGAGTCAACTCTTCGCATGAGGTGGCCAAAATACTGGAGTTTCAGCCTGAGCATCATTCCTTCCAAATAAATCCCAGGTCTGATCTCCTTCAGAATGGACCGGTTGGATCTCCTTGCAGTCCAAGGGACTCTCAAGAGTCTTCTCCAACACCACAGTTCAAAAGCATCAGTTCTTCGGCGCTCAGCCTTCTTCACAGTCCAGCTCTCACATCCATACATGACCACAGGAAAGACCATAGCCTTGACTAGGCGAACCTTTGTTGGCAAAGTGATGTCTCTGCTTTTGAATATGCTATCTAGGTTGGCCATAACCTTCCTTCCAAGGAGTAAGCGTCTTTTAATTTCATGGCTGCAGTCACCATCTGCAGTGATTTTGGAGCCCAGAAAAATAAAGTCTGACACTGTTTCCACTGTTTCTCCATCTATTTCCCATGTAGTGATGGGACCAGATGCCATGATCTTCGTTTTCTGAATGTTGAGCTTTAAGCCAACCTTTTCACTCTCCACTTTCACCTTCATCAAGAGGCTTTTTAGTTCCTCTTCACTTTCTGCCATAAGGGTGGTGTCATCTGCATATCTGAGGTTATTGATATTTCTCCCAGCAATCTTGATTCCAGCTTGTGTTTCCTCCAGCCCAGCATTTCTCATGATGTACTCTGCATATAAGTTAAATAAACATGGTGACAATATGCAGCCTTGACGTACTCCTTTTCCTATTTGGAACCAGTCTGTTGTTCCATGACCAGTTCTAACTGTTGCTTCCTGACCTGCATACAGATTTCTCAAGAGGCAGATCAGGTGGTCTGGTATTCCCATCTCTCTCAGAATTTTCCACAGTTTATTGTGATCTACACAGTCAAAGGCTTTGGCATAGTCAATAAAGCAGAAATAGATGTTTTTCTGGAACTCTCTTGCTTTTTCCATGATCCAGCGGATGTTGGCAATTTGATCTCTGGTTCCTCTGCCTTTTCTAAATCCAGCTTGAACATCAGGAAGTTCACGGTTCACATATTGCTGAAGCCTGGCTTGGAGAATTTTGAGCATTACTTTACTAGCGTGTAGATGAGTGCAATTGTGCGGTAGTTTGAGCACTCTTTGGCATTGCCTTTCTTTGGGATTGGGATGAAAACTGACCTTTTCCAATCTTGTGGCCACTGCTGAGTTTTCCAAATTTGCTGGCATATTGAGTGCAGCACTTTCACAGCATCATCTTTCAGGATTTGGAACAGCTCCACTGGAATTCCGTCACCTCCACTAGCTTTGTTCCTAGTGCTGCTTTCTAGGGCCCACTTGACTTCACATTCCAGGATGTCTGGCTCTAGGTCAGCGATCACACCATCATGATTATCTGGGTCGTGAAGGTCTTTTTTGTACAGTTCTTCTGTGTATTCTTGCCACCTCTTCTTAATATCTTCTGCTTCTGTTAGGTCCATACCATTTCTGTCCTTTATCGAGCCCATCTTTGCATGAAATGTTCCTTTGGTATCTCTGATTTTCTTGAAGAGATCCCTAGTCTTTCCCATTCTGTTGTTTTCCTCTATTTCTCTGCATTGATGGCTGAAGAAGGCTTTCTTATCTCTTCTTGCTATTCTTTGGAATTCTGCATTCAGATGTTTATATCTTTCCTTTTCTCCTTTGCTTTTCGCTTCTCTTCCTTTTGCAGCTATTTGCAAGGCCTCCCCAGACAGCCATTTTGCTTTTTTGCATTTCTTTTCCATGGGGATGGTCTTGATCCCTGTCTCCTGTACAATGTCACGAACCTCATTCCATAGTTCATCAGGCACTCTATCTATCAGATCTAGGCCCTTAAATCTATTTCTCACTTCCACTGTAGAATCATAAGGGATTTGATTTAGGTCATACCTGAATGGTCTAGTAGTTTTCCCTACTCTCTTCAATTTCAGTCTGAATTTGGCAATAAGGAGTTCATGGTCTGAGCCACAGTCAGCTCCTGGTCTTGTTTTTGCTGATTGTATAGAGCTTCTCCATCTTTGGCTGCAAAGAATATAATCAATCTGATTTCGGTGTTGACCATCTGGTGATGTCCATGTATAAAGTCTTCTCTTGTGTTGTTGGAAGAGGGTATTTGTTATGACCAGTGCATTTTCTTGGCAAAACTCTGTTAGTCTTTGCCCTGCTTCATTCCGTGTTCCAAGGCCAAATTTGCCTGTTACTCCAGGTGTTTCTTGACTTCCTACTTTTGCATTCCAGTCCCCTATAATGAAAAGGACATCTTTTTTGGGTGTTAGTTCTAAAAGGTCTTGTAGGTCTTCATAGAACCGTTCAACTTCAGTTTCTTCAGTGTTACTGGTTGGGGCATAGACCTGGATTACTGTGACATTGAATGGTTTGCCTTGGAAACGAACAGAGATCATTTTGTCGTTTTTGAGATTGCATCCAAGTACAATGCCAAAATTTAAAATATACTAGTTATACATTCTGGATTGGAACAGGACTAGTCGAATAGTGAATATGTGAGAGAAAAGTACTTGCTAAGTTAAAAAAATGTTATTTGCAGAATATTTACTATGCTATGAAATTATCAATATTTTTTCATTCTTTATATAAAATATTTGTCATGAAATTAGCATATATGGTAGTAATTTAAATATCTTTAGAATGATATATGCATTCAAAAAGAACTTTTAACTAGGTATATTTTAAAAAATCTGTGCATATTTTTATATTTTCTAAAATTTATATGCTGCTGCTGCTAAGTCGCTTCAGTCGTGTCCGACTCTGTGCGACCCCATAGACGGAAGCTCACCAGGCTCCCCTGTCCCTGGGATTCTCCAGGCAAGAAC
This sequence comes from Tragelaphus eurycerus, assembly GCA_935064755.1. Taxonomy (NCBI): domain Eukaryota; kingdom Metazoa; phylum Chordata; class Mammalia; order Artiodactyla; family Bovidae; genus Tragelaphus; species Tragelaphus eurycerus. Next base: position 7,274,657 of record CAKXYN010000080.1, read on the forward strand.
ACTAATTTATATAGTGAAATTAAAAATAATTGAATGTTTTGAAAACCTTTACCTCATTATTTTATTGCCAGATATGAGTCCTATTAATAATGAGTGATGTTCACAAGGATTTATTTATATGTACATTAATTATAGTCTTACTTACAATTACTAAGTTAATTATGTTGGAAAAACAAGAGTTTTTAAGTTATTATACATGCTGACATAACATTAAGCAATGTTACCTTTTAAAGTAAAAATTCAAATTTGACTTAATGACAATTTCCAAATATTGAGTTAAAAAGCAGTGCACATCATTACGTATTATAGATAATTACAGTAAACAAAGCTGAAAGCAAAAAAAGAGTCTTGCATACATATGCTAAATGTAGGCACTTCTGCATGGTTGTATTAAAGATGATCATAAAACAACTTTTTGTGTGAAACTTTCTAAAATAAACTAATGTATTATCAGAATTAAACCAGTAGATGATAATTTATTTAATAGAATGATAAATCAGTCATGTCAAATACTACATAAATTTTAGTGAAATAGGAATGGAAGTGTATCAAGTAGACTTTTAATAAAGAAAAGGCCTGGAGAGACCCTTTACTCTGGAGTCTGCTGGCATTCATCACCCATCAACAAGCAGATGAACCAGCAGTGAATGGATATTAAAGAGGAGTCTCCTCTTAAAGAACTCAGCAGTAAAGTTAGAGGGTGTTAGAGCAATGGTGGGAAACATAGAGTAGTAATAAAGAAAAGTTTTGAGCCTAGATGAAATGCTGATGGAACAACCCTTGAAAGAGGAGAAAGGAAGAGAACTGGGAAGAGGCCATGTGATTCATGATATGAAGTCCTTGAGGAAAAAGAAGGAAAAAATTGGGATGCAGCATATAGATGAAAGAATTAGGTAAGAGGTTGGATATCTTTGTCACAGTACCTAAAGGAAGGGATAAAAGATGGAAAAAGACTCAAATATTCAGTAAATATTTAAGTTGGGGCCAAAATTCGGATGACTGTCATCCAATGTTTGTGACTCTCTTTATAAGAGAAAATGTGTGTTGTGATAAGTTGCTTCAATCATGTCCAACTCTTTGCGACCCTATGGACAGTAGCCTGCCAGGCTCCTCTGTCCATGAAATTCTCCAGGAAAGAATGCTGGAATGGGTTGCCATGCCCTCCTCATGGGGAATCTTCCTGACTTAGGGATCAAATCCGTATATCTCTTATATCTCCTGCATTGGCAGGAGGGTTTTTAAAATAGAAAATAGGAGAGAGAAACATCTCTTCATGCTCACTAGTCTTTCCAGAGTATTTAGCTAGCATGCTGTGTTATAAATACAAAAATAAAAAGGTCTCTGTGTTGGTGATTGGTCTAATAATACCACCTTTAAAAATTAAAATATAATTTTGGATTTGACTGTTTAAGACATGTAGAAAAGTCAAAGTGAAAGTGTTAGTTGCTCAGTCCTGTCTGACTCTTTGCGACCCAATGGACTGTGGCCTGCCAGGCTCCTCTGTTCATGTAATTCTCCTGACAAGAATACTGGTGCCATTCCCTTCTCCAGGAGATCTTCCCAACCCAGGGATTAAACCCAGGTTTCCTGCATTACAGGCTGATTCTTTACCATCTGAACCAGGGAAGCCCAAGGCATGCAGAAATTTTCTATTTTTCTATTTTTTGACCTTCAAATTTCTTGACTACTCTGTTCAGTGCTTTGAAACTATAGATTTCTCAGTCCTCAGTTTGATAACACAATATTTGAAAATTCTAACTACTGATAATGTTTTAAGAAAGGAGAATTGTTTCATATTGTTATTTTAAGTAAAATTAATGTAACTACTCTGGAAAACGATTTGGAATTCTGAATAGAGACAGCACTTTTGAATTCTGCCCCACATAAACTTTTATATGTACAAGGAAATGGATATAAAGATGTTCTTTAGAGCACTATTATATTAACAAAGAAATGGAAAAACTTCATTTCCTAAAAAGGGAATGGAGTAACTGTGATTTATTTACTAAAATACAAATGAAATACAAAGGTACAAAAATAAATTTATCACATAAAATAATTGCCAAATATATACTAAATAAAAAGTCAAGTTGTAAAAGGATACATATAGTATGATATAGTCAGTATCTTATGATTATAAACATCTATTGAAAAAAACAGAAATACATAGGGATAATTTAGAAAACAACTTTAGGGGTAGGGTTACCAATTAGTAGAAAGGGAAAAATGATAAGGAGTGGAGTTTTTGCTGCATCTGAAGCCTTTTTCACTTAGAAATTTCTTAAATTTAAAAAATAATTAAAAAGTTATTTGCATAAGTCAAACAGTTTTTAATCACATGAACAAACTCTTCTGTGACTGCCTATGTTGAAGACAGATGAACTTTAACTAAAATTATCACTCATTAATTGGGGACTTAAAAATTAATGTGTAATATCAAGTATTTTTATATTTAAGATTAAGTATTCATGAAGCCTTGACGTACTCCTTTTCCTATTTGGAACCAGTCTGTTGTTCCATGACCAGTTCTAACTGTTGCTTCCTGACCTGCATACAGATTTCTCAATAGGCAGATCAGATGGTCTGGTATTCCCATCTCTCTCAGAATTTTCCACAGTTTATTGTGATCTACACAGTCAAAGGCTTTGGCATAGTCAATAAAGCAGAAATAGATGTTTTTCTGGAACTCTCTTGCTTTTTCGATAATCCAGCGGATGTTGGCAATTTGAACTCTCGTTCCTCTGCCTTTTCTAAATCCAGCTTGAACATCAGGAAGTTCACGGTTCACATATTGCTGAAGCCTGGCTTGGAGAATTTTGAGCATTACTTTACTAGCGTGTGAGATGAGTGCAATTGTGCGGTAGTTTGAGCACTCTTTGGCATTGCCTTTCTTTGGGATCGGGATGAAAACTGACCTTTTCCAATCTTGTGGCCACTGCTGAGTTTTCCAAATTTGCTGGCATATTGAGTGAAGCACTTTCACAGCATCATCTTTCAGGATTTGGAATAGCTCCACTGGAATTCCATCACCTCCACTAGCTTTGTTCATAGTGATGCTTTCTAAGGCCCACTTGACTTCACATTCCAGGATGTCTGGCTCTAGGTCAGTGATCACACCATCATGATTATCTGGGTCATGAAGCTCTTTTTTGTACAGTTCTTCTGTATACTTATGCAGGTCAGGAAGCAACAGTTAGAACTGGTCATGGAACAACAGACTGGTTCCAAATAGGAAAAGGAGTACGTCAAGGCTGTATATTGTCACCCTGTTTATTTAACTTATATGCAGAGTACATCATGAGAAATGCTGGACTGGAGGAAACACAAGCTGGAATCAAGATTGCCGGGAGAAATATCAATAACCTCAGATATGCAGATGATACCACCCTTATGGCAGAAAGTGAAGAGGAACTAAAAAGCCTCTTGATGAAAGTGAAAGTGGAGAGTGAAAAGGTTGGCTTAAAGCTCAACATTCAGAAAACGGAGATCATGGCATCTGGTCCCATCACTACATGGGAAATAGATGGAGAAACAGTGGAAACAGTGTCAGACTTTATTTTTCTGGGCTCCAAAATCACTGCAGATGGTGACTGCAGCCATGAAATTAAAAGACGCTTACTCCTTGGAAGGAAGGTTATGACCAACCTAGATAGCATATTCAAAAGCAGAGACATCACTTTGCCAACAAAGGTTCGCCTAGTCAAGGCTATGGTCTTTCCTGTGGTCATGTATGGATGTGAGAGCTGGACTGTGAAGAAGGCTGAGCGCCGAAGAATAGATGCTTTTGAACTGTGGTGTTGGAGAAGACTCTTGAGAGTCCCTTGGACTGCAAGGAGATCCAACCAGTCCATTCTGAAGGAGATCAGACCTGGGATTTCTTTGGAGGGAATGATGCTCAAGCTGAAACTCCAGTATTTTGGCCACCTCATGCGAAGAGTTGACTCATTGGAGAAGACTCTGATGCTGGGAGGGATTGAAGGCAGGAGGAGAAGGGGACGACAGAGGATGAGATGGCTGGATGGCATCACTGACTCGATGGATGCGAGTCTGAGTGACCTCCGGGAGCTGGTGATGGACAGGGAGGCCTGGCGTGCTGCGGTTCATGGGGTCGCAAAGAGTCGGACACGACTGAGCGACTGATCTGATCTGATCTGATTCATGAAGTAATATATTTAAGAAAGTAAATGAGGCAAATCAGCATTCAGATGGGAGAAAAACAAACTCCACCCATGATCTTTCAAAGAACTCGACTGACCCTCACCTAAGAACTAGTGTTTTGAAATTCAAACTCAAAAAAAAAGTTTAAAAAATCTACTCTTGAAATGTAAATTAAATGATTGTGTTGTTGTAAAATATTAGGATTATTTACTGGAAGTTATAGAGAGTTATAAACTCAAGGAAACACTGCTTAATAGTGTAGAGATAAATCTATTTAAATGAATCCCAGTGATGGAGAGTTTTATACATCCTAAAAAATTAAATCAATTGAATAATACTTTAGGCTAGGATTTAGAATTTTATGGAAAACATAAATAATTAGTTCCCCTAATTCAAAGATTTCAAGATGTTTTTCTCTGGGGTTTATGAGTATGCATACAGATTCAGTGGATATGAAGGTTGTAGTTTATATTAAAAATAAGGGAAGTTATATGTATCCCTTACCAGTCATATCATTCACAAATGAGGGGAGGGATAATATAGGGGTCAGGAGTGGGAGGTATGAACTATTGTGTATAAGATATTCTACAAGGATGTATTGTACAACATGGTTAATTTAGCCAATATTTTGTAATAACTGTAAATGTAACCTTTATATTTATAAAAATAAATTAAAAATAAAAATGAGAAGAAAGAGAAGCAGGAAGTGAGGAAGGAAAAAAAGGATTCTTTTATTTTTATGTTTAGAGAAATGATGTTCTGAGGTGTTGGTACATTCTGTTTCTGGAACTGGGTGGGCTTTCACAGATATGCTCAATTGTGATAATATATTGAACTATCTCTTAATGATCAGTGCAGTTTTTTTATTTGTATCATACTTCAATTAAAAAAGAAAAGACTCTAGCCTTTAAATTTTGCAAGTTCAGGGTCAAATAGCAGGTCAAAATAAAGTCAGTGAAGTAGATCTTTTGTATAATAGTGTAGGTGTGAAAAGTACCATGACCTCAAAAGTCATTAAATCTCATTTTTACTCTTCAAGATTCACAGATGAAAATCCCAACATGGAATGAGATAATGAGGTAAAGCTTCTCTGAGGGCTTAATGAACTCAAGGAGAGAAAGGACATTTTGAAATTTCTATCACTAAAATATTAATGCCAATATTTAATCAAGCACAGTAATTTTTTTTCATAGGTTCCAATTTATATTGATCGTAGTGATGAGATGGCTGACATTTCATCATTATTTGAGTGCATCTTGTCCATGTGTTGACCGAAAGTATTTACTTCTCAAGTCTGCGTAAACATGAAACAATGGAAACAAAAGCTACAATGTGGAAATGAGGGCTATTGTACTTTCAAATATGTGGATAGAATAGAGTTACAAAAGTCCACATAAAAATTTTGGATATGAACTAATAACTGCAATTACCAACTTGATGCCTTTTGTGAAAAGCTTTATGAATTTTAATTTTATCTCCTTTCAGAACCACTTACCTTAAATATAACTTAGATTACAGCCAGCTATGATGTATCACAGCTATTTTCTGGGGCACATCCCCAGCATACTTTTAATGGAGGGCAGAGGAGAAATTATTTCCTTTATAATTTACACTGACTTGTACCAGAAATATGCTTGGATAATCCTAGAAGCAACTTGTTCTATGAGTTAATACAACTGATATCTTAGCTGAGCTTCTTTCTGAAGGTATTGTTTTGAGAGGACCCTGATTCCTTAGCCAACTAAGCTTTTGTCTAACAAAGCCATGCATTTTTGTCAAGACTTTTTAATAGAACAAATTCAAAAAATTGAATATTTAAAATAATAAAATAACTCTGAATGCTCTTCTCCTTTTTGATAGTTTCTCATCATCCCAGGGACATGTATTTGGTCCTGCTAAAATAGTGATAAAAATAATAGTTAACATTTGCTATATACTTTACATCATCACAACAATCTTAAAAGACAGTTAGATTCATTTATCCTTGTTTTTTAGGAGCTGTAAATTGAAAGTCCAGGCAAATAAGTAACTTTAAGGCCTCTTAAACAAAGTCTCTTCTAATATGGAAAGTGAAAGTGAAAGTCGATCAGTAGTGTCTAACTCTTTGCGACCTCATGCACAATACAGTCCATGGAATTCTCCAGGCCAGAATTACTAGAATGGGTAGCTGTTGCCTTTTCCAGGGGATCCTCTCAACCCAGGGATCAAACACAGGTCTCCTGCATTGCAGATTCTTTACCACCCAAGCCTCCAGGGACGCCAAATACTGGAGTGGGTAGCCTGTTCCAATACTGGAGTAGGTAGCCTATCCCTTCTCCAGATGATCTTCCCAACCTAGGAATTGAACCAGGGTCTCCTGCATTGCAGGCAGATTCTTTACCAGCTGAGCTACCAAGGAAACCCAGGGATACTGGTCAAAACTTCCTGCATGTTTTCTGTTGAGAAACAGCATGTTTAGCCTCTTATTCCAAAAGTTTAATTCCTAGGGACATCTTTAATTATTTCTTCCATGATTCCACTTGTCTATTCTAGTTGTATAAAAATTATATTAAAAAATAGGAAAATAAAACCAAAGAAATAATATGTCCATGTTGTTGTTCAGTCACCAAGCCATGTCCAACTCTGTGACCCCATGGACTGTAGCATGCTAGGCTTCCCTGTCCCTTACCTTCCAGAGTTTGCCCAAGTTCATTGAATTGGTGATGCCATCCAACCGTCTCATCCTCTGTCATACCCTTCTCCTCCTGCCCGCAATCCTTCCAGCATCATGGGCTTGTCCAGTGAATTGACTGTTAGGATTAGGTGGCCAAAATATTGGAACTTCAGTGTCAACATCAGTCCTTCTAGTGAGTATTTAGAGTTGATTTCCTTTAGGACTGATTGGTTTGATCCCCTTGCTGTCCAAGGGACTCACAACTCTTCTCTAGCACATTTCAAAAGCATCAGTTCTTTGGCACTCTACCTTCTTTATGATCCAGTTGTCATATCTGTACATGACTACTGGAAAGACCATAGCCTTGACTATACAAACGTTTGTCAGCAAATTGATGTCTTTTCTTTTTAATACACTGTCTAGGTTTGTCGTAGCTTTCTTGCCAAAAAGCAATTATCTTCTAATTTCCTAGCTGCAGTTATGATCTGCAGTGATCTTAGAGCCCAAGAAGAGCAAATCTGTCATTGCTTCCAATTTTTCCTCTTCTATTTACCATGAAGTGATGGGACTAGATGCCATGATCCTAGTTTTTTTAGTATTGAGATTTAAGCTGGCTTTTTCACTCTCCTCTTTCACCCTCATCAAAAGGCTCTTTAGTTCCTCTTTGCTTTCTACCATTAAAGTGGTCTGTCAGTTCAGTTGCTCAGTCATGCCTGACTCTTTGTGGACACCAGGCACTGCAGCACACCAGTCTTCCCTGTCCATCACTGACTTGCAGAGCTTGCTCAAACTCATGTCCATTGAGTTGGTGATGCCATCTAACCATCTCATTCTCTGTCATCTCTATCTCCTCCTGCCTTCAATCTTTCCCAGCATCAGGGTCTTTTCCAATGAGTCAATTCTTTGCATCAGGTGGCCAAAGTATTGGAACTTCAGCATCAGTCTTTCTAATGAGTATTCAGGACTGATTTCTTTTAGGATTGACAGATTGGATCTCTTTGCAGTCCAAGGACTCTCAAGAGTCTTCTCTAACACCACAGTTCAAAACCATCAATTCTTTAGCACTCAACTTTCTTTATAGTCCAACTCTCATATCCATACATGACCACTGGAAAAACCATAGCCTTGACTAGATGGACCTTTTTTGACAAAGTAATGTCTCTGCTTTTCAATATGCTCTCTAGGTTGGTCATAACTTTTCTTCCAAGGAGCAAGTGTCCTTTAATTTCATGGCTACAGTCACCATCTACAGTGATTTTGGAGCCCAAAAATATAAAGTCTGTCATTGTTTTCCCAACTATTTGCCATGAGGTGATGGGACTAGATGCCATGATCTTAGTTTTCTGAATGTTGAGTTTTAAGCCAATTTTTTTCACTCTCCTCTTTCACTTTCACCAAGAGGCTCTTTAGTTCTTCTTTACTTGCTGCCATAAGGGTGGTGTCATCTGCATATCTGGGGTTATTGGTATTTCTTCTAGCAATATTGATTCCAGCTTGTGCTTCATCCAGCCAGGCATTTCCCATGATGTAGTCTGCATAGAAGTTAAATAAGCAGGGTGACAACATACAGCCTTTCCTGATTTGGAACCAATGTGTTGTTTCATGTGCAGGTCTAACTGTTGCTTTTTGACCTGCATACAGATTTCTCAGGGGGCAGGTTGGGTGGTCTGGTATTCCCATCTCTTTAAGAATTTTCCATAATTTGTTGTGATCCACACAGTCAAAGGCTGCATATCTGAGGTTGCTGATATTTCTCCCAGCGATCTTGATTCCAGCTTGTAACTCATCCAGCTCTCATTTTGCATGACTCATCCAGCTCTCATTTTGCATGATGTGCTCTGTGTATAAGTTAAATAAACAGAGTGACAGTAAATAGCTTTGTCATTGTCTTTTCTCAATCCTGAACTGGTCAGTTGTTCCATACAGGGTTCTAACTGCTTCTTCTTGACCTGTATACAGGTTTCTCAGAAGACGGGTAAGATGATCTGGTATTCCCACCTCTTTGAGAGTTTTCCACAGTTTGTTATGATCCACACAGTCAAAGGCTTTAGTGTAGTCAATGAAACAAAGGTAGAAGTTTTTCTGGAATTCGCTTGCTTTTTCTATTATCCAGCAAATGTTGGCAATTTGATCTCTAGTTCCTCTGTCTTTTCTAAACCCAACTTGAATGCCTAGAAGTTCTCAACTCACATAACTGCTGAAGCCTAACTTGAAGAACTTTGAGCATAACCTTACTAGCATGGGAGATGAGTGTAATTGGTAGTTTGAGCGCTCTTTAGTACTGTCCTTCTTGGGAATTGGGCTGAAGACTGACCTTTTCCAGTCGTGTGGCCACTGCTGGGTTTTCCAAATTTGCTGACATAGTGAATATAGCACCTTAATAGCATTATCGTTTAGGAGTTAAAGAGCTCAGCTGGAATTCCATCACCTCCACTAACTATATCAGCAGCAGTACTTCCTAAGGCCCACTTGATTTCACACTCCAGAATGTCTGGCTTTGGGTGAGTGACCACATCATCATGGTTATCCAGGTCATTGAGATCTTTTTTGTACAGTTCTTCTTTATGTCAATGGTTGCAAGATACTCAAAATTTTCTAGGCATTTCACTGTATTCTGGGTTCTACTGTTTAAGGCTCTGAATGTGCTTTTGTCCTAACCTTCATCTCCCTCCCTCCTTTTTTTTTCAGTTCTTTCAGTTCTTCTACTGTGCACATTAAGAGCAAACATCAATCATTAGCCAACTCTTCTGTGATCTCAATGTTTTCCTCTCTTCTTTTTCTAATAAAAGAGCCATATTTTCCTAAGTTAACTCTTCCCCTGATGTCCTCTCATGCAGTGGTTCTTTCTTTTCCTCCACATCCATCATCCTCTTGGACCTTAATCAGAACATATATCCTCCTTGTTCCTCAATACCATTTTCAGACTATCTTCCCCCTTTTCTTGAAAAAAAAAAAAAACCTTCAGTTCTGAATAGCATATCACCAGACCATACAATCCAAGAACACCTCAATCATCTACCAACCGTCTGGTCACATTATCTCAGACCTTGAAGATTTTATCTCCTGGTTCACTCCAGTGCTCCTCCTTTCCTATGGCCATAGTCTAGAGAGTATATAACCTGTGATACAAGCTTTGATATTGTTAATTTTAATAATCTTACTTTCTGCCTGATAACTCTAATTTTTTAAGCTCATTTATTTTTTTCCTCATTTCATCAATTTTGTGACCACATGAAGTACAGCTGCAGTTTATCCATTGAGTTCTTTGCTTGCATGGCTTAAAATCTATAACTCTTCATTATAATCACTTTCCTGTGTGCAACTTTAACTTCTTTCCCACTTCCCTTTCATTGTATCTGTTTAGCAGGTATCCAATTCTTTTTAAATCCAACTGCAACATTCTGGAAAAGCAAAACCTACAAAACAATGCTAATATTGTTTTATTTTAAATTCATGGTCTTTTTTTTTCCTACTTTTTTTTTTTTTTTTTTTTTACTTTTTAAAAAATTTTATTTTGCTTAACTTTACAATATTGTATTGCTTTTGCCATTCATCAAAATGAATCTGCCACAAGTATACATGTGTTCCCCATCCTGAACCCTCCTCCCTCCTCCCTCCCCATACCATCCCTCTGGATCGTCCCATTGCAATGAAAAGAATAAAATACTTAGGAATATATCTCCCTAAAGAAACTAAAGACCTATATATAGAAAACTATAAAACACTGGTGAAAGAAATCAAAGAGGACACTAATAGATGGAGAAATATACCATGTTCATGGATTGGTAGAATCAATATAGTGAAAATGAGTATACTACCCAAAGCAATTTATAGATTCAATGCAATCCCCATCAAGCTACCAACGGTATTCTTCACAGAGCTAGAACAAATAATTTCTCAATTTGTATGGAAATACAAAAACCTCGAATAGCCAAAGCTATCTTGATAAAGAAGAATGGAACTGGAGGAATCAACCTGCCTGACTTCAGGCTCTACTACAAAGCCACAGTCATCAAGACAGTATGGTACTGGCACAAGGACAGAAATATAGATCAATGGAACAAAATAGAAAGCCCTGAGATAAATCCACGCACCTATGGACACCTTATCTTTGACAAAGGAAGCAAGAATATACAATGGATTAAAGACAATCTCTTTAACAAGTGGTGCTGGGAAAACTGGTCAAACACTTGTAAAAGAATGAAACTAGAACACTTTCTAACACCATACACAAAAATTAACTCAAAATGGATTAAAGATCTAAATGTAAGACCAGAAACCATAAAACTCCTAGAGGAAAACATAGGCAAAACACTCTCTGACATACATCACAGCAGGATCCTCTATGACCCACCTCCCAGAATATTGGAAATAAATTCATGGTCTTAAAAGAATTTTATTACTGTGTAGTATCCTTTCCCGATTTCCTTAGTCAGTGTCTCTCTGCTATCCTGGATGGTAGCTTCATGTTTATATTCTGTCTTCTCAAGCATTTCCCATACCTTGCTCAGGCTCACCCATGGCTCAAGAGGAGAAAGTTGAAAAAAGCTTAACAAGAATAGATCTTTGACTAACGCCCACCACATCATCTCTGTCTACTGGCATCCGTATATTTTGATTTTCTTCTTGATGATATGGGTTAATGTTCTGTGTTCCTGTCTGAGGCCAACCACTCCACTTGTGCATCAGATACAGCCCCTCTTACGTGTTACTCCAGCATTTCTCCTTTCTTTTCTTCACTGTACTTTCCCCATCTCTACCAGATCATTCCTATCAGTTTAGCAAAACCTGCTATCACTTCTACCATCTGTGAAATAATCCTCTTGATCTCACAGTCCCTTCCAGCTACCAGCCAGTTTCTTTGCTCTACTTGATAGCAAAACCCTTCTAAAGGAAATCTGCCCCATTTTTCTAATTCCCACTTTCTGTTATTATTTGATACCATTCTAATTATATTTTTTGCCACACCATTCCTTAAAACAACTTTTATAAGGCTGTCAGTAGCTTGGTTGACCACATCACATGTATCCAAGTCTGGACATCTTTGAGAGTGAAAAGGAGCAGGAATAATTATTATACTGAGTCATAAATGGAGACTGCCTCAGGCAACTTTGACATATGGTCACCCTATCAATGACCACAAGGTTGCTGAATCCAGTTGCCTAACATCATATCTAACCCCGCTGGCTGTGCGGCGCACTAGGAGCGTGGCCGAGAGGAGCTACCCCAGGACCGAGGTCAGGAAGGGTGGCGGTGAGGAGATACCCCTCCTCCAAGGTCAGGAAGGGAGGCGGTGAGGAGAGACCCCTCGTCCACGGTAAGGTGTGATGGCTGTGCTTTGCTGGAGCAGCCGGGAGGTGATACCCAACGCCCAAGGTAAGAGAAACCCAAGTAAGATGGTAGGTCTTGCAAGAGGGCATCAGAGGGCAAATACACTGAAACCATACTCACAGAAACCTAGTCAATCTAATCACACCAGAACCACAGCCTTGTCTAACTCAATGAAATTGAGCCATGCCCCTGGGGCAACCCAGGATGGGCAAGTCATGGTGGAGAGATCTGACAGGGTGTGGTCCGCTGGAGAAGGGAATGGCAAACCACTTCAGTATTCTTGCCTTGAGAACCCCATGAACAGTATGAAAAGACAAAATGATAGGATACTGAAAGAGAAACTCCCCAGGTCAGTAGGGGCCCAATATGCTACTGGAGATCAGTGGAGAAATAACTCCAGAAAGAATGAAAGGATGGAGCCAAAGCAAAAACAATACCCATCTGTGGATGTGTCTGGTGATAGAAGCAAAGTCCGATGCTGTAAAGAGCAATATTGTATAGGAACCTGGAATGTCAGGTCCATGAATCAAGGCAAATTGGAAGTGGTCAAACAAGAGATGGCAAGAGTGAATGTTGACATTCTAGGAATTAGCGAACTGAAATGGACTGGAATGGGTGAATTTAACTCAGATGACCATAATATCTATTACTGCTGGCAGGAATCCCTCAGAAGAAATGGAGTGGCCATCGTGGTCAACAAAAGAGTCCAAAATGCAGTACTTGGATGCAATCTCAAAAACGAGAGAATGATCTATGTTCGTTTCCAAGGCAAACCATTCAGTGTGACAGTAATCCAAGTCTATGCCCCAACCAGTAACGCCGAAGAAGCTGAAGTTGAACGGTTCTATGAAGACCTACAAGACCTTTTAGAACTAACACCCCAAAAAGATGTCCTTTTCATTATAGGGGACTGGAATGCAAAAGTAGGAAGTCAAGAAACACCTGGAGTAACAGGCAAATTCGGCCTTGGAATACGGAATGAAGCAGGGCAAAAACTAACAGAGTTTTGCCAAGAAAATGCATTGGTCATAGCAAACACCCTCTTCCAACAAGACAAGAGAAGACTCTATACCTGGACATCAGCAGATGGTCAACACCGAAATCAGATCGATTATATCCTTTGCAGCCAAAGATGGAGAAGCTCTATACAATCAACAAAAACAAGACCAGGAGCTGACTGTGGCTCAGACCATGAACTCCTTATTGCCAAATTCAGACTGAAATTGAAGAAAGTAGGGAAAACCACTAGACCATTCAGGTATGACCTAAATCAAATCCCTTATGATTATACAGTGGAAGTGAGAAATAGATTTAAGGGCCTAGATCTGATAGACAGAGTGCCTGATGAACTATGGAATGAGGTTCGTGATATTGTACAGGACACAGGGATCAAGACCATCCCCATGGAAAAGAAATGCAAAAAAGCAAAATGGCTGTCTGGGGAGGCCTTGCAAATAGCTGTGAAAAGAAGAGAAGCGAAAAGCAAAGGAGAAAAGGAAAGATATAAGCATCTGAATGCAGAGTTCCAAAGAATAGCAAGAAGAGATAAGAAAGCCTTCTTCAACGATCAATGCAAAGAAATAGAGGAAAACAACAGAATGGGAAAGACTAGGGATCTATTCAAGAAAATCAGAGATACCAAAGGAACATTTCATGCAAACATGGGCTTGATAAAGGACAGAAATGGTATGGACCTAACAGAAGCAGAAGATATTAAGAAGAGGTGGCAAGAATACATAGAAGAACTGTACAAAAAAAGACCTTCACGACCCAGATAATCATGATGGTGTGATCACTGACCTAGAGCCAGACATCCTGGAATGTGAAGTCAAGTGGGCCTTAGAAAGCATCACTACGAACAAAGCTAGTGGAGCTGATGGAATTCCAGTGGAGCTATTCCAAATCCTGAAAGATGATGCTGTGAAAGTGCTGCACTCAATATGCCAGCAAATTTTGAAAACTCAGCAGTGGCCACAAGATTGGAAAAGGTCAGTTTTCATCCCAATCCCAAAGAAAGGCAATGCCAAAGAGTGGTCAAACTACCGCACAATTGCACTCATCTCACACACTAGTAAAGTAATGCTCAAAATTCTCCAAGCCAGGCTTCAGCAATATGTGAACCGTGAACTTCCTGATGTTCAAGCTGGTTTTAGAAAAGGCAGAGGAACCAGAGATCAAATTGCCAACATCCGCTGGATCATGGAAAAGGCAAGAGAGTTCCAGAAAAACATCTATTTCTGCGTTATTGACTATGCCAAAGCCTTTGACTGTGTAGATCACAATAAACTGTGGAAAATTCTGAAAGAGATGGGAATACCAGACCACCTGATCTGCCTCTTGAGAAATCTGTATGCAGGTCAGGAAGCAACAGTTAGAACTGGACATGGAAGAACAGACTGGTTCCAAATAGGAAAAGGAGTACATCAAGTCTGTATAATGTCACCATGTTTATTTAACTTATATGCAGAGTACATCATGAGAAATGCTGGACTGGAAGAAACACAAGTTGGAATCAAGATTGCTGGGAGAAATATCAATAACCTCAGATATGTGGATGACACCACCCTTATGGCAGAAAGTGAAGAGGAACTAAAAAGTCTCTTGATGAAAGTGAAAGTGGAGAGTGAAAAGGTTGGCTTAAAGCTCAACATTCAGACAACCAAGATCATGGCATCTGGTCCCATCACTACATGGGAAATAGATGGGGAAACAGTGGAAACAGTGTCAGACTTTATTTTTCTGAGCTCCAAAATCACAGCAGATGGTCACTGCAGCCATGAAATTAAAAGACGCTTACTCCTTGGAAGGAAAGTTATGACCAACCTAGATAGCATATTCAAAAGCAGAGACATCACTTTGCCAACAAAGGTTCGCCTAGTCAAGGCTATGGTCTTTCCTGTGGTCATGTATGGATGTGAGAGCTGGACTGTGAAGAAGGCTGAGCGCCGAAGAATTGATGCTTTTGAACTGTGGTGTTGGAGAAGACTCTTGAGAGTCCCTTGGACTGCAAGGAGATCCAACCAGTCCATTCTGAAGGAGATCAGACCTGGGATTTCTTTGGAAGGAATGATGCTAAAGCTGAAACTCCAATATTTTGGCCACCTCATGCGAAGAGTTGACTCATTGGAGAAGACTCTGGTGCTGGGAGGGATTGAGGGCAGGAGGAGAAGGGGACGACAGAGGATGAGATGGCTGGATGCCATCACTGACTCGATGGGTGTGAGTCTGAGTGACCTCCGGAAGTTGGTAATGGACAGGGAGGCCTGGCGTGCTGCAGTTCATGGGATCGCAAAGAGTCGGACAAGACTGAGCGACTGATCTGATCTAACATCATATCTCACTTTACTTGACCTTTTCATGGCATTAAAACCATTCATTAGTACTTTCTGTATGGAGCACTGCATTCTCTTCTTCTAGGTCATCAACTATGGTTCTATGGTTTCACTCTTAACTCACTCACTGATTTTTTTTTTTTTTTGGTCTTCTGTGAAGATTTTTCCTCACATATACAGTCTCTGGATTGTAGTTTGCTAGTGATCAGCCCTTAATCCTTTTTTTCTCTACTATATTCACCCAGTTGATTTTCATTTAATTCTTATCAGTTGTACATCTCTACCCTGAAGACTCCACTGAACTCTAAACTCACTCTTCTAACTTCATATTAAGTATTTACATTTGGGTGTATAATAGACCCCTTAGCTGGTAAAGAACCTGCTTGCAATGCAGGAGACCTGAGTTCGATCTCTGGGTTGGGAAGATCCCCTGGAGAAGGGAAAGGCTACCCATTGTAGTATTCTGGCTTGGAAAATTCCATGAACTGTATATTCCATGGGGTCACAAAGAGTCAAATACAACTGGACAACTTTCACTTTAAACTTGACATCAGTGGCAACTTCTTCCTCCCAAAGCCTTGGAGTCATTCTTGATTACACTTTTTCTTACATATGTCCTAATGCATTTCTACTATCTGTGCTGTTATCACCCTGGTTCAGCCCATCCTTTCTCTCACCTGGATTATTATAACAGCTCCCTTACTCATTTCCTTGTTTCTCCCGCAACCTTTCTCACCATGTCCTACATATTCATTCTGTTCTTAACGCAGTATTCAAGATGGTCATTGGACATTATAAACCAGAACATGCCACTCTTCTGCTCAAAACTCTGGAATGGCAAACCATTTAATTCCATCATCAAAATCCAAATGTTTTAGTGGCCTTTAAAACCCTACCTTATTACACTCCACCCCATCTCCTACACTTTTCTTCCTTACTTATGCTGTTCCTGCCACTGACTTTCTTCCAAACACGAGTGGCACTCACTTCCTCTATGCTCTGCCCCTAAATTTCTGTGTAATTTTTCTCCTTTACCTTCTTGAAGTCGTTTCAAAATACCCTTGATAGCAAGGCTTCCCTGACCAACTTATTTCCAATTGCAACCCCTCCCCACCATCTATTATTGCTTCTATATTCTCTCGAACTGCTTCATAGCACTTATCTCTTCATAGCATGTGGCACTTATCTAATGGTCTGTCAGCTACACACCCATACCCACACCCCCCCCCCCCACACACCCTAATGTGCCTCCTTCCACTGGAATGTAAACACCAGAAAGATAGCTTTTCCTGCCTTCTCTACTGCTTTTTCCCCTTTTCAAGAATAGTAGAAGCAGGCAATGGCACCCCACTCCAGTATTCTTGCCTGGAAAATCCCATGGATGGAG
The DNA here is from genome assembly GCA_935064755.1 of Tragelaphus eurycerus. Taxonomy (NCBI): domain Eukaryota; kingdom Metazoa; phylum Chordata; class Mammalia; order Artiodactyla; family Bovidae; genus Tragelaphus; species Tragelaphus eurycerus. The sequence goes on from CAKXYN010000080.1 coordinate 7,291,518, forward strand.
GAGCCTGGTGGGCTGCCGTCTATGGCGTCGCACAGAGTCGGACACGACTGAAGTGACTTAGCAGCAGCAGCAGTAGATACTGAAAAGATCTGTGCTGAATGAATATATGAATGACTAACCCATTATGGAGTGGATCAAATATAGCCATAACAGCAATGACAACTACTATCACTGCTGGACACATTTTAAGTAATTTTCATATTTTTAAATCTCATTTGCATAAAGAAGAAAGAATTACTGAGAATATAAAATTGTTAAGAGAAGTTATCTTTGAGTTTTGAGATTATAGAAGTTTTTGCCTATTTTATTTTCATGCCTATCTCTCTTTTCTAAATGTTCTACTCTACACCTGTCTTATGTTCTGTACACCTATATAAAAGATAGAAGATTTTTAGTTCTTTTTTTTTCTTTTTTGCCTTCCTTTTTATTTTTCTTATAATCAGTATGTCTCCTAGAGACAAGATTGATTTTGGAAAAAAGATATTTAAAAAGTAACATTTCACAAACAAGGAATAGCTCTTGATCTGGATTTTAGTTGATATGTCATTTGCTTACTATATTTATTCTAAACACCTGTTGTGACTCTTTAAGGGAAAAAAAAATAAATGAGAACATCTCTCCATAAAAACAGTTGTTAGATAACAAGTAAGACCTACTTGACCAGACACTTCTAGTTTGTATAAGACAAGAAAAAGTTAAGTTTACCTGTTATTTTGACATAGTTTCCCTGATTTCAGCACTGAAATTAAGTCATTAAAGAGTGCAAAATCTGAAAAGGATCAAATAAAAATCTCCAGTCTCCCAAATTTCCAATAATGCTATATTTGTGATTTTAAAAAATGAATGAATCTACTCCCTGAAATGTAGTAACAATTTAAAACACAAAGTAAAATTAAAATCTCACACTCTAAAATATACTGAGGCCATTTTAAAATACGTTTATAGACTCAAGTTTTGCTTAGAATATGACTTTGCAAGAATTGAAGCTAATTGAATTTGGAAAGTGTCAGGCACTATTTATAAGCAAAACCAAATGGTATGAGCTTTTCAAGCTTAAATCTGGTTTAAGCTTCAGTGAACTCAATTTACAAATTCACTTTTTATTTGCTGAATAAAGTGCATATAGGGTGTGGGGGACATGATTTCATCAGCAACTTATTGGGAGTTTATACATTCTATTCTGTTTTTTTTTTCCAAACTATTGAAATACTTTTTACCCTTGAAGTAAAGATTTGAAGAGGAGTGATGTAAAAAAGCAAATCAAACATGATTCGATTTGTCTATTAGTTGGAAATATTTTTCAGGAATGTAATTGGGGGAATGAAACACTTTGACATATTTTTCTTAGGAAGTACTTTAGTCTGTGACTGCCAAAATGGTTGATGCACCTCGGTTGTTAACCTATTCAAATTGCAATTAGAAGGTGTCGCTATCATGAATTAAGATAGTATAAGCAAATTCAAAGGAGTCTTATTTCTGGCCCTGGACATCTGGCTCCAAAGACCAAAGGCTTAGGAACAACACCATTCATGAAGGGCAAGCAAAATGACAGGATTAGCAGGAGCCCTTGGGCCCACGGTATGAAATGAAATGAGGGATAATGGATCTAAAGTCTTGGATGCCAATAAAGAGAACACAAAATGATGGAAGAGACCAGTTAAAAGGGCTTCCCTGGTGGCTCAGATGATAAAGAATCTGCTTGCAATGCAGGAGACCCAGGTTCAGTCCCTGGGATGGAAAGATCCTCTGGAGATGGGAATGGCAATCCACTTCAGTATTCTTGCCTGGAGAATTCCATGGACAGAGGAGCCTGGAAGGCTACAGACCATGGGGTCACCTAGAGTCAGACACTACTGAGTAACTAACACCAGTTATAAGGGCTGAGATGACATGCTTTTCTGACGACAATGCACAAAGGAAATATACTGTATCAGCGAATCTAGAACCCTCACTACTATAGACTCTGTGTGCATTAGTTAATGGCCTTGTCAGATATAATATCTTTTCTTTATAAAGTCTCACCCTTTGGTGCCACAGGAATAGGAGAATCAGAATGAAGATCTTTTATTAGAAGGCTGAAGAAGAGAGACACCCTTACAAGAACAAGTAGTAGTGAGAATGCCATGAGAAAGAGCTTCATTTATCTTCTTTCCAGGAAATTTGCATATGTTCAGTTCACCTGGTCCTATGATTCACCTTTCCCCAAAGACCATTTATCCTACTTGTTTACCAATTTATTTTAGGATCTGTCCCCCTTTCTTCAGTTCTTTGCCACAACTGGAAAGATGACTCAATACCTCTGTTCTCTTTATGGGTTCTGCTCTGTTGTTCCGTTAGTGATCTCAATTTCCAGGTTCAGGTCAGTTTCATTACACTCACTAAACTGGGATCTGTCTTGATTTCTGCCTCACACGTTCTGGACCCCTGTATTGCCAAAGCTGTAACACCCACAGTTACCTAGGCAGCTGTTCTAACTCAGGCATAAGCTTGCAAGAATGGGAGTTAACAACTTGTCAGCCAATCCTTAATACACAGGGGACTACAGAGTCCAACAGATAAAATTTATGTCTCTTAGGTGGGCAATTCAAAAATGTATTCCCTATGAAGAGATTTTAACGATGGGAAATTTTAGCTACATCCAATCAAATATTCTTTCCTTCCTCCCTTCCTTCCTCACTCTATTCCTTCCTCTTTTCTTCTCTTCTTATCCTCATTTCTTTGTTACTTCCTTTTTCACTGTATTCTTTCTTGTAAGACTTTATTGAGATGGAGGATAATGGCTGCACAAAATACCATCTTAGAATGAATCTGAAAAATGAAATTAATGTATCAAGGCGATATGATTTTGAGAGTGTTTATAGTTCCATACACCAGGATTTTTGAGACTTCTATTTGGATGTATATGTCAGTTCATGAATTGATTGTGGTTAGAAAAAAAAACACTTTTCCCACTTGGCCAATAATTTTTTCTTTATTACTTTACCTTTATTATAAAAGTTTCAAACATTGAGAAAAAGATAATTATATAATGAATACCAATACACACATTGCTTGATTTAGCAACTGTTAATATTTGGCATGTCTGCTTCATCAATTTTTTTGCAGAAGTGATTTTATAGTAAATTTTAAAAATCATGGCTTTCATCTCTATGTACTTCAGTAAGATATTACTAATAAATAAAACTTTATGCTAAATATCACCAAATACCTTTTTGTATATATGTATTTTCTCAGAGTAAACTTATTCATAATAGCTAAAAGTTGGAAATGAGCCAAATAAACATCCAAAAGTCAATCCATTAACACACTGTGACATATTTATACTACAGAATATTCCTCAGCTATAAAAAGGAACAATCTCATACATGCTAATATCAAATTGTTCATTAAAGTGATTGTATCAATCTATATTCCTGCCAGTACTTTATGAGATCTTCCAATTCATTTGCCACTTCTGGGTTTTTAGATTTTTGTCACTCTGATAACTATAATACTTAAAACAGTATTTAAAAAATATAACTGGTATAGGAATATACAAATTGATGGAAGAAAATAGAGAGCCAGGGATAGACTCACACTTTGGTGGAAACTAAGTAAATGCTACCCAATACCTTTATCACACCTACCAATAATACCATCTACTACTTACCACATATTCGGTTTCATGCAAAACTTCTTGATAAGATCAAATTAAGGATATCATGCTATATTTAATTATTTCTCTTGTTTCTTTTTATTTCTTTAAATGACTTTCTGTGGTAGTTCAGACAGTAAAGAATCTGCCTGCAATGCAGGAGACCTGGGTCCGATCCCTGAGTCAGGAAGATCCTCTGGAGAAGGGAATGGTAACTCACTCCAGTATTATTGCCTGGAGAATTCCGTGGACAGAGGAGCCTGGAGGGCTACAGCCCATGAGGTCACAAAGAGCTGGACACTACTGAAGGGACTTAGCACACAGCACAATAACTATTTTTGACTTTTCACAAAATTCTGCCAGATGTCTTTTATAACGTTGAGCCTCGTAGATTTCTCAGATTGTTTCCTCTGATGCTATTGAGTTTGTTCCTCTATACCTTGGATTTTGTGTAAATCAAAAATTAGATGTAAATAATTGATTATATTCAGGTAAAATATTTTCAAGAGGAAGTTTCTTAGAGGATGTAGCATTATAATATTTCATCAGATTCCCATATGAAATACTGTATTTATTGATAGTCTATTCTATAGTGAACACTGCACTCAGAATTGGCAAATATCTCGGGAAAGAAGACTTACTAAATCTTTGCTCACACAGATCTCAAGCTCTTTCACTTCCCAACTTTTCTCAGGCATAGGACATTTTCTGACTGAAAAGAGACATTTCTCTTCAAGTAGTTGTCCTGCTTCCCTTTTTGTAATTAGTTAGTGAATGTATGAGTGATTTATTTTTGATGTGTTTTATAAATAGTGTTATTTTTATTGAGTTATAATTAGCATACAACATTATATTAATTTTAGGTGTCCAGTATAGTGATTTGGTATTTTTATATATTATGTAATTACCACCACAATAAGACCACTACCATCTGTCACCATAGAAAGTTGTTACAATATTGTTGACTGTATTACCTATGTGTACATTATATCTCTGTGTCTTATTTGTCTTAATTACCTTTACTTATTTCTTTCTTCTCCCTACCACACTCCTGTTTGGTAAACATCAGCTTGTTCTCTGTATCTGACTCTATTTTGGTTTTATTTTATTTGTTTTGCATTTTTAGTACAATGACTTTTTGTGTCATAAAGTTTCACAATTGATGTACTTTTGCTTCTCTTTCTTAAATACATTTACAAGGATGTTATCTTCTACTCTTCTTCTTATAGAATAAGCAAGCACATTTGTTGTTTAGTTGCTAAGTCGTGTCCAACTTTTTGCAACCCCATAGACTGCAGTATATTAGACTTCTTTGTCATTTGTTAACTCCTGAGGTTTGCTCAAACTCATGTTCATTGAGTCAGTGATGCCATCCAATCATCTCATCCTCTGCCACCCTTTTCTCCTCCTGCTCTCAATCTTTCCCAGCATCAGGGTCTTTTCCAATGAGTTGGCTGTTTGCATCAGGTGGCCAAAGGATTGGAACTTCAGATTTAACATTGGTCCTTCCAATGAAGCAAGCACACGGAGCCCGGAATTCTGGAGCCTAATGCATGTGGACAGGGTCAGGTTTAACAATTTATTGCCTAATTATTTAATTACATTCATAGTGAGAACCTTAGGCATGCTGATGGTCAGATAACTACACAATGCACTTGTTATTCTATTAACTAACTCATGTTAAATAATCCAACATGTTCTGCATTCCAACCAGTAGTTTTCATTTAATTTATTATTTTCTCACTATCACAATTTTCCTTCTTGGAACCATCCCACTTATTTTTCTTTTACCTATCAAATTTATTTTTAAATCCTTTTCCTTAACTTTATGTTTCTTCTTAATAAGGTAGTGTACTTTCTTCATAAATATTCAGTAAAAAGAGAATTTTCATTCTATGGATTTATCATATAGTTGTTAACTCCCAAACCACAACCTACTCCTTCTTCCCAAGCACCATCTCCCTGCCAATAGGGTAGAGATGCTCTTCTTACTTTTTATATACTAATATATGTAATTTACTTATCCACCCAAAGTTGACTTTAATGTTTATTTTGATACAAGTTGATAAAAAATTAATGTTCAGTGTTGGACTAAAGATGATGTCTTTATTCTGCTCAGGATTCTTGAAAATGGATCTAGCTATTTAGTCAACATTAAGGTATCTCTTTCAGTAGAAAATCTTTTATTTCCATAGAATAAGATATAGTTTCTGCTCTCAAGGAACTTCTGGCTTAGTGGTTATCAAAGTCTTAATGGAATCATCAGCATTAGCATCACTTGGAAAACTGTTGGAAATGTAAATTTTGGGACTCCACCTTAGCCTCACTCAGTCAGAAATTTTAAGGATGTATCCCAAGAATTTGTGTTTATACAAGCCTTCCAGGGGATTCTACCATATGCTGAAGCTTGAAAAATAAAATCCCATTGACGGAGGAGCTTGGTAGGCTGCAGTCCATGGGGTCGCTAAGAGTCAGACATGACTGAGAGACTTCACTTTCACTTTTCACTTTCATGCATTGGAGAAGGGAATGGCAACCCACTCCAGTGTTCTTGCTTGGAGAATCCCAGGGACGGGGGAGCCTGGTGGTCTGCTGTCTATGGGGTTGCATAGAGTTGGACATGACTGAAGCAACTTAGCAGAAGCAGCAGCAGCCTAAGAGATGGGCTGTCCTGGTGGCTCAGAGGGAAAGAATTCACCTGTAATGCAGGAGATGTGGATTTGATCCCTTGGTTGGGAGGATCCCCTGAAGAAGGAAATGGCAACCCACTCCAGTATTCTTGCCTATGAAATCCCATGGCAAGAGGAGCCTGGTGGGCTACAGTCCATAGTGTGACAAAAAAGTAGGACAGGACTTAGTAACTAAACAACAAGTCTAAGAGATACTATTATGTTAATATGCAAATAGTATGTTAGGTTGCAAGCAGTCTAAATCCCTTAGTATAATTTCACTAATCAGCCTAACTAAATTGCCTCCAATTACTTTATTCATTCAAAATGCAAATCTGAGTGACTTCCTTTGTCCTTTTCTTGGATCATTTGTGAAAAATGTAAAAGTGCAAAGAAGAAAATTGAAGGAGAAGAAACATAACATAGTTTTTCCTCAAAAATATTGAAAGTGTATTTCCTTCTAAGTCCTTAGTTGTAAGTTTTTGTCTGTGAATTACATTGTTAAAATAAGGGACAGAATGATTACTATATCCATTTTCTTGAGCTACTGGAAAAAAAGTGAAATGACTAATAAAACAGATGTCAGAGATGAAGGATCTGGGACCTCATATATCATCCAGTCTGTTCACTTGCTTGAACAAAATTGTTTCTTTCAGTGTATTTTCTGGTGTTTTGTTGAGCCTAATTTTTTCAACTGGATAACCTATTTGGTTGTATACGAAGCAGACTTTTATACAAAGTCTATCTTCTATATATATAGATTCAACCTGGCATTTTTCTGTTTTCAATACATTTGGATTGATGGATCATAAGCACTTGATCTGTTGTGCTTATAGGGATATTTGACTCTTTCACTCTCCATGGCATAACTTGATTCAGTTCTACCCTAGTGCTCTTCTCAAAATGAGTTTCTCAGGTTGGTCTTCCTGACATATTCTTCAGTACATTTTTTAGATATCTAGCTTAAGCAAAACATGCAAGTAGAGGAGCTGAGAATATAAAATGTGTCAGAGTATTTGCACCATTGAGATAAAAGAAAACCAAGTTAAAGCGGAACAAAATAAAGTGCCACTTTAATGGAATTTGACAGAATATTGAATTGCTATGAAAAACTTTAAGTAGGTACTAAGTGCTTAAGGAAGCTATTCTTTTAACACTGTGAGCAGATCTGCAGTTCAAGTATACATGCGCCCTCCTTCTTCCCCCGCTCTTTTCTCTCTCTCCCCTTGCCAGTGCATCCTCTGTATTTCTTCCCCTTCCTTCCTTTCTTCTTTCCCTCCTTCCCTTCTCTCCCTTTCCCTCTTCTTTTTTATGTCATCATTTATTTTACAAACATTTATTAAATAATCTATGAGTGAGTGAGTGAATGAGTAAAGTCGTTCAGTCGTGTCTGACTCTTTGCAGCCCCATGGACTGTAGCAGCCTATCATGCTCCTCTGTCCATGGCATTTTCCAGGCAAGAGTACTGGAGTGGGTTGCCATTTCCTTCTCCAGAGGATCTTCCCGACCCAGGGATTGAATTTAGGTCTTCCGCATTGTAGGCAGACTTTTTCCGTGTGAGCCACCAGGGAAGTCTAGAAACCACCTTCCCGTTCCCAATCACTTTGGTGTGCTTTTGTACTTTCTTTTGTCTGTAAGTCGAAGTTATTCATAAATTTGGATCAAGATGCTGGTTCAGAACTGTCTGCCCTCCAGTCTGCAAAGGTGTGAAAGGTCTTCCCAGTGTCATGTTCTATCGGGAGAAATCAAAAGCCCAGCTTGCTTGTCAGATTTTCTAACCTATAAGTCATATCAAACACTCTCTTTCAACAACCCAAGAGATGACTCTACACATGGACATCACCAGATGGTCAAAACCAAAATCAGACTGATTATATTCTTTGTAGCTAAAGATGGAGAAGCTCTATACAGTCAGCAAAAACAAGACCAGGAGCTGACTGTGGCTCAGATCATGAACTCCTCATTGCCAAATTCAGACATAAATTGAAGATAGTAGGAAAGACCACAACACCATTCAAATGTGACTTAAATAAAATCCCTTATGATTAAACAATGGAAGTGAGAAACTGATCAAGGGATTAGATCTGATAGAATGTCTGAAAAGCTATGTATAGAGGTTCATGGCATTATACAGGAGGAAGTGATCAAGACTATCCCCCCAGAAAAAAGAAATGCAAAAAGGGAACATGGTTGTCTGAGGATAACCTTACAAATAGCTGAGAAAGGAAGAGAAGCTAAAGGCAAAGGAGAAAAAGAAAAATATACCCATCTGAATGCAGATTTCCAAATAATAGCAGGGAGAAACAAGGAAGTTTCCTCAGTGATCAATGCAGAGAAATAGAGGAAAACAATAGAATGGGAAAGACTAGAGACTTCTTCAAGAAAATTAGAGATACCAAGGGAACATTTCATGCAAAGATGAGCACAGTATTGGACAGAAATAGTATCGCCCTAACAAAAGTAGAAAATATTAAGAAGAGCTAGCAAGAATACACAGAACTATGCAAAAAAGATCTTAATGACCCAGATAACAATGACGGTGTGATCACACCTAGAGCCAGACATGCTGGAGTGCAAAGTCAAGTGGGCCTTAGGAAACGTCACTAGAACAAAGCTAGTGGAGGTGATGGAATTCCAGGTGAGCTATTTCAAAACCTAAAAGATGATGTGGTGAAAGTGCTGGACTCACTATGCCAGCAAATTTGGAAAACTCAGCAGGGGCCACAGGACTGGAAAAGGTCAGCTTTCATTCCAATCCCAAAGAAAGGCAATGCCAAAGAATGTTCAAACTACAACACAAATGCACTCATCTCACATGCTAGCAAAGTAATGCTCAAAATTCTCCAAGCCAGGCTTCAACAGTACGTGAACCATGAACTTCCAGATGTTCAAGCTGGATTTAGAAAAGACAGAGGAACCAGAGATCAAATTGCCAATATCTGTGGGATCATCAAAAAAGCAAGAGAGTTCCAGAAAAACATCTATTTCTGCTTTATTGACTATGCCAAAGTCTTTGACTGTGTGGATCACAACAAACTGTAGACAATTCTTAAAGAGATGGCAATATCAGACCACCTTACCTGCCTCCTGCAAAACCTGTTGTAGGTCAAGAAGCAACAGTTAGAACTGGACATGGAACAACAGACTGGTTCCAGATTGAGAAAAGAGTACTTCAAGAGTGTGTATTGTCACCCTGCTTATTTAACTTCAATGCAGAATACATCACGCAAAATGCTGGGCTGGATGAAGCACAAGCTGGAATCAAGATTGCAGGGAGAAGTAACAATAACCTCAGATATGCATCTGGTCCCATCACTACATGGGAAATAGATGGAGAAACAGTGGAAACAGTGTCAGACTTTATTTTTCTGGGCTCCAAAATCACTGCAGATGGTGACTGCAGCCATGAAATTAAAAGACGCTTACTCCTTGGAAGGAAAGTTATGACCAACCTAGATAGCATATTCAAAAGCAGAGACATCACTTTGCCAACAAAGGTTCGCCTAGTCAAGGCTATGGTCTTTCCTGTGGTCATGTATGGATGTGAGAGCTGGACTGTGAAGAAGGCTGAGTGCCAAAGAATTGATGCTTTTGAACTGTGGTGTTGGAGAAGACTCTTGAGAGTCCCTTGGGACTCCAAGGAGATCCAACCGGTCCATTCTGAAGGAGATCAGCCCTGGGATTTCTTTGGAAGGAATGATGCTAAAGCTGAAACTCCAGTATTTTGGCCACCTCATGTGAAGAGTTGACTCATTGGAGAAGACTCTGATGCTGGGAGGGATTAAGGGCAGGAGGAGAAGGGGATGACAGAGGATGAGATGGCTGGATGGCATCACTGACTCGATGAATGTGAGTCTGAGTGACCTCCAAGAGCTGGTGATGGATAGGGAGGCCTGGCGTGCTGCAGTTCATGGGGTCGCAAAGAGTCGGACACGACTGAGTGACTGATCTGATCTGATGCAAATGAAACCACCATTATGGCAGAAAATGAAGAGGAACTAAAGAGTCTTTTGATGAAAGTAAAGAGGAGAGTGAAAAAGCTGGCTTAAAACTCAACATTCAGAAAATGAAAATCATGGTGTCTGGTGTCATCACTTCATTGTAAATAGATGGAAAGACAGTGGAGACAGTGAGACACTTTATTTTCTTGTTTCTAAAATCACTGCAGATGGTGACTACAGCCATGAAATTAAAAAAAAAACGCTTGCTCCTTTGAAGAAAGGCTATGATCAATCTAGACAGTATATTAAAAAGCAGAGAATTACTTTGCTGACAAAGTTGTTTAGTCAAAGCTATGATTTTTCAGTAATCATATATGGATTGAGAGTTGGACCATAAAGAAAGCTGAGTACCAAAGAATCAATGCTTTTGAAGTATGGTGTTGGAGAAGACTCTTGAGCGTCCCTTGCACTGCAAGGAGATCAAACCAGTCAATCCTAAAGGATATCAGTCCTTAATATTCATTGGAAGGACTGATGCTAAAGCCGAAGCTCCAATACTTTCGCAACCTGATGTGAAAAATTGACTCACTGGAAAAGACCCTGATGCTGGGAAAGATTGAAGAAAGAAGGAGACGGGGATGACACAAGATGAGATGGTTGAATGGTGTCACCCACTCGATGTACACTAGTTTGAACAAGTTCTGGGGGTTGATGATGGCCAGGTAAGCCTGGCATGCTACAGTCCACGGGGTCGCAAAGAGTTGGACCTGAATGAGCGCCTGGACTGAACTGAACTGAAACCTGTATGTAAAAAATGGCTTTTGGAGAAGGAACTGGCAACCAATTCCATATTCTTCCCATGGACAGAGGAGCCTGGCGGGCTATGATCCATTGGAGTAGCAAAGAGTCAGATTTGTCTGAACAACTAAACAACAGCAACGGGCTTTATCAGCTGTGTACCTTTAGATGGCACTGAACATTGCTATACTACAACTTTCCTTTCTGTAAAAAGTAGTAGCAACCTCCTAGAATTGTTAAATGACACCCTGCATGTGAAAATTTTACAAACTACCTCAACACATGGTAAAATTTGGGTGTCATCCCTCATTCAAAACATCAGAATATCATTGTTTTGGATGGAACTGGAGCCTATTATACAGAGTGAAGTAAGCCAGAAAGAAAAACGCAAATACAGTATACTAACACATATATATATGGAATTTAGAAAGATGGTAACAATAACCCTGTTTACGAGACAGCAAAAGAGACATTGATGTATAGAACAGTCTTTTGGACTCTGGGAGAGAGAGAGGATGGGATGATTTGGGAGAATAGCATTGAAATATGTATAATATCATATCTGAAATGAGTTGCCAGTCCAGGTATGATGCCTGATAACGGATGCCTGGTGCTGGTGCACTGGGAAAACCCAGAGAGATGGTATGGGGAGGGAGGAGGGAGGAGGGTTTAGGATGGGGAACACATGTATACTTGTGGCAGATTCATTTTGATGAATGGCAAAAGCAATACAATATTGTAAAGTTAAGCAAAATAAAATTAAAAAAATAAAATAAAAAATAAAAATAAAAAGACTGATGATATTCCTACTTGAGATCTAATTAACAGTCTGTAGTAAGTGTCCTATACATCCACACTGTTGCATCTTTTAAAAATACACAGCTATGGAGAAATATGTGTCTGTCTCTGTGCACACATGCATGGATGCCTGCTTGCCTGTTTTAGGAAGATTTGGAATATCCTAATGCTAAGCAAAGCTCTGGGGAATCACTTATTGAAGCTGGTTTAGTGGGTAACCATGCATTTCTAAAAGCCTTGAAAACAGTAGATTCAATGCACAAAGAAAATGTGCACATCAGATTGCCATATTTAGTAGATTTAGAAAGTTGGGGCTTCAGTTTAAATTATACACAGAAATTTTAAAAAAATATTTCCTACTTTCTTGTTTTAATAAATAGCTCTTAGAATTGAATGAGTATATGCTGTGACTTGATTACACATGTTCTTGAGCTTTTGGTTTTATATTCAATATATTTAAAATATCATGATTATAATTTAAATCTTATTAATACTATTTTTAAAATTCAATAATAAAAGATTTGAAAGATTTTTGCTTTGAAATGAGAACTATGTTTGTTCCTGGTGTTTGTATTACAGACCATCACTCATTCCATTAATAATTATCAATCTTTTTTGGTGCATCACTAATATTGCTGGTGAAATGCTAATGTGAGCACATCTGGAAACAGAATGACCCAGTTGGTCAATATCCTTCCTTGGAAAAGTAACTTGAAGCCCTCCCTTACTTTTAGAAAATTTTTCAATAATCACTTGATTGGGGGATACCTGATAACTAATTACTGTCAGGTTAACCATCACAACAAAAATTATTATTTTTTTTTTCCTGATACTATTAGTGAACTGCAAGTGAAAGTCACTCAGTTATGCCTGATACTTTGCAACCCCATGGACTATTTCATGGAATTCTATAGGCCAGAATATTGGAGTAGGTAGCCTATCCCTTCTCCAGGGGATCTTCCCAACCCAAGGATCAAACTCAGGTCTCCCACAGTGCAGGTAGATCCTTTAGCAGCTGAGTCACAAGGGAAGCCCATATTAATATAACTGAATGTGTTTCTGTTTGTTACTTGAGCAAATCTAACATGATTTTCTAGATCTTGTGCTCAGTTGTGTCCAACGCTTTGTGGCTCCATGGACTGTAGACCACAGGCTCCTCTGCCCATTGGATTTTCTAGGCAAGAGTACTGGAGTGGGATACCATTTCCTACTTCAGGGAATCTTCCTGACCAAGGGATCAAACCAGCATGTCCAGTGTCTCCTGTGTTGGCAGGCAAATTTTTTTTTTTTTCTTTTTACCACTAGCACCACCTGGGAAGCCCAGATTCCCAACCTGGGGATCTGTCAAAGAGACTGAGAACCCCCAGAGAATTTGACTTTGGAAGCCAGTGGGATTTGATTACAGAACTTACACAGAACTGGGGAAACAGACTCTTGGAGGGCACAAACAAAACCTTGTATGCACCAGGACCCAGGAGAAAGGAGCAGTGACCCCACAAGAGAAAGACCCAGGCTTGCCTGTGAGTATCCAGGAGTCTCCAGAGGAGGCATGGGTCAGTGATGGCCTGCTGCAGGGTAGGAGGCACTTAGTGCAGCAGTGTGGGCCCGGGACCTTTTGAAGGAGATCACTATTATCTTCATTACATCCATCTAGTTTGGTCTCAGGTCAAAAAACATGGAGGGAACACAGCCCCACTCATCAACAGAAAACTAGATTAAATATTTACTGAGCATGGCCCTGCCCATCAGAATAAGACCCAGTTTCCTTCAGAGTCAGTTTCTCCCTTCAGAAAGCTTCCATCAACCTCTTGTCCTTATCCCTCGGAGGGCTGACAGAATGAAAACCACAATCACAGAAAATTAATCAAACTGATCACATGGACCACAGCCTTGTCTAACTCAATGAAACTGTGAGCATTGCCATGTAGGGCCACCCAAGACACACAGGTCATGGTGGAGAGTTCTGACAAAACATGGTCCACTAGACATGGGAATGGCAAACCACTTCAGTATTCTAGCCCCATGAACAGTAGGAAAAGACAAAAAGATAGGGCACTGAAAGATGAAATCTCCAGGTCAGTAGGTGCCCACTGCAACTGGAGATAAGCGGAGAAATAACACCAGAAATAATGAAGAGACAGAGCTAAAGCGAAAACAACGCCCAGTTGTGGATACAACTGGTGACGGAATTAAAGTCCAATACTGTAAAGAGCAATATTGCATAGAAACCTGCAATGTTAGGTCCATGAATCAAGATAAAGTGGAAGTGGTCAAACAGAAGATGGCAAGAGTGAACACTGACATTTTAGAAGCAGTGAAGTCAAAGGGACTGGAATAGGTGAATTTAATTCAGATGCCCATTATATCTACTACTGTGGGCAAGAATCCCGTAGAAGAAAGGGAGTAGCCCTCATAGTCAACAAAAGAGGCAGAAAGCAGTATTTGGGTGCCATCTCAAAAATGACAGAATGATCACTGTTAATTTCCAAGGCAAACCATTCAGTATCACAGTAATCCAAGTCTAGGCCCCAACCAGTAATGCTGAAGAAATGAAATTGAATGGTTCTGTGGAGACCTACAAGACCTAGAAATAACACCTTAAAAATATGACCTTTTCATCATAGGGGACAATAATGCAAAAGTAGGAAGTCAAGAGACACCTGGAGTAACAGGCAAATTTAGCCTTGGAGCAAAATGAAGCAGGGCAAAGGTTAAGACAGTTTTGCCAAGAGAACATAATAGTCATAGCAAACAGCCTCTTCCAATAATACAAGAGAAGAATCTCAACATGGACATCACCAGATGGTCAATACTGAAATCAGATTATATTATTTGCAGCCAATGATGGAGAAGCTCTATACAGTCAGCAAAAACAAGGCCAGGAGCTGACTGAGGCTCAGATTATGAACTTCTTATTCCTAAATTCAGACTTAAATTGAAGAAGGTAGGGAAAACCACTAGATCATTCAGGTATAATCTAAATCAAATCCCTTATGATTATACAGTAGAAGTGGTAAGTAGATTCAAGGGATTAGATCTAATAGACAGAGTGCCTGAAGAACTATGGACAGAGGGTTGTGACATTGTATAGGAGGCCATGATCAAAACCATCCCCAAGAAACAGAAAAGCAAAAAGGCAAAATGGTTGTCTGAGGAGGCCATACAAATAGCTGAGAAAAGAAGAGAAGTGAAAGGCAAAAGAGAAAAGGAAAGATATATACATTTGAATAAAGAGTTCCAAAGGAGAGCAAGGAGAGATAAGAAAGCCTTCCTCAGTGATCAATGCAAAGAAATAGAGAAAACAATAAAATGGGAAAGACTAAGGCAATGCCAAAGAATGCTCAAACTACCACACAATTGTACTCATCTCACACGCTAGTAAAGTAATGCTCAAAATTCTCCAAGCCAGGCTTCAGCCATATGTGAACCGTGAACATCCTGATGTTCAAGCTGGTTTTAGAAAAGGCAGAGGAATCAGAGATCAAATTGCCAACATCTGATGGATCATGGAAAAAGCAAGAGAGTTCCAGAAAAACATCTATTTCTGCTTTATTGACTATGCCAAAGCCTTTGACTGTGTAGATCACAATAAACTGTGGAAAATTCTGAAAGAGATGGGAATACCAGAGCACCTGATCTGCCTCTTGAGAAACCTGTATGCAGGTCAGGAAGCAATAGTTAGAAGTGGACATGGAAAAACAGACTGGTTCCAAATAGGAAAAGGAGTATGTCAAGGCTGTATATTGTCACCCTGCTTATTTAACTTATATGCAGAGTACATCATGAGAAATGCTGGACTGGAGGAAACACAAGCTGGAATCAAGATTGCTGGGAGAAATATCAATAACCTCAGATATGCAGATGACACCACCCTTATGGCAGAAAGTGAAGAGGAACTGAAGAGCCTCTTGATGAAAGTGAAAGTGGAGAGTGAAAAAGTTGGCTTAAAGCTCAACATTCAGAAAACGAAGATCATGGCATCTGGTCCCATCACTTCATGGGAAATAGATGGAGAAACAGTGGAAACAGTGTCAGACTTTATTTTTCTGGGCTCCAAAATCACTGCAGATGGTGACTGCAGCCATGAAATTAAAAGATGCTTACTCCTTGCAAGGAAAGTTATGACCAACCTAGATAGCATACTCAAAAGCAGAGACATTACTTTGCCAACAAAGGTTCGCCTAGTCAAGGCTATGGTTTTTCCTGTGGTCATGTATGGATGTGAGAGTTGGACTGTGAAGAAGGCTGAGCGCTGAAGAATTGATGCTTTTGAACTGTGGTGTTGGAGAAGACTCTTGAGAGTCCCTTGGACTGCAAGGAGATCCAACCAGTCCATTCTGAAGGAGATCAGCCCTGGGATTTCTTTGGAAGGAATGATGCTAAAGCTGAAACTCCAATACTTTGGCCACCTCATGCGAAGAGTTGACTCATTGGAAAAGAGTCTGATGCTGGGAGGGATTGGGGACAAAAGGAGAAGGGGAGGACAGAGGATGAGATGGCTGGATGGCATCACTGACTCGATGGACGTGAGTCTGAGTGAACTCCGGGAGTTGGTGATGGACAGGGAAGCCTGGCGTGCTACGATTCATGGGATTGCAAAGAGTCGGACACAACTGAGCGACTGAACTGAACTGAGAGGTCTTTTCAAGAAAATTATAGATACAAAGGGAATGTTTCATGCAACAATGGGCATAATAAAGGACAGAAACAGTATGGACCAAACAGAAGCAGAGATATTGAGAAGAGGTGGCAAGAATACACAGAAGAACTATACAAAAAAGACCTTCAAGACCAAGGTAATCACAATGGTGTGATCACTCACCTAGAGCCAGACATCCTGGAGTGTGAAGTCAAGGGGCCTTAGGAAGCATCATTATCAACAAAGCTAGTGGAAGTGATGGATTTCCAGTTGAGCTATTTCAAATCCCAGAAGATGATGCTGTGAAAGTGCTGCACTCAATATGCTAGCAAATTTGGAAAACTCAGCAGGGGCCACAGGCTGAAAAAGGTCAGTTTTCATTTCAATCCCAAAGAAAGGCAATGCCAAAGAATGTTTAAACTACCAGACAATTGCACTCATCTTACATGCTAGCAAAGAAATGGTCAAAGTTCTCCAAGTCAGGCTTCAACAGTACGTGAACTGAGAACTTCCAGACATTTGATCTTCATTTAGAAAAGACAGAGAAAGCAGACATCAAATTGCCAACATCCGTTGAATCATTGAAAAAGCAAAAGTTCTAGAAAAACATCTATTTCTGCTTTATTGACTACACTCAAGCCTTTGAGTATGTGGACCACCACAAACTGTAGACAATTCTTAAAGAGATGGGAATGCCAGACCTCCTTACCTGCCTCCTGAGACCTGTTGTAGGTCAAGAAACAACAGAAACGGACATGGAAGAACAAACTGGTTCAAATTGAGAAAAGAATCTTCAAGACTGTATAATGTCACCCTGCTTATTTAACTTCAATGCAGAGTATATCATGCGAAGTGCTGGATTGGATGAAGCACAAGCCCGAATCAAGATTGCCAGGAGAAGTATCGATAGCCTCAGATATGCAAATGAAACCACCCTTGTGGCAGAAAGTGAAGAGGAACTAAAGAGCCTCTCGATGAAAGTGAAAGAGGTGAGTGAAAAAGCTGACTTAAAACTCAACATTCAAAAAACTAAGATAATGGCATCTGGTCTCCTCATTTCATGGCTAATAGATGGGGAAACAATGGAAACAGTGTCAGACTTTATTTTCTTGGCTCCAAAATCCTTCAGATGGTGACTGCAGGCATGAAATTAAAAGACACTTGTTCCTTGGAAGAAAAGCTATGACCAACCTAGATAGCATATTGAAAAGCAGAGAATTACTTTGATGACAAAGGTCTGTCTAGTCAATGCTATAGTTTTTCTAGTAGTCATGTATGAATGTGAGATTTTTACTATAAAGAAAAATGATCACCAAGGAATTGATGCTTTTGAACTGTGGTGTTGGAAGACTCTTGAGAGTCCCTTGGACTGCAAGGAGGTCCAACCAGTCAAATCTATAGGAAATCAGTCCTGAATATTCATTGGAAGGACTGATGCTGAAGATGAAACTCCACTACTCTGGCCACCTGATGCGAAGAACTGACACATTGGAAAAGTCCCTGATGTTGGGAAAGATTGAAGGCAAGAGGAGCAGGGAATGATAAAGGATGAGATGGTTGGATGATATTACTGACTCAATGGATATGAGTTTGAGCAAGCTCCAGGAGTGGATTATGGGCATGCTGCAGTCCATGGGTTCGCAAAGTGTTGGGCACAACTGAGTGAGTGAATTCATTATTAACTATTCATTCCAATTTCATTCAACCTAGTTCTTGACAAAGTATAATAACTAAGCACAACTTAGTTCTTTGACAAAACATTCAGTCAAACTACCATCTGCTAGTCTTAGATCTCACCTTCTTATCAGGTTTCTACCTGCCTTCTGCTTTTTCCTCTTTAAAAAATAAAAAAGTTTGCCTCCAGAACTGCTATCCCAGCTTTAGAAGCTCAGAAATACATTATGTCTTAGTTTAATGATATAAGGAACTAGATAATAGCTGAAGGGGAGAGAGTGGTATTTATAAATGAAAGTATCAGTGTGCTGGTAAAATAAAAAGAATATTAAAATTGTGTTAAACAATTATTCCTTAAAATATTTACAAAAGGAAAACATATTCAAATTTCAGTGGTGCCAAAATGTGAAGTGACTTATATCTATTGATCCCCAAACTGAAGATGCTGTGTAAGAAATCATTGCTGGAGAATTATATAACCACATTTTATGTGTTTGTACACTATCTAATCCAGCATCTTTAATTGATTTCAATATGGTTAGTAATTCACTTTTCATAACGTGACTAAGACAAAGAAACACATAATTATATCCTTAAGAAATCTTTCTCTATAATATTCTCTCCATGATGCAAATTACATATTTATACAACCTTGATATCACTGGGACTTGGTCACAAACTGATAACAAAGTGTGTGTGTGAGAGAGAAAGAGAGGGAAAAGGGAGAGTGTTTGTATTAGGATCCAAAAAGATGATTAAATGAATGTAAAAGTTGATTAAATAGAGATTAAAATAGTTAAGATTTAACATACATATAAAATTATGTAGAATGCAAATACACATGTTTATGTTTGTATATTTTCCACATTTAGTTTCAATTTTTTTTTTCAGGTAGAATGGTATACGAAAAAATCTAGATTAAGGCTTTACTCCTTTTTCAGCATTTTATTAACATGTAAAAGCTACACAGGTAGGTTTATTTTTATTTTTGTATAGATTTTTCATTAAACAGAGTAAAAGGACCAAAGATGGAAAACTTACTTCTGTTTTTTGAAGTAAACATTTTATTGAGATACAAATCTTTAGAAATGCCAAATCACAGTGTAGAGCCCAGAGATTTTTAACAAAGTAAACATAATCTTGTAAAGAGTTCCCTATGAAGAAATAGCACATTACTCTCACCACTCACGCCCCTCCCATGCCTCAACACAGGCTCACGCCCAGTCCCCCAGAGCTCTTCCAGTACCAAAGAAACCACTCTTCTGACTTCCAGCACCAGACCTGTTTCTGTTTTTGAAATCCATTTATCCATAAATCAAAGTATATAATTTGGTTTTATATTTTAACATTATGTTTGTGAGAGTCATTTAGGGTACTGCTTTAGCAATAATTTGTTCACTGACTTTCATTTTTTTGTATTTCACCATGTGAACACATGTATCAGAAATTATTTATACAATCTCCTGGTAAGAGACTTTTCATGTTCTCAGTCTAGGATGATTATTAACATTATTACTAATGCTGTTATAAGCATTATTTTACATGCCTTTCATGTACATATGTATGTTTTTTGTTAGGTGTTTTCCAAAAAAGAAATTTGTGTATCATATGATATACCTGTGTTGGATATACCAGCTTCCAACAATTATGTAGCATATGCACATTTTTCTGAGTGTAATAAACCATTTTAAAAGCCAAAAGAACATAGGATTTTATGTATTATCTCCTGTTCTTATGAGAACAGTGTCTCTGTGGTGAATTTTCCATGAAAAAGATAGCTTCTGCCGTTGGGTTAACTGCCACTTCCCTCAGAAAGTAAATTGACTTTTTTTTCTTTTTTTTTTTTGAAGCAACAAATATGCAGTAAATTCAGTATCTATTTTCCTCTGTGAAATATTAACAAATGTTCCTGGCATATAATGCAGTGAGTAGTAAACAGTGAGTATTCATTAAAAATGTGTTCTTCAACAAAGAAGATATACAGATGGCAAATAAGCATATGAAAAGATGTTCGACATCATATGTCATTAGGGAATTGCAAATTAAAACAACAGTGAGATACTACTACACGTTAGTAGAATGGCTAAAATTCAAAACATCAATAACACCAAATGCTGGCAAGGATGCAGAGCATTAGAAGCTTTCATGTATTGCTGGTGGGAATGCAATGGCACAGCCCCTTTGGAAGACAGTTTGGCAGTTTCTTGCAAATGAAATATTCTCTTGCCTTATGATCCAACAAAGATGCTCCTTGGCATTTACCTAAATGATTTGAAAACATATGTCCACACAAAACCCTGCACATGAATGTTTATATAGATTTATCTACAACTGCCAAAACTTGGAAGCCAGTGAGATGTCCTTCACTAGATGAATGGATAAATAAACTATTATGTATACAGACTATGGACTATTATATAGCAATAAAAAGAAATGAGATGTTAAGGAATGAAAAAAAACATGGCAGAACTTTACATACAACTCAGTTTAATAAAACATCAAAAAAAAAAAAAATGGGCAGAACACCTAAATAGATATTTTTCCAAAGAAGACTTACAGATGGCCAACAGGCACATGAAATGATGCTCAACAGTGCTAATTGTTAGAGAAATGCAAATCAAATCACTTCACACCTGTCAGATGGTTATTGTCAAAAAGTCCACAAATAGCATATGTTGGAGGGGATGCAGAGAAAAGGGAACACTTGTACACTGTTGGTGGGAGTGTAAATTTGTGTAGCCATTATGAACAACACTATGGAGATTCCTCAAAAAGTTAAAAACAGAGTTGGCCTATCATCCTGAAATCCCACTTCTGGGCATATATCTGAAGAAAACTATAATTCAGAAAGGTACATGTATCACAATGTTCATTGCAGCACTGTTTATAATTGCCAGGACATGAAAGCAACTTAAATATCCATCAATATATACATGGGTAGAGATGATGTGATGTGTATATATATTTATATACACACATATATACATACATACACACACACACACACACATATATATATTGGAATATTACACATCCATAAAAAAAGAATGAAATGTCATTTGTAGCAACATGGATAAACCTAGAAATTATACTAAGTGAAATAAGCCAGACAGAGAAATGCAAATATCATATGATATTGGTTATATATGGACTCTAAAAAATAACACAAGGGAATGTATATGCAAAATAGAAACTGACTCACAGATATAGAAAGTAATGTAGTGGTTATCAAAGGGGGCAGGGAAGGGGCAAAAAATAGAGGTATGGGATTAAGAGATAATAACTATTATGTATAAATGAGATAAGCAAGTATGATATATAACACAGGGAATTATAGCTATTATCTGTAATTTAATGGAGTATAATCTATAAAAGGAGTGAATAACTATGTTACATACCCAAAACTATTATAATATTGTAAATCAACCATCAGTTCAGTTCAGCTGCTCAGTCATATCTGACTCTTGGCAACCCCATGCACTGCAGTACGCCAGGCTTCCCTGTCCCTCCCAGAGCCTGCTCAAACTCATGTCCATCGAGTCAGTAATGCCACCCAACCATTTCATCCTCTGTCGTCCCCTTCTTCTCCTGCCTTCAGTTTTTCCCAGCATCAGGGTCTTTTCACATGAGTCAGGTCTTTTCACATCAACACAGGAAGGGAATACAGCCCCACGCATCAACAGAAATCAACTATACTCTCATTAAAAAAAGACATTGAGGATATTTAAAGGCATGCTGCTGCTAAGTCGCTTCAGTCGTGTCCGACTCTGTGCGACCCCATAGACGGAAGCTCACCAGGCTCCCCCGTCCCTGGGATTCTCCAGGCAAGAACACTGGAGTGGGTTGCCATTTCCTTCTCCAATGCATGAAAGAGAAAAATGAAAGTGAAGTCGCTCAGTCGTGTCCGACTCTTAGCGACCCCATGGACTGGAGCCAATCAGGATCCTCCGTCCATGGGATTTTCCAGGCAAAAGTACTGGGGTGGGGTGCTATTGCCTTCCCCGATTTAAAGGCATATTGCTAAATTAAAGAAACTGATCTGAAAAGACAACATACTATATGATTCCAAATATGACATTGTGGAAAAATTCAGTAACAGAATCAGTGGTAGCCAGGATTTCAGTGGAAAGGAGGGATAGACAATGAATAGATAGAGAACTGGGAATTTTTAGGACAATAAACTCTTTTGTATGATATAGTAAAGATATAGTAACATTATGTATTTGTTAAAACCCATAGAAAATATCCACAACAGACAGTGAACCCTAATGTAAACTACGGACATTAGGTAAATATAATGTGTTTATGTACTTTCATCAATCATAACTAATTAACCCACAAATATACCATGTAAATAATAGAGGAAACTCTACTGGGGTCAAGAAGGAGGTATACGAAAACTACGTGCATTTTCCAGTCATTTTTTTCTGGAAACTTAAAATTGCTGTAATTAATAGATCTGTTAATTTAAAAAATGTACTCCTAATCACGGCCTCAATATTTCCTGAGCCAAGAAGAAGTAGAAGTAGCTTTTTTAACCTTTATGTACAGAGTTCTGCTTATCACCTATCCCCTGAATCCACTTTTAAATGAAGGAAGTTTGAGTTATTTCAAATGTAAGACAAAAAAGCTGTAAATCTCTTTGGGATAGTATGATTATGGAATTTAAAGAACAAAATTCTTATGATGTTTGAATGAATAACAATTATCATCCAGAGTTTAATCTTTTTAAAGTCCATTTACATGGAAAATGAATCATAATAAGATGTCAAGCCCCAGGGAATATAATAAATTGTTACCATCTCTATGCTTTTGGTGTTTTTTCATGCTCTAGTGCTTTCCACCTAGAAAACTTATTGGAATGTTTCTCATATTTTAGAGAAAGTACATTTAAAAAATTGAACTCCAAATTCTTCTAGAATATCAGAAATGTCCAACCTGTTCAACATCTTCCACTTGATATATAATTTTAGGCCCCACATGTACACTGGAATAAAAAACAACCAATAAATGGAGAGAATAAGGTTCATAATCAATCTGATTTTTTAATGCATCTGACTTTAAATATTTTTTTCTGCTTACATTCTGAAATAACTAAGAATGTCTATACCATTTCACTGATGTGTAGATCAAAGACACAAGTGGCCTTTTAACCATGTAACCTCAGGAAATGAGCACTCATTGGTAAAAGTCAAATAGATGTGGTTTCATGAAAATGTGAATGGTAAGATATAGAATGCAGAGAAAAATGTTCTTTATGCAATTTTGCTATAATGAGGATCTTAAAAGTGGGGCTGCTGAAGGATAATAGAAGGTCTAAGAAAGGGTGTCCTCAGATGGGAGAAATTAGAGCATGTTAGTATACTAATAGACATGATACAGCAGAGATGGAAAATGCACGGTGAGAGGAAGGGGCAGGGCTGCTGGAGAGATATCCTTGAGTAGGTGAGAGGGAATGAAATTCAGGGGCATGAGTCTCAGGATTGGCCTCAGATGTCAGCATGGACAACTGATTGAAAGTAACAGGAGAGAATATGGAATGTGTGGCTGCATAGGCAGGAAGGTGGGGAGGGAAAGTAGTAGGAACCGGTGGATGTTCTCTAATTGCACCTCAAAAATATAGCAAACTCAGAAATCCATTAAATTATGATGACAAAGGACTAGGAATTGGAAATTTGCAAAGAGGAGAATTTAGAAAGATTGCCATAAGCATGGGGATGTAGATGGGAAAATATAACAAGAAATACATCCTGTTGTGCATATTATTGGATTTATACAGCTAATCATAGCCTAAGTACTTTGTTTTGATTTCTAAGAAATAATTCTATTAACTCATCAGTACTGAGACTGAATATACAAATCGACCATAGTGAGACCACATAGGACAATAGATTTCTGATTCACGGTTTCTTCGTAATTGACCAGGGAATCAAACTACCATCTGTGCAGAATGGTTAGGACATGATAGGTGAATGCCACCTTCCGTCATGTTTTGTTCCCAACTTCAACTAAAGCAAAGACGAAAAGCCAAACACACTTCACAAACCAATCACAAAAGATGCCCTACTCTAGTTAGCCAGTCTCCGGCTTCTCTTTCTTTTTAAACAAACAAACAAACAAACAAAAAACTATAAAAGCTTTCCTTCAGCCCTTCCTGGCTTGGTTATTGTTGTTCATTCACTAAGTCACGTCCAACTCTTTGCAACCCCATGGACTATAGCATGACAGGCTCCTCTGTCTTCTACTATCCCCTAAAGTGTGGTCAAATTCATGTCCATTGAGTCCATGATGCTATCTAGCCATTTCATCTTCTGCCCCCTATCCTATTGCCTTCAATTTTTCCCAGCATCAAGGTCTTTTCCAATGAGTCTGTTCTTTGCATCAGGTGGCCAAAGTATTGGAGTTTCAGCATCAGTCCTTCCAATGAATATTCAGGATTGATTTCCTTTAGGATTGACTGGTTTGATCACTTTGCAGTCCAAGGGACTCTGAATAATTTTCTCCAGCACCACAATTTGAAAGCATAAATTCTTTGGCACTCAGCCTTCTTTATGGTCCAACTCTCACATCTGTACATGACTACTGGCAAAATGATAGCTTTGAATATATGGACCTTTGTTGGCCAAGTAATGCCTCTGCTTTTTATACACTGTCTAGGATTGTGATAGCTTTCCTTCCAAGGAACAAGTGTCTTGTAATTTCATGGCTGCAGTAACTCTCTACAATGATTTTAGAGCCCAAGAAAATAAAATCTAACACTGTTTCCACTTTTCCCCCTTCTATTTGCTATGAAATGATGAGACCAGATGTCATAATCTTAATTTTTTGAATGTTGAATTTTAAGCCAGCATTTTTGCTCTTCTCTTTCATCCTCATCAAGAGGCTCTTTATTTCCTCTTCACTTTCTGCCATAATGGTGGTTTCATTTGCATATCTGAGGTTATTGATGCTTCTCCCTGCAATCTTGATTCCAGCTTGTACTTCATCCAGCCTGGCATTTTACATGATATATTTGGCATATAAATTAGATCCGCAAGGTGACAATGGAGTCTCTTCCAAATGCAAGAGATGTTGGCTTACTCCTACTCTATACTCTTTATACATGCTCTGAATGAATACTCTGTTTGTTCTCATTTAGGTGGTCTTCATTTATTTCCATAGTAACTTTTAAGCCATATTGTG
Organism: Tragelaphus eurycerus; assembly: GCA_935064755.1. Classification (NCBI taxonomy): domain Eukaryota; kingdom Metazoa; phylum Chordata; class Mammalia; order Artiodactyla; family Bovidae; genus Tragelaphus; species Tragelaphus eurycerus. The sequence continues at coordinate 7,316,853 of CAKXYN010000080.1, forward strand.
TAAATACTACATTTTAAAAACTATATTCAATAAATTTATCAGAAAAAAAGACAAACTGCTTGATATTCTAATAGTAACAAAACTGATTAACTTGTTGATTATTCACATTTTTCAGTTAATTGTGGAAGAGAACATGGTGTAGAGGCAAGAGGGTGGACTTTGAAATAGGCATGCTGCTGCTGCTGCTAAGTAGCTTCAGTCGTGTCCGACTCTGTGCATACATGGACTTAAATCTTTGTTTTTCCATATATTAGCAGAATGACTTTGATAAAATTATGTACTCTCTGAATGTTATAGGTTTCTCATCATTAAAATGTGGTAATAATGTGTGTCTGAGGACTTGTCAAAAGAATATATAAAGTATACATAATTCTTATAAAAAGGATAATGTGTGTGTGCATATCTACCAAGCCATGGTTATCTGACTTGTTTTTCAGTTAGAAGATTTACATGCTTGAAAAAGTTTAAACATTTATTTATTTATTTGTGGCTGCACTGGTTCTTTGATGCTATATGCAGGCTTTCTCTAGTTGTGGTGAGTGGGGTCACCTCTCCAGTTGTGCACAGGCTTCTCATTGTGGTAGCTTCTCCTGTTGAAGAGCACAGGCTCCAGGGCATGTTGGCTTCAGTAGCTGTGGCACACGGGCGGTTAGTTGCCCAGATCAGGGGTTGAACCCATGTCCCCTGCATTGGCAGGAAGACTCTTAACTGCTGATCCACTAGGGAAGTCCCACACTTGCTTTTTAACAGAGCTAAATTTCTGTCTTCAATTACTAGGAAGAGGAGAGTGCCTTGTCTTATTTATTTTATAGGCTCAGTATTTGAAGTTCCGGACACAAAGTGAGTTCCAGCATATTTTGGAGGAAAACAGGTGTAGAGGGATAGCTCACCTTTTCCTCATAATCCACTGAGAATCTCAGAGCAAGTTTTCAAACTTCCCTTACACTTTGAGAAAGAGTTCTATTTAATTCAATGAAACAAGATAGATGCCAGTAGGTCTAATTCTAGGAATCAAGTAACTGACTGAAAAAAGAGTGTTTGATAGGCTACTGAGTGTTAAGAACAAAGTTTGTTTATGGGCTTCAACCAACTCTTTAATTGTTGGCACATGAAAGTCTCTAGGACTTACAGAAACTCATTAATTTATATCTAGCTTTCACAATTGGCTTAGCTCTGTACATGCAGCAGCCGTATTTGCAGCATCTAAAACTTCCATTTCGCAGATCCAATTATACTTAATTAGATTCATGAAAAGAAAAAATTCAATTCTCATTTGTATTCCATATGTAAACTGAATTACTATTCATTATACATATTTTACTAAATTTTAGTTAAAAATACTCATGGGAATGTATATTGTTACAAAATTGGTACTTTAAAAAATGATACTATGATACAGTTTATATAGTATTATTTTTTCCACAGATGCCATAGAATATGGAATATGAGGAGCTTTTATTGGTGCAATAAAAAGCAAACTTTTTAAATGGAGAGAAGGGGATTCATTTGAATTTTATTTGCAAAATGTATTTTAGTGAGTTTTCACAAAATAAATTTCTGTGAACTACCAACTATGATACTGCACGTGTGCTTAGTCACTCAGTCACGTCCAGCTCTTTGTGAACCCCATGGATTATATAGCTTGCCAGGTTCTTCCGTCCATGGGATTTTACTTCAGATGAACTCTGGTCATTAATTTTTAAAAAAATGCTATTCAAATCAGAGGTGTATTTGTTTTTAAATTTTTGTTTCTCTGTGCTAGTGCTAAGTCGCTTCAGTTGTGTCTGCCTCTTTGGAATATAGCCTGTCAGGCTTCTCTGTCCATGGGATTCTCCAGGCGAGAATACTGGAGTGAGTTGCTATGGCCTTCTCCAGGGCATCTTCCAGACCCAGGGATCTAACCCATGTCTCTTGCATCTACCCGTATTGGCAAGCAGGTTTTTTACCACTAGTACCACCTGGGAAGCCCTCTAGTCTTTCCAAAAATAGTTATTGGTCTATGGGATGAGTGGAGAAATAATCATCTAGAAAATTGACAATTAGAACTACAAATGATGAAAATATGAAAAAGTATAATATCATATGATATAGAATTATTAAATGAAGAAGGATGATCATAAAATGCTTCAACATTTTAAAGGATATATCACTTAACTATACACAATAAGTGAAGGCTTGTTTCTCAGAACAGTACAAGTACAGCTGAGCAAAAAAAGCTGTCTAATATTAACAATAAGTATTTTGGTAGAAAGAGCTCAAGTATGCCAGATGAAAGGATCAGTGTGAGTGCTGTTTTACCTGGTAAACATGGCAGTTAAGGCCTTGATTAATCTTAGCAAAATGGATTTTCAAAAGAGGAATAGTATGGGATAGATTTGAAAGTTAATTTGGTCATCTCTGTACTCTTAGTTGTGTATGACTATTGTATACATATATTGTATGTACATGCACTGTACTCTTAGCTGTATATGTCTAACATATACATATACATTGTACTGATGTTACATTGGGAATGTTAAGAAAAATACAATATGAAAAATGAATGTTGGTAATGTACATCAATGCTTTGCTATGATTTGGTACTTGACCTTATGGAAAGCTGCTGCTGCTGCTGCTAAGTCGCTTCAGTCGTGTCCGACTCTGTGCGACCCCATAGACGGCAGCCCACCAGGCTCCCCCATCCCTGGAATTCTCCAAGCAAGAACACTGGAGTGGGTTGCCATTTCCTTCTCCAATGCATGAAAGTGAAAAGTGAAAGTGAAGTCGCTCAGTCATGTCTGACCCTCAGCGACCCCATGGACTGCAGCCTACCAGGCTCCTCTGTCCATGGAATTTTCTAGGCAAGAGTGGGGGTGCCATTGCCTTCTCCCATGGAAAGCTACAAATAGTGAAAATTATTCTAGTCTTCAGAGTTCACCATTCAACTATAAGCAGACATAAAAAAAAAAATCCTTAATGTGCCATAATCATTAGGTATTGCATCTTTACATGATTTTGTAGTGCTATGCCATGGTGACTGCTTAAATAAATCAGAATTAATAGGGTTCTAGCTTATAAAGTCTTTTGGGAGATGAGTTTTGAGAAGAGAGTTAAAAAGTGAACATCTCTCTGTATGCCTCCATTTTCTTGATTGGGAAAATGGGTCACTTTTATTCCTGTCATTCTAATACAAGATTAGCTTATTTCCTTCACTATATGGATGGCTGAGAATTAAATATTCCTTTAAGTCAGTGAGGGATACTTAAATAGAGCTAGTAAGACGAATGAAATCTCTAAAAGGAAGATCTATTCAGAAAATAAGCAGCTACATGAGTAACCAAAAAAATTATATAACTTAATCTATAAATGGTAGTAAAGGAGGCAGCTGACAACATATGGATCAGATATAACAATGGCATTAACTCCTGATGGACTAAAGGCAAATATAAAGAAATATGAAACTTCTTTCTCCTTGTAAACAAGCAAACAAACCCTGACAAATTAATTTCCCCCTAGATCTTTAAGATAACTAATGTAAACTTAGTGAATTTTGGTAAATTGGATATTTGGGATAAATTTTACCTTTATATTAAAAATAAAAGCAATTTTACAAAACAGATTTGTTACTGATCAAGACGACATAGGGATTCCCTACTGGCTCAGATGGTTAAGAGCCTGCCCGCAATTCTGGAGGCATGAGTTTGATCCCTGGGTCTGGAACATCCCTTGGAGAAAGAAATGGCAACCCATTCCAGTATTCTTGACTGGAAAATCCCATGGATGGAGGAGCCTGGCAGGCTACAGTCCATAAGATTGCGAAGAGTTGGACACGACTGAGTTACTACACTTTCACTTTTCACTTTCAAGTAGACATAAAAAAATAGTAATAATACTGTTACCTGAAAGAAGTGAGAGCACTTTTTCTTCCCTTTGCCTCCTGTGAGGGCTAAAGATTATTCTGTAATGAACAAGCCCCGATAGTAGGATTTAATGAAGCATTCTGAAGAGATGGGATCTAACTTCACTGCAAACTTCAATCATAAAACTGAGGCTGTGCATTTATCAGATGTCTGGCTCTTCAGAATCTAAGCCTCCTGCAATAAAATGTTGCAACTTCCTTCTCATAACCTTTATTTATACCCTCCTTAGAACAGATTTTCTGACTCAATAACCACTACCATGCATGCACAGTTACTTTATTTAAAAAAAAAAAAAGTGTCATTTCTGTCTCAGTGAAGCACTGATGAAATATTCAGAAGTTAAGCTAAGTAATAAAATGTTCATTTGGCTAGAGATAAGCTTATTGTTCACTGCCTTTGCCTTCTGACTGCTTGATGATCTAGGCCTAGATGCCATATTTTTTTCCTCACATGTTTACAGAATACTTCTGTGTTGTAAAGTCAAAATCTAATGAGTAGAAAGATTAACTTTAGGAGATTTCCTTATTTTTCCAATTCATTAAAATTGCTCCATTTAATTATTCTGAAAGACTATTAACAATACATTTTTGTGATCTTGAACACTGTCTCTTGAAGCAGGTTGAATGAAGATAAAGGTTAAAAAGGCAAGAGTGTAGACTTCCCTGGTGGTCCAGTGGTTAAAACTTCATCTTCCAATGCAATAGGTACAGGTTCAATGCCTGCTCAGGGAGCTAAGATCCTACATGCCTCCTGGCCAAAAAATAAAAACAGAAGCAATATTGTAACAAATTCATTGAGGACTTTAAAAATGCTTCACATAAAAAAAATTATCAAAAAAATACAATATTTTTTAAAAAGTGTGATTCACAGGCTGTGTCAGGGAAAACAAGGGCCCATTGATGTGTTTTTAAGGTAAATTGAGGCAATCAGTTCTAGTGCCCCATTCAAATGCTACTTAATTGAACAATATCAAAAATTTCCTTTAAAACTCAGTAAACTGCAAGAGTTGGATTCTGTAATGAGCCAAGTTGATATTCATGAGAACTGTTCCCTCATATTGTGCCCCATCGGCATAATAAATAATACTGGAGCCACTCAACTTCTCTCAACAGTCATGGCTTAATGAGGTAGTTTTCCACTTTAACTCCACATGTAATTTTTTTTCTCTCTCTCTCCGCTTTGCATGCATGCTAAGTAGCTTCAGTCATGTCTGACTCTTTGTGACCCTATGGACTGTAGCCCACCAGGTTCCTCTGTCCATGGGATTCTCCAGGCAAGAATACTGGAGTAGGTTGCTCATTCAGTATCTCCAAGTGTCTGCCAGAAAAGCTAACAATTATGTATAAATACAGCCCCAGTTTTCCTAACTGCTACCATAGTGACTTTAGTTGGTCTTCTTTGTAGTATCTGGGATTTGATCTGCCTTCTAGCAGCATTTTGGAGAAGTGTATTAGTTTCCTAGGGTTGCCATGACAAACTATTGCAAACTGGGGTGTTTAAAACAGTGGATATTTATTTTCTCCAGCTCTGAAATCTGAAAGTCCAAAATCAGGATCTTGGTAGGGCTCAGCTCTCTCTGAAGTCTCTAGAGGAAGATCCATTCCAGGCCTTTCTCTCAGCTTTTGTTGTCGATAGCAATCTTAGTCATTCCTTAGCTTTTAGATATGCTGCGCTGTGCTTAGTCCCTGTTGCGTCCAGCTCTTTGCAACCACATGGACTGTAACCCGCCAGGCTCCTCTGTCCACGCAAATTCTCCAGGCAAGAATACTAGAGTGGATTGCCATGCCCTCCTCCAGGGAATCTTCCCAACCCAGGGATGGAACCCAAGACTCCCACGTTACATGTGGATTCTTTACAGTCTGAGCCACCAGGGAAGCCCAAGAATACTGGAGTGAGTAGCCTATCCCCTCTCCAGGGGATCTTCCTGAACCATGAATCAAACCAAGGTCTCCTGCATTGCAGGCAGACTCTTTACCAGCTGAGTTGTTATCATCACTCCAATCTCTGCCTGTATCAACATGTGTCCTTTCTGTCACACACAGTCTCACTCTGTGGCCCTTGACCTGTCTTCTTTCTGTGCACGTCTGCCTCTGTGTCTCTTCTAAGGAAAGGAGCCATATTGGATAGGAACCTGCTTTACTCCAGGATGACCTATCTTAACTCATCATATCTGCTATGACCTCATTTCTAAATAAGGTCACATCCTGAGGTACTGGAGTGAGGCCTTCAACACATCATTTTGGGGGAGACAATTTACCCATAACAGAGGGCAAAATGAAGTGTACAAAGTTCTTAGCTGTTCATTGGTAAGTTAATTAAGGACTATTGTTGTTTTAATATTGTTTATATATTTCTTTACTCCTTACTTTATTTTAGAGAGGATTGCAGGCATTAAAGAAAAATAAATAAAATTGTGATTAAATAAAAATATAAAGAGTGCTGTGATGACAATACTGGATGCTTGGGGCGGGTGCACTGGGACGACCCAGAGGGATGGTACAGGGAGGGACGAGGGAGGAGGGTTCAGGATGGGGAACACGTGTATACCTGTGGTGGATTCATGTTGATATATGGATAAACCAATACAATATTGTAAAGTTAAATAATAAAATTTAAAAAAAAGAATTGGAATAAAAAAATAAAAAGAAATTATCATTTTACTAGGAGAAAAAAGAAACGTACAAATAGGACAGGAAAATGCAAAATATAAGTAAAAGTAAGATGAGCAAGAAAAGAAGATAAAATAGAGGTTACAGGATGAGAATATACCAGCTGAATGCATGTAGGGGCTGTATCACAGACGTAGGGGCTAATACACAGATCTGAGTTTAAATAGTATCTTCCTTATATACTGCAGCCATGAAATTAAAAGATGCTTACTCCTTGCAAGGAAAGTTATGACCAACCTAGATAGCATATTCAAAAGCAGAGACATCACTTTGCCAACAAAGGTTCGCCTAGTCAAGGCTATGGTCTTTCCTGTGGTCATGTATGGATGTGAGAGCTGGACTGTGAAGAAGGCTGAGTGCCGAAGAATTGATGCTTTTGAACTGTGGTGTTGGAGAAGACTCTTGAGAGTCCCTTGGACTGCAAGGAGATCCAACCGGTCCATTCTGAAGGAGATCAGCCCTGGGATTTCTTTAGAAGGAATGATGCTAAAGCTGAAACTCCAGTATTTTGGCCACCTCATGCGAAGAGTTGACTCATTGGAGAAGACTCTGATGCTGGGAGGGATTGAGGGCAGGAGGAGAAGGGGACCACAGAGGATGAGATGGCTGGATGGCATCACTGACTCGATGGATGCGAGTCTGAGTGACCTCCGGGAGCTGGTAATGGACAGGGAGGCCTGACGTGCTGCAGTTCATGGGGTCCCAAAGAGTCAGACACGACTGAGCGACTGATCTGATCTGATCCTTATATACTGCCATTTGAACATGGGAAAGTCACCCAAATTCTCTTTTTCTCATCTGTAGTAAGAATAATCTTTTCTAATCAGCCTGAAACTTTTCATTCAGGATACAAAATAATTTTAAAAGTCTATTTTTCTTATCTTAGCACCATGCCTGACAAAAGATATGTAGTAAATGATAGCAATTTCTCATATGCTACCTTAAATATATATCACACACACACACACACACACACACACACACTAACATTTTCATCAATACTATGAGTGTTCAAATTTGCCTTTGAGCTCCCTAGAAGCCACAGCAAAAAGGATTATATAATTGAATAAGTCACCATCACATTTGGACAAGGAAAAGCTCATTAGTTCTTTAGAGGAAGCCAAATTTTTAAACATAACTCCTTAGAGATATTTCCATGTGAGGCTTTGTAGAGATAATTCTGAATTATATAGTGAAAATTTTCTTTTAAAAAACTATTTGAATATTTTGAATACTTTTTTTCCTTAGAATATTTTCTGTAGAAATTTAAAGCACATAGAATGACAATACAGATTATCAAAGAACTAAGATAATAGGGCTTCCCTGGTGGCTCAAGTGGTAAAGAATCTGCCTGCATTGTGGGAGATCAGGATTCAGTCCCTGGATCAGGAAGATCCCCTAGACAAGGACATGGCTACCCACTCCACTATTCTGGCTTGGAGAATCACATGGACAGAGAAGCCTGGAGGGCTCAGTCCATGGGGTTGCAAAGAGTCGGACATAACTGAGCAACTAACACACATAGTGTTATTTTACTAGAATTGCTGTTTGGTGGGATATATAGCTTTTATTCATCTTCAAATACCATTTTCTTCACTCAGTTTTTTGGAAGGAATGAAATTGTAGAGTTTGCATTTAAGTGAGATGAGAGTTTGCATAATAATTACCATGTTGATTCAACAACATTAGTCTTAGATTTCTGTTACTGATTTCATTCAACTAATAGTTAAGATGGTAAAGAGTCTGCTTGCAATGTGGGAGAGCCAGGTTTGATCCCTGGATCAGGAAGATCCCTGGAGAAGGAAATGGCAACCCACTCCAGTATCGACGTCTGGAAAATCGAGGATCCTGGTGGGCTACAGTCCCTGAGGTTGCAAAGAGTTGGACACAATTGAGTGACTAATACACAACAGTTAGGTACCTCCTATATTTCATCTCTTCTCTGCACAGCAAATGGAAATAAGAATTTCTGTCTTTTTTGTGCTTACCTTCTAATGAATGGAGGCAGAGAACAAAGAACTGTGTAAGTGGTTCTACTCTTGCATGAAGGTAAATAGGTTGCTACCCCTGCCAAATGTTACCACCATAACCTTCCAGAATTCATAGTGTGTTTCTTCTCAATATCCTAGTGGAAATAGCTTAGAAAGAGAGAGATGGGGGTGGGGAGCAGTGGTGTCAGACAGGGTCTCAGAACAGGATTTCTTGGAGAGTTTTCTAGGAAAGATAGCCAGGAGTCCAGATGATGTTGATACTAGAGGCCATCATAAAGGTGGCTCTAATTCCATCTCTAATATCCCAGGCTGTGTGAGTCTAGCTCCCCTACATATGATATCTCTAAACTCCTGAGATAATCAGAAGTATCCATCTTCTAGGAGGGATGAAGCCTGGGGCAGTCAGGTCTTGTGGTAGTGGCAACATCATGGCATCTTCCATGTTGCCATGAAGTTAAAAATTTTTCAGAAATCTTGAATCACATTTACAGGGAAAAATTAGTGAAATATTGTACTGCTGCCCATCAGTTTTCTGGCTTCCCACACGAGATCCATGCCAGTCACAGGACTCAGTCCTGTTCCTGTGTCCCTTATCGCTTCTCCCGTGTCCTGCGGCCCAATTCAAAAGTTCATTAAAAAATCTCATGAATTTTTCCATTTCATTAAAAATCAAAATTATTAATTTTATTTTATTCATAATGTGACAAAAATTAGAAAATTTCTACTCCTGATAGAAGTTTGAGGATATTGAGGAAGGTGAGAAAATAACTTCTCACTTTTCCACATTCATACTGGATTTTTCAGTATAACAGGCTAGTCACTTAGAGTCAGTCACTCAGTCGTGTCCAACTCTCTCTGATCCCATGCACTGCAGCACACCAGGCCTTCATGTCCATCACCAAATCCCAGAGCCTACTGAAACTCATGTCCATAGAGTCGGTGATGCTATCCAACCATCTCATCCTCTGTCACCCCCTTCTCTTCCTGCCTTCAATTCTTCCCCAGCATCAGGGTCTTTTCCAATGAGTCAATTCTTCACATCAGGTGGCGAAAGTATTGGAGTTTCAGCTTCAGCATCATTCCTTCCAATGAATATTCAGGACTGATTTCCTTTAGATTTGACTGGTTGGATCTCTTGGCAGTCCAAGGGACTCTCAAGAGTCTTCTCCAACCACAGTTCAAAAGCATTAATTCTTCAGTGCTCAACTTTCTTTATAGCCAACTCTCACGTCTACACATAACTACTGGAAAAACCATAACTTTGACTAGATGGACCTTTGTCGGCAAAGTAATATCTCTGCTTTTAATATGCTGTCTAGGTTGGTCATAGCTTTTCTTCCAAGGAGCAAGTGTCTTTTAATTTCACAGCTGCAGTCCCCATCTGTAGTGATTATGGAGCCCAAGAAAATAAAGTCTGTCACTGTTTCCACTGTTTCCACTGTTGCCATGAAATGATGGGACCAGATACCATGATCATAGTTTTCTGAATGTTGAGTTTTAAGCCAACTTTTTCACTCTCCTCTTTCACTTTCATGAAGAGGCTCTTTAGTTCTTCTTCTTTGTCTGCCATAAAAGTGGTGTCATCTGCATATCTGAGGTTGCTGATATTTCTCCCAGCAATCTTGATTCCAGCTTGTGCTTCATCCAGCCTGGCATTGTGTTTGATGTACCCTCTACAGAAATTAAATAAGCAGGGTAACAATATACAACCCTGACGTACACCTTTCCCAATTTGGAACCAGTCTGTTGTTCCATGTCCAATTCTAACTGTTGCTTCTTGACCACCTCAGGAGGCAGGTTATGTGACCTAGTAATCCCATCTCTTTAAGAATTTTCCACAGTTTATTGTGATCCACACAGTCAAAGGCTTTGGAATAGTCAATAAAGCAGAAGTTGATGTTTTTTTTTCTGGAACTCTCTTGCTTTTTCTATGATCCAACAGATATAGACAATTTGATCTCTGGTTGCTCTTCCTTTCCTAAATCCAGCTTGAATGTCTGGAATTTCTCTGTTTACATACTATTGAAGGCTGGCTTGGAGAATTTTGAGTATTACTTTGCTAGTGTGTGAGATAAGTACAACTGTGTGGTAGTTTGAACATTCTTTGGTAGTACCTTTCTTTGGCATTAGAATGAAAACTGACCTTTTTCTGTCCTGTGGCCACTGCTGAATATTCCAAATTTGCTGGCATATTGAGTGTAGCACTTTCACAGCATCATTTTAGGATTTGAAATAGCTGAACTGAAATTCCATTAACACCACTAGCTTTATTCATAATGATGCTTCCTAAGGCCCACTTGACTTCACATTCCAGGATGTCTGGCCCTAGGTGAGTGATCACACCATTATGATTATCTGGGTCGTGAAGATCTTTTTTGTACAGCACTACTGTGTATTCTTGCCACATCTTCTTAATATCTTCTGTTTCTGTTGGGTCCATACTGTTTCTGTCCTTTATTGTGCCAATCTTTGCATGAAATGTTCCCTTAGTATCTCTAATTTTCTTGAAGAGATCTCTCATCTTTACCATTCTATTGTTTTCCTGTATTTATTTGCCTTGATCACTGAGGAAGGCTTTCTCATCTCTCCTTGTTCTTTGGATTTCTGCATTCAAATGTGTATATCTTTCCTTTTCTCTTTTGCCTTTAGCTTCTCCTCTTTTGTCTTTTTGCATTTCTTTTTCTTGGAGATGGTTTTGACCACTCCCTCCTGTAAAATGTCACAAACCTTCATCCATAGTTATTCAGTCATTCTGTCTATCATATCTAATTCCTTGAATTTATTTGTTACTTCCACTGTATAATCATTAAGGGATTTGATTTAGGTCATACCTGAATGATATAGTGGCTTTCCCTACTTTCTTTAATTTACGTCTGAATTTGGCAATAGAAGTTCATGATCTAAGCCACAGTCAGCTCCTAGTTTTGTTTTTCCTGATTGTGTAGAGCCTCTCCATCTTTGGCTGCAAAGAATACAATCAATCTGATTTAGATATTGACCATCTGGTGATGTCCATGTGTAGAATCTTCTCTTGTGATTGGAACAGTGTGTTTGCTATGATCAGTGTGTTCTCTTGGCAAAACTCTATTCGTCTTTGCCCTGCTTCATTCTGTACTCCAAGGTCAAATTTACCTGTTATTCCAGGTATCTCTTGACTTCCTACTTTTGTATTCCAGTCTCCTATGATAAACAGGACATCTTTTTTGGGTGTTAGTTCTAGAAGGTCCTGTAGGTCTTCATAGAACCATTCAACTTCAGCTTCTTCAGCATTACTGGTTGGGCATAGACTTGGATTACTGTGATTTTGAATGGTTTGCCTTGGAAACAAACAGAGATCATCTTGCCATTTTTGAGATTGCTCCCAAGTACTGCATTTTGGCCTCTTTTGTTGACTATGATGGCTACTCCATTTCTTCTAAGGAATTCCAGCCCACAGTGGTAGATATAATGGTTATCTGAGTTAAATCACTGATTGCAGTCCATTTTATTTCACTGATTCCAAAAATGTTTACGATTGCCATCTCCTGTTTGACCACTTCCAATTTACCTTGATTCTTGGATCTAACATTCCAGGTTCCTATGCAGTATTGCTCTTTACAGCATCTGACTTTACTTCCATCACCAGTCACATCTACCACTAGGCTTTGTTTTCACTTTGGCTCTGTCTCTTCATTCTTTCTGGAGCTATTTCTCAACTCTTCTCCAGTAGCATGTTGGGCACCTACTAACCTGGGAGTTCAACTTTCAGTGTCTTATCTTTTGGCCTTTTCATGCTGTTCATGGGGTTCTCAAGGCAAGAATACTGAAATGATTTTCCCTTCCATTCTCCAGTGGACCACGTTTTGTCAGAACTCTCCACCATGCCTCGTCATCTTGGGTGGCCCTACATGACATGGCTCATAGTTTCTTTTAATTAGTCAAGGCTGTGATCCATGTGATCAGTTTGGGTAATATTCTGTGATTGTGGTTTCCAGTCTGTCTTCCCTCTGATAGATAAGGATAAGAGGCCTATGGAAACTCCTTGATGGGAGTGACTGACTGTAGGGGAATTCAGGTCTTATTCTGATGGGCAGGGCAATGCTTAGTGAAGTTGCTCATCCTGTTCCACTCTTTGCGACCCCATGAACTGTAGCCTACCAGGCTTCTCCATCCATGGGATTTTCTAAGCAAGAGTACTGGAGTGGGTTGCCATTTCCTTCTCCAGTGGAATCTTCCTGACCCAGGGATCTAACCCAGGTCTCCAATATTGCAGGCAGATGCTTTACCTCTGAGCCACCAGCAAAGCCCAATGCAATGGGCTTGCTTGCAAAGGACAATGCTTAGTAAATCTTTAATCCAATTGTCTGTTGATGGGCAGGGCTGTGTTCCCTCCCTTTTGTTTAGCCTGAGGTCAAATGATGGTAATGGTGACCTCCTTCTAAAGGACTTTGGCTGGAACTATTGTATTCAGTGCCCTTGACCCAGCACCAGGCCACTGTCAACCATGCTTCTGCCAGAGACTCCTGGACACTCATAGGCAAGTCTGGCTCAGTTTCTTGTGAGGACACTGCCCCTTTCTCCTGGCTTCTGATGCACATAAGGTTTTGTTTGTGCCCTCCAAGAATGTGTTTCCCCAATGCTCTGAAAATTCTGTAATTAAATCCCACAGGCCTCCAAAGTCAAATTCCCTGGGGATTCTCAGTCCCTTTGCTGGATCCCCAGGTTAGGAAATCTGTCATGGGTCCTAGAACTTTTTTTAACAGTGAGAGAGTTTCTTTGGTATAACTGTTCTGCAGTTTGTGGGTCATCTACTTGACACATTAGTTAAGATCAGTTCAGTCACTCAGTCGTGTCCAACTCTTTGTGATCCCATGGATTGTAGCACACCAGACTTCACTGTCCATCACCAACGCCAGGACCTTGCTCAAACTCATGTCCATTGAGTTGGTGGTGCTATCCAACCATCTCATCCTCTGTTGTCCCCATCTCCTCCTGCCTTCAACCTTTCCCAACATTAGGGTATTTTCCAATGAGCCATTTCTTCGAATCAGGTGGCCAACATATTGGAGCTTCAGTGTCAGTCCTTCGAATGAATATTCAGGACTGATATCCTTTAGGATTGACTGGTTGGGTCTCCTTACAGTCCAAGGACTCTCAAGGTCTTCTCTAACATCACTGTTCAAAAGCATCAATTCTTTGGCACTCAGCTTTCTTTATAGTCCAACTCTTATACCCATAAATGACTACTGGAAAAACCATAGCTTTGACTAGATGAACCTTTGTCGGCAAAGTAATGTCTCTGCTTTTTAATACACTGTCTAGGTTGGTCATAGCCTTTCTTCCAAGGAGCAAGCATCTTTTCATTTCATGGCTGCAGTTACCATCTGTAGTGATTTTGGAGCCTAAGAAAGTAAAGTCTGTCACTGTTTCCATTGTTTCCCCATCTATTTGCCATGAAGTGATGGAACCAGATGCTATGATCTTCATTTTTTGAATGTTGATCATATATTCCCAGAAATCAATAGCAGTCAGGAAATCCCTCTGTCTCATTTCTCTGAGATGTTCCCAACCATTTTGTGTTCTGAGAAACTCTGAACCTCAAAGAACTACTTTGCTCTTGATATTCCAAAGTAATAGCCACCCCCACCCTTCCTTATGACTGGCTGCTTTTTTAAAAAAACACAATTGTTCTCCTTTCTCTTTGGTATGTTCCTCATTAGTAGATATTCTCCCTATTTCAATAACCTACATGAAATCATTGCCTTAATTATCTTGTGCATTATGTCTTTGCAACCACTATCTTTTTTTTTTTTTTTTTACAAAGTCAACACAGACTTTTGAATTAGACAATTTTTTAATCATCACTCCCTTAGAAATATTATTTCATAAAGACATAGAATGCATGCTATTTTTCTTTTTTAAACTTTTCTGGCTAAGTTAGAGCAATAGACATATCTTTTCATTTATAGAAAGTGCACACAAATTAGAATAGATTTGCTTTTTGCAACAACTTCTGATTTATATCAATTTCAAAAAAATTCACTTTTTTTCACAACTTCTTTTATAAGAAATATGTTTTGACTGGAGGTAAAATTTTATTTACTATATGTTAAGCCAACAGTATAAAAGTTCTTTAAGTTTCTTAAAAATGTGTTCAGGATTTTTATGATGAAACTTTTAACCTGGAGAATTCTTTTAACCTACAGGGCAGTTAATCTTCTTTACCTAAGCCTGTATCTGTGCATAAATATTTTGATAGATTCTAACATGGGCAAAGTTAGAAAACCAGAGAGTTGTAATCCTCTAAAGAAATAGCAGCATTTGTTTCCATTTAATGGAAGAGTTATTTTTTCATGCATTTTTTTAAAGGAGTCTATCCTGTTTTATTACTGGAATATCCTGAAAATTGTCATTTACAGATATAGATCATTTATCCTGAGTCATATTATCAGTTCTTTGGAGAATCAAAAACCTGCATGTGAAAAGACAAATGACAAATATATTTTAAAGTATTCAGGTAGAGCTGGAAAGTATGTGTCCATATTAGGTAATTTAAAGTTGCCCATTTTAACAGCAGTTCTTATTGTTGCTTTCAGGGCCTAAGGCAGTCCTGGACTTATTGGATCCTTATTAACTTAGAAAAATTCAACTGACTTTTCTGTTTGTCCAAAAAGCAGGGGGAGAGTACCTAAGCAAATGATTCAAGTGTAAAAAAATACAAGATATATTTACCTATTTAAGAAAATTAGTATTTTGAAACTCTTTAGTAGCAGTTTTCTTGTGCATAATACAATTGCAATGTAAACTATATATATGCATATAAATTTACACACATATACACATATGACAATATAAAAATTTACATATAAATATATACATACATATTCCAATGTTTTGATATATTTATCAGGGCCATTCTTAACTATTCATTAAACAAGACAAAACCAAAGGAACGTTTAGCCAGTCAGTGCCCAGTGCTGAGTGCCACTT
This sequence comes from Tragelaphus eurycerus, assembly GCA_935064755.1. NCBI lineage: Eukaryota > Metazoa > Chordata > Mammalia > Artiodactyla > Bovidae > Tragelaphus > Tragelaphus eurycerus. The sequence goes on from CAKXYN010000080.1 coordinate 7,332,381, forward strand.
TCATGCCACCTGAAATAAAACTGCATACCTTTAGGGACATTCCATAGCACTCACAGACCATCGAGTTCAGACTTTGCATCTGTTTTTTTATCAGTGCATTCATTGATTAGTCATCACAACAAGCAAGTTATGTGATGATTTCTATTGCCACTTAAACACCCCAAATGAGAACAATTTTTTCAAACACAGTAGATTTACCCAAAGCAGCAAAATCCAAAGGAAGCTTCTTATTTAATCCCAGATGAAGATTTTTCTGAATTTATTTTAATTACCTTCTTTAGTCATAAATTAGAAGAGTTTCCTCTGGTTCGTTTGGTTTCATGGTCTTATAATTAATGTAGCAGGGCAGGTGTTCAAATATAATGCTTCATGAAATGGGTGATACAAGAAATTAATATGGCAATATATTGCATGGGAAGGATTCTGTAGTCACTTATGTGGTAACACACTGTACACGCAGTTCACCTAATGGAAACCCATTGTCAAGAGTCTAGTTAACTACTCCATGTTATTGGTGCTTCAGCAGCTATTTTGTGTGGCCAGAGGCCTTGAACAGACACTAACTCCTCCTGAGATTTCAGGCTCTATATGACAGCCTGCAGAGTCACAGGCAGATGTAAGCTCCTGTAATAACTTTCCCAGCAGTCTCTATCAGTGACAATCTCCCCTGCCTTCTGGGACCTTCTCCTTGTGCACCCCTTATAAGTCTTCTTTGGAGGTTATCAGAACCCTGGTCTTTTTTATTTGATCAATCTGGCCTTAGCCCAGGAAACCCATAATACCTCTGGAATTTAATAAAGACATGAGCCCCAGGTCCTATCATTCTCTCTGTCTGCACTCTTCCTTGATCTCCCTGTGTGGCCCCTGAAGACATTTACTTCCTCTAAGACTCATGAATAATAATCTTCTCTATGTCAGTTTCCCTTGTGGTCTTTTGTTAAACCATCCAACACAGCAGATCCTACATTAGTGTTAATGTAACAAAGTCAGAATTCGATTCTCATAATGCATCTTCTAAAAACCATGATAATTCTTATAGTGACAATGTTTAATTTTATTTAAATGTATTTAATGTTTAAATTTATTTAATTATGGGTCAATGAGTTTGGGGAATTCTACAATAATACACTAGGCAGTTTCAGGTATAAACCTGATATATTCCTATTAGCTCTCATCTACATTGGACCTTTTTATTTATAAACATACTCAGGAAAGCAAATGATCTCAGTGACATCACAGGTCTCATAGAGGAATTTTAAAATTTATTATTTATTTTATTTAACGACAGTTGGTTTTGTTGTTGTTGTTCAACGGCTGACTTCTTGAGACCCCGTGACCTGCAGCACACCAGGCTTCCCTGTCCTTCACTATCTTCCTGAGTTTGCTCAAATTAATGTCAGTTGAATCAGAGATGCCATCCAACCATCTCAACTTCTGTCACCTGCTTCTCATCTTGCCTTCAGTCTTTCCCAGCATCAGGGTCTTTTTCAATGAGTCAGTTCTTCCCATCAGGTAGCCAAAATATTGAAGTTTCAGCTTGCATCAGTCCTTCCAATGAATAGTCAGAGTTAACTTCCTTTAGGATTGACTGGCTTGATCTAGCAGCCCAAGGGACTCTCAAGAGTCTTCTCCAGCACCACAGTTTGGAAGCATCAATTATTTGGCGCTCAGGCTTCCTTATGGTCCGACACTCACATCTGTACATGACTACTGGAAAAACCATAGCTTTGACTAGATGGACCTTTGTCAGCAAGATGATGTCTCTGCTTTTTAATATGCCATCTAGGTCAGTCATAGCTTTTCTTCCAAGGAGCAAGCATCTTTTAATTTCATGGATGTAGTCATCATCCATATTGGTTTTGGAGCCCAAGAATATGAAATCTGACACTGTTTCCACTTTTGACCATCTATTTGCCAAGAAGTAATAGAACTGGATGCATGATCTTCATTTTTTGAATGTTGAGTTTTATGCCAGTTTTTTCACTCTCCTCTTACACCCTCATTAAGAGTCTCTTTAGTTCCCCTTTACTTTCTGCTAGTAATGTGGTATCATCTGGATATCTGACGCTGTTGATATTTCTTCTGGAAATTCCAGCTTCTGCTTCATCCAATGCAGCATTTCGTATGATGTACTCTACATATAAATTAAATAAACAAGGTGACAATATACAGCCTTGATATACCCCTTTCCCAATTTTGAACCAGTCCGTTGTTCCATGTCCAGTTCTAACCATTGCTTCTTGGCCTGCACACAGGTTTCTCAGGCAGCAGGTAATGTTGTCTGGTATTTCCATCTCTTTAAGAATATTTCACAGTTTGTAGTGATTCACAGAGTCAAAGGTTTCACCGTAGTCAATGAAGCAGAAATATATTTTTTTAATTCCCTTGCTTATTCTATGATCCAGGGTATGCTGGCATTTTGATCTCTGGTTCCTCTGCCTTTTCAAAACCCAGCTTGTACATCTGGAAGTTCACTGCTCACATACTGCTGAAGCCTAGCTTGAAGGATTTTGAGCATAATCTTGCTAGCATATGAAATGAGTGCAACTGTATGGTAATTTGAACATTCTTTGGCATTGCCTTTCATTGGGACTGAAATGAAAACTGACCTTTTCTAGTCTTATGCCCACTGCTGAGTTTTCCAAATTTGCTGGCATAATGAGTGCAGCACTTTAACAGCATCATCTTTTAGGATCTGAAATAGCTTAGATGAAATTCTATCGCCTCCACTAGCTTTGTCCATAGTAATGTTTCCTAAGGCCCACTTGACTTCACACTCCAGGACATCTGGCTCTAGGGGAGTGAAGTGATTCACTTTTATATATATAACTTTTCCATTATGGTTAATCATAGAATATTGAATACAGTTCCTTATACTATACAGTTCAGTCAGTTCAGTTCAGTTGCTCAGTGGTATCTGACTCTTTGTGACCCCATGAATTGCAGCACGCCAGGCCTCCTTATCCATCACCAACTCCCAGAGTTCACTCAGACTCACGTCCATCGAGTCAGTGATGCCATCCAGCCATCTCATCCTCTGTTGTCCCCTTCTCCTCCTGCCCCCAATCCCTCCCAGCATCAGAGTCTTTTCGAATGAGTCAACTCTTCGCATAAGGTGGCCAAAGTATTGGAGTTTCAGCATTAGCATCATTCCTTCCAAAGAAATTCTAGGGCTGATCTCCTTCAGAATGGACTGGCCGGATCTCCTTGCAGTCCAAGTGACTCTCAAGAGTCTTCTCCAACACCACAGTTCAAAAGAATAAGCTTATTTAACTTATATGCAGAGTACATCATGAGAAACGCTGGGCTGGAAGAAGCACAAGCTGGAATCAAGATTGCCAGGAGAAATATCAATAACCTCAGATATGCAGATGACACCACCCTTATGGCAGAAAGTGAAGAGGAACTAAAAAGCCCCTTGATGAAGGTGAAAGAGGAGAGTGAAAAAGTTGGCTTAAAGCTCAACAATCAGAAAACGAAGATCATGGCATCTGGTCCCATTACTTCATGGGAAATAGATGGGGAAACAGTGGAAACAGTGTCAGACTTTATTTGGGGGGGGGCTCCAAAATCACTGCAGATGATGACTGCAGCCATGAAATTAAAAGACGCTTACTCCTTGGAAGAAAAGTTATGACTAACCTAGATAGCATATTCAAAAGCAGAGACATTACTTTGCCAACAAAGGTCCGTCTAGTCAAGGCTATGGTTTTTCCAGTGGTCATGTGCAGAGAAGGCAATGGCACCCCACTCCAGTACTCTTGCCTGGAAAATCCTATGGACGGAGGAGCCTGGTGGGCTGCAGTCCATGGGGTCACTAAGAGTCGGACACGACTGAGCGACTTCACTTTCACTTTTCGCTTTCATGTATTGGAGAAGAAAATGGCAACCCACTCCAGTGTTCTTGCCTGGAGAATCCCAGGGACAGGGGAGCCTGGTGGGCTGCCATCTATGGGGTCACACAGAGTTAGACATGACTGAAGCAACTCAGCAGCAGCAGCAGCAGCAGCATGTATGGATGTGAGAGTTGGACTGTGAAGAAAGCTGAGCACCAAACAATTGATGCTATACAGTAGTAGGACCTTATTATTTATCCATCCTATATTAAGTAGTTTTCATCTGTTAATCCAAAACTCCCAATTCATCTCCCCCACACATCCCAATCCCTGGCAGCCACAAATCTGTTATCTCTGTCTGTGATTCTGTTTCACAGTTAAGTCTGAGTCATATTTTAGATTCCACAAGTGATATTATATATTATTTGTCTTTCTCTGTTTGACTTACTTCACTTACTATGATAATCTCTAGGTCTATGTTGCTGCAAAAAACATTATTTCATGATTTTTTATGTCTTAGTATTCCATTCTATACATGTGCCACATTTTCTTTATCCATTCATCTGTCAGTGGATATTTTAGTTGTTTCCATGTCTTGGCTATCATGAATAGTGCTGTTATGAGCATAGAAGTGCATTTATCTTTTCAAATTAGATTTTGGTCTGAATATGTGGCCAGTTGTGGGACTGCTGGATCATTTGGCAATTCTATTTTTAGTTTTTTTACCAACCTTCATACTGTTCCCCATAGTGGCTGTACCAACTTACATTCCCACCAACACGTAGGAGGGTTCCGTTTTCTCCATACCCTCTCCAGCGTTTGTTCTTTGTAGACCTTTTAATAATGACCATTCTTGAGTAGACTGAGATGGTACCTCACTGGATTTTCAATTTGCATTTCATCACGGTGGAATATTTTGTTACTCATGATTTAAAGGAATCCATGTTGTTCAGATGGTAAAGAATCTGCCTGCAATTCAGGAGACTTGGGTTCAATCCCCAGATCAGGAAGATCCCCTGGAGAAGGGACTGGCAACCCACTACAGCATTCTTGCCTGAGAATTCTGTGGACAGGGGAGCCTGGCAAGCTGAAGTCCATGGGGTCAGAGTTGGATACAACTTTGCAACTAACACTTTGACTCCATATGAAAATCAGGATAAGAAAATTGATATGGTGATCTGATCCTCCAGTCTCTCAGCAGAGGCATCTGATACTGTCAAGGGGAAACCCAACTGGCCAATTGTGGAAGGAGAAATGGGGTGTAGTAAAAACACTGAGAAGATCTTGAATTGAAATTCAATAGAGAAAATTGATTGGATTAATCAATCACAAGCCAGTGTACGCAGCTCTACTCCAAGACACCTCAGTGAAGGAGGTGGCTAGACTGGACACTTTTGAAAATTAGAGATCATCATGCTTTGCATCAGGTGACTTACTCCTTTTTCATAGCTAATTGGGCCAAAGACTGGTAGTTGACTTGAGGTGTGTGCCTTATTCATTATATTTTAAACTGTTGTATACACAAGGGTCACTTTCTGAACATTATTGTTTAAAATTGGACTAGTGGTCTTTCTTTCAGTGTCACTGAAAAAAATTGACAACTTCCTCCTATATTTTAATCATTTGATATAACTTCTGAAACAATTTTATGAGGCCAATATTGGTATCCATTAGTATTTTGAGCTAAGATTCAGCAAACTGTCCCAGTTTAGTACAGTATCAGAGATTCAAAGTTTGTTTGGTTCCACGCCACAGCCAAAGTGTTTTTAATCTGTCACCATCTTCATTTTTTTTTTTTTTTTCCCTGTGAGTTATTTCTTTTATTCAGAAACAGAAGCTGTGTGAGTGTTTTGGTGCAGCAGTGGCAACCCAGGTAAAAAAACAGTGCTCCTTGCAAGGGCTAAAAACATCATTAAAAATCAAAGCAGTAGTGTTGACTTGTTAAAAATAAAATCAAAGTGTTGACCTTAGGTCCTGAAAAGCAAAAAAAAAAAATGAGCATTTGGAAAGGCGTTACTATATCAAGAAGCCAGCTTATTCAAGGATGGATTGTTATACTTTCAATTATTTTGAATTGTATCTTTCTTCTTCAGATCAGATCAGATCAGTCGCTCAGTCGTGTCTGAGTCTTTGCGACCCCATGAATCATAGGATGCCAGGCCTTCCTGTCCATCACCAACTCCCGGAGGTCACTCAGACTCACATCCATGGAGTCAGTGATGCCATCCAGCCACCTCATCCTCTGTCATCCCCTTCTCCTCCTGCCCCCAATCCCTCCCAGCATCAGAGTCTTTTCCAATGAATCAACTCTTTGCATGAGGTGGCCAAAATACTGGAGTTTCAGCTTCAGCATCATTCCTTCCAAAGAAATCCCAGGGCTGATCTCCTTCAGAATGGACTGGGTGGATCTCCTTGCAGTCCAAGGGACTCTCAAGAGTCTTCTCCAACACCACAGTTCAAAAGCATCAATTCTTCGGCTCTCAGCCTTCTTCACAGTCCAGCTCTCACATCCATACATGACCACAGGAAAGACCATAGGCTTGACTAGGCGAACCTTTGTTGGCAAAGCAATGTCTCTGCTTTTGAATATGCTATCTAGGTTGGTCATAACTTTCCTTCCAAGGAGTAAGAGTCTTTTAATTTCATGGCTGCAGTCTCCTAATGTAGCTGTAGAAACTGCTTTTGTCTTCAAAATTTGTGGTCCTCATTGTCACTGTCTGTGTCTCTGTATATGACTCCATTTTGTTCATTTTTATGGCTGAGTAGTATTCTATTGTATATGTGTACCACTTCTTCATCCATTCATTTGTCAGTGGACATCTAGGTTTGTTCCATGTCCTGGCTATTGTAAATATCACTGCAGTGAACACTGGGGTGCATTTGTCTTTTTGAACTATGCTTTTCTCAGGGTATTTGCCCAGGAGTGGGATTGCTAGGTCATGCGGTACTTCTATTTTTCGTTTTTTGAGGAACCTCCATATTGTTCTTCATAGCGGCTCTATCAATTACATTCCCATCAACAGCGCAAGAGGATTCCCTTTTCCCCACACCCTCTCTACGATTTATCATGTGTAGATTTTTTGATGATGGCCATTCTGACTGGCGGAGAAGGCAATGGCATCCCACTCCAGTACTCTTGCCTGGAAAATCCCATGGGTGGAGGAGCCTGGAAGGCTGCAGTCCATGGGGTCGCTGAGGGTCGGACACGACTGAGCGACTTCCCTTTCACTTTTCACTTTCCTGCATTGGAGAAGGAAATGGCAGCCCACTCCAATGTTCTTGCTGGAGAATCCCAGGGATGGTGGAGCCTGGTGGGCTGCCATTTATGGGGTCACACAGAGTCAGACACGACTGAAGTGACTTAGCAGCAGCAGCATTCTGACTGGTGTGAGTTAATACCTCACCATCTTCCTGTCTTGATTGCTATATAGCTAAGATCAACTCAAGGATAATTCTACCCCTACCCTTCATGATTCTTTTGGGAAGGGAGTTGCTTCATCAAAGAAAAGTTTTGTGAGACAGAATAGATGCCCTTGTATCCTTCTTATTTATTTATTTTTTTCCTCTGTCTCACAGAATAATCACTGGCATTTATGTAAAAATCAATATTGTGTCTATTGAACGTGGCCTCAAATACATAAGCAGGAAAAAAGTTGTTAGGGAATTTATTGACCTCTATCCTATTTTAGGTTTATTGTAAAATATATTCATCCATTCAATTTAGTCAGATCCTGTTCCTGCCATAAAATTGCCTTTATGGAAATGTTAGATTGATGAAGAATCCCTGTTAGGAATATAGATGACTGTGATACTTAGAAGTCTTTCACTCCTTCCTTAAGATGAGAAATGACTCCCCAGACAAGAAAAACTAGGTGTACCCAAGTTTAACTTCTTAGCTGACATCTAAAGTAAAGTCGTCATTTTTTTTTTTTTTTGGTAAATGAATTTGCTTATTATGCCTACCTCTCTTACTCTGTAATGTAAAATTTGTCTATCATGACTGTTAGCACTTATGCATTAAGAGGGTGATTTTTTTACACAGAGTCACAGAGAAGAATCCACTCATCTCAAATTTCCTGCTATATTTTAGCCACCTAGTTTTTCCCATACATAAACTGCTTTTAGTACTTTGTGATAGAAAGGTAGGACTTAGTCCCATCACCAATACTGCCTTGTATTTGCATAGTTTCATTCTTTTAAGTCTTATATTCAAAAGAGCCTTGTCTTATTGATCTAGACCATATATTGCAAAAAGGTTCTAGGAACCTGAGTATTCCAGTCCCTTGAACTGTGGAAAAACACTAGAGAATATATTGTGCAGGTACTCAGGGGCCTGAGAAGTATTTGGTCTTAGATAAAGAAATAGATAAAAGTCTTTTCCCTAGAACTGAGTGACATAGTTCAACATCCAAAGGATAATGGTGATTTACCCCAGAATGAAACAAAGGATGGACAGTCAAAAATATTTTTCTGCTCCAGCAAAAGAGATTTTGATGAAGTCAGGAAAGGCTTACTCTTGAGCCCGCAAAAGTGGCATACAGTTCTCACCAGTCTGATTGTACCGTACAGCAGATCTATCTACCCATCATGATAAGTCATTTGTAGGAATCCTCAATTCTATAACATATATTCAAGCCTTCCAAGTATTATCTCTCTTCATTTTATTTTTGTCTAACCTAACAATTTGCTTCTGTTCAACAGATTTAATTTACTGTTTGGTTCCCAGCTGTATTTATGTCGCCTGCTAGCATAGCTCCCGGTTGTACCACATAGATGAAACCCGAGGAAATGCTGCCTTTCTATGGCACTTTGCTCTGACTGGTGGCTGACATGGGCTCTACTTTCTCCTGTAAGGCACTTGGGATGTTTTCCCCTTGGTGTTTTGCCTATTTTAGAGGGTAATCTATATGATCCATTGCCACCATTTTTCCTGCTCTCCTTCTATGCCCTTTTTCTGTTTCTCCTTTAACTGACTTTATTACCACCAAACACCTCATTTTTCAGTCTGGCTTTACTTTCTTTCGGTGTCATAAACTCAGGGCCAAGTAAGCTTGTCAGATACTTGGTAAACAGTTTTATCTTTAAATTCTGGCCTTTCTTGGGCTTTGGAAAGTTGTCTTCTTCTTTCTTTGTTTTTTAATTAGATTTTTAAAGGGTAGTTTTAGGTTTCTAGCAAAATTGCACAGAAAGTATAGAGTTTCCGATTACATCCCCTCCATATACCCCTCCTCCTTTCCCCACACGGTTTCATCTATTAACATTTCTATTAGTGTGAACATTATTACAGTTAGTTAACATTTTTTAAAATTTGTTTTTAATTGGAAGATAATTGCTTTGCGGTGTTGTGTTGGTTTCTGCCATAAGTCAACAAGCATCAACCACAGGTATAGTAGGGCCCCTCCCTCCTGAATCTCCTGCCGCCTCCCACCCCATGCCACCCCTCTGTGTGCTGTGCTGTGCTTAGTCGCTCAGTCGTGTCTGACTCTGCGACCCCATGGGCTGTAACTCACTCACCAGGATCCTCTGTCCATGGGGATTCTCCAAGGCAAGAATACTGGAGTGGGTTGCCATCCTCTCCTCCAGGGGATCTTCCCCACCCAGGGTTCCAACCCAGGTCTCCTGCACCGCAGGTGGGTTCTTTACTGTCTGAGCCACCAGGGAAGCCCCATCCCACTAGACTGTCAGAGCACTGGGTTGAGCTCTCTGTGTCATACAGCAAATTCCCAGTGGCTGCTTTACATATGGTAATGTACATGTTTCAATGCTACTCTCTCAATTTGTCCCGTCTTCTCCTTCCCCTGCTGTGTCCACAAGTCTGGTCTCTATCTCTGTGTCTCTACTGCTGCCCTACAAATAGGTTCATCAGTACCATTTTTCTAGATTCCATATATATGCACTAATATTTGAAAAACAAATATGATATTTGTTTTTCTCTTTCTGACTTCGGTCTGTATACCAGGCTCTAGGTTCATCCACCTCACTAGAAATGACTCAAATTTGTCCATTTTTATGGATGAGTAGTAATCCATTTATTTGTAATAATGAATTACAAATTCTTTATCCATTCATCTGTTGATGGACATTTACGTTGCTTCCATGTCCTGGCTATGTGAATAGTTTTGCAATGAACATTCGGGTACATGCGTCTTTTTCAATTTTGATTTTCTCAAGGTATATGCTCAGGAGTAGAATTTTTGGGTCCTATGTTAGCCATAGTACTGTGCACATTTATAATTCATTTTAATTAAGTGGGATGAGATGAATAGTTTGCCATTTAAATGCAAACTTTTTAAGGAAAGGAAGTGTGACTTCTTCATTCACAACAGAATCCTCATAGACTAGCTCAGTGAACAATAAATATTTGAAGAAATCATTTTCCTCATCACGTTCCTTTTTCTATTGGGCTATTCTAGTTTCACAGATGCAGTATCTCAAAATCTTGTTGAAAATACAAATAACCATGTTAAAACTCATTTTCTGTTTTGAACTATCTATTTGAGAGGCTATGTTTGCTTTGATTTCTTTGAAACATATTTTTTTTTTTTTTTGAGCATTATTTTTTTCTTCTACGTACTATAGTAATATTAATCTTGTTGATAAGGATATATGAGTTGAAATAGAAATAAAACATGTTGTGGGCACTGGTGAAGACACCTGTCTTAAATTACAGTAGATCTATTATTGTGCCCCCAGCTTTCATCTGGATTAGAAACATTTATGGTGCAATTTCAGAGATACTGCGGCTTGAGAAGAGTGAGGAGAAAATGAGAGCAGGATTTGGAAACTGTGCGTCTGCAATGAAGAGTTTCTGTTTCATGTTTCCTAAAACCGTTAGGAGTTCTGTCTGGGGCCTGCCATGACTACTCTTGTCAAAGCCAGTCCCTGCAGGGTCCCTTTTACTGAGCAGAAGGCTTTCTGTTCAGTGCAGAGAACAGAACTTTTCTACAGGCATCAGCTGGTTTGAAATGAGTCTCCTGATTGTCCCACAGGAATCCTCACCTCTAAATCTATCCTATCTGTCAGAGATGTGGACAGGACTCCACTGGAGTTTGCTTTGGTCATCTGTTATGTAGATTGAAAGTGAAAGTGAGGTCGCTCAGTCGCGTCCAACTCTTTGCGACCCCATGGACTATATAGTCCACCAGGCTCCTCCGTCCGTGGGATTCTCTAGGCAAGAATACTGGAGTGGGTTGGCATTTCCTTCTCCAGGGAATCTTCCCGACCCAGGGATCGAATCCAGGTCTCCTACACTGCAGGCAGATGCTTTAACCTCTGAGCCACCAGGGAAGCCTCTTAGGCAAACAAGAGACAGGAAACCCAGCACAAGATAGCAATAGCCCAGTGTAGAGGTCTTATGAAGAGAGAAAAAGGTAAACAGAATTTGGCTAACTTTCTGGCTTTCTCAGATCAGATCAGTCACTCAGTCGTGTCCGACTCTTTGCGACCCCATGAACTGCAGCATGCCAGGCCTCCCTGTCCATCACCAACTCCCGGAGGTCACTCAGACTCATATTCATCGAGTCAGTGATGCCATCCAGTCATCTCATCCTCTGTCGTCCCCTTCTCCTCCTGCCCCCAATCCCTCCCACCATCAGAGTCTTCTCCAATGAGTCAACTCTTCGCATGAGGTGGCCAAAATACTGGAGTTTCAGCCTTAGCATCATTCCTTCCAAAGAAATCCCAGGGTTGATCTCCTTCTAGACATCTCAATTGAAGAACCAGATGTGAGTGTAGCTACCCAACACAAGTGAGTCTTCCCCAACTACTGACTGAAATAGGCATAGGAAACACCAATGAATACCATGTATCTGAGCCATGTTTTTTCTTAAACTCTTTTAACTTCATCTCATGTTCTGTAGACTTTGTTGACATTTCTCATTTTCTCTGACATGGATCCCACTTTTCTTTTATTACTCATGTGTCTCCCTAATGTAGATCATTCCATGGAAGTGTTAGAGAGCAAAAATTGCTCCCCAGGTAGCCCATGCTCACCTTGTACTTTTCCCTCTCTCACATCCATTTAAAATATGACTTCCTTGTGTATTTACAGGCAGTTTTTGATGTGCACAAGCTGCAGTCTTCTTCTATCTCCCAGGACACTAAGATGGAAAATGAAGTAGTAGAGGTGATTGAAGGGATCTAGACCTTTTTTGAAACTGATGGTCTTATTTGTAGGCATTAGCGATGAAGCTCTAAGGGCACCGTGATGGAGAGAGGTGGTTAATCAGCTCATCTTCCATAGCAGATCCTTGGCTTTAGGTGATTAAAGGTGTCATGGGCCTTGATTCTACTTTTCTCTTTTTATGCCCAAGACATGTGTTATGTATTTCTGTCTGGGGCCATCTTCATCCTGCCAAGAACTTGCTTGGTTACTGGGACTCCGCATTCTCACTCCCTATGAGTTAATTAGGTTCATCTCTGCAACCTGTTGGAAGTGGAGCAATTGCTGGGGTTTAACCAGTGATAAGGATGAGAATCTGCTTCTCAACTGGCTCAAATAATAACTTTCGTTTCTTCCTAACTTGATGCTCATTGAATTTTCATTAACATCCTATACCTACTACGTTACAGAATAGAAATTAAAATACTAACAGTGTGGCTTCAAGAATATAACAAGGCATGCAATACTCCATAGTGTTTACATAATCTCATGAAGTAGTTTTCCATTTTTACTATTTGTACTTTGCAATGCCTTTTTTTGGGGGGTGTGGGTAGGGGGATGAATAATAGAGGGTCACCATTCAGGGATCCAGATGAGAAATGAAATAGTTCAACTCTACTGGCATTATCACTGTCAGTCACTGGGGCTCCCCTGGTGGTTCAGTGGTAAAGAATCTGCCTGCCAATGCAAGAGAGGCAGGTTCTGTACCTGCCTGGCTCAGGAAGGTCCCCAGGAGAAGGAAATGGCAACCCACTCCAGTGTTTTTGCCTGGGAAATCCCATGGCTAGAGGAGCCTGGCAGGCTATAGTCCATGGGGTCCAAAGGAGTAGGATAGGACTTGGTGACTAAACAACAACGATTGATTACTAAAACAATGGACTTATGTAATCTTTTATTTGTTTTTTTTTTTTTTTTTTTTTAAAAAAAAGATCAACCTAAGAGCAAACCTAACCATCTGCCATAGACTGAATGTTTGTGTACCCTCCAACTGTATATGTTGAAATCATAACACCCAAAATGTGATGGTATTTAAAAGTGAAGACCTTGTGACATTTAGGTAAGGTGATGAGAGTGGAGCCCTGATTATGGGATTGGGGTTCTTATAAGAAGAAGATATGAGATCAGAGCCCTCCCTCTCCCTGCCCTGTAAGGACAAAGAGAAGAAGGTCATCTGCAAGCCAAGAAGAGGACCCATACCAGAACCCAACCTCATCAGCACCCAGTCTCAGACTTCCCATCTCCAAAAACATAAATGTCTATTGTTTAAGCCACTCATTCTGATATTTTGTTGTTGCAGTTGAACTAAAACAGTAGTAGTGCTTAGATATTAACAATAATATTATTATTTTATATTGGCCTAAATATAAAATTCGAACCATTGATTTAAAGAAAAAGCTTACTGATAGACTCATGGCTTTAGAATGACAAATCTTTCACTCACTCCTTAATCTATAAGATGGACCTTTTTATATTTGGAGGAATTTTAAAGGCTATTTCCCAGATCTCTGGTCAAAACTTCCCCAGATACGCCAAAATATTATCAAAGTGGAAATTTACTCTCATCTTAATTCCTTGCATTTCTCAACAATGCAAAGAAATATAGAATCCCACTCAATAAATAGCCAGCCTCAGTCATCAGTATCTGTGCTGAGATACTTTTCCTCCAGCCTGAGAATCTTTGTGTAATAGTGTTTTCCTGATTATGGCAGAAAGAGATCTCTAAGTGACATTGAACCCAGGTCACATATGCAGTTGGCCCAAACTTTACTGTTAATCAATTGTCTTAGTCATTTTATGGTTTTTATCTAATTGTTTATTCGTGGGCTGAGCTAATACCTCTCAGCCAAGCAAATTTTTATGGCTCTGTGTATAATTTCTGAACAAATAGGGTATATAATGGCAATAAAAGTGCTGACACACTGCTTTCTCTAACGGCATGAGTGGCCTCAGTATTACAAAGCACACTTTTATTGCATCCTTATACCAGGTCGTTTATATGAAGCATGGATTGAAATATAATTTAGAAGTATGATGTTGGTACTTGAACCCCGTAGCTAGAATATGAAAGCCATCAAACAAATAAACAGACAATATAAATGATCCAGAAACAGAAAACAACTGATTCACCAAGGCCTCTAATAATTTAAACATGGCTATTAGAGTCTTTTAGAGTGCATGTCTAAATCAGGCTTTTGGAAAAACAAAACATTTCCCTTAGTTCTTATCCAAATCACCTTTGAACTGAAATGTTAAGACAATTGGGACTATAGTACTTTTGACTTAAAGAAAAAACTTTTTTTGTTAATAAAAACTAATGTGTGTGTGTGTGTGTGTGTGTGTGTGTGTGTGTGTGTGTATGTGTAAGGATGTTTTCTTGGGACACTAAATTTAGGGAACAGTATTATTGACCTTATCCATCCTTTCTATAATTTAACCATAATATTTATATTATTTTTACAAACTAGAAAGTAAAATAAGCAAGAGAATAGGAAAATGAAGAAGGCCATTTCTCTCTTTGACAGTATTTACTAAACATCATTAAAGTAGTTATAGCAGGCTCCAGGCATTGACTGGCTGATTAGGATGGTTGATTCTGAAATCTCACATGTCGATAAATTCAGCAAACATTATAATGGACTGATACTGTAGAAAGAAAAGTAGGAGATGAGTTAGTAATTGAGTATTTTTTATCTTATCTAAGGTTTGATTTATCACCCTCTCTTTCCCTCTTCTCTTTCATGACCCTACTCCTACCTCAACCTCACTGATTACAGTAGGTGGAGACACAATATTACTCTGGAAATATAAGAAATACTCACTTAATGAATGAGAGAGTGAGTTAGTGTAAGAAAGAGAATTAACTGGATTGGGGAAATGTAGTTTTCAAAATATCTTGATGTATTAATTCAGTATTTAAGGAAACTAGACTCCACCAATGGCGACCCACTCCAGTGTTCTTGCCTGGGGAATCCCAGAGATGGGGGAGCCTGGTGGGCTGCTGTCTATGGGGTCACACAGAGTCGGACACGACTGAAGTGACTTAGCAGCAGCAGCAGCAGCAGCAGACTCCACCAAAATTTTATATATACCTTCTAACTAGTGCCATTTTTTGTTGTTAGTGTTATTCCTCTTTTTTGAGCTCATCTCCCACCCTAAATTTCTTCTTCTTTGTCCTATAGGCTGTTAAGTGCCTTTCTGCTGCTTTCAGGTTACTGGAAATCTCCTATTTTATATAAGTTATGCATCTCCCTACCCTACCCCTCCTGTTTTTCTCCTTCCTTCCCCCTATATCCAGCCACATTTCAGAGAAATTTCTGATTTCTCAACTAAATGCTGTTTTTATTAACATGATTCACAGTCAAGTATAATAAATAAGGAACAATCTCCATAATGATTTTTTGCATTTAAAAAAATATATATTTTTTGCTTAAATGACTCTCTGTGTGGAAGTATATTTCAGTTAACAATTTATACATTTTTATTCTTTCAAGGCACCTCCTGGCTCAGGCATTCTCTGTCATTCTGTTTAATCAGTGTCTTTAGCCTCAGTGGAATACTAGAAAGATCATGGACATTGGAATGCAGATTAAGCCTCAAATACCAGCTCCCTCAACAACTAGCCCAGTGACCTTGAACAACTTATCAAATAACCTTTTGGGCCCTCTGCAAGAAGTTGGTAATAACTACTTTGTGAAAGTGGTTCAAGAAGGATATACATAAAGATACTCAAAGAGTACCTCATTGCAGGCACTTGATAAATATGGTATCTATTGATTAAATGATTCAAATTTAATGGTATCATAAATGCTAAGGTAGAAAAGTACTTGAGATCATTGAGTTACATCCTCCTTATTTATGGATGAGAAAGCTGAGATTCAAAAGAAGTCAAGTGTTTTACCAAAGTTCACTAAATAATTAGAAGAGGGGTTAGAATCTAGGGCTGAGGCATGACTTAATTAATGACAGTCATATTATTTTGCACACCTGCCCTTCAAAACCCTGCCTCACTTTGAATTTTGCTGCTTTTTATTACTATGCCCTTCTGCTGCTGCTAAGTCGCTTCAGTCGTGTCCGACTCTGTGCGACCCCATAGACGGAAGCTCACCAGGCTCCCCTGTCCCTGGGATTCTCCAGGTAAGAACACTGGAGTGGGTTGCCATTTCCTTCTCCAATGCATGAAAGTGAAAAGTGAAAGGGAAGTCTCTCAGTCATGTCCGACTCTTAGCGACCCCATGGACTCTAGCCTATCAGGCTCCTCTGTCCATGGGATTTTCCAGGCAAAAGTACTGGGGTGGGGTGCCATTGCCTTCCCCGCCCTTCTACCCACACACTATTTTAGGACAACTCTCCTTTCCCCTCTCATCTTTGTTTTTCTTCTAAAAGAGGACTTTGTCTTATTATCTCATAATCACGAAGGTAACTGGACTGTTGCTCACTGAGTACCGCCCTCCCTCTCCTTCTGTGCTCCTATCAGGAAGCAGTTCCACAGTCTCTCCTTTAGATCTGCCTTGTTTGATTGTGTGTTTACATTGCTAATCTCTCCTGGGCAATCAGTTCTTAATTTTGCCTCTTCAATCTCTTCTAACAGTTGAAATGACCACCCTTTTCTAGAACATTATGTTTTCTTTTTTTTTTCTTTTTTTTAAATTTTATTTTGCTTAACTTTACAATATTGTATTGCTTTTGCCATTCATCAAAATGAATCCGCCACAAGTACACATGTGTTCTCCATCCTGAACCCTCCTCCCTCCTCCCTCCCCATACCATCCCTCTGGGTCATCCCAGTGCACCAGCCCCAGGCATCCGTTATCAGGCCTCGTACCTGGACTAGCGACTCGTTTATTATGTTTTCTAAATATTTCCTAGTCTAGGATTTAAAAATGCATATATTCACTTCATGGCAAAGTTAAATTACTTTCATTAAAACTTAAAAAATGATTAACAACGTGTTATAGATATTTCTAATCACAGGAAGATACTGGCTTCCAATTTTTTTTTTTAATCTTACTGCAAAACATTCTCCAAAAAAAGATTTAGGTTGAAACAGTCAGATTTAACACCCTTCAGTTTCTGGATTTCTGTTTCTCTAATTGTGGTTCTACTGATTTTATTTTTATTTTCCTCAGTAGTCCTCTAAATGTTCAAATTGCCAGAACAACAACAACAAAAACATATAAAAATGCATAATTAAATTTTTATCCATTAAATTGGTTTTTTGAAAATCTAGAAATTATGGTTCTCTTTTTAAAGAAATAAAACTTGAGATAGAGCTAAAGCTTCATCCAATCCCTCCACTTTTCTTTTTCCAAGAGCAACCATTAACCTGAAGTTGGCTCTTGCCAATCTAATTCATGCTTTTTCCGATTGAAATACATACAAATATACATATAAGGCGTAAATATTGCTGACTGTTTTAAACAAATTACAATATTATTTTGGATATATATTTTGCATAACTAATTTTTTCTTTTCAGTATTTTGTGTTTCAGTCATGTGTTAAAACATGTATTTCTAATCTATGAATGTCAACTGTTTACAAAGGGTTTCATGAACATACCAGGGTTTATTTATTACATCCAGTTTTGCAGCTGTGATAAGTAATGCCAGGTGACCATTCCTGGACTTGTTTCTTTTTTGTATTCATATAAGAGCAACTCAATGGAGAATTCCTAAAAGCAGGAGTTGCTAGTTTACAGCTAAGACTACCTTAAACCTAACTACATATTGATAAATTGTTTTATACAATAATTTACAGTTCCACCAGCAGTGTAACATAATTCCCATTTCATCATCTTCCTTGACAACTCCATGTGATGAAGCTCTCTTTTATTCCTATTTTACTTAGAACTTTTTTATTGTTATGAATGCCTTTTGGATTTATCAAACATCTTTTGTTCTGTAAATATTGGAATGAGAGTATTGAACTTTTGTCCTTTCATCTGTTAATGTGGTGATTCCCTTACAACATTTTTTCTAATGTTAAAACATCTTTGCTTGTCTGAAATGAATTCTTATTCGTCTTGATGAATATTTTTACATTCTGAAATCACATTGACAATATTGCCTTTAAGGCTTTTGAACTTATATGTACATGTAAAATTACCCTATCTTTTTCCTAACTTAAACTATCTTGTTTATTACAATAATATATTAGTCCACACATTTTTATCTTTTTCTGTAGATTTGGCAGAAGTCACTCATAAAAATATATAGCAGAAGTATTTTTTAAAAATTGTCATGTGGAGCTTTAAAGTTTACAAAAGTAACTTGAAATAGGAATTATATAAAAGTGTAAATATTAGTATTCCCATTTTATGGTTAGAGGTGTAGAAATTAGAAGACTTTCCTTATGGTCATGTGACATTTACATGGAGAAGAAGCTAGAATTAAAACATCCATCTCCTCACCAAGGCACCATCTTTTTTTTTTTTTTCTTCTTTAAATCTGTTGAAATACAGTTGATTAAACAAAGCTGAAGCCATTTTGTGGTGTTTTTACTCTTTTCTTTCAAGGTCTGATATGAGTACTCTGTCATCACTAAGGCCACAAGTGGCCAACTGAGTCTCCAGTGATACCCTTTGATAGATGATCTCCAAAGAAAGTTCTGCAAGCACTTAAATGAAAAGAGCATTTTGAACCTGCCAGAATGCCCAGATAATAGCTGGATCACCTTGCATTGTTTCTGTACTTTTTTTCTCTAGGGAGGAATAGTAACGTCCTAAAAACCAGAGGGATTTGAATTCTTACATCTGTTGTTTTCCGAGGTCTTAATTTCATTTTGTCATCCTCTTGATAGGGACCATCAGGTGGTGGCTGTATTATATGCAGACTTCAGAGTTTTATTCTCGCTTGCCACTTGATGAAAGCTCTCTTGAGAGCACAAATGCAAATATACTCTCACTTCAGCAGCCAGAGTTTAATCTGCAGCCCTGGTGTGTGGATTCTCCATCAGAGAGCAAGATTCACTAAATCTGTCTTCTGCTATGACTCTGGGGAAGCCATCGCTTGTTATCCTACCCAGTAGAGCATGTTGTAGCACCTGCTTTATATTGTACCTTGCCACAAAGTGTCCTTTCTTGTAGAACATCAAACAAGCAAGCATTCTCATTTCTTCTCAGAGGAGTAGAGGGGATAGGTACTGTTTTGAGTCCAACTTCAGCTGTGTGATAAGGTCCTATGTCCACTTTTCTCTTGAATAAAAGATAAATTGTAGAGAAAAAAACTAAACCTCATTCACCATCAATCCTCTACTTTCAAAGTTTGAATGACAATTTTCATCATTGAGAAAATTAAGCAGAGATTAAGATAAAATAGGATTTTGTAAAAGTTTTTTTTTTTTAACTTAGCTTGATTTTATTTTAAATTTCTAAAATCCTTGTAACTATATTTTACTATTTTCCATTTTTCTGAAACATATCTGGCATTTTGAAAAAAGTCAACATATATGAAATATTATACTTATTATTCTTTGTAATAAGTCTATGAAAAGGGTATTTTTATTTCTAATTTACAGATGAAGAACTTTTAAGTTAGGAATTTTCCTGGTGGTCCAGTGGTTAGGATGCCAAGCTTCCACTGTAGGGGGGATTAGTTTGATTCCTGGTATGGAACTAAGATCTCACATGCAGCATGGTGCAGCCAATAAAACCAAAAAATCCTTTAAGTAATATCCCAAGGTCATTACAAAGCTAGAGAGCTGCTCTTAATTTGTAGCAGACACTGTTAGTTATATACCCAAAAACATTTGCCACTCTTCACTGTTTCTTTCTTGTGGCTGACCTAGGATTTATTACTCTGATGCACTGGGTAGCTCAGCTGGTAAAGAATCCACCTGCAGTGAGAAGATCCCAGTTCAATTCCTAGGTCAGGAAGATCTGCTGGAGAAGGGATAGGCTACCTACTCCAGTATTCTTGGGCTTCCCTTGTGGCTCAACTGGTAAAGAATTTGCCTGCAGTGTGGGAGACCTGAGTTCGATCCCTGGGTTGGGAAGATCTGCCGGAGAAGGGATAGGCTACCCATTCCAGTATTCTTGGGCTTCCCTTGTGGCTCAGCTGGTAAAGAATTTGCCTGCAGTGCGGGAGACCTGAGTCCAATCCTTGGGTTGGGAAGATCCCCTGGAGAAGAGAACAGCTACCCACTCCAGTATTCTGGCCTGGAGAATTCTATGGCCTGTGTAGTCCATGGGGTTGCAAAGAGTTGGTCACGACTGAGCGACTTTCCCACACACACACTTTTCCCCCATGCTACCTTACTATGTGCTAAGGAAAGGTAGCTCAATTTCTAGCTTGGGGCAAATCCATGGCACCCCACCCCAGTACTTTTGCCTGGAAAATCCCATGGACGGAGGAGCCTGGTAGGTTCCAGTCCGTGGGGTCGCTAAGAGTCGGACACGACTGAGCGACTTCACTTTGACTTTTCACTTTCATGCATTGGAGAAGGAAATGGCAACCCACTCCAGTGTTCTTGCCTGGAGAATCCCAGGGACAGGGGAGCCTGGTGAGTTTCTGTCTATGGGGTCGCACAGAGTCGGACATGACTGAAGCGACTTAGCAGCAGCAGCAGCAGCAGCAAGCCTACCATCAGTACCCAACTCTCCCTGCCCAAACTGGATTTAGTGTTTAGAAACAGGTGTAGTTCTGGTTAATGTGATACTAAGAAGATCTGTTAGGGGGGATTCTAGAAAGATTTTTTATTCTTAAGAGTAGTTGCTGTTTTTCTTCTGCTGTGTTTGGTCTCTACATGTGATACAATTGCTATGGCAGTAACTTTGTATCATTGAGAGGTGTTAGTGTGAGAGTGAGAACATGTTCTCTGAGAATGACAGGAGGAGAGAAAGTTTCTAGATCTCTGAAGGTGTGCTGTGTCCCTTGAATCCACCAACCTTGGAGCCACTTCAACTCAGACCTCCTTACTTGGAGGAGCAATTCATTTCACTTTGTTGAAGCCATCTGATCTATATCCAAAGTCATCCTAGCGAAACAAGAGCCAGCATTTCTGACTCAAATGCCAGCAAATAATTTTTCACAGAAACAACCACAACAGGTAGCCTCTTCGTGTGTTCATTTTTCACTGAATAATTATAGCTGTCAAGGAGAATTAGCATTATCCTTTAGACACAGAGTTCACCAATCCAAATGCTTGTTGGAGCCAGTCAGTTAACCTAACTGGGGAGGGTAGGTTTTTGGAAGCCTGGAGAAGAGAGCAGCGAGCAAAGTAACCTCCAGCAAATTGCTGCCCAATATTTCCAGAGCTACTGGATGTTTTTAAAAGAAGGTTTCAAGAGCAGAATTTTGACAGGGACAGTCCTGATTTTAAAATTTTGGCCCCTGATTTATTTTAAAAATATGCAAGCCAAACATAGCATGCATGCACTTTATATTGAGATGTTTACTTGTGAATCTGTAACATCTACCTTTAAAACTACCATTATTATCATATCTGTAATTTAATTGTGTCATACATGTATGTCAGTTGCTCAATTGTGTCCAACTCTCTGTGACCACAGACTGGGGCTCGCCAGGCTTCCCTTTCCATAGGATTCTCCAGGCAAGAATACTGGAGTGGGTGGCCGTTTCCTTCTCCATATATTGATATCAAATAATTTGTGTGATTTTTACACTAGCCTTCAAAAAACAGAAACCCAGCAGTACCAAGGAGATGGTCCTTTATCTCCACTCTAACTTTGAGTACAAACTGGACCGAAGGCAGGCTGTGGGATTTACCCCTTGAGGATGTTCTTTCTTGACAAAACATTGCATCTGCAGAGATTCTTGGTTCTCAAAAAAATAGTGAGTTTTGTTGTTGTTGTTTGTTTTAATGGAAAATTTGCTTTTATGGCTCCAAAATGTGCCAAAGAAGATTTTTTAAAGTTTTGGAACTTTGAGAAGCTTGTAAGATTTTGAAATCCATCTGACATTAGATTGAAATATCACAGACTTACTTAAGTCTTTAAGGAACAGCCAGAGCTTCAGAAAGAATGAATTCAGGAAAGGGCTTCAGAATTTTACAATTGCAACATGCTATATCTTAACCTGCAATAATGCCAGTGATAAAAATATTTCCCTTTCTTTTTCTTTGCTTTTAAATTGTATTTTTTCCAAATGATTGTAGCACATGAGCATTCTAGAACATCTTGAAAGTAGTAAAGATTATAAAGTATCAAAGTGAATGTTAAAAAAATAATTGTCACCAGAGATAAGTAATACTAATATCTTGGTATAATTTCTCTCAGTATCCTTATTTTTTATAAATCTTTATCTTATTTATTTGGGATCATATGACATCACTTCTGTACCTTGTTTTCTCATTTTAACATTATTGAATCTGCTGAATTTTGAGGCCAGCTTGATTTGTGATGGTAATACAGTTGTTTTTTTTTTCCTCTAGACATTAGAATTTTTTAAATTTATGTCTGAAATTCAATTGTTGTGCCAGCATGTACCTTACACTAATTTTACCTGAAATGCACTTGATTTGTGGTAATAGCTGTCTTTGTCACCTCATGAAAATTTCTTTTTCTTTTTTTTAGGGTTGAGGAGAAAGTCTTTATTTTTTTTTAATTTTATTTTTATTTTATTTAACTTTACAATATTGTATTGGTTTTGCCATGTATCAGAATGAATCTACCACAGGTATACATGTGTTCCCCATCCTGAACCCTCCTCCCTCCTCCCTCCCCATTCTATTTCAGTTGCTGTGTGTGCTTTTGGAAAACTTCAGTATTAAGTCATATCTCTGCTGTTTTTTCTCTCTGAGCTTTTTTAAAGAAATAATTTCAGGGTTTTATTTGCCATCTGAGACATATTCAAAGTTTGTTTTTTTTTTTTAATTGAAAATAATAATAATTCAAACTCTAGGTTTCCTCTCTTATAATATCTTTATATAGGTCCAGTTTTATCTTTTTAATACTCTATAAAGCATAATGAAGGAATATCACTTAGAAGAATGTTTTCTAAATGACAAGGTGAACAGAGTATACTCAGACCTCTTATATGTCCCCAGTAGCAGAAGGAAACAGCCTTTGGGTACATTCTGCTAGTATTTACCCAGCCTGTTTATCTGCTTAGCCCACATTTCCACAGGCAATAAGAACTGAGGGTGCAATGTAAACTCTTCCCACTTCTGGCCATCTGTGGTCATATTATAGACTAGAAAGTAATTGCACCTGAAATAAAGTTAGACATTAAGAGTTTAAACTTCACAGTCTAGCACAGTAAGTTGATTACAGGCATTTATCTTCATGCTCACATGATTAATTAATATAAAATGAAGCAAGGAAAAAGTTACAAACACAAAATACTCATGTACAAGTAGGACTAGAAGAATGACAAAGGAGACAGCAGTGGAAAAGAAATTTCAACTAGTTTGGGAAAGATATAAGATAGACAGTGAAGTTGTCTTAAGAATAGCAGAGAAGGCTAAAATCAAAATACTCCTATAAAGGGATAATGATGAGAAAGTCTACCCATTAGAGCCATCAGAGAGTCTCAGGGAACACTTAAGGTCAGGAGGAGGCCTGAGATAGAAAAATATGGTGAAATTTAGAAGTCTCTCTCCCAGTAGGAGGCACCCAGAATACTCCCTCATCCCCAGTCACTGCAGATATAGACTTCTCACTGAAGCAGTTAAACTGAAGGATTTCTTGACTGTGTAGCCTACAGAGGAGGGTGTGATAATGAGCAGGACTAACTCTGAGTGATGATGTGGGTAAGGATGCTTATAAACTGTGAGGTCCCCATGCTTCCTTACCTGTTGGTTCTCAGAAAGCAGATAACCAGGTAAAAAATGTGTAAGCTCTTGTTTTGAAACTCTGACCAAGAAAACCTAATGTTTTCCTTACTTTTACTAAACTTTAGGTTTCTTCCTCACTACAGGCATAACTTGTTGTATTGTGCTTTGCAAGGTTTTTGTTTTTGTTTTTTTCCCCCACAAATTGAAGGTTTCTTGGCATCCCTGTATCCAGAAAATCTATTGGCACCGTTTTTTGTTTTTCCAACAGCATTTTCTCAGTTTGTATCTCTATATCACATTTTATTAATTCTTGTAATATTTTAAACTTTTCCATTACTATTTGTTATGGTGATCTGTGATGACTGATCCTTGATATTGTTTGGGGGCACCACAAACCACACACATGTTAAGACAGGACAAGGTTAATTGATAAATGTTTATGTCCTGACTTCATCACTGGTCAGCCATTCATACGCCATCCTTCCCCCTCTTTGGGCCTTACTATTCTCTGAGATACAGTAGTATTGAAATTAAGCCAGTTAATAACCTGACGACATTGGCCTCTTAAGTGTTTAGTGCAAGAAAGAGTCACCTGTGCCTTTCAAAAGCTAGAAATGATTAAGTTTAGTGCAGAAAGCTAAGATAGGCCAAAAACTAGGCCTCTTGTGCCAAACAGGTAGTTAAGTTGTGAATGTAAAGGGAAAGTTCTTGAATGAAATTAAAAGTGCTATTGTAGTGAGCACACAAATGATCAGAAAGTGAAAGAACCTAATTGCTGGTGTGGAGAAAGTTTTAGTGGCTTGTCACAATTTCATGACAAAACTTAAACATATGACAAATTGGTTTTTATGCATGAGCAAAGAAACTGATTTCTTGAAATGGAATTTACTGCTGGTAAAGATACTGTGCAGACTGTTGAAATAACAACAAAATATTTAGAATATTATATAAACTTATTTGATAAAGCAGTGGCAAAGTTTGAGAAGATTGACTCTGGTTGTGGGTAAAATTGTTTCAAGCATCACTGCATGCTACAGAGAAGTTTTATTGTGAAGGGACATGTTACTCGATGGAGCACACATTGCTTTTGCCTTATTTTAAGAAATTGCCACCACTATCCCAACCTTTAGTAACCACCACCCTGACCAGGCAAGCAGATCATGTCAACATGGAAGTAAGACCCTCCACCAGCAAAAAGAATTACAACTAGCTGAAGGCTCAGATGATGGTGAGCATAATTTAGCAATAAAGTATTTTAAAAATAATTTTATTTATGATTTATTTATTTCTGGCTGTGCTAGGTCTTTTTGCTGTGTACGCTTGTCTCTAATTGCACCTAGTAGGTTTTGTTGCTCTGTGGCATAAGGGATGTTCCTGGATCAGGGATTGAACCTATGTCTCCTGCATTGGCTAGCAGATTATTTACCACACAGCCACCAGGGAAGTCCCCAATAAAATATCTTTAAGTGAAGGTATATACTTTGAATTTTTAGACATAATGCTATTGCTACAGTATACAGTAGACATCCATATAGTGTAACTATAACTTTTATATGTACTAGGAAATCACAAATGTGTGTGACTTGTTTTATTGCAGTATTCACTTTACTGCAGTGATCTGAAACCAAACCTGCAGCTTCTCTGAGGTGTGCCTTTACAGGACCCTGACTGCTCTTTAGAAAATTTTATAAATTATTTCTCTGCTCTTTTGGGATGTAAATCTTCAACAACCCAGGAATGTCTTTCTCAAGGACCTGGGATCCCTCCCTTTGAAATGTAATCATCAAAAATGATAATGTGCCTCTCTCCCAATGTCTGTGGGAGGGGCAGAATCTGACTTCCACGGAGCCCATTAGGAAACTGCATTGCGGGCAGATTCTTTACTGTCTGAGCTACCAGGGAAGCCCCCATTAGGAAACACAGATGATCTAATCACTTTGACCAGCCTCCTCCCAACTTACTTCAGTAGTTGGCCAGCAGCTCACCCTGTGCTTAAAACTCTCTCATCTTTTATTTCATAGGACTTGAGTTCAATCTCTTCCCATTATTGTAATAGTCTGGAATAGAGTCTTCTTTTCCTGTTTTATTCTATCCATTGTAGTTTTTCTTTGACAGTTCAAAGATCTCACAGTAAAGACCTGCAGATACTGAAATGTGTGGGGTCATAAGTGTTTTATTTTCATACTGTAGGGAGGCTCATTAGCAGCAAGGTCTGCTCACACACGTGGAGCCCCTCATGTATCTCTCTTAAGTAGGTACCAGCAGCCAAGACTCAGTAGACATTTGAGAAAAGCTTCCAGTGGTAAATAAAGAGAAGAAAAGCCCATGAGAGCATTTAACTAAATATACAGGGAGACAGAAAGTTGTATAAAAGAGTAAGCCAGAGGGGTAATGAAATTAGAGGGCTATGATTTGATTTGTTCTGGAAGAAAAATTCCATAATTCATTAGTATGGTAAAATTTCAAAGGTTTGAATTACAAGAATAAATATGGAATGGTAGCTTTATAAAAGATCTGAAAAAATGTAAGCAAGAATGTCAAAGACAGAACCCATACCCCTCCATCCCAAGACAAAAAAGAAATGGAGAAATACAGGAAGCAAGAAAAAAGAAAAATAGAAGAAAGGAATAGGTGTTTTAAAAAGCCTAAATATGTCATGAGGCAAAATACATTAGAATCTTGCTAATTAAAAGATAGAGACTGTAAGACTATACTCTGAAAAAAATTAGCTTTGTGCTGGTTACAAGAGATAAAATATAAGGATACAATAAAGTCAAAAGTACAGAAAAAAGATATACAAGCCAAATACAAACCAAAAGAAAGGTGACACATTTTTTTTCTATAGCCTGTTTACATGCTCTTAGACCAAGTTTTTTAGTGGTATTACCTAAACATTCTATATGCTATCAATTTTAATCTGTCAATCTATTAGTTACTGACAGAAATATATTAAATCTTCTATTATGATGGTTATTTTGTTTTTTTGTTTTTTTCCTTCAATGTTTTGAGACTACATATTAGGTGCCAGAAGCTTAGAGATACTATGCCTTCTTAGTAAATTTCATTAAAAAAATCGAAATGTAGTGAGTCCAATTGTCATTAGTAACACATTTTTTTCTTAAAGTTTGTTTAAGCTGGTATTAACATAGCCACCTAAGCTTTACTTTGTTCGTATTCTCCTGGTATGATTATTTATTTATTTACTTATCCATCTTTTCTTAGACTTTATGTTTTTGATGATTGTATTAACAGCTAAAGGCTAAAATTATTTTTAATCTTACTGGATAATCTTTTTAATATACTCAGTATATTTAGAGATATTGTTCTACAGATAGGTTTATTTCTACTATTTATATTTGCATTTTCTAATTATCTTCTTCACTGCTTTTTTTGTGATTTCTTAACTGCTTTTTATTAGTAGGCAAGTGTAACAAGATCTAAATTTAAATAATATTTATAAATAATAATAATTCAATGATTTAGGATTCATTCTGGACAACTTTTTTAATCTTAGATATTATTATCCAAGTTTTTTGTTTCACAAATGTTACTTCCAAAATCAGTAAACATCATTAGTATTTTATACATCACTATCAGTTTAAACTCATTCTTGATCACTTTTCTTGATTTGTAGACCTTGTTAAGAGTAAGAGTATAATTTTTCTTCCTCTTGACGTTTTTACAAATTGCATCATAAGAAAATCCTGAGGGTGAGCTCTTGTTTTTTTAAGAAAGATATATTTTTGGATAAAACTTTATCTCATCTTTATTGTTGAATTATAGTTTAATGTTTTACAAATTATAAATTGAGGATATGCCCTCTCAGGAAACTGAGCACATTTCCCCACTGTGTGTGTGTGTGTGTGTGTGTGTGTGTGTGTGTGTAGTCATTGATTAGTCTGGTGTCTGACAAAATGATATCCCTTTCTAGTTAATCTGTTTTTTTCCTTTCTGTTGTTTTTAACATCTTTTTTGACTCTGTGCTCTTTTGTTTCACTATTATGTATCCAAGTATGGATCTACTATTTATCATGTTGCCCATTTGTTATGCTCTTTGAATTTGTAACTTTATGTCTTTCATAAATAGGGGGAATTTCTCAGAAATTCTTTTTGCGTGTTTTTTCTACCCCATTCTCTGTTCGTTTCTTCTGGAAATGACTTCTAATTTAGACATGATTCTTTCCCTATTTCTCAGCCTCTTTTCTTAAAAAAAATAGTTTTATTTATTTGTTTTTGGCTGTGCTGGCTTTTCTCTAGTCGCAGCGCACGGTCTGCTCATCATGGTGGTTTCTCTCTGTGGCGGAGCACAGGCTCTAGGGCCTGTGGGCTTCAGCAGCTGTGGCAGGTGGGCTCAGTCGTTGCAGCTCCTGGGCTCGAGAGCACAGGCTCAATAGTTGTGGCATGTGGGCTTAGTTGCTCTGTGGCATGTGGGATATTTCCAGATCAGGGATCAGATCTGTACCTCTTGCACTGACAGGTGGATTCTTCACCCCTCTGTCACCAAGGAAGTCCAGCCTCTTTTCATTTCCATCTCTTTGTCTTTCTAGGCTCTTTTCTGAGTATTATTATTGATCATCATCATTATGATGTTCATGATGCTTGAAACATTGTTATGTTTTTGGTTTTACCTTTTTTTAAGGTTTGATATTTAGTAAGTCAACCATCTGAATTTTTCTGACTGTTTTTAATCTATACAGTCTCATTCCATGTGACTACTTTCATTGTTTTCAAAAATTGAGTTTCAATTTTAGATTTGAAGAAATTCTTTGAGGCTCAAAGTGTTCTGTGATTTTTCTTCCTCTTTAGCCAGGAACTGTAGACCATTACCAAACTTGGACTCCTCTTCAGCTCTTTTCCTGGGACTCTTTGGGCCATTCTACTGCCATATATTTGAATCTTAAATTGTGTGAACAGAGTTTTATTATGATTTCTAGAGGAGACATATATCTCATCCAAATTCCAGGCCAGGCAGTCAGGTGTTTTTTTGTTTGTTTTCTTTTTCAAACTAGCAGTGAGATAGAATTTCTTCCCAACCATCTTCACTGAGGGTAGCTTACGAGACATCTTATCTTCATTTACCTTTTCAGTTTTAAGACTGAATGTTTCCTAACTTTTCAGGAGCTACTCCATGCACTTAAAGGGGTACTTATAATTGTTTCCTAGTTTTTCTTGGTGTTTGGTAACTGGGGAATTTTCAGAATATTTAGTCTGGTGTTTAATTATAAATAGAGGTCAATATAATCATTCTCTATTTTGAAAACCATTTATATTTATAAATTTACCAACACCTGGACATTCAAATGTGTTTTAAATGAAAACACAATTAAACAAAGTATAGAAATATTTTTAAGATCCTCATAGGTTTGTTCTCTGAAGATTTTGCTTCTTTTTCAATGTGTCTTTAAACACATTGAAAAAAAAAGCTAAGACTCCTTAAACAAGTTCAAGGTTAAAGAAAATAAACTGAAAATAAATTAGGAAAAATGTCTGCAATGATTTCTATTTCACAGAATAAAAGAGCCCCTGGGAATATATCTAAATGCATGAGGTAGAGAATGAGGCCAGAAAGCTCTAACCTCAAAAGTGAAAAATTTCTAAGTTCTGCAGGTAAACAAAAGCTGATACCTCTTGTATTTGACTTCTGTAGCCCCTGCATGCCCCATTGGCATTTTAGAGCCTATTATGCTCTTTCCTTCTACACTGAACCCAGATTATGAAACATCTTGTGGGACTAACCTGTCAACAATTAAGAAAAACACCCATTTTAAATGGTAGACACTTCCTGTTCTCTATTATAGATCCAGCTTCTCTAGTCTCCAAACTTACTTTTCTTTCTAATAGCCTGGGCTTGGGTTGTTTATCTACTGTTTGGGACGGGGAGGTGATAGTTAATTAAGGGCTTCTCTGATAGCTCAGTGGTAAAGAATCTACCTGCCAACCAGGAGATATGAGTTTGATCCATGCATTGTGAAGATCCCGTAGAGATGGAAATGGCAATCTATTCCAGGATTCTTGCCTAGGAAATTCCATGGACAGTGGAATCTGGTGGGCTACAGTCCATGGGGTTGCAAGAGTCGAACCAATTTAGCAAGAGACTTTCACTTTTTTCCATAGTTCTCTAAGTCTGTGAGTCTGTTTTGTAAATAGGTTTATCGACTTTTATTAGTAAGTCTTCCAAAACTAAAATTGGTTAAAGCATTGATGTTTTAGTCTCTCGTCTTCCTCCCTCCCTCCCTCTTTCTCCATTACTTCCTCCCTTCCCTCTACCTCTGGCTTTCATTTTCTTGCTTACTCTCTCTCTTTTCCTTTCTCCTTGGGCAGATGGTGTTTATCCAGGAAGTAGATACAATAAAGAAGTGAGGAGGGGATCAGTAGAAACCAAATGATAACCACCATCACTAACTATCTGATACTTTTGAAATTTTCCCCTAAACCCTAATGTTTACATAGAGCAACCATTATATTCTTGATTTTGTTAAATTTAACTTTGTTTTTAATATAGTTTATTTTTTAGAGCAGTTTTAGGATCATAGCAAAATTGAGGAGAATGTACAGATATTTCCCATGGAAACACTGCCCTACAAATGCCTCCTCCATTGTCAGTATCCTTCAGCATAAAGTTACATCTGTTACAACTGATGAACTTTTACTGTCATTGTTATCACCCATGATGCGGCATATACTAGGGTTCATTCTTGGTATTGTATAGTCTATGAGTTTGGAGAAAACTATAATGACATGTATGCACTATTACAGCATCATGCAGTGTAATTTCACTGCCCCCCAAATCCTTGTACCTCATATGTTCTTCCTACCTTCCTCTGGCAAAACTGATCTTTTTAATGTCTCCATCACTTGAGTTCAGTCGCTCAGTCATGTCCAACTCTTTGCAACCCAATGGACTGCAGCATGCCAGGATTCCCTGTCCATAACCAACTGCCAGATCATGCTCAAGCTCATGTCCATTGAATCTATGATGCCATCTAGCCATCTCATCCTCTGTCGTCTGCTTCTCCTACTGCCTTCAATCTTTCCCAGCATCAGGGTCTTTTAAAATGAGTCAGTTCATCGCATCAGGTCGCCAATGTATAGGAGTTTCAGCTTCAGCATCAGTGCTTCCAATGAATATCCAGGACTGATTTCCTTTAGGATTGCCAGGTTTGATTTCCTTGCAGTCCAAGGGACTCTCAAGAGTCTTCTCCAACACCACAGTTCAAAAGTATCAGTTCTTCAGTATTCAGGTTTCTTTATGGTCTGATTCTCACATTCATACATGACTACTGGAAAAACCATAGCTTTGACTAGACAGACATTTGTGGACTAAGTAATGTCTCTGCTTTTTAATATGCTGTCTAGATTGGTCATAGCTTTTCTTCCAAGAAGCAAGCATCTTTTAATTTCATGGCTTCATTCACCATCTGCAGTGATTTTGGAGCCCAAGAAAATAAAGTCTCTCACTGTTTCCATTGTTTCCCCATCTATTTGCCATGAAATAATGGAACCACATGCTATAATCTCAGTTTTCTGAATGTTGAATTTTAAGCCAACATTTTCACTCTCCTCTTTCACTTTCATCAATAGGCTCTCTAGTTCTTCGATGTCTGCTATAAGGGTGGTGTCATCTGCATATCTGAGGTTATTGATATTTCTACTGTGAATCTTGATTCTAGCTTGTGCTTCATCCAGCCCAGCATTTTGCAAGATGTATTCTGTATATAAATTAAATAAGCAGGGTGACAATATACAGCCCTGATGGACTGCTTTTCCAATTTGGAACCAGTCTATTGTTCCACAACCAGTTCTAACTGTTCCTTCTTGACCTGCATACAGATTTCTCAGGAGGCAGGTAAAGTGGTCTGGTATTCCCACCTCTTGAAGAATTTTCCACTGTTTATTGTGATCTACACAGTCAAAGGCTTTGGCACAGTCAATAAAGTAGATGCATATGTTTTTCTGGAACTCTCTTGCTTTTTTGATGATCCACAGGATACTGGCAATTTTATCTCTGGTTCCTCTGCCTTTTCTAAATCCAGCTTGAACATCTGGAAGTTCATGGTTCACATACTGTTGAAGCCTGGCTTGGAGAATTTTGAGCATTACTTTACTAGCGTGTGAGATGAGTGCAATTGTGTGGTAGTTTGAACATTTTTTGGCATTGCCTTTATTTGGGATTGGAATGAAAACTGACCTTTTCCAGTCCTATGGCCACTGCTGAGTTTTCCAAATTTGCTGGCATATTGAATGCAGCATTTTAACAGCATCAACTTTTAGGATTTGTCATAGCTCAACTGGAATTCCATCACCTCTGTTAGCTTTTTTTGTAGAGATCTTTCCTAAGGCCCACTTGACTTCACATTCCAGGATGTCTAGCTGTAGGTGAGTGATCACACCATTGTGGTTATCTGGGTCATGAAGATCTTTTTTGTATAGCTCTTCGGAGAAGGCAATGGCACCCCACTTCAGTACTCTTGCCTGGAAAATCCCATGGACAGAGGAGCCTGGTAGGCTGCAGTTCATGGGGGCACTAAGAGTCGGACATGACTGAGTGACTTCACTTTCACTTTTCACTTTCATGCATTGGAGAAGGAAATGGCAACCCACTCCAGTATTCTTGCCTGGAGAATCCCAGGGATGTGGGAGCCTGTTGGACTGCCGTCTGTGGGGTCGCACAGAGTCGGACACGACTGAAGTGACTTAGCAGTTAGCAGTCTGTATATTCTTCCCACCTCTTCTTAATATCTTCTGATTCTGTTAGGTCCATACCATTTCTGCCCTTTATTGTGCATATCTTTGCATGAAATGTTCCCTTTGTATCTCTAATTTTCTTGAAGAGATCTCTGCTGCTGCTAAGTCACTTCAGTCGTGTCCGACTCCACGTAACCCCATAGACGTCAGCCCACCAGGCTCTTCTGCCCCTGGGATTCTCCAGGCAAGAAAACTGGAGTGGGTTGCCATTTCCTTCTCCAATGCATGAAAGTGAAAAAGTGAAAGTGACGTCGCTCAGTCGTGTCGGACTCTTAGCGACCCCATGGACTGCAGCCCACCAGGCTCCTCCGTCCATGGGATTTTCCAGGCAAGAGTACTGGAGTGGGGTGCCATTGCCTTCTCCGTGAAGAGATCTCTAGTCTTTCCCATTCTTTTGTTTTCCTCTATTTATTTGCACTGATCACTGAGGAAGGCTTTCTTATCTTTCCTTGCTATTCTTTGGAATTCTGCATTTGCGTATATCTTTCCTTTTCTTTTTTGCCTTTAGCTTCTCTTCTTTTGTCAGCTATTTGTAAGGCCTCCTTACACAACCATTTTGCCTTTTTGCATTTCGTTTTCTTGGGGATAGTCTTGATCCCTTCCTCCTGTAAAATGTCACAAACCTCCATCCATAGTTTTTCAGGCGCTCTATCATATATAATTCCTTGAATCTATTTGTTACTTCCACTGTATAATTTTTTTTTTTATCAAGAATCTCTTTTATTGATTATCAGAAACATTACAAACATCTAGTATGAACAAATTGTAACATGATAGTGTTTAGTTTGAACAATTAATACATTTCAGATATAATATTATACATATTTCAATGCTATTCTCCCCAATCATCTCACCCTCTCCCGGTCCCAGAGTCCAAAAGTCTGGTCTATACATCAGTGTCTCTTTTGTTGTCTCGTAAATAGGGTTATTTTTTACCATCTTTCTAAATTCCATATATATGCGTTAGTATACTGTATTTGTGTTTTTGTTTCTGGCTTACTTCACTCTGTATAATAGGCTCCAGTTCCATCCACCTCCTTAGAACTGATTCAAATGTATTCTTTTTAATGGCTGAGTAATACTCCATTGTGTATATGTACCACAGCTTGCTTATCCATTCATCTGTGGATGGACATCTAGGTTGCTTCCACGTTCTGGCTATTGCAAACAGTGCTGCTATGAACATTGGGGTACACGTGTCTCTTTCAATTCTGGTTTTCTCAGTGTATATGCCCAGCAGTGGGATTGCTGGATCATAAGGCAGTTCTATTCGCAGTTTTTTGAGGAATCTCCATACTGTTCTCCAAAGTGGCTGTACTAGTTTGCATTCCCACCAACAGTGCAAGAGGGTTCCCTTCTCTCCGCACCCTCTCCAGCATTTATTGCTTGTAGACTTTTGGATAGCAGCCATTCTGATTGGCGTGAAATGGTATCTCATAGTGGTTTTGATTTGCATTTCTCTGATAATGAGTGATGTTGAGCATCTTTTCATGTGTTTGTTAGCCATCTGTATGTCTTCTTTGGAGAAATGTCTATTGAGTTCTTTGGCCCATTTTTTGATTGGGTCATTTATTTTTCTGGAATTGAGCTGTAGAAGTTGCTTGTATATTTTTGAGATTAGTTGTTTGTCAGTTGTTTCATTTGCTATTATTTTCTCCCATTCTGAAGGCTGTCTTTTCACCTTGCTTATAGTTTCCTTTGTTGTGCAGAAGCTTTTTAAGTTTGATTAGGTCCCATTTGTTCATTTTTGATTTTATTTCCAATATTCTGGGAGGTGGGTCATAGAGGATCCTGCTGTGATGTAAGTCAGAGAGTGTTTTGCCTATGTTTTCCTCTAGGAGTTTTATGGTTTCTGGTCTTACATTTAGCTCTTTAATCCATTTTGAGTTTATTTTTGTGTATGGTGTTAGAAAGTGTTCTAGTTTCATTCTTTTACAAGTGTTTGACCAGTTTTCCCAGCACCACTTGTTAAAGAGATTGTCTTTAATCCATTGTATATTCTTGCCTCCTTTGTCAAAGATAAGGTGACCATATGTGCGTGGATTTATCTCTGGGCTTTCTATTTTGTTCCATTGATCTATATTTCTGTCCTTGTGCCAGTACCATACTGTCTTGATGACTGTGGCTTTGTAGTAGAGCCTGAAGTCAGGCAGGTTAATTCCTCCAGTTCCGTTCTTCTTTCTCAAGATAGCTTTGGCTATTCGAGGTTTTTTGTATTTCCATACAAATTGAGAAATTATTTGTTCTAGCTCTGTGAAGAATACCATTGGTAGCTTGATGGGGATTGCATTGAATCTATAAATTGCTTTGGGTAGTATATTCATTTTCACTATATTGATTCTACCAATCCATGAACATGATATATTTCTCCATCTATTAGTGTCCTCTTTGATTTCTTTCACCAGTGTTTTATAGTTTTCTATATATAGGTCTTTAGATTCTTTAGGAAGATATATTCCTAAGTATTTTATTGTTTTCATTGCAATGGTGAATGGAATTGTTTCCTTAATTTCTCTTTCTATTTTCTCGTTATTAGTGTACAGGAATGCAAGGGATTTCTGTGTGTTAATTTTATATCCTGCAACTTTACCATATTCATTGATCAGTTCTAGTAATTTTCTGGTGGAATCTTTAGGGTTTTCTACGTAGAGGATCATGTCATCTGCAAATAGTGAGAGTTTTACTTCTTCTTTTCCAATTTGGATTCCTTTTATTTCTTTTTCTGCTCTGATTGCTGTGGCCAAAACTTCCAAAACTATGTTGAATAGTAATGGTGAAAGTGGGCATCCTTGTCTTGTTCCTGACTTTAGAGGAAATGCTTTCAATTTTTCACCATTGAGGATAATGTTTGCTGTGGGCTTGTCATATATAGCTTTTATTATGTTGAGGTATGTTCCTTCTATTCCTGCTTTCTGGAGAGTTTTTATCATAAATGGATGTTGAACTTTGTCAAAGGCTTTCTCTGCATCTATTGAGATAATCATATGGCTTTTATTCTTCAGTTTGTTAATGTGGTGTATTACGTTGATTGATTTGCGGATATTGAAGAATCCTTGCATTCCTGGGATAAAGCCCACTTGGTCATGATGTATGATCTTTTTAATGTGTTGTTGGATTCTGATTGCTAGAATTTTGTTAAGGATTTTTGCATCTATGTTCATCAGTGATATTGGCCTGTAGTTTTCTTTTTTTGTGGGATCTTTGTCAGGTTTTGGTATTAGGGTGATGGTGGCCTCATAGAATGAGTTTGGAAGTTTGCCTCCTTCTGCAATTTTCTGGAACAGTTTGAGTAGGATAGGTGTTAGCTCTTCTCTAAATTTTTGGTAGAATTCAGCTGTGAAGCCGTCTGGACCTGGGCTTTTGTTTGCTGGAAGATTTCTGATTACAGTTTCAATTTCCGTGCTTGTGATGGGTCTGTTAAGATTTTCTATTTCTTCCTGATCCAGTTTTGGGAAGTTGTACTTTTCTAAGAATTTGTCCATTTCTTCCACATTGTCCATTTTATTGCCATATAATTGCTGATAGTAGTCTCTTATGATCCTTTGTATTTCTGTGCTGTCTGTTGTGATCTCTCCATTTTCATTTCTAATTTTATTGATTTGATTTTTCTCCCTTTGTTTCTTGATGAGTCTGGCTAGTGGTTTGTCAATTTTATTTACCCTTTCAAAGAACCAGCTTTTGGCTTTGTTGATTTTTGCTATGGTTTCTTTTGTTTCTTTTGCATTTATTTCTGCCCTAATTTTTAGGATTTCTTTCCTTCTACTAACCTTGGGGTGCTTCATTTCTTCCTTTTCCAGTTGCTTTAGGTGTAGAGTTAGGTTGTTTATTTGGCTTTTTTCTTGTTTCTTGAGGTATGCCTGTATTGCTATGAACTTTCCCCTTAGGACTGCTTTTACAGTGTCCCACAGGTTTTGGGTTGTAGTGTTTTCATTTTCATTCGTTTCTATGCAGAATTTGATTTCTTTTTTGATTTCTTCTGTGATTTGTTGGTTATTCAGGAGTGTGTTGTTCAGCCTCCATATGTTGGTCTTTTTAATAGATTTTCTCCTGTTATTGAGATTTACTCTTACTGCATTGTGGTCAGAAAAAATGCTTGGAATGATTTCAATTTTTCTGAACTTACCAAGGCTGGATTTATGGCCCAGGATGTGGTCTATCCTGGAGAAGGTTCCGTGTGCACTTGAGAAAAAGGTGAAATTCATTGTTTTGGGATGAAATGTCCTATAGATATCAATTAGTTCTAACTGGTCTATTGTATCGTTTAAAGTTTGTGTTTCCTTGTTAATTTTCTGTTTAGTTGATCTATCCATTGGTGTGAGTGGGGTATTAAAGTCTCCCACTATTATTGTGTTATTGTTGATTTCTCCTTTCATTCTTGTTAGTATTTGTCTTATATATTGTGGTGCTCCTAAGTTGGGTGCATATATATTTATAATTGTTATATCTTCTTCTTGGATTGATCCTTTGATCATTAGGTAGTGACCTTCTTTGTCTCTTTTCACATCCTTTGTTTTAAAGTCTATTTTATCTGATATGAGTATTGCTACTCCTGCTTTCTTTTGGTCTCTATTTGCGTGGAAAATCTTTTTCCAGCCCTTGACTTTCAGTCTGTATGTGTCCCCTGTTTTGAGGTGGGTTTCTTGTAGACAGCATATGGAGGGGTCTTGTTTTTGTATCCATTCAGCCAGTCTCTGTCTTTTGGTTGGGGCATTCAACCCATTTACATTTAAGGTAATTAATGATAAATATGATCCCGTTGCCATTTACTTTGTTGTTTTGGGTTTGAATTTATATATCCTTTTTGTGTTTCCTGTCTAGAGAATGTCCTTTAGTATTTGTTGGAGAGCTGGTTTGGTGGTGCTGAATTCTCTCAGCTTTTGCTTGTCTGTAAAGGTTTTGATTTCTCCTTCATATTTGAATGAGATCCTTGCTGGGTACAATAATCTGGGCTGTAGGTTCTTTTCTTTCATCACTTTAAGTATGTCTTGCCATTCCCTCCTGGCTTGGAGAGTTTCTATTGAAAGATCAGCTGTTATCCTTATGGGAATTCCCTTGTGTGTTATTTGTTGTTTTTCTCTTGCTGCTTTTAATATTTGTTCTTTGTGTTTGATCTTTGTTAATTTGATTAATATGTGTCTTGGGGTGTTTTGTCTTGGGTTTATCCTATTTGGGACTCTCTGGGTTTCTTGGACTTGAGTGATTATTTCCTTCCCCATTTTAGGGAAGTTTTCAACTATTATCTCCTCTAGTATCTTCTCATGGTCTTTCTTTTTGTCTTCTTCTTCTGGGACTCCTATGATTCGAATATTGTAACGTTTAATATTGTCCTGGAGGTCTCTGAGATTGTCCTCATTTCTTTTAATTCGTTTTTCTTTTTTCTCCTCTGATTCCTTTAATTCTGCCATTCTATCTTCTAATTCGCTAATTCTATCTTCTGCCTCTGTTATTCTACTATTTGTTGCCTCCAGAGTGTTTTGGATCTCATTTATTGCATTATTCATTATATATTGACTCTTTTTTATTTCTTCTAGGTCCTTGTTAAATCTTTCTTGCATCTTCTCAATGCTTTTCTCCAGGCTATTTATCCATGATTCCATTTTGCTTTCCAGATTTTGGATTAATTTCACGATCATTATTCGGAATTCTTTATCAGGTAGGTTCGCTATTTCTTCCTCTTTTGTTTTGTTTGGTGGGTAATTATCCTGTTCCTTTACCTGCTGGGAATTCTTCTGTCTTTTCATCTTGTTTAAATTGCTAAGTTTGGGGCGTCTTTACTGTATTCTGGTAGTCTGTGGAGTTCTCTTTATTGTGGCATTTCTGCACTATATGTGGGTTTGTACCGGTGGCTTGTCGAGGTTTTTTGTTTATGGAAGCTTGTATCGGTGTTCTGGTGGGTGGAGCTGGATTTCTTTTCTCTGGGGTGCAGTGGAGTGTCTAGTAGTGAGTTATGAGATGTCTATGCTTTTGGGGTCGCTTTGTGTAGCCTGTGTATTGGAGCTCAGGCTGTGTTCTTGTTTTTCTGGAGAATTTGCTTGGTATGTCTTGTTGTGGAACTTGCTGGTCTTTGTGTGATGCTTGGTTTCAGAGTAGGTATGGAGGCTTTTAATGAGCTCCTGTCAATTAGTGTTTCGTGGGATCAGGGTATGGACTTAAGCCTCCTGGTTCCAGTTATTGGTCTTATTTTTACAGTAGTCTCAAAAACTTCTTCTTCTATAATGCATTCCACAACTGGACCGCTCAGAGATGTTCACGGAATTATACAGAGAAGGAAAAAGGGAGGAAGGAGACAGAGGTGGTCAGGAGGATAAAAGGAGGGAGTGTGAAGGAGAGAGACAGATCTAGTCAGTAATCAGTAAAGAAAAGAAAAAAGGAAAGGAAAAAAGCAAAGGACAAAAAGGAAAAAAGAAAAAAACAAAAACAAAACAGGGTCGCAAAAGTTATATCTAAACGTGGAGATTAAAGAAGTACTAGAGGATAAAAAAAAATAAAAATAAAAGAAACAAAACAAACAACAACAAAAAAAAATTAAAAGGAAAAAAAAAAATTTTTGTTTTCCTTTTTCCAATTAAAAAATAATAAAAATTTAAAATATATATATATATTAAAAAAAGAAAAGAAAAAAAAAGGAAATAATGATGGTAAAAATAGTAACAATATATATAAGAGTTTCTCTATTATTGTTGTGGGTTCAGTTCATTTTCAGCTAGTTCCTTGTTCCGGCTTAAATTTCTCAAGATCTATAGGCCCCTTTCTCTGTGGTTGGTCTGTATAGTTCTTTGTTCTGTGCACGGTTCTGCGGTGTTCTGGGCCAAGGCCCGCCACTCGTGTGGTCGGCGCTGCACAATCTGGATTGCCGGCCCAAACTACTCCAGTTAGGCAGCACTCCAGACAATCAGGCGAACGAAGTCTGCGCTGAGGCCCGCAGAGGGGGAGGGGCCGGCGAAGGGAATGGCAGGCGGGCGGGTGGGGGAGGGGATGGGGTGGCCCTCGTGGGAGCCGCCGGCACAGCGGGCGGGGGCACGCCTGCGCGGGAGTGGCCGGCGGGGGAGCGTCCAGTGGGGGAGAGTCCCGCGGGGGAGCGTCCCTCTGGGGAGCGCCGGCAGGGGAGCGTCCCGCGTGGGAACGGCCAAGGCGTCTCCCTGCCCAGCCCCGGCTCCCCAATGGCAGATGCGGGCGTTTGCAGCGGTGCTTTTCCGCTGCGGAAGTTACCGCAGGGCCCGCAGTCTGTGGGTTCTAATTGCTCAACTGTTCTCCTCCCTGTTATGATAGTCTCCGTGTTTCCCAGGTTCGGCGCAGATTCCGCAGGGAGAGTGTTTCCTGGTGTTTGGAAACTTCTCTTTTTAAGACTCCCTTCCCCGGACAGAGGTCCGCCCCTCCCTCTTTGTCTCTCTCTGGCTTCTATATTCTTTCCTACCTCCTTTAGAAGGCAGTGAGTTGCTTTTCTGGGTGTCCGACGTCCTCCGCCAGCACTCCGAAGCTGTTTGTGGTATTTACTCGGCGCCCAGATGTCCCATTGATGAATTTGTGGAGGAGAAAGCGTATTCCCCGTCCTAATCCTCCGCCATCTTAACCGGAAGACTCCACTGTATAATTTTAAGGGATTTGATTTACATCATATCTGAATGATCTGGTGGTTTTCCCTACTTTATTCTACTTAAGTCCGAATTTTGCAATAAGATGTTTGTGATCGGAGCCACAGTCAGCTCCTGGTCTTGTTTTTGCTGACTGTATAGAGTTTCTCTGTCT
The DNA here is from genome assembly GCA_935064755.1 of Tragelaphus eurycerus. Lineage (NCBI taxonomy): Eukaryota > Metazoa > Chordata > Mammalia > Artiodactyla > Bovidae > Tragelaphus > Tragelaphus eurycerus. The sequence continues at coordinate 7,372,600 of CAKXYN010000080.1, forward strand.
TTGGCTGCAAAGAATATCATCAATCTGATTTCAGTATCGACCATCTGGTTATGTCCATGTGTAGAGTCTTCTCCTGTGTTTTTGGAAGGGGGTGTTTACTGTGACCAGTGCATTCTCTTGGCAAAACTCTATTAGCCTTTGCCCTGCTTTTTTTGGTACTCCAAGGCCAAATTTGCCTGTTACTCCAGGTATCTCTTGTCTTCCTACTTTTCCATTCCAATCCCTTCTGATGATAAGGACATCTTTTTTTGGTGTTAATTCTAGAAGGTCTTGTAGGTCTTCATGGAACCATTCAACATCAGCTTCTTCAGCATTAGTGGTTGGGCATAAACTTGGATTACTGTGATATTAAATGGTTTGCCTTGGAAACAGATAGAGATCATTCTGCCATTTTTGAGATTTCACCAAAGTACTGCATTTCAGGCTCTTTTTGAGTATGAGGGCTACTCCATTTCTTCTAAGGGTTTCTTGCCCACGGTAGTAGATATAATGGTCATCTGAATTTAAATTTGCATTTTCTGGTCTGTTTTATTTCACTGTTTCCTGAAATGTTAATGTTCACTCTTGTCATCTCCTGTTTGACCACTTCCCATTTACCTTGATTCATGGACCTAACATTCCAGGTTCCTACGCAATGTTGTTTTTTATAGCATCAGACTTCACTTCCATCACCAGTCACATCCACAAGTGGGCATTGTTTTCTCTTTGGCTCCATCTCTTCATTCCTTCTGGATTTATTTCTCCACTCCTCCAGTAGACCACATTTTGTCAGAACTCTCTTCCATGACTCATCCATTTGGGTGGCCCTACATGACATGGCTTATAGTTTCATTGTATTTTTCAAGGCTGTAGTCTATGTGATCAGTTTGGTTAGTTTTCTGTGATTGTGATTTTCATTCTGTCTGTGCTCTGATGGAGAAGGATAAGAGGCTTATGGAAGCTTTCTGATGGGAAAGACTGACTGTGGGGGAAAATGTGTCCATAATATTTGCCTTTTCTAAAATGTCATGGAGTTGGAATAACACAGTACAGAGCCTTTTCAGATTGGCTTCTTTCACTTAGTAATATGCATTTAAATTCCTTGCAGTATTTTCATGGCTTGATAGCTGATTTCTTTTTAGTAGTCAATGATATTCCACTGTCTGTATTTACAATAGCTGTTTATCTGTCTACCTACTGAAGGATATCTTAATTGCTTCTGAGTTTTAGAAATTACAAATAAAACTGCTATAGACATTGATGTGCAGGTTTCTTTGTCTATATAAGTTTTCAACACCTTTGGGTAAATACCAAGGAGGACAATTACTGGATTAAATTTTAGTTTTCTAAGAAACCACCAAACTGTCTTTCACAGGGGCTGTGCCACTTAGCATCCTCACAAGCAGTGAATGAATTCCTGTTACTTCAGATTCTCACTGGAAATCAATATTGTCAGTGTTGTGGCTTTTCCCCACTCTGACCAGTGTGCAGTGGTATCTCAGTGCTGCTTTAATTGACATTTCCCTGATAACACATGATGTTCATATGCTTATTGTCCACTTTTCTTTTTTTTTTTGATAAGGTATCTGTTAATTGATCAATATATTCATCAGTTTTTTTATGGTTGAGTTTTAAGAGTTCTTTATCTATTTTGGATACCACGTTTTGGAAGTATTTTTCTACCAGTCTGTGGATTGATTCTTGGTCTCTTGACATTGTCTTTCAAAAAGTAGAAATCTTAAATTTTAAGATTTTAAGTTTAAATTTTAATTTTAATTAAATAAGTTTAATTTATTTAAATTAAATAAGTTAATTTAAATTTTATTTGAATGAAATAATTTTAATTTAAATTCTATTTGAATGAAATAATTTTAATTTAAATTCTATTTAAATGAAATAATTTTAATTTAAATTCTATTTAAATGAAATAATTTTAATTTAAATTCTATTTAAATGAAATAATTTTAATTTAAATTTTAAGTCCAGTATATTAAGTCTTTTCTTTTATGGTTCATGCCTTTGGTGTTGTATCTAAAAAGTCATTGTCAAGCCTGAGGTCACTTTGATTTTCTATGTTATCTTCTAGGGGATGTATACTTGACATTTAAGTCTGTGATTCATTTTGAGTTAACCTTTGTGATGGATTTAAGGTCTGTGCTAGAACTCTTTTTTCTGAACATGTATGTCCACTTCAAATTGCAATCTATAGCTGTCCATCCTATCCCATGGATTGATGGTGTTGCTGAATTCAACTATGTTGCTACTGATTTTTTTGCACCCTGGATCTGTCCATTTCTGATAGAAGGAGGTTGAGGTCTACAACTATGAAGGTGGATTCATGTATTTCTATTGGTGATTCTATCAATTTTGCCCTATGTACTATATTGGGATGCCCCTTTGTTAGTGCACACGTACCTGAGGATTGTTATGTCTCTTTGGAGAATTGACCTCTTTATAAGTATATAATGCTGTTATTTATTCCTGATAACATTCCTGGTTCTGAAGTCTACTCTTTCTGAAACTAATATAGTTTACTTCCACTTTCTTTTCTGCCGAGGTCCAGCCCCAGCTGATCCAGGGTCTTTGGAGGGTGGACGGTCTAGGTGACTCATTTACATATCAATTAGAGACATTAAGAGTAATTAAAGGATAGCTCAGTAGGAATATTCAGAGGAGAAAAGAGGCTGAGTAGCTTGGTTTATGCGGGAGACCAATGAAACTTCAAGACAAGAAGTTTGCACCACTTGTGTAGGCCGCAGGCGCCCACTCGAATAACGAAAAGTGCCCCACCTTAGGCACTTTCTCAAGTGGGTCTTAGAAGCCCAGGCATGATTAGCAAGCTTGGAGGGTCCGCGCTCCAGATGGAAACTTCAGCCGGAAATGGAAATAGAGAGGAAGAATGACATGGGGAGACCAAGCTCTGGTGAGCAAGGCCCATAGCTTTATTTTCAACATGGGCTTTTATACCCTAAGTTATACATAGAGGATAATGCTGCTGCTGCTGCTGCTGCTAAGTCACTTCAGTCGTGTCCGACTCTGTGTGACCCCATGGACAGCAGCCCACCAGGCTCCCCCGTCCCTGGGATTCTCCAGGCAAGAACACTGGAGTGGGTTGCCATCTCCTTCTCCAATGCATGAAAGTGAAAAAAGTGAAGTCGCTCAGTCGTGTCCAACTCTTAGCGACCCCATGGACTGCAGCCTACCAGGCTCCTCCGTCCATGGGATTCTCCAGGCAAGAACACTGGAGTGAGTTGCCATCTCCTTCTCTAATAGAGGATAATAGGGGATGTGAAATCATGCAAAGCCAGCAGTCTTTGATGCTTATCAAAAACCATGGTTTCTTTCCTGCAAATTTATCACATACAAATGGTTCAAGTGATTTACATCATCTTCTGGCCATAAGGCCTATTAACACTTTATGACTCTTGACAAAGTTTTGTCAACCACAAGACTTATTTTCTCTAAGAGTAATTATTTTAAGGTTTGGCGCCATCTTTATCTGCAGGTATTAGATAAACTTGCATTCCTATAGCGAGGAGGCACAGTGGGTTTACAACAAAGAAAAGAATTTAGTACCTTAAGGGTCTAAAGTTACTAGAACCAAGGCCACTACTTATTTTTTCTACAAACCAACTCTACACATTCAAGGATACAAAAGGGGGGATGTGAAAACTTGGCAAAAAGCATTGGCTCATTAATAAAATCTTTTACTAGTCTTATTCTGACAGTTCCTAACTCTCTGAGAGGCTCTAAGCTATTTAAATATTTTACGCTTCCCGTGCCTCTCACGCCTGAGAGACTGTAAACAATCATATGCATAGCAATAGGAGTCCGGGTAAACTTATCAGGCAAGTTAGAGAATTGCCTATCTGAGGGGTTTGGATTTGAACACTCCTAATGCCCAGGAACTTTATTAATTGGAGCTGTAAGTTAATTCTTTATTAGAGAGAGCGAGATGGTGGTGGGGGACAGCCCCCAGTAAAGTCAGAGGTGAGAGCACAAAGCAATAAAGTAGGCAGACTCTGGTTTTTTGGGGGGTAGATGCTCAAGAATATCCGGGGGGACTCCTGAGGCTTAATCTCGAATTTGCGTCTACCAAGCCTCCTTCCTCATGACCTTTGTCACGAGTGGAGCGCTAATCCAAGCCAGCTCCCCACACTTTTCATCAGTATCATCCATTCACTTACCTGTGTGTTTATACTTAAAGTGAATTTCTTATAAACAATGTATAGTTGGGTTTTGCTTTTTAATCCATTTTTGAGGATCTTTGTCTTAACTGATGCACTTAGACTACTCATGTTCAAAGTGATTAGAGTTGAATTAATATCTACCATGTTTGTTAACTGTTTTTTATTTGTTGCTTTTATTCTTTGTTTCGTTTTTTTGTTTTTTGGAAAGCAAAGACATTACTTTGCCAACAAAGGTTCGTCTAGTCAAGGCTATGGTTTTTCCTGTGGTCATGTATGGATGAGAGAGTTGGACTGTGAAGAAGGCTGAGTGCCAGAGAATTCATGGTTTTGAACTGTGGTGTTGGATAAAACTCTTGAGAGTCCCTTGGACTACAAGGAGATCCAACCAGTCCATTCTGAAGGAGATCAGCCCTGGGATTTCTTTGGAAGGAATGATGCTAAAGCTGAAACTCCAGTATTTTGGCCACCTCATGCAAAGAGTTGACTCATTGAAAAAGACTCTGATGCTGGGAGGGATTGGGGGCAGGAGGAGAAGGGGATGACAGAGGATGAGATGACTGGATGGCATCACTGACTCGATGGACATGAGTCTGGGTGAACCCCGGGAGTTGGTGATGGACAGGGAGGCCTGGAGTGCTGCAGTTCATGGGGATGCAAAGAGTTGGACACAAACTGAGCAACTGAACTGAACTGAACTCTATTCCTGCCTTTTGAGGTTTTACTTGAACATTTTATATTATTTCATTTTCTCTCATTTCTTAGTATGTGGATTATGTCTTTTTCACTTTTCTCTGCTGGTTGCCCCACAGTTTGCAATGATGAATCTAAGTCCACTTTTGTATCACCCTGTATCACTGCATAAAGTGAAAGTGAAGTTGCTCAGTCGTGTCTGACACCTTGCGACCCCATGACCTGTAGCCTATCAGGCTTCTCCATCCGTGGGATTTTCCAGGCAAGAGTAATGGAGTGGGTTGCCATTTCCTTCCCCAGGGGATCTTCCCGACCTAGGGATTGAACCCAGGTCTCCCACATTGCAGACAGATGCTTTACTCTCTGAGCCACCAGGGAAGTCCTGGTATCCCTGCATAGATAGTATGAATTCCTTATACAAACATACCTCAGAGATAAAGCAGTTTCAGTTCCAGATCACTGTAGTAAGGCAAATCTCATAAGAAAGTAAGCCACACAAATTTTTGGTTTCTCAGTGTATATAAAAGCAATGTTTATACTGTCATCTATTAAGTGTGCAATCAGAGATCAGATCAGTCGCTCAGTCATGTTCGACTCTTTGCGACCCCATGAACTGCAGCACGCCAGGCCTCCCTATCCATCACCAGCTCTCGGAGGTCACTCAGACTCACATCCATCGAGTCAGTGATGCCATCCAGCCATCTCATCCTCTGTCGTCCCCTTCTCCTCCTGCCCCCAATCCCTCCCAGCATCAGAGTCTTCTCCAATGAGTCAACTCTTTGCATGAGGTGGCCAAAATACTGGAGTTTGAGCTTTAGCATCATTCCTTCCAAAGAAATCCCAGGGCTGATCTCCTTCAGAATGGACCGGTTGGATCTCCTTGCAGTCCAAGGGACTCTCAAGAGTCTTCTCCAACACCACAGTTCAAAAGCATCAATTCTTCGGCACTCAGCCTTCTTCACAGTCCAGCTCTCACATCCATACATGACCACAGGAAAGACCATAGCCTTGACTAGGCGATGTCTAAAAATATACATATCTTAATTTAAAATATTTTGTTGCTAAAAATTTCAGCCTTCATTTGAGCTTTCAGCACATCATAATCTTTTTGTAATATCAATATTAAAGATCATTGATCACAGATCACCATAACAAACATAATTATAATGAAATAGTTTGAAATACTGTGAGAATTACCAAAATGTGACAGTCAAAAAGTGAGCAAAAGTTATTGGAAGAATGCTGCTAATAGACTTGCTCAATGCACAGTTGCTAAAATTCTTCAATTTATAAGGGAAAAAATACATATATTAATGGCAAAAATGTCAAGGATGCCTGTAAGGATAAAATACTCCTAATTTTTCCTCTTATTCCTTGTATTACTGCTGTCATTCATTTTACTTTATACATTAGAATATGTAAGCAGGGATGTGTGCACACACTTATACATAAGTATACATAATCAGGTATATGGTTTATTATTATTTTGAAAACATTGTTCCTTGTTATATAAACTAAGAATAAGAAAAATAACAAGTTTTATTTTACCTTCACTTATTTCTTCTTTGGGGCTTCCCTGGTGGCTCGGACAGAAAAGAATCTGCTTGCAATGCAGGAGACCTGGGTTTTATCCCTGGGTTGGGAAGATCCCCCGGAGGAGGAAATGGCAACCAACTCCAGTATCCTTCCATAGAGAATTCCATGGACAGAGGAGCCTGGTGGGTTACAGTCCATGGGATCTCAGAGAGTCAGACATGACTGAGTGACTTCACATCATTCACTTCATACTTTATCACTGGAGAAGGAAATGGCAACCCACTCTGGTATTCTTGCCTGGAAAATCCCGTGCTGTGTCCAGTCTACTAACAAGCCCATCAAAGACATTCTTCATTTCTATTAAAGATTTTTGATCACTACCATTTATATCTGGTTCTTTCTTATAACTTCTATCTCACTACTTACATAGTCTTTGTATTCTTGCAGGCTGTCTACTTTCTCTTCGAGCTCTTCCCAAAGTAATCATAATTATTTTCAGTTCCTCATCTGATATTTCCAACATTTATGCTATATTTGATTCTGAGGCTTACTTTGCCTTTTCATATTGCATTTTCTACTTTAGTGTGCCTTGTAATTTTTTTTCTCATAGTTAGACATCATGTACTGGGTAAAAAGAAGTAGTATAAATAGGCCTTTAATAATATTGTGGTGAGGTGTGTGTGTGTGTGTGTGTGTGTGTGTGAGTAGCTGTGCATTTTATAGTTCTATGATTAGGTCTTTCAGTGAGCCTTTGCCTCTGGACTGTGGACTTCACACATGCTTCTCAGGTTTTGCCTTTTTAAAAAAAATTTTTTTCCCTCCCCTTGATAGAATGGCTGGAGTTAGGTATTTCTTGTCCCATAGGTTAGTTAGGCTCTGATAAATCCCCAGCAGGTTAAACTCTAGCTAAATAGTTTCTCTTGAGGGAAGATGTTAAAAACAGAATGCTTATGAAGAGATTTCTCTCTTGAGAGTCACTGTGAAAGCCTGGTTGAGCTGCAGGAATTAAACCTGACCCCATTGTTGGGGATTCTGAGTCCTCTTAGAAATTCCATTCTCAGGCTTGCCCACACTGAGCCCCCAGCAGTTTCAGTCACAGCTCACAGTTTCCTACCTCAGCACTGGTTCCAAGAAAGGTTTCTGTTCTGGTTTGGGTTGTGATTTTTTGTATTGGCCCGTCAGTTTCTCTGATTCAGGGGGCAGCAGTTTGCTTTATGACCTCACTTCTCTTATGGATCTAAGTTTTTGACTTTCAGTTTATTTAACTTTTTAGTTGTTGTTAAGATGGAGTGATAAATTCTAAACCCCTAACATTCTGTACAGAAAACTGAAACTTATCACTGATTCTTCAACATCCCCTCTGGTCAAGCCCTTTTCCATGAAATGTTGGACTTCATCCTATCAAGACTGAATATATTTCCAGGTCCCTAGACTTGCGTTTGGTCATAAGACTGACTTTTTCACTGTAATGTGAGAAAGAAACTCAACCAAAGCATTGTTAAAATAATTCTTTACGCAAAATTGCCAGGCATGCAAAGTTTTCTTCAGAGCATTCTAACTTAAGCAGGGAGAAGAAACCATTTTATGAGATTTTAACATACAGGGACCAATCAAAGTTCAGTTAGGCTTAGAAGGAAAAAGTAGCCAAAGTATAGCTAATTTTAGAAATTAGAATTGAAGAATTATTCTTGTGGATTTGTACCCATTGGTCAGGCTGCATGGAGTTTAAATAACTCTGCAGTATTTGTTTATACATGGGAAGAAGCCAGGGTCAGGGTTAGTAGTTTAAGGGGAAGTCCCACTTGGTAGTAGGCATATTTTCTCATTTAGAAGATAATTGTTAGTCTAACTCTCATGCTGGGAAAATATTTATTTGGTGACTAGCTGGCTTAACGTATATTTATTTTGGCCTAAACAATCATACTATTCCAATGAAGTTCATTTTAACACGAAGATATTTTTTAAATGTGTAATATGTTGAGACACTTAAAAAGACATGGTCTGTAAGTGTCCAGTAAGTCTATTTTAACTCTAATTAAAATCTAAGAAACTTAATTTATTTCACTGAATCCCACCGAATTATTGCTAACATGGAAAGTTTGCATAAATAAAAATATATTGGAAAGGCCTTTGAACAAAAGACATGTATCCAATCAAATACTTTAGGAAATGCACGTCTCTGAGCTCCTGGGACTTACTGTGCTCTTTCCTTTCCACATGTGAACCCCTGCCTCCTCCAGGCTCCACTCCCACCCCACCCAGTGGCGTTCTGGACCACCACCTCCTCATCTTTTGGATCTTGGGCCCCACGTCACACTTGTACTCTCTGTACTTCTGATGCACCTTACTTTCTCCAATGAATGTACTTCAGGTCCTTTAAAGCTACTTCCTGTTCATTGTTGTTCACATTCACATATTCAAGAGCAACTAAATTGAAGTTTAAGGTTTAACACTTCATGTTGACTATTTATTTCTAGTATCACAGCACGAGGATTTAGCCTTTTGGAATTCTAGCTTACTGTATTAAGTTTCCTTTATTAGAGTTCACTGTTATAGGCACTGATTTTAATTTTTACTTCTTTTGCCTACAAGTCTTTCAAAATAAAAGTTCAAGTGGTCTAGGATGAGTGAATGTCATCCAAGTAAAAACAGCTTTAATCCTTGCTTACACCTGGTGTTTCTGCTTCCATTTTGGTTTCATCTTAGAAATTTCTTTTTATCTTTTTCTGTTACTCCTGCTTTTCAGAAAAATGTAAAAAAGTGTTCCATATGGTAGTTTAAATTATTTTTGGTGAGGGAAGGGTGATATGAATAACAGTGATTATCAGAATGCACAAACTCCTTTACACTGTCTCTCATACCAGCAAATTTCTAAATTTACAACATTAGTACTTCATATTCAGGAAAACTAAACATAGTTAACCTTGCACGCTGAAAGGTGGATGAAGGCTTATTAGCCCATCTTACTGTTTGAGTAAGCTTCATGCACTTAGAGCTCCTAGTGACTTCTATTTGTAGTTCTTTTGAGGATCTTGTTGAGTTTAGGTATATTCTTACTTGTAATATTATTGCTTGAGTGATAGGAGTAATTCTGTTCCTTTTTGTATAATCAGAGCAAGTCCTACAACTCTCAGGAAACGCTGCTGTCATCTCACATGTATGAGAATGTGGTTAGAGATGGGTACATTAAAGTGGGATGCCTACAACTATGTGGAGTGAACATCATTGCAGGAAAATAGTAAATATTTATTATGATACAGGAAGAGAATGGCATAAACTGGAATTTATAAACTCATTCTCCATTCTTTCAGTACCACAGATTTCACTCTAAAAAAAGATCATACTTCCTGATTTGAAGTGAAAAGTAGAATCATAAGGTTAGAGTGGCAGAGTTTGCCTGCATTGGGTATCAAAAATGGTAAAAAATAGAAGGGGTTGGGGGAGGAAACCATAAATCTGGCTAAGAGCATGGTTGCTGCAGGGCAGCACCTGGTGGGTGTGATTCTGGTGCCCCTGGAAGACCATTCAATAAGGAAGAAACAGCAAACATTTGAAGGTAGGAGGGAAGGGTAAGTGAAAATTATGGGACCAAGATGGGGGGACATATTTATCAAGAGCCTGACTTCCACAGGCCAGATATCCTACTAGATGCTAGGGGTATATAGTTAAGCGAAACCTGTTTCCCACATTCATAAAATTCCAGTCCGACATAGGAGATATTCATGAAATAATTAAGGGTGAGCATGCTACAAAGGAAATATGTATTTCCTGGCATGGACTAGGAGAATTATCTAAGTAGTCTCAAACTATTTTTATTCTATAAAATTTCATGTCACTCTAACTTTATCATTGATTGCATGGGTTTTAATATCCTAAAGGGTCTCATTTTTGATCCTTAACTAAAGATGCATTGAATGGTTGTATGTGAATTCACTTTCAGAAGGCAGCATGGTTTCTGAACTTTTGGCTCATGTCACTAAAATGAACTTAATCTATTTTCTTGTAGCACAACATATACAAACCCACAGAAAACTTAACTAAATTTGTTTGTAACATCCATAATCCAATTTAGGAAAGTAGTGCTTCTTTTTCACTAAGGTAGCCAATCAAATTACCCCAAATTCAGCTCACTTAGGCTTGTTAGAATGTTTCTCTTAGAATCCATTTGTGCTATTTATGGTAGACATTTCATGCCAGAATGTAGTGTGGAAAGAAATCAAAACAGATTAAAGAAACATTTTTTCTTGTCTAATTAACTGAATTTACAAATAGTTTCATGATGGTCTGATGTGATCTAGTCCCTTGTGTTACCTGAGGAAACCAAAGGACACAGAAAATTCGCCAGTGTGATGAGCTTCTTGTCTAAGTACTGGTGATTTTCTTATCAACAGCCTGTTGACAGAACCCTAAAGGTCTCAGGTTGCCCATGATCTATGATCTGGCTGCTATGAGAATGCAAAATGTACTTTCTAAACTCAGGAGGTCATGAGGCAATGGTGGACAGAGCTATTTTGTTGGAGTATATGGACCCATTTCTTAGAAAGCTACAGATGCTGACCCCAGATTAGCTTCCTGAAAACCTTTCTTGTGTTCGTTCAGATAGTAAGTGATATTGAGGAACATTGGCGTAGTCAATTTTCCCATATGTCTTTTCATATATATGAGTTCTATTTTCTTGCTGATAACTTTTACATATAAGAATTTATATGATATGCATGCCTAGATGATACACACAAGCACACATACATTAAAAACAAAGTCATTTCGTTTTGTTTATGGTTTCCTTTGCTATGTAAAAGCTTTTGCATTTAACTAGATCTCATTTATTTTTGTTTTCACTTTCATTACTTCAGGAGGTGGATCCTAAAGGAGATTCCTGTGATTTACATCAAAGAGCACTCTGCCTACGCTTTCCTCTAACAGTTTTATAGTCTCCAGCATTACATTTAGGCCTATGATACATTTTGAGTTTATTTTTGTGTATCGTTTTAGAGAATATTCTAGTTTGATTCTTTGCAAGTAGCTGTGCAGTTTTCTAAGCACCACATTGAAGAGACTGTCTTTTCTTGATTGTATAGTCTTGCCCTCTTTGTCATAGATTAACTGACCATAGGTGGGTGAGTTTACTTCTGGGTTTTATATTCTGTTCCATTGATTATATTTGTTTTTGTGCAAGTACCATACTGTCTTGATTATTGTAGATTTGTAGTATAGTCTGAAATCTGGGAGCCTGATCCTTCCAGCACATTCCACCCCTCCCCCCCCCAAGATGGCTGTGGCTATTCAAGGTCTTTGTGTTTCCAAATAAATTAAACTTTTTTTTTTTTTTTTTTTGCTTTAGTTCTGTGAAAAATGCCATTGGTAATTTGATAGAGATTGCACTGAATCTGTACATTGCCTTGGAAAGTATAGTCATTTTGAAAGTATTTGTTTCTTCCATTTCAAGAACATGGTATATCTCTCCATCTCTTCATTTCATCTTTGATTTCTTTTATTAGCATCTTATAGTTTTTGGAGTACATGTTTCTTTGCCTCCATTCAGTTCAGTCACTCAGTTGTGTCTAACTCTTTGTGACCCCATGGACTTCAGCATCCCAGACCTCCCTGTCCATCACCAACTCAAAGTTTATTCAAACTCATGTCCATCGAGTCAGTGATGCCATCCAATTATCTCATCCTCTTTCGTCTCCTTCTCCTCCTGCCTTCAGTCTTTCCCAGCATCAGGGTATTTTCAAATGAGTCAGCTCTTCACATCAGGTGGCCAAAGTATTGGAGTTTCATCTTCAGCATCAGTCCTTTCAATGAATATTCAGGACTAATTTCCTTTAGGATGTACTGGTTGATTCTCCTTGTAGTCCAAGGGACTCAAGAGTCTTCTCCAATATCACAGTTCAAAAGCATCAGTTCTTTTGTGCCCAGCTTTCTTTACAGTCCCACTCTCACATCCATACATGACTACTGGAAAAACCATAGCTTTGACTAGACAGACCTTTACTGGCAAAGTGATGTCTCTGCTTTTTAATATGCTGTCTAGGTTGATCATTGGAGAAGGCAATGGCAACCCACTCCATTACTCTTGCCTGGCAAATCCCATGGACAGAGGAGCCTTGTAGGCTGCAGTCCATGGGGTCCCTAGGAGTCGGACACAACTAAGTGACTTCATTTTCACTTTTCACTTTCATGCCTTGGAGAAGGAAATGGCAACCCATTCCAGTATTCTTGCCTGGAGGATCCCAGCGATGGGGGAGCCTGGTGGGCAGCCATCTATGGGGTCGCACAGAGTCAGACATGACTGAAGCGACTTAGCAGCAGGTTGGTCATAGCTCTGATCAATGCAAAGAAATAGAGGAAAACAATAGAATGGCAAGATTAGAGCTCTTTTCAAGAAAATTAGAGATATCAAGGAAACATTTCAAGCAAAGATGGGCACAATAACAGATAGAAATGGTATGGACCTAACAGAAGCAGGAGATATTAAGAAGAGGTAGGAAAAATACACAGAACTATACGAAAAAGATCTTCATGACCCAGATAAGTACGATGGTATGATCGTTCCCCTAGAACCAGACATCCTGGAATGTGAAGTCAAGTCGGCCTTAGGAAGCATCACTGCAACAAAGCTAGTGGACGTGATGAAATTCCAGTTGGGCTATTTCAAATCCTAGAAGATGATGCTGTTAAAGTGCTGCACTCAGTATGCCAGCAAATTTGGGAAGGACTGGAAAAGGTCAGTTTTTATTCCAATCCCAAAGAAAAGCAATGCCGAAGAAGTTAAAACTACCATAGAATTGCACTCATCTCACACACTAGCACAGTAATGGTCAAAATCCTCCAAGCCAGGCTTCAACAGTATATGAGTCGTGAACTTCCAGATATTCAAGCTGGATTTAGAAAAAGCAGAGGAAGCAGAAATCAAATTGTCATCTGTTTGATCATAGAAAAAGAGAGGTCCAGAAAAACATTTACTTCTGCTTTATTGACTATGCCAAACTCCTTGACTATGTGGATCACTACAAACTGTGGAAAATTCTTAAAGAGATGGAAATACCAGACCACCTTACCTGCCTCCTGAGATATCTGTATGCAGGTCAGGAAGCAACAGTAGAACTGGACATGGAACAACAGACTGGTTTCAAATCAGGAAAGGAGTACCTCAAGGCTGTATATTGTTACCCTGCTTATTAACTTCTATGCAGAGTACATCATAGGTAATCCGGGGTGGATGAAGCACAAGCTGGAATCAAGATTGCTGAGAGAAATATCAATAACCTCAGATATGCAGATAACACCACTCTTGTGGCAGAAAGTGAAGAACTAAAGAGCCTCTTGATGAAAGTGAAAGAGAAGAGTGAAAAAGTTGGCTTAAAACTCAACATTCAGAAAACTAATATCATGGCATCCAGTCCCATCACTTCATGGCAAATAGATGGGGAAACTGTGGAAACAGAGAGACACTTTATTTGGGGGGCTCCAACCCCACTCCAGTGCTCTTGCCTGGAAAATCCCATGGGTGGAGGAGCCTGGTAGGCTGCAGTCCATGGGGTCGCTAAGAGTCGGACAAGACTGAGTGACTTCACTTTCACTTTTCCACTTTCATGCATTGGAGAAGGAAATGGCAACCCACTCCAGTGTTCTTGCCTGGAGAATCCCAGGGACGGGGGAGCCTGGTGGGCTGCTGTGTATGGGGTCACATAGAGTCAGACACGACTGAAGTGATTTTGCAGTTAGCAAAATCACTGCAGATGTGACTGCAACCATGAAATTAAGAGACGCTTGCTCCTTAGAAGAAAAGCTATGATCAAAGTAGACAGAACCATGTTAACTCTTCTCTATTCCCACTGCACACTCATAACATAAGTATAAAATGTCCTTCTGACCTCCTGCATAGTGACACTCTCCTGTTGGAGCACTGGAAGTGATTTTACTTTCTGCATGCTAGACAAAGGCATTAAACTTAATGCAGAAAGCTAAGACTGGCATAAGTTCCACAGTCATTAGGTCAAACCTTGGCAGATCCAATGCCTCTGCAAAGCTCTGTCTTCAAGCATTCATGGAGCACAGTTAGTAGTCAAGGGAGTTAGCAGAGGGCCTAAGAGGCACCCCACACACTTCTTGTTTTCTTCCTTGTCAAATATCCAAAGAAGAAATCTACCTCTTTTCATTAGGGTTATTACATCTGATTACAACACATACTGAGGGCTGATATTTGAAACTTGTAATAAACATACCCTTAGGATATTAACACTGAGCAAGATAAAAAATATAAGTATGGCATATGTTAGTAGCATATTACATGTCCACTCAAATAAGTTTGAGTATCTTTGAAAATGTTCATTAGAAATTTACATAAATTTACTGTCTGCTGTGCTGTTTTAAGAAAATAACACAAATGATAACTTACTAAAAAAATGTGTATTAGTCAATTTTGAAAGTCAGACATGTACTTAACAGGCATTCTTCATACATCAAATGCTATTATTTATATATTTAACATCCTATAGAGACTTATTTTGGAGAAGGCAAAGGCAATCCACTCCAGTACTCTTGCCTGGAAAATCCCATGGATGGAAGAGCCTGGTGGGCTGCAGTCCATGGGGTTGCTTAGAGTTGGGCACAACTGAACGACTTCACTTTCACTTTTCACTTTCATGCATTGGAGAAGGAAATGGCAACCCACTCCAGTGTTCTTGCCTGGAGAATCCCAGGGACGAATGAGCCTAGTGGGCTGCCGTCTACGGGGTCGCACAGAGTCGGACAGTACTGAAGCGACTTAGCAGCAGCAGAGACTTATTTTAAATACAAAGTAGCTCTTTATGTATTTTATGCTGATGCTGAATCATGTATTTTTAGAGTTGTGTGATAACATGGATGGATATATACTTTGCTGTAGAATATTGAGTAGTTAGAATTGAGTGACCCATCATAGAACTACATGCAGAGTATAAACTGATAGTATTTAGATATATATCTTTTCATTGGTGAGAGTGGCTTCCAAAGAGGTCTTTTGACCTTATTGTTTCCTTCATGCCTACACATGCTATTACAATACTGATTCTTGGGTTCAGAAGATCCACTGGAGAAGGAAATGACAGCCTATTCCAGTACTCTTGCCTGGGAAATCCCATGACAGAGGATCCTGGTGGGCTACTGTTCTTGGGGTTGTAAGGAGTCAGACATGACTTAGAGACTCAGATCAGATCAGTTGCTCAGTCGTGTCCGACTCTTTGCGACCCCATGAACTGCAGCACGCCAGGCCTCCCTATCCATCACCAGCTCTCGGAGGTCACTCAGACTAACATCCATCGAGTCAGTGATGCCATCCAGCCATCTCATCCTCTGTCATCCCCTTCTCCTCCTGCCCTCAATGCCTCCCAGCATCAGAGTCTTCTCCAATGAGTCAACCCTTCGCATGAGGTGGCCAAAATACTGGAGTTTCAGCTTGAGCATCATTCCTTCCAAAGAAATCCCAGGGCTGATCTCCTTCAGAATGGACCGGTTGGATCTCCTTGCAGTCCAAGGGACTCTCAAGAGTCTTCTCCAACACCACACTTCAAAAGCATCAATTCTTTGGCGCTCAGCCTTCTTCACAGTCCAGCTCTCACATCCATACATGACCACAGGAAAGACCATAGCCTTGACTAGGTGAACCTTTGTTGGCAAAGTGATGTCTCTGCTTTTGAATATGCTATCTAGGTTGGTCATAACTTTCCTTCCAAGGAGTAAGTGTCTTTTAATTTCATGGCTGCAGTCACCATCTGCAGTGATCTGGAGCCCAGAAAAAGAAAGTCTGACACTGTTTCCACTGTTTCTCCATCTATTTCCCATGTAGTGATGGGACCAGATGCCATGATCTTCGTTTTCTGAATGTTGAGCTTTAAGCCAACCTTTTCACTCTCCTCTTTCACTTTCATCAAGAGGCTTTTTAGTTCCTCTTCACTTTCTGCCATAAGGGTAGTATCATCTGCATATCTGAGGTTATTGATATTTCTCCTGGCAATCTTGATTCTAGCTTGTGTTTCTTCCAGTCCAGCATTTCTCATGATGTACTCTGCATATAAGTTAAATAAACATGGTGACAATATACAGCCTTGACGTACTCCTTTTCCTATTTGGAACCAGTCTGTTGTTCCATGACCAGTTCTAACTGTTGCTTCCTGACTTAGAGACTAAACAACAACAATAACAATAGAATAAAAACTGGTATTATTCAGGGAATAAGCAGTTTACTTAAGATTAGACTGTGAGTCTTGGGCCAGAAATTAGGCTTCCAAATCACTCAAATCTCAGATCACATAAATTTCCTCACTGTGTTTTGTTTATTTAATATGCACGGCCTCTGCTCAAGCCCTTTACTTTAGGCCATTTCAGTATTTCCTTCTGAAGCCCTCACCATGTGCAAGAGAGAACTCAGCACACAAACTCTGCTTGCTCTTTCAGATAATTCTCAGCTGATGTGACCAAGAATTATAATCTGCTTTTAATCGCTTTATACATTTTAATTAGCCTAAAATTCTTTATTGAGAATGTCATTATGAAAATGGCCAGAACATTCTAAAATAAAGGTGTTCAGTTCTGTTCAGTTCAGTTGCTCAGTTGTGTCTGACTCTTTGCGACCCCATGAATCGCAGCACGCCAGGCCTCCCTGTCCATCACCAACTCCCGGAGTTCACCCAGACTCACATCCATCGAGTCAGTGATGCCATCCAGCCATCTCATCCTCTGTCGTCCCCTTCTCCTCCTGCCCCCGATCCCTCCAGCATCAGAGTCTTTTCCAATGACTCTTTTCCAGTAAAGGTGTAGGACACTGCAAAAACTTAGATTCTAATACATTTTACCCATTCAGATCTTAGTTTATATGTGTAGAATAACTGTCCTGATTATCAAAGTTGTCTCTGAGGATTAAATATGAATGCGTTTATAAGTATTTGGACATTGTGGTTATTTTTTAGCTCTTGATCAGAAATTGCCACTGCCACAAAATGAGCTGTTTTTGTCTGTAATTTGAGAAACTATAGACAGATGCTCAAAGTATTTTTAAAATGAATACATTTCTCAGGCCTTTTCTCTAGATTAAGCTGCTCCAGCTGCTGCTCTTGTACCTGCCACTGATTTATCCAAATCCTTTCTCTTATATTTAAATATTAGGAATTCGCCTATTTTAATGGCAAATGCCAGCTGCTACAGAAAGCTTTTTTTAACCCCTCCAGCTGGATGGCATAAATTGATCCAGTATGTATGTTGAGAATTTATATTGTGCCTGACCCTGTGTCAGGGCTGTTTATTCTTTTTTTGATCTCCCTTATTATGTTTTCTCTGCTTTTTTTAGGAAACATGTCCTGCTCTCCCTCAAATTATTTACTAAAGCATATGTCTCTTACTGTAGTGCATGAGCTCCTAAAAGCCACAGTTAGTACTTAATTTATGTTTGTATTTACCAAAACATCTTTTATAGTTCTTCACAATGAATATTTAATAGGAAGCTCTTGAATGTATCAATGAATGAATAGATAAATTAATGTAATTCCTTAGCTTCATTGTTCTTGATATTTCTGCCTCCAAGCATAGCTCTTTTTTTATTCTTTTTTCAACATATTAGAGTAAAACTCTTAAAATGTAGATTAGTCATGTGCAATACAAAATTATTTGTTTACTAAGGTCATTTTTGTGATTAAAATAAGTTTCCTCCCACTTTTCTGACAATGTCCTCTTTCAGGCTTTTCTTTATTAGTCTGCTCTTTAAATGTAAATGTTTCTTAGGGTTCTACTTTTGGAATACTTTCTCTTGTTTCCCCCATACTTCTTTGAGAGGTTTCACCCATTCCCATTTTCAATTATACTTATTTAAGAATAAACTTCAAATCTCTAATTCAGATCCAGATTCTTCTCCTAAATCTTCTGTTTATCCCATTCCCTATAGCTCAAGATCACTTGGATGACCCAAGGAACATCCTATTCAATATGTCCAACTCATCTCTGATACCTAACTGCAGCTCCACATTGGTTTTCCTTTTTGAAATTTATTCTGCAATAAAATGATACATGGAGCTGCCAGTCAGTTGCCCATGACATATTCCTGGGCACTGTTCCTAACTCTAGATTTTCCCTTTTCTGCTATTAACACTGATATATTAACATGTCTCTGGAATCCACTCACCTCACTCTACTCTCAGTGACACTTTACTACTTGTAGCTGTTATCATTTCTTTCAAATACTGCATTAATATCTACTAACTACAGTATGGTATTCCTCTGTGATAGACCCTGATCTCCTATCATGTACCCCATTAGAGCCAGGGAAATGTTCCTCAAGATAAAATCTGATGAAGATCCTCTGCTTAAAAGCCTACCACAGAGCCCCTACTGTGTTTAGAATAGCATCCAGACCCATTTATGATGTTTACAAGGTCTATGTAATCTACTATCTATTCATTTCTCATCTTCTCTCTTCACCAGTTTCCCCAAAGTGTGCTCACAATCTAGTTCCTGGAACACATTTTGCTCTCTCCTTTCCACATGTGAACCCCTGCCTGCTCCAGCTTCCCTCCCACCCAATAGTGGTGCTGGAATACCCCTCCTCGTCTTTCAGATCTTAGACCCCACGTCACTCTCACACTCTGTGTATTCCCAATAAAGTACTTATTCACTGTTTTCCACATTTGTATGCTCTTCACCGAATCTTAGCTCTTTTATATTTACATTGCAAAGTTTCTCTTAAGATACTCAACGGTACTGCATGATAGTTAACATTTCATTGCATCTGCAGATACATTTGTGTTGTTACTTGCTCAATTCATATGATTATATAAATATATGTGTGTATATATGTGTGTGTGTATATATGAAATAATTTTAAAACAGATTCTTTATGATCTCATATTGGGTTCGTGCATACTATTTAATGATTAGTTGTGGTTAGCACCAAATACATAGCTTATAATTTCAGTAGGTCACCATTTAATATTTTGGAAGGGGCATTTTTAAAATTATGAGAGATATACCAACTAAGGAAATAGCACTTCATTTCTGCCAAAATTTTCTTAGATCTTGAGAATAACGTGTGTGTGTGTGTGCTCAGTCGCTCAGTTGTATCTGACTCTTCGTGACCTCCTGGACTGTTGCCCACCAGGCTCCTCAGCCCGTGGAATTTCCCAAGCAAGAATACTGGAGTGGGTTCCCATTTCCTTCTCCAGAAGATATTCTGGACCCAGGAGTCAAGAGTAACTTTTAATTGTAGAATAATTATAACTTTTCAAATTAGCCTATTCTAGAATTTCCATCTGCGATTTTAAAATACATTTCAGCTTAAGTACTGAAAGAACCTTTGTTCACTTTCCTGAGACAAATTGATGATCTACCTCTTAGTGTTTCATGGCATGATCCTACACACTTTAGTAGGTTCAGAATAATTTGCACAAGTGTGCATGGTTAAAAAAATAACTAAAGATGAAAATGTGTACATTTTTCCATTTTCTTTTTGTTAGAGTAAAGCTGCTCTATTGTCCTTGAATAAGTCAGATTTCTTTTTGTATAGAAGACAAATGAGAATGGTGATTTAAACTGAGGCAGACGAGTCCTTTCCAATTGACAGCTATAACCTTGTATAACTAAATCTATCAGAGGCATCCTGTTATAGATAAAGTGCTGAATGTTTTCATTTCCCTTTTTGTAAAAGAGGTCAGAATGTCCAACTGGCAGTATCTTGGAGCCCAAGGGAGGTTTGTAATGTTATTCTCCATCTAGTAAGATGTATCAGGACTATTTATTGAAACACAGAACAAGGTCTTGACCTTTTTTTGACTTCTTACAAAACTTTACATAGAGTAGAAAAATTTCTACCAAACTAAAGAAACTAGAACATATGTCAGGCTGACACATTTTGTGTGCTGTAAATCCTAGAATATGTTTAATTGAAAATATTTACTAATATTAAAGTATGACAAGATACTTTCACCTTTGTTCAGTAAGTTGCTAATATGAAAAAATATATAAATATCTTCTCGAATAAAATTTACATGATTAAATTATTGAATTGAATACATATGACATATCAACTGTACTAAGGAATTTGATTAACAGATGCTTTTTATTTTAGTCACAAAAAAGATATACAATTTCAGTAAATTACAAAAGGCTTTTTAAAGCTCCCTTTAAAGAACACAAATTAACAACACTATGGAGAAAGTTTCCAGGATTATTTGTTATGTACACATGAACCATTCAAAGTCAAAATATTGCTTTAAACTCATAAGGAAAATCAGGACAAAAGAAATACCATTTCAAATCTCTACCAAAAAAGGATTCAGGAGGATCAAGATCACAAAAGTAACTAAAGGCGGCATTGCTAAGATAAGAAAATCAGCATTATGCCCTGCAAAGCAGCAGTGCCCTTGAAAATATAACAGCCTGGATTAGCTAAAACTACTACATGGTGAAAAACAGAAATCCTGAAAACAGTTTCTATTCTTTTACAGGAGCACTGGTTATAACTGAGTGTTACCAACAGGTGAGGATAGAAATTCATTTCATGGAAAAGAACATATTTTTCCCAGAAAGCAATCATCTATTTTTTTTAATAGGATAATAAGAACTAGGAAAAACAAATTTCTAGAATTTCCTCCCCCCAAAGATCATTATATCTCTTCTAATCTGATAATGCATGCAAAATTTCAGCAATTTAAGATAGAAAAAAATGTTATTGCAAACAGTTTCTACATCTTTTATCCTCATCTTCCTTTTAAAAAACTTACAAAAGTTCCCTTTTGCATCTTAAAGAGTTAGTCACTCAGTCATGTCCTTCTCTTGGTGACCCCATGGACTCTATAGCCCACCAGTCTCCTCTGTGCATGGAATTCTCTCGGCAAGAATATCAGAGAGGATAGCCATATCCTTCTCCAAGGCATTTTCCTGATCCAGTCATAAAATCTGTATCTCCTGCACTGCAGGCAGGTTCTTTACCATCTAAGCCACTCTCAATTAAAATTTCAGTGCTGTCATTTAATTGCTGCTACCTCAAATGGCCTATGTTTTTTTAATAATAAAGAGGCTTAATACCCATAAATAAATTGAATTTATCACTTTCCATACAAAATTCTAAGCATTTCACAGGCAATTTTGATCCAGTACTCTCAACCTTAAATATGACTCTAAATGACATTGCTTGTTTGGGATGTGTGGTTTCTTCTATTTTTGTGGTATATGTTCTGATTGTGCATACTGTAAAAGTACTGTTCATGAGTGAAAGTCAACTAGCTTGGGGGTGAATCTGGAAATCCAAAAGACATTTCTGGTCTATTTTTTATTACATATATGGGAGTTCTTAAGACCAAATAAATTATTTTTTTCTTTGCATAGAATGGCTCAGAGAAGAGAAATAACTGAAATTGATGGTAATGCAAATTATTGGAAAGTAAAGAGGTCAGACAGGTGATGTTTTCTATTAATAGCTAGAAAGTTCACTTTGTATTTTAAAGATGATTAACTATCTGAAGAAGTTTCATAAATTTTTGAGCACTTACATCTTTGAATTTGTGGAAGGTAAAACAAACTGTAACACTTGCAAATTTTGTGAAACTTGGAGGTCCCATCAATATCAAGTTTATTTTCCCTCAAGCTATCTTAATGTTTTCACTTTTGTCATATTGTTTGGATCTTCCAGTTTCCTTCAGTTTTTCAAATTTTATCCATCTTTATCCCCCAGTTTTTATTTTTATTTTTCCTTTGTTCCAGGGAAAGGAGCAAAAGCTAAGTAGCACTCTATTTTTATTACAAATATCATTCCAAATAACATTTACCAGAAATGTGTGTGGTATATGCATGTGACCCTATATTGATTTCTACTTCCCCCCCCCCCTTACTATACTGTAAGCCCTTTAAGGAAAGTGTCCATATTGCATTTTTCTCTATCACTCAGGCTAAGATTCTGCTGGTAGTTTCTAAATATTTTTAATTGCTAGATTTATACAAGTAGACCTTGGATTACTCATCTTAATGAATCCTACCTCAGTGCATCAGGATGAATCTCACCAGGGTAGCAGCAACTCTCACTTTAAATTCAACATGATTTTAGTATTCAATAGCAGCTTTGCCTTGACCTTTCCTGGTAATTGCCTGAAGACATCTTCAATGATTACATGGTTCACTCTCAGGCATTCTCTGTTAGTGTCCTATAAATCATTGATATTATGACTAAAAAACCAAAGAAATAAAAAGTTTGCCACTGTTTTTTAAATAAAATGACTGGGTTATTCTATCCAAAATCAGGGTAGTTGTGTGGATGTGATGTTTAATTTTATATGTCAACTTGTCTGGGTTATGGTGACAAGACGTTTGGTCCAATATTGTTTTGGATGCTTCTGGGAGGGTGTTTTGGGAACAGATTAACATTTAAATTGGTAGACTTTGAGTAAAGTAAATGATGTGATACATGCCTATCTTGCAAAAATGATTACCAAAATAAGGAATCCTTCACCTCCCATAATTAACCATTTTGTTGCTGCTGTTGTTATGGTTAGATCATTAAAACTCTTCTTATAACAACTTTAAAGCATACAATACAATATTGTTAACCATGGTTACATGCTGTAATTAGATCCTTGGAACTTATATGTCTTGTTATCTGGAAGTTTGTACCATTTAACCAATATCTTCTGTTTTGCCTACTCCTCAGGCCCAGGCAACTGATCTTCTCTATTTCTATGAGTTTAATGTTTTTAGATTTCACATATAAATGTGACCATATAGTATTTGCCCTCAAAGTGCATGCTGTGGAATTTGGTGGGATTTTCTTCTTTTTTATGATAGTTTGTTTATATATATATATAAAGTGATTGCTTATTTTAAAAAATGAATGAGAAATACAGGGGGTAGGCGATGGGCAGGTAAGGAGAGTGAGGATGATAGATATTCTGAAAGAAAACTGATGAATAAGAGTTGTACGTAAGTAACACAGGGTTCAGAGCAGGCGATGGCACCCACTCCAATGCTCTTGCCTGGAAAATCCCATGGACAGAGGAGCCTGGTAGGCTGCAGTCCATGGGGTCGCCAGAGTCGGACACGACTGAGCAACTTCACTTTCACTTTTCACTTTCATGCATTGGAGAAGGAAATGGCAACCCACTCTAGTGTTCTTGCCTGGAGAATCCCAGGGACTGGGAAGCCTGGTGGGCTGCCGTCTATGGGGTTGTACAGAGTCGGACACGACTGAAGTGACTTAGCAGCAACACAGGGTTGTTATGCGCTGAAATTATGTCCACTCAAAGTTCATATGTTGAAGTCCTAATTGCTAGTATATATCAGAGTGTGTCTGTATTTTGAGACAGATCTTTAAAGAGGTAATTAAAATGAAGGCCTTAGCATGGACCCTAGTCCGATCTGACTTGGTATCCTTATAGGAAGAGGAAATTTGGACATATGAAAGGACTCCAGGTGTGCACACATGGAGGAAAGACATGTGAAGACCCAGTGAGAAGACTGGCCATTTGCAAGGTAAGCAGAGACACCTCAGAAGAAGGAAACACCTCTCGAACCTTGGACTTCTAGCCTCCAGAACTGAGAGAAAACGTGTCTGTTGTTTTAGCCACCTCATTCGTGGGACTTGGTTATGGCAATAGGAGCAGCCTAAGACCAGGCCATATGATTTCTGCTCTCTTTTGACCCTCCAGATGCATTCCACTCCATCCTTCTTTCACCAACAAGAGACTGGTTGGTGCCGAGTATCCAGCTCTCACTGCACTCCTATGATCTTTTATTTTCTTTGCTCCTTCCACGCTGATATTAGTAAAGGCCTTCTGCTTTCCCATGTTCCTTGGTGCCTCAACCTCTCCTGTTCATTTCTTTACAATGTCCCACACCACCTGAGATAAAGACTGTTCCTATTAGAACCTGACTGAGAGAGGGGGGCCTTGGGTGTGTGGAGGAAGTGTTGGGCAGAGAATATAAAGATAAATTGCCATTTGGGAAAAATGGGTACAAGTATGTAGAATAATTATCCTAAATCAGCGGAACTAAAGGGGCTCTCAGTAAGCTGTTTTTAAGCTGATCTGATTCGTGTGGGGAAGTAATGAACTGAAAGGCAGCAAAACAAGTTCACTTTTGCTTTCTCACCCCACTTTCACTCCTGAGATTGTCATGAGTCATAACGTCTTACATATCATATATGTGTGTATACATACATGTATACACATATCATCTTACATGTATACACATAACATCTTACATATCATATATGTGTGTATACATGTATACACATATCTTACATGTATGCACATAATGGCTTACATAACATATATGTGTGTGTGTGTGTGTGTATACATACACACATATATGTATATGTGAAAGTGAAAGTTGGTCAGTCA
This sequence comes from Tragelaphus eurycerus, assembly GCA_935064755.1. NCBI lineage: Eukaryota > Metazoa > Chordata > Mammalia > Artiodactyla > Bovidae > Tragelaphus > Tragelaphus eurycerus. Next base: position 7,397,348 of record CAKXYN010000080.1, read on the forward strand.
TGTCCAACTCTTTGTGACAGAATACTAGAGTGGGAAGCCTTTCCCTTCTCCAGGGGATCTTCCCAACCCAGGGATTGAATCCAGGTCTCCTGCAGTGCGGGTGGATTCTTTACCAGCTGAGCCACAAGGAAAGCCCCAAATGTATATGCATGTGTGTGTATTTAGCACTCTTGTATCAGTCAGGGTTCTTAGAAAAAATGACAATTATTTAGCTAGTTCAAGAAAAAAATAAAATATTATAGGACACATAGTTACTCAAGGAATCATCTGTGGGACCTTAGAACTAGGCTTGGAGGCTCCCCCTGGGCCCTAAAGTAGAGACTTCTCCAGTTTGGGTAGACCTCTGAAGCCACACCTGTGCTTATACTACCATCCATGCAGGTACCATGGGCCCTCTGGGAGCTTTCTCTGGTGGCTTCTGTCTCCTGCACAGCCCTCACTTGGATGGATCTAGTCAGCAGTCAGCATCTACCACTTTGTCATGATCAGTTCTGTGGTTTAAGGTTCTCTCTGTTTTTCTAGCCCCTAGGTTCATTTCCCCCTTACAACTACTCTTTCCTCTATTCAGAAAACCTTTCCTCTTTTCTTGACCTGACTCTCTTCTTTAAACCCCCCAGGTCTTAGGCCAAATAGTACTGCCACAGGGCATTCTTCTCTGAACAAATATTTTAACTAATACCCAGTGATTCTCCATCCTTTTATCCTATTTTTCATAGCAGTTATCACTATCTGAAGGGCTTCCCTGGTGGCTTAGAAGGTAAAGAATCTGCCTGGAATACAGGAGGACTGGGTTTAATCCCTGGGTGGGGAAGATCCCCTGGCGGAACATGGCAAACCACTCTAGTGTTCTTGCCTGGAGAATCCCATGGACAGAAGAGCCTGGCGGGTCACAAAGAGTCAGATATGATGGGGTGACTAACACTTTCACTTTCACCACCATTTGAAACCACATGACTTTATTTTTATCGATTATATTTTGTCTATCACTCCCTTGATATTTAAATTATAATAGATCAGTTCTAAAAGACTATATTATAGTTCTTCTCTGTTTTGTTCATCTCTGTTCTCCTAGCTCTGAGAATAATGCCTGGCATGAATGGATGCTCCCAAAATTTTGTTGAGTGAGTAAATGAAGTACTCTAGAGGCCCAGGTACAGTGTCTAACTCTAGTCAGCTGCCTAGGAGTGAAAGACTTCATATGGGTGCTGACATTTGAATTAGACTATAAAGAATGAGGAGTGTTTCAGACAGAGATAGAAAGATATCAGGCAGAAGGTAACAGTTGCTCAGAAGCCCAGAGTGATGAAAGGCACAGTGAGATGCTTAATGAGTAGCTCAGGGTGCTGGGAGAAGAGAGTACATGTGGAATAGGAATGTTAGTTGAGTCTAAAGGCTGCTGGGGCTCCAGACTGTCAAAGTTCTGTACATCAGGTATAAAGTATATTTATTTGACATTAGGACAGAAGACTGAAGTCTTTAAAGTAGGAGTTTGATAGGAATAGAATAGATTTGGTTTACAGCAATGGTTCTTAAAGTGTGGCCTGTGTCCTTATTAGAGTTCTTAAGACACATTCAGGGGGTCCGAAAAATTCATACTAACATTATTTGCTTTTTTTCACTGACTTGTTATTTGTATTGATGTTTGAAAGGCAACAGTGAGTAGAACTAGGTGTCTTAGCCCACATCAAGTTAGGACCACCAAATTATAGTGGACCACTATAGTCTTTATGTTCTTGCAGTTAAAAAGAAAGAGCCAGTGTCACTTAAGAATATCCTTGGTGAAATAATACACATTACTAATTTTATTAAATCATGACTTTTCATATTCTATGTTGGGATATGGGATGTAGACATAGAGCATTTTTGATGGAAACTAATATTGTCTCAGGAAAAACTTTTTTGTTAGAATATCTAGCTGAACTAGTTCATTGAAAATAATTTTTACTTGAAAGAATAACAGATATATGGTTATAAATATTTGGATGTTTGACAGATGTACTGCAAAAACAAATGAAGTGAGGCTGTCACTTCAAAGAAAACAACTTAAAGTATTTGTTGCAAATAATATTTGTGTTTTCATAGGAATATTGGAATTTTAGAAAATTTGTATTTGCCTCTGATATCTTAATGTATTCCTAATACTTAAAGCCATTTCTGGTGAAATCAATGGAATTAAAGAATGCTATTTATTTGTATTTTATAATGAAAAGTGTCAACATTTCAAAGATTGACATAATTCAATGAATTAATGTTTTCCAAAAGACTACTGCATGATGCTAAAACAAATACTGCATGGTAAAGTCCTTTAAAATGCAAGATAAATCAATGGGTTTTTGATGGAAAAATTATAAACAATTAATATATTTTCACATTCAGTCATTACATCTACCCTTTAAGACTCTACAACTTGAGTTTTGATGTAATATCAAAGAATATTTATAATTATTTGAAAAAAACCCTTTTTCTCCAATTATACAGCTACTTAATCTATATTCTCTATATAAAATTTAACCAAGTAAATCTCAAGACTGAATGCAATTCTAGATGTAAGAATTCCAGTATTCTTCTCTTAAGCCATATATGAAAGAAATTTGCAAAAAGGTAAGATGAGATGTTCTTGTTAACATAACTAAAGTTAACATAGGATTAATATGTTATTGTTATTTTAAAATAAATTAGTAACTAAATATTTTATAGGTGTTTTCTAGTAGAAGCATTCTATGACTCACCAGGTAAAGAATCTGCCTGCAACACAGGAGACCCAGTTTGGATCCCTGGATTGGGAAGATCTCCTGGAGAAGGAAATGACAGCCCACTCCAGTATTCTTGCCTGGAGAATTTCATGGGCAGAGGATCCTGGTGGGTTAGTCCATGGGGTCACAAAGAGTCAGACATGACTGAGTACATTCCACATTCATGTATACTAACAGAAACCTAGGCACCCTGGAACAGTGTATTTGCTTTTTCAACAGCCTTTTAGGAACTGAGGTAAATCTCTCATATACTTGAAAGTGAAAGTGAAGTTGCTCAGTTGTGTCCGACTCTTTGCGACTCTTTGGACTGTAGCCTAGTAGACTGTAGCCTACTAGGCTGCTCTGTCCATGGGATTTTCCAGGCAATAATAGTACAGGGGTGGATTGCCATTTTTTTTAAATTTTTATTTATTTATTTTTTATTTTATTTTATTTTACAATATTGTATTGGTTTTGCCATATATCAAAATGAATCTGCCACAGGTATACATGGATTGCCATTTTAAGTTTGAGTTAATATGGTAAAAGGACCACCAGTAGAATAAATATTGATAGCCGACATACATACAAATTTGTTGGGAGTCCTCAGTAATTTTTAAGAATTATAATGTGGTCCTGTTACTGACATTCGAGAACTGGTGTATGCAGAAAGACATTCAGGGGAACAATTAGATAAGCATAGCATGTTTGCATTGAAAGTATTAAGGAGGTTGCTGGGGTAATGACGTCTCCCTATAGAAAGAGACAAAATCATTAACTTCTGCTGCTTCAGGGAAAAATAGGGGCAGGATTTGAAAGACTGAAAAAATTTACTGTGAATGAATTTTTAAAGCTGAGCTATTAGGTAAATGATGAGAATGCTATGAATTCAGAGAACCTTTTTTTTTTTTTTTTTTCACTTTCTTCTTACAAAATTTTAAAAATATTAAGCTTGGCAGGATTTTTTTGCTCCAGTTACTGAACATGTGGAGGATTCTCTTGAAGGAATACTGGAGACCAACTCATTTGGAAGACTCTCCTGTTGTTTGTGAGCAAGAATTTTAACCTGGTGTTCTTAATTCAAGCAATTTCTATTAATGGGGAATTCTGTATATATGGCAAATTAGGAGAAAGATTTTAAAACTTAACTGTAAGTTTCACTTTTTGTTGTTGTTTGTTTTAGTTTTTGGGCAATGTTTGTAAGGATATCCTAAAAGGAAAAGTTAAAACTAGGGTGGGACATGAGGTAAAGAGTAACGTCTCTAGGGGTGTTATCTTCCCCTCTGAGTGCCTTTGATTTAGAGTCTTGGGCCCAAGTTACAGTCTGTTGCAGCTATATGAATCCTTGTTCCAGAAGACTCCTCTCCTCTGCTTCCTCTGGCCATCTGGAACGGCCTCTCTGCACCTAATTGACTCCATCACTCTTCTTTTCCCATTTCTGAGCTTCGTGTTTCTTTTTTTTTTTCCCCTTAAATCTCTGACCTCTCACCTTCCTTCTAATAAAATAATCACATTCTCTCTTCTCTTTTCAAATGCTTAGTCATTCCCTGACTTTAATGTGGCCATTTGTAACCTTCTCAACCCTCTTCCTAGTAATAGCTTGAGATGTCACTTATGAAATACCTTCTCATCTGATTCTTATGGTTTTATGTGAATTCATGGTCACTGAGTTAAACTCAATATAAATGATGGCATGAAAAGGTAACCGTGTTACCAATTTTTATAACCCAATGTACAAAGCATGAAGGATTAATCCTACTTTATAATCTTAATGTACTAAGCAATTTATAAGGCATGTTTATCACTAGTTTATTTCTAGTTTATCACTAGTTAACAATTTATCACTAGTATCTTTTTGGAACTCGCAACAGCTCTACACAGAAGGCAAATATTCCAGCACCAATACTATTTCCTTGTAACAGCAAGTGAAAAATATTATAATGCCTCAGATTATATTTTGCAGGGTTTCTAAGGCTCAGGTTTTCAAAGCCTCACTTTAGTGTTATTTTCCCTAGTTCATGACATTCCCAAAAAACTCAGAAATTGTTCAAAATAAGATGGATAAAATGAGTCAACCATTTACTAAGGTACTGGAATATATTAATTAAACAAATAAAAACTCAGTACTTTAAATTTCTCCCTTTTCATTACTCTGATTAGGTCATTAGCCCAAATTGGTGAACATCTAGTCATTTTTCAGCACCTAATAATCCAAAGGTGAGTCAGATCGTAAGAGCAGAAATGCCAAATGTATGCGAATGGTCCAAAGGAAAATAAAGATACACAGAATGGAGAAATTTATGTATGGAAAAAGATTAAAGGAACATGTGTATTTAATTGGCTCAGTAATAAATAATAAGATGAAAAGAATGCTATGAATATTTGAAAAGTGAAAATCCTATATCTGAGCTCAAAGTTGGTAGAAATAATAAAATATAATTAAGGAATAATCCAGTCTATTTTAGTTGGGAGAAAACAATGAAATCACCAAATAATGTCCTAGGGGAAATAATAAATGTTGTTGCTGAGTCACTTAGTCATGTCCAACTCTTTGCAACCCCATGGACTACAGTATGCCAGGCTTCCCTATCCTCCTCTATCTCTCAGAGTTTATTCAAGTTCATGTAGACATTATTATGCATTTTTTAAAAAATAAGCTATCAAAGAATTGCATTTGCATCATAAATAATTCCCAAATTTGTACATCTTATTTCAGTTTTCTGGTAAGCATATTTGCCTGGTTGACATCTTTCTCTTGTGAACCCTTGAGACCACAGGAAACCCTGAATAAGTGCTCTGATAATGTTTTCTATTGATAAAATATGTTAAAGTTATACAAATTCAAGATTTTACTAGTGGACACAGCGTGAACTATAAGTCAGTCACTAAGTGTTATCAAGGTACCAATATAAGAAGCTCTCTTCCTTATCCATGTATTCTTGGGGTATATATTGGGAACCATGAAACGTCCTAGAATTAAACATCATGTATGGAATCACCTGGGGTATTCTGAAAATATCTATTCACTCACTAAAGACTTAAAGGAATGGAATGAGTGTGTTAGGAGCACAAACTGTGGTCTGAAATGCCAGGAGTGAGGCCTCTACTCTATGAGCAAGTAAACTTAGATGTGGATGTGTTTGGTGGTCAAAGTAAAGTCTGATGCTATGAAGAACACTATTGAATAGAAACCTGGAATGTTAGGTCTATGAATCAAGGTAAATTGGAAGTGGTCAAACAGGAGATGGCAAGAGTGAACAGACATTTTGGGAATCAGTTAACTAAAATGGATGGGAATGGGCAAATTTATATCTACCATCATATCTACTACTGTGGGCAAGAATCCCTTAGAAGAAATGGAGTAGCCCTCATAGTCAACAAAAGAGTGTGAAATTCAGTAACTTGGATGCAGTCTCATAAATGACAGAATGATCTCAGTTCATTTCCAAGGCAAACTATTCAATATCACAGGAGTCCAAGTCTATGCCCCAGCTACTAATGCCAAAAAAGATGAAGTTGACTGGTTCTATGAAGACCTAAAGACCTTCTAGAATTAACACCAAAAAAGATGTCCTTTTCATCATGCTGCTGCTGCTGCTAAGTCACTTCAGTCGTGTCCGACTCTGCATGACCCCATAGACGTCAGCCCACCAGGCTCTCCTGCCCCTGGGATTCTCCAGGCAAGAAAACTGCAGTGGGTTGCCATTTCCTTCTCCAATGCATGAAAGCAAAAAAGTGAAAGTGAAGTCGCTCAGTCGTGTCCGACTCTTAACGACCCCATGGACTGTAGCCCACCAGGCTCCTCCATCCATGGGATTTTCCAGGCAAGAGTACTGGAGTGGGGTGCCATTGCCTTCTCCGCCTTTTCATCATAGGGGACTGGAATGCAAAAGTCAAGAGACACGTGGAATAACAGGCAAGTTTGGCCTTGGAGTACAAAATGAAGCAGGGCAAAGGCTAACAGAGTGTTGACAAGAGAACGCACTACACAGGTCATAGCAAACACCCTCGTCCATCAACAAAAGAGAAGACTCCACACATGGACATCACCAGATTGTCAATAGTGAAAACAGACTGATTATATTCTTTGCAGCTGAAGATGGTGAAGCTCTATACAGTCAGCAAAAAACAAGACCTGGAGCTGACTGTGGCTCAGATCATGAACAACTTACTGCAAAATTTAGGCTCAAATTGAAGAAAGTAGAGAAAACTATTAGGTCATTCAGGTATCACCTAAATCAAACCCCTTCTGATTATACAGTGGAAGGACACATAGATTAAAGGGATTGGATCTAGTAGGCACAGTGCCTGAAGAACTATTGGCAGAGGTTTGTAACAGTGTACAGGAGACAGTGACCAAAACCATCCCCAAAAGAAAGACATGCAAGAAGGCAAAATGGTTATCTGAGGAGGCCTCACAAATAGGTAAGAAAATGAGAGGAGAATGGAAAAGATACACAAACTGATCGCAGAGTTCCAGAGAACAACAAGGAGAGATTTAAAAAAAAAAAAAAAAAAAAGCCTTGTTATGTGAACATTGCAAAGAAACAGAATAAAATAATAGGGAAAAATAGAAATCACTTCAAGTAAATTAGAGATACCAAGGGAACATTTCGTGCAAAGATGGGTATAATAAAGGGCAGAAATAGTATGGACCTAACAGAAGTAGAAGATATTAAGAAGAGGTGGCAAGAATACACAGAAGAACTATACAAAAAACATCTTCATGACCCAGATAATCACAGTGGTGTGATCACTCACCTAGATCCAGACATCCTGGAGTGTGCAGTCAAGTGGGCCCTAGGAAGCATAACTACTAACAAAGCTAATGGAGGTGATAGAATTCCAGCTGAGGTATTTAAATTCTAAACAATGATGCTATTAAAGTACTGAATTCAATATGCCAGCAAACTTGGAAAACTCAGCAGTGGCCAGATGACTAGAAAAGGTCAGTTTTCATCCCAATCCCAAAGAAAGTCGATGCCAAAGACGGTTCAAGCTACCGCACAATTGCACTCATTTCACGTACTAGCAAGGTAATGCTCTAAATCTTCAAGCTAGGCAGCAATGGTACATGAAGCAAGACGGATTTAGAAAAGGCAGAGGAACCAGAGATCAAATTGCCAATATTCATTGGATCATAGAAAAGCAAAGGAAAACCAGAAAAACAACTTCTGCTTCATTGACTACCCCTTTGACTGTGTGGATCACAACAAATTGTGGAAAATTCCTAAAGAGATGGAAATATCTCTTTAGGAAATATCCACCTTACTTGCCTCCCGAAAAATCTGTATACATGTCAAGAAGCAAAAGGTTAAACTGGACATGGAACACTGGACTGGTTTCCAAATTGGGAAAGGAATACATCAAGGCTGTATATTGTCACCCTGCTTGTTTAATGTATATGCAGAGTACAGCAAGCAAAATGCTAGGCTGGATGAAGCACAGCTGGAATCAAGATTGCCAGGAGAAATATCAACAGCCTCAGATATCCAGATGATACCACTTTAATAGCATAAAGAAGGCTGAGCACCAAAGAATCGATGCTTTCAAACCGAGGTGCTAAGAAAGACTCTTGAGAGTTCCTTGGACAGCAAGGAGATCAAACCAGTCAATCCTAAAGGAAATCAAGCCTTAATATTCACTGGAAGGTCTGATGTTGAAGCTCCAGTACTTTGACCACCTGATGCGAAGATCCAACTCATTGGATAAGACTTTGATGGTGGGAAGGATTGAGGGCAGGAGGAGAAGGGGGAAACAGGATGAGATTGTTGGATGGCATCACTGACTCAATGTAAGTGAGTTTGAACATGCTCTAGGAGATAGTGAAGGACAGAGAAGCCTTGCATGTTGCTGTTTATGGGGATGCAAAAAGTTAGACATGACTGAGCAACTGAAGAACAGCCATAACAATTTAGGAAAGGGGATAAATGAAAAGAAAAACATATTCATACTATTAAAGTCAAATTTGGGGGAGCAGAAACAAGATGGCATGTTAGAAATACTTGAGTTCACTTCCTCTCATGAAAGCCCCCAAATCACAACTAAATACTGAACAACCATCAACAATAAAGATTCAAACCTTCCTAAAAAGATATTCTACACTCAAAGACAAAAAAAGAAGTCACAGTGAGACAGGAGGAGGAGTCCTTTCATGATACAATCAAATCCCATACTCTCCAGGTGAGTGAACCACACACTCGAAAATAATTATATTGCAGAGGTTCTCCCATGGGAGAGTTCTGAAACCCTCATCAGGATCCCTAGCCTGGGGTCTGGCCTCAGTAAGAGGAAGCCCAAGAGCATTTGGCTTTGAAGACTTATGGGGCTTGATCTTATGAGCTCCACAGGAATGAGGGGAAACAGAGATTCCATTCAAGGAGGGTGCACACAAGCTGTGATGTGCATTGGGGTCCAGAGCAAAGCAGTGACTCCATAAGAGTTGGCCAGACCTACCTAGGGTCTCAGATCTCCTCAGGAGGTGGGGGTTGATGGTGGCTCACTGTGAGCCAAGGACACTGGTGGCAGAGGCCCCAGGAATACTCATCAGAGTGAGTCCTCCCGGAGGTCACCATTTTGGCACTGAGACCCAGCCCCATTAGCAGTAGCACAGGCTCAAGTACTGGGACAGCTCAGGTTGAACAACCAACAGAGTGGGAGCACAGCCCTTCCTATCAGCAGACAGGCTGACTACAGTTGTCCTGAGCCAATAGCCACCTTTAAACACACCCCTTGACACAGCCCACCCAAAGGTGGGCAGGCCCAGTCCCTCCTACTGGCACAAGCCAATGGCCCAAAGTCACCCATTCAGCTGATTTTTTCCAGCAGAAACTCTACAGGCCAGAAGGGAGTGGCATGATGCATTTCAAATGATGAAAGAGAAAAACTTATAACCAAGAATACAACACAGCAAGGCTCTTGTTCAGATTCATTGGAGAAATCAGAAGCTTTACAGACAAGCAAAACCTAAGAGAATTCAGCAATACCAAAAGACTTTCCAACAAATACTAAAAGGACTTCTCTAGCTAGGAAAGAAGAGGAACAAGAAAAATACAAATAGGAAAGCTAACTGATAAAGGCAAACATAGAATAAAAGTAGAAAATCACCCACATACAAATATGATATCAAAACCAGCAACTGTGAGAAGAGAGATCAAATGTAGGATACTGGAAATGCATTTGAAATTTAGAGATCACAATGCTATAATATTAGACATCAACTATAAGACAAAAAAACTATAAAAAGACACAAACACATGGAAGTTAAGCTGCATGTTACTAAACAAAAAGTGGATCCTAAAGAAATCAAAGATTAAATAAAAAATATGTAGAGGCAAATGAAAACAAAACATGATTCAAATAGCAGTTCTAAGAGTTTATAGCAATAGAAACAATAAAACAAGAAAAATCTCCAAGAAACAATTCAGCTTTACACCTAAAAAACCTAGAGAAATAACAAGCAAAACCCAAAATTAGAAGAAGAAAATAAACCATAAAGATCAGAGCAGAAATAAGTGAAATACAAATGAAGAAAACAATAGAAGAGATCAATGAAGCTAAAAGCTGGTTCTTTGAAAAGATAAACATAATTGATAAACCTTCAGCCTGACTCATAAGGAAAAAGACAGGAGAGGACTCAAAATAATATAATTAGAAAGAAGAAGTTACAGTGGACATCACAGAAATACAAAGGATCATAAGAGACTACTCTGAGCAATTATAAACCAACAAAGTGGACATCCTAGAAGAAATGGACAAATTCTTAGAAAGCTACAATCTTCCAAGGCTGAACTGGGAAGAAATAGAAAATATGAACAGAAAGATCACAAGTACTGTAACTAAAACTATGATTAAAAGACTCCCGACAAACATAAAAGTCCAGAACCAGATGTCTTCATAAGTAATTTCTATGAAACTATTAGAGAAGAGTTAACACTATCCCTCTAAATCTATTCTAAACAGTTGCAGAGGAAAGAACACTACCCAACTCATTCTATGAGGCCTCCATCACCCTGATACCAAAAGCAGACAAAGATACCACAACAAAAGAAAATAACAGGCCAATATTACTGATTCACATAGATACAAATATCCTCAACAAAATACTAGTAAACCAAATCCAGCTATACATTAAAAGGCTCATCATCTTGATCAAGTAGGATTTATCCCAGGGATGCAGTATTTTTCAATATCTATAAAACAGTGTGATAAACCATATCAACAAACTGAAGAATATATTTCATGTGGTCATCACAATAGATGCAGCAAAAGTTTCTGGTGGGAGATCAACACACATTAACAATAAAAACTTTCCAGTGGGAGATCAACACACATTAACGATAAAAACTCTCCAGAATATGAATGCAGAGGGAACCTTCCTCAATATAACAAAAGCCAAATATAACAAACTAATAGCTGATACCATACTCAATAGTGAAATATTGAAAGCATTTCCTCCAAGATCAGGAACAAGACAAGGATGTCCACTCCTGCCACTTTTATTCAACACAGTTTTGGAGGTCCTAGCCATGGCAATCAGGGAAGATGAAGAAATAAAATGAATCCAAATTGGAAAAGAAGTAAAATCATCACTGTTTGCAGATGACATGATACTATACGTATAAAATCCTAAAGATATTACCAGAAAACTACAAGAACTCATCAATGAATTTGGGAAAGTTCCAGGATACAAAAATAATACACAGAAATCTCTTGCATTCCTTTACACTAACAATGAAAGATTAGGAAGATAAATTATGGAAACATCCCATTTACCATCAAAAAATTCACAAGGGATAAATGTTGGAGAGGGTGTGAAGAAAAGGGATCCATTCCTTCTACACTGTTGGTGGGTATGTACATTTGGTACAGCCACTATGGAGAACATTATGAAAGTTCATTAAAATAACTAAAAATAGAGCTACCATATGATCCAGAAACCCCACATCTGGGCATGCATATGGCAAAAACCATAATACAAAAAGACACATGCACTGCAATGGTCATTGTGGTAGTACTTATAACATCCAAGACCTGGAAGCAATTTAAATGTCCACTGAGAGAGGAATGATTAAAAAAAAAACAAAAGATATGTTGCAAAGGAACTAACTAATGCCATTTGAAGTAACATGGATGGATCCAGAGATTATAATTTCAAACGAAGTAAGTCAGAGAAAGACAAATATGATATCACTCATAAGTGTAATCTAAAAAAAATGATAGGAAAGAACTTATATATAAAACAGAAATAGACTCACATATTTTGAAAACAAAGTTAGGTTGGTTATCAAAGGGGAAAGTGGGAAGATGAATAAACTTGGAATATGGGATTAACATATACACACTACTATATATAAAATAATCAACAGCCTACTATGTATAACACAGGATACTCTACTCAATCTACCATAACCTAATGGGAAAAAGAATCTGAAAAAAATGGGTTCATCTGAATCACTTTTCTATACACTTGAAAGTAACAGCCCACCAGGCTCCCCTGTCCCTGGGATTCTCTAGGCAAGAACACTGGAGTGGGTTGCCATTTCCTTCTCCAATGCATGAAAGTGAAAAGTGAAAGTGAAGTCGCTCAGTCGTGTCTGACTCTTAGCAACCCCATGGACTGCAGCCCACCAGGCTCCTCCGTCCATGGGATTTTCCAGGCAAGAGTACTGGAGTGGGGTGCCATTGCCTTCTCCCTTGAAAGTAACACAACATAATAAATAAACTATAGCCTAAAATAAAAATTAATTTATAAAAAATGAATGGAATGTGAAATCATTTTTCCTGTTCTTGAATCAGGTTCACATTTTTATATTTTCCTTTTATATGCATCACCTTCTCCTTTTCTCTTTGACTTTTCTTTTTCTTGTCAGAAGGCAATGTTTGAACTTTTCTGAACCTGTTCTTTCCAAATACTCAAGCAGCACTTGTTTCAGATTACATTAGTAGGTCCTTTTGTGTTATCTATAATAACAAATCATGGTCTTCAAGGATTATTTATCTTTGTAGTTATATGACATAGAATAACGAATTTTGATTGGGATGGGGGAAAGATGGAATAACCTTACCATTTCTGCTTACCTTTACATCCAACAATTTTGATGCTGTTTATGCTTCATAAATAAGTGTACTCATATTTTATTCTAAATTAATTGTGCTTGGCCATACAGTAATATGCTCATGAATTCATGGCATGCCAATTTAGTTACATATACTATTTAAGGTACTTGAGATAGAGAAATAAATCAGGTGCTTTCTCTCCTCCAGATTAGCTTATTGTCTTCAAATTTATAGAACACTTATCACATCATGTTATCATTATGTGTCTCTAAGCAGAAGCATTGTATATCATGAGAAGATATAGGATAGAGCAACTAACCCAGTCCAGGTAGCAGAGAAGTCTCCCTTGATAGAGTATACTATTTCAGGAGTAGCTTCTCTTTATGTAACAATTTCTGGCTGACAAATGTATTCTCATTTGGTCATTTTGAAAATATCTGTGGCATAGAGATTATCCATTGCTATGTTTTGTACTTCATAAAATAGATGTATGACAGTTTACAAAACTAGTTTAAGATCACAAAAGGACAATGCAATGAGAATTTAGCCTACATTTTCTGTGTAGGTAGGAGTACAAAATTCTTCTCTTGTGCCATGTGTAGAAGCCATCTCTCTAGGCTTTTCTAGACTCCATGCTTTTATCATGGCTAAAGATAATACTGCCTCTCAGAGGCCCTTATCTAAATGAAAACTGAAGAAAAATAATTTCTGCCTGTGGCTCACATTTTCACCAGAGGCACTGCTGAGGTGTTCTTAGCATTGATAGTAGGTGCATTCTAAAGAAAGATTGGGCAACTTCCTCCCATTTTTCATTCATTTACTCTGTACTCACCTAAGATCATCATCTACTTTTCTTCATATGCACCCTGACATCCACCTTAACAAAACAAACATTCTGTCCTGTGCTTCAGCATGTCCTCTCTGTTATTACTTCCCCTAGTGAACTGGTAACATTATTTTTTTTCATTTTGGGTAAATGTGTACTTCTGAAGAAAGCCTAGAGGGAGATCTACTTCCATTATAGAATAAAGACAAAAAGACAATCTGGCCATTATAGCTCTATGCCTGAATAGAGAAATGCATCAATCATTTTCTAAGTAGGTGAGTAAAAATATATAAAAATTTAGTTGAAAAACGTGTACTTAGTATCTGTTTATGCAACTCTTTAACCCTCTGAAGATTCATTACATCTTTGTTGGAGGAAGAGAGAGCCAAATAGTTGAGAGCTGTAACTGCCTGGGCAGGTGGTAGTCTTCACTTTAAGCTTTATAGATACCAGTTTTTGAAATTGGACACCAGCATTTCATATTTCTTTTTATGCAACATCCTCATGTCTGTATTCTTACTCATAATACCCAGAGATTTCAGGCATTGGAATATTCAGTTTTTCATCATGGAACCTGTCATCCTGAACTGTCACTGAACAGTTGGGTTGAATGTCACCCCCACTCTAGAAGAGAGATTAAATGGCATTTCAACACAAGTGCTAAGTGTCTGGGGCAGTGCAGGTATTTCTCAGTGGCTGACAGGATGATATGACTATAGACTGCCTAAGTGAAACAGATTTGATAGAACAGTTTCAATTATTTACCCAAAGAAAGATTTTGGACCAAATGCAGCCTCATCAAATGCAGTTCACTGAGTTTGAAAGCAGGTGTAAATGTAGTGGAACCAAGAACTGCAGACCATGTAATTTGAAAATGTTCATCATTCAATATACTTGGAAGACTGTAGACAGGGGCTAGCCTGCAGCCTTGTTGAATAAGCCATGATTAAAAATATTGTAGTTTGGGCTTAAACTCAAAGGAAGGATAAATTATCACTGTTGTGCTTTGCTTTAAAAATGAAATTAAATGCATGATGTGGCAATGTAATAAATAATTCACATATGTATTTAGGGCAAATTTTTCTTTTTCCCTAATTTAATTAGCTGAAAAGATAAAACTAGACAAAATTTCTCCAATTTCTTTACCTATCTTGACTTTGATTAAAAATTATTTTCTCCTATTTCAAAAAGATGATTTAATTATTTAATCACTCAGTAGATATCTGTGAATACCCAATAGTTGTTTGTCCCTCCATAGAAAATATACCAGCACAAACATACTGGTGATAATGGTAAGAACCACCTAGATTAATAAATGGTTGTCTTCCTACCTTGAGAGTAAAATGAGCTGAGTGAACTTACCAATAAATTCTAAAATAGCAAAGAATGTGAAAGAAAACTATCTATCATAGCCTGCTATTAGCATGAATATCAGCTAGTTTCACATTATTCATTACAGAAAAATTCCTGAGTTGCTTTTCACTTCTAAATAAATAGGCTAAGTAAATACTCTTTAGGTTCCACTGAGCAAAAGTCTTTTGATTTATGAAATGATATCCATCTACAAATCCAACATTTCCCAGGATTGTCATCATTAAAAGCATAGTTATAAATACTGGGACTAGGTTATGAAGGAATAATTTGAAAACAGCAAAAGAAACACTTACTTCTACTCTGACCTCTCAAAACTTAGAGTAACTGCCATAGGTGAAAATTTACCATAGCCTAAGAAATGGCACCCCACTCGAGTACTCTTGCCTGGAAAATCCCATGGATGCAGGAGCCTGGTAGGCTGCGGTCCATGAGGTTGCTAAGGGTCAGACACAACTGAGTGACTTCACTTTCACTTTAAAGAAACAAACTCCCTAATCTTTACTACACCTATGGCTGATTCATGTGAATGTATGGCAAAAATCACCACAATATTGTAAAGTAATTAGCCTCCAATTAAAATTTAAAAAAAAATGTGAGAGCCCAAAGTATTCATGTATTACTATTGATAGAAAGATGGTGCCCAGCATCACTGCCTGCACACTGTCCAGGTTCAACAAAATAAACCTTACTGCACTCAGGAAATAGGTGCACTTCTATATTGCTTGTGGAGATGCAAAGGATTCTATGCCTATTGAAGGAAATGTGGTAATATCATGTGTTTATCTTTTGATACAATGACCCTGCTTTTGGAAATTGACCTTGAAGATATATCACACCAACAATGCAAAAAATATATTTGCACAAGGCTTTGGTTTTTCCACTGGTCATGTATGGATGTGAGAGTTGGACTGTGAAGAAAGCTGAGCACCAATGCTTTTGAACTGTGGTATTGGAGAAGACTCTTGAGAGTCCCTTGGACTGCAAGGAGATCCAACCAGTCCATTCTGAAGGAAATCAGCCCTGGGATTTCCTTGGAAGGAATGATGCTAAAGCTGAAACTCCAGTACTTTGGCCACCTCGTGTGAAGAGTTGACTCATTGGAAAAGACTCTGATGCTGGGAGGGATTGGGGGCAGGAGGAGAAGGGAACGACAGAGGATGAGATGGCTGGATGGCATCACTGACTCGATGGACGTGAGTCTGGGTGAACTCGGAGTTAGTGATGGACAGGGAGGCCTGGCATGCTGCAATTCATGGGGTCACAAAGAGTCGGACACGACTGAGCAACTTAACTGAACTGATAGGCCCATAGACATAGAAAATAAACTTATGGTTACCAAAGGGAAGGAAGGGAGGCATAACTTAGGAGTTTGGGATTAACATATACACCCCATTTCATGCAAAGATGGGCTCAATAAAGGACAGAAATTGTATGGACCTACCAGAAGCAGAAGATATTAAGAAGAGATGGCAAGAATACACAGAAGAACTGTACAAAAAGATCTTCACAACCCAGATCATCACGACGGTGTGATCACTGACCTAGAGCCAGACATCCTGGAATGTGAAGTCAAGTGAGCCTTAGAAAGCATCACTATGAACACAGCTAGTGGAGGTGATGGAATTCCAGTTGAGCTGTTCCAAATCCTGAAAGATGATGCTGTGAAAATGCTGCACTCAATATGCCAGCAAATTTGGAAAGCTCAGCAGTGGCCACAGGACTGGAAAAGGTCAGTTTTCATTCCAATCCCAAAGAAAGGCAATGCCAAAGAATGCTCAAACTCCTGCACAATGGCACTCATCTCACACGCTAGTAAAGTAATGCTCAAAATTCTCCAAGCCAGGCTTCAGCAATAATGTGAACCGTGAACTTCCTGATGTTCAAGCTGGTTTTTATGTGAACCATGAACTTCCTGATGTTCAAGCTGGTTTTAGAAAAAGCAGAGGAACCAGAGATCAAATTGCCAACATCTGCTGGATCATGGAAAAAGCAAGAGAGTTCCAGAAAAACATCTATTTCTGTTTTATTGACTATGCCAAAGCCTTTAACTGTGTGGATCACAATAAACTGTGGAAAATTCTGAAAGAGATAGGAATACCAGACCACCTGATCTGCTTCTTGAGAAATTTTTATGCAAGTCAAGAAGCAACAGTTAGAAGTGGACATGGAACAACAGACTGGTTCCAAATAGGAAAAGGAGTACATCAAGGCTGTATATTGTCACCCTGTTTATTTAACTTATATGCAGAGTACATCATGAGAAACGCTGGACTGGAAGAAACACAAGTTGGAATCAAGATTGCTGGGAGAAATATCAATAACCTCAGATATGCAGATGACACCATCCTTATGGCAGAAAGTGAAGAGGAACTAAAAAGACTCTTGATAAAAGTGAAAGTGGAGAGTGAAAAGTTGGCTTAAAGCTCAACATTCAGGAAACGAAGATCATGGCACGCAGTCCCATCACTTCATGGGAAATAGATGGGGAAACAGTGGAAACAGTGTCAGACTTTATTTTGGGGGGCTCCAAAATCACTGCAGATGGTGACTGCAGCCATGAAATTAAGAGACGCTTACTCCTGGGAAGGAAAGTTATGACCAACCTAGATAGCATATTCAAAAGCAGAGACATTACTTTGCCAACAAAGCTTCACCTAGTCAAGGCTATGATTTTTCCTGTGGTCATGTATGGATGTGAGAGTTGGACTGTGAAGAAGGCTGAGCACCAAAGAACTGATGCTTTTGAACTGTGATGTTGGAGAAGACTCTCGAGAGTCCCTTGGACAGCAAGGAGATCCAACCAGTCCATTCTGAAGATCAGCCCTGGGATTTCTTTGGAAGGAATGATGCTAAAGCTGAAACTCCAGTATTTTGGCCACCTCATGCGGAGAGTTGACTCATTGGAAAAGACTCTGATGCTGGGAGGGGTTGGGGGCAAGAGGAGAAGGGGACAACAGAGGATGAGGTGGCTGGATGGCATCACTGACTCGATGGATGTGAGTCTGGGTGAACTCCGGGAGCTGGTGATGGACAGGGAGGCCTGGCGTGCTGTGATTCATGGGGTCACAAAGAGTTGGACACAACTAAGCGACTGATCTGACATATAAAACAGATCACCACAAGGACTTACTATATAGCACAGGGAACTATACTCCAAAGTTTATAATAACATATCAGTATAAAGAATATGGAAAATATATATATATATATGTATGTGTAACAGCCTGTTGTCAGGCTTTTGAGAGTAATAAACATCATTTTCCCAATGCTGGGAAAGATTGAAGACAAGATGATAAGGCAGCAATAGAGGGTGAGATGGTCGTATAGCGTTACTGACTCAGTGAACATGAGTTTGAGCAAACAGTGGGAGATAGTGAAGGTCAGGGAAGCCTGGCATGCTGCAGTTTGTGTTGCTGGGAACCAGGGTTATCATTGTGAAAAGAGAGACATTCGAATATAGAATGGAGATGGTATTTCTGTAGATTGGAATTGAAGGGTTGGTATGAACTCATTTCCTAACATACACATTTGTATTTGCACATGCATATCTATATGTGCATATAAATATATGCTACTGTGTTTATATTACGTATATACTAATGCATGTATTTCTTAGATAAGTCCACCAAGTTGGCCAAGAAGTAAAGATACCTAAGAGCAGTGAACATACCTTGTGCTGAGGTCTTAGTCTCTAATACTAATCCTCACTAAAAAGAATGAAGACTTCAGAGGAAAGAATTATTTCAGTGTTGGGACAGAGTAGGTACAAGATGATAAGGCTCATTTTGCTATATCAGAGCAAAGGAAGTTCTCCCCAAAATGATCAGACAATGACACAAGGACATAGAAGCCAGCTTAAAGGGACTCCAACAAATCAGTTTAGGACAGTTTGGACATTAAAATAATTAAGAACAGTAAAATAATCACAGAAAAATACAATTTCATGTCCTTACCACATATGAACAAGATGAATAAACACGTAAATAAACAATGTAGAATGGAGGTTTTTTGCTTACAACAGAAAGTAATGGTTTCCTCTACTTTACAAAGGCAGAATATAATCAGTATTTTATAACTATTAGGCTAAATTAGATCAAGCAAAATTCATCAATGAATGCTAAAGCAAGGAAAAATTTTGATGATAATCAAGATATGTAAATGGACTTTCAATATCTCCCCATGGACTGCTTATTAGTTGCAAGAGGGAAAAACGATAATTATACAGTGAGAAAATCAAATAACACTTGGAGCAGGTGGATCACAATTAACACAACTAACAAGAGACAGATGGTTATATGTGGCTCCAGAAGTGACGCCCAGAGAAGGACACTATTCAATATTCCAGCAGAGAATGCGGATTCTTAGTTTAATCATGAGGAGTGAAAGTCACTCAGTCATGTCCGACTCTGAGATGCCATGGACTATATAGTCTGTGGAATTCTCCAGGCCAGAATACTGGAGTGGGTAGCCTTTCCCTTCTCCAGGGGATCTTCCCAACTCAGGGATCAAACCCAGGTCTCCTGCAATGCAGGCAGATTCTTAACCAGCTGAGCCACCAGGGAAGCCCTTAATCATGAGGAAATATTAGCCAAATACACAATGAGAATCATTTTTCCCCCCAAAGGAGAGATTATCTTCTTCAGAATATGTCTATATAGATAGGGCAAATGTAATATAGTAAAATGCTAACAACAGGTACAGTACATGAAGAACATAATGCTATTCTGTGTATCATTTTTTATTTTCACAAAGTTATGTTGCCTTGATATAATGTCCAAATCAAAATTTAACAAAAAAATATAGTCTGATAGTCAACACTTCCTGTTCACAAGAATAAGCTACAAGAGAGGATTTTCCTTCATTGAACGAATTTCTCTTTATTGACAGGAGAAGAAAACCAAGATGATAGGAGATTAAAGAAAAACTAATCTGTCCAAAAATACGAAATCATAAACAAATCGAAAAATGTGACTTGAAGAAAGTTATATATTTAAGCTAATTGAGAAGAATAATTTAGGAAATCTCTGATTAATACTGTGGTTAGAAATTTTTGAAATGATATTAAAATTTTCATAGATATTATATAAACAGAGTAATCAGAGGATAAGAAGGTAATTCATGGAAATCTAACATATGTTTGCCAAAATTAAACAGTTTAGTAGGAGACCTGGAAGATAGACTCAAACAAATCTTTTATATCAAACAACAAAATTTCAGAGATGAAAAACCTAAGAGAAAACTTAGGACATATGATACAATACAAGAGACATGAAATGTAACCTTCTTCTAATAGCTTTCCCAAAAGGGAGCACAAAGAAAGTTAAGATGTATGTATGAGACTGGGAGAAGAAATAAAACAAATAACAAAAAATGTCCTCTCTCTGAAAAAAGTTTCATAACCTTGAAGACATCTACTGAATGCCTAGCACAACGAGTGACAAAAATGCATATCCAGACCTATCACAACGAAAATGTAGAGCACAAGGAGTAAAGAAGATAATGAAATCTTCTGAGAGAGATAGTGAACAAAGAATATACAGATTTCATATAACAGACATAAAATCTTTCATAAGATATTAAATTAGCAAAAGATGCCAGAATACAATATAGCATTGCCTTCAATATTTCAGGAGAAATAAACTTGTATCCATTCACCCTTAAATCATCAAATAAAACATGGGACGATAGTTGTATTTTTTTAACAATTTACCTCCTTTGAATCAATTTGGAAATCTCAGCTTCAGCAAAACTGAAAATGAGAATTTAAGTAAGAGTGTTTCAAGAAACTTGAACAAGAAACAACAGCTAAACTAGATCGGAAATTAAAATGAATTTCAAGATTGTTGCCATGCATAAGTTCAAGAAAAGAAGTTTATGTTCA
Source organism: Tragelaphus eurycerus (assembly GCA_935064755.1). Taxonomy (NCBI): domain Eukaryota; kingdom Metazoa; phylum Chordata; class Mammalia; order Artiodactyla; family Bovidae; genus Tragelaphus; species Tragelaphus eurycerus. The sequence continues at coordinate 7,418,220 of CAKXYN010000080.1, forward strand.
GAAACAAAGTAGATTACATTATACAGAAGTACAACTTTCTTTAACCAGTAAGAAAACATAATAAATAAATAGAAACTCTAGGTAAATGAAAAACCTATGCAGTGCATTTGTGGTCTAACCTTAGAAAAACAGGACACAAATACATAGTTTTAATACAGGAGGGCAGTTATATGAATTATAATAAATGCACAGTTGTGTAAACCAACTCCACATTCAATATACGGAGCTGTCCCTTCACACTCGAGTTACTCATCCTGTCCAGTTTTAGTCAACTACTTTCCCACTCTTAATGTCTAGAAAACACTGATCTATGCTTTTCTCTGAAAGATTTGCCTTCTTTAATTATGCTAAGTGAAGTAAGTCAGACAGCGAAAGACAAATATTGTATGATATCACTTATGTGTGGAGTTCTAAAGTGTTTTTTGGGTTTTTTTAAACCCAACAAACTCATAGAAAAGTGATCAGGCTGTGGGTGCAGGGAGGGGGAATTGGAGGAAGGTGGTCAGAAGGAATACACTTCCTGTTACAAGATACATCAGTACAAGGGTTATAATGTATAACATAATGCCTAGAGGTAACAAACACTATGATATATAGGGAAGTTGTTTAGAGAGCAGATCCTAAGAGTTATTGTCACAAGGAGATTTTCCCCTTATTATTCTCTCTACGAGATGATGGACATTAACTAAAACTATTGTGGTAATCATTTCACAATATATGTAAATCAAATCATCATGCTGTACACTTTAAACTTATACAGTGATGTGTGTCAATTATTTCTCAATAAAACTGGAAAAGCTGCCTTTTCCTGGACATTATATAAACTCAGTCATAGAATATGTAACCTTTTGGGTCTGACTTCTGTCACTAACCATAATGTATTTGAGATTTATGTCTGTTATTGCAGATAATAAGAGCCTATTCTTTTCACTGCTCTATAGGATGGACATACCACATAATTTGTCTATCCATTCACCAGCTGAAGGACTTTCTCATTGTTTCAAGTTATTAGCAATTGTCAAGAAAGCTGCTAAAATATTTGCATACCAGTTTTGTGTGTATGCAAATTTTATTTCCCAAATGATTAATGATGCTGAGCATTTTTTTGTGTATATTTGCCATTTGTATGACTTTGATGAAGTGTCTGTTAAAATAGTTTGTCCATTTTTATTGGATCGTTTTATTACTGTTGAGTTTTGAGAGTTCTTTAGGCTGAATACAAGTCCTTGGTCACATATGTGACATGTAAATCTTTTCTCCTAGTATTTGGCTTATTTTTCTTTCACTTAATAGAGTCTTCCAAAGAGCAAAACATACTTTTATAAAATCCAATTTGTTTTGCATCTAATAATTGTTCCATCTAACCCAGGTATCTAAATTTTTTCCCCAATCTTTTCTAAAAGTGTTAAGGTAGCACCTTTTACATTTTATTGTTGTTCAGTCACCCAGTCGTGTCCGACTCTTTGCAACCCCATGAACTGTAACACACCAGGCCTTTCTGTCCCTCACCATCTCCTGAAGTTTGCCCACATTCATGTCCATTGCATCAGTGATTTACATTTAGCTCTGTGATAAATTTCAAGCTAATCTCAGTATAAACTGGAAAGCATAGAGTTAAGGTTCACTCAGAGATTGAGGATATTAAGAATGATATGATATCAGATCATGAGTTTTAGAGATGACTATGGAAAAGTTTGAGAGACTGAGGAGAGATGGAGGTTTTATTTGGATTAAATAGTAGAAGAGAGTCATAGGAAAATAAGAATCCTGGTAAGTGACCACACAGTGTGTTGTATTTCTTGTATCCACTGTGTGAACTATGAGGTGAAGCAAAGGTATTGATGGTCTTTTCTAGATATTCATGTGTAAGGAGATGAGCATTTAAATACTCTAGAATCAGTTCATGTGACACCCGGGTCATTTTTGCCATGCCTAAGTCCTCTGCCTGAAACTTCAGTCTCTCCTTTTACTTCCTAGCCAGAAGAGTTATAGAAAGAGCTTAAGTCATTCTTTTGGTCATTTGCCAGATGGGCATTACCTTTATTGCCACCATTATCTGCAGAGAAGCCCTACATGATAGAGTTGGCAAAAATAGACCCATAGAGGCTCTTTGTTCCCCAGTGGTTAACTTCAGGGCATGGTCACACTCTGAAACAGCACAAGTGTTAAGCCTCTGAGGGACAGATTTTGATCAGGTGGCAATGGAGTACAAGAGATCTAGCAGATGAATGCATCTCCTTCCTACCCCTGGTTCAGAATATTCAAACTACTATGTAACTAATAACGTTTCTTATAGCCTTTCTGAAGATATTCCATGAGGCAGTACAATGAGCTGCATTTACCTTGTCTAGCCAGCTAGGTAAATATCTTCATGTATTTGCTCTCCCTTCTTCCCTGCCATACTCCCCTTTCTCCCTCACAACTGATTCTCTGGGAGTGCATTCTCGGGTAAAGGGTTAGCATGTAAACATTTGCTTCATACTCTGTGTTCTAGAAAACACAGACAAAATTAGTGAATGATGGAAGAGAAGAAAGTGTTTTCATCAAGAGTGAAGGAGTTCCCTAGAAACTTATTTAATCTCTTATCGAAAAGGGCTGTTGAAGGGCTTGAACCATCGCCTCTGGAAATCTAAATTCAATTCAGTCATTCAGTCATGTCCAACTCTCTGCCATCCCATGGACTGCAGCATGCCAGGCTTCCTTGTCCTTCAGCAACTCCTGGAGTTTGTTTAAAATCATAGAAACTAAAATCACCTTTTAAGATATTCAAATTCCTTTATTTTAAAAATGAAATATATATACAATTAAAAAAATAATTTTGGTGATCTTTAAAAAAAAAATAAAATAAAATAAAATCATGTCCATCGAGTTGGTGATGCAATCCAATCATCTCATCCTCTGTTGTCCCCTTCTCCTCCTGCCTTCAATCTTTCCCAGCATCAGGATCTTTTCCAATGAGTAAGTTCTTCCCATCAGGTGGCCAAAGTATTGGAGTTTCTGCTTCAGCATCAGTCCTTTCAATGAATATTCAGGGATGATTTCCTTTAGAATGGACTAGTTGAATCCCCTTGCAGTCTAAGGGACTCTCAAGAGTCTTCTTCAACACCGGAGTTCAAAAGCATCAATTCTTTGGAGCTCAGCTTTCTTTATGGTCTAACTCTCACTTTCATACATGACCATTGGAAAATCCATAGCTTTGACTAGATGGACTTCTGTTGGCAAAGTAATGTCTCTGCTTTTAAACATGCTGTCTAGGTTGGTCACAGCTTTTCTTCCAAGGAGCAAGCGTCTTTTAAATTCATGGCTTCAGTTACCATCTGCAGTGATTTAGGAGCCCCCAAAAATAAAGTCTCTCACTGTTTCCATTGTTTCCCCATCTGTTTGCCATGAAGTGATGGGACTTGATGCCATGATCTTAGTTTTCTGAATGTTGAGTGTTAAGCCAACTTTTTCACTCTCATCTTTCACTTTCATCAAAAGGTTCTTTGGTTTTTCTTCACTTTCTGCCATAAGGGTGGTGTCATCTACAAATTTGAGGTTACTGATATTTCTCCCAGCAATCTTGATTTCAGCATGTACTTCATCCAGTCCATTTCTCATGATGTACTCTGCATATAACTTAAACAAGCAGAGTGACAATATATAGCTTTGATGTATTTTTTTCATGATTTGGAACCAGTCTGCTGTTCCATGTCCAGTTCTAACTGTTGCTTATTGACCTGCATACAGATTTCTCAGGAGGCAGGTCAGGTGGTCTGGTATTCCCATCTCTTGAAGAATTTTCCACAGTTTTTTGTTATCCACAGAGTCAAAGGCTTTGGCATAGTCAATAAAGCAGAAACAGATGTTTTTCATGAACTCTCTTGTTTTTTTGATGATCCAACAGATGTTGGCAATTTGATCTCTGGTTCCTCTGCCTTTTCTAAATCCACCTTGAACATCTGCATATTCATGGTTCATGTACTGTTGAAGTCTGGCTTGGAGAATTTTGAGCATTAATTTGCTAGCATGTGAGATGAGTGCAATTGTGCAGTAGTTTGAACATTCTTTGGCATTGCCTTTCTTTAGGATTGGAATGAAAACAGACCTTTTCCAGTCCTGTGGCCACTGCTGAATATTCCAAATTTGCTGGCATGTTGAGGGCAACACTTCAACAGCCTCACCTTTTAGGGTTTGAAATAGTTCAGCTGGAATTCTATTACCTCCACTAGCTTTGTTTGTAGTGATGCTTCCTAAGGCTCACTTGACTTCGCATTCCAGGATGTCGCATTCCAGGCTCTAGGTGAGTGATCACACCATCGTGGTTATCTGGTCATGAAAAACTTTTTTGTATATTTCTTCTGTGTGTTCTTGCCACCTCTTCTTAATATCTTCTGCTTCTGTTAGGTCCATACCCTTTCAGTCCATTTTAGTCCCCATCTTTGCATGAAATGTTCCCTTGGTATCTCTAATTTTCTTGAAGAGATCTCTAGTCTTTCCCATTCTATTGTTTTCCTCCATTTATTTGCATTGATCACTGAGGAAGGCTTTCTTATTTCTCCTTGCTATTCTTTGGAACTCTGCATTCAAATTCGTATACCATTCCTTTTCTCCTTTGCCTTTGGCTTCTCTTTTTTTCTCAGCTGTTTGTAAGGCCTCCTTACACAACCATTTTGCCTTTTTGCATTTCTTTTTCTTGAGGATGGTCTTGATTCCTGTCTCCTGTACAATGTTACGAACCTCCATCCACAGTTCTTCAGGTACTTTGTCTATCAGATTTATTCCCTTGAATCTATTTGTCACTTCCACTGTATAATCATAAGGGATTTGATTTAGATCTTACCTGTATGGTCTAGTGGTTTCTCTACTTTCTTCAATTTAAGCCTTAATTTTGTAATACAGATTTTACGATCTGAGCCACAGTCTGGAAACTTAGCCAGTGGCTATTTAGAGACTGGCAAGCATCAAAGTAAGGGCTTCCTTGGTGGCTCATCTGGTAAAGAACCCACCTGCAGTGCGGGAGACCTGGGTTCGATCTCTGGGTTGGGAAGATTCCCTGGAGAAGAGAAAAGCTACCCATTCCAGTATTCTGACTTGGAGAATTCCATGGACTGTATAGTCCATGGGGTTGCAAAGAGTTGGGTACGAGTGAGTGATTTCACAAGCATCAAAGTGGACAACAGTATCAGTACATGTCACATGTAACCAGAGGGAGTAGCGCACCTTTCTAAAAGAGCAAATAACATTTAGGGAGAAAAATATTACAAAATGGGGAAAGGGGGGTGAGACTCATGTCCCACTGGAATGTAAGTTGAAATAAAGGTTCTCCCTAAAGAAAAAGTATGCAGTGTAGTTTGGTTATTATTATTTAAATTCTTTGCACATGGAACATTCTCCTGGATAGATCACATGCTGGGCCTCAAAGTATAGTAAATTAAAGAAAATTGAAATCATTTCAGGCATTTTTCGCAACCATAACACTATGAGATTAGAAATCAACTACCAAAAATACCCTATTAAAAAAACACAAATACATGGAGGCTAAACAATATGCTACTAAATAATCAATGGATCACTGAAGAGATCAAAAAGGAAATAAGAAAAATACCTAGAGACAAATGAAAATGAAAACACAATGATCCAAAATCGATGGGTCACAGCAAAAGCAGTTTTATGAGGGAAGTTTATAGTGACACAATCTTACCTCAGGAAACAAGAGAATTCACAAATAAACAACCTAATCTTACAAGTAAAGCAACTAGACAAAGAATAAACAAAACCCAAAGTTAATAGAAGCAAAGAAATCATAAAGATCAGAGCAGAAATAAATGAAACAGCTGAAGAAAACAACAGAAAAGATCCATTAAATTAAAAGCTGGTTATTTAAAAAGATAAACAAAATTGAAAAACCTTTAGTCAGACTCATCAAGAAAAAAAGGGAGAGGGTTCAAATCAATAACATTAGAAATGAAAAAAAAGTTACAATGGACACCACAGAAATACAAATGATAATAACAGATTACTATAAGCAACTATATGCCCCCAAAAAACATGTTCTTTGACATGCTCTATTTGCTGACATGCCAAGTTTTATGTAAGAGGATAGTGATATAAAACTTGTTTCTTGGAGTAGAAGAGTCATTAGAAATAAATTTATTCAATGCTAATAATTTCCACAGAATCATGATAAATATTTTATTAAGGTGTATACTTAACCTATCTTCATCTCATTAACCCTAATACAAAAGTGACCCCTAATGCTAAAAATGTTGATACATGTTTCTAGAACTACATTCCAGTAAAATTATCATCTACTTGTCCACATTACTTTTCTATACTTGTGAGCAAGGTATGTCATACCTAGCAGTTTAATCCAACACCCACTTATCAGCTCATGGTCCTTAGGTAACAGGTCTGGACTTGAGGTAGCTGGTCTGATCCTCAGGGTCTTACAAGTGGAAATTGGATGCCAGCAGGGCTCCGAGGAGGAACGTGCTTCCAAACTCACTCAGGCTGTTAAGAGAAGTGGCTTCTATTGGCTATAGGCTTACAGTCCTGTTTTCATGCTGAATGTTTGGTTGAGGTGATTTCAGATCTAAGAGGGCACTTGTATTCCTTAATACTTGTTTTCCACTCCAGCTTCAATATTTGAAGTTTCAAAGTCAGTTCGGTTCTTCAAGTGCTCACCTGATTAGGCCAGGACCAAGGGAATGGCAACCCACTCCAGTATTCCTGCCTGGAGAATGCCATGGACAGAGGAGCCTGGCGGGCTGCAGTGCATAGGGGCACAAAGAGGCAGACATGAATGAGTAACTACACTTTCACTTTCAAGGAGGATAATTGTTGTTCAGTCACTCAGTTGTATCCAACTCTTTGTGAGCCAATGGATTGTAGCATGCCAGGCTTTCCTGTCCTTCTCTATCTCCAGGAGTTTGCTCAAGTTCATGTCCACTGAATTGATGATGCCATCCAACCATCTCATTCTCTGTTGCCCCCTTCTCCTCCTGCTCTCAATTTTTCCCAGCATCAGGTTCTTTTCCAATGAGTCAGCTCACTGGATAATCTTCCTTCACAAATAGTATCACAAGTGTGAGATGTCAACACATTTACAGGCCCATCCACACTCAGGATAGAGGAGACTGGAAAAGAATGTGAGTCCCTGGGATCACCTTAGAATGTGACCGACTAACCTGAGTCATATAGGTAGGGCACTGGAGCAAAAGCATTATTTTTTATATGTTCATTTAGAGCAAAGAGAAGTCCATTTCAAGTTTTCTAAAGCCCTTTGAGAATATTTGGGGTGAATCATACCTAGTGAGATCCCACCACTGTGGGGCAGTCTCAGTGGAAGCCTAAACTGCATTGCCTTTGTAGTTCAAGGAAGAAGATGGGTCGTGTAAAAACAAACAGAAGATAATTCAAGTATAAGATAAAGTATGTAAATACAATTAGAAAAATTAAAAAAAGACATTGTCTTTTGTGTTTTTTTCTCTCTTGATTCCTTCCATTTTCTTTTTTGAGGCTTCCTGAGATTTGACATCTCTCTCCTTCAAAAGTATGTCTTTTATTGAACCATCTATGACCAACTCAATTTTAATTGGATAATCACTAAACATGAGTTAAGGAGGGCTTATAAAGATGCTTCCTTTATGCCTGCCAAAATAAATATTTTGAAAGAGGCCTTGAGAAACTTAATCGGAACACACAAATTTATAAAGATAATGGTGATTATGGAGCTGCTGGTGTTCTATGATGCAGATTGAAACTTTATTAAATAAACTGGACTCAGCTTAATGCTGGAAGGAAGCAACATAATTCTTTTTTTACAACTTCCATTTTTAATCAGCTCTATGGGGTGTACCTTTCCACCCAGAATGAAATCTAAGACAAGCTTGTTGCTCTTCTTGACACCCTCAAATAATATATTAATGGTTCTATTTTTGAAATAATAAAAAATTCTTCCAGTCCATATAATGTAAAAACTACAAACTATCATCCATCTTAAAACATCCCTCTTGAGCTTTCAGATAATTTGTGATCCAGTTATTACTGCTGTATAACAAATTACTTAAACAGATCTGTCTACAGCAACTATTTTATCTTGCTTATTGCTTTATGGATCAGTAACTTGGGAAAGACTCAGCTGGGCAGTTTTCACTTAGGTTTTCTATGCAATTATGGTTATTACTGGCTGGGATAGTAGCCTTCTAAAGGCTCATCTGGATGGATAGATGTCCAAGATGGCACATTCACACCCTGCTGGCAGTTGACACTGCCTATTTTCTGTGTGCCCAGATATGGCTGTTGAAAAGGATGCCCGCATGTAGCTATTACTTGTGGCTTGAAAATTGGGCAACTGTTTTGAGTTCAGAGCTAAAAAAAAAAATTGAATAACCCAGAAGACAGCTGAAAGCTGGGTTGCACTTATCACTTATAACTTAGCCTAGGATGCCATATAGCTTCACTTCCGCCAAATCCTTTTGATCAAAAAAGTCAGAAGTCACACAATTCAGAGACTGGATATCCTACTTCTTGACTACAGGATATCAAAGAAATTTGTGGTCATAGCTTAAAACCATGACAGCTCTTTCTACAAGTAGACAACTTGTCCACCAGAACAACATATATTGACCTCATGTCAGTGGAAGTTCAGCTGTTTCCCAATGCATCCTGTCTCCTCTCTTTAACCCCATACACCAAAGTACCAACTGAGGCTCATCTAACCATCCCATGCCTTTTAATTTTACATCTCAACAAATGTTTAGGTATCAATCTACACATTCACAGAAATTCAGAAGCTGCAAAGAGAAATCCTTTAAGCACGTCTCTTGACTTTAGATGATGGAAGACCATCCTCCAATGATGTATGTTGTGTGTGTGTGTGTGTGCGCATGTGATTGTGTGTACACTGATGCTACTATACTAGTAATCCTCTCTGAAGAAATCTCAGTAAAAATGTTTTTAACCTTCATCTTGGCCTTTACTAATTCAGTGGTGATGGCTAACTGTACCCAGACTGGTTCAAAATCTCTTATCATCTTATGAACTAAATCTGGCATTCCCTTGAAATAGAAATAGCATTATATCAGTCATTTCAATATCATATAACCAAACTATACTTCAATTATCCAGGCTCCTTATTTTTTATTTATACAGAAACTTAAAAAATATCTAGTCCACCAGGCTCCTCTGTCCATGGGATTTCCCAGGCAAGAATCCTGGGGTGGGTTGCTATTTCCTTCTCCAGGGGATATTCTCAATCCAGGGATTGATTCGGTGTCTCCTGCACTGCAGGCAGATTCTTTACCACTGAGTCACCTGAGAAATCCAAAGTATCTAATACTGCCTCTTAATAATACAGAATTTTTGAGCTCTGCTAGTTTTCTGGTAACATCTTTAGCATTTTCTACATAGCAATCAATTCAGTAAAGTTGCAGAATACACAAAAATATCTTGCAGTCCGGTATAATAAAAATGAAAGATCAGAAATAGAAATTAAGGAAATAATCTCACTTAACCATCACATCAAAAAGAATAAAATACCTGGAATTAATGTACCTAAAGCTTTATTGACTATGCCAAAGCCTTTGACTGTGTAGATCACAATAAACTGTGGAAAATTCTGAGAGAGATGGGAATACCAGACCACCTGATCTGCCTCTTGAGAAATGTGTATGCAGGTCAGGAAGCAACAGTTAGAACTGGTCATGGAACAACAGACTGGTTCCAAATAGGAAAAGGAGTACGTCAAGGCTGTATATTGTCACCCTGTTTATTTAACTTATATGCAGAGTACATCATGAGAAATGCTGGTCTGGAGGAAACACAAGCTGGAATCAAGATTGCTGGGAGAAATCTCAATAACCTCAGATATGCAGATGATACCACCCTTATGGCAGAAAGTGAAGAGGAACTCAAAAGCCTCTTGATGAAAGTGAAAGTGGAGAGTGAAAAGGTTGGCTTAAAACTCAACATTCAGAAAACGAAGATCATGGCATCTGGTCCCATCACTACATGGGAAATAGATGGAGAAACAGTGGAAACAGTGTCAGACTTTATTTTTCTGGGCTCCAAAATCACTGCAGATGGTGACTGCAGCCATGAAATTAAGAGACGCTTACTCCTTGGAAGGAAGGTTATGACCAACCTAGATAGCATATTCAAAAGCAGAGACATCACTTTGCCAACAAAGGTTCGCCTAGTCAAGGCTATGGTCTTTCCTGTGGTCATGTATGGATGTGAGAGCTGGACTGTGAAGAAGGCTGAGCGCCGAAGAATTGATGCTTTTGAACTGTGGTGTTGGAGAAGACTCTTGAGAGTCCCTTGGACTGCAAGGAGATCCAACCGGTCCATTCTGAAGGAGATCAGCCCTGGGATTTCTTTGGAGGGAATGATGCTCAAGCTGAAACTCCAGTATTTTGGCCACCTCATGCGAAGAGTTGACTCATTGGAGAAGACTCTGATGCTGGGAGGGATTGAGGGCAGGAGGAGAAGGGGACGACAGAGGATGAGATGGCTGGATGGCATCACTGACTCGATGGGTATGAGTCTGAGTGACCTCCGAGAGCTGGTGATGGACAGGGAGGCCTGGCGTGCTGCGGTTCATGGGGTCGCAAAGAGTCAGACATGACTGAGCGACTGATCTGATCTGAAGGAGGTAAAGGAGCTTCCCTAGTGACTCAGATGGTAAAGAATCTGCCTGCAGTACAGGAGACCCAGGTTTGATCCCTGGATTGGGAAGATCCCCTGGAGAAAGGAATGATAATCCACTCCAGTATTCTTGCCTGAAGAATTCCATGGAGGGTCTGGTGGGCTATAGTCCAGGTCACAGAGAGTTGGACATGACTGAGCAAATAACACTTTGATAAAGAGGCAAAAGACCTATACTCTGAAGACTTTACGACAATGATGAAAGAAATGGAAGATGGCACAAACAAAGAAAATGATATATTCTTGGATTGGAAGAATCAATATTATCAAAATTACTATACTATGTAAGGCAATCTATAGATTCAATGCAATGTCTATCAAACTGCCCATGTCATTTCTCACAGAAATAGAATAAAAATCTTAAAATGTGTATGGAAACACAAAAGACCCCAAATAGCCAAAGCAATCCCGAGAAAGAAAAACAGAGCTGAAGGAATCAGGCTGCCAGACTTCAGACTACACTACAGCCATGAAGACAGTATGGTACTGGCACAAAACAGAAGTATAGATCAATGGAACAAGATAGAAAGCCCAGAAATAAACTAACACACCTTTGGTCAATTAATCCATGACAAATCAGTCAAGAATAAACAATGGAGAAAATACAGCCTTTTCACTAAATAGTGCTGGGAAAACTGGATAACTACATATAAAAGAATGAAATTAGAACATTCTCTAATATCATACACATAGATAAACTCAAAATGGATCAAAGGTCTGAGTGTAAGACCAGACACTATAAAACTCTTACAGTAAAATATAGCCAGTGTACTCTTTAACAGAAATCACAGCAATATCTTTTTGGATCCACCTCCTAGAGTAATGAATTTAAAAATAAAAATTTAAAAAGGAGATCTGATTACACTTAAAAGCTTTTACACAGCAAAGAAAACCATAAACAAAAAGGAAAGACAACCCAGACAATGGGAGAAAATATTAGCAAATGAAGGAATCAACAAGGGGTTAATCTTCAAAATGTACAAACAACTCATGCAGTTCAATATCAAAAACCAAACGGTCCAATCAAAACTGAGCAGCAGATCTAAATAGACATCTCTTCGAAGAACACATGCAGATAGCCAAAATGCATGTGAAAAGATGCTCAGTATTACTAACCATTAGAGAAATGCAAATCAAAGCTACAATGAGGTATCACCTCCCGTTGATTAAAGTCGGAATGGCCATCATCAAAAAGTCTATAAACAATAAATGCTGGAGAGGATGTGGAGAAAAGGGGCCCCTCTTACTCTGTGGATAAGTACATAAATTTGTACAGCCACTATGGAGAACAGTATGGAGGTTCCTTAAAAACCCAAAAATAGAACTATCATATGATCCAGCAATCCAACTCCTCAGAATATATCTTGAGAAAAACATAGTTTGAAAAGATACAGGCACTCCAATGTTCACTGCAGCAGTGTTTATAATAGCCAAAATGCAAAAACAGATGAATGGATTAAAAAAAATGGTACATATATATAATGCAGTGTTGCTCAGCCATAAAAAAGAATGAAATAATTCCATTTGCAGCCACATGGATGGGCCTAGATATTATCATACTAAGCGTAGTAAGTCAGACATAGACAAATAACTTGTGATATCATCCTTATGTTGAATTTAGTTTAAAAAAATGATATGTGACCTAATCTGCAAAATGAAAACAGACACAGATTTTGAAAACTTGTGATTACCAAAGGGGAAAAGTTTGGGGGAGGAATAGTTTGGGAGCTTGGGATGGATGTACACATGCTGCTGCTGCTAAGTCACTTCAGTCGTGTTCAACTCTGTGCGACCCCATAGACGGCAGCCCACCAGGCTCCCCCGTCCCTGGGATTCTCCAAGCAAAAACACTGGCGTGGGTTGCCATTTCCTTCTCCAATGCATGAAAGTGAAAAGTGAAAGTAAAGTCGCTCAGTCATGTCCGACCCTCAGCGACTCCATGGACCGCAGCCTTCCAGGTTCCTCCGTCCATGGGATTTTCCAGTACTGGAGTAGGGTGCCGTTGCCTTCTCCTGGACATACACATACTACTATACATAAAGTAAATAATCAATAAGAAGCTACACAGAGGGAACTCTGCTCAATATTCTATAGTAACCTATATAGGAAAAGAATTGAAGAATGAATATATGTATATATGTGTGTATATGTACATATGTGTGTATACATATATATAACTGCATATATATGCATATGTACACATATTACAACTTAATCATTATATTTTACACTTGAAATTAATACAACATTGTAAATCAACTACACTGCAATAAGATTTTTTAAAAATACATTTTTATATGAAGAAACCATTGCCTCCAAATTTGTTGCATCTTTTGTCCTCTTCAAAACAGTTTAAAGGTTTTATTTATGATAGAAATATTCACATGAGCTTCAGCAAGCAAAAGTGAAGGCTGTCAACCATTCAAGTTGTCCAAAGCCAAGAGTCATCTTTTGTTTTCTGCAGACAATTTAATTCAAACATTTATCTCCAAGAGGCATTTAAGAACACCTATTTAACAGCCTTGATTCAGGAGTGGGAGGTAAAAGAGAAAGCCCCAGCCTTCCAAACAGGAACACTTCACTCTTTTTGGCCATGTGCTATGATCTTTTCTTTAAATTTATAATATTACTCTTTCCTAAAGGAATCTTTTTTATTTAAAAAAAAAAAAAAAAAAAAAAGACCTTTGGAAAACTTCAATCATATAGTGGTTTTAGTCGCCAAGTGGTATCTCATTCTTGTAACCCCATTGACTGTAGCCCGCCAGGCTCTTCTGTCCATGGGATTTCCCAGGCAAGAATATTAGAGTGGGTTGCCATTTCTTTCTCCAGCCAGGAGTTTTAATAGACAGTATCTTAATAGAAGATTAGATGTACTTTTTAAAATTTTGTTACATTAAGATAAAAGTTTATTAGAGGCCATACAGTATAATAAATGACTCATCATTATATTGGAGATTTATTTGAAATTAGAATAAGCATGGATATTCATATCACTTATTTCTTTTCTAAAAATTCAATACAGACTGCACAAGGTATGAAACAGAAAACAGTCAAAGAGCACATCACAGCCCCCATCTTTACAGCTCCCTAGAGGTTTAGAACATATGCCAAGGAGACTCCACAGTTTATATTGATCACATTAGCCCCTTGATACCTAAAGTCATCCATATTTTAGAGTAGTTAGGTTTAGAATAACTTGATACTAATAAATTAAAAAACTACATATGCAAGAAATAGTTTTCAAACTTTAATTTATCTAGAATGTGTATCATTTAATATGCAAGAACTATGAAATCATTCCTAAAGGAATTCCCACTGAATAACTTTAAAATTTTTGCAAAGCAATGGTAACCATATTCAAGCTAAATGACAGAACACTTTCCTCTTGGGTTCCTAAACTCATATTAATAATGTGACATTGGACATGTATGAATAATTTTTAGTGTTGCTCCATGCAGTAAACTTTATGTAAGAGAAAAAGGTGTGATTCTATCTTCCAGAGATTTGACTTTAGAGGATGACACAATATTGACAGCTCATAAAGCCGAATGCTTCTGCTGATGGTCATAGGCCTCTGGAGAACAGGCAGAAGTTGCTATTATCATCTAGCAGGCAGATTTGATCATCACCAGTCTCCTTTTCTAAGAGTGTGTCAGAATGACTGAGCAGATTCCTACAGAGCAATTCCCTTAAACCTTCAAGAGGACCACAGTTGGGAGATCCATTTGAAAAGAGAGAAATCTTGTAGCTGTTGCCATTGTGAAGTAGCTATGTATCACTTTTATTAACTTCAACCCCACTGAACACTATTATATCATGGTGTGCATATTCATGGCCATCAAAATTATTGTATCACAATATAACCATGCCAGAGTCCTTTATTATTCCATGAACATAATTGTGCTGCACATAGATAGCAGGAAAGAAAGAAAGCTTCTATTTGCTAAGACTGGTAAAGAAAGGTTCCCAGCAGAGAGATTGCTTACTAGTCCCTCCTCATCTGGAAACTTCTAATTCAGAGACATTATTGGGGTAGGGTGATTTAGGTATGAGGGCTTCCCAAGTGGTGCTAGTGGTAAAGAATCTGCCTGCTACTTATACGGAGTAAAACATACAAAGGAGAGAAGAGTACAGAGAAGAAAATAAAAATAAAAGAAAGATAGTGTAACCAAAGCCAGATACACATGAAAGATGAATTAAATCATAATATCAATGTGTAAGAATTATACAGAACCCAAAATCTTTATGGAAATCTGTTTCACCACGAATTGGGGGTCATGCATAATGCTGTTTGTTTCAACTGAACTTTCCTTCAGAAAATAGTAGGCAGAATTCATCTTACTGTTGCATGTAATGGTCCTAAGGGGTTTGCTCAAATGAATGGCTTCTACATTAACTTTCAGAAATTGCATTAGAAATAAAAGCTTATAAATTATCCTGTGTGCTTCATGAGTATTTGTACACTCATAAGTTGTTTAGACATCTCCCAAGTGGTCTACTTATGTAATAGTGTTTTACAGGACACATATTTCCTTTGCAGAATACTCAGAAGACATATCTGGTTCAGTTTATCTGTCTAAAGTATTATAAACAATATGTAATGAGGGTCTCATGAATTATTATATGCAGTTTCATTCATTTAAAGTTATGCATTGTGATCATTGGCCTGAGACAGTAAGAGAAGTGTAAAAGTCAGCTTCTTACAGGTATATTTGAACTGAGTGGTATGTGTACATGTATGCTTACAAGTACATATGCATGAGTTGTGACACGTAAGGACATTTATTAGGCTTAATATTTTAGCACCATATATTAGTCTTTTTTTTCCTCTTTAAAACATGAGAGCAGATTTTTATTGATTATAATGTTACTTGGATTTTTCTTTCACCTTGCATTTCAGCTTATTTTTCACATGACACCTACATGGAACTAGTAGAAGGTATAATAATGAAGGTGGTAAGAATTTTTAATCACAAAATTCAAGTATTTAAATATATAACTTCCTTTTATTTCTAAATGGAACTAGATTCAGTCTGATTTATTCATCTCTGCTTGAAGGATGTCTGACACAGTGGAATACCACAGACTATGTGGCTTATAAACAATAGCTTTTTCCCTCACAGTTCTGGAGTTGGGAAGTCTGAGATCAGGGTACAAACATAATTGAGTTCCAGAGAGAGCCTTCTTCAGGGTTTCCGATTGCTAACTGCTTTCTGTGTCCTCACATGGGAGAAGAGGCAAGGAAACCATCTGGGGTATCATTTGCAAAGGCATTGGTTCTATTCATGAGAGCTCTGCCTTTATGACAACCACCTTCCAAAGGCTCCTCCAAATACCATCTCACTGAGGATTAATTAAGTATAAACTTTTGTGGAAACACAAATATTCAGTCTATATCAGAGGGGAAATTTTAACCTTGTATTATCAAGGTAACTCACTAATTTTTAGTTTAAAACTGTTTCAAAGGGGAAAGGAGGAAGAAGGTATAAATTAGGAGTCTGTGATTAAAATATGGACACTACTATATTTAAAACAGATACCCAACAAGGATCTACTGTATAGCACAGTGAACTGTACTCAATATCATAATAATCTATAATCGATATAATCTAGAATCTAAAGTGATCTGAATCACTTTCCTGTACACCTGAAACTAATACATCATTGTAAATCAGCAATTTTTTCCATAAAAAAAACACTACCACCACCGCCAACAGTCATTTTGGCAGTGTAGGTTTTCTCCTCACTGTTCCAGATAGAGGTTTTCTCCTCACTGTCCCTCTCCTTCTCCTTAGGATAGCCTAAAATTTCTGGCAGTGTCCAGGGATAAGCATATACATTCCACGTTGCATGGCAGAGTTGCACCTCCACTAACCTCTGTTGAAATGGGTATTTCTGCACATGATCCTGGTTGTGTCCCAGCATCTGTGTTTCTACTAGGACCTCCAATTTCCAGATCACACAATTTGTTCAGTTCTTGTCCCTAGGCCCTTGCTTAGCATTGCCTCACTTCTAGGAAACAATAGTTTCTAAAGAGTTCATTTTTCTCTGTATTAGATTCCTTAGATTCTTAAATATTCTAGTGAGAAATCTGATTTTCCAACAGGGGCCTATAAGATAGATTCAAAACATATGACTCTACTTTTTTTTTTTTTTTTTAGTACAGAGGTTTTTGTCAGACATGAGGAAATGTAGTTTCTTATAAAAATAAATGACAGGATTTATGGTTATAGAAGCAATTAATTAATGCTCTCATAATAGATTAAAAAATAAATAAATAAAATGCACAGGCAAAAATAAGTAATCAAAGGAGACAAGATCTCCTGAATGGCCAAGTAAGGAGACTGGGGGACCCTCTCCCCAAGAAAACTACAATTTAACTTGTGAAAATTATTTTAAACAAAAAATCAAACCAGCAATTATTCAAAGTCTCTGGAAATTATCCTAAGGGCAAACAGAAAATGGAGAAACATTCATTATAGAAAATTACTAAATCTCCATAAAAACATAACTGTGGACTTCGAGCCATGCTCTAATCCCTTACCACCAGGAGCATCCTCTCCCCCACCCCCACCAGTTTTGCATTACAGAAACTCAACCCTGAGTATTCTATATAGCTGGCGAAAGAACTAAGAATATAGGACTCTCTCTCCCACCAGTATTCAGTCTGGGGATATGATTACACCCTCAAAAAGACAGTCTGTTGGTGTGTCTTGTCCCCTCCTGTCCCATGCTGCAGAAGTTGTATCCCAGCCAGTTATGACCAAAAGGACTAGGTCTCCATTCCCCTATCCAACCCTCACCTATGGAACAGAAGTTCTACTTCAAATGTTGTGGGAATGATCCCTACCTGAGATTGCTTGTAGTGTGGAAGTTCTGGGCTAGAAGAGTCAAACTGAGAAAACTAGAGGTGGTCACCACTCCTACCCTATGACCACTCATAGAGTAAGGATGTCACTTCAGAAAAATTTAGCTTCCTGCCAGCCCACCAAGCTGCAGTGCAGTAGTTCTGGTGTTCTGTTCAGAATAAAGGTAGGCCATAGAATTGATGGAATCTGAATTTATTTGAAATGGAGCATAGAAAATTTATTTCTTAAGAGTACTGAAGGCCAATTAGAGAAGGCTCATAACTCCATGATACAAGCAAAACTTTAGAGCAGCCAGAAGCTTACTAAACTAGGAAAGAATAACAAACAAAACCAAACGTTGGAAGAAGAAAGAAAGGACATAGAAAATATCAGAGCAGAAACAAAACAGGGAATAGAAAAACCATAGGGAAAAAAAACCAATGAAACCAAGAGTTAAGTTTTTTTTTTTTTTTTAATAAACAAAATTGGCAAAGCTTCAGCTAGACTTGGCAAGAAATAAAGAGGACTCAAATGAAATTATTAATGAAAGAGGAGAGATGTTATAATTTATACTACAAAGGATCATAAGAGAGTAAGTACTATGAACAAGTCCATGCCAATAAATTAGGCAACTAAGAAGAAAATGATAAACTCCTAGGAATTACAACCTGCCAAGAGTGAATCATAAAAACAGAAAATCTGATCAGCCTCACAATGAGTAAGGTGATTGAATCAGTAATCAAAATCTCTCTCCAAAAAAAAAAAAAAAAAAGCTCAGGTTTATGTGATTTCTACTGCTTCCCTGGTGGCTCAGAGGTTAAAGCGGCTGCCTGCAATGTAGGAGACCTAGGTTCAATCCCTTGGTCAGAAAGATCCCCTGGAGAAGGGAATGGCACCCCACTCCAGTATTCTTGCCTGGAGAATCTCATGGACAGAGGAGCCTGGTGGGCTGCAGTCCACGGGGTCGCAGAGGGTTGGACATGACTGAGCAACTTCACTTTCACTTTCACCAAATATTTAAAGAAGAAATAATGTCAGTTCTCAAAATGTTCTAAAAATTTGAAGAGGAAGGAAACCCCCAAACTTATTTTACAAGGCCAGTATAACCCTGATGCTAAAGCCAAAGAAGGACACAATAAGAAAACCACAAGATAGTATCTCTATGAATATAGATGCAAAATCTCTCAATAAAATGCTTGCAAGCTAAATTAACCAGTACATATACTATTATCATGTGGGATTTATCCCGGGATTACAAGGATGCTTAACAGAATGAAATTAATAGAATGAATGATAAAGTCATCTCAACAGATGCAGAAAAGTAATCAACAAAATTCAACATCCTTTTATGATAGAAACTTTTACTAATAGGTGTAGATTGAATATGGTGGTGCTGGTTTAGTCACTCAGTTGTGTCCCACTCTTGCAACCCCATGGACTGTAGGCTGCCAGACTCCTCCGTCCATGGGATTCTCCAGGCAAGAATACGAGAGTGGGTTGCCATTTCCTTCTCCAAGATTGAACATACTTCAACCCAATAAAGGTCATATGTGACAGTCCCATAGCTTACATCATACTCAATGGTGAAAAGTTGAAAGTTTTCCCTTTAAGATGAGAAACAAGACAAGGGTGCCCACTCTCACTTCTCCCACTCAGCATTATACCGGAAGTCCTAACCACAGCAGTCAGGTAAGCAAAAGAAATAAAAGTTATCCAAATCTGAAAGGAACTAGTGAAACTGTGTCTGTGTGCTAATGATGTGCTCTTGTACATAGAAAATCTTAAAAACTCCACCAGAACACTTAAAACACATCAATGAATTCAGTAAAACTTCATGATACAAAATCAACATACAAAAAATACTTGCATTTTGTAACTCTCACATTAAACTCTGAAAAAAGTAAAGAAAGCTTTCCCATTTACAATAGTATCACAATAATAAAATACTTAGGAATAAAATTAACCAAGGAAATCAGTGATCCCTATACCAACAATCATAAGACAATGATGAAAAAAAAGAGATGAAAATAAATGAACAAATTCCATGTTCTTAGATCATTAGAATTAATATTGTTAAAAGGTCTACACTACCCAAAGCTATCTATAGCTTCAATGCAAGCCCCATAAATTTGGGTTGGACATGCACACACTGCTATATTTAAAATGGATAACCAACAAGGACCTACTATATAGCACAGGGAACTCTGCTCAGTGTTATGTGGCAGCCTGAATGGGAGGGGAGTTTGGGGGAGAATGGATACATGTATATGTATGGCTGGGCCCTTTCACTGTTCACCTGAAACTATTACAATATTACTTGTTAACTGGCTTTATGTACTCCAATACAAAGTGTTTTTTTTTTTTTTTAATGAACAGCAATTTTCACAAAAATAGAATAAACAGTTAGTGATGAATATATAATTAAATTGAAACTTTCATGTATATCCCTGATGGTAAAGAAAATTATACAACTACTTTGGAAAACACATTGGCAATTCTTCAAAATGTCAAAATGTTAACATGTGACCTAGTAACTACATTCCTATGCATGTAGCCAAGAGAACTGAAAAATATGTCCATGAAAAAATTTGTACCCAAATGTTCACAGCAGCATTATTCATAATATACTACAAACAGAACATCCAAAATTCCCATCAACTAATGAATATATCGGGGAGGGCAATGGCACCCCACCCCAGTACTTTTGCCTGGAGAATCCCATGGACGGAGGAGCCTGGTAGGCTCCAGTCCATGGGGTCACTAAGAGTCGGACACGACTGAGCGACTTCACTTTCACTTTTCACTTTCTTGCATTGGAGAAGGCAATGGCAACCCACTCCAGTGTTCTTGCATGGAGAATCCCAGGGACAGGGGAGCCTGGTGAGCTTCCGTTTATGGGGTCGCACAGAGTCGGACACGACTAAAGCGACTTAGCAGCAGTAGCAGCAATGAATATGTAAATATAATATGGCCCTTCACATAATGGAATATAGATAAAGTGAAAGGGAAAGTTGCTCAGTTGTGCCCGACTCTTTGTGGACAGATGCCAGAATACTGGAGTGGGTAGCCTTTCCCTTCTCCACGAGATCTTCCCAACCCAGGAATCAAACCCAGGTCTTTGAGCCACAAGGGAAGCCCCCAAATACTGGAATGGGTAGCCTATCCCTTCTCCCATAGTTCTTCCTGACCCAGGAATCAAACCAGAATCTCCCATATTGCAGAAAGATTCTTTATCAACTAAGCTATCAGGGGAGCCCAGAATATAGATAGTTCAGCCATAAAAAGGAATAAGTACTCATACATGAATGAATCTTGAAAATACTATACTAAGAGAAAGAACTTAGACAAAAAAAGATCACTTTTTTTTTTTATCATGACTTTTGCATGAAATGTCCAGAATAGGAAAATCTTTAGAGCCAGAAATGATATTAGTTTTTACATAGACCTGGGAGATAGAAGAGTAGAAACAGAATGAAATTCAGTTTGAGAGGAAGAAAATATTCTAAAATTAGACTGAATTGATAGTTGCAAAATCCTCTGAATTAACTAGAATCATTGACATATACTTTAAATGGATGAATCATATGGTATGTAAATTACAGGTCAGAAATAGAGTTAAATAAAGTGAATAATTCAAATATTTGATGCTAACATTTATGAAAAATTCTCACAAGCCTATCACTTTTCTAAGAAAATTTTAATAACTACCTAATCTGGACAATAATTTTTATAAGGTAATTACTAATATCTTCCTCAGTTTACAGGGCAGGACACTGAAGCTTACAACATTTAAATAACTTGCTGAAAGTCAGACAGCATTTAGGTGTTTATGTTGGATCCAGCCATTCTGGCTCCAAATTACTTGCTTTGAACACATACTTCTGCTGTATTACATTACTCAGAATGTACATTTCCATTATGTTCCTGTTACTTAGGGAACTCATATAATTACAGTAAGATTTCTGGAGAATATGTTGTCTTCCA
Organism: Tragelaphus eurycerus; assembly: GCA_935064755.1. NCBI lineage: Eukaryota > Metazoa > Chordata > Mammalia > Artiodactyla > Bovidae > Tragelaphus > Tragelaphus eurycerus. The sequence continues at coordinate 7,439,741 of CAKXYN010000080.1, forward strand.
GCCAAAGATAATTGGGACAAGCACTAATGTGAGAACACCCTGCCCACAGGGTCTTCTGGCCTTTGCCATTACCTGAAATGTTCTTAGCCTCCTTGCCCGAATTTAAATCCTACTCAGTCTTCAAGGTCAACCCTAAAGCAATCTCTGGGATCACTCCTAGGCCAATGTGGTTGTTCCCTTTCTTGTCCCATAATATTCTTTATATGCCTGTAGTATACCTCTTTTCCTAGTACATTGTAAAAATTTGTTTTCATATCTATTTTTTCTCATTAGATTTAAAATCTCAAGGATGGGGAACATTGCTCTTTGTATTTGTATCCCTCAGTATTGCTATTTGGAAAACAGCAGGACTCAATAAACACTAACTAAATGAAAGAAGGGAGGGAGACTGTAGAAGAAATCAAATAGATGTTAGTTTCCCTATCCTTACAGAATTTAGGATGCAGTTGGAAAATCACACAGCAAATAGCGAATAACTACTCATGCAAGAGAATGTCTAGAGAAGGTGAGCAGTATAGTTTTGATGAGGAGTACTGAAGTACACATTTCTAGGCCATCTTGTTCATTATCCATGTTCAGTCGCTAAGTCGTGTCCAACTCTTTGTCAGTCCATTGACTGCAGCACACCAGGCTCCCCTGCCCTCCACTATGTCCCGGAGTCTGCCCAGATTCATGTCCATTGAGTTGGTGATGCTATCTAACATCTCATCCTCTGCTCCCCACTCTCCTTTTGCCCTCAATCTTTCTTAGCATCAGGGTTTTATCCAATGAGTTGGCCATCTAACACACATTTAAATCACAGACTTTGTTCTGGACACCACCGTGGTTTTTCTAACAATTAAATCTCATCGTCTTTCATAATTACCATGCAGCCTGGTGTTGATGCTTCATACTAGAGAGTAAAGTCAGCTTCAAGCTTGTCATTGTATCTACAAGTCAAGGTCAGAATTTTAAAGTTTTTGACTTGTCAGTTCTGTTTGAAAAGTATGTTATTCATTCAAATATAGGTTGAGCAAACCAGGGTTTCAACCCATTGGCATAGAGTTTGGAAATGGATTTTCCAGATGGTGCCTGGTTTAGTATTTTGAACTAAGCCTGCTGGCCTGGGAATGTCATTTTCTTCTGCAGAAAATGATTTACCTGTGTGACTATTCAATCAACAAATTATTTTTAAAATAAATCTAAAAAGGAAAATATTGTTATTGCCAGGATGAACAAAACATTTTCTTCTTTTATAGTGTGTAACTGAAAAGATCTGCCAAATGCAAATCCTTCTTTCCAAAATATGACTAAGATATAGTCAAACCCATTTTCTTCTTCTTGGTTTTGAAGCCATATACCTTTACAATAACTCCCAAGTCACTTGAACACATTAAGGGAACCATCAGTCAATTGCTAAACAGCATATTTGATTTCATTTTCACTGTACCCATCAAAAATCCAATGTATTTAGAGATACAACTGGCATGATGATAGTATTTCAAAAGTAAGTATAATTCAATGCAGACAAAATGCATGAGTGTGTGTGAAATATGGAGCGCATTGACATAACCCAGGTATTATTTTCTTTTCTTTCAAATTCTCTCTCTCTCTTTTTTTTTTTTTTTGGTTGAGGGTGCATAGTAAATTTTACTTTTAGGGAAATAACAAAATTATAGCAGAAGTATTGAGGTAAAGCACCTTCCTCCCAGCCAAAACTATGTCTAGGTGATGGTTATGGATGCCAGGAATGTGTTAAAGATGTTCATTTAACAATCTACATTTAGAGATTTTTAAAGCAGATGAAATAAGAGGAAGAGAGTGTGGCATACAAAATAAAAAGATCAGTGAAAGCAGGCATGACTATGTGTGGCATTAGGTGCTGGCACAGAAGGAAATTAGTGGTGATCAGAGATGGGGCAGTATGGCAGGGAGGAAATGAATAAAAGGTGGATCAGCTGTCCTTGCTGACTGTGGACACATAACATAATGTCTTTTATCCATTTCCTCCTGCCTCAAAAAGTTTATAAGTGGAGTAGAGATGGTGTGGTCATACTGGTATTTTAGGTAAACCATTCTGGCAATGGTGTGGAGCAAGACTGTTAGGAGGTAAGAGAAAGAGGCTAAATAAAGATTGTGAGGGTCTGAATGATGAGGAAAGTAGTGGGATGGATGGGAAAGAGTTGACCTGAGAGGCTGGAAGTACATTTATCTGACAGGAGTATATGGTAGATATGATGAAAGATTTCTGAAGAGATCCTGATGGATGGTAGTATTTTCACTGGCCCCTCCATCTGATTGTGTTTATACTCACTAGTGGGATCATTTATTTTCACACTGCAGATTTTGAAAAATTGTTGCTAGATTATTTTGAATCATAAAGAACCTCCAGAGTTTTTGACATGCTCATTTGTTCAAAACCAAATGTTATCATAGAATCAAGGAAACTGGTACACAATCAAAATTTTAAGGGAGCAATGTTTTGGAGATATATAATCACTATAAATACAAGATTGAAGATCTCACCAAAAAAAAAAAAAAAAGTGAAAAGAAATCTAGTTCTTTCAACACTCTGGTCAAGATTTCAAAAAAATGATGTTCAGATTTTGTGCTTGTCATTGTATAATATTAAATACCTAGCACAGAAAGCCATCACACACAAGACACCACCTTGCATCAAGCAATCTTGACTACTATACTAAATTAAAACATGATTTGCATCATCTTCAAATTATATTATCACTTAGTCTTACTTCAATCATCAACAAGAGGAGTGAATTTTCACAAAATAGTCTTAGGGTCATGTTTAATTATATAATATTATTTTAGCATTAAATTCTGGAAAGCATCACTTGAAGAAGCATTGTACTAGCTCTTGTATACTATGGCGCTTGGGATGCTAACGTAACCTTGAAACAAATCTTTCCTTCCCTCAAATGAAGTTAGAGATGTCACATTTTGTCTGTTGCAACCTCTGGTGAGAAGCATGTTTCCTGATGATTTTTAGGGTCTAAGCAGATATGTACTGCTTTAAGTGTAATAATTATGTCTGAATAACATATCCAGACTTACTCTCCTTTGTAATTGTATCCTTATTCCTGCAGGGATTACAGACACACTCATACCTTGTGCAAAACAGTAGTGTTGAAACTGAGAGTCACTTTGGTTCACTGTTATTCCCCCAGCCCAAGAGTTAAAAAAAAAAGATTTCCAAAGACAACACCCACCGCTGCCTAGGTATGAAATAGTTATGCCACAGGTGTGAATTTTCTCAGCAATAGATAAGACTGTCAGCAATGAAGGCAAGTTTAAATGTTTGAAGTGTCACAAAACTGGCTTTGGAGTAATTTTTCAAAGTTCAGAATTTGGATGTTTATTCTAAATTGGTCATAAGCGGCTTTCTTTTTGCAAACTAGACCCATGGAAAGTTTCAATTTCTACACTCACTTTCTAAGTTACACATATGTAAAAATAATCAAAGAGTAGGAGCAGCATTTTCCTTTCATCCTTTGTAACTTAAAAACAGCGATGCAAGTTTGGCTCACGCACCATGCAAACTTTCATCTTTTCCTGGAGCCCATTAGATCAAAAGGATAATGTTACAGAAGGATGTGAATGGATGGAAACAGGCTGTCAAAGAGTGAGTTTGCTCTTTTTTCTTCTATTTTTTATAGAAGTAGTTTTATTAAAAAGAAAAAAAAATAATAGGTGTGCTTTAAATTACCACAAGTGAAGCCAAAGACATATCATACATGTGTAAAAATGGCAAATTTAATGATAAAATTAAAATAATTCACATTCATAAACTTAAGGGGAGAACATTTTTAACATTTGATTTTAATATACAAGTTATAAAGATTAATGCTCAAATTATTTTATTTTAATGTCATAAAGTGTGCTTTAAAGTGAAAATATTTGTTAAGTTTCCCTGAAGCTTCTGTCTTCTGTTAAGAAAAGCAAGATAGCCAAAAAATAGAGCTTCAGTCAACATCAAGTGGAATAGCAGAAGCATTTTAGTAAGCTGGATGTTCTTACTTCCACATTTGACTTCTTATGATCCCTCAAAATGGTATCACAGTATAACATGAGAATTTGGTGCCATGTAGAATTGAATAAAATACCTCTGAAAATAAGCCATAGAGATAAAGCATGTTTCTCTTTAAAAGTAAACATTAACACTTAATTTATGATAAAAGTAACTGACTTATGGCCAGTTTTGCAGTCAAGTGGTATGTTTTATACAAAACATTATATACACTTGTATATACATGTAAATCACAACTCCAGTGACATAAAACTTATTCTTAATGCAATACCATTGATGTGAATCCTACTTATTTTTAAAATATTATTTTACTGACGTGACATTGGTAAGGAATTATATGCTTCAAATAAGCTCTTGAAAAGTAATGAAGCACATCTTTAGAGTCTAAAGTAACATTTATATTTAATAGAAATCTTTACAAAATTTAAATGCCCATACTACTGCTCAATAAAGTCTATATTCTCCTTGTTATAACAGGCACACAGCTGGACTACATTTCTCAAATTAAGTGTGGTTATTTGCCAGAGTTCCAGCCAATGGTACTTGGGCAGAAGAGACAGATGCTGTTTCTAGACCCATCTCAAAGAAAGCTCACTTTCCACTCTTTCATACTGACTAGAAGAAAGAGGACCTGCCAACTTTGGAAGTAAGGTGTTGAAGAGGGAAGACGCCTTGTTGCAGATTGACTCCATGGAGGAAGGTCACCTCACCACCCTATGTTCCAGCCTAATATTGTTATATAGACTTGAAATAGACTGCTATTGTGTTTGGACTGTTACATATTTTGGAGCCTATTTATTATTGCATTTAGCCTATCCTAAGTAATACATCAATACTTTTCAATAAATAAAAACCTTGGATATAACATTTTTTGAAGGAGTTGGGATCATCACCAAATACTTTTACAAATCTGTCTACTTAACAGTTTTTTCTCCTGTCACTAATATCCAACACCTCACACTCCTCCTTACTCTGTTTGTATTATTACCTCATGTTTTCTTCAGACTATAGAAATAAGACTGAAATTCCCCTATCAACACATCATGTTAACCTGCCTCTTTGCCTATATTTCTTTTCATATGTTTCTTTCCATCTTGTTTCACTAATGATAATTTTTTAAGAAAGCAAAAGAAGCAATTAGATTGTGTGGATAAAGACTTAACACAATCCATTGTTCTGTGCCTGAGAACTGGAACTTTATTTAGCTCTTTAACTGTGGCTCTGCTGCTGCTGCTAAGTCACTTCAGTCGTGTCCGACTCTGTGCGACCGCATAGACAACAGCCCACAGGGCTCCCCCGTCCCTGGGATTCTCCAGGCAAGACCACTGGAGTGGGTTGCCATTTCCTTCTCCAATGCATGAAAGTGAAAAGTGAAAGTGAAGCCGCTCAGTCGTGTCCCACTCTTAGCGACCCCATGGACTGCAGCCTACCAGGCTCCTCCATCCATGGAATTTTCCAGGTAAGAGTACTGGAGTGGGGTGCCATTGCCTTCTCCAAACTGTTGCTCTGGTAACTAATAAAAATGATGTTTAATCATATTCTCAGGCAATACTGCTTATGACAAAAAAAAAATCCCCTGATAAACTACATCTGGATTGAATGTAACTTTTACCCTTTGTGAGTACGGTGGCTCTTGAAACTGGCATGTCTTCTGTGAAGACTCAGGGACAGATGCATACAGCATTCTTATGAGAGATGTCAGCTCATGTGGAGCATGAATCTTTAGTTAGAGTGACTCCTGCACCTCTTGATATGAACTCACGTGCTAGCCATTAAACTGTGATCTGAGATGAGGACTCAGTGATTCTATGAATTGGCACAAGAGCTGCCGCAAGGACTTTTTTAAAGGGATGCCTGATGTTGCCCTTCTGTAGGGCTGTCATTCCCACCCGTCTCTCTCAGAGCAGTCTGGCCCTAGTGTGGTCGATGATAGTCCTGTGAATCCAAACATTCAGTTGAAATCAAGAAGGTCCCTGGTGAACTTTGTGTATCTCTAATCCAATTCCCACTCTCTGTTCCATTAGCCAAGCAGCCATCCCTCCTCTCCATCAGCAGGACTCTGGAGACTTGTTCCCTTGGGAAGGTAAACAGCAGAATCTCTGGGTAGGAGAAACTAGACAGTTGTGTGTAGGAGTACTGTACGAAAACAGGGCGTTGGTATTTGCAGACTAATTCCAGTGGCTCCTGAACTGTCTTTTGCCAGTTGGCTTGCAGAATGCTGGCAGAATATTGAACCCTCTCTCTCTGGTGAATTTGACCTGGCAAAAAGAAAGCCACAAAATTATGTGCTCAGGCAGAGCACTTCCTAGTGAAAGCTAGTAAGCAAAGCCTATGAGATTCCAATATTCTTTTCAGCATTCTGTTCTTAAGTATGAGCAGAAAAATATGGATTACTTAGTATCTGAAGAAAGTCTTTAACAAAAATTCAAAGAACAAAATAAAAACAATATCTGAGAATATCCCTTAGTATAAAATGTATAAGACCAACATATATACATATGTTAACATACACACAGTTACACAAAACAATGTGAAGAAAAATTATGTCAAGGGAATAATCCTTCTAATAAACTATTATTAACACCTCTGATAAATGAGATATTGAATCCTTAAAGCAGGAATGGGTTGCTATTATAAAAGAATACTCAAAGAACCAAAATGTAACTCTTAAAAATTAACAACAAAAAAAAGTTGTATCAGAAATTCACAGAATGCTAGAACTAAGTCAAAGAAATATCCCATGAAGAACACATTAAAAATCATAAATGTGTGAGAAAAATATAAGAAAATTAAATAAAAAGTCCAAAGGAGGAGATCAAGATGGCAGAGCAGGAGGACATTAAGCTCACCTCCCCCAACAAACACAACAAAAATATACCTATTAATGAATGTGGAGCAGTTCTACTGAAATTATTTAAAAGGAGTTAAAAATATTCAACCAGAAACATAAAGAATGTACAATAACAGGGGAGATATTACTCGAGTAATTACATCTGATATCACAGAGGTAAAAAGTCATATAAGTATAAATAGTTATATAATAATGATTGGAACAACCTAAAAGAAATAAATTTCAAAAACATATAATCTTATAAGTTTGAGTCAAGATAAAACAGACAATCTGAAATTTGACCATTGATTACTAGTGGTCAAATAGAACTTGTAATTCAGAAAAATTCCAGGTAACTAAAGTCCAGGACCAGGTAGCTTCACAGAGGAGTTCTACCAAACATATAAAGACGAGCTAATATATTTCCCTCTCAAACATTTCAAAAAATGAAGAGGAGGAATACTACCAAAGTTCTTTCTATGAGGCCACCATTACCTGATTTAAAAAACAACATCAGGAAAAGAATATAAAAAAAGAAAATTAAGGCCAATATATTTGATGAATAAAGGTACAAAAATCCTCAACAAAATGTTGGCAAACTGAATTTAACAATATATAAAAGGAGTACGTTAAGGCTGTATATTGTCACCCTGCTTATTTAACTTATATGTAGAGTACATCATGAGAAACGCGGGGCTGGAAGAAGCACAAGCTGGAATCAAGATTGCCAGAAGAAATATCAATAACCTCAGATATGCAGATGACACCACCCTTATGGCAGAAAGTAAGATCAACTAAAGAGCCCCTTGATGAAAGTGAAAGAGGAGAGTGAAAAAGTTGGTTTAAAGCTCAACATTCAGGAAACTAAGATCATGGAATCTGATCCCATCACTTCATGGGAAATAGGTGGGGAAACAGTGGAAACAGTGGCTGACTTTATTTTTGGGGGCTCCAAAATCACTGCAGATGGTGATTGCAGCCATGAAATTAAAAGATGCTTACTCCTTGGAAGGAAAGTTATGACCAACCTAGATAGTATATTCAAAAGCAGAGACATTACTTTGCCAACAAAAGCCCATCTAGTCAAGGCTATGGTTTTTCCAGTGCTCATGTATGGATGTGAAAGTTGGACTGTGAAGAAAGCTGAGCGCTGAAGAATTGATGCTTTTGAACTGTGGTGTTGGAGAAGACTCTTGAGAGTCCCTTGGACTGCAAGGAGATCCAACCAGTCCATTCTGAAGGAGATCAGCCCTGGGATTTCTTTGGAAGGAATGATGCTAAAGCTGAAACTCCAGTACTTTGGCTGGAGTTTCATACATCATACAAAGAGCTGACTCACTGGAAAAGATCCTGATGCTTGGAGGGATTGGTGGCAGGAGGAGAAGGGGGCGACAGAGGATGAGATGGCTGGATGGCATCACAGACTCAATGGACATGAGTTTGAGTGAGCTCCGGGAGTTGGTGATGGACAGGGAGGCCTGGCGTGCTGCGATTCAAGGGGTTGCAAAGAGTCGGAAGCGACTGAGTGACTGAACTGAACTGAAAGAAAAGGAAAGGAATCTTGAGTCATGGATTATAAGAATTAATATTGTTAAAATGTCCATATTACTCAAAGAAATCCACAAATTTAATGCAACGCCTATCAAAATATCCATGACATTTTCACAGAACTGAATAAATAATCTTAAAATTTGTATGAACCACAAAAGACTCCAAATAACCAAAGCAACCTTGACAGATGCAAACATATCTGCATTATCACACTCTCTGACTTCAGACTATAATACAGAGCTATAGTAATCAAAACAGTAATTGTACTGGCATAAAAAAGACACAAAGATCAATGAAACCATATAGAGACCCCAGAAATAAACCCATGCAGTTGTGATCAATTAATCCATGAAAAAGGATAGGAGAATATATAATAGGGGGAAGACAGTCTCTTCAATAAACAGTGCTGAGACAACTGGAGAGTAATATGTAAAAGAATGAAATTAGAAAACTTTCTCATATCACATGCAAAGATGAACTCAAATGGATAGAAGTCCTATATGAAAGACTGGAAAATGTAAAACTCCTAGAATAAAACATAAGCAGTATACTCTTTGACAGAAATCATAGCAATACTTCTTGGAACTGTCTCCTCAGGCAAAGGAAACAGAAGCAAATATAAGCAAATGGAGATCTAATTAAATGTAGAAGCTTTTATACATTGAATGAAACCATTAGCAAAATGAAAAGGCAACCTACTAAATGTGGGAAATGTTTGCAAATGACCTGACCAGTAAGGGGCTAATATCCAATATACATAAACAACACATACAACTCAATATCTAAAAATCCCAAACAGCCTAATTAAAAAATGGGCATAAACTTGAATAGATATTTTTCCAGAAAAGACATACAGATGGCCAACAGGAACAAAAAAAAATGGTCAACATTGCTAACTAGAGAAATGCAAATCAAAACCACAATGAGATATCACCTCACATTTTTCAGAATGGCTGTCATCAGAAAGACTACAAATAGCAAATGTTGGTGAGGATGTGCAGAAAAGGGAACCTGAGTCCATTGTTGGTAATCATATAAACTGGTGCCGCCACTACGGAATACAGTATGGAGGTTCCTCAAAAAATTAGAAATAGAATTAACATATGATCTAGCAATTCCAATACTGTGTATATCTATAAAAATAAAAGATGCATGCACCCCCATGTTCATACCAGCATTATTTAGATAATAAGATATGAAAGTAACCAAGTGCCAATCAAGAGATGAATGAAGAAAGAAGATGTGGTATGTATGTATGCGTGTGTGTGTGTGTGTGTGTGTGTGTATAAAAGAAGGAAAATATATAACACACATGTATACCAGAGAGTTAAAGACAAATACTGTATATTACTGATACATGTAATCTAAAAAATAAACACATGTACATAACAAAATAGAAACAGACTCACAGATATGAAGGACAAACTTAGTGGTTACCAGTGCAGAGAGGGGAGGGAAGAGCAGGGGATAGGGGTAGAGGAGTAATAGGTACAAACCATTATGTATAAGGTAAATAAGCTATAAGCTTACATTGTACATCAAGGGAATATAGCCAATATAGCTTTAAATTTTATCTGTTGAAAGTTTATAAGTAAATAAACTTTATTTAATACATAAATTTTTAAAACACTGTGTTATACACCTAAACTAATAAAATGTGGTAAATCAACTGTATTTTTAAAATAAATAAATAAATAAGTGATGTTGAGCATCTTTTCATGTGTTTGTTAGCCATCTATATACCTTCTTTGGAGAAATGTCTATTTAGTTCTTTGGCCCATTTTTTGATTGGGTTGTTTATTTTTCTGGAATTGAGCTGTAGGAGTTGCTTGTATATTTTTGAGATTAGTTGTTTGTCAGTTGCTTCATTTGCTATTATTTTCTCCCATTCTGAAGCCTGTCTTTTCACCTTGCTTATAGTTTATTTTGTTGTGCAGAAGCTTTTAATTTTAATTAGATCCCATTTATTTATTTTTGCTTTTATTTCCAATATTCTGGGAGGTGAGTCATAGAGGATCCTGCTGTGATGTATGTCGGAGAGTCTTTTGCCTATGTTCTCCTCTAAGAGTTTTATAGTTTCTGGTCTTATGTTTAGATCTTTATCCACTTTGAGTTTATTTTTGTGTATGGTGTTAGAAAGTGTTCTCATTTCATTCTTTTACAAGTGGTTGAACAGTTTTCCCAGCATCACTTGTTAAAGAGATTGTCTTTTCTCCATTGTATATTCTTGCCTCCTTTGTCAAAGATAAGTAGTCCATAGGTGCATGGGTTTATCTCTGGGCTTTCTATTTTGTTCCATTGATCTATAATTCTTTCTTTGTGCCAGTACCATACTGTCTTTATGACTGTGGGTTTGTGGTAGAGCCTGAAGTCAGGCAGGTTGATTCCTCCAGTTCCATTCTTCTTTCTCAAGATTGCTTTGGCTATTTGTGGGGTTTTTTTTGTATTTTCATACAAATTGTGAAATTATTTGTTCTAGCTCTGTGAAAAATACCGTTGGTAGCTTGATAGGGATTGCACTGAATCTATAGATTGCTTTGGGTAGTATACTCATTTTCACTATGTTGATTCTTCCGATCCATAAACATGGTATATTTCTCCATCTATTAGTGTCCTAACAAACACATGAAAAGATGCTCAACATCACTCATTATCAGAGAAATGCAAATCAAAACCACAATGAGGTACCATTTCACGCCAATCAGAATGGCTGTGATCCAAAAGTCTACAAGCCATAAATGCTGGAGAGGATGTGGAGAAAAGGGAACCCTCTTACACTGTTGGTGGGCATGCAAACTAGTACAGCCACTATGGAGAACAGTGTGGAGATTCCTTAAAAAGCTGGAAATAGAACTGCCATACGACCCAGCAATCCCACTGCTGGGCATACACACCGAGGAAACCAGAAGTGAAAGAGACACGTGTATCCCAATGTTCATCGCAGCACTGTTTATAATAGCCAGGACATGGAAGCAACCTAGATGTCCATCAGCAGATGAATGGATAAGAAAGCAGTGATGCATATACACAATGGAGTATTACTCAGCCATTAAAAAGAATACATTTGAATCAGTTCTAATGAGGTAGATGAAACTGGAGCCTATTATACAGAGTGAAGTAAGCCAGAAAGAAAAACACAAATACAGTATACTAACGCATATATATGGAATTTAGAAAGATGGTAACAATAACCCTGTATACGAGACAGCAAAAGAGACACTGATGTATAGAACAGTCTTTTGGACTCTGTGGGAGAGGGAGAGGGGGATGATTTGGGAGAATGGCATTAAAACATGTATAATATCATACAAGAAACGAATCGCCAGTCCAGGTTCAATGCAGGATACAGGAGGCTTGGGGCTGGTGCACTGGGATGACCCAGAGGGATGGTACAGGGAGGGAGGTGGGAGGGGGTTTCGTGATGGGAAACACGTGTACACCGTGGCGGATGCATGTTGATGTATGGCAAAACCAATACAATATTGTAAAGTAAAAAGTAAAAAAATAAAAAAATAATTTAAAATAATAAAATAAATAAATAAATAGAAAAAAATAAGTCCTCAGAAAGAATGAAGAGAGAAAAAGAAATGGACATAATCACATGTTATCATTCAAGAACATTTCCAAGAACTGTCATATTGAAAGTCCTTGATGACTACCTATAGCATGATTAAAATGGATCACACTGAGCCACATCATCATGAGACTTCAGAATACTGGAGATGGACAGGAGACCTTACAGGCTTCCATGCTGCTGGGGAGGCGAGAGGGTGTAAAATCCCTCGGTAGCAGGCTGCCAGAATGGCTGGGTCCTTTTCAGCAACAAAGTCAGAAACTAGAAAACAGGGGGTCAGTTTCCTTCAAATTCTAAGAGAAATTATTTCCAGTATAGCATCACTTATCTAGATAAAACATCATCATGTAAGAAAACCTCTCGTGATCTCATGTGTATTTTCTCAGGAAGTTATTGGCACCTGTGATCTCATAATTAGATAATAAAACAAGTAAGGAGAAAGATGTGGGAAATAAGAAACAAAGGACGCAAGACAGGACAGAGTCAAAAGACATGTCCCCAGGATGATGGTGAAAAGAGATCCAAAGTAGGAGTAATAATAATATAAATTAATATATGTACTGGACATTGCTCTAACCTAAATTACAATATTAAGGAACATGAAAGAATGAAAACAGAAAAGTACAGTGATGATGATCAAGGGGTAAAAAAGAACTACAGTCTCATCCACAGTGAGCAATCAAAATATAGTGTTTAACATTGAATACCAATATATTCTTAGCATGTTATTTAAATTTCAGTTAGTAAAAGTAGGAAATGAAGGATGATATGTGCAGTTATTTAAAATAAGCCTTATTTAACTATTTGACTCTTTACACCACTTGCATGTAGAGATGATGAAAATAGGAACTGAAAAAGATAAAGATTAATAGCTTGTAAACGTTATACTGAATTAAAAGGGCATAAATGAAATTTTTCCTTTATAGCTCAGATGGTAAAGGGTCTGCCTGCAATGTGGGAGACCCAGGTTCAATCCCTGGGTCGGGAAGATATCCTGGAGAAAGAAATGGCAACCCACTCCAGTATTCTTGCCTGGAGAATCCCTTGGATGGAGGAGCCTGGTAGGCTATAGTCCACAGGGTGGAAAAGAGTCAGACTTGACTTAGTGACTAAAGTGAAGTAGTTCAGTCATGAGTGACCTCATGGACTACAGCCTGCCAGGCTCCTCCATCCAAGGGATTTCCCAGGCAAGAATACTGGAGTGGGGATACCATCTCCTCCAGAGGATCTTCCAGAGAGCGAATCTGCATCCCCTGCACTGGCAGGCAGATTCTTTACCACTGAGCCACCAAGGAAGCCCTTCCTTTATGTACAGTATTTGAAACTTTTGTATTGAAAGATATATATTCTTTTCCATTATAAAATTAAAAACCAAAAGGCATTCTACTAGGGAAATATTAACAGGCACATATTCTGAGGAATATGTCTATTATTCCCTCAGTTACCCATTCTCCAATTCTGTTTTGTTTGGTTTTCCTGACCTTTAAAGACATTTTTGAGGTCTTTAGTTCCATTAATCTTGTACATTTTCTCTATTACTTCCTTCTACTCACTTTCCTTTTCACCTTAGAATGTATGGTATATCACTTGATCAATATTTCCAATATGTATAATTTCCTTATAATAGCATCCTTTTATCACAGTCTCCTTACAGAACACCAATATTCAATAAATTTAAGAAGTTTCATCCATACCTGTACTACAGTTGCTCAGCAGTGCTCAAGATGCAAAGTATAACAATAAGAGAGTAGTCGACACTGAATGCTCTCTTATTTGTTCATACATTCATTTTAAAAAGAGTATAGAGTGTCTGTCTATTTTGTGAAATATACTAGATAAGGCAAGGCTATTAAAATAGGTATAGTCTTTGCTTCTGTGGAGCTTTGAATCTCTGAGAAAAAGCAGACACTACAGAGCTCATAAGTATTTGCATCAACTGTGATAAATACTACTATGACAAAGATATAGTGTCCTATGAGGGAATGCAGCTAAGCAAAATAACCTAATTGGCTCTTCTTTCTCTGAGGATGTGATATGTAGGATTAGGGCAGAAATGGGTTTATATGGGATCTGAGAAAAGGAATTTTGAAAATTGGAATGATCTGAGATGAGAAGAAATTCTAGATGGAAGAACCAGCTTGTTTGAAGTCTGGACCAATGGTAGGACTGGGAGAGAAAAAGAACCAAGAGAACCACGTTCTATCACCTTTGCTGCTGCTGCTGCTGCTAAGTCGCTTCAGTTGTGTCCGACTCTGTGTGACCCCATAGATGGCAACCCACCAGGCTCCGCCATCCCTGGGATTCTCCAGTCAAGAACACTGGAGTGGGTTGCCAACTATCACCTTTAGGTCCTGCTTATTTAACTTATATGCAGAGTATATCATGAGAAGCAAGGGGCTGGAGGAAACACAAGCTGGAATCAGGATTGTCAGAAGAAATATCAATAACCCCAGATATGCAGATGACACCACCCTTATGGCAGAAAGTGAAGATGAACTAAAGAGCCTCTTGATGAAAGTGAAAGAGGAGAGTGAAAAAGTTGGTTTTAAGCTCAACATTCAGAAAACTAAGACCATGGCATCTGGTATCATCACTTCATGGCAAATACATGGGGAAACAGTGGAAACAGTGGCTGACTTTATTTTTCTGGGCTCCAAAATCACTGCAGATGGTGATTGCAGCCATGAAATTAAAAGACGCTTACTCCTTGGAAGGAAAGTTATGACCAACCTAGACAGATTATTAAAAAGCAGAGACATTACTTTACCAACAAAGGTCCGTCTAGTCAAGGCTATGGTTTTTCCAGTGCTCATGTATGGATGTGAGAGTTGGACTATAAAGAAAGCTGAGCACTGAAGAATTGATGCTTTTGAACTGTGGTGTTGGAGAAGACTGTTGAGAGTCCCTTGGACTGCAAGGAGATCCAACCAGTCCATTCTAAAAGATATCAGTTCTGGGTGTTCATTGGAAGTACTGATGTTAAAGCTGAAACTTCAATACTTTGTCCACCTAAGGTGAAGAGCTGACTCATTTGAAAAGACCCTGATGCTGGGAAAGATTGAGGACAGGAAGAGAAGGGGATGACAGAGGACGAGATGGCTGGATGGCATCACTGACTCACCGGACATGGGTTTGGGTGGACTCTGGGTGTTGGTGATGGACAGGGAGGCCTGGTGTGCTGCAGTTCATGGGGTCACAAAGAGTCGGACATGACTGAGCGACTGAACTGAACTGAAATGATTCTCTGTACGTCTACCTGAATCACCTCCTTTCTTTCCTGCCCTTCTTCCACACTGTCTTCATCTGATGTATTTTGACCCATTTTCCAGGGTTCAGTTTATAAACTGCTTTTCATGAAAATGTGTTTCCTGTCCCTCAGTCCTGGCTTATAGTCCCTACCGCTGGGCTAGCAAGAACTCTTATTCCAATGCTTCTAATCAAAAACCATACTGCTTTATTAATCAAAACCATTTCTCCTTGTCTATATCATCTGTCCCTAAGACCAAGGAGGATGGGCTCACATCTGACATCATTACAATTTTATCCCAAGAATCTCTTTGATGTAAATTGGTATTCCATAATGATTTTCTGAATTATTGGTTAAACATATGCAAATATGTATTGCATATTGGTGAAAATGTGTATTGGCTTTGGTGAAAGGTCTGATGACACATCATTTTACAACCCCCTTTTAATTACCCACTTTTAAATCATGTTAATATAACTATAGTTACTTAGATAAGTAAGTTCTGGATTAATCAAAACATTATTATATAATATAATATAATATATTATATAATATATACTGTCAACATATCTCCATACTCCAGTATTTTAGGCTCTAGCAAATTATGGATAAACTTCATGATTACATGTTCACTTTAATTTTTGTAAGATGAATTAAATTATTTTACTAATAAAATAATTGAAAATTTCTTGGGTTGAAAAAAATCCCAGTTATATAAAATTATTATTTGTTTTACTTGGAACATTTTAAATGTTTAAGTACATTCCCCAAAAAGTTCACGTAACTAAAGGTAACAACTCAATTTTACATTTGTTAACATTCAACCTAATTTAAATTTAAATTCTGAGAGTGTACACTGTGCCAATTATAAGGACTTTGTTCTTAAAAGACTATTTAATAAGATGGTATGTATCATATAGCCATGTATGATATGCAAGAGAGTTTGACTTATAGGATGCATGAAAATATGGATATGAAATCACATATATAAATAAATAGTATTATTTTGACTAAATAAACTCTTATCTTAAACGGTCTTCATCCAAACAAAGTGAACTTATATAAAGAGTACTATTCTAGTTGTAAAAATAAAATGAAGGAAAAAATATGTAATAGGACTTATAAAAGAAAGATGAGTTCCATGCTTTTTATTCAGAAGTCATCTAATTTAGGAATACACTTAAATTTTATATAGGTGTGTGTATACATGTGTGTGTGTATATGTATGGATATATGTGTATATCTATATTCACTTACCCAAATAGGCACATGAATATGCATATATTTGTATGTGGTTCATGAAATGCCAAGTCTAACATATTCCAGTTAAATAAATGAATTTTTATGTGTCTGAATGGTTTTATAATAAGTCAGGATGTTGTTTCTTTGGATACAAGAGTATCAGTTTGGGAAAAAAAGCTATAGTATTTAACATTTCCAACCATCAGTGTGTAGCATCTATATCTCTTCCTATAAAATTGCTGCTTGGCCAGGTGATTTCAATTGGCTAGTTGACATTCACAAATGTTATTCAAGCAATATTTTGAAAAATACTATCTCCTTGGGGCTTTCCCACTCTTGTTATTAAGAACCCTGGGACTATGACAGGCAGGAGCCCAGGCTAGCCCTCTGTAGAGGAGGAATCAGTGGAAAGAACTCCCAGATAGTCACATTCTCCCAACCATCCAGCTGAGAACCCAAACCACAAGAACTACCCAGAAAGTCAGAGAATGCTGAAAAAGAATAAATATAAATATATATTATTTGAAGTTACTAGGTCTTAAGGTAACTTGCTGCTACTGCTAAGTCGCTTCAGTCGTGTCCAACTCTGTGCGACCCCATAGACGGCAGCCCACCAGGCTCCCCTGTCCCTGGGATTCTCCAGGCAAGAACACTGGAGTGGGTTGCCATTTCCTTCTCCAATGCATGAAAGTGAAGTTGCTCAGTCGTGTCCGACCCTCAGCGACCCCATGGACGGCATGCAGCCTACCAGGCTCCTCCATCTATGGGATTTTCCAGGCAAGAGTACTTGCTATATAGCAAAAGCTAAGGTAGAACCATACCTAGAAACTCAGCATTGCCAAACAAAATGTAAGACACGTGGCTTTAGATGTGCAACCCAGAGGAAGCTGGAAAAGCTGTGAATATATTGTTAGTTAAAGCTAGATAGAACAATGGGTAGGAAACACTTAGTGAAGTCTGGAGAAACGGCACAGAAATATCTACAACAGACTGGAAAAATAGCAACCCATGTTATAAAGTAACAAAACAATTGGCAAAACTACTGCCTATAATTAACTTGGAAGACAGAAAGTGTACCTAATCAACTTTTGAATTTTGGCTAAGGCAATCTCCAAACAGAATGTTGAAAGTATCAGTGGATGTGCATGGTTGTGTATGAGCTGAAGAAAGAACTGTTCGGTCTGCAAGAAGAACTTGGAGGAGAGGAGCCAGTGTTTGCATGGTTGGAAAACTAATCACTGTCCTTAGTCTGGAAAAATAACTTTCAGCATGACACAAGATGGAGAGCCAAAGGCAAAAATCAAAGATACCACTAAAAATTCCCTTGTTAAAGTCCTCTGAAAGACTAAGCTAGATTAAAGGTCCATGAATCTAAGGTCTGCTCCGTGCCAATTTGACACCTGGCCCAGAGCAGAAAGAGGTTTGTCCTGAAAAGAAATGAAAATAGGGTTTTCAGGGCTTGAAATGGACCCAACTCAGATGCATAAGAAACCAATCTTAGGCTTAAAACATAGACATAATTCAAGATAAAAACAAAAAGGCCATTTGGCTCTTAAAGTTTTTAGTCATACGAAGCAAAGTGAGAAGTTATCTCAGCTGCAAATATGGATCTTTTGCATATAAAAGAATATCTCCAATTAAATAAATTTATACTAAAAAATAAAATTAAAAAAAAAAAGAATATCTCACAGTGCAGAGTAAAAGAAACCAGAGGATGGAGCCCAAAGCAGTATAGAACTACAAGGATGCAGGGTACTCCTGAGGACAAAATTGGTCTCTAATTAGGAGTCATATTCTGCTCTTAGGATAGGGTGGATTTCAGAATTAGTAAAAATCAATGACTGCCATGCTGGTCTCTACCTTTTGAGCAGTAGTATTTATTGTAGCTAACTTCTCTGTATGTCAACACTGTATGATGGATGTATATAATGCATATGACTTGTCTTTTTATTTTATTTTATTTTTTTCAGCACATGTTCCTTTTTTTCTTTCTTTTTTTTTTTTTTTTTTTAGTTTGAACAATTAATACATTTCAGATATATTATTATACATATTTCAATGCTATTCTCCCCAGTCATCCCACCCTCTCCCGGTCCCAGAGTCCAAAAGTCTGTTCTATACATCAGTGTCTCTTTTGCTGTCTCGTAAATAGGGTTATTTTTACCATCTTTCTAAATTCCATATATATGCGTTAGTATACCATATTTGTGTTTTTGTTTCTGGCTTACTTCACTCTGTATAATAGGCTCCAGTTCCATCCACCTCCTTAGAACTGATTCAAATGTATTCTTTTTAATGGCTGAGTAATACTCCATTGTGTATATGTACCACAGCTTGCTTATCCATTCATCTGTGGATGGACATCTAGGTTGCTTCCACGTTCTGGCTATTGCAAACAGTGCTGCTATGAACATTGGGGTACACGTGTCTCTTTCAATTTTGGATTTCTCAGTGTATATGCCCAGCAGTGGGATTGCTGGATCATAAGGCAGTTCTATTCGCAGTTTTTTGAGGAATCTCCATACCGTTCTCCATAGTGGCTGTACCAGTTTGCATTCCCACCAACAGTGCAAGAGGGTTCCCTTCTCTCCGCACCCTCTCCAACATTTATTGCTTGTGGACTTTTGGATAGCAGCCATTCTGATTGGCGTGAAATGGTATCTCATAGTGGTTTTGATTTGCATTTCTCTGATAACGAGTGATGTTGAGCATCTTTTCATGTGTTTGTTAGCCATCTGTATGTCTTCTTTGGAGAAATGTCTATTTAGTTCTTTGGCCCATTTTTTGATTGGGTCATTTATTTTTCTGGAATTGAGCTGTAGAAGTTGCTTGTATATTTTTGAGATTAGTTGTTTGTCAGTTGCTTCATTTGCTATTATTTTCTCCCATTCTGAAGGCTGTCTTTTCACCTTGCTTATAGTTTCCTTTGTTGTGTCTTTTTAATTCACAGATTTCTGGATCAAGAACTACATCCAAGGAGCTTCATCTGAATCTAGAAATTCTGACTCAATTCCTCTTGCAGATGAGCCTTTTCAGGGCACTGGGATGGGTAGAAGCTTACTATATTGACTAATTGTAGCCAAAAAGCAGAGTATGCTATGCTGAAAAAAAAAAAATGCTGATGATATTTCAGAGCCTCTCCCAGGAAGCTGTCAAGTCTACACCTCCATCCCTTGAACTTCAGTTTGGCTGTGACTTGCTTTGACAATGGAATACATGTTAAAAGGATATAGACAGAAGTTTACAGTGGGATCGCATACTAGGGCTCCCCCTCTTTTGCTGCTAGCAATCTTGGGACTACATGCAAAGAATCCCAATATAGCCTTCTGAAGATGAGGGACAATAAAGAGAGGTCTCAGCCACTGTCATGACAGAAACTTTTAGCCAAGGTCTTGTCCTAGGAGCGAGGCCATCTGAGACCACTCAGCCCTGGGCGACCCAGCCCAAAGAATTCTGAACAATCTTAAATATTGACTATTTCAAGCCATTAACATTTAGGATGGTTTGTTATTCAGCAAAAGATAAATAATACAAGTAATAATCTGTAGTCTGTGTACAGCAATTATAATTATATTTTTTTCTTAATATTCACAGTGTCCTTACTACTGGATTAATAACATAGCTTCCCAATATTACTAAAGTATTAGTTCACTTGTCTAATTTAACTGTAATTGGAACTTCTTTAACTCACCTTTTTCACTGCTTACAGCTAATAATTTGTCACAAAGTTAGTGGTATTGGTCTCGGATGAAGGACATAGTTCTCTAAATATTTCCTACCTACACAGACCTGGAAGAGATTCTGAGCAGAGTGAAGCAAAGAGCAAAGCCAGAGCACGTGCTAGGGTGATTCTTTCAGAGTCCAGTGATCCTAGTTCCTAGCTCTGAAACAAGGATTTCTTGGCTTTGAAAAGTAAGGCATAGCATAGACTATCCTTAGTGATCTTATAGGCTAGAAACTTCTCAGGCAGCTCAGTGGTAAAGAATGCGCCTGCCAATGCAGGAGATGCTAGTCTGATCCCTAGGTGGGGAAGATCCTCTGGAGAAGGAAATGGCACCCCACTCCAGTATTCTTGCCTGGGATATCCCATAGACAGAGGAGCCTGGCAAGCTATAGTCTGTGGGGTCACAAAGATCTGGACATGACTTAGTGACTACACAACAACAACAGGCTAGAAACAGTTGCTGGAGGTGCCAGATAATTCTTGAAGAATGGATCAGTTCAGTTCAGCTCAGTTCAGTTGCTCAGTCGTGTCCGACTCTTTGCGACCCCATGAATCACAGCATGCCAGGCCTCCCTGTCCATCACCAACTCCCAGAGTTCACTCAGACTCATGTCCATCAAGTCAGTGATGCCATCCAGCCATCTCATCCTCTGTCGTCCCCTCTCCTCCTGCCCCCAATCCCTCCCAGCATCAGAGTCTTCTCCAATGAGTCAACTCTTTGCATGAGGTGGCCAAAGTACTGGAGTTTCAGCTTCAGCATCATTCCTTCCAAAGAAATCCCAGGGCTGATCTCCTTCAGAATGGACTGGTTGGATCTCCTTGCAGTCCAAGGGACTCTCAAGAGTCTTCTCCAACACCACAGTTCAAAAGCATCAAATGGATACTCATTGTTAATATAAGAAGAGTTGTCTAATCCCTTGCTACTCAAAGTATGGTTCTCAGGTCATCAGCATTGGCATCACATGGGAGTTTGCTGCTGCTGCTGCTAAGTCACGTCAGTCGTGTCCGACTCTGTGCGACCCCATAGACGGCAGCCCACCAGGCTCCCCCATCCCTGGGATTCTCCAGGCAAGAACACTGGAGTGGGTTGCCATTTCCTTCTCCAGTGCATGAAAGTGAAAAGTGAAAGTGAAGTCACTCAGTCATGTCTGACTCTTAGCGACCCCATGGA
This sequence comes from Tragelaphus eurycerus, assembly GCA_935064755.1. Taxonomy (NCBI): domain Eukaryota; kingdom Metazoa; phylum Chordata; class Mammalia; order Artiodactyla; family Bovidae; genus Tragelaphus; species Tragelaphus eurycerus. Next base: position 7,461,104 of record CAKXYN010000080.1, read on the forward strand.
CTGCAGCCTACCAGGCTCCTCCATCCATGGGATTTTCCAGGCAAAAGTACTGGGGTGGGGTGCCATTGCCTTCCCTGTGGGAGTTTGCTAGAAATTCAGAATTGCAAGTCCTCTTCCAGATACACTGAGTCAGACTCTACGTCTTAACAGAATGCCTGGGGGACTGTGTATAACATTGAAGTTTGGAAAGCATTGGTCTATTTTCTGGTCAAAAGCATACAGGTCATTCTACTAAACATACTCAAAACTTCCCCAAAGCTACTAACTGAAATTGTATTGTCCCTTCAATTCAGAGTCCCTCTTTTGTTGTCATGAATAAAATGAAGTCATATATACATCATTAAAGTACAACGACTCCAAATTCCTTAGGGTGAATCATATGTAGTCGTCTGTGTTCTATTGTTTCTAATTCAAAACAGCGATTTTATAGGGTTCAACCTACATTTTGAGAAGCATAACAAAGTACAAAGGACATAGGTCTTGGAGCCATGCCTGACTATGTTAAAAATAAAAATCCCAGTTTCTCTACCTTTTGGTTCCATGACCTTGGGAAAAATTATTTAGTCTCCTTGAGTTTCAGTTGCCTCACTTGGAAAATATGGATGATAATTATTTACTCATAAAATAATTGAATAGATTCAATAAGAAAATATATGTGATTATGCCTAATGTCGGGCTTCCCTGGTAGCTCAACTGATAACCTACCTGCTAATGCAAGAGAGGCAAGAGATGAAGGTTTAATCCCTGGGTTGGGAAAATGCCCTGGGGGAGAAAATGGCAACCCACTCCAGTATTCTTGCCTGGAAAATTCCATGGACAGAGGAGCTCAGAGGGCTACAATCCATGGGGATCACAAAACATCAAACATGACTGATCATGCACACACATGCCTAATATAATGACTGGTTCACAGTACATTAGTGTGTCTTATCCTTGTGACTGAGATTTGGCTGCCAAAAGGAAAAGCAAAGTAAGATAATTAATGCAATCTGAAAAGTGACTGTGTAGGGGACCTGATTTGCAGGTCTCTAGGTCTTAACTCGGAAAGTGATATTTTGTATACTTGAGGAGGTATTTCTTAGTGATCCCCTAATGCTTTTTTAGTTGTCACTGTGTACTTAGGAAGACCCTTCCACTCATTTTTAGGATATCAGGTTTCTAAGTGATTGTTTTGCCAGGTTGTAAAAAAGCATGCCTCACTGATCTGAAAGAACTGAATTTCTTATTCTTTTTCTGATTTTTTTCCCCCTTCATCAATGTAACCTTCTTTTTAGAGTGTTAGCAATGAACTCAGAAAAGAGTTTACACCAGGTGTGGGTTCAGATAAACAGATTTGTATTAATCCACTGAGTAATTGGGAACATTTCATCTAATAAGGCATCTTGCTTAGCTCATGCCAGCTGACCTATGTGAAAAAAAGACTTGCTGTATCATCTGCTTAGAAAAGTAAATTTGATTGTGGACATACTTCCATAGTGTCATACTATATCACTAAGGGAAAACTAGGAGGTTAGGGTCTGACCTGAAAAATATAACAATTTCAACTGAATTAATGTCCCACTGAGATCTTCAAATGCCATTCCTCAGAGGCCAGTTTCAAGCATTACTAGAGCAATTACATTTCATATTAGACTGTTCTATATTTTTATAAATGTAATTCTATGAATTACATTTCATATTAAACTGTGCAGCTTCACACAAGGAATGAAATAAAATTGTCTGTTCATTTTATAGTTTAAACAGACTTGAAATGTATCAAGAGGGACTCTTTTCCTAATCATCCATATTAACAGATCCCACAGAGTGGCATGTTGAAGCAAAAGGAAGGAGGAGCTAAAACATAAAGGATATATATATGAGATTTAATTTTTAAAGTCTTACTTTTTGAAAGTTATATATAGGAAAGCAGAGCGTGTCAGCATTAGGATCAGACAGAAATATAGGCTGGTGAGGCTGTTCCTAATGGGAAATATTCTATTAGTGATCATCAGTTGCATTTTGCATGGGCTTCCAGGAACACAGGACCTTTATAAATATGTATTTTGAATCTATAATTCAATTATATTTACCATAATCCTTGTTTAGAGAAAATTTACTACTTTAGAGCTCATGAAAACAATATAAATCTGTGTTTATTGATGAAGCAGGGCTGTAACTGCTCAGGAAGTCCCTAATACAAAGATATCATCATGAATAACATATGGGGGCATAAACTGATCATATAAAATGTTATTTACCAAGAGAAAAGTATTATCTAAAACCCTACTTTCCACAGGTGGAAAAAAAAATGTATAAAGCACCTATATTCACATACTCTGGAAGGACACTGAAACATGTTTGAATTACTACCAGGGAAGCCACTGCATACCAAGATCTGACTTGCCAGAGCCAAAATGAAGTTTATTCTCACATTCTGGCCTCTATAATAAAGAGACAAATCATACTGTGGTTGGCAGCAAATTGGAGCAGAACCATGTTGTATAAATTGAGAGTGAACAGAGAGAAGTTACTTAGAGAAAAGGCGAAACAACAATGCAACCAGAAATGGTTCTTGAAAATGCACATGGACTCCACTAAATACACTTGTTTGGCCCTTACATTTGGGCTTAGAGGCACAGCTGAGGCTATCCATGTTAGTCCAACCAGCTGCTTCTCTAGATGAGAAAGTCATGTTCTAGAATCATTACAGGCTCAAATTCCCAACATCATTTAAGTTCCCTAGGTTCTACTTGTCACTATAAAATCAACTTCAGCATTTTAATTTTTCCATTAAAATTTCCTAATAATAACAATAAATACTGGAGAATTATATATCCCTTAGTTTCCTCATATCATTGCTTCTGATACACACCAGTATCACAATATTTGTCATGTTCATATAAATCCTATCTTAATATGCATTTAACATTGTTGATATTTGTTCTTTGAATACTTACTCTCATTTTTAATTTGTCATAAAGCCATTGTGAAAGTTATACATCTGAGGTGATAATTAGTAATGAGCATAAATAGTTACATTATTATTGAGATAAAGCAATTCATTTGGTTACCGTCTGTAATCATATTGCATATCTCACTTTGGGTAACACTTGTCTATTTCTGTCTCTAACAAATATTTATTGAACTATTACTTATTACAAAACTCTGTGTTGGGGCTAAATAGTTATATACCTAAAGATGTATAAAAATATGGTATAGGTTTCTAAAATTTAATAGAAGATAAGAGGCATGTAAACAAATGATGTAAAGAAGAAAAAGAGGAATTGGGACAAGTGCTAAGTTGAAGCAGAACTTGACAGTAAATGGGCTCAAGTTTGTATGTTTAACACCTCCCATTTCTATCCATGAATATCTTATACTCTCCAAGGTGGCACAAAAAACAAAGTTATGGAAGCTGGAGTGAATGGGAATCACAATCACTTCCTAGGGAACAATTGCAAAAGAGAAGTGTCCTTTTCAATTTTTACATATACCATTTGAACTTGGGTGAAATAGTAATTGAACCGAATTACAGCACAGATGTACAATCTTAGGGTTTCATATCAGGTATGACATTTACAGAGAGGTGCAAGCAGAATGAAAGAAAACCAAAAGCCCCAAACCAACAAATGTGTCTGAGTTGCATGGCTCCATGCATGAACTCATGAACATGGGAAAAAGTCCCTCTGGAAACCAAATCATATTTCTGGGACCATTGATGTTTTTAATTAAAAATGAGTAATCCACATCCACTAAGGCTGAAATTTTGATCCTTTACATGCTAATTCATGAAGATGGAACTTCGATAGGCTAATTATTTTGCATCTAAATATTCTTGCTCTCTGACTCAGCAGGTGCCAGATTCTGTTTTACAACTATTAGAGAAAGAGGAAGTGACATGATGTATTTTTGCGGCAACAGAATATGATTTCTGGTTTATGTCTTATTATTTATGTCTTCTTATTTATTGTGTCTACAATAAATGTGGACACAAGATCAGCCCTGTTCCCATACAAAGAGCACATGGGTCATAATTGTCTCAGACAACTCAACTAATGCAGGATAAAGCCAGGATAACCTAGCAGTGCACCTTTCTCTCAAGTGTACATAAGTGGGAGCTAATGGGAAATACTTTGTTGTTTTTGCCTCTTCTCTATCAGCAATCACTTCATTAATTCTACCAGCACTTGTGCTTGAGGAAAGCCATGAAACAAACCAAACACCAACATACTTCATCTCTGAACATGGCTGGGAGCTGTGGTTGAATTTTAGTAAGGCCCACAGAATTTAAGAGATCTCTTCAAGAAAATTAGAGATACCAAGGGATAATTTCATGCAAAGATAGGCTCAATAAATTACAGAAATGGTAGGGACCTAACAGAAGCATAAGATATTAAGAAGAGGTGGCAAGAATACACAGAAGAACTGTACAAAAAAGATCTTCATGACCCAGATAATCACAATGGTCAGTTTTCATTCCAATCCCAAAGAAAGGCAATGCCAAAGAATGCTCAAACTACCACACAATTGCACTCATCTCACACACTAGTAAAGTAATGCTCCAAGCCAGGCTTCAGCAATACGTGAACCGTGAATTTCCAGATGTTCAAGCTGGATTTAGAAAAGGCAGTGGAACCATAGATCAAATTGCCAATATCCGCTGGGTCATTGAAAAAGCGAGAGTTCCAGAAAAACATCTATTTCTGCTTTATTGACTATGCCAAAGCTTTTGACTGTGTGAATCACAATAAACATGGAAAATTCTGAAGGAGATGGGAATACCAGACCACCTGACCTGCCTCTTGAGAAACCTATATGCTGGTCAGGAAGCAACAGTTAGAACTGGACATGGAACAACAGACTGGTTCCAAATAAGACAAGGAGTACACCAAGGCTGCATATTGTCACCCTGCTTATTTAACTTATATGCAGAGTACATCATGAGAAACACTGGGCTGGAGGAAGCACAAGCTGGAATCAAGATTGCTGGGAGAAATATCAATAACCTCAGATATGCAGATGACACCACCCTTATGGCAGAAAGTGAAGAACTAAAGAGCCTCTTGATGAAAGTGAAAGAGGAGAGTGAAAAAGTTGGCTTAAAGCTCAACATTCAGAAAACTAAGATCATAGCATCCAGTTCCATCACTTCATGGCAAATAGATGGGGAAACTGGAAACAACGGCTGGCTTTATTTGTGGGAGAGGGGGCTCCAAAATCACTGCAGATGGTGATTGCAGCCATGAAATTAAAAGATGCTTACTTCTAGGAAGGAAATTATGACCAACCTAGACAGCATATTCAGAAGCAGAGACATTACTTTGTCAACAAAGGTCCAACTAGTTAAGGCTATAGTTTTTCCAGTAGTCATTTATGGATGTGAGAGTTGGACTATAAAGAAAGCTGAGCACTGAAGAATTGATGCTTTTGAACTGTGGTGTTGGAGAAGACTCTTGAGAGTCCCTTGGACTGCAAGGAGATCCAACCAGTTCATCCAAAGGAGATCAATCTTGGGTACTTATTGAAGTACTGTTGTTGAAGGTGAAACTCCAGTACTTTGGCCACCTGATGTGAAGAGCTGACTCATTTGAAAAGACCCTGATTATGGGAAAGATTGATGGCAGGAGGAGAAGGGGAGGACAGAGGATGAGATGGCTGGATGGCATCACCAACTCGATGGACATGGGTTTGGGTGGACTCCAGCAGTTGGTGATGGGACAGGGAAGCCTGGCATGCTGCGGTTCATGGGGTTGCAAGAGTCGGACAGGACTGAGTGACTGAACTGAACTGAACAGAATTTAAGATGGAAATAAACTTTAACAGATACTCATGGTGGAACTAGGAGAAAGAATCTTCCAGGGAATCCCAAGCTCTCCATGAGAAGGTACCGAGAGAGCAAGGTGCACGGAGAGAAAAACAGAGGTATGGCTGACTCCAGCTCTCTATCGAGCAGCTGGTTCTTTGAAATTCCTACAGCCATGGATGTCTCACAAACACAATAGAAGGCACACTTTCTGAGTACTTCTGAATATGATTGGAAAGTATTGCATTATTCTACCAAGCAAAGATGCCACTTTCTTTTCTGAGAGATCTATTGAATTTAGAGATCACTAGAGGAAAGTTTTATATTTGAAAATATGTTCCAAGCCAAAGCTTTCACTCTCTGAAATACTGTATCTACCTGGTTCAAATGGCAGAAACTCCACTGACCTCCAGGGCACTGGATATGTCTTAATAATTTGATTAGCCTGTTGACTGATGGAATTTACAAGCGACACGCATATCTTAGAGAATGTTCAGAGGAGTTTAAGTTTGGGGCACAATTTAGTTAGTGCTGTTTTTCCAGCATGCTGATTATGTTGCTGTTTTTAATTATGCAAATGTACCAAGAGGCTTTGGCAGTGGGCAAAGGCTTCGCATAAACACTAGTTGACATGAAATCATACACATCCATGCTTCTGCTCTCTTGTCATCTCTTCGTGTCTTTTTTTTCAGTTCACATTCCATTATCATAGCAATTAAATACACATTTTGCATTTTGTAAGAAATAACCCTCCAAATAGTAATGGAAAGAAAGAAAGAAAGAAAATTAAAGGAAGGAAGGAAAGAGGGGAAGGATGGGGGAAAGAAGGAAGGAAGAAAAAAAGGAAGCAAGAAATACCTTTCAAATGCTCATGTTGGCCTCCCCCCCCACCCCACTTTATTACTCTACTTAGGAGCCACTGTTTTTCTTTCTCAATGTTTCAAAGATATTAGGACCTTTTCCAACCAAGACTTTTTAGGTATAGAATTCATAAGAAGGCAAGTCCTAGGTGAATCCCATCCAAGTCCCCAAAGAACTCACTAATAAGTTGTCAGAGTAATAAGGCTATTTCATTGCATGGGTTATAGGAACAGCTTCTTTTATGCCATATCTGGATTTCATTGTAGACACCACACTCTAGTGTGGTAGCTGCCTAGGCAAGTGTGGTATCTCTCTTAACTGGCACCTCTTCTTTGCCTTCTTCATTGGATACTGGGGTCAGGATTCCTAGCAGGAGTAAGGTGTCTTTTCTTATATTCCCACAGCACCTGTGTACTAGCACATATCATACTTGAACATGAATGTTTATTACTTATTGTTCCCTCTCTCTAGATTAAGAGTCTGTTTAGGGAAAGGACCACCTTTTATATGCTCTTTACCTGCCTGTAAGAAGAGTGCCTACCACACAGCCTGGTGTTTCCCTGCACTTCTTTAAAGAATGTTAGTTCCCCTCATTCATTCCTATCACTCTTTCTTTCAAGATCTTCCTCTTTCTCTCTCTGAGACTGAAAACTAAAGATCAGGATATTAGATTTGAGATTTTGGCTTATATTTACTATTGGTAGGAACATCTAACTTTTCTTACCATTATTTACTGAACATAAGAGAATCCATCCACCTGGAAAGAGAAGACCTGAACTCTGGCGTTCTTAAGAATTAATTTAACATTACTTCTGCAACTCTCCCTGTAGTGAATGACTACAGAAATAAAGGCCTTGTGTCCCTTTAGATCATGAAGATGGGTATTGGCAAGGGTATGGGATGTTGGGGCTCTTATCCACTGCTGAGGGGAGTATACGTCTATACATTATGGAAAGGAATTTGGCAGTATCTCTTATAGCACACACACAGAGTCATAATAAGTCTACTTGCAGTTTATATACTATAGAAACACAACACATTAACTCAAGGAAATTTGCTAGACATGTTACTACGGCATTGCTTATCATAGAAATTGTATTAAAAAATAAAATAAGTGTCAAAAAACAAATGGATTTTGTAAGCTATAGGAATAAGTGTGCAATGGCTAAGATGAATAAATATCTGTGTGCTAACATGGGAAGACATTAAATTACATGTTGAAAAAAAATAAAATTATATATATATATATGATATCATTTATATGCTATAAAGGGAAACTCAGAAATCAAACATATACGTAATATAAAAAGTATGGACCACCATTGATACATAGAGGGAAAGAACTGGATTGTGGATGGTGATAAATACTTTAGTCATATCTATAATAGTTGATTTTATAAGAGGAGTATATCTGTGTATTAGAAATGTTACTAAAATAATTTGTGATATCTTTGTTTGGGGTGATTTTTACAAAAAAAAAAAATAAATAAACCAAACTTTACCTCTTAGAGTTTACAATTCTGTGTCTAGAAGTAGATGAATTGATTTCTGGGTTATCCACTGATTGCCCATGCATAGGATTAGTTTATTGATAGAAACTGCTTGTTCATTTTCCAATATGCCTGTTTTCCATTTTGAGTGACATTCACTATTCTTTTAAGTGGACAGGACATCAAGATACCCTCTGGTTCTTCAAGATGTGTGTACTTTGTGAGACCCTCCTTAAAGGTCATTCTAGGCACAGATATCTCTACTCCAAAATTATTTCCCCTGTGTCACCTTTCTTTAGTTTATTGGCCTATGACTAGCTAGCCAATTGGATGCTTATATAAATAAGAATTAAAATCATCAATGTGATTATCCCACCCAAATAGCAACTATAAATTTCACTGCCCCTTTGATGGCAAATGATAAGAAAAAAGAGAATCTCAGGGATGTCAGCATGTACCCTAATTTATGGCCTGATTATAGAAAGGGGAAGAAGGCAATGGTTTCTTCCAATTCTGTCCCATCTAACACCTGATATTTAAAATTCAATAGTTTGTCATCTCTAAGTTTAAACATTGGAAGTAGAGTGTATAGGTTATCATTTAATTCCATATCCTGAGCCTTGAGTCTACAAGACTCAAGTCCACAAGACTTAACAAATGGACAGCAAGGTGTAAAAATATTACATCTTTATTTGCACTAATCTTTATCTAAATCTCATATTATTTTCTACTATTAATATATACTAAATGTACAGTAGTATTAGCAAAAACTGCCACTTTGTAACCAATAGAAATTGCATGTATTTTCATACCATATTATGGTTGTTGTCAATATGGCAAAATATTGTTTACCTTCATTATTACTAGAAATTGCATTCATTATTGGATTTGCTGCCAGAACTTTACTTAGTGTGCTTAAAGCACATATATTATATGTTGCTTGTTGTGGTTTAGTTGCAAAGTTGTGTCCTACACTTTTTGAGACCCATGGACTAAAGACTTCCAGGCTCCTCCATCCAAGGGATTCTCGAGGTAAGAATATTGGAGTGGCTTGCCTTATTCTCTAGGTCATCTTCCAACCCAGGAATTGAACCTGCATCACCTGCATTGGAAGGTGGATTTTTTTTTTTTTTTTTTTTTTTACCACTGAGCCACCAGGGAAGCTCATATTATACATTACAGTTTTAAGAATATTTTAGCAACTGTATTTCAATGTAAATTATTTCTCTTATAGTATTATTTTTAAATAACATGTATTTAAGAACATCATTCTGAGAAGGGGTTCCATAAGCAGCCACTACACTGTTGAAGTGGTCCATTGCACAAAAATTTAAAGAACCATGACTTTAAATCATTGTTATTCATTGGCGCCACAGTACAAAGAAAGGATCTGGAAGCAATTTCCACAGTTAGGAGGCTACTTCACACATCTGGTAGCAGAGGAAATTCATGGATGGAGAGCAAGGTTCTGAGAAGTTGGGGTCATCAAAAGGCAGAGTGGTATACTTCATCATTTACATTTTCTACAGGAAAGGGCCACCCTTCCCCCCAAGTTAGGAGGAAACAAACCTCAGACACACACTGTAAGATAAGACTTTTACTCCAGCTTCCTTGTTTATCCTTCCCTTCCTCCTAATACTTACTTTGATTATTCTATAGCTTCTGATGCTTCCAGCAAAGGAATGTAGAAGAAAACAAAACCAGTAAAGATTAAGCCAAAAGATTTACAATCATGAAAGTAGCATTCAGTTCAGTTCAGTTCAGTCTCTCAGTTGTGTCCGACTCTTTGCAACCCCACGAATCGCAGCATGCCAGGCCTCCTTGTCCATCACCAACTCCTGGAGTTCACCCAGACTCAAGTCCATTGAGTCAGTGATGCCATCCAGCCATCTCATCCTCTGTCTTCCCCTTCTCCTCCTGCCCTCAATCCCTCCCAACATCAGGGTCTTTTCCAATGAGTCAACTCTTCGCATGAGGTGGTCAAAGTACTGGAGTTTCAGCTTTAGCATCATTCCTTCCAAAGAAATCCCAGGGCTGATCTCCTTCAGGATGGACTGGTTTGATCTCTTTGCAGTCCAAGGGACTCTCAAGAGTCTTCTCCAACACCACAGTTCAAAAGCATCAATTCTTTGGCGCTCAGCCTTCTTCATAGTCCAACTCTCACATCCATACATGAGCACAGGAAAAACCATAGCCTTGACTAGACAGACCTTTGTTGGCAAAGTAATGTCTCTGCTTTTGAATATGCTATCTAGGTTGGTCATAACTTTCCTTCCAAGGAGTAAGCATCTTTTAATTTCATGGCTGCAGTCACCGTCTGCAGTGATTTTGGAGCCCAAAAAAATAGTCTGACACTCTTTCCACTATTTCCCCATCGATTTCCCATGAAGTGATGGGACGGGATGCCATGACCTTCGTTTTCTGAATGTTGAGCTTTAAGCCAACTTTTTCACTCTCCACTTTCACTTTCATCTGAGACACTAACATGGAAACTAGAATAAAATAACAACCAAGAAATATTTTGCCTTCTATACCTGAATCTGGAAATTGAATCAATTTTTCCACCTTCCATATACCCAGAGAACCATAACTCCATTTGTATTTTGAGGCTGCTGCTGCTGCTAAGTCGCTTCAGTCATGTCCGACTCTGTGCGACCCCATAGATGGCAGCCCATCAGGCTCCCCCATCCCTGGGAGTCTCTAGGCAAGAACAGTGGAGTGGGTTGCCATTTCCTTCTCCAATGCATGAAAGTGAAAAGTGAAAGTGAAGTTGCTCAGTCATGTCTGACTCTCAGCGACCCCATGGACTGCAGCCTACCAGGCTCCTTCGTTCATGGGATTTTCCAGGCAAGAGTACTGGAGTGGGGTGCCATTGCCTTCTCCAATTTTGAGGCTAGTGAGGCCTAAGAAAAGTTGGTTTCTTTAGCATGTAAAATCTGTTAAGACTCATCTCCACATCCACTCACATAGATCTTCAATTCCCTTCTCAAACTCCTAAATTATTTACAGGCAAGTCAAGGTTAATTATCTGGTGTGCTTGTGTGTGAAGTCACTTCAGTCGTACCTGACTCTTTGTGACCCTATAGACTGCAGCCTTACAGGCTCCTCTGTCTGTGGGATTTTTTCAGGCAAGAATACTGGAGTGAGTTGCTGTGCCCTCCTCCAGGGCATCTTCCCGATCCAGGGATCGAACTGGTGTCTCCTACGTCTCCTGCATTGGCAGGCTGCTTCTTTACCACTAACGCCACCTGAGAAGCCCAATTATCTGGCACCCCTGTCCATAAACAGTCTACCAGTTTCAGTTACCTCTTATGCTGGGGTAGCAAAGAGGAATTGTTTCCAACTGTAAGAGCAAAGTCTTTGGAACCAACTGACCATTTACATAATTGTTAACAAGATATTTAATCTCTGCCTCCACTTCTGAATTTGTTAAATTGAGACAGTAAGAGTGCCTGCCTCATAGGGTGTCGTGCAGATTCAGTAAAGAAATAGATGTAAAGAATTGAAATACTTCTTGGCATATAGTAAATATTCAGAAAATGCTAGTCATTATTATTATTGCCTACCCTATTCTTTCATACCTTTGCTAGCTCTCTCTGCATTCTATGGCTTTCATAAAAATTAAATGTGGAGTATCTGCTGTCTAAAGCCACCTTACTTCTTCTCAAACTCAAACTATGGATTTCCCTGGTGGTCCAATGGTTGGGAATCCACTTACTAATGTAGGAATGCAGGTTCAATCCCTGGTCTGGGAAGATTGCATATATGTCATGGGGCAACTAAGCCTGTGCACCCAAATACTGAGCGCATGGGCCTAGAGCTGGTACACTGCAACAGGAGACGCCACCATGATAAGGAGCCCGTGCATTGCAACTAGAGAGTAGCCCCCACTTGCTACAACTGGAGAAAGCCCATGCAACAATAAAGACCCAGCTCTGCCAACAATAAATTAATTAAATTAAATTAAGAAAAAGACAACTTAAGGCATGAGTAGGCCTGATCATGGGGTCTCAAAGAGTCGGACACAACTGAGCGACTGAACTGAACTGAACTGAGGCCTGATCAGAATTCAGAAAGCATTTATGCTTTACATCAACATCAGCATTTCTCTAAAGCAAAACAACAATTTTTTGTTTTCCTGGATGTTCACTTGTCCCGCTGATGTGAAAGCAGGGAACTGCAATCATCATATTCATTAGGCTGAAGATACACATTCTTTGTCATACTCCCCAATGATTAATTTCTCATTCACTCTCTATTTGTCTCTCTTTACAAACATGCTCTTTCTGTCTTCTGGAGCCAAAGGCACTAGTCAGGCCTATGTTCTATTTTCATGAAAACTGCAAATAAAAATGATAAATATATATTTTGGCTTAAACCAGAATATTCCAAATCCTGAGCTACTGCTCAAGCAATTTCCTATTAGCTGTATTCACTTGGGAAATCATTTATCTACAGAAACAATTTTAGCATATAAAACATATTTTCTAAATTTTATTTTATTAAATATTCCTCACCTTGAAAGGTTGAGATGCAATTTGATTTGAATCTACAAGTATTTATTAAGTATCTCATAAATGAAAAGTTACTGGTCAGGTGCAGTGTGGGATATTCATAATAAGTATTATTTTCAGAGCACATTATCATTCGCAAAAGTATTTTCAGGTAGATTTAGCCAAGTTCTCACAACCACTTGTTTGAGGACAGATCATTATTATTGCTATTTTTCAGATGATCAAAGTGGGCCTCAAAAACATTCCAGGCCTCACTCCTCAGTCCATCATAGAGCTTCTATGTGCCAGCTATGTTTATCAAACTCAAGTCTTTTGATTCTGTAGTCCTTTCTCTTCCACCATAAGAGTTTCATTCTACCCAATGATGAACATAGAGTACATTAGAATATATAGGTCACATTGACACCTGATGTAATACAAGAAGTTAAATGGAGGTTCATAAAAATTACTATAAAATACGGAGGAACAAAATGTTTCTAGAGGCTTTGAAAGGCATTGTGGAAAGAAGGCATTTTATCTGGATTTGAAGGATTATTTGTGATTTTTAGTGCTAGGTATAATGGGACCTCGAAGATCATGGCATCTGGTCCCATCACTGCATGGGAAATAGATGGGGAAACAGTGGAAACAGTGTCAGACTTTGTTTTTCTGGGCTCCAAAATCACTGCAGATGGTGACTGCAGCCATGAAATTAAAAGACGCTTACTCCTTGGAAGGAAAGTTATGACCAACCTAGATAGCATATTCAAAAGCAGAGACATTACTTTACCAACAAAGGTTCGCCTAGTCAAGGCTATAGTCTTTCCTGTGGTCATGTATGGATGTGAGAGCTGGACTGTGAAGAAGGCTGAGCGCCGAAGAATTGATGCTTTTGAACTGTGGTGTTGGAGAAGACTCTTGAGAGTCCCTTGGACTGCAAGAAGATCCAACCAGTCCATTCTGAAGGAGATCAATCCTGGAATTTCTTTAGAAGGAATGATGCTAAAGCTGAAACTCCAGTAGTTTGGCCACCTCATGCGAAGAGTTGACTCATTGGAAAAGACTCTGATGCTGGGAGGGATTGAGGGCAGGAGGAGAAGGGGACGACAGAGGATGAGATGGCTGGATGGCATCACTGACTCGATGGATGCGAGTCTGAGTGACCTCCGGGAGCTGGTGATGGACAGGGAGGCCTGGCGTGCTGCGGTTCATGGGGTCGCAAAGAGTCGGACACGACTGAGCGACTGATCTGATAATGGGACCTTGCAGAGAGGAGTAATTTTTTTGGTCTAGAGTTTTGGGAACATTAAAGGCTTTCTTCAAAAATAAAGCTGAGTGATACAGATTGGGAAGGGCTATTAACCATTAATAGTAGTACCTTACATTCTAGGTGGGGATTCCCATGTGGCATTAGTGGTAAAGAATGCTCCTGCCAATGCAGGAGACATAAGAGACACAGATTCAATCCCTAGGTTGGGAAAAATGCCCTGGAGGAGGAAATGGCAACCCACTCAAGTATTGTTGCATGGAGAATCCCATGGACAGAGGAGCCTTGTGGGCTACAGTCCACAGGGTCACAAAGACACAACTGAAGTGACTTAGTACACCATTCTAGTAATTGATCACAAAAGAGACCTGATGATCTTTAGAGATGCATGAGAACATCATTCTTTATGACTTGACTCAGTACAGAAGCTTCTCAGCCTCTCAGAGGCACTCCATGTCTTATCATCCCACAGACTCCTTACTTGTTTTCCCAACCTTATGTCTACAACCATAAAGTTGATTCAATTCCATAATATGTACTTGAATGGTATACTCATTTTATAAAAACAGATCTATGAAATGATAAAGAGCAGAAAAGGAAGATGTTTAGGAGAATAATGACCTAGTTAAGGACATTATTTTTATTTCTTTTTAATATACAATCAGATCAGATCAGTCGCTCAGTCGTGTCCGACTCTTTGCGACCCCATGAATCGCAGCACGCCAGGCCTCCCTGTCCATCACCAACTCCTGGAGTTCACTCAGACTCATGTCCATCGAGTCAGTGATGCCATCCAGCCATCTCATCCTCTGTCGTCCCCTTCTCCTCCTGCCCCCAATCCCTCCCAGCATCGGAGTCTTTTCCAATGAGTTAACTCTCCACATGAGGTGGCCAAAATACTGGAGTTTCAGCTTTAGCATCATTCCTTCCAAAGAAATCCCAGGGCTGATGTCCTTTAGAATGCACTGGTTGGATCTCCTTGCAGTCCAAGGGACTCTCAAGAGTCTTCTCCAACACCACAGTTCAAAAGCATCAATCCTTTGCCGCTCAGCACTCTTCACAGTCCAGCTCTCACATCCATACATGACCACAGGAAAACCATAGCCTTGACTAGACGAATCTTTGTTGGCAAAGTAATATACCATATACCATATACCATAGTGAGACCTTATCATGATACCTTGATACCTTTGGTAATACCCTACCACTTATTCAGAAACCTTCAGTTTATTCATGGAAGATATCTATTACTTTTGATTCATCCTCCAGTCTTCCTGTCATCCAACCCAATGTCATTTTAGTCTTCCTTGTGTTTCCTGCACTTTATTCAACTTTATTTGAAACTACTCTAAGTTACACAACTAGAGACAGCCTGACCAGAATAGGGCTTTAATGATAGTCTTCTTGCACACAATGTGGATTAAAAGAATTATAATAAGTCCTCTTACTGATATTGTTTCCGAGAGAAGAACAATTCTTAACTAAAATTTTTATTAGCAATGATAGAAAGGAAAGGGGTTCTTAAAAAAGAAACAAGGAAGTGTAATTTACTTCTATATGATTTTACAAGACTTAGCACCATAATGCAGACCTCCCATAGGAAGAATGCTAAGGCTTTGAGCCTGTCTGACTTGAACAACAGCTTCTGTCAATGGGGATTATGGTGAGAAATAGGGGAATATACAAGGAGAAAGCAGATGACTAGCTGTAGGCATGTCGAGTTCAAGATGATGACAGAACATTCACAGAAAGATGCTCTTTTGGTTTCGTGCAAACAGGAGTGTAATGCATGGTTGCTGACATAGGATTCTTTAGCTGAAGGAAAGAGTAAAGGAAAGAAATGGGGTTTGAAGGCAAATCTTAGGGGAGATTGATATTAAACATGAGGGACAGGATTAGGAGGTAGTAAAGGAGGAGTCAGAGAGATGGAGGGATAATCCAGTGTCCTGGAATCCAGCAAAAGGACAAGTGAATGACTAGATACATGCTGTAGAGAGAGCAAGCGTTTGTGCCAAAGTAGTCACTGCTATTCTGAAAGAGAAAAGCAATAGGAGAGTGGTGTAGCTCAAAGCTGCCCTGCCTAGGGAAGAACAAGGAGCTGCAGTTAAAGAACTAGTAGTAGACCCACAGCACATCCCTCTTGCTGTGAGAACTTTAAACTATCTGATGCTGTGGTTCTTCTTGGCTATATATGTGCCATATAGTATCAATAAGCTAATAATCACATTAAATGATGACCTAACAGTTAAAAAGTTGCCTTTATTGAGCAGGATTTCAGTGTTGGAAAGAAAGTATATGATGACTTATCTTGGATTTGGATTAAACAATAGCAACCTAAATGTCCATCAACAGAGGAACAGATAAAAAGGATGTGGGGTGTGTGTGTGTGTGTGATGAATATTACTCAGTCATAGAAAAGGAACTAAATTGGGTCATCTGTAGAGATGTCGGTGGACCTAGAGCTTATCATAGAAACTAAAGTAAGTCAGAATAACACATATATGTGGAATCTAGAAAAATGATATGGATGATCTTTTGCAAAACTGAAAGAGACAGAGATGTAGAGAAAAAAATGTATGGACACCAAAGGAAGGGGGAAGGGTGCTGTTATGTATTGGGAGATTGGGGTTGGAATATATACACTATTGATACTATGTATGAATGCACAACTACTGAGAACCTACTCTGTGGCTCAGGGAACCCTCCTCAGTGCTCTGTGGTGACCTACCTAGGAAGGAGATTCAGAAAGGAGGGGTTGTGTGTATACGCATAGCTGATTCACTTTGCTATTAGAAGAAACTAACAATATTGTGAAGCAGCTACACTCCAATAAACAATTTAAAATATAGACTCACAATAGGAAAATAGGATTTACTGTGAAGGATTCTAAGCAACTGCTTAGAAGCAAAATGTGGTCTAGTGACATGGCAGCCCATGCATATATTTTGGTAGTTTAATTTCCAAGCAAGCACATACTTTTCAACTTCTTCCACTGATTTCTTATTTTGGATCCGCCTTATGCTAGCCAGAGAAAGCCGGGTGGTCACAGAATAGACACCATCACCATATCCCAGAGCTCTCTGAACAATATTCTGAAACCAATCAAACTCTATTACAAGAAAGCCTGAATGAACCTTTTCGTAACCCTCAGTCCTCATACACCCTGATCTTTTGATAAAAGGTATTAGTTTTCATTTTGGTTGCTAATGATCTATCAAGGATGGCAACAGTTTCCACAGTTTTCTCTTTGATCTTCTCTGAAGAGCTAGAATTCTAGATTAATTCTACCAGGTACTACAATATAAACCCAGCATTATTGAGTCATAAGCATTACCCTTTCATTTCTAACTTGCCATATGGAGAACATATATCTTTTCTTGCAATGATTTAAAGTTTTGATCAAATGCATGCCACATTAAATGTTTGCAGCCATATAGCAAACGCATTTTGGCTATTTAAAACTCAGCCAAGATTTACAGGATAATTCCATTGCTGAAGTTATCCGTGACAAAGTCACAGCAAAGCCAAAACTCCTAATACATATTGTAAAGTGTAATTTATTAGGCTTCATTTAGACTTTCAAATATGAGGCACAATGGGGTTCTGGGTGGCGTGTGGGGGTACAAGATTTTGTAGTTGGCAATTTCTTCTGGAGAATCTATGATCTTAATATATGAAAAAACTCCTGCTTCTGTCTGTGAATGTTGGCACAACTGTCAGGGCTTGTGCACAGGCCTGGAATGTCCCACATCTCAGATGATGCTGTAAGCAGCATCAGGAGGAAAGTCAGTTTCCTTCTGTACATTACAAGAGTACACAAGCTTTGTCTCATGCTTAGAGATAACAGAGTTTGCTCTCTTTAAATTATTTATCAACCCACTAAAGAAGGGACTAAAAATAACTTGAGGTTCTATGTTCCTGTAAAGAACAGTGACTCCTTTTATATAATAATGGCTATATTTGAAAGTTTTTCATTCATTTACAGATATTTATTGATCACTAGCTATGTGCAGGGACTCTGCTAGACATTAGGAATATAAAGAAAAAATTCTTCAAGGTCTTGTATAACTCTTTGTCTTTCTGCCTGTATCAGGCAGCCTATGCCTATTTAACTCATTTAATGTTTCCATCAAAATCAACTTCTCAATTGATTTTGTTTTCCATTCTTGAGCACTTTTGCCTTTATGGAAATGTCTCCCATGTGTGGATGCCTGGAACTTAATGTCAAAGGGCAGGTGTGTTTTCTGTTTTGGCCACATGCCATTCATCATAGGGGCACATCCATATTTCATCGTGGACATCCGTATTATACGATATGTTCATGCCTTAGTGTAACCTTGGCTCACTTCCAGTGTTGCTGCTTTCTATTTTTCAGCACAAAATCTCTGTGGTTTGGCTTATTAAGTCCCAGATGTATTCATTTGGACTCCTTCCCTCAGGAAGCGTGGGGTCCCGGGGTGGTAGTGTCTGAGACAAGTGCTCAGAATTTCCTGTAATGAGTCCTGATTCTGGCTTCATGGTGCTGTCACTTACCCCTCATAGGGAGCGACTGCTGCCAGGTCATTATTTCCATGCTGAAGCTGCTCCCTGCAATTCTATTTGGGAAGTTTCATACTCCAGCTTTCTAGGTGGCATCCACATGAACCCATTTGAATTTCATGGTTGGAGAAATTTATTTATGAAACCTGTTTTTTTTGCCTTGATGTGGTCCATTGATCTGTAGGTCTTTAAATAGATATGGTAGGCCAGAAGCTACTGCTTAATTATACTCTTTTGGGAGAAGTGAGTTGAGCAGAGAAGAGGTGCCTGTTTCAAAGATCCCAGAGAACAGAACTTCTGGGTAGATGCTTACAGACTATCACACTATTCACAGAAAAGTGATTTATATGGATCAAAATAAACATAATCATTATTTAGTGTAGAGAAAAATGGAACCCAGGTAATAAGCTGGGAAGTACTAACTGCCCTTTGATACAATATTGTTCTGATGTCCTAAATATTATTCTTTCTTTATCCATCTGTATTTTTTATCTTTAAAGGTAGAATTAGTTTACAGAGTCTCCAGGGGCAGAGAGGAGGAATAGAAGTTACACTATTTCATAAAGGCAGGCAGACTGCCCTGCCATTCCAACTTCCTCACAAATACTGCAATCATGGCAACTTTCCCTTTTATGTAATATGTTGAGAGACTTATCAAATTTAACACCATGAAATATTTCATAGGAGCTGCAAGTTTATACCTCAAGCCTGAATTCTTAAATGAAAAAAAAAAAAAAAAGGTGTGATGTCATGTCCAAGTTACTAATTGAATTAAGCCTAGAGTGAGCTTCACAGAATGAAAATATGTTTAATAGTGGGAGGAGGGAAATGTTAGCCACATCATGAATCCTGTTCCAAAGATAAATTACAGTGTTATGACAAGGCTTGTGTTAATCTAACTATGCTCTCAATAAACTATTCAGTAGGCAGGCAGCAACCATAACCTGCCCGTTGTTGCTTTAGAGCTGAAAGACCTTTATTCCCTACATATAAAATAAAATATATAAATGTATATGTTTGGGTGGACAGTTTTATGTGGAAATCACATTAAAAGAGACTGATATACAATTCAATAATCGACACAGTCTCAACTGCAGCAACCACAAATGTCCAAACTCATGCCAATGGGAAAAATAGCCCTGATTTCCTTCTACCCAGCTTCCCCTATAAAATATATATAGAGAAGTGTGTATTTAAAAGAGGAATGGAGAAGGGCATGGCACAGAGAACAGGCAAGGCTGACATGGCAAAAGATATTGCATCTGTCAAAATGCCAAACAGGAGATTCATTCAGAAGACAAAAAGGCACGGATTTTGTTTAGACAGTCATATTTTGAAAAGAAAAGGGAAAGGGAGGGAAAGGAAAGGATGGGAAGGAGAAAAAAGAAAGGAAAGGTGAGTTTATATGGGCCCCTTGCATCTGTTTATACTGACTCCATAGAAAATGCTTGACATTTCTTGACAAAGATGAAATAGAAGGGACCCGGGGGCCACATCTGCATGATGCCATCACTGGGGCCTCATGGGGCACCGGATGCCTCCATGCAACATTTGCTGAGTGGGATCATTGCTGCCCATTTGATTTCCCTTGCTTCCATACTTCCTTCCAAATAGGTGCTTTCACTCTAGTTCTGAACCACATCATGTTCAATACATGTTGGCTTATTAGTTCTGTCCCCTTCACTTTCCAAATCACCTGCCCAATTATCCCTTTTCCCTTTCCTTCCTTCTTTATTTACTCCATCTTGGATATGTCTTCACTTAGGCCATTTGAGCTTACATGTATTTAATCAGAGCTCAGAGGCAATGGCACCCCACTCCAGTGCTCTTGCCTGGAAAACCCCATGGATGGAGGAGCTTGGTAGGCTGTGGTCCATGGGGTCGTGAAGAGTCTGACACGACTGAGCAACTTCACTTTCACGCACTGGAGAAGGAAATGGCAACCCACTCCAGTGCTCTTGCCTGGAAAATTCCATGGATGGAGGAGCCTGGTAGGCTGCAGTCCACGGGGTCGTGAAGAGTCTGACACGACTGAGTGACTTTGCTATCACTTTTCTCTTTCATGCACCGGAGAAGGAAATGGCAACCCACTCCAGTATTCTTGCCTGGAGAATCCCAGGGACTGCGGAGCCTGGTGGGCTGCCATCTATGGGGTCGCACAGAGTCGGACACGACTGAAGTGACTTAGCAGCAGCAGCAGGAGCAGCAGCAGGGACTTCCCTGGTGGAACAATGGATAAGAATTCACCTGCTGGGGACACAGATTTGGTCCCTGGTCTGGAAGATCCTACATGCCGTGGAGCAACTAAACCCATGTGCCCCAACCACTGAACCTGTGTTCTGGAGCCCAGGAGCCACAGCTACTGAGCCTGCATGCTGCAACTATTGAACCCCACATCCTCTAGGCTCCCCAACCACAACTACTGGAGTCCACTTGCGTCAAGTCTGTGCTCTGCAACAAGAGAAGCCACTACAATGAGAAGCATATGCACCGCAGCTAGAGAGTAGCCCCCACATGTCACAACTAGAGAAAGCTGCACAAAGTATTGAACACCCAGGGCAGCCAAAAATAAATAAATGAAATAAAGAAGAGCTCAGAAACAATTTGTCTAAAGAACACAATCACTTCAAGTTTTCTTTTTGGGATATCTGATTCATTCCAGTTGTGTGTGTGTGTGTGTGTGTGTGTGTGTGTGTGTGTGTGTGTGTGTGTGTATGTGTTCTTCAAATCCGATACAATTTTTCTGTAATATAGTTTTCAAGACACTTTGCTAAGTATCTGCTAAGGCATCTAAACTAGTGTGGCCAAGAGAATAGTTTCTCAACCATTTCTGTGTGGCCCTTGCTATTTTTACTCATTATTGATCTCTGGTTTTGGTGTTTTATTGTTTTAAGACCTTGCATTTTTTTTTTTTTTTGAACTCCCAAGTACTCATATTCATGTTATATCTGAGATCCTTTAGCACAATCTTTGTTAGCTGATATCTGTAAGAGTTTGTTTCCTTATATATAGACCACAGAATGCAAGGAAGAATTGCATTCTGCCTCATCTCCTTCCCTGCCTCCACTCCAGATGCTCTGTGTAATGATAAATAGTGTTTATTTTTTTTTGTTGGATTAGAATTTTTAAGTGAAACATATTTTATACAATAGGAAAATTATTAATGTCATGACTTTTTTTTTCCTTTTATTCTGTTATATCTACCCAACCCACCTTTACCTTAACCAATCTACTCTTACAAGAGTTTGAGGGTGGGGGATGAGACGATGACAATGCGGAGTCCAGGAGGAATGCTTTTGTTTAATCATTTTATTCTCCTTGACATGTAGGCTTCAGATCCACTACTACAGCCTCATTCTCTGACCAAGACAGTTTGAGCCCTAATGTTAAAAATCCATCTGTAAGAGATTGGTGTTTGTTCAGATTTCTAGAGTACCATGCAGCAGAGTAAATAAACATATGAAAAGGTGCTTAGCTTAGTCATTAGAGAAATACAAGTTAGATCACAACATACCTCTATTCACCAGAAGAATGGCTGAAATGAACAAGCAGACAATCGCAAGTGCTGACACTATTGTAGAACAGCTGGAATTGTCATTCACTATGAGTGGGAGTACAAATTAGAAAAATCACCTATGCAGAGTACATCATGAGAAATGCTGGACTGGAAGAAACACAAGTTGGAATCAAGATTGCTGGGAGAAATATCAATAACCTCAGATATGCAGATGACACCACCCTTAGGGCAGAAAGTGAAGAGGAACTAAAAAACCTCTTGATAAAAGTGAAAGTGGAGAGTGAAAAGGTTGGCTTAAAGCTCAACATTCAGAAAACGATGATCATGGCATCTGGTCCCATCACTACATGGGAAATAGATGGAGAAACAGTGGAAACAGTGTCAGACTTTATTTTTCTGGGCTCCAAAATCACTGCAGATGGTGACTGCAGCCATGAAATTAAAAGACGCTTACTCCTTGGAAGGAAAGTTATGACCAACCTAGATGGCATATTCAAAAGCAGAGACATCACTTTGCCAACAAAGGTTCGCCTAGTCAAGGCTATGGTCTTTCCTGTGGTCATGTATGGATGTGAGAGCTGGACTGTGAAGAAGGCTGAGCGCCGAAGAATTGATGCTTTTGAACTGTGGTGTTGGAGAAGACTCTTGAGAGTCCCTTAGACTGCAAGGAGATCCAACCAGTCCATTCTGAAGGAGATCAGCCCTGGGATTTCTTTGGAAGGAATGATGCTAAAGCTCAAACTCCAGTATTTTGGCCACCTCATGCAAGGAGTTGACTCATTGGAGAAGACTCTGATGCTGGGAGGGATTGGGGGCAGGAGAAGAAGGGGACGACAGAGGATGAGATCGCTGGATGGCATCACTGACTCTATGGATGTGAGTCTGAGTGACCTCCGGGAGTTGGTGATGGACAGGGAGGCCTGGCATGCTGCGGTTCATGGGGTCGCGAAGAGTCAGACATGACTGAGCGACTGATCTGATCTGATCTGATCTGAATATCCACCATGCTGAATTTATACTTACCATCTGATCAATGATCTCAATCCTAAGTGCATGGCCAATAGAAAGACACATTCCATCATGTTCTGACAATATCATTTATAATAGCCTCTATGGAGAACCGAACCAGACACTGAGTATTGTACTCATATGATGGAATGCTATACACATCATTAGGATGAACAGATTATTGCTTCAGGAAATCATAGGAGTCAGTTAAAAAGTATAACAGAGAGGTGAAAAGCCAAAGCTGAAAAAGTATACAATGTACTTTGGGAAACAGAAACAAACAAACAAATGTGTTAGAATTCAGATATTGTTACCTTTCAGAAGATAGTGCCTGGGAGAAGATACAAGGGGATTTCTGGGTTGCTTGTAATATTCCACAGCTTGATCCAGGTACTGGTTATATGGATGGCTCGTTTTGCGCATAATTATACACAACAAGATGTATAATTACAGTTTGCATGTTTTCCCATTGGTATATTATACTTCAGTAAAAAATACCTAAAAGAAAACAAAGGAATTTTTATATTTACCAATCATGTCCATTAACTGAAAATAGCAGATAACTTGGCAAATTACAAAAAAACCAATGTTTTGCATAATTTTATTGAGTCCATACATGTTTAAACACAGAAAACTAGTGAATAAAACTAGTTACTAAATATCTTTAAACTGATGTGTAAACAACAGCCACAAAGATACCAAAACTAATTATATTTTATATTTTTCAGAATTTTGGAAGAAAATTATTTTCACTTCATTCTTGAAACATGTATGCTTTTCCTATCTTGGAGGGAGAAAATTGAAGCAAAATTATATTTTCCTGGCTCAGAATCCTTAGAAAGTCACTGGGATTGGAAAGTAGATTAGTCTCATAATTTTGGTGGTTTAGTAGACATTTTCAGAAGTCAAAGGGATTTAAAAAGTAAACTTTACCCACTCCCTAATTTAACATATTTGCCTGCCCATACTCATATTGTTAGCAATGTGGCTTATTTTAAATTCTTCACACATACATGTAATGAGTAATATTAAACTCCTCTGCCTTCAAACTGTGACATTACTGTCTGATTTACCAAGGTTCAAGGAAAAGAAGAAACCACTTAGTAGTGAATAAATCAGCCAAACTAAATCTTTTAATTTAATCTGATTCTGTTGCAATCACATAGATATGACAGAAATGAACTCTTATAAAAAAAGGAAAAATGACAGTAATTTTTAAATGT
The DNA here is from genome assembly GCA_935064755.1 of Tragelaphus eurycerus. Classification (NCBI taxonomy): domain Eukaryota; kingdom Metazoa; phylum Chordata; class Mammalia; order Artiodactyla; family Bovidae; genus Tragelaphus; species Tragelaphus eurycerus. The sequence continues at coordinate 7,485,284 of CAKXYN010000080.1, forward strand.
TTTGTAAAACAATTATAAAACATGTAGTAAGAATCTCCATCTAACTAAAATGGTATTTTTAAAAAATGAAGACAGCCTAGCTATTTCCACCAATGAATAACTGATTGATTATAAATGATACATTCCTATTATTAATGAGACTTGACAATTCCATTAGAGTAATATGCAACAACTTCACTTAATTCTCTTGATGAGCTTATCCTTCATTTTTCCAGAGCTGAGGAATGCTAAACGAAAGCAAGAGTATTTAGAAGGTGAAATGAAGGTACAACTGTAAGGATTAGAAAGACAGTTTCTCTTCTCCTGGATCAAATGATGAAGAAGAATGTTGAGCTTCTAATCTGTCAGGAGTTATGCTGTCACTTCTCAAGTAATCCATTAAACAGTTTTTATGGTTTGAATAGCTACATTTTAGCCCATCAATTTATTGAATATTAGTCCGTTCTTTCTAATTCTTTGGAGCCAGATGCTTAAACCACTCAAACAAATCAGAGACCACAAGCCCATGAGACTAAACTCTGTTTTATCCAGCTTAAAAGAAGAGCAATGCCCCCAAATTTACGATCTTCTAAGTAATCTGGGTTTAATAGGCTGATTCTGTGAGATTCAATGACTCTCTGTCCTTGAACAAATCACTCTACCACTAATGAGAGCTGGTTTTTACACTCTGAATACAAAAGCGTCTTGAGACACTGAAGTAATGATACAAGATCACATCAAATAACAACTGGTTTCCATATGGCTAGATCTGTGAGGGTCCAAACAAGAATTCTATTTAGATAATAGCAGGAAATATGAGGGAAACACATGTGCAAATGAAACTACCAGAATTTGAAGAATACCAAATTTATTTTGTAATTTATTTAGCTACAAAAAGCAAAATACAAAAGTTCAATTATATTCATAAGTGACAGTTCCATTCCAAATGATTATTTACATGTCAATCTCCTTATGAGCTATATTTATGTATTTGTCATTTTGATGGAAATTTACTTAAAATGTATTTTAGGGAAACAATCTCATTCATTCTCTTGAGAAAACAATTGTTAAATACTTGTGCTTTGTGCTAACTTCTTTGGAAGGAAAAATATCAAGTGAGACTTCATTTGACTCTCTAAGAGTTTAAGAACCATTAGTGGAGAAATACTTCCAATGTTGATTTTGGTTGTATTAATAGATTGAATTCATTTCTTTGTTTTGTTGTTACTATAAAGGATGTAAGAGAAGTATTTTTTTTTAAATCTACAGAAGTACAGAAAAAGTAGCAATCTCAAATGAATGACATGATCAGAGATGTTTTGAAGTAGGAGTACACATGAACCAGGCTTTCCAGGTGGCGTCAGTGGTAAGGAACCCAGCTGCCAATGCAGGAAACACAAGAGACGAGGGTTCAATCCCTGGTTTGTGAAGATGCCCTGGAGGAGGGCATGATGACCCACTGCAGTATTCTTGCCATGAGGTTTCTCATGGACAGAGGAGCCTGGTGGGCTATAGTCCATGGGGTCGCAAAGAGTCAGACATGAGTGAAGCAACCTAGCATGTAGCATGCGCATGTGAAGCAGGGGTTACCAACATAGAGGTTTATGGGTGATAGGAGAGTGACATGAAGGAACAAAGTTGGTGAGCCATTTATAAGAAAAAGGGGGGTGGTAGAGACTAGGGCAAAAGGGAAAGTGTGTGCTCTCTTTAAAGGGAAAAACTTTTCCTTAGTTTTGGTTAATCATAACCATGTATTTGGAGAAGGAAATGGCAACCCACTCCAGTGCTCTTGCCTGGAGAATCCCAGGGACAGCAGAGCCTGGTGGGCTGCCGTGTATGGGGTCTCACAGAGTTGGACACGACTGAAGCGACTTAGCAGCAACCATGTGTTAGAATCCCTATGTGGCAAAGTTATCTGATTTCTCGAGTAGCCACAAATCTGGACTTTTGGGTACAATCTCTATCCTTCCAAATTTTGAAAAATTATATATACATAAACATGATATATATTTATATGTAATTTGTAAAATTATATATAATATACAAAACTGATTATAATATTTATATAAACTCATATATTTATGTGTGTACATATATACATACAATCAATTTTTAAAATACACCTAAAACCTATATTTGAGCTGCATACATTCAATCTCAACACTATATCACTGCTTCAGTAAGATGGCTGAATGTAAGAAAATGGAGAAAAAACAGTTCTCTAGGAGAGAAAGCGATATGGGGGAAAGTAAAGAAAAGTCAATTAACATTAAGAGGTCTAAACTGAGTCTATGTGTATGTGTGTGTGTGTGTGTGTGTGGGTGCACACGTGTGTGCATGTTTGTGTTTGTGTACACAATGGAGCCAGAATCAGATACTGATGGCAGATTACATGGTTACTGAGGAACCAGAGATCAAATCGCAAACATCCGCTGGATCACTGAAAAAGCAAGAGAGTTCCAGAAAAACATCTATTTCTGCTTTATTGAGTATGCCAAAGCCTTTGACTGTGTGGATCACAATAAACTGTGGAAAATTCTGAAAGGGATAGGAATACCATACCACCTGACCTACCTCTGGAGACACCTGTATGCAGGTCAGGAAGCAACAGTTAGAACAGGACATGGAACAACAGATTGGTTCCAAATAGGAAAAGGAGTACATCAAGGCTGTATATTGTCACCATGTTTATTTAACTTATATGCAGAGTACATCATGAGAAATGCTGGGCTGGATGAAGCACAAGCTGGAATCAAGATTGCTGGGAGAAATATCAATAACCTCAGATATGCAGATGACACCACCCTTATGGCAGAAAGTGAAGATGAACTAAAGAGCCTCTTGATGAAAGTAAAAGAGGAGAGTGAAAAACTTGGCTTAAAGCTCAACATTCAGAAAACTAAGATTGTGGCATCTGGTCCCATCACTTTATGGCAAATAGGTGGGGAAACAGGGAAACAGTGGCTGACTTTATTTTTCTGGGCTCCAAAATCACTGCAGATGGTGATTGCAGCCAGGAAAATTAAAAGATGCTTACTCCTTGGAAGGAAAGTTATGACCAACCTAGACAGCATATTAAAAAGCAGAGACATTACTGGTCCATCTAGTCAAAGCTATGGTTCCTAGTGATCATGTAAGGATGTGAGAGTTAAGACTATAAAGAAAGCTGAGCGCAGAAGAATTGATACCTTTGAACTGTGGTGTTGGAGAAGACTCTTCCAAGTCCCTTGGACTGCAAGGAGATCCAACCAGTACATGCTAAAGGAGATCAGTCCTGGGTGTTCATTGGAAGTACTGATGTTGAAGCTGAAACTCCAATACTTTTTCCACCTGATGCGAAGAGGTGATTCATTTGAAAAGACCCTGATGCTCGGAAGGATTGAGGGTGGGAGGAGAAGCGGAAGACAGAGGATGAGATATGGTTGGACGGCATCACTGATGTGATGAACATGAGTTTGAGTAAACTCTGGATGGATGGGAGGCCTGGCATGCTGTGGTTCATGGGGTCACAAAGAGTCGGACACGACTGAGTGCCTGAACTGAACTGAATACCATAATAATGATCTTGGAACTTTTGCAAAAGCCCTGCTGCTGCTGCTGCTGCTGCTGCTGCTGCTTTGCTTCAGTTGTGTCCGACTCTGTGCGACCCCATGGACTGCAGCCTACCAGGCTCCCCTCGTCCATGGGATTTTCCAGGCAAGAGTACTGGAGTGGGGTACCATAGAAACTGACAAAAGTTTTTCAAGAAAGGAGTGACTCAGTACAATTACCTTGTAAGACTTACCGGATTAGAGACTCAAAACACAGAGACCTCTCGGCTTCCTGATGTACTAGCTTAGTAATAAAGTGGCTACAGCCAAGCTGAAGTCATAACTATAGCATTAGAGAGGAAGAAATGGACAGAAGAGACACTGTCATGGAGCAGGACTTGAGAGTGAATACATATAATGAAAGGTTTATAATGAAAGATGTCAAGATTTAGTCTCAAATTTCTTATTGTTTGTTTTTTTTTTTTGCCTATGAAGTCATAGAGACTATGTTAAGACAAAAGACTATGAGGTGATATGAAAAGATATTTATGGATTAATTTTAAGCATGTTCAAGTGGCAGCATTTGCAAAGTCCAAAAACTAAGTGGGGAGACATTTCTAATAAGTTTTAAGCCATAACTGAGGTGGAAATAATGTGAACCCACTTTCTTTTATTTCTTATTGTTTTTAAAGATATAAATACAATTCATGTTTTCAATTATATTGAATTTTAAAATTCTGATTATCTTTTAAGAACCAAGAAATGAGCACTTATAAAAACAACCCATACTCCCAATTTGCTTTTGAGAAGGTCTCCATTATTGTAGGTAAGTCTAGTAAAATATGACCCCTAAAAATTAACTAAACATTATGCTTTGAATATTATCTTTGTAGCATACAAAAAGAAGAAAAGTATCAGTTTTCATATTCATTTTGTCATAGATCTTTTGAGATAATTCCCATGGAATTAATTTTTTGGCAAATGGACGTCTCTGGATCAGTTTTGGGAACTTTAGACTTGGGACCAAGCAACTGCCAGAAAGCCTCAGAGAGACAGCACTATCACTGAACATTCTAAAGTATGTGGATTGATGAGTAACTGGAGTAGTTGTGAAGCAACTATTTTGAAAAAGAATATGAGCTTGCAACAAATAACATCTATAATTAGACGACTGCAACAGAAACTGGTCATATTGACCTAATTTTAGTGCTTCTTCCAAATTGTATTAATCAAACTTGCTCAGTTGAGAAAGCTGAGACTTGCTGATTAGTTGGCTCAGCAATTAATTATCTGATTAATTTTGTATCAGAGTGCTAGGCAAAATATGGAGGTTTTTTTTTTCTTTTATATTTTGGTAAGCACTCAGTTTTTTCTCGGGGAAGGCAATGGCACCCCACCCCAGTACTTTTGCCTGGAAAATCCCATGGACGGAGGAGCCTGGTAGGCTCAGTCCATGGGGTCGCTAAGAGTCTGATACGACTGAGCGACTTCACTTTCACTTTTCACTTTCCTGTATTGGAGAAGGAAATGGCAACCCACTCCAGTGTTCTTGCCTGGAGAATCCCAGGGACCGGGGAGCCTGGTGAGCTTCCGTCTATGGGGTTGCACAGAGTCGGACACGACTGAAGCAACTTAGCAGTAGCAGCAGTTTTTCCTCTCAGTCTGAAAATAATAGTGTTTCTCTTTTTAGTTATCTTCTAGAATTAGTTATTCTTTCTTCGTTGTTCTACTTCTTAGATTTTTATAAATTTTATCTTCTAGAATTTCTTCAGGTCTTTGTTGTTGTTGTATTATTTTGTGTATTCATTTCCAAGTAAACTTTTCATATCTTAGTACATGTTTTGTATAGCTCCTGTTCCTGTTTAATGAGTACAGTTTGTTTCCTAAAACTATTACCTTTTTTTTTTTTTTCCTTTTTTGGAGGAGTGTAGTTTTCTTCTGCTATCTTTAATGATTCTCTCTTTTCTGATTTCTTCCTTTTCTCTTTTTCCTAATCTTTGTATTTCACATTAAAATCTTATTTAAATATCTTGTAAACCTTGTGTGTTTCTTTCTTTAATGGTAAGTGAAGCACTACACAGATCTTTACAAATTCTATACAAATCTTTACAAATTGCATAGTTGGGCTTTGTCAACTGGTGGTTTTATTGTAGAATAATCTTGTTTAGCTATTTCATTTCATTTGAAAGCTCTAATGACTGGCATCTATAGATTTTGTCTCTTGCCCCAGGCAGTTTCCTTGAAATGTCCTTAATTCAGAGATTAGCAAACTTTTTATGTAAAAGGCCAGAGAGCAAATACTTTATACTTGATCAGTTAGATACTCATTGCTGTAACTATTGCGTTCTGTCATGGTAGTACAGAAGCAGATATAGACAATACAAAATGAAAGTTGTCTCTGTGTTGAAAAAAGACTTCATTATAAATAGTCAACAGGCCATTGTTTTTAGTCCCTGTTTGAATCTCCTGCTTTGAGCTATAAATTCAAGTTCCAGCATAACATCTGGTTGAAAAAAAGGGATGAAACATGGCCACTTAATATGGTCTTCTAATAAATCCTTCTGTTTTCAATATGATATCCCATCCTTATCTGTAACTTGTGTTCTTAGGATTAAAGTGTCTCTCCTAATCCCCAGAAGGTAAATCTCCACTCCTGGGCTGTGAAGGAAGGTGGGGTAGGAAACTCTACAGAGTATGGGATATAGTCTCAGAGGCATTTCAACAGTAACCTGTTTTTTTCATCACTTGTTGCCCTGCTATCCAGCTATACCTGGTGCCTTCAATCCGGAGTTTTTCCAGGGCTCTATATCATGAATGTGCCTTAAGACTGGCCTCCCCCACTGATGGCTTAAAATTTTCTCTGATCCTTAGTACCACCCATAATTTAATAATTATCCATCCAAATGCTGTCTGCTTTCCAACACTGTGCTGCTGTACTGTCTCACCTATATTCTTTTTTGGGGAAGAAAAAAAAACAAAAACAACTTTCAGGTTTTTACTTTTCAAAAATCCTTTAACTGACATTTTAGTAGAGATTCTCATGGGATTAGAAGTGGATATATGTGATGAGTTTTCCATGTTTAACAGGAAATCTTCACAAAGCATATATAGATATTTTGATATTCTGATCTTTGATATTGTGGTCTTAATGTTATCCAATTGCAGGTGTAATCCCATTATACTCAAGAGCATACTTTTACACGTAGGTTTTCTTGATACTGTACTTGATACCATCTTGAAGATATTTTATATCTCTGGAATACAATATTGCAAACTACGGTTTAGAGTTTTTACTCTTTCAAATTCCACAATTTCCCAAGTTAAAAAAAAAAAAAAAAAGATTGCTTTGAGGTGGGACAAACACAGTTTTATTTATGTACCCCAGCTAGGGAATTTCTACTTTTCCTCATGCCTCAGGTCATGAAAATTCTGTACTTTCCAATACTCTCATAAAATGGAGTCTATAATTTTATATGCTTTCCCCACAGGCACAGGCTATTCCCTTGAATCTGAACACTAGTCAGATGCTCATACTCATTTAATAATTAAATAAAACGGATAAGCATCATTCCACTGTGGGAAACCTTGAACCCTTCTAATGCAACTTATCCCTCTCTCTCCATCTCTTCTCTATTCTATTCCTTTTTTACACTCTGTCTTATGATTCTTTTTCTATGTCCATTTTTTTCGGCCAATCATTATTATGAGTCATGTTAGTTTTCTATTTCTTTGAACCACATTACCACAACCTTGGTGGCTTAACACAGTACCATTTATTAGCTCACAAATGTGCATATTTGCATGAGCTAGGTTGTGTTTTACACTCAAGGCTAAAATCATGGCGCTGGCTTTGATCTCCAGAAAAGAATCCGTTTTAAAAGTTCATTCATGTTGGCAGAATTTAGTGCTTTGTGGTTGTAGGAGTAAAGTCCCAGTTTCATTGCTGGAGGTTAGCCTTGGGCCTCATTCAATTCTTCAGGGCCATCACAACCCATCTCACTTCACCCCATTCATCTTCAGACAATGGTGCAAGTCCTTCTCAGGTTCCATGTCTCTCTGACCTTCTTTTTTGCTATGAGCCAGAGGAAGCTCCCTTCTTTTATAGACTCACGTGATTAGATCAGACTGACCTGGATTATCTCCCCATCTCAAGGGCACTAGATGATATAACATAAGAACAGGAATGATATCCAGACATGTAAGCAGGTTCTACAGATTAAGCTGGGGCATCATTGAGGGATCATTTTAGAAATTCCATCTATCACACTTCTCTTCATTTTACAGAAATGCCACTGGAAGAAAAAGTATGTAATAGATTATACTCAAAGTTAGGGTTAGCAGAGAGGACCATATCTCAACACACAGACTAGATTATAATAGACTATCAGATATCACTGTCCTGAAAAACTTACTCCCTCTTCCCTGCCTTGAGGAATTTCTTAATCAACTTGCCTTCAGTGGGGCCCTAGGCTTCAGAGCTTTTGTGGGACTTGACTCTTTGGTTTTTCCTCATATCTCTATTTCCAAATTTAAAGCACCTCCATCATTATATCTTCTAGTCTAGATAAAAATTTGGGTTACAGTGTTCTGTGGGCCGAAATAAGCAGTACTTACAGACTCTCTCAGAAACACTTCTCAGACTGTTAGGCAAGTGAATGGACTCTGTCAAAGACACTTCTCAGACTGTTGGGCAAGTGAGAAAGTTCACCTTTCGTATCTAAATATGCCAATTAAAAATGAACATTTTCAGAGAACAAGATGGCAGAGGAGTAGGTGGACGTGGAGTAGGTCTCTCTCCATGGATATATCAGGAATACACCTTCAGACACAGAAGTGCATGCAGAACACCAGCTGAGAGCAGACAAGAGTACCTGACCGGTGGAAAAGAATATATGCTGCTACTGCTGCTAAGTCGCTTCAGTCATGTCCGACTCTGTGTGACCCCATGGACTGCAGCCTACCAGGCTTTTCCATCCATGGGATTCTCCAGGCAAGAACAGAGGAGTGGGTTGCCATTTCCTTCTCCAAAATAATATATAGACCCACACAAAACTCGGTAGGAGGAAGGAACTAGGGGGAAAACAGGAGTGTTAGTAGGACTGGACCTGCCCTCAGCGAGTGGGGGAACTGAAGCAGGGATCCAATTCCCACATCAGGGCAACTGTCTGAGTCAGAGGAGAAACATTTAAGGCTGAGAGTGAAACAGCTGATCTGTGGCAGCCAAATGGAATGAGAATCAGACAGTCCTCACCACAGCCATACATACCCTGGATAGGGATGCGGGTCACCAGAAGGCACAGTGAGTGGGAGTTGGAGTTTAGAGATTATGGAGCAATCCCAGGGAAAGGGCTGCTGTTGACTGTGGAGAGATGGATGGAGGGGGTGTGAGGGAGGAGATTGGGGTAGGAAATACCAGTGGAGGAAAGCCAGGCAGCCACAGAAGCAAGATGATATGGCTGAGTCACACGTGGTGGTGGAGCCATCACCACAGCTTATCTGCCCCCACACACCAGTATCGGCAGCTGAACAATAGAGAGGCTGGCCCATCAAACACCTGGTGCACTGAACTACAGAGTAGGACCCCACGCAGTGTGCCTCTTTAAGTGCCTGATGTACTGAACTACAGAGTAGGACCCCACGCAGGGTGCCTCTTTAAGTGCCTGATACACCGATCTACAGAGTAGGACCCCACCCAGGGGGGACCCTCTATGTGCTGATGAGCCAAACAACAGAGAATGAACCCAAGTCAGGGAGCCATCTAAGTACCTGAACAGGAAGAGCCGCAGAGACAGACTGGCCAAAGAGGCCTTCTGATTGCCAGCTACAACAGGCTCAAAAAAAGACTCTGGTAGGGCCATAACTCCTGCAGCAGACGCAGTCCGTGTCCCTGGACACTTGGAGCCTCTAGGGTCCCAGCAAGCCAAGCAGCTGTACCACCTTAACGCTCAACCCTCACTGGGGCAGAGCTGCCATAGCCAAAGTCTTGAGTCTATACACACATGGTCATTTAGGTGGTGTCCAACAGTTTGCAACCCTGTGGACTGTGGCCTGCCAGACTTCAATGTGAGGGGGGTTCTCCAGGCAAGAATACTGGAGCATATTGGCCAATACTGGTTTCCATATGCTTCTAGAGCCAATATTTCCTCCTGCCCTAGCTGCCAACTCCCCCTGACTTGGTGATGCCAGAACCCCTGAAACCCAAGCAGCTGTACCACCTCCATACCTGGCCCTCACTGGGGCAGACCCGAGTCCTCCAGGGCAGCCTCAGGAGCAAACCCGAGTGGGCAACCCACAAGCAGAGATGGAAACAAAACCACAATTGAAACCCAGGGGCAATGTGGCTAAGGAAGAAGACCCAAAACCTTCCCACCAGCTGCACAAGCGGCAGATTAAATCCACACAATCAACTAGGCACATTCTGTGTCTACAGAATATATAAAAGGATGTTGAGAGCTCCCATAAAAGAAAACGCACTAGTTCTGATAACTGTGGACATTGGAAGCAAGAACACACAGAAGTAGGACCAGATTAGAATATGAGCTGCCCCCACAGCAGATCTAAAGACCAGCACAGTTTTGGAAGGCATCCTAGGGAGATATCAAGCCCTGAGCCTTTGGAATGGGAGCTCTGATTCCAAGACCCTAGACTACCAGAGAACTTATCCTGCTGCTAAGTCACTTCAGTCATGTCCGACTCTGTGCGACCCCATAGACGGCAGCCCACCAGGCTTCCCCATCCCTGGGATTCTCCAGGCAAGAACACTGGAGTGGGCTACCAATTCCTTCTCCAATGCGTGAAAGTGAAAAGTGAAAGTGAAGTTGCTCAGCCATGTCTGACTCTTAGTGATCCCATGGACTACAGCCTACCAGGCTCCTCCATCCTCCATGGGATTTTCCAGGCAAAAGTACTGGAGTGGGGTGCCATTAGGGAGTATCAAATAGTGAGAAAAGGAAACCACTTGAATACAAGACCCAGCATCACCCAAGCACCAGTAGCATCTTGTACAGGACACCTCATCTAAACAATAAACAAAAAAAAACACAAACCCAGTCATCAGCAAACAGGATTATCACCTCACCCAGCCTTGCCCACCAGAGGAAAAACAAACATACAAACAAACAAACAAACAAAAAAGCTCAGCACAAATCTCACCCTGGACCAACCTTAGGAAGACAGAAATCAAAAGGAAAAAAAAATTCAACCTTGAAGACTGGGAAAAGGAGACCTCAAACACAATTAGTTGAAAAAGAATGAAAAGGCAGAGAAATACTACACAAATGAAGGAACAAACTAGAAACACAGAAGTCCAAATAAATGAAGAGGAAATAGGTAAACTACCTGAAAAACAATTCAGAATAATGATAGTAAAAATGATCAAAAACCTTGAAAACAAAATGGAGAAAATGCAAGAATCAATTAACAAAGACCTAGAAGAATTAAAGAATAAACATACAGAGACAAACAAAACAATTACTGAAATTAAAAATACTCTAGTAGGAATCAATAGCAGAATATCTGAGGCAGAAGAACTAATCAGTAAGCTGGAAGATAAAATGGTGGAAATAACCTTTGAAGAGCAGAATAAAGTAAAAAGAATGAAAAGAACTGAGGATAGTCTCAGAGACCTCTAGGACAATATCAAAAGCACCAACATTCAAATTACGACTGAGCAACTTCACTTTCACTTTTCACTTTCATGCATTGGAAGAGGAAATGGCAACCCACTGCAGTGTTCTTGCCTGGAGAATCCCAGGGACGGCGGGGCCTGGTGGGCTGCCGTCTATCGGGTCACACAGAGTAGGACACAACTGAAGCGACTTAGCAGTAGCAGCAGCAGAAGAGAAAAAGAAAATGTATGAGAAAAATTTTGAAGAGATTATAGTTGAAAATTTCCCCCACATAGAAAAGGAAATAGTCAATCAAGTCCAAGAGACATAAAGGGTTCCATACAGGGTAAACCCATGAAGGAACATGCCAAGACACATACTAATCAAACTAACAAAGAATAAATACAAAGAAAGAATATTAAAAGCAGCAAGAGAAAAGCAACAAATAACATACAAGGGAAACCCCATATGTTTAACGGCTGGTCTTTCAGCAGAAACTCTGCAGGCCAAAAGGGAATGGCCAGATATATTTAAAATATTGGAAAGGAACAATCTACAACCGAGATTACTGTACATGACAAGGATCTCATTGAAAATTGATGAAGTAAAAAGCTTTTCAGATGAGCAAAAGTTAAGAGAATTCAATACCACCAAACCAGCTTTACAACAAATGTTAAAGGGACTTAAATAGTTAAGAAATACAAGAGAAGAAAAAGGTCTATAAAATCAACCCCAAACAATTAAGAAAATGGCAATAGGAACATATATATAAATAATTACTGTAAATGTAAATGAATTAAATGTTTCAATCAAAAGACACCAACTGGCTGAATGGATACAAAAACAAGATCCCTATATATGCTGTCTACAAGAAACCCACTTCAGACCTCAAGACACATATAGACTGAAAATGATAGGATGGAAAAATATATTCCATGCAAATGGGAAGCAAAAGAAAGCTTCATATCAGAAAAAGTAGACCTTAAAATGAAGAAGATTATAAGAGATAAGGAAGGGCACTAAACAATAATCAAGGAATAAATCCAAGAGGAAGACATAACAGCTGTAAATATCTATGCATCCAACATGGGAGTACCTCAATACATAAGACAAAAACTAACAGACATAATAGGAGAAATTGACAGTAATACAATAATAGTAGGAGATTTTAACACCACACTCACACCAATCAACAGATCATCAAAACAGAAAAATAGTAAGAAAACACAAGTCTTAAAGGATACATTAGATGAGATGGATCTTATTGATATCTTCAGGACATTCCATCCAAGCAGAATAGACCTTCTTTTGAAGTGTGCATGGAACATTCTCCAGGATAGTTTGGAGTCACAAATCAAACTTCAGTAAATTTAGGAAAATTGAAATAATATCAAGCATCTCCTCTGAACACAATGCTATGAGACTAGATTTCAATTACAAGAAAAAAAGAATGGAGATTAAACAATATGTTTCTAAATAACCAACAAGTTACTGAAGAAATCAAAAGGGAAATCAAAAAAATTCTAGAAACAAATGACAATGAAAACATGACAACCCAATACCTATGGGATGCAGCAAAAGCAGTTCTAAGAGGGAAGTATATAGCAATATAATCCTACCTCAATACACAAGAAAAACATCAAATAGACAACCTAACCCTAAAAAAACTGGAAAAAGAACAACAACAACAGAAAATTAGAAGGCAAGAGATCATAAAGATCAGAGCAGAAATAAATGAAAAAGAAAGGAAAAAAATAGTAAAGTTTTAGTTAATAAAACTAAAAGCTGGTTCTTTGAGAAGATAAACAAAATCAACAAGACTTTAGCCAGACTTATCAAGAAAAAAAGAGAGAAGAATCAAATCAACAAAATTAGAAATTGAAAAGGACAGGTTACAACAGACAATGCAGAAGTAAAAAGTATTATAAGAGACTATTATGAACAACTATATGGCAATAAAATGGATAACTTGGAAGAAATCAACAGATTCTTAGATAAGTTCAATCTTCAAAGACTGAACCGGGAGAAATAGAAATAATGAACAATCCAATTACAGGCACTAAAATTGAAGCTGTGATCAAAAATCTCCTAAAAAATCAAAAGCCCAGGACCAGATGACTTCTCAGCAGAATTCTGTCAAACATTTAAAGATCTAATGCCTATAATTCTAAAACTCTTTAAAAATTACAGAAAAAGGAACACTTCCAAACTCATTCTATAAAGCCATCATCACCCTGATACCAAAACCAAACAAAGGCAACATAAAAAAAGAAAACTACAGGCCAATATCACTGATGAACATATATGCAAAAATTCTCAACAAAATTTTAGCAAACAGAATTCAATAATACATCAAAAAGCTCATACACCATAATCAAGTTGGGTTTATTCCAGGGATGCAAGGATTCTTCAATATAGGCAAATCAATCAATGTGATACACCATATAACAAACTGTAAGATAAAAACCATATGATAATCTCAATAGATGCAGAAAATGCCTTTGACAAAATTCAGCACCCATTTATGATTAAAACTCTTAAAAAATGGGCATAGAAGGAATGTACCTCAACATAGTAAAGGCCATTTATAATAAGCCTACAGCAAACATTATTCTCCATGGTGAAAAACTGAAAGCATTTCCCCTAATATCAGAAACAAGACAAGGTGCCCACTTTCACCACTATTATTCATGATGGTTCTGGTAGTCCTACAGGAATCAGAGAAGAAAAAGAAATAAAAGGAATTTGGACTGGAAAAGAAGAAGTAAAACTCTCACTGTTTGCCAATGACATGATATTATACATAGAAAACCCTAAAGATAGTTTCAGAAAATTACTAAAGCTAATCACTGAATTTAGCAAAATTGCAGGATACAAAATCAATACACAGAAATCACTTGCATTTCTACATACTAACAATGAAAAATCAGAAAGAGAAATTAAGGAATCAATCCCATTCACCACTGCAACAAAAAGAGTTAGATATCTAGGAATAAACTTACCTAAGGAGACAAAAGAACTGTACACAGAAAATTATAAGACACTAATGAAAGAAATCAAAGATGACATAAACTGATGGAGAGATATTCCATGTTTCTGGGTAGGATGAATCAGTATTGTGAAAGTGATTATACTATCAAACAGTCTACAGATTCCATGTGATCCCTATCAAATTATCAATGGCATTTTCCATAGAACTAGAACAAAAATTTCACAATTCATGTGTAAACACAAAGACCCTGAATAGCCAAAGCAGTCAGAAATAAGAATGGAGATGGAGGAATCAACTTTCCTGACTTCAGATTATACTACAAAGCTACAGTCATCAAGACAGTATGGTACTGGCACAAAAACAGAAACATAGACCAATGGAACAAGATAGAAAGCCCAGAGATAAACCCATGCACCTATGGGTAACTTATTTTTAACAAAGAAGGCAAGAATATACAATGGGGCAAAGACAGCCTCTTCAACAAATAGTTCTGGGTAAACTGTGCAGCTATATGTAATAGAATGAAATTAGAACACTTGCTAACACTGTACACAAAGATAAACTCAGAGTGGATTAAAGACCTAAATGCAAGACCAGAAACTATAAAAC